>OY282452.1:43735831-46135831 GCA_958295655.1 Palloptera scutellata | reverse complement strand
GTCTGCCAAGAGGTGGTGCCATGTATAAATTTTGATGTTGCTGCTGTTTTTTTCTTTTTTTTTTAATTTAATTTTATTTATATATTTTTATACATGATTTGCGTTCAAAAACTATTTAAATTCAATCTACCTTGAATATGAAGTGATAAATTGTAATTAGTTTCAATCTAATTCAACGAATATGGCGTTTTTCATTGAGAGTGCGGCCATTTTGAGACATTTCGGTAAATGAGTTGCAACTTATTTCTCATGAATCCCATCCACTTGGTATCTTCAGCATATTGTAGCTGAGACTTCCCTCTTTCCAGGGTACATCTAACTTTACATGTTTTCCTACTCTACTCCGAGATATGGGATAAAGTGCGGCAACTTACAAACCTCTCCCCTATGTATATAAATTAATGCAGCCCTACAACCTCGCCACCCGACCGTGGATAATTGAGATATGTAAATCCAATTCGACGGGAATTTACCATCGGGAAATCCATTCCACAGCATTTCTGTGCCGTATCATAGCATGAAGTACGTTTTAATTTCGACATCGGGTACCCGACGGTAAATTTTCCGTCGTTCGACGCAATTGTGGGTATAAGGCGGAAGAAATAGAATGCGTTACAAAATCACTTATGATGCTCATCATTCAACCGCTGGGTGCAAACGAAAGTGTGTGAAAGTAAATAATAAAGTGACATCATTTACTTTGCCAGAAATGCCCATTAAGTAAGGAGGCGATGCTAACGGCCAATTCACATTCAAATTTGGTTGTTCTGCTGATAAGATCTTGTATACTGTACGTGTCTTGACGTGGCATGTTTTACTGTCTCTGTTGCTTTCTAGAAACATCGTATATCTTTGCAAGGACGTCTCTCAATGAACCTCAACAAATATTCAGATAAATTATGCTAGAGCTACTACAGTGCAACAGAATTGAGATTAAGTGTCACTGATTACCGCAGAATAGATTGCACTCCAACGGACATACTACAGATGAAACGGAAGTTCAGCGGATGTCAATGTAGCAATTGCTTTTCATTGAAAACTAAATAATTTGGGGGAATAGAAAAATTCGCACCCATAAATTTCTGAATATGTATATATAAATTTAAGACATTTTTACCATAGTTTTGCTAATTTAAAAATATTTTCCTATATATTTTGTTTACTTGGCTGAAAAGGTTCGAAAATGTGTGTATGTATAAGTATGCATAATAAAATGCCTGGTCTTTTCAATGGAGATTAGTTGTCCTCTTCTGCGATTTTCTTCACCCTATTTGTGGTCGCTGTGGCGTAGTTGGTAGTGTGTTGATCTGCTGCGCACTAGGTTTAAATCTCGGCACAGGCAAAATCAGAAAGTGGAGAAAACATTTTTCTACACAGCATCACCTCTTGCCACTTCGCTGGTTTTGATTCCGCATTAAACTGTGGGCCCCTTCCATTCACATACAAATATAACACGCACAACATGAGTGGATTCGAAAAGCTCGGCCTAGGCCCCCCATGGGCTGTTAAGCCATAGAAGAAGAAGAAGAATTTTGAATAGCTTACTTTTCTTTTCGAAGCTACTTAATTTGCGTCAGAATCGGCTCATGGTTCCACTTTATGTGATACACGTATCTTACTTCGTTTTTTTCTATTTACCATAAAAAGAAAAAACAGAAACAAATTATCGGTTAAAACGTTTGTCGAGTAAATGTGGCCAATGTTTAAAAGAATTACCCCAAATTATGTAAAATGCAAATCGTTGTGGCTCTCCGCGTTGCTTGTTTTTTGGTTTTGTAAATTGACAAACTAACGCTGGACGAATATTTTGACGAAACATTTAGCCACGAATTATGTAAAACTCAAATCGCCGTGACTCTTTCCGTTGCTTGTGTCTTGTTTTGCATTCGTCACTTTACAAAAACAAAAAATTAGTAACGCAGAGTTACTGCGATTTACCTTTTACATAATTCGGCGGTAAGACAAACTGCGTTTCTATTTGAGCCAGGTTATAAAACATTGACCGTCTACCAACGTTGCGTCTATATGAATCGCTGATTACAGAAACAACAAGAGTTAATTCCTGTTCATTCGCATAAGTCAACAATTTTAAGTTAATTCTGGACCCATGTCATACAAAATAGATGAACGGTAGAACATGCAGAAATTATTGCTATTTTTAAGATATTTCTAGAATAACAGTACTCGCATGCATGCATACATATGTATTTGTATACATAAAGAAAAGTTCACCTTATGTACTTAGTAGGGACATAAATACTGTTACACACATTTGGTGTTATAAAATTAAAAATAATTAATTTTTTGGATTAATTTTTTAAAATATTATTATTGATATATATTGTATACAAAAAGCAATTACTTATTCGAAATGCCCGCATTTGGCATTCACGCACGCCTTAAGTCACACTGGCCAATTATCAATAGCTGCACGCACCTCGTGCATTGGAAAAGAGCTGACAGCACGAATCAAAGCAGTCTTCAGAGAATCAATGTTGGGGTATCTTTTGTGGCAAACCATGCCCTCTAAAACTGTCCATAACTTGTAATCCAATGGGTTTGGATCAGGGCTGCCAGACGGCCATTCTTCAGAACAAATGAAAGCTGGCGAATTGTTTTGAAAGCCAGGCTGGCGCAGAATGCTGGTGGAAAGTCCACGGCTGGTTTTGGAACAGGGAATGATTAAGTGGCTTCACACCAGCTTCCAAAACGGTTCCTTGGCCGAAGTTTTGACCCCTTGTTCGCAGATATGCAAGTCAGTGACCCCATCGTAAGAGACACCCCCCAAACCATGATGCTTTCTTACATGACCGTGCATACACCCTATCATTTTGTTTGTTAAATTTTTCCTGCACGGTATAAATTATTTCATACATAAAAAAGATTACTCCGTGCTTCACCAAAAGACTTTTGGATTTTTCTACCCTATTTTTTCCAAAACTGCAGTCAACAAATGTCCGGTGGGACGTTTGAAGGCACCAAGTCCCAAGTCTTTTTTAATAATTCGACTCATGGACTTTTGCGTGATATTCATCTCACAGGCCATGATTTTCTGTTTTCGGAGCGGATTTCGATGAATTCTTCATTTGACGGCGTGCGAACTGTGGACGGCCCGACCGGTGGCGGTCTTTAATATCTCCAGTCTCCTTAAACAGTTTTATGCACCGGTATCGCCTTTCTTCGTTTCACACTTAAAAAATGCTATAACAGCGGTACGGTTCTCATTATCTGACCACTCCATGATGAAAGCTGACACAATTTTGAATTCCCGTCACAGACTAACGCTACAGAGGTTAGCTTTCATAAACCATGTAGAATAACAGGGTATGTTCAATTCTACTATTGGAATGGGTGTGTTCAATGTTGTAACAGTATTTATGTCCCTTCTAAGTACATATATGGTATGTTATCTAGATAACAATCTACACCGTTTAGAGGCAACAAATACTTTATGAATCGTAGCCATGCTGATTGTTCGTGGCTTTGCTAACTAATGACATAAAGCACAGCATTATCTAGAAACTGACACTCTTAATAAAAACACAGATTTAGTTTTTAGCGTTGTTGAATTTAATCAAGGTGCAATAATTTGCTATTCTACACATTCCAGTGATTGAACCTTTTTATTCGTTGAGAATAAAAAAACGGTAGGAACTCGATAATCGTAACACTATTTTCAACTTTTGTTATTTTCGATCGTGCCAAGTATCGAACCTGGGCATTCTGAGCACCAGTTCAGTACATACCATAACGACTCGGCGACTACCAGAATACATATCATACCTACTATGAAGATTTCTTTAATTTAGTTATTTTTCAAAGTATTTTTAACGATTAAGAGGCAGTAAGCTGATGAATATTGTGGTAAGTGCTTCACGATAACAGAATAAATAAGTTATTTTAATTATTAAAAAAAACTGGAAGTATTTTATTTTTGACCTCCTACCGTTCTTCCATATGTACTTGTGTGTATATGTATGCAGCCACTCATTCTGGGAATCACTTAAGGCAAACACTTAGCGTAATGTTAAAGTCAAATTGCCTCCATTTGCCGACTGTGGCAATAATCATTACTGAGCAGCAAATACGGAATTATTCCCATTGCCAAGTGTACTAAACTGATTATAACGTACATATGTACAATATCTATGTATGTATGCATGTATGTATGTATGCTTATGGTATATCTCAAAGCAAGAGTATGTGTAGATGTAAATACATTACACTTTTTTTTGTAGCTTCCAAGCTTTTGTCCTTTTATATACGGGTATGCTGTGTGGCTATATTGAATGCGATTTAATCACAGAAAATCGCATTTTCAATTCGTAATTAGCAGAAAACGCTTAGGAAATGCTCAAGAATAAAGGTTAATGCTTTTTTTGTACGTACTACATTTGTAAGTGAAGTGCGGTAATGGAAGTGGCATCAGCAGTGGTACGAGTATGAATGTAGCGCAATACCACCGATGACAAAGATGCTTACTGCCGCCGCGTCTAGTTCACATTATTGCTTTCATTCCCAACCAATTTACTTCAAAATACTTAGAAACCATAAACAGCTATTTCTTTGCTAATCCCAGCTAACATTTACGCTTCTAAAAGACTCCATTGAACTTTAATTAAGGATTGTTGAAAGTCCCAAAATATTTTATTTATCTTCTTACTTATTCTAGAAGGAGAGCAGTTTCCCTTTTGTGCGCATCTTAAATCTGAGGTTATCAAAACTTTTTTGAATCCTAGTTATTTATTGTATGTTGTTATTGCTCCTAAATATGAATAGTTTGAAACCATTATTTGATTCCCAATAAGAGTACACGATTTAAATGTTGTTAATTATTTTTTTTGTGCAAGTTGCAGCTCTGAAATTTGACAACTGTCGTCTAAGATTGTTCCGATAACGCATCGTTCAAAAGAACGATGCGTTATCATTGTGAAAATGAGACCGGAAATGCGGTGACTGTGAATGGCATTCGTTACATGAACATAATAACAGAGTTTTGTGACCTCAAGTGGACTGTATGGATCTGGACGACATGTGGTTTCAGAAGGACGGCGCCGGATATTTTATTCCATACTTAATCGGAATATGTCTACTTTACAATACAATAAAAACACTTGCTCAAAAACTATGCATTCCATATTCAAATTAACTCGTGTACTTTGGGACACCCTTAATATGGTAGTTATTTATGACTGCTTTAACAGTGCAAGAATCCTCCTAATAATCAGAGCTTGAAAGCGGGAAGAAACTAACCGCAATTTAAATACCTCTGGTCAAAATTTTTGAGGGTATCGTTTGATGTTCTCTAGTCATTTTTTGTATAAAATATTCTTTTTTTAATTACCATACTTATGTATGAAAAACTTGGTTTATATACGTGTATGTTCTCGGAAATTATAAAAATTCATATATTTATCTACGAGAATTATGACTTTGGAAGACTTTTAAAGCACACTTATATCCTCCCCCTTTGTCAGAAACAAGTTAAAATACTTACTTCTAAGAACGAATGTCAGAAAACAAGTTTTTTTTGTTCCTGTTGTACAGTGTAATAAAACGACGATATAGCCGTGTATATTTGTATATACATATTTTTTTATCCTTTTTGGAGTTGTTTGCATTTAACTTTAGAGAGCTGAACTTTTTCGTACCATCGATTTTCGTAGATACGTGGCTTATCGCAATTTTTCCCGCATATACAAATGAATGCCTTCCGTCTGAAGATATGATTGTGGTGTTGATTGTGAAGCTGAAGTTGAATAAAATCTCTTTGGGGAGAATTTACTTACAAAAATCTGCTGACAAAATGGGATTCTACTGGTGTACCTACTAGCTTGGTAGGGATGGGATGGACATTGTGAAAATTGTTTAATTTGCACAAAATGGATAAGCTATTGTTATAGCTTCATTTATAAATATTAACAAAATGAGATATTGTGCCAAGAAATTTCCTGCGTTGCCAGCTAAAAGTAATATTAGGAGGTATGTAAAGTACTCTGGAAACACTATGATGCATTTGCTATTTATGCATACTACATATGTAAAAGATACGAGTATAAGGTGTGTGGTAGTGCGTTGCGGTCCAAGTAATTTTTACTTTGCGTTTTTTTATGCTAAAAAAAAGATTGTGTTAATAAAGTGCCAGAAGCTTATAACGAACGAATCCCAACATACTCTCCTCCCGCTCAATACAACCGAGGGACACGGATGCAATCGCTTTACAGCTCTTTATCGATTTAGTATGAGAAGTAAGTTTGTTTGGATGTCTTCCGGAGAATCAGAAATGCTGAATAGATTGTAATGTTCATTAAATTCTCTGCATATTCCACGAAAAGGATCTTTTTGAGCATAGTTTGTTCTGCATATGCTAAGTTTAACATGAATAACATAACGTGAGATTCTACAGGGTATGTTAAAACCTAAAGAACTATTCGCTCCCAAATCAACAAATAACAATACATGATTCAGAGTGTGAGCCTGTAATGAGTATTTGGCAGACATAGATTGCCTCCTCGTAAATGCCATAAACTTTTTTAAAAATTATAAAAATCTTGCAGAAGTTTTTATTGGATTATAGAGTTGTAAGATAAGAACAACTTTACATTATCAGCATACATTATAATTTGGCAATTTCGAATAACAGACGGCAAATCATTAATCAACAGAAGAGATAAAAAGGTCCCAAATGGCTCCCTTGAGGAACCACAGAAGTAACAGCAAGTCGTTTTTATATGGCATTTCGGAAGATCACCTGTTGTTTTCTGTTAGTAATGCTTATATGATTCTATCCATCTTATTAACAAAATTATTAACCTGATACAAAATTAGTCCAGGAAGTGTATCCAAAAGTTATTACTGTTTTGATAATAGTGCAAGAATAAAGATGCTGAACTTCTTCTCAAAAGTTCCAATTCCAAGTAACACTCGGTATATTAAAATCACCAAGAACAATCAACGAATCGGTTGCTTTCATTTTTGAATAAATTGAAGCTAAAAAAAAGCATGCTTAAGATAAGTATCATCAGTGGAATTAGGCGGGATATACGAACTTGTAATAAATAAATATTGATCATCGATCGATATGCGGACACATAAGAATTCAATGTCATCAGAATAATTTAATGGGTAAACCTCAGATGGATATACAAACTGAAAGGCGATCAAATACCGCCGCCACGTTATTACGAAGAATTTCAGAATCATGTATCATGAGGGTCTAAGCCAAGTTTCAGTGAAAGCAAAAAAGGTGGAAAAATAATAACTTAATAAACCTTATAGTTACATACCTACCTATGTACATATGTATATGGTATACTATTTTCGGATTAATAGGTAGGTATTTAAATTTTGAACGATTGCATTTCGTTTCTTAATTTGGTGCAACCCTTTTTGGCCCCGAAACAAAAAGGGATCGCGATGACACTTTCGCTCAGTGTATAAGTATATAAGTATGTATTAGAGTTTAACTCAGCATCAATAAATCGTTGAGTGATAACCACATAGTAAGTTTAAAGTTTTTTCAAATTTAAATAGTAGATACCTATAGGGTGCCCCAATATGTGTGCACTATTTACATTTTGTGCCATTTTTATCTGTGCTTACTTAGTAGCAGCTCTTAACAGCTGTCGTCTACGATTGTTCCGATTATTAAAAATGGGGCGCTACACAATGGAACAACGCGTTATCATTGTGAAAATGAGGCCGGAAAGGCAGTACCTGTGAACGGCATTCGTTACAGGAACATGATAACATGTGGTTTCAGCAGTACCGCGCCACCTGCCGCACCGCGTTTGAAACAATCGATTTATTGGAGCAACGATTTCCAGACCGAATCATCTCCCGAAATTCCGATGTCAACTGGCCACCAAGATCATACGATTTCTTTCTTTAGGATTTTGTGAAATCCTATGTCTATGCGAATAAAGCACAAACAATTCCTGAGCTCAAGGCCGCGATCCAACGCATCATCGGTGAAATGGAGGCACATCTTTCTAAAATTATCGTCGAAAATTTCTTTCAATAAAAATATCACCACTCTTATTGCGACACCCTTTATAAAAGAAGTGTATGAGTAAATAGTTCAATTCAATTCTTAAGCTCTAATGAGTTCGGTGCTTTGCGCTGTAGCAAGGGGACAGAAGGAGAATTGTATAGTTGGTAAATTTAATGCAATTTCAAGAGAATACCATACACAGTGCGAACATATTTCACATACTACATATAAATATGTACATATACGAGTATATATATATAGTGTTATGACATTATCAGTATCAACAATTTATCAAGTGTAGCTAGCATTGGCAAACAATGCTCAACGTTCATGTGGCTAATGCACATAATGCATTTGGTAATTATGGTAGTTTATACATACTAAGTATGTACAGTAGAATGGTCCATATTTAGTGACCTAGTTGGGACACCACTTATATTTAAATCTTCAAAGTGACATACGCAACACTGTTGGGAACTCGGTTCAAAGAAACACTACCCTTGAAAATATTGAAGTTTTAAGCAATCTATGGATATTTCAGTTTAATACATTACGAGTCTCTTGAAGTGAGTTGATTTTGTAAAATTCATATATGGTAATTACTCTTATTATACTTTTACATATGTTGACATTTAATTTTCCAATTCCGTAACGACAACCCTTTCATTTTGCTACTTTCTACTAAATTGAAACATGTTTAAAGTTCTAAACACAAATCTTTTTTTTATTTGTGATTTTATGGTATTCTTAAGAAAGGGCTCCGTGAAATCGAATGCCAGCCGAAGGGCTTCATCGACGAAAATGATTGAAGACCACTGGAATATAGTATGAAAATCGTTTGGAAAAAGATATTTGTTCGTCGTTTCCCAATCACGGTAGCCATTCTTGATTTTTTTTGCCTATCTAAATTTCTATAAAATGTCCAGAGAAATTTATTAATGCAATTTTTATTTAAAAAAAAAGTAAAAACAAAAAGAAATAAGTGACACACCAAATTCATCTAAAACTCTAAAGTTTGTGACATCGTCTGTTAAAATGGCAAAATACCACATAGCCTGAGTCGGAGGAAAAAAGATTATGGTACCATCTGAGAATTGATAAATGATTAAATGATGAAAAACAAAGGCGATGGAATGAAGAAATTAAGATAAATTTGTTTGAACTCAAAATCCCAAAAAAAAAACAAAAAATATTTACGCCAGGCATTATTAATCATTTTAATTTTTTCACAATTTTTACATATAAATTATGCATCAAATATACATATAACAAACTGAAACTTTCGACGAGGACAGCTTGAAGAAGACAGCGATAGCCTAGTGGTTGTTGCAAGCCCACTCCGCACACCATTCACTGTAATGCTTCTTCCTTCCTCTGAGCAACAGTAGTAATTTTTTCAGCTTCGCGCACTGTAAGAGTCCGAGAACGTGTTGTTTTATCCAATAAAGACCCAATTTCACGCACACGTTTCACAAATTGATCACCAAATTGCGCGGAAGACGCTTCTCTTCTACCGAATTTTTAACGTAATTTGCTTACACTTTCGGTAGAAGATTCACCATTTTGCAAATAATTTTTTAGTATTTCCCAACGTTGTTCCAGCGTTTATTGACCCGTTTCGTTAACCGCAAATATAAAACTAGTTTTCCGTCATAACACGAATGACATTATGCATTGCCACACTCAAAATAACCAGTAGTTCAAATTCCAAATGTTAGATAGACCACCCTTTAGAAATATTGTAAATGCAATGTAAATAGACGACCTTTGCGTGTACCAGTAATTCTGCTGGAAGCTACCTGCAAATTTCCAGATATTGCAATATAGCAATGATATTGTAATATTGTCAAATGGCGTTGCAATACTCCAAAAATATTCAAATGCAATGTAAAAGGCAGACATTTACACATATCAGCAACATAACAGCAATATACCTGCAATACTTATAACTGAAATGTGAAACATTGCAAATGCAATATTGCTGATAGCTTGCTGCAATATAACATGCCGACTGGGAAATTGTTTTGAACATAAGTAAAATTTAACAAATGTAAATGTATTGAAATATTGAAACATTGTGAGGACTTGTGCAATAATCCGGATCACACTCTATGGGGCAGAAGTTACATACTTAGCTGGCACTACAAGCGATGTTTGATCTTGGCAGCCAGTCGTGATCTATAAAGCCAGTCGTCTCTGCAATGCGCGCGCTGGCGCTAGTTGATAAGCCCAAGTGCAGTCAGGTCGCCCCATACCTGGTCTTCCAACGGAGATTAATACGTCCTCTTCTGCGTGTTCCTGCACCGTGACTCCCTTCTAGCTGGTGCGCCTTCTTACATTCGCTCAACATGAAGCCGCAGGATTTTTATATGCTCGATTATGTCAGTGTTGGTGTACAGCTCATACTCGATACACGTCGTCCACGCATATTGTCAGTATCATCAGCGTATGCTAGCAGCATGACACTCTTCTAGAAAATAGTTCCAAAGATGTCGAACCTTGTCTTAAACCTGTTTGGTAGCAAATAGTGCGGTGAGGTCTATACCAATTTTCACTGAGCTGGTTAGTGTCATTTAGCAAAGGCGAAAGAGTTTTGCAGGGATACCAAAATCAGCCATTGCGAAGTACAAGTGATCCCTAGTCGTGCTGTCGAAGGCGGCTTTATAATCGTCGAATAGATGGTGGGTGTCGATCTGCTTTTCTCGGGTCTTTTCCAGAATTTGGCGTAGTGTGAATATTTGGTCGATGGTGTATTTACCATGCCTGAAGCCACACTGATAAGGTCCAATCAGTTTGTTGACAATTGGCTTCAGTCTTTTGCACAGTATGCTCGATAGAACCTTGTATGCGATATTAAGAAGGCTTATCCCCCGGTAGTTGACGCAGATCGTGGAATCACCAATCTAATGGATTGGACAGAGTACGCTAAAGTTCCATTCACTTGGCATCCTTTCATCCGACCATTAAGGTATAGCAGTGCATATGTATGTATGTATGTATGTATGTATAACTCCATGATAAAACAAATCGATATGGGAACAAATGGTATCCAAAATAAAGCATTTAATTATTGTGTTGAACAAACTTTCCAAATTGCTAAAATAAATCTTTCTACTCATTGTAATAAAATTTTCATTTTATTACGAAACTTTTCAACTTTACTGCTTTAGTAATCAAGTGTTAAAAATCTCACTTTGCTCGTAACCCAGAAAGTTTGTAAAAATTTAAAGATTCATCGCTAAATTACCTTGCAAAAATTAACATAAGTATTTATGGTAAAACTTCTAAAAGTAACAAAAAGTCATCGACACATTAATTTTTTATGTGTAAGAAGAAGGCTCATTTTTGAACTCAGGTATCCCACAATTAGAATAAGAAGAAAATCATCCGTATTTCCCATTCGATTTCCGCTTTCAGCAGTGGCCCACACTAGCATTATAAAACGAAGTAACGTACTCAATTTTTCTTTGTTTCTGTCTTTGTCTTTATATCCAGATATTATAAACACGCCAACACCATTAAATGTACCTACACTTCAACTCAGTGGGATACACATGTACATACATATGTACGTTCATTTGTCGGACACCATTCCCTGTTGGGTTTGCTATGATTGCCATGAACATAAGAAATAGTCAAATCATCCCTCAACTGAGTGGCTAATTATCTTTGGGCTTAATAGTTATGTAGTTACCGGGAGAAACATTAAAAATGCCCCTGAGGGAGTGCAACCCACTGTGTTATTGTATGGTACTTGAATACAAAATTCTGTAACTTGTTCGAATGGAACCATTAAAATTTTGCGTAAATACCTAATGATAAATATGGGCTTAATTAAGTGATAGTATCTTGGGAGTTTAATTTTACAATAATTTAGTACTTATGCACCAAGAAAAAACATTTTAACTTAAAGCATGTACAATATTACATATAAAAAGGATGTAGATTTATTCTAAATTCTTAGCTACTATCTTATTAGCTTACTAACTTTGTTGCTTTGAATTATCATGTCGAATTACCATATGTTTGACCAGCATTTTAAACTAAAACATATTTTCCAACTGTTTGCACGTAGATCCTAAGCGATGCAATGATTTGATACCAGGTGATTGTGCTTGTTGTGTATTTAAGGTATCTGCAATCTGAACATGAACAAATTGATGAAGGTTAACTGACTTTGTTAGTGATACTTTTCCTTAAATAATATAATATTTATACAAAATTATTGCCAAAAACGATTACATTCATAATCACTGTAAGCTTTGGAATGTGCCAGTAACATGGATTTGCTTTGTTGTTTGGTTTACTTATGTGAGATGTTACGTTAAGCTTTATGCCTAGCAAACCATCATGTGATAGTAAAAAGGAAATGAGAATGCGAAAATATGTTCGCGTTGAACAAATGAACTTAAGCTCTTACAATGAACTCAGAGTGAGCTATCTTCCTCCGTGGCGCAAGTTGGAAGTTGGAGTCTGTGGGGCTGCTTGTGGATTTACGTATTCTTGTTCATACTCATTCATAGGATATATCCACTGACCACTAGAGCTAGGAATAAAGCTTACACAGCTTATATGTCAAAGTATATAATATTCTACATGATTTAAGTTTATTTTTATCAGTTGTAATTTCTACACAGGTTAGGTTAAAAGTGCTGGCCGCCTCACATTAACTGTAAATGTGAGTGCCGCCACAAACTCTCTAGAGCTGCTTCTATCACTTTTCCAGTTTGACTGACTCTATTTTTAAAAGAGTCAGAATTATACTAAGGGAACAAAAGAACGCAATCCCTAACGTTTTTAATCTAGCCCTAGCTAGTGTTGGAAATGGCAAAGAACGAGTTGCCCAGTCTCCTTAGACACGAGTAATTTTGTTTTACACAATCTAAGTATTTATAATAAAATTAAATTCAGTTGATTTTTAAGAGCTTACATATGTTTGAAACTTTTTCTGAGCTGCTTGTTTAAAGATCTGACATGCCTACGAAATTATGAATTGCAAAGAACATTCACAGAGATTATTTTATTGACTCAGCTTAATTTGGAGTTTATATTAATCAAAGAGCATAACTTTTTAATGGCAATGTTGAAATTATTCATTATTGCAAAATCAAATGATTTGAAGGTCATTGCTGTTTAAGGATACGTTGGAAGGAAACAAGTATCTCTTCTTCTCGTCGCATTAGCACATTAGCTATGGTAGCATTTTTTAAAATTTTCTATAAAAAAAAGTATAAAAAAATCTCCGTTTTGTTGGTGGAGAAGGCATAATTACATATACTTAGCTGCAGAGCTGTAAATCGGGGACAATAGTAAGCCAATAGAAAATAGAAAAACAGCTTTGCGACTGTGTCTGAAAGAAATTCAACAGGATTTCAGCACTCATTATTTAATGTGGCATAAAAAGAACAACACATTTGTATTGCTAACTTTTGTGCACACTTTATTCAAAATCATATATTGAAGAGTTGACCATTAAGTTTTGCTATAAATAAAAGGTTTTTTATTTTTACTGTACACAAAAACATTTGTCGATAAAGCAGGGCACTATGTCATAACTCCAAAGAGATGTCGCTATTTACTGTGCTGAATAGTAAAATTAACATGACGGTATATTGCGCTTTTTGGTTGGGTAAAGCTTTCGTCTCCCCCTTGGGATTTAGCATATATAATTGCTTAGAATATATAAGAAATGCTTGTGAAATAACTTTTATTGTATACTGTTGCATTTATTACCAGCAACGGCATTTAAGTTGTTTGGTATAATAATGTACCATGCTTTCTTTCATCTTTTAATGGCAACAACAGCCCATGGCTTTTTTCTCCTTTTTTTTATTTTGCCTGCGTCGAGGTTTCAATCTTGGAAACTCTGCGTAGCGATCACATATAATGATGTACTATATGCATGCCTACATAAAAACCATGCTTTTTGCAGTTAATCATATTTTTGTTTATTGCATACTATGATTTCAAATTGTGACTTATATACAAAGAACTTAACAATAATTTTCGTCATATCGTCTAGACTTGAACATGGAACTGTGTTTCTGTTTTTTCGTATCTTAAGTATGTTTAAAATGTTTATAAATATAATTAAAATTAGTTATCGGATTAACGAAAGCCTAATTGTCACATATCATTGTCCCTTCTTTTGTTTGCTGATGTTGTATTGCTATCTTCTGTTGTTGCTACAACACTAACCGGAAATACTTTTCTTATACCAGTATAGGTTGGGGTCTGCAACAGAATACTGGTGTTTTCAATAATTTCGTACGGGTTAATAGCATCTTTCGCCACAACTTCGTTAAGCGTTCTTTCTGATTCCGCAAAGAACCAACGTTTCTTATTGAAAAGGAATAATAACATTAATGCAGGTAGATGAATAAGTGAAAACCGGAAAAGTTTTCGCGAACTTCCACTATCTGATTTTTGGTAAAACTTGTAAGCTATAAAGGAGAAATATTATATATGATTTATTTGCATAAATTGAAAGAGACTCACCTAAATAAGTGAAGTATGCATTCAGAGGGAGTGTTTCCAAAGCGAACCATATATTGGTAACATCCAGCGCAGGTGCCAATAATGAAAGACCCATAATGGCTACAGTGTATCTGAGTGCAGTCCGCCGACATAGACCTGGATTTGTTACAGCCATCATGCGGTAGCCGGCACGAGAATAATCCGGTCGAAGGTTCCACGACAAAGCATTAAAGTGTGGAAATTGCCAAGCATAGAGTAGCCCAGCCAATATCCAAGCACCAGCATCCAGACTACCGGCACAGCCAGCCCATCCCATAAGAGGAGGTATAGCACCCACCACCGATCCCACCCACGTATTGCCGACGCTAACACGTTTCATTGGTGTATAAATCGAGGTGTACAGAAATAGATTGCCTGCGCCCATTGCCGCAGTTAAACCATTCACACCAAAATACAACATAGATAAACCTGTGGTTGCGGAGACAACAGCGAAGCCAATAGCATGCAATGGCGTTAACTGCCCGGTGACTAGTACGCGATTTTTGGTTCGCGACATTTGTGAATCAAATGGTACCTCATGATATTGATTTATAGAATTTGCAGCTGCTGACACGAGCCCCGTGCCAAGAGAGCACATCAAAAAAGTAGTAAGCTCGAATGGTGCAGGTGCCATAGCATAGCCACCCATAGCCGTAATAACAACCATCGCTGTAAGAAACATTTATGATTTTGTCAAACAAAAAAAGATAGGGAAAGTTGTTCATACACGTGAGCCTGAATTTGGCAAGTTTTTTGTACTTGCTAATCAGCTGGCCAGGTTCCACACTAGGACTGGGCATCCAAGGAAGTCTCTCAAGGTTAGGAGCCTTAATAGTTATCTGTTCACCCATAGTCGGTTTGCCATCTAAGGTACTACGTAGACTTGCGTCAATTGTGGGCCTTGCATTAACTGGCACCGCCACAGATTCCACAACTTCTTGAGGACTGGCGACATGTGATGATACAGCAATCTCGGCTTTTGTCGGCACTCTGCTGGCGTGGTACTAGTATTTAAATTTCATTAGCTTTTACTTTACTTTATCGTTTACATAATAATATTTGTATTTTCCTCACCCGCACCCCTAACTGATGACAATTAATGCGACGTACGTTAAAAATTACTTCATTAGAAATTTGCCTTACGAACAACATTGCTTCTTAATATTTTGCTCGTATTAACACATTATTAAAGTTAACTAGATTTCTCATTTTTTCCTTTGACACCTAGATTTTAGTGGTATTCCTTGGGTTCCACGGGTTTTCACCCAGTTTCAAATCAACTCCTGCACCCCTCAGGCAAACCAAAAAAATCTAAAAACTTTGAACATGTGTGAGAAAAATAGTCCCCAGCCGAAGAACTTTTGCAAAGCCTTCAAGTAGCAGAGATGCATTTATTTTGAACCCATTAATGGTTGACACTATTGACGACATCTAATGTATGAAGTCGTAACATAAAATTTAAGTGCTTCTCAAATAGTATGAAACATTGTTTGTTTGATAATAATTTCCTCTTTTATTCTCCACTGTATTGGAAGACGAAGAGCTCACAAAGCGAATGCATGAGCTTCTAAGCAGAATATGGTCGGATGAAAGCAAGCCAAGTGATTGAAACCTCTACGTACTCTGCTCAATCCATAAGAAAGGTGATCCCACGATCTGCGACAATTACCGTGGGATAAGTCTTCTTAATATTTCATATGGGGTTCTATCGAGAGTACTGTGCGAAAGACTGAAGTTCATCGTCAACAAACTGATTGGCCATTATCAGTGTGGCTTCAGGCCTGGTAAATCGACAACCATTATCTTACTTACTTTTCCTTTTAATGGCACAACAGCCCATGGAGGGCCTAGACCGAGCTTTTCGCATCCACTCATGTTATATTTGTATATGAATGGAAGGGACCTACAGTTTTATGCCGAATCCGAATGGCGAAGTGAAAAGCTTTTACTCTTGTAGATTTGCAATTGCCTACCAAGAGATGGTGCCGTGTAGAAAAATTATTTTTTATCCTTTTTGATTTTGCCCGTGCCGAGATTCGAACCCCGGACACTCTGCGTAGCAGTCCAACGCATTACCACTACGCCACAGCGACCACCGTGGGATAAGTCTTCTAGATATTTCATATGAGGTTCTATTGAGAGTACTGTGCGAAAGACTGAATTCCATCGTCAAGAAACTGATTGGCCATTATCAGTGTGGCTTCAGGCCTGGTAAATCCACCATATACCAGATATTCACACTACGCCAAATCCTGGAAAAGACCCAAGGAAAACAGATCGACAACCATTATCTTCGTCGATTATTAAGCCGCCTTTGACAGTAGGATCACTTGTAAGCCGCAATGACTGATTTTGGTATCCCTGCAAAGCTCATTCGTCTTTGCAAAAAGGCACTGACCGACACCACCAGAGCAATGTAATTGGGACAAACTTCTCCGCGGCATTTGATACCAAAAGAGGTTTCAGAAAAGGTGACTCCATATCGTGCGACTTCTTTGACCTTATGCTGGAGCTGCGAACATCGACATCTCTGGCACTATTTTCTACAAGAGTGTCATGCTGCGAGCATACGCTGATGATATTAACATCATTGGCAAAAACGCTCGAGCAGTCAGTGCATTATTCTCCAACCTGAAAAGGGAGTCTCGTCGAGTGGGTCTAGTGGTGAACCAGGACAATACGAAATGCCTTGTGTCAACAAAGAAAGAGTCATGGCGTCTTGGACAAAATGTTACTGTTGGCAACTATATTTTTGAAGTCGTCAAGGATTTCGTTTACCTAGGATCCATCATAAACACCAACAATAACGTCAGCCTTGAGATCAAGCGAAGATTAACTCTTTGCCAACAAGTGTTACTACGGGCTCAGGAGGCAATTGAGAAACAGAACCCTCTCTCGACCGACGAAAATAACGATCTATAAGTTCCTCATGCTTCTCTTCCTAATATATGGCGCCGAGTCGTGGACATTGACCATCAATTATGAGAGGCTGTTAGGAGCATTCGAGAGGAAGATACTCCGTAAGATCTAGTCCAATGGAATATGGAACGATGAACTATATGAGCTGTATGTCGACACTGACATAGTCAAGCATATAAAATTACAGCGGCTTCACTGGTTGGGACATGTTGAGCGAATGGAAGAAAGCGCTCCGGCTAGAAGGGTGTTTTATTCGAGCCTCGATGGTGGAACGCGCAGAAGAGGACGTCCTAATCTCCGTTGGAAAGACCAGGTGCAGGGCAACCTAACTGCACTTGACCTTATCACCTTAGCGCGCATAGCAGAGGCGATTGGCGAAGCTTTATAGAGGCGGCCAAGACCGATCAGCGGTTGTAATGCAAGCTAAGTAAGTAAGTAAGAAACCATGCCAAGTGATTAGAACCTCAGCGTACTCACTCCAATCCATAAGAAAGGTGATTCCACGATCTGCGCCAACTACAGTGGGTTAAGACTTCTCGACATTCTTTTGGCACAATTTCTGTCAAGCATTTCGTTTACCTAGGATCCATCATAAACACTAACAATATTATCAGCCTTGAGATCAAGCGGAGATTAACTTTTAACAACATGTATTTCTGGGCTCCGTAGGCAATTGGCCAACTAAAATGGTAACGTTGTTTGGTTTTCTTGTTTGTGGCACAAAGTGATTTTGTCTATTCAGAACCAAAATCAAAAACTATTGCCAACAGTTGTGTAACCGTCAATGCAGCCAGCAAATGCTAACAGTTTATGTGTTGCGTTCGGCGACATCTATGTGTGGAAACAAATAAGTTAACTTGGCAGCACTTTTAGTATCAATATGGTTCCATTTCCTTTTATAAGTGACCACATTCCTTTCTTTTTCGTCGTGTTGTTTTTAGAGCAAGGTGGGTTAAGTGTGCGTTGATAAAATTATAATAAATTTGAGGATTTTGTGTAAAGAAAAATCAACATTAATCTTTAAAACAGTACAAAAACCATAAATTCATTAATTTATGTTATATTGATTATACATTCTGTAAGAAAAAAGCAACAAAAAGAATTATTTGTATTAAACACGTAGTCGGGATAACAATTGATTTATGTTTAATTAGTGAAAATAATATAAATTATTTTTGTGGTGAGTAGTTGTGAGCTGGATATAGCTACAGTGATTTTCAGAATATGATGGATAAATGTATGTGCAGCTAAGTAATAAGTGAGGTTAGATTGGCACGTTTTTATTCTGATTGCGCTGTAAGTTTATATTCAGCATGGAAGTGGAATATTGATGTATATTTTTCTCTATTTCAGAATTCTACAATACATTGTTGAAAGAGCACCAAAACCAATATGCCACAGAATGAATATATGGACCGCCACCGTAAGCTATACGGTCGGCGACTTGACTACGAGGAACGTAAACGCAAGAAGGAGGCACGTCTTCCAAAGGAGAGAGCCCGCAAAGCTCGTAAATTACGCGGTATTAAGGCGAAACTATTTAACAAAGAGCGTAGAAATGAAAAAATACAAATTAAAAAAAAAATCCAGGCTCATGAAGAAAAGAAGGTCAAAAAGCAAGAGGAAAAAGTTGAGGATGGCGCATTGCCGCATTATTTGCTCGATAGAGGTGTCCAGTCTAGTGCAAAGGTGCTTTCTAATATGATTAAGCAAAAGCGGAAGGAAAAAGCTGGTAAATGGGATGTACCCATTCCGAAAGTTCGTGCCCAGTCAGATGCTGAAGTTTTCAAAGTTCTTAAGACAGGAAAGACAAAACGCAAAGCTTGGAAGCGGATGGTGACAAAAGTTACATTCGTTGGAGAAAATTTCACACGCAAACCACCAAAGTTTGAACGCTTCATTCGACCTATGGCGCTGCGAATGAAGAAAGCACATGTCACACACCCAGAACTGAAGGCTACTTTCCACTTGCCCATTATTGGAGTAAAGAAGAATCCTAGTTCGCCAATGTTCACATCGCTCGGCGTAATAACAAAGGGTACCGTAATTGAAGTGAACATCTCGGAACTTGGTTTAGTAACACAGACTGGAAAGGTAGTATGGGGCAAGTATGCTCAGGTGACAAACAACCCGGAGAACGATGGAGTTATCAACGCTGTGCTGCTTGTTTAATTTATAAGTTTTAGTGTTGTAACAAAATTTCTTCTAGTTTGTAACTTATTTCTATTTGTATAACTTGATTACAATAAAAAAAAAATGAACCTTAGTACAAAATTTGCTGTTTCATGTTTGCTTTGAGGAATTGCTGCAATATTCTTTGATCGATAAAATTTAATAACTTAAAAACTATTTCTCTAATTACAGTAATCTGGGGACAACGCAATGCAGATCTTCGTAAAGACCCTTACGGGCAAGACCATCACTCTTGAGGTCGAACCCTCTGATACTATCGAAAATGTCAAAGCCAAGATTCAGGACAAAGAGGGAATTCCTCCAGATCAACAGCGTTTGATCTTTGCTGGTAAGCAATTGGAAGATGGTCGTACTTTATCCGACTACAATATTCAGAAGGAATCGACTTTGCATTTGGTGTTGCGTCTTCGTGGCGGTGCCAAGAAACGCAAGAAGAAGAATTATTCTACTCCAAAGAAAATAAAGCATAAGAGGAAGAAGGTCAAGCTAGCAGTCTTGAAATACTACAAGGTATGCAATCGATAGCGCCAGAACTGAGAATGCAAACAAAATGCGCAAATGCAGAGCGATAATTGATCTGATTTTGGAATTCTTGAGTCTTGTTTATCTTGTGCTATTGACTTAAGAATGTGAATTGAATTTATAATATTACGCAATCGTTATAATTGCTAAATTTTGTTGACTTCTCACTGGCCAATCTTGACTTTTGTAAGTGTAATATTTTAATTATATTGTACTTCATTCAAATGTAGGTTGATGAGAACGGGAAAATCCATCGTCTCCGCCGAGAATGTCCTGGAGAGAATTGTGGAGCTGGTGTTTTCATGGCTGCCCATGAAGATCGTCATTATTGCGGCAAATGCAATTTGACTTTTGTATTCACTAAGCCAGAAGAAAAGTAGATGTATATTACGTTCATTTTTTTTTAATAGAATACCTTTATGCTTTGCATTCTAAAATAAACGTATTTTAAATCGATTTCTTGTATATTTCTTTAAAAATTAACTTACTATAGTTTTCTCATTTCGGGCGGCATGCTTAATTCTCATGCTGCTTATGTAGATGCGTATGTGTCAATGTTGGTAGTTGGTATCGGCCACTGTTAAGGTGTAGGAAGATAATCTTTCTGTTAAGTTTTTTAAGTCCGGCGGCAGCTCACAGTCCGTCAAAGGTCTGGGTATTGGATGAAACCTTTTTCTTCGAAAGCAGATGTGGAAAGTAGAAGACTAATCTTTCAGATTTACCCGTTCCATCTCGTTCACGAGTTTTACCAACGGCGTGCGCTCAATAATTTTAATATTACAGAGTGATAAAACTACTTTTATTAGGTACTCATATACCCAAAAAAAAAACTAATAAGACTGTAAATGAAAGTTTTATGTTAATAAATTAATATTTTCGCCATTTACTTCTTTTTATATAACAGATGTTATTTTTTGTTCATATTCTTTGTACACTTATGTATGACATACGAAATAACGACAAATGATTTTTTACCTTTAATTGCCAAGATATTGGGGATAATTACGAAATAATCGGTAAGGACGGTAGCTTGAAAATTACATTTACGCCTGGCAGTGATTTACTATTTTGAAAGCTTTATCTCAAAATATTTAAAATTTAGATTAAATAAGTTGGTTAATGCATCCATCCTCTTTTTGAATTATCGCAGGAAGAGTTACTAGGATTTTCTAGCTTGTTTTTAGGACCGGAATCGTCATCGTGATTTTTCTCGAAAGAATAAGATAATATTATTCGTTCTTTTGAAATTCGATAAGCTTCGCAGGATGGTACAAATAGTGGACTAAAAGAACTATAATTCTGAAAGTAGATGACACATGGTAACACATCACTTGTTGATAACTTTGATTTTGAAGAGTTTGAGATAAGATTTTTGAAAGGGTAAGTCACACTGATGTAGTGTTTTATTTTCCGATCTATTAAACTTATTTCAAGAGAAATTTTTTTTTGTTTGCTAAAGTTTGCATTATTTTCTTCAATATCGTGAAAAGTGCAATTGATTGAAAGGAAATAAAGACTCAATTAGAAAAATGAATTTAGAAATCAAAATTTTTTTTTTTTTTGACAAAATATATTTGTTTTAGAGGCGGGCAAGACCGATTATCGGTTGTAGTGCCAGTAAGATTTTGTTTCTCGACCCTCCACTCCTGCACAAACATAAACTACTTCGTTCTTAGAATGCCAAAATACATCGGAAAATCATTTTGCATTGATAGCGTAAAAAAGTGGTCTAATGTGCACACTGTTATTGAGCGACAAAGCACCCTAGCGTACGTCGCGGTTATAAAAATTTAAAAATTAATACCCCACATCTAGTTATCTTCTATTTTACGCTTATTACCTAGTCCTGCCATAAGTTCTGTTACAATTTGAATATAGTGTAAAAATTAAAGAAACGAGTTTTTTTAATGTGTTATAATTTTTATTTTGTTATTAAATTATAGTGTTTCTGAAAATCAACATCTTATTCAAAATGGTTGCCTCTCGCTTTAATGCACGCCTTTAGACGATGGGTATTGATAACGCTGCTGAAATAAGAGCTTTCTTAAGACTCTCAAAATTTCGGTGGCGAAATTTGCAGGCCACACCCTCTAGCTCTGACCACAATTTGTAATCAAGGGGATTCAAATCTGGGCTTCCCGAGGGCCAATCTGCAGCACTAATAAAGGCTGGAATATTCTGATGTATTCTGTGGTCGCTGTGGCGAAGTGGTAGGGCGTTGGACGGCTGCGCAGAGTGTCCGGGGTTCGAATCTCGGCACAGGCAAAATCAAAAAGTAGAAAAAATAATTTTTCTACACGGCACCACCTCTTGGCAGGCAATGGCAAACCTACAAGAGTAAAAATTGCTATGAAAAGCTTTTCAATTCGCCGTTCGGATTCGGCATTAAACTGTAGGTCCCTTCCATTCATGTACAAATATAACACGCACAACATGAGTGGATGCGAAAAGCTCGGCCTAGGCCCTCTATGGGCTGTTGTGCCACTAAAAGTAAGTATATTCTGACGTAGCCACTCTTGAGTTGTTTTGGCTTTGTGTGCTGTTGCAGAGTCTTGTTGAAAGACCCAGTGCTCTCCATTAAAGAGGGTTATTGTCAAGTCTCCCTATGCCTTCCAAGACATCTTGTTGGTACACTTTTGCTCCAGTTCTATCGCAAAAATGCAAAGAACTGACGCCTTTATGGGATACTCCCCACCAGACCATAACGGATGTTGGATGATGACCTCTCTGAACCCTTGGCACAATAAATTTAGCTTCTTCAGATGTTCTCGCATAGATTTTGTCGTTTTGCTTATTAAAAACTTCCTCCACCGTAAACATTTTTTCATCCGTTTCTTGCGTGCCACTGCAAAAGCTTCTTACATCTTTCCAATCGCATATGTTTTAGTCGTGGAGTTAAAAGATGACCTGTGCACCTGCGAAAGGCCTTCATGTGGAGGTCATCACGAAATAGTCGTGACATGGATCTGGAAGACATATCCATTTCTCTAGCCATGATCTTTTGCTTTCTTAAGGGATTTCGGCGAATCAGCTCCCGCACAGCTTTTATGGCTCCACTCGTACGAACAACGCGAGGTCGACCACTTCTCAGCCTGTCTTCCACTTGAGACGATTCCAAGAAACGATCGATGGTACGATAAACAAACATTTTCGATACTTCGAGTTTTTTTAGCAATGTGAATATTTGACTTGCGCTATTTCCGCATTTGTTCAATGCAATCACCGCGATGCGATTTTCGTTATTGCTCCATATTAATTACGAAAAATTTTAAACCAAACTGATTTGAATTTGTTTTGCAATGGAACATTGTACCAAAAAATGTGAATAACGGGATCATACAATTTAAAATTTCAAAGCCTACTACTTTGAAAAGCTTGTAACAGAACTTATGGCAAGACTAGGTATATCTTGCAGAAATTCATCACTTCAATAGAAAATTAAACTGTTCATAACTGGTAAGATGAAATCTAGTTTTCTACCTTTAACATCTGCTTTCATCCAACACCCAGATTTGTCCCCATGTTTTCACAAACAGCGTAATGATTGTATGAAGGCATGGTCTATGAGTAGAATCTCAGAACACTACCCAATCCACAGAAAAAGCGATCCCATGATTTTTATCAACCACCCATTTGTCGATTATAAAGCTGCCTTTCGGTAAGCTCATTCCAATTTGCAGAAGGATACCGATCGATACCACATGTTACCAGTAAAAGTTGTTTAATCGTTGAACAAGGACAAAACACAGTACATTGTGCTAGCAAAGATGCACATTGTCCCGAACAAAATACTTATAATATAACCTTTGTTAAATTCGAAAAAGAAATTCAAAAGAGAATTATTTTCATGCATGTAGTACATGCATATATTACTTAAAGTTTTGTGATAGCAATATAGATTATTAAGTGGAAGATACATTGGCAGAGAAAATGGTTCACATTTTATTCAACTTCAAAGTTCTAACAAACTAGCAATTGACAGTATCGACATTCAAGCTTTTATACATAAATGTTAATATGTCAGTTGCTTCAGCAATACGTTTGGACGTTGGTTTTCCAGCACCATGGCCGGCTTTGCTGTATACGCGCAATAGCAGAGGTTTCGTTTGATGATCTGAACTACGAATAGCCTCCTGAAGAGCGGCGACAAATTTCAACGAATGTAGTGGACTCACACGATCATCGTGATCAGCAGTGAGAATGAGCGTAGAAGGGTATTCGTCGGCAGCAGACTTTGGCGTTTTAACATTGTGCAACGGCGAATACTTATACAAGTTTTCGAAATGTTCTTTCTCGTTGGGATTGCCGTAATCCGAACACCAAGCGTGGCCAATTGTAAACTTGTGGAAACGTAACATATCCATGACACTGAAAATACATATGTAGGTTTCATGATTTATCACATTCATAAAATGTTCATTAGAAATCTAGATCATACCCCACTTGCGCCACAGCAGCGCCAAACAAATCAGGACGTTGGTTAATGCAGGCACCTACCAATAGACCACCATTCGAGCCGCCTTGTATAACCAAACGATCTTTGGTAGTATAATTATTGTCAATTAAATATTGAGCTGATGCTGTAAAGTCGTCAAATACATTCTGCTTGTTAAGCAAACGACCCCCATTGTGCCACTTTTCACCATACTCGCCGCCACCACGTAAATTCGGATAAGCTAGTACTCCATCAAAAGTATCAATGAACATAAGGCCGCTGATGCCAAATGATGGCTGCAAGCTAATATTAAAGCCACCATAACCATAAAGTAGACAAGGGCGTGGAGAAAGAACCTCTCTATTTTTGCGTATGATAAACATCGGAACTTTTGTGCCATCTTTGCTGTTGTAAAATATTTGTTCCACTTTGTAGTCTTCCTGATGGAAGCCTTCCAAGTTCAGTTTGATCTCACGGAATACTTTTGGTTTGGCATCCGGTGTTTTGAAGTCATAGTGGTAAATAGTACCCGGATTTAAAAATGATGAGAAATTGAAGAATATTTCCGAATACTTCTTTTTACCAGATACAGCAACGATAGTACCAATATCCAATTCGAATTTACGTATTAATTCTCCTGTTTGTAGAGAATTCGCTTGTAAGGCACTCTAAATGATAATGTATCAGTTTAATAAAGATATTAAAAGCAAAAATTAAATTGCCTACACACCTTTACATCCTGTATATAGCAAAGCAAAAGTTTATCCCCATCGACGCATTTAGCCCAATCTAGGACATCCTTTTCATGTTCCTAGAGAAAGTTTATACACAAATTGTTAAGCCCAACCACATTTTAAATTTTTATATTAAAATATTAGAGAATTATATTGTCCTGCTTACGGGTATCAAGGTCACCCAATTCTCTTCGGCTGGATTCTCAAAGTCAATTACGATAACTCGATAATTCGGAGCATTTTTATTAGTTCGCAGATAAACTTTGGAGCCAGTGTTAGTTATGTACTATAAAACAAAAGTCTACAGTAAGAGTTTGTTAAATTTTTTAATATTATCGAACTTACATCGTAGTCTGATTCAAATTTATCAATGATTTTGTTCACTTTCAGTTTTGATTGAATATCTCCAGCTTCTTTCAAATCAGCATAGTAAAGAATGTTGTCGCGGCAATCTTTAACTATAGGCATTATTAGATATTTTCCACAATCGGCAACTACAGATTGACTGAAAAAAAAACAAACAATTAAATACGTTTATGGTAAGACAAGATTGATGATTCATTTAAGATTTATGATTTAAAAAAACAATTAATTACGTTTCATGTTACAGTACCAAAAAAAAAATAACAAAATAAAAAAACCCTGCCACGTTACGCAACTTTTAAGGGAATTGGGCGAGGCAGTTAAAAAATCTTATTAAAAATAATTACATCTTGGAAAATGTTTCTATTCCAAAAACAAAATTAAAAACCCCTTCGTTACGTTACTTTTTTGGCACTTGGGCAAGGCAGTTAAAAAAATCGTATTAAAAATAATTACATATTGGAGATCGATGTAGGTACATACAAATGTGGTGTTAAAATATTACAAATATAATAGATAATAAAATTTTTTATTATCGTCTTACATAAGTACCGCAACAATAGTCATAATCCTTCAGTAAAAAAAAAAAAATTTAGTTCTGTTAATCTTAATGACCTGTACAGTCTAGTGATTTAAGAGTTGCAATGGAACTATGTTTTATAGTACGTTATGATCACAATGGATGCGACAAAGACATTGCAACAATAAGATAATAAGATATCGTTTGTTGCAAATGTTACCATGTTGTCTGTGACAATTAACACGTCAGCGATAAACATACTGTAATTCTTTTCTACACTTTATATGTAGAGACAAAAAGTAATAATTTTTAATAAAACATGTCAATAATTTATTTAATAAGCAAAATGTTACTCTTTCACTATTGATAATTGATTCTGGTGATAATGCCTTTCAAACTGTTTACTGCCTAATAGGAATAAATATTTTTTTAGAGAAATTTCAAGTATATCGCATATGGTACTCGCAGAAGTTGAACTTAAACATGTATGTGCATGTGAGAAATTATTAAGTATGTACAGTAACTAAGTCATCACTAATGTTATTGAAAATATGCATACATGTTCGAAGAGATTTATAATGTTCAGTACAAATATTAAATACGCACAACATGGAAATGAATGGAAAAAGCACGCGCCAGGACTTCAACAAGCTGCTGTGCTTTTTAATAGTAGTAGTTGTGTGATAATGTATTGTTATTTCCTTAATCAAATATTCTGAGAAATGTGAGATTTTAAATTGTTGAATAAAATTTCTGATGCCAATCACATATACTATATTTTCGAGTGATTAAATAAACGACATTCATTTTTATTAAAACGTTCACCTGTCTCCAAACGTAATAAATTCGCTGATTTGATTATTTTTTGAAAATATCTGCCGTAGTGTGTATTTACATTTCACTTCCTGCCTTAAATAATATCAAAGGAAATATACGGTAAACATGAAGAACACACAATTTATACTGGAAGTAGTACTTACATGCGCCATGAGGGTTCTTCTGGAAATTCAGCAACCAGAATATCTTTATCCTGTGGTTCACCGATACGATGATAATACAGTTTTTGATTTTGATTTTGTTTCGTTTCAGAGCCATCAGTTTTGCCATCTTGATCGGGGTAGCGCTGTGCATGTATAATAAATTCACTATGTATTTAGGTGATTCACATGTCCTATTGTCATAATATTGTAAAATTTGTAATAAAAATTGAATTCGATACCATGTGAATACCCCAATTAATTTATTTTAATATTTAAAAACCAATTTTTCGTTTTAATTATTATTCATATCGATTTATAAACTATTAAAGGACTTGGAGTTGAGTACATTAACACCCGGCCACCCAGGCAGCTTAGCTAGTATGAAGAAACCGAAACAATTTTTAACCCTTTACTGCTGGGAAGTGGTAGAAAACAGTCTATTCTCTTTTACTTTCTTAGCTAACGTTAACAACTTTTGTATCATGTCTCTGTTTGTCTTTTGCCCATCATGCCACTAATAGAGTGTTGTACGGTGTCTGGTTCTTACGTATTAAACTTTGGTTTATAATTTATACTCACGCCATAGAAGAATCCTTTATTATCCTTGGTCCAGGAAATTTCCGAAAACTTAACCTTCTCGAGAGATTCATCAAAATCCTTTCCTGACTCTACCTTTCGAATACGAATTTTTATCCAATCGGATCCACTCTCACTTAATCCATAAGCCATAAATCTGCCATCTTCCGAAAAGGATTTTTGTGACAAAGCAATTGTACCGTCCTCAGAAAGGGTATTAGGATCTAAAAATACTTTTGGTTCTGCATCTAAAGACTCCTGCTGATACAACACGCTAAAAGTAATTAATATACAATTTATTTCAAAAGTTAGGTTTGGATGCAACTGTTGAGTTTTAACCTTTGATTTTGTAAGCCGGTGTTCATGTAAAAGTAGTAATAATTCCCGTATTTCATTGGACACCCATATTTTGAATAGTTCCACAATTTAGTTAGCTTCTCGTTAAATTTTTTCCATTCTTCACAGTCTTCCAGAAACGGTTGACTTATCTTATTTTGGGCATCCACGTAAGACTGAGTGTCAGGTGCATCGGGGTCTTCGAGCCAGCGGTAGCAATCTGATACCTTCGTCCCATGGAAGTCATCTACCACTGCCAAGTCCTTCCGGGCAACAGGATAATCGAATTTTGGTTGCATGTTTTTAATGTTACCGATCTTTTCAGTTTTGAAATTGGAAGATATATAATATGCTGGAAGATATATAATATGTAAGTATAAAAAAAAATGTTTGTTTAATTTTCCACTTGCATATTATTTGCAGGGCTGGCGTAATAAACGCACAAATATTAATTTCATCAGTACATAAATACAAGTGATAAATAACAAATGTAAATACAAAATTTCTAATATGGAAGTTTGCAAATGTGACTGAGGAATCCAGAACTCAGTGGCATAAATAGATAATATTTGTATTTATTATTTTTCAACAATAAACCGAAATTAATCAAGTTTCACATTTTTATAATCTGTAATTCCTATTTTTGCTACATGAGAATGCATAATTATGCATTGTTGCTCGTTTATCAAATTCACCCTGTCACCGAGAGATAAGATGCAATTAATAATAGTTTGTTATGCAAGCACTATTATTGTGTCAATTATAACTTACAGTAACGCACTTGTAATAGATCGAATTTTGGAGTTTTGGTTGTAATAATGTTAAAAAGCGGATGATGAATAAAAACTCGGTTAACTGGACAGAAAGAACTTGCAGCGCGAAGAATGACGGATTTCATTTTTACAACGTAAACGTTGCCACATTCAACTAAAGTGTGATTGAAAACAAAAAATTGTATGATTGATTGAACAACATTTTTCTTCACATTCGTTCATGCCAAGTAGTGTTACCGTTTAAAATTTACTAAAACCGAATGTTTTTTCAAAACTGCGTTTAGACCGCACGAACGAACGAAAGATTCTTTACTCGTTCAGCCGGTGTATGAAGAAATGTTAGCTCGAAAAAGAAGTAAAAACGTTGCTGATGTATAAAAAATTTAATATTTAGCAATCCAAAAACTGTAATGAATTCAGTAAAATACGGATTTCGTTGAGGTTAAGGTTCATTGCGCAGCGACACAGATAAGGAATAATTTTGTTGTTTTTGTTTCAGATCATTATAAGTTAAAAAATCGTGATGGCCAATTAACAATTTTTTCACGGACTCCTCAAACAAAAACGCCACTACACCTTTTTGATAACTTTTATACGTTTATAATAAAAAAAATGTCGGTATTTCTAGACGTTACTACCCCCTTTAAATGGGAATGCATAGCTTGTGTGACGTGCCGTGTTTCTGCTTTATAATTTTTCTCATTAAATATTATCAGATATTTGTAAAAGAAAATTTTTAAAATAGTTCAATTCAATCATCTTGTTTTTATAATTTTTGCTACTTTTGACTCACTTTGTAAACTGCATTGCCTTTACTTTTTGATGAATAGCAGAAAGACGGTATTTACACGGGTATTGGAATACTAGCGTCTAAAATTACTCTCCCTATCTCTCTCTTTCGTTTTTACATTTTACATGGGATTTGTCTCGGCTGCAACTGTTGTCAGTGTTATATCGGCCATAGAAGTTCTTTAGTAGATTTCTTATAATAAATAAGAAGGAAAGAGAAGCTGAAGTCAGCTGTTTTTACAAAAATAAAAATTTGTTATATACACAGCAACACTTCTTGGCAGACAGTGGCAAACCTACAAGAGTAAACATTGCCTATGAAAAGCTTTTCACTTCGTCATCCGGATTCGGCATAAAACTGTAATTCCTTTCATTCATAACATGCACAACATGAGTGGATATAAATATACGTTTATATAGTTATATATATATAAAATTTAAATTGTAAGTAATTATTACAATATTTTTCATAAATTATTATAATTTAATTAAGAAATTATTTGTTTAGAATTCCCGAATCAGAAACATGAATGGCATGTAAGAAATAAAGAACAACTACGAAAAGCAAATAAAAAGTAGTAAAAAAGTACTAATAGTATGCAAAATCGTACTAGTGACTAGCGATCAAATAACGGTTTGCAAAACATATTTTGGGCAAAGAGTTGAAAAAAGAGACCGTTAAAAGTGACATGACCGACGATCATTTGACCGTCTGCATAACGTTGCCCGAACAAAACATATTTTATCAAAGGATTACGATATCATACAACTAAGGCTACGACCAGCGAGAATAATCAATAATTTCAATAATCTCCTACACAACATGGACCTCCTTGAGGAATATAATATAAATATTCGAAAAATTTCAAATGTACTTGAAATATTCCAAAAACACGGCAACAAATTCAATAGAGATGAGAAACCTTAAATTTAATGAACTCAAGAACAAACTTTAGTCACTAACCCCAACCAAAAGAACAAAGCGTGGACTAATAATAGGTCTATGCTCTGCTATAAAATTCCTTACCAGAAATATGGATGCCAATGATGCTCAAAATTTAAATGATCAAGAAAGAACTCAAACAAGAAATTCAATAGCAAAACAACATAATCTTAATTCCCAAATGCTCATTAGATTCAAGAACCTCACATCTTATATTAATAAAGAGCAGGCAAATATAGAATCAATTGTAAAAGAAATGGCACAAGAAATTAAAAACAAGATTCGTTAAGCAGAAAATATGTTTGAAAAAATGCAACAATGCGGAATTGTAGCATGGATCTTCTAAGCTAGAACATAGTATAACAAACGTAGCAGAAGCAATTGTATTATTCAAGCTAAACATAATATCAAAACTTATATTAAGCCAAAACGAATTACAAGAAATCAACAATTGCAAAAATTAAATCAGATGAGCATTTGTACATGTACATGAGCATTTACCCATAAATGAAACCAAACAAATTATAACAAATCCATACATAAGCTATAATGATGAAAATGTTCAGTACTTCGATGAGGCATGCCCGAGGATAGAGAACATATATTTTTGTGTATAAGATCACCGTATCAGGAAACGCAAAAATGAAGGCGGTATCGAAACCATATATCAACAAGAAGAAAATTACATTACCTATTTCAGTGTAAGAAAAACGCAAATAAATTCTACTTGCAGCAACAATTATCTTACGGTAGAAGGAACAACTCTGCTTCACTTCAAGTACTGCTATATCTAGAGAGATGTGTCTAGTATTTACAAAAGCTGAAGCAGTACCAATTCGAAAACCAAGAAGCTGTATTGATATTGTATAACAAGACAAGGAAGCGGACTAACTACGCCTATGCGGCCGTATCTATACTAGGTATACTAGGTATATTGGCATCACTGCTCGCAGCAAGGAGAGTTTAAGTCATCTACGAACCTCAATGAACACCATTCATCGCTTCAGGCACTTCAAGCTCTTTATGACCTTCGCTTTACTGCAACACTTTAACAACAGCAAATAGAAGCTAAACCGCAATACATAAAAAAGTATCGGGAAATGATCATTTAAAAAACCGGCTTAAAGGAATTTTAAAAATTATTTTTTACGTTAGGTTGGCACCAATGTCCTCTATCGTGACGTAAAGTTTGAGCGGACTATGTTAGTCTCGCTTTTACAGTGCTAGATTTTTACAATGAATAAAAAAATCGAACATTTTATTTGATTATATGAGTTTTTTTTTGGCAGCATGTATATGCCGATACGATGTTTCGCCGATACGCTGCAATGGTCACCCTGGCCAGTAGTGATTTTGAAGAGTTGACTTTTGAATGCAGTACTTTCTATTTTATTTTGAGATTATCTTAAGAAACACTGCGCTTCGTTTGTTTTGTTTTGACATTCGGTGTATTTTATTCACTAGTAGGCTGTGAAAGATAAATTGGTTTTGTCATGGAAGATATGTTTCGGAAAAAGAAACTAGATTAGAAAATAAAAGAGATGGTTAATTGAAAAGGAAATATAAATGAATACATATGTTGCAATAAAGTGAATAGTAATAATAATTTAACATACAAGATATAAGAGGCAACTTGCACATAATATCAGAAAAAAATCAATGGCTCGTGAAAAGTAGTGAAGGCTGAAAAAAAGCAAATTTAAATTATATTTATTGCTAATTCAAAGCTTTAAAGGTAAATATTTATATGAAATAAAAAAATATGTATAACAAATTTTGTGAGTTAAAACTATTGCTGATGGTCTCCCTTCACAACAACTTTATTAAGTTCAGGTGAGTTTCGTTTGAGTATGTAATATTTTCATTTACTGCTGAGTATGTTTGTAATTGCAAACAAATTTATATCTCTTTGTTTTCACTTGTGAATACATATATACATATAAAATCTGGTTTCTTTATCTCTTTCGTGTTTTATAAGCTAATATGAGTTGCTTCTTTGCAAATTGTTGTTTATCTCGTAGTACTATTGATTAATATAAAATTCCTCTATCCATTTTTATTAGCGATACTCACTATCTAGACTAATTGTATTTTTCTAAAAATTTGCAAATTATTATTACAATTGTCAACGCGGTTATGATAAATTTTCGTATTTTTGATATTTGTTGTATTATTCAGCAGAAGAAGAATATAAAACCGTTCAATGCAGCCAATTTTATTAAATATTTTTTTTCTAAACCCATTTCAACTATTTTTTTGTAGAAGATATGTGAAAAAATAGGTCAAGATTAATCGACTTTAGGAAGAACCCAGAGCTATTTTTCAACATAAGAAATTTGACTTTTAAAAATCGATCAGTAATTAAATTATATGGCATCATTACATTTTGTTGTCGACTGATTGGCGAATTCACAAATGCAGTACTTTTCGCTCAAAGCGAACTTCAAGGGACTGGGAAAAATGGTTCGTTTTAACAGAAGTTCGCTTTAAATAAGCGGAAAAAATTTCATGGTTTATTAGAAATAAAGCGGGTTCTTCTGAAATTAGTTCGTTTTTGGCGGATTCGTTTTAAGGGAAAAGTACTGTACTATATAAAAGTTGCGAGTACAGTGCATTTTTGATATTTGTCGTATTTGAGAATATATTTTGTTTTACTCCAGATCGTTAATACCGCTTTTGAATCAGTAATAGTCAATGTATCTATTTACATACATACATACATAAAAACTACGCTGTAATAATAGAGCAATAACTAAAGCACTTGTTGTTTTTAAAAACTAATAAAACTTTGTATTTATTATAATTTGGCAATATTACATTTTTAGTCATACACACAAAACGTTTCGATTTCAATTTTTGTGTGGGCCGGTGTTGTTAAACTTTGCTTTTCCTCCCACCCATATAAAATTTGTGTAATAGTGTTGCTAGTACGTTACTATTGCAGCTGCCACTTTAACACTAAGTATGTTTATACAGTATGACAATTACGTATGGTTACAAATTAAATTAGCCTTATTATCCAAAATAATGATTAGAATTTAATTCGTATATTGCGAAAATTATGTACAATGGTTGCATTTTCCTGACGTAATTTGATACGCCATTTCCCTCTGCCTTTGTGCTTTTGATTTGCTTTTATGTCTGCGAAGCGGCTTGCTACGTTTCAGCGGAAACATTTTTGACAGCTGCGATTATAAAAGAAAAGTTCTAAATAAACAAAAGAAATTGGGATTATGGACAGCATTAATCTGTTAAGAGAGTTACTTATTCATTGTTATTTATAACAAATACATTTTACAAAATTATTTTTTTTGCCTGTAAGCTTGTATGTACTGTCAAATTAATTCAAAAAACATGCTCAGCTTAAGTAGCATTAAAATAATACGCTCGAAAAAATTGCGATCACACCAGCAAAATTTTTATTGAGTACAAAGTGAGCAAGTTGCATTTCTGTGGCAAGTGGCGTTTCATTGAGCAGTGGTGCAGCATAACTTGAGCACGTGCGTCTGTGAAATGTGACCATAGACTGTGACCATGCAGAAGGCAATACCTCTAGGGAAAAATTGTTCCATATCGCTGAATTTTTTTTCTTGGAAAGATACTTATAACGCAGAAAAACTAAATAATTAAGTGTCCCTCATTTATACATTTTAGCTGTATGTCCTTCACAACTTTAAAAAGAATTGATCAGTTACCCAACCAATTTATAATGCTTAAATAGCTAAGAGACATAAAATCCGTAAGAAAAAAGTCTTTGATTTTCTAAAAGCTGGTTGCTTAATATTTGGTTATTCTAGTGAAGTACACTCGTTGGTAAGCATAGGTGCGCTTTCAAACTAGTGTGAAAACCGGAGAAAAACAAATGGTTACTATATGATCTTTTTAAAGGGTAAGTTTTCTTGCTACTTGGTTTTTGACGTTTATATTTCTGACAGTTCACGCGTGATTCTTGACATGTGTCAGTTTTGGTTGCCATTTCAACATGAATAGACATACGCCTGAACAACGTTTGCAAATTATTGAGATTTATTATCAAAAAATTCGTGCTCTGTGAAAAATGATTTTGTCGCAAAATTATCTTCAGCGATGAGGCTAATTTTTGGCTCAATGGATACGTGAATAAGCAGAATTGCCGTATTTGGAGTGAAGACCAGCCATAGGCAATTCAGCAGCTACCAAAGCATTCCAAATATGAACTGTTTGGTCCGGTTTATAGGCAGGGGCATCATTGGGCCGTATTTCTTCAAAGACGATGAAGGCCACAACGTTACGGTCAATGGAGAAAGGTACCGCTACCGTTCGATAATAACACGCTTTTCTTTGCCGAAAATGCAAGAATTGTACTGGCATGTGACCAGACTGCACGCGAAACCATGCATCAATTGAGAGGCGAATTTGGTGAGCAGTTAATCTCACGTTTTGGGCAGTCAATTGGCCACCAAGATTGTGTGATTTGACCCGTTGGATTATTTTTTGTGGAGCTATGTTAAGTCTCTTGTCAATAGGGACAAGTCAAACACGATTGCTGTTTTGGAACGCGTCATTGGTGAGATTACGGCCGAAATGTGTTAAAAAGTGTTCCAAAATTGGACCTTCAGAATGAACCACTTGAAGCGTAGTTGCGGGCAACATTTAAGTGAAATTATCTTTAAAAAGTTAATGGCAGGAATTGGTTTATCGATCCAAATAAAAATTCCTTCACTTTTGTAAAATTTCTGTGTTTTTTTGAATTGAAATACCCAAGCTCTTAAAAAATCACCCTTTAGTAGTTGCCATGGTAGTTGCCTATAAATAGAGTGCGGTGGAAAAACGTAACGTATTACAACAAATAAAATATTATTGAATATAATACATTTTGATGTTTAAATGATTTTTGGGAACATACGAATTACAATTAAACAACAATTTTAGTGACTTGCCAGCTCACGTTTTTGCCCTATACGCAGTAAATCGATATAAATACATCGTACTTTGTTCAAGCGGTTGTGGTTTTTTTTTGCTAGATTGTCAATTATTAAACATGGGAACAACACGAAATGGCAAAATTCCTCAAGGCCGTGGTTATATTGAAAATTTTAATCGACGAACACCATAAAGTTTTGAGCACAAAATAAATAAAAACAAAATAAATTCGAATAATTCGATCTAAATCATACTTCTTTCATTAGTTGGTTTTGTCATTGTTTTTCTTGAAAGTGAAAAAGAGTGAGTAAGTATAAGTAATGCGTGTGTGTGTGTGTGTGTGTTGAGAACTAAAGTCTAAATAAAAATTCCAAACTTCCAAATGGCACTTTGAACTGAGAATTAGAAAAAAAATAAGCGAACATTTTTTTTCCAATATTTTTTAAAGTATGTATGAAACGCAATAAAAATCAATCCATCAAAATTTAATTTTTTCAACTACAAATCGAATGATTACATTATTTAAAGTAGTGTCCATCGGAAGCTAAGCCAATAAACCGTCCAATTTTTTATACTTTCAACTGAAGTAAAGCGTATTCCAGTAAGGGCATTCTTCATTGATCGAAATAGTGACAGTCAGAGGGTGCAAGGTCTGGTGAATGAAACGGGTAAGCCAAAACTTTCTATTCACTATTTTCCAAAAAAATGTTTATCCGGTCTAGCAACATGAGCCCGCGCGTTATCATGTTGGATGGAAAATTATGGTCTCGTCCCTGGTCGCACATTCTGATCGTATTTTGGACATTGCTCTCTTCAAGCAAATCAATTGTTTTGGATGTAGCTCCCCCGTTTCAGCTCATAATATGTGACACCCTTCTTATCCCTCCAAATACAGAGGATTATGATGTTCCTGGTTGGCGGAGCGTCTCTTTATGACTTCTTGCGTTTCCGGTTGTCGTAATAAATAAAATGTTCGTCTCCAGTAATAATTCAATACAAAAACCACTTATTTTTATAGCCCTGAAGCAGCATTTTAGACATGCTAAATCACCTTTCGACGTCTCTCGGCTTCAAGTCGTATGGCATCCAATTTCTTTCCTTTTGAAATAATTTCAATGATTTTAAGCGCTTGTAAATTGCTGCTTGGGTAACTCCTCTTGCGTTTGGCTCGATTCTTCATCAAGTTCAAAACTTTCCGCGAATGCTGTTTATTTTCTGTTTCACGCAAATGTTATTTACGCAGACATGTTTGAAACGCAAAAATGTGGTTTATGTTGCTTACACTTTGGTAAATTGTTACATAAACAAAACAAAAGTTACATGAAAGCTAAAACATGAAAGTAGTTACAGTATTATCAGATGGGATTTAGTACAAGTTACGCCTTCAGTTGTGAATTTCGTATTTTCAAGTTATACATATGTACATCCAATATTTTTCTATATCGGCTAATCGGCTAATATACTAAAGATCAAAATGCTTCAGATTTTAACAAAGTATCATTAAGTAAAGATTTACAATTTAGTTTAAAGAATATTGAAGTTTCTGTTAAATTAACTCGAAATAATAAAAAAGTAATTGCTTGAGCGGAATGGAGGTACAAATCATTGATAGCAATACAAATACATATATATTCATATGTACCATATAATTGGTTCATATTAATTTTCTAAACAAAAGACCAACAATATGTTTTATCAAACCTTGTCTCTGTTTAAATTTGAAAAAATTATATATGTACACATTTTCCTTAGTATTGTAAATGCATATTTGCCGAAAATTATATTTGAAACCAGTTTTTGTTTTTTAAATATGTTCATACATATTTGTAGAAATAAACTGTTATTGCTGCTTCTGGTTCTTTGAATATTATAAACACATCAATACTTATTTGATAGCTATTTCGCCATTATTCATAATGTGTATGTGATGTCACCAATATTTAAGGATTATTTGTTAATTTTTTGTCAATTAGACTTAATTTTTTTTATATAATAAGTTGTGTTTTAAATAATAGATGCTATGTTTTTGCATTCCGCACTAGAGAGGTCATTCAGCTGACTCATATAAACTCGTAAATGGCTGATAAGTTTATAGATGTGTAAACTTGTCAAAATTTGTATGAAATGTGGCAGTTTGTTTACGTGTTTATGTGGTTTACAAGGTTTAAGAGGTTTATATGAAGCCGACTATTATGTTTGTGTTTAATTTAAAGTTTTTTTTGTCCATCTATTTTTAGTATTGTACTTTGGACTTTCCATACTCATAGCTCATGCTGTGCTACATTTGTAAAAGTTTTAATTAAATTATTTAGAACTTAGTAATATAATGTAGATAATTGTAACTAAGTATTTATAATATAAATGCTCAGGACCGTATCAAAACATCAACAAAAATTGCAAATGATTTTTGTCGTTCGAGCAAAACAAGGAAATAAGCAGCAAATTTAAATGTTGAATTAGTACCTTTTTTAAATTTAAAGTGGCGTAGTGGTAGTGCGTTGGACTGCTACGCAGAGTGTCCGGGGTTCGAATCTCGGCACAGGCAAAATCAAAAAAAAAAAAGTAGAAAAAATAATTTTTCTACACGGCACCACCTCTTGTCAGGCAATGGCAAACCTACAAGATTAAAAATTGCTATGAAAAGCTTTTCCTTCGCCGTTCGGATTCGGCTTTAAACTGTAGGTCCCTTCCATTCATGTACAAATATAACACGCACAACATGAGTGGATGCGAAAAGCTCGGCCTAGGCCCTCCATGGGCTGTTGTGCCATCAAAAGTAAAGTAAAGTAAGAATTTAATAAAGATAAGTTAGATTACACAGAAAATTAAAAAAAAATGCATGAACTCAAATATATTTTCCTATATATCTCGGCCACGCTCAACATGACGTCAGTTTTTTTCCTAAACGGTTCAAGGATTCACGTAATACATTTTTAATGTTAGTACATGTCAAGCTGTAACTAATAATTTAACAGCTCAATTCTAGTCGCCTTACATAATTTTCTAAGGCCCATTTTGTAAGAAAATTTGTACTTGTGCATAAAAAAAATATCATGCCATAGTCGGCAATACAACATACTACCCTTGCGGCAAACAGTCTATTATGAAATAAAAAAATAGTGAAATAATGACAATATTTTTTTATTGGTTTGGTTAAAACCATTTTTTTTTGGTTTTGGTTTGGTTCAGATGTAAAGTGGTCGCTGTGGCGTAGTTGGTAGTGTGCTGGCGTGCTGCGCAGTATGCCCGGGGTTCAAATCTCGGCACAGGCAAAATCAAAAAGGAAAACAAAATTTTTCTACACGGCAACACTTCTTGGCAGGTAATGGCAAACCTAAAAGATTAGAAATTGATTAAGATAAGTTTTTCACTTTGCCGTTTGGATACGGCTTTAAACTATAGATCCTTTCCATTCATGTACAAAAATATAACATGCACAACAAGAATGGATGCGAAAAGCTCGGCCTGAGCCCTCGATGTTGTGCCGTTGAAAGAAGAAGAAGAAGAAGAGGAAATCAAAAGCAAGGAAACGGTTTTGTACTAAACTCACTAAAAACATTTTTGAAATTGCATTATTCAATACTAATGGGAAATATGAATTGAAAATGCGAATTCAGGTTGAAAACTGGGTTATGACATGTTGCATAACTCCCCACGCTCTACATTTTCCAAATGGCCACCGCGGCATCGACACATCAAATATTTATGCAAAATTCTTTTTGTGTGTTGAAAGAATATTCACTGCTGAATATTTTTTAAGTACTCAGCTTTTTTGCTTCAAAAAATAAGTGTAAATATCACAAACGAAAATGGCCGAAAAAACTTTAAGAATGCGTGTTGACGGGACAAGTACCAGTAAAAAATCTGGATCTTAGCGAAAAAACAAAATACAACTCTCCACTCTCACTCAGTTCATTTCAAAACGTTATTTTATACCAAGGGCAGTACTATAGTTGTTTTTACTTTTATACTACTATTATTTATATTTATATATAATTCATAGTTGAAAATTAATTTTTTCTCTTTCCATTTTCAGATTTTACGCACACAAAATATTTAAAACCAAAAAAACGAGCGATCTTAAAAAGTATTTCATATAGAAGCCTATAGCTTTTTTTTCGTAACTAAAAAAAACCAAATTTCTTTCAAAATTTTATATTTATTTATTATAAAGGATATTATTAGTATTTCACGTCAAAGTTCAAGCCTTGAAGTCTTGGAGTCTTGAATTATTAGCCAAGTTGTAGGTTAATCAAAAATCACGGCGCTGCAAAAAAATAATTGCAGCTATGGGAAATTAAACTTTTTAAGAGAAAAAAATAAGGAAGGAATAATACCAGAATATACTGATCCGCAGAACAACAATGATAAATGGAATTTTGAATCTGCAAAGAGGCCAAAAGTTCAAGTAAAAGAGTTCCTCGCCGATTGCAAGTATTCAAAAATCAGGGTTGGTTCCCTATCGAAAATAAATGTAACTAAAAATAAATTTAAAGCAGAAGATCATACAAGTTATTTTAGTACTACCGCACGGAACTTGTGTACGATTGTGCTATCAAACTTATTGCATGGAGAATTTCCACCTAATTGTAAGAGGCATCCTGTAGCTAGTAATTCTTCTACGGCATCGATTGAAAATAATAATTATGAGAATCAGACCAAGACAATTTCTAATTATAAGAAAAAGAAACGAAAATCAAAATGTTCATTGGCATCCCGCTGTAAATCTAAGAAATCTTCTTCAACACTGATTGAAAATAATAAAGAAAATAATTACGAAAGAAACGCCAATTTTGAATTGGCGTCCTATTGTAAACCTAGTCTAGGGTGCAGAGAAGCACAACCTAAACAAAGACCTAAACAAAATATGTGTAATAATTGTCGTTGTAAAAATATCTGTGTGCCAATGCTAGTATCTGGTGGACCTTATTTAGTAGAAAACCTGAAACGCGAACTTCTGACAGGATTAATAGAAAAAGGCGTTAGAGATTGTGAACCTGCATTTGATTGTTGTTGTGTCTACTGTCTTGAAAGACGTAAACAACCAATAGTTTTTGACTGCTGTTGCCAATGCTGTTCTAAAAAAACAGAAGAGCGTTGTCAACCAGCGAAAATAAACTGTTGCCAGTGCAGTCCTTGCAGTTCCCAATGCTATCCTTGTAATTGCCAGTGCTGTCCTAGCAGCTGTCAATGCCAGGAACCAGAAGATAAGGTACATAATGAACCAGAGATAAAGTGCTATAAATTTTATCCTGCCAAAGATAATTTTCAGCAAGAATACAACTACTGCTGTTGTCCTAAAAATATGAATCGCCTCGTTCGTTATCCTGGCGAAATCTCCAATGATGACAAATGTCGTGAAGAAACTTGTAAACCAGTGATTCCAGGTAGTTGTATATGTTCTATTGGCAAAATAAACGGAAGAAACGACTTCAACTCTCAACCAAATTGGTGTTGCTGCTGTTGCTGCCCAGCCAAATGCTATCCTGTGAACACTCCTAAAAGATGCATATCTGATAGCTGCTGTTTCTGCATTGATAAGCAAACGTCATGCAATTTTCCGAAAGTTTCATCGGAATCAATTCTAACAGAGAAATGCCAAAGAATATGCTGTAATAATACATTAGTGACACCCACTTATCCAACTAAATATCGGAACAGAAGCTACAAAAAAATAGAAGAAAATAATCAACAATGTTGTAATAAAAGAACGCCAACAACCTGTACCCAAGAAAGAAAGGAATCAAATATAAGTGAAAAGGTAGATGACAGCTGCTCATATTATTCCATAACATTAGACTACTCTGAATGTGATTGGAATTGTATTTGTTCAGATTGGGAACCGAATCAGAAACCTTTGGAAAAAAAACAATCTATGTCGATTTTTGTCAATCATAATATAGAGTGCTCAAGTTGCTCTTCAAATGAGGCAAAACCTCTCATTAACAAAGAAACGAAAAAAGAATCTAGGGGAATAAATCGCATGGATAACAAAAACACAGAACAAAGTACAGAGTGCGCATGTTGCTCTTCAAAAAAGGCAAAATCTGTCAGAAATAAAGAAACGAAAAATGAAACTTGGGGAAAAAATTGTTCAGATAAGAAAAACAGTTCCGCCATTTATAGCAAATGTTGCAAATTTTGTAAAGCCTTAAAGAAGAAAAATCATTCTTCAAATAATTCAGAAATACAACTTAACGATATATGTTCACATTGTCTGCCACCAAACACTTTTAAATATGAATGTTACAGTTCGGATAAGCAACCTACCTATTCAGCTAATTCACTTAAGTCACTTAACACTTTTAAAAGCAAATGTTGTTGTTCAACTAAGGCTGAGGATGCATCCAACGACCAGCCACCTAACACTTGTTGCAAATGTTGTACAATTAAGGAAGTTGTTTTGGAAGATAAGGATCTTTGTTCGACTAATACTAAAACTGAAGCTGACGATGCATGCAACGAGCTGTTACCTAAATGCAATTGTTGTTGTTCAACAAAAGAAACTGCTTCCTTAGAAAGTAAGGATCATTGTTTAACTAATACTAAAAGTCAGGCTTCTAAATGCAAATGTTGTTCAACTAAAAAAGCTGTTTTGAAAGATAAAGAGCATTGTTCGACTAATACTCAAACTGAAGGTGACGATGCATCCAACGACCTGCCACCTAAATGCAATTGTTGTTGTTCAACCAAAGAAACTGCTTCCTTAGAAAGTAAGGATCATTGTTTAACTAATACTAAAAGTGAAACTTATAAATGCAAATGTTGTTGTTCAACTAAAAAAGCTGTTTTGAGAGATAAAAATCATTGTTCGACTAATACTCAAACTGAAGCTGACGATGCATCGAACGACCTGTCACCTAAATGCAATTGTTGTTGTTCAACAAAAGAAACTGCTTCTTTGAAAAGTAAGGATTATTGCTCAACTAATACTAAAAGTCAAGCTGTCAATGCATCCATTGACATGCCAACTAACACTTCTAAATCGAAAAATTGTTGTCCAATTATGGAAACTGTATCTTTGGATAACAAGGGTCATTGTTTGAAAATTAATAAAAAGGAAGCTGACGAAACATTCAGCGTACTGCCACTTAAATGTAAATGCAAATGTTGTTCAGCTGAGGAAACTAAGTTTTTGGAAAATACGGATCTTAGTTCAACTCATACTAAAAGGAAAGCTGATAAATCATCCAACCACATGCCTCCTAATACTCGAAGATGTAGATGTTGCTCAACCAAAGAGACGAATTGTTTGAAAAAAAGAGAATATAATCCATTGTATACTAAAAGAGAAGATTGCTATGAATTCAACAATCATTCACATAACGCTCTACAATGCCAACGTGGTTGCTCCACGAAAGAAACAGATCCCAATTCTATAGAAAACAATGATTTTAGTTCAATTTGTACTAAAAGGGAAGCCGATGACACATTCAACAACCCGCCACCCAACATTTTTCCGACCAAAAAAAGATATTTTCGAAAGAAAAAAAGTCATTCTTCAATATGTTTTGAAAATGAATCTAACCGTAAACCTGACAATTCCAAATGCCCATGTTGTTGCTTAACTAAGTCAAAATTTTCTTCAGAATGCATGAATTGTTCTTCTTCAGTTTCTTTAAAAAACAGGATGCATGGTTCACATAAAAACTTAGCTCCTAACACTCGCAAATGCAAACGTTATTGTTCAAGTAAGGAAATTAATTCTTTAGAAACTAAAGATCAGAAAGTAATTGACATTAAAGGAGAAGCTCGCTTTACATCAAAAAAACTGCGAAGCAAAGAAGCAGAGTCGTTTAAAAAAAAGAAACATGGTTCAATTTGTACTACAAGAGAAGTTGATGATACATCCAACAACCTACCAACTGAGGCTTTTCAGACCAAGGAATTTTTGGAGAAGAAGGGTACTTCTTCAATTCGGTGTGAACAAGAGTCTAAACGTAAACCAAAAACTCTTAAACGTCCATGTTGTTGTTCAATTAAGACAAAAAATTCTTCAGAGAGAATGAATTATTCTTCAGATTCTATACATGACAATCGAAAATCCGAAGGTGCCGTGAAGAACTTGTCACCTAACACTTTACAATGCAAATGCTGTTGCTCAACCAGAGAAGCAGATTCTTTAAAGAGCAAATATCTTTCTCAATTTTACACCAAAGGAGAAGCTTACAATAAGTTCAACAAGCAGCCGCCTAAAAGTCGCAAACGCCTGAGTTGTTGCTCACCCAGTAAAACAAAATCTGCAGAGAACATGATTAGTTCTTCAATTTATACTGAAAACAAAGCTGATGATGCATTGAACGACCCGCCTCCAGATACTATCCAATGTAATTGTGATTACCAGCCCAATGAAACAAAATATATTAAGAACAACGTCCATTATCCAATTCGTATTAGTAGAAAAGAAAGAGAATATATAAATAGCAAGAATCATTCTTGTTTTGAAAAAGAATCTACATCTAAGCCTAAAACTCTAAAGCGCCTATGTTGTAATGCCAAAAAATCTTCCGAGAGCATAAATTATTCTTCTTCTAAAGCCGAAGTTGACGACACATGCAATAACGTCCCATCTAATAAAGAAATAAATTCTTTAGAAAAAAGGGATTATAGAGAACTTGACGATGAACTTAATATCCTACCACCTAATTCTCTACAATGTGAATGTTCTTGCTCAACCCAGGAAACAGATTCTCAAAAGAAAAAGTATCATTCTCCATTTTATACCAAAGAAGAAGGTTACACTACATCCAACAAGCAGCCACCTAAAAGTCTTAAAAGTCTGTGTTGTTGCTCACCCAGTAACAGAAAATCATTAGAGAACGTGAGTAGTTCCTCAATTAATACTGAAAGAAAAGCTGATGCAATTTACGACCTGCCACCTAATACTCCTCAATGCAAATGTGATTACCCAGAAAATGAAATAAATTATTTAGAGAACAAAAACCGTTCTCCAATTTATACTAAAAGAGAAGCTGAAGATAGACCCAGCAAGCTTCCAATGTATATTACAAGGGAAGCTGACTATATCTCTGGTAATTTGTCACCTAAAACTCAAGCATACAAACGATATTCGATTGTGGAAAGCAATTATTTGGTGAATAAAGGTCATAGTTTATTTTATACCGAAGGAGAAGAAGACTATACATCTAACAATATGCCACCTAACACTCTTCAATGCAAATGTCCTTACTCACCTAAAGAAACAGGCCTTTTGAAGTGCAAGTATCATTCTCCATTTTATACCAGAGGAGTCGTTTACAACACATCCCTCAAGCCAACACCTAAAAGTCTTAAACGTCTGTGTTGCTCACCCAGGAAAAAAAAAACCTTGTTAAACGTGATTAGTTCTCCAGTTTATACTAAAAGAGAAGTTAACGATACACCCTACGTCCCAATTTATGCTAGAAAGGAATCTGACTATACCTTTGACAACCTGCAGCCTGAAACAGCAAAAAACAGTGATGATACACCCAACAACTTGCCAATTTATACTACAAGGGAAGATGACTATAGCAACAACCTACCACCGGACACGCTAGCATACAAACGTTGCTCAACTGACGAAACCAATTCCTTGAAAAATAAAGATCATAGTTCCGTTTTTACTAAGAGGGAAGCTGACTATACGTTTAGCAACCTGCCAGCTGATACCCTTCAATGCAAATGTCCTTGTGCAGCAAAAGAAACAGATTCTTTAAAGAGCAAGAATAATTCTCCATTTTATACCAGAGGAGAAGCTTCCAATACATCCACTAAGGCGCGACCTAAAAGTCTTAAACGTCTGTGTTGTTGCTCACCCAGGAAAAAAAACTCTTTAGAAAACGTGATTAAAAGAAAAGCTGATGATGCAATTTACGACCTGCCGACTAATACTCTTCAATGGAAATGTGATTACCCGGCAAATGAAATAAATTATGTAGAGAACAAGAACCGTGGCCCATTTTGTGCTAAAAGAGGAGCTGACGACACACCCAACTTGTCAATTTATGCTGCAAAGGAAGCTGACTGTACTTCTGATAACCTGCCACCTAGAACTGACAGGGAAGCGGAGAACAACGACGATATACTACGCAACCTGCCAGTTTATACCACGAGTGAAGCTGGCTATACCACCATTAATGTATCTCATAGCACTCACAAACAAACAGATGGTTTAGAGAACAAACAAAAAACACCAAATCTGTCAATTTATTCTACAAAGAAAGCTGACTGTACCTCTGATAACATGCCACCTAACATTTACAAGGTAGCAGTGTCTTTGGAGAATAAGGACGATACACTAAGCATCTTGCCGATTTATACCATAACGGAAGTTGACTATACCAAAAACCTACCACCTAACACTCTCAAAGAAACAGATTTGTTGAAGAACGAAGGCCTTTCTCCAATTTATACTACAGGGAAAACAAACTATACCACCAGCAGCCTGCTACCTAACACTCACTATGAAACAGATTCTTTAGAGAACGGGAACCGTTCTCGAGTCGGCAGTAAACGAGAAGCTAACGTCACACCCGACAACCTGCTACTTAACACTCCTATAAAGAGAGAATCAAATTGTTTCAAGAGTGAGAGTCGTTCGTCATTTCCTTTTAGAAAGGAACCGAAATCAAAACCTAACACTGTTAACTGTCCATTTTGTTGTTCAACTAAAGCAAAAAAATCTTCTGAGATTATTAATTGTTCTTGTTCAAATTCTTTAAAGAATGAAAATCATTCGCCACGTAATACTCTACAATGCAAATTTGATTACCCGGCCAGTGAAATGAATTCTTTAAATACAACGAACCATTCTCAAATTTATACCAACAAGCATCCACCTAAAATACGTAAACGTCCTGATAACCTGGGCAATGAAACAAAGTATTTAATGGATCGTTCATCAATTTATACCGAAAAAAAAGCTTACAATACATCCAACGAGCAGACACCTAAAAAACGTAAACCACTGTGTTGTTGCACAAATAATAAAACAAATTCTGTAAAGAACGTAAATAGTTCCTCAATTTGTACCGAAATAAAAGCTGACGATGAATTCAATGGCCTGCCACCCAATAATCGTCAATGCGAATCTGATAAGGCGGGCAATGAAACAAAGTATTTAATGGATCGTCCATCAATTTATACCGGAAAAGAAGCTTACAATACTTCCAACGAGCAGACACCTAAAAAACGTAAACCACTGTGTTGTTGCACAAACAGTAAAACAAATTCTGTAAAGAACGTGTATAGTTCCTCAATTTGTACCGAAATAAAAGCTGACGATGAATTCAATGGCCTGCCACCCAATAATCGTCAACGCGAATCTGATAAGCCGGGCAATGAAACAAAGTATTTAATGGATCGTTCATCAATTTATACCGGAAAAGAAGCTTACAATACATCCAACGAGCAGACACTTAAAAAACGTAAACCAGTGTGTTGTTGCACAAACAGTAAAACAAATTCTGTAAAGAACGTGAATAGTTCCTCAATTTGTACCGAAATAAAAGCTGACGATGAATTCAATGGCCTGCCACCCAATAATCGTCAATGCGAATCTGATAAGGCGGGCAATGAAACAAAGTATTTAATGGATCGTTCATCAATTTATACCGGAAAAGAAGCTTACAATACTTCCAACGAGCAGACACCTAAAAACCGTAAACCACTGTGTTGTTGCACAAACAGTAAAACAAATTCTGTAAAGAATGTGAATAGTTCCTCAATTTGTACCGAAATAAAAGCTGAAGATGAATTCAATGGCCTGCCACCCAATAATCGTCAATGCGAATCTGATAAGCCGGGCAATGAAACAAAGTATTTAATGGATCGTTCATCAATTTATACCGGAAAAGAAGCTTACAATACTTCCAACGAGCAGACACCTAAAAACCGTAAACCACTGTGTTGTTGCACAAACAGTAAAACAAATTCTGTAAAGAATGTGAATAGTTCCTCAATTTGTACCGAAATAAAAGCTGAAGATGAATTCAATGGCCTGCCACCCAATAATCGTCAATGCGAATCTGATAAGCCGGGCAATGAAACAAAGTATTTAATGGATCGTTCATCAATTTATACCGGAAAAGAAGCTTACAATACTTCCAACGAGCAGACACCTAAAAAACGTAAACCACTGGGTTGTTGCACAAACAGTAAAACAAATTCTGTAAAGAATGTGAATAGTTCTTCAATTTGTACCGAAATTAAAGCTGACGATGAATTCAATGGCCTGCCATCCAATAATCGCCAATGCGAATCTGATCGGCAGGGAAATGAAATTAATTATTTAAAGAACAAGAAGCAGCCATCTGTTCAATGCAAATGTGATCACCCGGCCGAGAACCATTCTTCCAATCGTTTTGAAAGGTGCGATAGATCCGAATACCTGCCATATAACGGGAGTGAATATGAGGAATCAGAAATAGAATATTTGTCGAATGAAGTGAGCACATCACATAACAAATTTTATAGTGCGAATGAAACTGAAAGTGAATTAAGTACTCTTAACGTGGAATCGAAAATAGAGCTAAGATTTATGGCTGATGAATCGCCACTGCATATGTCTAAAGAAATTTTGAAAAAATTATTAGCAATTCGAGGAAATCCTTTTAAAGATTTAATTAATAATGAAGAGTGCTCTGTAGCATTAACTAAAACTCTAACAGAAATTTGTACCCAACAGGCTGAAAATAGCAAACCGGCTTTTGCTTCAGATTCTAAAAATATTTTTTTAATTAAAGACTCAGAATACACAGCTGAGCTTCCCTTTCAAAATAGATTAGATATTTCTCAATCCGAATCAGAAATTGAATTACATTTCACAATTTCAAAGGAAATCCTGAATAAGTTGGCAAAAATAAATAAACATATAGCTAATAACTGTAAATACTTTGCAGAGGAAAAAGAATCTTCACTACAACAAGAATCGGACATCGAAATTCAAACATCAGAAGCATGCTCTAGCCGGTATTTAGTAGAACCGGCTAACTTAGAATGCGAATGCGAATGCCGTGCTTTCGTAAGAGGATCTTCGCAAATTAAAAAAGAAAGTACTAATCAATTGGATAGTTTTACTTTTTGTGAAAGTAAAAATAGGATTACTTGGAAAGAACCAGAATTTGGATTAAACGATGCCACAAACACTCGTTTATCGGAATCCGATAATTCTTGTTCTCCAATAAAGGGCAACAATTTAAAAAATTCAGAACCACAAACATTTTCGGTGGAAAATTCTAACAAATACAATTTGCCATTGTGCTCTGGATGTAAGGGTATGACGGAAAGCAAAGAAAGCATTTCCCTTAAAGAATCAGGTATTGAATTACATAAAGCAATAGGTGATAGTTGTAATTTTTCGGAGAAGCATAAAAGTTGTTTGAAAATTTTTTCCGTAGATAAATCAAATAATTATGTTAAAGAGGCTTCAATTGAGTTGCAAAACAAATCAGACAGGTGTTCGCTTGAATGTTCAGCTGCCAAGGATTGCAGTTACCAAACATTTGAAAAGCAAACTAATTCTTTGAAGAGTTATACTATTTTCGTAAAAGAATCAAAAATTGAGCTACAAAATAATGCGGAAAAGTGTTGCAGCATTGGAAAAATAGATAGTAAATCAGAAGCTGGGCTTCGAAGTTCTGCAGAAAAATATGTAACCCAGGAATGTAGTGATGCAGCTTCTCAAGTGCCTGTCTCGGAAAACCCTACTGTATGGAATCATTGTTGTCTCAGTTTACTAGATTCCAAAACACACATTTCTTGTAAAGAATCTGGAGCTGATCTACGAAATACATCAGAAAAGTATGAGTTTGATTACCCAAAAAGTTTTACGAATGTGAAATGTAAAGGTGGTTTTCAATCAACGCAGTGCTATTATCCAACTGCAAATGAGCAAACAAATTGTAAAAATCCAAGATATTGTTCAAATTTATATGAGTGTCAGTCAGGCATTTTATCCGAAAATAATTCTTCCAGCGATATTGTCAAATATTTCGAAAATGAAATTCCATCTACGAGTAAGGAGCGTAAATCTAACAATATTACTAACACTTGTAAATTTGGAAGACCTTCAGCACATGTTTCTCACCCGTTAAAATCAAAATTAATATTACATAGTAAATGCACTTTTCCTAGGGCTCCAGATATTTCTAAAATCTGTAAAATATATAAATCTCCCGGTGATAATTCTTGTGATCGAAACAACAGAAAACCCAGAGAACCAAAATACTGCAAGAAAGCTGTGCCGGTGAATTTACAGAGATCACTTTCAGGAACTCTAACTTTTCCTTTGGAGTGTGGTTGTACTTCGGAGTACAAAATGTCACTCGACGGAGAATGTTTTGACAAGGACTGTTCGGTACGGGTTGCTGTTAGGTAAGTTTACATAATACTTATATATTTTTTCTATTTGCTTTTGTTATTTCCACTATTTTTTCTTATTATTATACATTTTGTCTTACTCCTACTACTTACTACTACTTGTATGTAAAAGAACTCATTTTCACTTCTACGTGTTTACGTGTTTATCCGTTTAGGATACTTACTTGTGTTTGATAGTCCTCTTTTCCAAATTTCAATTTTGCTTTTACATATTTTGTCTGACATGTCAAAGAAAGAACAGCACAAAACAAAACTTGCCGGTACGTGCAAGTCTGTACCCGTCCCTCTCGCCTTTCCTCTCTTGCCTACAAACATAAATTACTTCCAAGAAAATATGTCATGTGGAAAAGGGGACATAATATTTTTGAAGCACTTCCCATTTGGTCAATCATCTTGAAATTTGATATAAAAACAGCAAACCAAACAATTTTTAGCAGAATTAAATACTTGGAAGCTACATATAAGATTTAATAATGAAGCATAGAATTACAATATAATTCACCTAACGTAATATAAACGATGTTAAACCGTTTCACCCCAGAACTTTAAGATTAATTTGTGCACATCAAGAAAACTTAGAAAAATATTGGTAGTTAATGAGTAGTGCGATCAAGCAGACCGAGTTTTATTTGCTCTATTAGCTAAAGGCACAAATTGTTGTTTAAATTATTCCGGAAATTTTGATGATACATTGATATATTGTAGTTAAAAGGTCGAAAACGTTGTCTGACGGTGAAATTTTTTTTCACATTATGAAATAATATAAAGCTTCTACATTTATTTCCCTCAGTTCTAATACAATTAAATTTTTTAGTACATATGTTCTATACATATTTATAACAAAAACAAATGCATTGACTAAATATGGCGCATCAACATTCAAGTTACCAATTAAAATGTGTGAATAAAAATAAACATTCAATTTACGATTGTCTCTTAAAGTTTCGAATTCAGCAAATTTTATTTGTACTTACTTGGCAATACTTATAAGGAGATGTAGTAGGTTTCAAATAATAGATGTCATCGGTTTGTACCAAAACCACGAAAGTACAAATTTTTTATTTTGAGAATAAATTTTTTAACACAGAGTGTGAAGGGTATATAAGTAATATGTAAAACGAACATAACAAATATTCCATAAACACATAGTTATTTACATTTGTACATTTTATTTTTAAATGAAAATAGATTATTTTGTGAAAAATATAGATAGCTTTTCTTAAGTAATTTTTGCTCTTAGTGGGTGGTTTACAATTTTCTGTCAAGAGGTGCTGATGCCATGTAAAAAAAACTGTTTCTACTTTTTGATTTTGCCTGAGCCACGACACGGCCCAAAGTGATAAATATGAATAATTATTTATTTTTCTCAGAACCCTATACCTACAAACTAAAATGGTTTATTATTGTAACAAAGAGCGGATCTCGAATTTAGCTTTACTTCTACTAGATTTTCATGCACTGAAATCACTAAACAAGAAAACTTTAATTTGAATTTCCATTGCTGAGCAAGCCTCAAAAAAGTACTCAAAGAAAAAAAAACAAAAAAACAAAAAAAACAAAATTTTTATAGAAATTTGTCTGGAAACGAAAACAATGAAGGCATATGAAGTATTTCACTTGCAGACGCAAACTACCATCAATTGCCTCTACATTTTGGTCATGTGCATTTTACCATGGCTGTGGTTTGGTGATTGCAAGAAAACCATGTCGTTGCTGTTTAAAAAGATTCAGTTATCAAATTTTGAAGAGGAACATGATATGCAAATGGATTTTCCGCAGAACTTGCAAATAGTTCTGGTGCTGTTTGGCATTGCTTCTTACTACGTACATCGACGTTGGCGTTTACAGCTTCATGATTTGAGATATGATATACTTAAAAAAGAAGCAACTTTCACTGAAACTCATGAACTTCACGAACTCAAGCTGAAACTTCTTGATAAGATTAACCACATTATTCAAGAGAAAATTTCAATTCCACTTCGGCACATCTCCACAGGTATACCACCAGAAAAACATTTTGTTTCATATTCTTGCAAACGTCAAAAGCATCCTATGGAAAACATAATTGAAGAAAATCGAGGGTTTGGAAATAATTCAGATTTTGAAAGTACTGAAATTGTTAAGAAATCAAAAAAAAAACATTCACCAAAACGTGGTAATATAACTCAAAGTTCATCACCGAGGAATCATCTTTAAGCGATTATTGGATTATGTTCTGATCTTCTAATCTATGGTCGATATGTAAACCAAATTCTCAGATTTTGTTAAATATATGTTATATTTTTAAGATAATTGCATTGGAAAAATTGAGAGAAATACAAAAAACGGCATTTGCTTTACTTGTTTTCAGTAAGCGATTCATGACTTCGATTCCTAGACATTTTGATTAGAATATTCCAATTCTCCTAAAATTTTTGTATGTCCATATCTGAAGAATTAATTATTCCCACAGTAAATGTATTAAATTAAATTACATTAGTCGATTGGTTTTCTATTTGTTTTACATTGCTTTAGAGTGGTCAAAATTATTTACTTTGTGAATTGTTAACTTGCCTAGTATGTACTGTGCAGCGGAGCTGTGCAAGTATTCATTATTTAGTAATCAATTACGACTAGGGTTCGAATAATAATACCGATACTGAGTAGTCGATATTCTGAGTAAGTACTTTAGTACTCAATAACTTATTTCCATATATTACCAGATACGATAGTGAGGCAAGAAACCCACCGTCAATACACCCTGCAATCCCAAGATCGTTCAAAATCGGGTGCAGAGTAATTCAACGGTTTTCATAAGAAAAGTTGTTCACGAAACTAGTGAATCAGTTTGACTCATAGCAAAAAACGAATTAATACTCAATGCTTACAGGCTCCAAAAAGGGCAGGGACTTACGGATGAAAACAAACACGTACGACTCCCAAGATATCGCTTATTTCAACGTCGGGCCGCAGGTATTGAATGGGAAAAAATCGTCTTCACAGATGAAAAGCGTTTTACTGTTGAACAAGCATATGGCTGTCAAAATGTCAGAAGCTGGTCAACAGAAGCTCGTGGAGCATCATTCGTCATTCAACATCGCCAAAATCCGCAATCCGTCATGGTATAACGTGGGATTTGCGCAAATGGCAAGATACCCTTAATTTTTGTGGAACAAGGAGTCAAAATCAACCAAGAAATGTACAGCCGTGAAATTTTTGAAGCTGTTGTATTCCCCTGGTCCCGACAGCACTTTGGCGATAATGACCAAGACTCTGCGCCAGCTCACTGAGACAAAACGACACAAGATCGATGCAAGGCACAGGTTCCTGATTTTATCACATCTCAAGAATACACTTCAGAGGCCAGGTTCCGTCGTTGCGTCGTGAATGGGACCGAATAACGGCGGAGGAGCTGCGGCCCATAGCCAAAAATTTGTCCAATCGTTTGAAGCTGTATATTGTAAATTCAAAGCTGTCATTCACAATGGTTGCAACATAAATACATGCATTACATTGCGCAACCGTGTAGTAAATTTGCACCACAATCCAGCGCAGTACGGTAGATGTGTTTCAAGACGATTTGGTAGTAAAACATACTGGTGCAAGGAAAATTTAATATGGTAGTGTTACGAGCAACACGATCCTCTTCTTCCTCAACATGGCAGAAAATATTTATTTTCAAGACCGCTTCAGAACTTTGGCGATTTCCCAAATATTCCGTTGTGAGCTAATGCCAGTTAATTATTACTTGTACAGACAATCTGATAATAAGATTACCACCCTCTGCTATCTTCTCTTAAAGTTATTAATAATATTAAATATTGTAACTAGATTTTTTGTATTGTGAAGTAATTATAAATTTCTACTCTAATATCGTCTTACAGTGGTGTGTTTGGTTTAAAAAAGTCGAAATTAGTATTTTCTATGTAACAAATGATTGCTTTTGCTAATGAGTGAATCTGTCTACAAACCACAACACCCACCACTCAAAAAAATTTAATTTAACGTCCAAAAGAAATAAAATATATTTATTTAGATTGTTGAACCCCGTCCATCTCCCATAAAGTTTACAATGATTAGAAAATAGAAAATTTGCCAAATTGACATTCAGTTACGTTAATATCTTTTAAAGTGAAAAAATACTCAAACAAAATAAATATGATTGAAAATATCCATTCCTAAAGTTGTTTTGTTCAAATTTGAAACTCTATACGAGCGAAATCGTTCGAATCCAAATACATTGCATAAATAAATGTGTGCAAATTACTAAGAGCAGAGATGAGAAGGAAATCGTTAATCCGTTAATCGTTAATTAACAGCTTTAAATTTTTGGCTAACGATAAATTTTTTTGTTAATTTCGAAAACCACTAACAGTTTGTTTAACTTCCGTTAACTCAAGTCCATTAACCATAACCAAGTATGTCTGCCAGTTGCTGCCTTTCACCTTTTGGCTCATAACGTAAGAGAAGTGCAATATTGCCAAGGTCAGATAGGTAAAGAAAATGGTGGTGCGTACTTGCCGACTGGTTCCGGAAACACATCCACAATGGGCACTGGCTTCGATCTCGATGAAAAACTACACCGATACTGCGTGCAGCACAAACAGCAACAATAAGAAGCTTATACCATAATTTTTTTTAAAGTTTGTGAACTTTTTTAACAAATATAACGCAGTCATTCCCTACAGTGCTGCGGTTGAAGGTCTGTTCTCTATGCATAGTCGTAACACTTTCGTTTAAGTATTTTTGGAAAAAAAATATTTATTTTGTATATAATATAAAAAGTTAACAATTAGCGTTAGCTTCCGTTAATTTTTTTCGGAATTAACGAATAAACGGTTAATGACGTTAACTTTTTTCAGCTCTGTTTAAGAAACTTATTATGCAATAATAATAATAATATAACACATATAATGTGTAATTTTGTTATTTACAATATGAATATTAGAATTTAATTATTTTTCAGAATACGACCTCAAAACTCACGAGAATTAATTGATATGTGCCGTATTTGCACAACAGTGATTCCTGAGGAACCGCAAATTGTTCTTGGAATGGACAAGGCGTTTACCTTCGATTTTGTTTTCGATGCTAATTCAAATCAGGTAATTAAGGAAAAAAGGTAATATAAATTTGAATGCTAATTATTTTAAAACAATACGCAGGGTGATATCTATATGCAGTGTGTGGAGCGTCTTGTGGAAGGTGCTCTGCGGGGATATAATGCCACCGTACTGGCATACGGACAGACTGGTTCCGGAAAGACATTCACAATGGGCACTGGCTTCGATCGCGAAATCGATTCGGATCAGCAAGGTATTATACCTCGTGCAGTGGGGCACATCTTTGCAGGTATTGAAGAAATTCAGTCACGGGATTGTGATGAAAACAAATCTCCTGGAATCGAGGATGCGCAATTTAGTGTAGCCGTACAATTTATGGAATTATATAATGAGGATATTATTGATCTACTTGATCCATATAATAAAGGGCGAGTTTGCAAAATACATGAAGATGGCAGTGGACAAATTTCTGTTACAGGAGTGACTATAAAGCCCATCCATGGCCCCCAAGATGCTTTGAAGTAAGTAAAAACTCTTTCCAACCTTTGTAAACATTTCAGGGTTTCGAACTGATGAAGTTTTGGCTTCGGGTTCAGGTTCAAATAATGTCAAGCAAGCAAAGGTTTTTTCAAATAATAAAATACATAAATACATTTACATATATATGTAGAATTTTGCATTTTACATTTCGTCAGCATTTTCTTAAAATTGTATTATATGTATTTATTGAACATTTAATAAGTTTTATGTTAACTCTTATGTGAGCTTCGAGGTATCCAGAAACCTTTTTCGTTTTCTATAACCAATAAAATCATTTCTATACGCGTTATAATGGCAACCTTTCGTGGAACGCTCCTAACTATTTATGAAGTTTGATTTTTTTTGAGATTTTGCAGGTAAACCTTTTAATATGATAATGGGAAAATATTTTAATATTCTTAATCCGAGTGACAAGGTACTGGGGTACCTTCATAAATATATATCAAAGTAGAGTTTTCTTTATATATTCGTATTCTACAATAGTATTTTAGAAAATAAAATGAATACTATTATTTGTTTGAGACCCAGAAATAATATGTTTATTATTTATTCGAAAAAAATAGCATTATACATTATTTACTTGATCTTGAAAGCATGAATATATTTTGGTCGAGCTACCGAGGGATTGCTTCCTCTTTGGCCTATGTTGGCTTTCTTTCAGAAAATATCTTCTCCTGTGACTTTATGTAAGTCTAGGATTATGCTCCATGTAAATTATGTATGCAACTAAAGCTGCAATGTCGACAATGTTGAAGAAAAGAGCTAGCGGCCATCTATTGGTCTTACTTTTTGTGGTGTATTCTCCCAACAGCTTGTCCATGTTGTTGACACCTCCTTTGGTTTTGTTATAATAGGTAATAATTTCTGGCTTAGCAGTTGCATAATTTTGAATTACAAGTTATGTGTACATTGATGACAACATTATAACCGTTTTTTTCTTTTTAGGAACGTAGGAGCAAACTGTAGCTACTTCGTTGAAGTCGAAGTTTGTAGAATATATTGGCCTGTCTTTATGTAGTTACATGTTTACTGGAAGAAAGCGTTTATTTTCATTGCATGCTTCAACTAGATTTTCATCTGAATCGTACGAATCTTCCTCACACTCCATTTCTGCCAATAGTTTAACATCAGATGTGTCTTCAACTGTGGGGATGTAATTTTGCTCATCATCCGAAGGTACAAATGCCTCTTCGTCACTAGAATTTTCGCATAACAATTCTCGAATTTCTTCGGAATTAAATCTTTGAGAACGAGGGTCTTGTACTAGAAGTGGTATATGTCATATGCCATATTCAAAATGCATTCTTAATAGTCAAACAACACAAAGCAACTGAAACATATCGCCATATTTTCATCACAACATTTTTTTTATGATAATGAGAACAGCAGCCTACTTAACATTTTCAAATATATTGAAAAGTTAACCAAAACAAATAGAATTAAAAATAAATTTTGATAATTTCATATGAAGCGTACCTTGTCGCACTAAATAAGGTTTTCTTTTTCTTCGCTCACATAACGGTTAAGAAAAATATATCTCTATATATCTCTTAACGTTACCATATGTTTATTTAAATTGTATCTTTGCGGAGACAATATGATAATTATTCTAGAAAAAGACGCTTACTTGTATCGCTGGAACTGCTAAGCTTAGAAAAAAGCCTAAAATATGTTTTTATTCATTTTTGGAGGTTACGTTGATTTGTAAAGCCCAATAACGATACTTAACTTTTTCTTTCTTCAAATAAATAATTTTGCGAAAATGTCAAAATGTATGATATTTTTCGTAATTAAATTGTGAATTTTATTTCTCTTTGTGTTTAGATGTCTTCAACAGGGCGCTTTGGCAAGGACAACGGCTTCTACCCAAATGAATGATCAGTCATCGCGTTCTCATGCTCTTTTTACAATCCTAATACGGCGACAGCGCGTTGTCAATAACGGCCTAGGTCTTCAAGGGGAAGATTTGGAAACACTTACATCGAAATTTAATTTTGTAGATCTGGCGGGGTCAGAACGCTTGAAGCGCACAGGAGCCACGGGGGAACGTGCTCGTGAGGGCATATCCATCAATTGTGGGTTACTTGCGTTGGGTAATTGCATTTCAGCTTTGGGAGATAAATCTAAAAAAGCTACACACATTCCGTATCGCGATTCAAAATTAACACGATTGCTACAAGACTCTCTTGGAGGCAACAGCCAAACCCTGATGATTGCTTGTGTGTCGCCTAGCGATAGAGATTTCATGGAAACATTGAACACATTGAAGTACGCAAATCGCGCAAGGAATATCAAGAATAAGGTGCAACTTAATCAGGATCAAAGTTCGCGTACGATATCGCAACTGAGAAGAGAAATTGCAGGTTTGCAATTGGAGCTATTGGAGTACAAGCAGGTGCATATGTTTTTTGCTTATTTAATAAGTCTTGATCTCAAGTATCTTTTTTTTTAATAGGGCAAACGTCTTACAGACGCCGAAGGTAATTCATCGCTCTCGGACACTTACCATGAGAATGCACTGTTAATGGCAGACAATAAGCGTCTACAACAGCGTCTTAAAGCTATGCAAGAAACTGTTAATGTTTTGACTGAAAAAAATGTTCAAATTAAGTTGGAGCATGAAATGCATGGTTGGTCCTCGTCCGTAGACTCTGATCGATCTGTTTCAAATATGGTCGCAGGCTATTTAAGTGAAATTGAAAAATTACAGGCCAAGTTAATAGAATCCGAAGAAATGTACCAGCAACTGAAGAAGACCATATCCACCCAAAATACACCTCGAGCTATAGCGAAAGTGAATACCGGTTATGAAGGTAAGATCAGCTGATGATATATGTACGCATTATTTTAGTTGCAGAAGAGAATACAGTTTATTAGGAAAGAAGAAGTTGGTAGAAGCAACTAGGAAACGTTTTAGTTTTAATTGCATAATAATTTTCCATATTCCACAAATAAAAATAAAAAACATAAAAACTGTGTTTCATAAAACTTTTGATAGTGAGATCGATATCAATTTGAAGCTTGCTTGCTTTATTGCTAATAATAAACTTCAATGTTACATTTTTGTTACAGGGTATCACAACTTTACACTTGTATTTATATGAACAGATTTCCGAAAAAACTTACGTATTCCACTTCTTTAGGCCTAATTTTCAAATTAAAAGACTATCCAACAACGTACTCTTTGAATCTTTTTTAGTATTTTCTAATTTTTTAATACTTTTTCTCTTGATAGATCCAGACGACTTGATAAACTTGGCAAAACGTGAACTTGAGAAAAATCGGGAGATGCTGATGTCACGTTCGTTGCCCGGCTTCCAAGAAAATAATTGCAACAACGGTGATAACCCAAATGAATCATGCGAAAGCGACGAAAGTGATGATGAATCAGATGATAAAAGTTAGTAGTTTATATCAGTGTTCGGAGATAAAAATATTATATAAATCTATCAATTTTCCTTCTCAAAATTCAACAATTGGGACGGTTAGGTATAGAGCTTTATCAGAATTTTAAAAACAAAAAAGGTTAGCGATGAGAATAACACTTCATTGATTCCTTAAAGAGGAGCATAGCATCGTCCTTGCATAGCAATGGAGTAATGTAGAAGTAATAATTTACATTTTACTTCATCGCTCACAACCATCTCACACAATCGACAGCTGTTTTTTGTAGTTCAAGTAGTCGTACCTCTATTTTTATCGTTTTTTTCCAATTCTGGTATTGTTATAAGAATTCCATAAGTTCTAATCATTAATACGAAACTAATATTGTTCAGTAGTATTAAAAGCATTATACAAGAAGTTCAAGTCATTCACATTCAAAATGGTAGAAGATGTCGAAAAACTTCTTTGTAAACATGGAGAGAGAAGGAAGTAATTTATTATTACTTGTTCAATCATCAATATGAAATCCAAGAAACTGAAGGACAAAGTGGAGCAGGAATCATTTATCAATGAAAGTTATAATTTTAGCCAATTCAACAAGTAATCAACCTTATTAAATCTTTGTATTTTTATGTTATATTCGTTATGTTAATACACTAATTTGTTGTCAAAATTATCCTTATGAAAATGTTATAAACCTTTCCAGTTCAAGCGATATCCAACTGCTGCAAAGTATACCTAATCACATTGTTCCAAACGTACTTGTTCATTTGCTGTGGATGGTTTTCTACACTATTGCCATAATACAGTCTATTGTGGAGAATCATTTTTATATGTACTTATATATAGCTTTTAAAAAAAATTTGTCTCCAAGCAACCACTTGCGCTACTCCGACGGTCTTAATTTCTTTTTATTATTCTAAAAATGTTAAAGCTTACACACACACATATATTGTTTACGAAAATTTTTTAAAAATCGTTTTATTAAAGCTGCTTTAAAGAATTGTATTAAATATTCATATTTAATTCATAGCCAATGAAATACAGGCGGATATTAATGATATAAACTCTGATATCGAAATGAAATCGAAGCTCATAGAACAACTGGAGTTGTCACAACAGCGCATGCAACTTATGCGCCAACATTATGAGGAAAAGTTAACTGTTTTAAACTGTAAAATAGTAAATACACAAAAAGAGCGTGATGAGGTTTTAGCAAATATGGGTAAGTATTTTAAAATAATACCTGTTGAAATAATATCAATTAGAATAATACCTACAAATTGGTTTTTGTAAAACTATATAGTAAAATATTACTTACCTTTTTGTTTCATTTAGGGCCAAGTCATGGTAATCAGCCAAATGATAAGATGAAAAAAGTTCGCGATGAATATGAACGTAAAATAAACGACATGCAACGTGAATTAAAAAAACTACAACAAGCAGAACGCGAGCATGCTCGCCAACAGCGTGAAGCAAAAGCACAAGAAGCCAAATTACGAAATCTTCGTAACGAACTTGCCGAACTGAAGAGTATTAAGGTAAGACCGATTTGGTCGCTGGAATTCTTTTTAGAAATATTTTTATTTAAATAAATAAACTTCAAAATATTTCAGACTCGTCTTATACGGAAAATGACCGAACAGACAAATCGTCATAAGGAAGAGGAGACACGCAAAACACGTGAAATTGCGCAGCTGCGTAAAGTACAACGACGTCAGGAGAACACTGTTAAATCGCTGCAGGCACAAATGCAAGCAAAGGATCAAATCCTAAAACGGAAAACTGAAGAAGTATCGGCGTTACGTCGCAGTCAACGTGGTTCACTCAGCATGAAGGCAGCAGGACGGGTGCTGTCCAGGAATGACCCCTACTCTTTCAATTCACGTGTTGCACGACAACGCTGGGATAATATGAGTCGTGCAATTTCACGTGCAGCACGCAACAAACAAGTGATTGTGCAATTTGAAAAAGAACTCGAGAGGCTAATAAATGAACGTGAAACTTTGTCGCATGATTTAGCGAGTGTTCGAAACCGTCAAAAAACGTCCAAGAATACGGAATTGGCAAATGAAGAAGATACCATAAAGTCTAATCTGAACTACGTACAGGAGAATATTGAACATGTACAGCAAGCCATTATGGGTTTCGAGGAAACTAAAGAAGCGCCGACCAACAACAATACACAAAATCTGCAAGTACTTATCGGAAATATTCGCAATGTGGATGAAGCCAAGTTCTTGCTGGAGCGTCTTACCGATAGTGCGATAATGTTCTCCTGTAATTCAGCTTTAAGTCAGAGCCGCCTTATGGAACACGAAACCCTGCTAAAAGAAGCCCAGCAGGAGAGTGGTATTCAGCAGCAGTTACTACAACACTTTCTTGCACAGAACAATACCGTTCAAATATCTGATTTGTTTGAGTCGCTGAATTTAGGAGGCACGAAGTTAGGCTCCAATTTGAGCGGCTCACAGAAATCTTTAATTAGCAATGGTACCTATGACATTCCCTCTGAAGGAAATGTATCTGGAACAACTGTTAATCAGCAACGCTTACAAAGCCGAAGCCCATCGCCCACAGCCACAGTTGACTTGTAAGTTAAATATCCGGTATGATCACAGTGCGACAAATTTCCTTATGCGAGATGGAGCATTTTTTTTTAAAGCACCATTATTTTTTATGAATATATGGAATTAAAAAAATTTCGGACGCAGTACAATTATATTAGGGTAAAAAGTAGAGATGGTGGTCGCTGCATCCTAATGGAAGTGCGTTGGACTGTTACGCAGAGTGTCCGGGGTTTTAATCTCGGCACAGGCAAAATAAAAATAAAAAATGTTTTCTACACCGTACCACCTCTTGGCAGGCAATTGCAAACCTACAAGAGTAAAAATTGCCTATGAAAAAGCTTTTTACCTCGCCGTTTGGATTCGGCATAAAACTGTAGGACCCTTCCATTCATGTGCAAATATAACACGTACAACAGGAATGGATGCGAAAAGCTCAGGCTAGGCCCTCCATGGGCTGTTGTGTGATTAAAAGAAGAAAGTAGAGATGGCGCGGCGCGTAAGCACTTTTCACTCACGTCACTCACGCTCACGGCTTTGAAAATATTACTCAAGCAGATTGAGATATTTAAAAAAATTATTTCAAATTCACGCGTATCAAGTAAAATACACGACACGCGCCCATCTGTAGTAGAAAGCTCCATCCACATACGTAATAAGCTGGTACACCGTGCGGGTATGAAGTAGATCATATGTACCTATACATAACTAGTACTAGGCTCAATGAACAGAGCTTCAAAGGTTGCAATAAATTATACTACATATTATATAAAGAGTACATAATTTGACGTACATATGGTCTACTTTATGTGTAAAAGTCATGTCGTATGGTGTTACGTTAAAGTTAATTTATTTTTGGATAAACATTTCTAATCCATTTTTTATTTAAAATTTTTATTTTCTGTGTACGTATAAGGCTATCAAAAACCGTTAAAATACCCTTAAAGAATAACCAGAAATTCTCAAGAAGTAACCATTCCTTTGAAACCGTTGGTATGAAAACGAAAAAGAAAATAAAAATAAAAGCAAATATTTTCGGCCAAAGATATGTAAAATTTCCAGAAAATTTTTGTTCAGATGAATCAAATTGAATGTCAAATTTAAATAAGGATAAAAATATCCTAAACAACAACCCAAATAAAATATTTCACTATAAATCGGTTCTGCATAGACAACTTATTTATATTTGTTCGTTCTTAAATACTTTAATGTAGGATTTACGAGAAAAATTCAAAGATACGTAGACGCACCGCTCAACCCCAAGATCTTTTGTTTGGCGACAGCGAAATTACACACAATGGGGTAAGTGGCATATTTTAAATAAGCTCGCAGTATTAATATCGCTGTATTTTTTATTGACAGGAAGATGTAATGACACGATCATTCACTCAACCCATTTCTAGCCATATTCATCCATTAATACGCGTTCCAAGTGCACCAGGATCACTTAAGTAATTGCATTAAATGTTTTCATTAAAATAATTGTTTACCATTTCTTCATAATTTCTTCATTTGCTAAATCATAATTCCAGAGAGGGACAAGCTTACTTGCAAAGATTTGCCCCAGAAAAATGAGCAATAGTCTTTGATTTCCAGGGCACTTCGATTGTCTGTGAGGTGTTTCTTCTGTCCCCTATCTTTTCATTGCTATATTTTAATGTAACAATAAACATTCCATTGCATAATTAAAAATGTTAGTTACTGGATTTAGCAGTATTAACACAGAGTTGTAAAAGAATACAATCAGATTTGTAGTCAACTGGAGTCACTATTTACTCCAATTCACTTCTAATGATTCCAATTGACTGGAAATCTTAATTGACTCCAATTACTTCAAGCGACTGCAAAGCAGCCATGATTTTGAAGTCACAAAATTTACATTCCCACGACTTCAAAAAATTATTGCATTCACCTGACTCAAAAAGAGACTTTTTTAAATGAATAACTAATCGGTGACTCCAGAATTTTTTATTCTGGAATCAAATATGTTATTCAATAACTACAATCATGAATTGTCGTTTATTAACTGTGACTTCAAGTTATTGCAATTAAATTGAATGATTTATTTTACAGCTCTGATTAACAATAATTGTAATAAAATGATGTGTTATTTATGAACTTAATGATTTGTTTTATACATTGCAGGCAAACTCTCAACTCTCCATTACAAGCTAAGAAGAGTAACGAAATGTCTTTAAGTGTAGCTGCTCCACAATCTCCACGTTTAGGTCGACGTGGTGTTTCTAATAAGGGTTCCTCCGGATTGTAAGTAAAATTAGTCAAATATTTTGTAAGCCCCTTACACTCTGTCTCAAACCCTTCTCTATTCACTTTATATATATTTTTTTTAATAATTGTAATTTATTCATATTTTTCAACTCAATGTATGTACTATTAGACAGAGTCAACCGTCGAGTTAGTAAGAGTGTATCAAAGAGAGTATAAATTATTGCAAATTATTAAACCTGAACATGTCATATCAAAATTGATACTAGTGTTTGACCCCAACCTACCCACTAAATTCAATACCTACAGTACCGCTTAATAAAGTCGATTTCTGATTCAATTAATCGGGAAGTCAATTGATCGAAAATTTTGAGTACATTTTGAACTAAACGTGAAATTAAAATGGCAACGCTATTATGCCAATGTCAGTTAACCGCGGATTACTGAATTGCAAAAGTTGGGAAATAGATAAAAAGCATTCAAATATGCCAATGGGACAAATGACAAGCTGAGAGCAAAAACGGGCTATCCATAAGCTGCGAGCAAAAGTGGGTTAGAAACGTTTGCGCGTACAAATAGTCGCTTGAGGTTGAAGGCAAAAACGAATTAGAGAATATATTCAAAAAAGTACAGAGTATAAAACACAAACTATTTCTTATTCATTCAAATTTATTGTATCGCCTTCCCAAATAATACACTTACGCCAACGAATAATTCAATCATCAAAAATTGTTTCAAATGCATTTTCCGGAATCAACTTCAGTTCTCTTTTATTTTTTTTTATTGATATATTCAACACACAGGGTATACCCCTATGAATGCAGAGCATTGTGTTGAATGGAAAGAAGCTTGATAGGTGGGAGGTAGAAGGAGGGTGAATGAGAGAGGGAATGCAATCACACAGGACACCGATAACGAGTTCTATCGGTGAAAACGGTTGCCTCACTGGTTGTTCGATGATATTTGTTGAGTTTTGGCCAGAAATTCGTTCACAATGATAGCCTTGTGAGATGGTGTCATCTTTGGGAACTAGTCGAGCGGCAACACGTATCATTTTCCTTCACTTTATTGATGTTAACTTCAGTTGAAGACGTTGATGGTCGACTAGAGCTTGGAAAATCTTCCGCCATATCTCGACCGCTTTTGAATGCACGTGTTTTTGATAAAAATTATATTCACTTTAAGATTACTGTAACATTTTCAGCGATTCGGCGTACGATATTATGTAATTGAAAATTTGAAATAGAGTTTTAAATTCGGAACCGTATCTTATTAGTTTTAAAGGAGTGAGGATTGCAACAGAGTGTACCCAGGTTTTGTTAGTTACTGAGAATAATTATTTGCATACCTTTTTAGTAAAAAAATACAGAGCTTAATTGAGTTTAAGCCAATTTCAATTTGTAAAGTAGTGAAATTTCTTACGTTTTTAACAATATACACCAGGTTTCACAAGCATTTTTATTAAGTTCTTCTCTTTTCGTTTTTTCTTTGTCTTTTATCTTCAGTTAAATATAAACAATTTTACAACAGATCAAAACTGAACAACAATTAAACAAAAAATCACTATATCTTAATTTAAAACTGTATTTGTTCATGTTCTTTAATAACTTTTGGTTTTAATATTTTTAATTTCATTATGGAATTTTTATTTATATTTGATGCATTTCTTGTTGAAACTGTTTTAATTTACATTGTTATGAACGGGCTTAGGAAACGATAAGTCTCAGAGAGGCAACAACAAAGTATGTAAACATACCATTTAGTTTTTTCGGATCACGCCAAAGTTTCCTCATCGGTGATCTTTGCATGTAGTTTATAATATTTCCACAATTCATTAAATCTACTAATACATATGTATTTAAGAAGAAGTCCCCTCAAAATAAACAAGGACATTTGCAAATATTTTCAATGAATAAATTTAATGTGGAACTAACGCAACTTTTTTTGTTATTAATATTTTTTAATAAATACATAGGTTATTTGAAATAATTTTACAAAAAGTGCTCTGAGCAAAAGATTTGGCTTAAGTGGCTGTCCAGGAACACACTTATGCAAGAATGGACCTTGTGATACCACTTGGGATGACTAGTTTAACGCCGGTGCTTCATTGTAGAAGATAAAGTCGATTTGATGTCGATTTCTGTAGCTTGAAATAGTTTATTCATTATAAAGAAGGTCGACATTTGCAAACGAAAATGAAATAATCGAGACAAGCATAAGTAGCCTCTAATCGTGCTTATATCCGACGAAAAAATTGTGGGTGTCGACTTTTTTTCTTTATAGCATCGGCTCAATGATGGCAGACAAATAAAGTGTAATCAGCTTAATAGCGATAGGATTCAATTATTCACACAATACTCTTGATTTTGAAAGGCTTCTCTCATGGTAAATGGCCCAAAGCGTGGGATAACCTTTATTGTTTATTCGGCAGTGTACATTGAGGTTACAATTACAGGACATGGAGAAAAAACCTGCTGTATAACTCAAATTTGTAAAATTTTTTTTTCTTTGTTACATATTTTTTATTTTTTAACACCTTTTGCATTTACGTTAAAGCATCTATAGTACACGTTTCTGTTAAGTTTTTCGTAATATCCTTTGTTTTGCATAATTTGTTTTTAATTGTTGTTCTTGTGTTATATTTGCTGTTTCTGCATTAAACATTTGGCTCCTAACAGTATGCTTTTATAAATATGTATTTCTGCTTTATTGTAATCTTTTTACTTCTGCTCACCAATGACTGCCATTCAATAATTCTATAATACAATAAAACCAATAAAATAAAAACACCATAACTAACATAACAATAAATAAAAAACAAAAATCTACACTTTACGCAAAATGTTGCAAAAAAAAAGAGAAGACAATGACTTGATCCCGGCTCAATCACCGCCAGTTTATCGCAGAATGATCTCTCGGGAGGACAATATTAACAGTTACAGCGATGTTTTCTCTAGACTGGGTGCAGGTACACAAGACCCGGCTCCTGGAGGCTGTATACAAAAAGCCACAGGAAAGGTGAGTATCTTGATAATATTAAAATATAATAAATAGTAGGTACATGACTTGAGGCGTTGTCAAGCCAAGTTTAATAGTTTAAGGGCTTAATAGTACTTCAAATATTATCAGCCATTACTGATCCACGCTTAATGTGGTCTCACCACCAGTCAAATCCCCTTCTGCGTAAATATTAGCATATGACAAAATAATTATTTCAGCCATTAGCAGGGAGCAATGAACACTTTAATACAGAATCAGAAAGGTGTAATCAAAATTTTACAAATAAAATATTATGTTCGTCTATACGTCGTCACCTTTACAAACTGGAAAAGTAAAAAAAGCTATAGTTAACCACATTTTGATGGAGTAAAATCGATGCACACAGTGTCTGTAAGGCTACATCGCCGTACAAAGAGATTTCGTGACACACACTGAAACTGAGACGGGTAGGTGCGGAAGTATTTTTTAGAGCCACCTGCAGTAATAGCTTTTTAGCAATCAGGTCACATAATAAAAAAAATTAAAATAAAATAAACATGTTTAAAACTAAATGTAGCTTGGTCCAATTTAGCATTCAACGCCTGAATTTCAGTTTATATTCGATTAGACTCAATTTTATAACTTGCATGCAAAATATCTCCAACTCAAGAAAATTATGAAAATTTGTTTGTTGGTATTCGGAATAGTCTACTCTGGTTAAAAGTAAAATATATTAGTAACTTGTATTTTTATTGTTTTTATTTCTAGATACGTGTTGGTGTCCCCCTTCACTGTACTCACACTGTATTAGGTCACAATAATTCGGTACTTTCAATTAAAGTTGATGATAATATCCTATACACTGCTTCAGCTGACCGCACTGTTAAAGTATGGGATCTTTCCAAAGAAACAGCACAGCATTGTCTCTCAACTCATCCCGGGCCGGTAGTTGCTGTTCAGAACGATCGAAATACTGGCCTCCTGTTCTCTGCTTCTGGGCCCTATGTAAGAGTATGGGACCTTCGAGCAAGTAATACGAAGCCTATTAAGACGCTTTCATCATCCGGACAAATATTGTCTGGAATCGTCAATATAACTGGGGTAGCTGCTGGTGAATCACCAATCACTGCATTGTGCATTGGAGAATCGGGTAATTTGTATATGGCAGCATCGGATAAAGTACGAATATGGGACTTGAAAAAGTAAATTACTTTATTGTGGCCTGATAGAAATAAATATCTTTTATTAACTATATTCATAAAATATTTTTTGTCGTTTACAGTATGGCGTGCATTGGTAAGCTATCTGGTGGGCATCAAGCAGCTGTAATGTGCATTACGTCTTGGTACGGCGATGGTGATGACAGTACTGATTTTGTGGCAACCGGATCCAAAGACCACTATGTTAAAGTGTTCGAGGTGCCCAAGACAGGTGGCGCAATTTATCCAGTATTAAATTTGGAGCCACCGCATTATGACGGCGTACAGGCGCTAGCTGTAGCTCGAGATGCTGTGGGTGCTGATGCTGAGCTTTTCTCGGGGAGTAGGGACTCTGGCATTAAGCGATGGGACCTTAAAAGTGGCGAACTCAAACAGGTAAGTTGGCGTAAAATAACCGCTTATTCTTTCTAGATCTGCAGATAAAATGATCTTTTATTAAGCAGGTAGGTAGCGGCGATTTCAATCCCGGAAAATTTAAAAGCCACGTTACGAAGAAAATCAAACAAAAGTGTAGTGAATTCTCGAGAACTACAGCCGTGTAGTTAGTTAGCTAGCAGGCAACACGCGATGGGGAAAGTTAAGATCATGGGCTAACTTTTGTTCAGAATGTCAAAAAAATTGGAAACAACAAATATGTTTTTGTCCAAAGAATCCTTTTAAAACCTATTAAAAACGGCCGATGAATTATAAAATCAAGTAAGAAAAATAGCAATCAATGGATTGCAATTTCGAAATTTTTACGTCTCGAAATAAATGGATCGAAAATTTTTATGGAATTGGTTGAAGTAAATTTGCCTGGCATATGCTCTCCATAAAATTGTTGCAAGTCTTCGTCAGACTCAGACAATGACTTGTTGTCCCGTTTTTGCAGTGTTCTTTTTTTCTTTGAGCATTGCGGTTCCTTTAAATCCCTTGTTGATTGCATTTTCGAGGCGGCGCGCTTTATATCTCTGCCCTTCAGTACTGCAAAATTTTATAGTAATGTAAGCACATCACTTTTCATTGGTTTTCGACCTCGATTAGACTTCTTTTGCAGTTTTGTCGGTGGTTTCAATGAGAAAAATGGCAAAAATTTATGATTTTGTGGTTATTGGTTTGGTGGTTATTTATACTTTTATTTTATGTTGTGTTTTTTATTTATATTTAGTTGTGCTCGTTTCATATAAATGGTTATTATTAATGTTGTGTATTTCCTTCTTCTTCTTTTTTTTATTCGTCACACCACCAGGTCATTGTGCTTGTAAATATTCGTTGGTACACTATTTATTGTTGGCTCGAAGGATCAATATTTACATACCTCCCGGATGAATTTAAGAGAAATATTCAAATGGGTAGAAAATACACAGTTTTCAGTTACAATATAAAATAAACAAAATACAAAATGTAGCAAGCAAAGGCTTGGGAAAGAGAGTAGGAGAAAGAACTAGAAAATAATAGAAATAGAGAGTTCTCTCATCTGAGAACTACTATTTTTATTTTTCAATTTTATGATTATTGTGTGAAAAAAGAAGTATTAAAAACGGACACTCATTTGCTATTTGGCAAAACAAAATTGGAGTATTAACGAGGTGTCGTATCCGCTCAATTGTCATAAATTCTCTCATTTTTCATAAAAAACATTATATTTCCAACATTATGACAACACGGCACCTTGTGAATCACATACATATGTATGTAAATATTTCTCATTAAGTATAGCAGTAATTTAAGAAGAATTTAATAGAAAATTTATATTATATTTATGATTTCAGTCTCTTAACAATGCTCACAAAGGTTGGATATCTGGAATGGCAATATCAGGTGATATTTTGCTTTCTAGTTGCCGTGGTGGCATCATACGTTTATGGAATGTTAAAAATTGCGAAAATATAGCTGAAATGAAAACCGGATTGATGATAAACGATATTGTGGCGTCAGGGCAACGTGTTTTCACAGCATCTAGGTATGTTTTTTTTTATTTTTTGTTTTAAACACTACATGCTTTTATGTACATACATGCATATACATATAAAAGGTGATTCGTTTCCGTTGGTCAAAATAAACCAACATTATTATTGGGGAAATAGGGCATATTTTCAACTCGTTCCAAGCTAAGCAATAAAGAGGCAAATATTTCAACTAAATTTTTTAGTTGCAATGTGACATACAAATTATACTTACATAAATCTCTATACCTACATACATACTATATTTTTAATGCATGTCTTCTTCTATTTACTTATTATTTTTCCTATCTATAATTTCATATCATTCTGTACATTCAGCTCCGGCGATGTAAGGATATGGCGTTTTGCACCGCAAGAAAACTTTTCTGTACCGAATTTGACTTCATCGCTCGAAAACAAATTATCTTCAAAATGAATATGCTACTGAAACATCTTGCTATAATAACTTTAGTTATATACATATACCATAACATTATTATTAGTCTATGATGTAGTCGCTTTACTAGTGTTTGAATGTGTGTATTTATTTATACAGGTTGATTCCGTTCCGATAATTAATACAAAGATTAGTAAAAAATGGATGTTTGTATTTTAAATGCTTAAGGTCGTAAGAGGGAATATTGTTTCAAAAATTCGCTAAAAATTATTATTTTCGATATTTAATTCATTAGCTTTGATTTTAATACAAATTTTGAAGTATATTTTTAGTTTGTAGGATCACTTAGTTGTCGCAAAGGAATTGAAACAATATTTAATTAATTTTAAGCTAGTCTCAAGTTAAGGTATCTTTTTGTATTGACCATCGAACGGAATCACTCTAGAGCTATACAGCCTCGTTATACTTAATCTAGAAAGACTCTATCTAAATGACATTTTTGCAAAAATATGACATAATTTTGTTTAACTCTTTCCGGTACACTACCGGAAAACTTTTTATATTGTAATCCATTTACTCATTTACCCATTTCAATAATAAAAATTAAACAAAAAAGAAATGTATCCTTCAAGGTTGTTGCGGGAGAGCATATAGTATAAAACCCATACTAGCGCACATAATATTTACATTTTATTCATGAAATTTGCAAGATAATAATAATAATTTTCTTTTGCAAGTACTGGTATGTACTTAATTTAACTCAGAAATGTGGTTGCACACAGAAGCTAGGAAAAATAACTAAGTAAATGATAAGTCTGTTTTGTATACCACTGAGGCGGAAAGAGTTAAAATACAAAATTGTATGATTCAGAATTGAATTTGTTAGTGCCTTTGTATCGAAACTGCTTGTGAAACGTATTTAAAGTATGTATTTAGTGTTTTTTTTTTTTGTTATTCCTGTAAAAAGCAAAAATGTCAATTAGGGCTTCTCTAAATGATGATGACGATATACCCACATAGATATGAATGCTTTAGATTTTATTCGTTGGGAGAATTTAAAAAGAAATTATTATATACAATCTAAACCTTGAAAATGCAACAAAATCGAAAAGAGGATCGTGTCATAAATCTGGTATATTTGATCGATTTGTTATGAAATGCCTTCTATGTATATGTAGGTTAAGTGGTTGTTTGTGCTTAAGCGTGAAGAATCCAAATAAAGGTAGTTGAAGTTGATTTTGAGCAAGATATTTCTTGCATGCATATGGTCGGATTAATAATACCAGTTTGATGAATGCATCTCGTTTTTGTTTTACCTATTTTGAGTTCAACTCCCATTGTCCAAAACCACAGATTTTATTTTCAAAGAGTGCCATAACGATTTATATAGAATACAAAAAAATGTAAGGCCAACTTATAGTTTTCACATTCATGGTTCTGGTATGTACCGATAGTATGTGCACGTATTCAATTAATTAACGCTTACGTATTTGCAAATGTTACTTCATTTTTAAATTCATTTATCTAATTTTCTCTTGTTTTTACTTTTCATCTATGCCATCCATCTGTTATTACTTTTGCCTCGTGTGTTACTCTGCAAACACCATACACGCTTCTTGTCTTTGTGTTTGTCTCGCACGCAACAACGTAATATCTTAAAACAAATTGAACGCTCACATTTAAATAGCGAGGGTAAAGTACGAATATGGCGTTTAACCAATGCTCTACGACGACAGTGTTCGATGGATAATAGCTGACAATTCGCGAAAAACTATCAAAACGGAATCCAATTGAATTGTGCGAACTCAATGCTCAATTCGAATCCACAGCGCTATCGCATTGCACAAAGTATTAATAAGTTACCAACGATGACCTTCACGAATAAGAGTATAAGCAGAGGCCTATCCACGTCGACACTTTCACTATCCAACATGAACACTAGTGACCTTGCCACAATGCCGCCGGTCAAACAATACCATTGGAATTATAGCAAAAATTCAACAATGTTGTTCGAAGCAACCAATCCTCAACCTCAAGTTTACAGCGCTAAAAAAGGCTTAACTCGTTCAACAGGTGCACGTACATCAAAATGTAGAAACCTTCCCAGCGGTACTTCACCCGTACTAGTGTCGCAAAAACAAGCCTATGTTTCCAGGCTTGTTACAGGCCAAAGATCTATTTCTAATACTAATGCTAACGCTACAAACTATTCACCACCAACTGAAAATAAGCGTAGCTGCTCAGATTTATCTCCTTTTAATGCGGCATTGTTGAGGCTACGATGCTCTCAAGCCAGCACCAACGAGCGCATCGGGAGAATTCCCATCAGGTCATCGTCGAACTCCAGTCGTCGAATCGTGTCACCTCAGCCACAGACGCTGAACAATGATAAATGTAATCAATTATACCGTCATACTAATTTAAATTTATTATCTGTGACGAACAACATGATGATGACCTCGCTGACTACGGATAGGTATGATAAAAGTAGCGGTGTCGACGAGGACAGCAAACCCTATTCGAGAAGAGCAAATCATTTATGATTTATTAACGTGTGTGTGTGGCTTTATTTTTTGGCAATCATTCATAATGTGCAGCACTGATTTATCTTTTATTCATTGGAAATTTCAGCTTCATTTACCATTTTCACTGTTCATTCATTATTCAATACTTATGTTCCGGAAATTTAGAATAAAATATTAATTACTCTTAGTTAATGTGAAATAAATGAATTAATTATTAAAAACTAATTTCTAAAACTGATTCGCTAGTTGAAGTCGGTTTCATTATAAAGGTACGAAAACAAGGATGCGACAGCGTCATTGAATCATGGCAACGAGATGCCGTCCACTGCAAATGTTGTCATGTTGTCTGTGACTGGAACACAATGAACGTGACAACAACAAAATGATTTTTCTACTCTATTCTTCACATTTTCATCACATTATTTATTTTATAAAAATCAATAATCTTGAATGGAATACTTTATCAGTTTATTTTTAAAGAACACAACATAAACAAGGAAATTTTAGAATTGCACGGTTGATAATTTCATTCTGCAAAAATAGAAACAGATTGAAGTCGAGGTCAGCGGTAATTTACACATTGGCGTAATGATGCAGTGTTGCAGCCATTATGTTCGTCTTCATAAGAATGCATGGCATATAATTGTTGATAGATGGCGCAAGGTCGTTGCCGCATCGATTGTGTTCGTACCTTAATGAATAAACATAACGAACGACTTTCACCGAGTATTCACGGCGTAAAAATAATGGCCTTCAAGAGAGCTGACTACTAAATGTAATATTTATAAAAAAAAAATATTTATTTAAGCTTGTTTGCAGATTAAAGCGTCAATATGTAGGTACATTAGAGTGGACTGAAATATTTAACATTTCTTATGGATTTTTGTGAAAAGGGGTGAAGGGACCAGGGTACAATAGCTTTGCCATCATTTTGGTCGAGTCCATATTCACTCCCAATGTACTTACATATACACTACGTATGTGGGGCTTATTTTCAAAAAGTGTAAAGTAAATCCAATGCGAAAAATTATTCAGAGAACGGAATGGAATTTGCACAATATATTTTGAACTACATATGAACATTACGATAATCTCTACATTTTATATTGTAATAAGTACATAATAACTGATTAAGACAATACGAGTTAACGATCACATGTTAGATCTGATTAACTAAACTTTGAAAAAAATACTACCAATTATATTTATATTTATAAAGTTACAAAAATAACAATTTAAATAAAAACTACATACAAAACAAAAAAATTATTTTTGAAATTTTCTTTTTCTATATAACGCGTGATTTATTTTCTCTTATCCCGTCGTTATATTCAGATTTAGCTCGGCAAATACAATAAAATTGTGCATGAAGAGAGAGCTTTCACTCAGTCTCACAATGTGCTCTCATGTGCTCTGTGAAATGAACACCGAGCCGCCGAGTTTTCCGGGTGGGAACGAGAGCTTTACAAAAAATTAACAAAAATAGTACGAAAACATGCAAATCATTACTTTTATTTGCATAAAATGCTGCGTGGAAAAATGAATATTATTTTCTTTATAAAACTAGGAAAAGTTTTTATTCATCATATTAGCGGTATTTACGATGTGATGCAAATGGTCTTACATCATTGCAAATTATTAACTTCGCTCTCTATCTTGATTTAATTGTTTAAAGTTTGTTTTGTGTTGCCATTGCGCACAACAAAGTATTAAAACAAACTGTAATTTCGACCAAAAGCTAGTCTGCGACGAGCTCAATGTAACCACCAGACCGAGCACGAGAGACAAAGATCATGTGTTTGCCGTACAGCGAAGACCAATATAACCACGGCCTTACGAGCTTAGGCTGTGGATATATTCAAATTTTATTCGGCGAACACCATGCAATTGTTGCCCGAACACGAAAAAAAAGAGCTTTTACTCACTCTCGCAGCGAAAACGATATGCTGGGTGAAATGTACACCGAGCACGCCGAGTATTCAGGGTGTCAATGAGTTGTTCTACAAAAGAAAGAACAAAAATGTATGTAAAATAGAAGGAAAACATGCAAAACTGTACATCATTATTTTCATATGCAAAAAAACTATTGAAGAAAAATCATATTATTTTCATAATTTTTCAATTATATTATTAATTGCACTCTCCATATTGATAAAATCATTTAAAGCTTTCCGGTATACCATTTATTGTTGCCGTTGCGAACAAAATAGTATTACACAAAAAACTGAATTTCGACAAAAAGCAACTCTGTAACGAACATCAATGTAATCACTACACCGAGCACGAGGGTAAAATATGTGTCCTTCGAACAGCGAAGACCAGTATAACCAGCACCATAGTGTTAATGGTATCCATTGTTGCTGCGGAGAAAAGCTCATGAGAAAAAGCTTTCTGCAAAAGCATTTTAAGTTAGTGTAAACAAGAACCTGTCTATTAGCTATATCAAAGCTTTGCCTAATTTCGAGAGTTGCCACCTAAATTTTAAGGAAAAACCCATTGGCTCTTAGTAATAAAAAAATAGTCAATTTTAAATTTAATTGTGAAATTTTTTACATTTTATACATATAAAAATGTGTCAAAAGATCATTGTTAAATTTAAAATCAACTTTATTTTCTCTATTACTAAGGGCCAATGAATTTCAATGGGAATAAATAGAGAACCTAAACGAAACTTTAAGGTAATCCTTAAAAATATGAATGCAAATGTTGGGGTAGGATAGGACTTTAGGTTGCTTCAAAAAGGGGGTTATCAAAGATGATCAACTGTAAGAATGAGCAAGGTGGAAAAAAGGCAGTAAGAAAAAGAGAGGAGAGATGCGCAGAAAGTCTCATCGGAATTTTATAATATGCCAAGCTCTTGTGATCCATGTTCAAATTGTTCAAATTTTTACAGTTTTTCTTATAAATTTTTACGCTGCAGAGCAAAAAGTCAAAAAAAAAATATATCTGTTTACCTGGCCTTTCAGTAAGGTGAGGCCATAAATATAGTTATAAATTATACATACGTATTTATATTATATTTTTTTATATGTTATATTATATAAGCCGCACTTGGGTAAGTATTAAACAATGATTACTTTTGGGAGAAGTTTATAAATGTATTTTTGATTGATTTTCAAAGCTCAACCAAAGTCCGAATTGATCTTAATCACGCACAGTGACGAACGTTGAGATTATCGCATATTGGAAAGGTTCGTGGTCCGCTTTCTAGGGTATCATAAAATAAATGCTTTTACCACTTCGAATTACATTCGATCTATTTATTTCCAATGTGTATCTTTTTCATAATAGCTTACACAATTATGTATGTAAATATAATAATTGTACAATATTGATTTATAATGTATATTTAATTATAAATATAAATAATGTGTACATTGTTTTAGTTTTCTAAATAACAAAAAAGAAAAAGAAAAAACTCATCAAAACTCATTTATAAACATTGTTTTATTCGTTCGGAGCATCGGCATCGGATAATTAAGATTCATTTTAAAATGTTTTTATGTATTGTATGCATTATAATGTTGACGAATTTCTACCGCATACATAAAATATGCTTGTTGATGCTCATTACTAATCAATACTTCCATCGATTATTCTTTAGTTTACGATTTACTCGAGTGCTGCTTGTATGTCTCTGTATTTTAAAATCATTCTCGTTAGCGCATACACATATCAATTTACTCAGGTCATTTTAACAAACACCTCATTTTTTTATTTTTCGAAAATACGATATTAATAGAATATAATTACACTATTTTGTAATTCACTTGCAAAAACAATAACGTTCTCGTCGCCATAGTGGGGGCAAGCAATGTATTATTTTGTTTCCACCGATACTAAAAATTTTATTTTTACACATCATTTGCTTTTTAAGAATATAATAATTGGATACAATAATGCAGCACAAGCACACTCGCTTTATTAATGAATTAATTTATACATTCGGTTTTCTGCTGCTGCTTATTCATATTCAAATTACTTTGATGCATACCCGGGGGCATGGAAGTTGAGAATTTATCGAAATTATTTGTAAATCCATTTGCCAGGCTATTCATAAATAAGCTCTGTTCAGAATTCAACCAATTCGTATGGGAGAAATTCACCTTTGGTCGTGATAATGACAGTGAGTTTAGCAAGTGCAATGAAGAAGAAGAGACGGCAGCAACGAACGAAGTTCAATACGAAGAAAAGAACGATGTGGAAAAAAAGAAGAAAATTAATTAAAAATAAAAATTTGTGTTGATTCTAAAATTATATTACATAATTAAACGCTACTGTTTACTTGATCAAGCCTGTATAAAATATATGATATTAAATAATAACTAGTGGTTGTTATTATTTAATATCATATCTGTCAATATAAATCAGAAAATGCGTGCAATGAGATTATTCTAAAAAGATTTTAAACAAAAAAAAAAAGAAGAATAGTGCACAACAAATTAGATTTAGTACCACACCACTCTTTTCATCACGTGTTTTTGTTACAAATTATCTAAATATTTTGAACTTAACAGATACATTTAGGCGTTTTATACTCAAGTTGGTGGGTCAAATTTCAGTAGGATGAGTCAGAAATGTAAGAATTCTTGACAATAATTTTTTACTGAAGTCGAAATTTCACAAAGAGCAGAATCAATATACCAAATTTCAGTAAAATAGATTAGATTTTTCGATTTTTGGTCTGCCATTTTGTGTTTTGGATTCCAGATAAGAGTTTAGAGCCGAAAACCCCACGGAATACCTCGAATAATGAAATTTGAATCGGTGGAAATAATCCAAGCCTTAATGGGTAAAATATATGTTGTGCATTGAACTTACAATTGAAACTATAATTTTCTCATTCTGATTTTCGAAGACGTGAACTGTAGCAACTTATTATAAGGCGCTGTACACCTCACACTTTTCGTTACACTTCCGGAACTTTTCTCACTCTTAAATAGTTTCCTTTAAACAATTTTTCGCGGATTGGTAGATTCTTTGATAATAAACAAGTCCTCATTGTCCAGAAGAGTATCGTAATTTTCTTGACTGGTTAACATTTTCTTTCTCTTGAAGATGACCAATTACAAGCACAATATTAGGCCCTGCTTTCACCGTAAAACATTTCGCAACACATTCATTTTTTACCATACAAATAACTAACTAACTTCGAATCAAAATTGAATTTTCAAACTTGGTTTACAAACGAATATTAGGTTTGAGAGATATATGGTAAATATGTATGCATCATTCTGTTAACAATATTAAATATGTATGTACATCAGATCTCTAGCATTTCCATATTTCTTTTTCACTAGAATTAACTTGAACACTTTTTTTTTATATTAGAACTAAGGTATTTAAGCAATTTTTTGTAGCAAATTTCAATTATATTGTACAAAGCTAAAAATCTGTAGACCACCGTCACAAATCGTCGACACAGTATTCTAATGTATACTGTACTACTGTATGTACACAAGGAATACATAAATAAAAAGTAATCCAAAGGAGATAAACTCATCCCTGTTCTTATTTAATAAACCAACAAAAGGTATCTCAATGTCAGCAAGTGTGTGCGTTTATTACGCGTAATCTTTGTATATTTCTTTCCTTTTGTTTTATTCTTTTTCTTTTTTGTAAACATGCTCGGTTAGCAATGCCAAAATGTACATTAAAGTGGCTAAACAAAAATGTAAATTGAAGGTACGAATCCATTAATACAAATTTTAATACAAACTTTTTTCTTTAAGTTAACGAAACGATGTTATTATTAAATTGAAATAACTGTGTTAATGTTTAAACAAATTGACGAGTTTTTAAATACTCCAATATGCCAACATTGTTGTTTACCTGTGGCTGAGATGAATGCTGCGAATTCAGCAAGCCATTAGACAAATTGACACCGCCTTGAAGTTGAGGTTGAGATCCAAAACCTTAAATATAAGAAAAAAATCTAACGTTAGTATTTAATGCCAATTAATGCATATACAATTTTTCCTAAATGCAATTATTACCAGCTTGGTTATTCTGTTGATGTTGATGCGTTAAATGTTGTATAAACATATCCTGTGGTTGTGGATGAGGGGGTATTTGCTGCTGCTGAGGGAACGAGGAAAATTGCCGAAATGAAAGAATTGCTGGATCCATTGCCGTCCAATCGTTGTTGCTAAAACCTAGACCAGAGATAAATTCATGTAGTAAAAATTAATGATATCGTTATAATAATAATTGAACTTTTATTTTCATATTAACTTATTAAAAATCTCATATGTAGAAAAAATTACACATACATACATATTCGTATGTCTCAAAAGGCTAGGCTTGAATATTCTCTTCTATATTTAAAAAAAAATTGATTTACGATTTGATAAAAAAAAGACTGAAAAAGCCGATAAGCCGGGAGAGGCTCTGCTATGCAGAAATCTTTTGCGAAATTGGTGTTTACACCACTTAATTCGGAAAAGAGTAGTCTCGCTTTGCGATACCTCCAGGAAGAAAATTGTAGATGGAATATGTTAACAACAGGCAGGGTCAGCAAGCAGGGCGTTGTGCCCGAACTACAGTTTTAGTAAAACAACTTCGCTAATAGATAGGAACAGACGGGATGTCTCGAGACTGACGGCAGTTTTTATAGTCTCCTGGTCTCACCGACAGCAGGCACAACATATACCGTCGTAGCTGTCAACAGCCAGAAGAAAGAGACATTACTCCACTTTCTCTGTGGATGCTGACCTGCCCTGGGAAATGTTGGACACCTTGGGCAAACCGCTCTTCAATAACCTTGTGGAGCTTTCTGATAGGAACATTATGGAACTACTAAACTATGTAAACTGAACGAAATGAATATAACCAAATCGTTTGATATAACAACCATCTAACAAGTTGGAAAGGAAGGATGTGGCTTTAAAATGGCGCTAGCGCAACTTCAACCAACCAGCTCAAAAATACATATACACTCACTTTTATGATTTCCACCATTCGGGGGACCTCCATTTTGATTCATTTGATGCATTTGTGAATCACCTAATGATTGTTGCTGCTGTTGAAATGTTGCCAAATGCGGATTCCAAGAGTTGGGCATTTGCAGTTGTTGTGTTGATTGCCCATTGGCCGCTGTCCCATTACCTTCTATATTCATGAATGGTAAAACCTTACTGGTGTTGCTTTGGGCGCGAGGTACCCCAAATCCAAAAGCATTCATGTGATTGAAACCTGGTGGAGGCATACGCGCACGCTGCATATTATCCATCAACTGCTGCTGCTGCTGGTGTTGGTGTTGTTGTTGCTGCAGTGATTTTGGTGCCACCGGGGTTGTGTTACTAGTATTAGAGCTTGAACTGGTATTTTGCTGTTGCACTACTTCATTCTCCATCAATTCGGCTAGGCCCTTTTGTGTTTCTATGAACGGATCGAAGCCTGAAAAACAAATTAATTGAATTGATTTTTTTTTTCATTTTTGATTTCCACTTTCTTTTTGCGGATTTTGTAGCTCCCAATAATACATGAGTAGGTATGAAACAAATCTCCTTCTTCTTCTTTTAATGGCACAACAGCCCATGGAGGGCATAGGCCGAGCTTTCCGCGTCCACTCATGTTGTGCGTGTTATACAATATTTGTACATGAATGGAAGGGACCTACAGTTTTATGCCGAATCCGAACGGCGAAGTGAAAAGCTTTTCTTAGGCAACTTTTACTCTTGTAGGTTTGCCATTGCCTGCCAAGAGGTAGTAACGTGTGGATAAATTGTTTTTTTGTACTTTCTGATTCTGCCTGTGCCGAGATTTGAACACCGGACACTCTGCGTAGCAGGCCAACGCACTACCAACTACGCCACGCAAACAAATACAAACCTAAATCGTCATCGACCGAAACATTTTGTGAAAATTGATTTGCAATACGATTTAAATGAGTTTGCTGCTGCTGTTGTTGCTGGTTTTGAGACTGTGCTTGCTGTTGCTGTGGTTGCTGCTGTGTCAACTGTTGATTAATAATATTATTTAAATCAAAATTAGTTAAGACATTGTCAGTCATTTTCACCATTGGATCAAACTTGTTAAGTAATCTTTGTTTTTGAAGCTGTTGCTGTTGTGGGTTGAGAAGTCCTACGAGAATGGGTCGCGTTTATAGGTTTACAATTTAAGTGCGTATTATATATTTACCATTTGATTGATCTAAGAATTGCGAATTGAAGCGGTTGTTCTCCAATAAAGATGCCATGCGTAAATGATCACTTAATGGGTTATTTGCGGTGCCACTAGCGTGTCCATTTATCAAGAATTGCTTTGGGTTTCATAAATAAGTTAATAATTTTAATAAAAAAAAGTTACAAATTGCCATTATTTCAAAGAAGATGAACTTACCTGCTGATGCAATTGCTGTTGTTGGTTCTTGTGGAAGTCAAAGAACTTTGACATACTTGTGCCAAACAAACTATTATTTAATAAATGATCTGTAGAGTGTGCCGCTTGCTGCTGCAACAATTGTTGCTGTTGTAGTAGCGCCGCCTGAGATAGGCGACTAATATCCGCATTTCCTTGGAAACTGTTGGCAATGTCTAAACGATAAGATTTAATAGAATTTTAGATCTTTAATAGAAAATGGAATATAGTTGCAAAATTTTGTTTGCAATCGTTATCTCTTAAAAAGAAACAGAAAATTCTAATTAAATTTTTTTTGGCGACCTAGAGATAATTTCAGAAAAATTCTTTATTAAAATGAATTTGAAACGTACCGTTGTGTGGTGCATTAATTTGTGAAAACCCGATGTTATTCAATAAATTATTTCGTTTTTGTAATTCCTGTATGCGAAGGAACTCTTCTTGTTGTTGTAGGTGTTGTTGATGAAAAAGTTGGTGGTGTTGCATTTGTTGATGTTGTTGCAGTTCATCTATTTGTTTACTGTGTCTTAACATAGCATTTTTGAATGCCTCTCCCCATTCTTGAAGATGAAAGTAAAATTTAAATGTAAAACTCAATAAGAACATATTTTTTAAAAATCTATAACGAAAATTATTTTCTCCCAACATTGTCTGAAATTATGAAATTAGCTTCAATTAAATCTGTACTCAGTGAATTCTCACTCTGAATCAATCACTTTATAGTATGTAATACTAGAAAAGAAAAACGTGTAAACCAGTCCTCAATAAGAACATATTTTGTAAAAATCTATAACCGAAAATTAGTTTCTCCCAACATTGTCTGGAATTATGAAATTAGCTTCATTCATTCAATTCATTTTAAGAAACCTGTACTTAGTGAATTCTTACTCTGAACCAATCACTTTATAGTATGTAATACTAGAAAAGAAAAACGTGTAAACCAGTCCAAGTGAAATTATAAAATTTTTACTTTTACCTTATTTATATAATTTCAAAACACAATACATTATATGGTTCGAACATAAATATATATTTCTTAAAAGCATAATGCTTATATGTATGTATATAAAACTATATGATTTACCATTTGAATTTGTGTTCTTTTGGTATCCATCGATGCCTGTTGAATGTCGTCACATATCCAAAGAAGACCACATAGTGCATAGTTTATTGTGTATTTAAGCCAAAATTAAAATGGAAAATATGTTATTATTAATATATTATAAAACGAGGGTTTAACATTTCTTGGTAATAGAAGAAGAAAATATTCACAAAAGAATTTTAAATAAAAAAACACAAGCACAAGGGTAAGCATTTTAGTTTTTGTAATATATAAAAAATTAATTCTTAGTTTGTTATGGGATGATATTATATATCGTCACCTTTTGTTTTTATAACTAAGCTGACGATGATGTGCAAAATTTATATGATATTTTTCAACTATATCTTCATTAGATTTCCCTTGGTCGATTGTAAATATTCACGACTTTGATTGCGATACTCTTTTAAGTGAAAACAAATGTGTTTGTACAATGGTAAATAGTTGCTCATAAAAACTTTAAATTCGATTATCTTGGAACTAGTTTTTTATATAAACCATTTCATTACTATGGTGACGAAATATTCTATTGCAATTTTGTTACTTAAAAAAAATACTCATCTACCTGCACTAAAATTTATATTCTTATATTCAAACAGTGAAAGCATGAGTACATACCGTTTAGTAGATCAGGTAAATGTGAAGGAACAACACTATTCATTGGATTTTGGCGTACTTCAGAGCCATGTTTGTTCCTTAGCAATAGCGACTGCTGAAATGAAGCTGCCGAAGAGAAGAAACTGTTGCTGTCGTCGAAAAGATTCAACTTAGATAGAGCCGCTAAAATTGCACATAATGTAAAAATAAAAACAGAATATGTTAGTAAATAAATGCATCATGTCAATGAAGCAGCTCACCTGATGTATCAACTAGATTGCCAGCATTACTATTGGGCAATTGTGAATCAGAATCGGTATGGTCGCTGTTGATTCTCTCATTTTTATTATCGCCTATATTTTCTAGTGCTGCCATCATTTCACCGTTAATAATGCTGTTGCTTATGACAGCAGCAGTTATGGGCTGCTGTTGGTTAGAATGATCGCTACCATTACTCTTGCTGATATCGAGTGCAATTGCAGATTGTTTTTCACTATTAAATGTTAGTTTATCAGACGTTAAATTGCACTCGGGGAAACTTCCGGGAGAGCTCTTTCCGCTGGCGCTTTCGCTAATCGATAATGCATCACTGTTGGTAACACTGCTACTATTACTACTGCGGCTGCTGCTTAAGTTGCTACTTGAGCTTAACGATCGTTGGTCTTCATTCTTAGCAGCATTTTCATCCGGATTTCCATTATCCAGCTCTATATTTATTATATTAGCCACTTTATTGTTGCTATTTCCGCTTCGTACCATTTCAGAGTCTTCGATTAATTTTACTTCTTCGTCTGCGCTAATCGCTCGCTTTTCTTTTTGTTGATCTTTGTTATTACGATTCAGCAGCGATTTCTCTTTTATTCGCTCTGACTTTGATTTGTTATTAACATTATTGCCACTGTTATTTTGTTCTGATGTTGATTCCACTAACGAAGGCGGTAATGTGCTTATTTCTTTCGTGTCGTTATTGTGCGGATTGTTCTCCTTATTTGTTACATTGCAATTATTACTGCTGCCGCTGCTGCTGTTGTTGTTCTGATTATGGTTGCTGTTTTTGATAATCTTTGCCTTGTTATTCTTTTCGCTTCTTGCTTTTTCTTGTTTTACTTTTTCCTTTTTGTTTTTGCCACTACTATTACTTCCATTTAACACCTCCTTAGTATTAACTGGAGAAACAGACAAACTGGGCCAAGCCTCCTTCTGTTGTGTACTACCAGCCACTCCAGATGCCTGTGCCGTTCCTCCCGATGCCGACGACGACGATGAGGATGATGAGGACATCGCTGACGAAGGCGCCGATGAGCCCGACGACGAAGACGCCAACACGATGCCATTTTGTGCCTTGCTATCACCACTTTTAGAATTAGCAATGTTAACGCTGCCACCGTTTCCTATTGAAACCATTGAACCATTATTCGAGGAAACTTGGCCCATTGCACAAGCAGGACTTGCTCCAGAATTCGCTATTAATGCATCGTGAAGACGTTTCTCATACTCTTGATGCTTACCTTGATGCATCTCCTAGAAAACATTTTCAATGTGTAATTTTATTATATTTCGTCTATGACAATCACCTCTTTCGTAAAACTAGCTTCCGGGTCTCCCAGTTCATGCAAATACATGCAGTCTAACTTGGGACATGGTTGATTCTTCATAAAATGGCTGCAATACTTTGTTGTACCTAAGCTGGTTTTAATAAGCCGGCCATCTATCATTACATTGTTGACACTTTGTATTGCTCGCAAGGCATCACTGTTATTAACATAGGTCACATACGCAGACGCAGATGGGCCCTTCAATTGAGTGACAAATAAAATACAAACATATTTATGTTAGAAAATCTCTAGCATTTCATTTTGCTACACAATTTTGCAAGGCATGTACCACTTTTCAGTCATAAACATTAACTTCCCTTTCGCGATCGCTCTTTTTACGTTAACAATATAATTACCTACCTAGACCCTAAGATAATTTTTTAGAGTAGATGCCTTCTTGCAATTGTGAAAACACTTAATAATATTTACTTGTACTCCGGCATACGTAGTGCTTGGATTTATCACAACTTTATGGATTTTGCCATATTTCCCAAAATATTCGTGTTTTTTAAGAATCTGTAATAAACATTCTCATCTGATTGATTTTCAATTCAAATGCCAATAAATGAAATTAAAATTGAACTTACATCGGCATCGGCTAGCCTGGGGGGCAGGCCGACCACAAACACTAGATTCTTTTGAACAACACGAACATTGGACAAATGTTTACGATTTTCCGTAATTTTTTGCTTACGTTGCTGGTCTCGCTGTCGTTTTTGCGACTTGAATGCTATCATCTGCGAATAAAAAAATTACAATTTTGCAGTGGTTAAACTTATTGCGATACTAACCTCCTCCTGAGTTAAAGGAGTAAAATCCGCTGGGTTTTCCGGATATTCCTTCCGGCATGCTGGACATAACTCATTCTCATCCGTACGAATTCTATGCCAGCAAAATCTACAAATCTATTACAGCAATAATTTATGTTAAATTGTTAAATCATATGGAGAAATCATTAATAATTGCAACGTAGTATGTATGTATAGAATACCTGATATCCACAAGTGCACGGATAAAAGTTAAGATCATCAACTTCCAAAGGTTCCATGCACAATGGGCATTCCACCACATCATCATTGCTATTGTTTACACCGTTCATATTGTAGAGTGATATTTACACTGCTATTAAGAATAGTGCGTCTTTAAGTAATGCTGTGGTTTCTATATAGAAATCGTTAATGTTTTGCTTGCTTTAAGTTCGTAATGCACAATAATAGTGAAAATTTTGATTAACGCTGGTTTCAAACAAATTTTGGAATATTTCTTCTTCGTAGGTATTTAAGGTATTTAAATTTTCAATTGCTCTACAACGCTTTGTGTGAGAGAAACCCTTCGGAAACGTCCGAATTTATTAATATCACAATATCGTTCGCTATAGTTCTTCTCTAATTTTCGATGATATTGAGTTATAGCAAATGCTGAAATTAAAAGGAATTTTGATAAGTTTTTTAAAAGGTTAATTTTAAATATGACAATAATTCAAAAGTTTAGTTAAGATGTCTATAGTTTATATTGACATTACCTCAGATAACACTGCCTTGATTGAATTATGAATGTGAACTGCTATAAAATGTTACACTACTGAGTTAAACACTCGCGTTCCGATTTTATTTCGAAAAAAATTTATTAACCCACAGAAATTGAAACCCCCAAGTAAATTGCCAAAAAAAAATAGTTTATGATTTATTGAAAGACATATTGACCCAAGAACACACAAGGACGACTACATGATATGCAAATATGCCTTTATATTATGTTTAGGACTGGTTATCTTATGTACAAATTATTCTATCTTTATCAAAATTGGTGTCTTTCAAACGATTATAGTTAATATGAAATAAGTTAATAATTACATCCATACAACAATTAAAAAAGTGTTATTTCGTCCCAATGGTCAGCATAAAAGAAGTTGGTAGAGAAAGCAAAAATAATTTCGTGCCCAGTTTCAATCCCTATCGAGCTGCAAGGGATATGAATTTTTGCGTCTGCTAATTTTTAGTTTGATTTATGCCCATTTTTTTACATTTCATCATCAATGAAAGTAATAAAATCACTTAAAATCACTTGGGTCATAATCTTAAAAGCATATCTTTGATATGACACTTCTTATTTTTTTATGGTAAATGTTAATGCATATGATCTTATAAAAAAAAAACCTTTTAGTACGAAATACACATATGGTTCAAAATAATTAAGAATCTAGATTAATACTAAATCTTCTGGCGGAGGCTGGAGCCAAGGGAATACTATAACGACAATCCCCAGGATCAAAAACTGCTACCTTTTGAGACTATTTGGGATGCGAAGCAATTTTTTTTGCACTGATCCATGTGTATTTTAAAAACGCAATTTGATCACCTTATGGCTCAACAAAAATATTTTTGAGCATTCACAATTTTTTTTTCTCGGAAATTTTTTTTTTTTCTAATTCTTTTATGTCAAAATATATTGTGAATAAAGTAAAAAAAAGAAACTAAACAATTTCATCAAATAGAATAACAACGTCATAGGAGAGATTACCAAGTCTGGACTCATAAGTCCAAAATATTCTGATTTTCTACCGTCTATAAAATTTTAAGTAAGTATATACTTATAATAGGAATTTGATCCTGAGGTTAATGGGAATTTAGTCCGAATAACGACGAGGTATTCCTTGAGGAAAGTAAGTTTAATTTACTCCTTTAAATATAATAATAAAATGACTTTAATCATTTTTGATTTATTATAAGGCCAGTAAATAATGGATAATAGTGAATAAATCTTGCTTAAATTGAAAATACTGCTCCTATTGATAAAACATAATGATAATGAGCTACTACATTATAAGTGTCATGAAGAATAATATCAACAGATGAATTAGCTAAAATTACTCCTGTTAATCCTCTAACTGTGAATAAAAAGATAAAACCCTAAGGCTTAAAGTATAGCCGGAGAATAATTTATTTGTGTATCATATAAAGTTGCTAATCAGCTAAAAATTTTAATACCTGCAGGAACAGCAATAATATTTGTTGCTGAAGTTAAGTAAGCTCGGGTATCTACATATATTCCTTCTGTAAATATATGACGAGCTCATATATTAAATCCTAATAACCCAATAGCTAGTATTGCATAAATTATTCCTAAGGAACCAAAGGTGTCCTTATTTCCGGACTCTTGACTAATAATATGACAAATTATACCAAATCCTAGAAGAATGAAAATGTAAACTTCTGGATGTCCAAAAAATCCAAATAAATGTTGATAAAGAATTGGGTCTCCTCCTCCTGCTGGGTCAAAAAATTAAGAATTTAAATTTCGATCTGTTAATAATATAGTAATAGCTCCGGCTAAAACTGGTAATCAGGAAAATAAGAGTAGAAGAGCAGCACTAACAACTGATCAAACAAATAAAGGTATTATGTCAAATGTAATTCCAGTTGATCGTTTATTAATTATAGTAATAAAATTTACAGCAACTAAAATAGAAGAAATTCCAGCTAGATGTAATGAAAAAGTTGCTGAGGCAACTGAGGATCCTCCATGGGCAATACCTGAAGAAATGCGAGTTCTAAACAACTAAATATTAAGATACTAATTTCATTATAATACACATACCTCAAAAAGCAGAGAAGTCGGATTAATGGAAATTAAAAACTATTCAAAGGTTGTTACTTTATTATTATAGCGAATGCCTAAGATATATTGCTATTTACAAAATTTATTAATTATATCAGTGTTTGTGACTTGAATTGAATCATACTCAAAGTACACACTTACCCTATTAAACTTTTTTTTGGCAATCATTCTAGAGGATAATACAAAGAAGTACGATGAATTTGGGTAAGTTTTCACTTCCTTTAATTTTATGTTTTGGAAATTATAAGATTTTGTCCCTTTCAGGACCTGTAATAAAAAATGTTCTATAAACATATGTATAACAAATTTGGTTTTAGTTATGGAGTCAAACAGAGATGCGCTTAACTGATGAACATTATTATACATTAGTTTCATTGCAGTGACCATCGAGCAACAGATATTGTCTGGTTATCCCACACAATATTTAGTTAAATATTTATTTAGTTTGTATGAATATTTTATAATTATGTATGCTCATATTCACTTAAACACATTTAACTCTACAACCGCTACGGTGTGCAGTAACAATATTTCTTTGTTTGAACAGTTTTTGTTATAACCATTTTTATGCTTTCTAACTAATATGAAGTATTTTTTCTTCTTTTGATTGTTTACAGTTTTAATAAAAATTACAAAAGGATGTGAAGGTGAAAAGGATGAAGCGTTATTTATTTTTATGAATAGTGCTTACTTGGAGCTATAAAATTATAACTGTATTGCTGATATATGATATAATAAATATCGAATTTTTTTTTTTTTGTTAATGAAGGGCACTTTTACAACACTAAACTTGATTGTACAATTATTTAGTCTTACTATTTTCCTTTATTGGTTTACGTTCGTGGCAATTTATACTGCTAAACATAAGCACAGCACACACACATACACCGATTGAATGGAAAAATTTATTGAGTAAAGAAATCCATATATTTTATTTATATCGAAATACACATAAAAATACTGAACATACAAAATAAAAAAATTTGGGAATCATTTTGCCCCATAAATTGTTAAAAAAGAAGTTTTCATTAAAGTTTGGTAATTTTGCTTCTCTTTAAATTTACTTTGTAATCAAATGTTTAACTTTAACGACAGATACTCAAACGGACCACTAAAACGGTTATTAAAAAATTTCGTAAGGAAAAAATACCACAAAAAATTAATACGATTCAATGAAACTGCATGGATTGTTCGAAAATTTTCTGAAAACATTCCATTCTTACCTATTGAATATATTTAAGGTAAAATTAACAAAATAATAGTTACCGTTTCTTCAATAGTATTTTTCAATAATTTTCGAACGCTAAATTGGAAGAAAATACTTAAAATCCTAAATGAAATTTTCGATCGAAATTAATTGTGAAAAAACGACTGTGTCTTTTATATGGCGAAAAAACAATTCGTCGATGTTCGTTTCATCTCTAACTTCACTTCGTTTTCTTCTTTAATTGCTCATTTGCTCATTTCCATTGTTTTGCTACGGTCCAAGACATTAGAAAAAGCAGGATGAACATATAAGTACACACTGATACATATATCAGTCGTTTTTTTACACAAATGGAGGAACAAAATGACAATTAATACCATAACAGGGTTCGAAATAAAAACTGGTACAAAATCTTAGCTGCCAAAAATCTGAAAGATTGTCTATGTGGCGTAGGTGTCCGCTAATTAGCATACCACTTCATTTCTAACGAACGAATTAAGATTCTTGCGTTCCTTCGGGCGGTCTAAACGCAGTGTCACATTTGGCAGAAACTTCAAACATTGTGCTCTAATGTCAAATCGATGGTAGCCTACTTGTGATCAAAATTGGCATGCCAGCCAGTGCCGTTTCACTACTATCGAGTGTTTTCACTACATTTTTAGAGCTGACGCTACTCCACCACCTTTTTCTCTAACGCTACTATATATATATCTGCTTTTTGGCAAAATACTACTTATTTGGATTTTAATTACGTAAATGGACTAGGACAAATTTTGCTTTCGCTTATACATTTGCTTTCAAACCTTATAAAAGATGAAGATTTAGATGAGTTAGAAATTAATTTCATTCCAAAGGAAGAAGAAGATCTCGAAGTATTCTGGCATTTTGTCTTTAAATTGAAAAATTCGTTGGAAATACCTACGTATTCTCATCTAAAAAACTTTATTGGTGCTTTATTGTGTTTACCGCATAGTAGTGTAGCTACTGAAATAATTTTTTTGCAGACCAAATTGATACAAAGTACTATCAGAAATTGTCTAAAAGTTACTACTGTAAGCTCAACTATGCTTGCAAAAAAAAAAATATATTCAGAAAAAACTCTAAAAACCAAGAGCACTTCAAAAGATTTACTTCTTAAATATAATAAACATTAAAACTAAATGATGTATGTATGTATTCCAAAAAATATATATTTCGTCAGAGTTAAAGTAGAAATCATGAGGTCCAAATAATTCTTTGGATTGGATTCTTATTCCCTAAATTCTAATATTCAAATATAATACTAAATCACATTTTTGATTATAGATAATTAACTTCGCCCTAGAACCCTATTAAAAAAATGTATTTGAGTAATGAAGTTATATTTTTATGTGCATATGTATGTATAGTATGAAGATTTATATATTTATATTTGTTGAATTGAATTTTTTTTGTGTATTATATGAATATGTAAATTAAATGTTTTTGTTTCTAAGAATATATGTAGTTTTTTATTATATCACAAAGAAATAGTTCATAACACTTACTTACTTACTTTTAATGGCACAACAGCCCATGGAGGGCCTAGGCCGAGCTTTTTCGCATCCACTCATGTTGTGCGTGTTATATTTGTACATGAATGGAAGGGACCTACAGTTTAATGCCGAATCCGAACGGCGAATTGAAAAGCTTTTCATAGCAATTTTTACTCTTGTAGGTTTGCCATTGCCTGCCAAGAGGTGGTGCCGTGTAGAAAAATTATTAGTTCATAACACTACTTTTTTTTAAAAAAATTTCGATGCTGTAGAAAAATTTAGAAACGGCAGCATTGATGCCAGCCACTCTGCCAATGAAAAAATGTATTTGTATTAGTGGAAAAATGTGAGTGTTGAATTGAAACAAATTTCTAGTGGGAATATTTTTATAAAGTGAAAGTCAAAAACGTAAAAGGTGCTTCTTCAAAAAAGTCAAAATTTTCAGCAACTCTAAATTAAAAGTATTTTTTGTTTAGGTTTAGGTAGGCATGCCTAAGATACTCTAAAATACTATAGCTGTATTTTGCAAATGCAAAATATGTCTGCTATCACAACAACACATATTTGTAATATGCCGTTAAACGTTACATTTTGCAATGATGCAAGATAATTTACACCACATAGTGAATACCGCTTATATAGTGTTCTCTACTTTTCACTATGTACCTATTTTAATTTCGAAGCACTACAATTTCAAAAATAATAGGTATAAAAGTTGTAATCACTATAAATAAATGAGTGTCTCTATTTGGTTTTCTAGTGGGATATACATATAGCAAACTATATTTTAAACAGAACAAATTTGTTCTAAGTATTACTTGTAATACAACTTTCGTTTTTTTAAATGCTAAAGAATTTTAAGATTTAGATTTTGAGCAATTGCGAATCCCACGCTTTCTAGCAGGTGAGTGGAGTAGAGCTGCTTGATGAGGATATGGAAACTGTAAATGGTGCTCATATCTCAGTCAATAGTTCTAAGAATCGTTCTTGAGGTATTTTATAACCCCTCTTCATGTGCTCGTTAGCCAAACAAAGTGCTAATTGCTGTAAAAAATCTTTTGTCTTACGGCTTGAATCACTTTGGGACCATGAAACATTAATTCCAAAAAAAAATTATGGACGCATTAAATGCCGATAGACATATCTATCATATGTATTTCAAACAACGTTCTGCCATCGATTTGTCTTTCGTTTTATAATGTAGGGTTCAATCATTTTGTCGGCAGAATCTACGCTTCCTAAGAAAGTAAATAATATGAGAAATTATGGACTAATAGCAAATGATAAATAATGTCGAAAAATTAAAAACCTTATGTTGAATTATAGTAAGATTTTTTTCAATACATTGCCACCGACTTTATCTGTTTTTTTTGCACAGTACCTACTTAAACAGTACATTAATTTTTCTGGCCGGTATATGATATCAGAGTTGCGCTTTACTTGAAACGCTGAGTTATACAAAGGAAAATATTTTTGGAAATAAGCAACTTCGGTGGAATTAATGTTTTGTTTTTTTTTCGCACTGCCCCAACATATGTCAAACTCCTTTTTTGTTATTGCCAATTCAGAAGATGAAAAGAAATTATCAGCCGTGATATTTTTCATTTTTAAACTTCTATCAAGTCCAGTACCAGGCGTTCTCCTTTGTTTTTCTCCGGATTTTTACAACTTGGATCCGAGGTACAGTTGTATTCTTTATACATAACTTAACTTGAATTTGAGTCGACAATTCAGATAAGTTGATAGCGAAAAATTTCCACTTAAAGTTTATAACGGCTAATTTCACTTACTTGAACAGTCTAGACCACAAAAATTTTTCCCATTATATTATACACTAAAACATGTTTATACATAAAATAAAAAATATGTAATTTGTTGTCTACACATATTACACAAATGCCATAACGTTTATATCTGACGAGGATGAACCAGATAAGGCAGCTAGACCAAACATTGCCCAAAAACCGAAGCAAATGCCAAGTAAAAAAAACTAAAATAAAAAACCATTTAGCTTAACCCATTCTAGGGTTAACCTATCAGTAGGGTTAATGCCGATTAGTTCGCTTACGTCTATCGTGGTTAGCTCTCTTATGTAAATGAAAAATTTAAATACAGAACACCCTATGTCAGCGTTTTTCAGTCAGAATATTAGAACAATATTCCTCTGTTCTACTCTCAATCAATTTCTATTTCACCTTCTTTTCCACATAACTTTTACAAAACCATTCGACCTGATTGTTACCAAGACTTAATCAATATTTATACTTTTAAGTTAACTTATCTTTACCATAAGCTTTTGAAATTTCGGAGGATTAAATGTAATGTAATTAAATAATGTTTGATTTTTAGCGAACAATAAATAGTATAAACAGAGAACTAACTGACTACTTGGTGACAAACGATTAATTCCACTTCTCTTTTCCAACTACATTTGTAACCATTGTTGCCATTTTAAGGTGTTTCAGCCGATATATTAGTTTTTGTTTTTGCCTTTAGCTTAAAAATTTGGTATATTAGTTTTTTAGGTACTTCTATTTGCACAAAAGCTATTACAGCTTTTACACACACAATTTTCACTTAACTCTTAAATGCAACTGTTATTAAAAAATGCTTAGTTTGTTATTATAACAAATGCTAAAACTGCCTAGCCCCTGAGCTAGTGAGAATGTTGAAGTTCATTGGCATAATTTACTCGCAAACAGTCAATTGTCTAGTTTTCCAATATCTAAGACGATGATCCAACAGGGAGACATCCTGACGGTCTCGTTATTCTGTGATCAAACCTTTTATATTTTTATGAAATATAAAAAGGCATATCATTAGATTCCTGTGTTCTGAGTCTGACAAACTTCTAACTGACTTCTAACTTATACAGTGGCGTAGTGGTAATGCGTTGGACTGCTACGCAGAGTGTCCGGGGTTCGAATCTAGGCACAGGTAAAATAAAAAATAAAAAATGTAGAAAAAATTATTTTTCTATACGACACCATCTTTTGGCAAACCTAAAAGAGTAAAAATTGCTATGAAAAGCTTTTCACTTCGCTGGTCGAATTCGGCATTAAACTGTAGCTCCTTTCCATTCATGTACAAATATAACACGCACAACATGAGTGGATGCGAAAAGCTCGGCCTAGGCCCTCCATGGGCTGTTGTGCCATTAAAAGTAAGTAAGTAAGTAAAAGTCGTGCCTGGGTATACTAAACACCTAAATTTTTTCATGGAGTACTCTAAATAGTGAACAATCGAAAACCTCCAAATAGTGAACAAAATTTCAAAAGCAGAAAGCAACCAATAAAAACCCCAAAAAAGAATAAGAAATGAAAGCGGGTATTCCCGTAAATTGTACATTGCTGTTGATTGCTACACAATCACTGTTGCTTGAGGTTAGTGTTTGTTTTGTTTTTTGATCCTGAGCGCTAGAAGCAAACATCTATTCGCAAATTCTTTCAATAAGCATACATATGTACATTTCTATTTTCCTAAAAATTTATTCTAATGATCTCTTGCATTGACATACTCAAATGTGTATTTTGAGCAAATAAAACGAGTTTTTCGGCACAATATGTCAACCTTGTGTATAGTGAACATTCTGGATATAGTGAACAGTCAAACGACTGTATATACATACGCACTTTGTTCTACCTCTAATAGCTTTTTGGGCACAAGCCACTATTAGTCCCATATTATTAGATTCCATGTACCGTATAATGTAGTACAAGGGAGGGAGCAGACTAAAAAGTTACTATATTTTCATTTACGACTCCTATTTTATAGTACTTTAGTTGCTCATAATGAACATGCGTGGCCAATCGCATATTCAGAATGAAGCATCAACATTCGACTAATTCCATCCAAGCCCCAGATACGTTACGTATCCATGACCCCTGTAGTATATAGAATGATTTTCTACTATACCTACATACTGTGGTCGCCGTGGCGTAGTTGGTAGAATTTTGGAAAACAAATCTCGACGCAGTCAAAATCAAAAGTATACACGGCACCATCTCTTGGCAAGCAATGGCAAACCTAAATAATTGCCTAAGAACAGTTTTTCAATTCGCCATTCGGATTCGGCATGCAATTCTCGAAATTCATATACACAATAATTAAATATATTCTCTTGAGAACCTCTACTATAAAATATTAACAACGAAATAGAAGCAAATTTTAAATTAAATACAAAAGATTTAAGAAACAAACTTGTTCGCTTCATGCTCTTTTTCTTCACTCTCTCATTTTTTCATGGTAAATTGTCTTTCATTTGTAAAAAGCTTTTTCAACTCATCAGCCTAATTTAGAGGTTGGCAGTCTTAGTCTTGTTAGGCAACTCAGAGTATTTAGTTGCTTACTGTTCGGTAGATTACATAGTCACATCTGTATAGAATATCTGAATACACTAAAATATATATGTACATATATACTTCACCGCATACACATATACATATACAATAAATATTAGTGTGTTTTTTTGTATTTGTTTGGCGTTAACTCGAAAGGTGAACACAACATTATTTATACTAAGTATATTTTTGCTTTCATTTTTATAATTAATGTGAATTTGCAATGCATTTTTGTTAACAGCAATTACAGCTACGAAGTTTTGTATTTTTTTGTTTTCTTTTGTTTTTGATATGTTATTTATGGGTCAAATTGTGTGAATTTTAAAGTTTTAACAATCTGTACAAAGTTGTAAAAATAAAGTTTTACAAAATAAGAGAGAAATAAATAAAGAACAGTTACAGTGTTCAGATAACATTTCGGACTTCAAAATTACTTGCGAATATTAAATTTAAATTGTGTAAAAAGCGTAATTCCGTTATATGAGTAATAGTTGTTTTAGTTAATTTAGTTAATAAACTGTTTGGCTATACAAGTATATGGAAATACTTACATAGATTGCTGGTTTCCTTTTATACTTTCGTATACAGTGAAAGCGCTTGTCACGGACATTGCGAATGTAAATATGTATATTTGAAATATTTTACTAACTTTATACCTGTGGGATTGCTTTATTAATTTTAATGATTGAAGAATACAATTTTGGCTGTTCCATCCCATAAGCAGACATCTCTTCTGAGTCAACAAAAAGTGTGGGGGTTCTCCTCATTTGGGCAACAGATTTTTATGATGTCAAGAGAATATATATTTTCAATGAATTCAGTTAAACTAATGACACATGCCACGACACCAAAATCTATTCAAACAATTGAATATACCATACTAAATATTATTCTTTTAGCAATAATCGGCCATGGAAATTAATAACACACAATACAATACATGAAGTAAATAAAACACTGCTATGGATTAACAATTCTGCTAACAATTGCTTGAGCATGTGTGAATATGCATAACTAATGGTAATGTGATTTAATGAATCGTACAAGGTTTAAATTTATCTTAACAGCGTTAAGTCTTTTGACTCCATACTTTATTTTATGCGTCAACTCTTTGTTTCTGCGAACATTCTATTAATCAGCTTTGCATGAATCGAGCAATTTTAAAGTGTAATAATTAGGAAGACATTCATTTAATTTTTGAGGTGATGCATGTAATCCATTAACAAATTTTTTACCACTTTGAGAGTGCTCTCTCACATAAAAAGCCATCACTGCTTTAGAATTTCAACCAGCGCACTAAGTATAAAAGTAAAATGACATTGGTGAGCGTTTCAAAACCGGTTTTTGACTTGCATTTTTTTAAGTACATATATGAAGTTGTTGAAACATTTATGCTAATATAGTTATTCACAATTTTGTTAGATTGGGCATGGTCGCAATTTTTTATTTGTTTTTGCAATACTTTAACAATTTATCCAACCAACTCCAAAAAGGTGGTAACTTCTGGTTTTTAATGCAGAACAAAAACTGCTACTATTATACTCATATTTTAATAAGTTTGAAAGTACTTATACACATTAACTTTAATTTAGTATTTTTTATTTTTCAAGTCACAATGATAAACCGAATTGTATTAGCTACGGCTCTTATATTGCTTATTTGCATATTAAACGTAGCAGCGAAGTTCGGTGATAAAATAACAATCAAGGAAAAAGATATGATGCGCAAGTCGATTGTCTTTGACAAAAAAACACCTGACGTATTTTATTGCCCAATGCAAAAACCATCGTCGATGAATAAATTGATTGTGCGGTGGGTATTGTTACATACATTTATACATTTAAAATATGTAAACATACTGAGTGATCCCATCGTTTGAAATTTGTATTGAGAATCAGGAGATTTTTAATTGACGTCATTATTTATCTCCTTTCGTTTACGAGGTGGAATCACTCTGTGTGCAAACGTAAATGGTAGCCATCATATTTAAACATGAATGAATTGATTTTTATAGATCACGGCCCCTGCATAAATTATGTGAATATGAAGGACGTCCGCTGCCACCTGAGTACAAATCAGACTGTTATCAAGATTTGGATGAATCTGACTATGCTTGCAAGGAAAAATATAGAATTATGGTGAGTTTGTATGTAGAAGAGGAGGCTGAAAAGTATTGTTTGCATTAAAAGTGCTAATACATTTTCTACCATAAAAAAGTCAAAAATAATCTCTTTCAGTAACAAAAATTTACATAGTTCTAATTTCTTGTAAATAAATTTTAATTGAAATATGTTAATAATATGTTAAAATTAATATTTTAATTGGTATATCGGATTTATTTTAATTTTTCTAATTACAGAAACGATTCGCCAAAGACGAATTCAACACATCAAAGAAAAAATAATATTTAATACAATTTTGACAATTTACTGAAAAACAAATATAAAGCAATCAACACTTGGTATTACGCAACTAACCTAAAATAACATGAATTAACAACAGCAATCTCGTCAAAACTTATTAGAATTAATACTATTTTATATATACTCGTCAATATAATACTTATTTCTATACACAAATGCAATTAACCATAGCTTTCCTAACTGAGAGAGAAAAATAGTAAATTCAAATAAAAAAATACATATTTATGTAAAATACTTATGTTCGTATTTCAGTTTGATTTGTATGTATAAAAAAATAATCAAATGGAATATGAGTTTGTAAATCACTTTTAACTAAGAAAAATATTGAAACTAACTTTGTCCAGTATGGAAGTTCAGATTGAATATTACATAATATGATTAAGTGTTTATGTATTTTTATGCGGTTAAAATAAATTGGGCAAATATTAAGTTCTTAATTTTTACTTTAGCTGCATGAAATAGTGTAATGTACTACAATAGGTCATAGTAATTTATACGAAAATAATTCGTTTTGAATTCGATAATAGATAAAAAGTGTTTGAATTTACTACAAGCTTTTCCTTAGACTACTACTAATACACATACTTAATAATAACAATATTTTTAAATGCAATATCGTCTCTTCCTTTCTATACTGACTTCCATGGAATATTACAAGTTTTGTTCGTTTATTTTTTCCTCTTTCTTCTACTTATTTAAATTTACTTGTTCTGTAATTCGATTTCTTGTCTATGTATTCTCTCAATCTTCTATAAATTTTGCACATTAATTTTTGTAAAAATTTTCACTGCCAAATATGCAATTTCACTTAACTGACAAAACGACTTTGGACCTACCTCAAAACAAAAAAAAAAATAGAAAAATTAATGGAATAACATCATACACAATGCCGATGTAATCAACTTTGGATTAATTAAAGCTTTGAAATAATTTCATATAAATAAAAACCTAATCCAGTGACGCTACCATGCACAGTCCAAGTAAAGAATTTAATTGCTTTCACCGGATATATTCTAATTGCATTTATTAGGGACTATATCAATAATCCCACTGTAATACACTGATCTAATTATTGTTAAAAACAAATTTCAAAAGGTATTATCACATTTATATATACCGATTCTTTAATTTGGAAAGGTCATTACATGCATTTTTAAATATTTATGTTCAGACAAATAATGTACTTGCAATGTTAAGAAATTTTTAATAAAGATGCAGATGATGTTTGGGCCTTTTCAAAAAAGAAAACATAAAATATAAATATAAGATACTAAAGGGTGTTTCATTAGGAATAAGTATGAGCATTTTCCATGCCCTGATCACATTTTTATTCGATACTTTCAAAGTTTAATTGTAATAGAGTAAATTACAAACATTTGTTTCGGTTTCAAAGAATTTAAAGAATTGCAACGCCAAAAAGCTAATGATATTAATTGAAACACCTTTTATTTCTTCGTTATTAAGATTTCCATTTATATAATATAATTTTTTATAAAATAGTTACAACATGTATGTATATGTATCACATTTGTTTGTAATCCTATGCAGGATTTTGGAATTTATATTCTACGTTAGATATTATATTTTCAAATATAAATTCTTACACGTGTATATGGAATGAGTAATTCCAGAAAAAAACTCATCTGAAACAAGAAAATTAAAATTGTCCAAAACTGCGGCATTTCTTCAGATTTTAAGCTTAAATAAGTATTTCTTATAGTATTTTATGTGTGAAACGAAATATTTATCTAAATGCACTCTTTTCTTGATTTGCCTTTAATTGGAGTAAAATCCGTCAACAATTGATTGAACTTGAACTTGATTGAGCTATCAAACTGAAAAATATAGGCAGTTTCGACTATATGCGTGAAAAATGGAAGGAATGTAACAAAATCACATAAGGACCTACTTCGCAGAATGCCCGAGTTCATTACATAACTTTACTTTTAATGGCACAACAGCCCATGGAGGGCCTAGGCCGAGCTTTTCGCATCCACTCATGTTGTGCGTGTTATATTTGTACATGAATGGAATTGACCTTCAGATTAATGCCGAATCCGAACGGCGAAGTGAAAAGCTTTTCATAGCAATTTTTACTCTTGTAGGTTTGCCATTGCCTGCCAAGAGGTGGTGCCTTGTAGTTATTATTTTTTCTACTTATTTTTTTTTGCTTTTGCTTGTGCCAAGATTCGAACTCCGGACACTCTGCGTAGCAGTCCAACGCATTACCACTACACCACAGCGACCCCTTTACATTACTCCTTGGAATTAATATAATTATTCATTTGGGTAACTCTGTTCGGCTAAATTGAAGAATAACCAATGAATAACCACGTTTATAGAACAAGCAGGCCAGTTCATTTGATCGTTTCGAAACCCGCCACAGTTCCTCATCAGTGATCTTTGTGATAGATCCATTATGAAATACCTATAAGTAAACATATTGTAAAGTAAATGAGAATTACTAGACAAAATATTTTCACTTAATAGTATTTTTGAAGGTAGATCAGATTTTCTGACATCTAATATGAAGAGTATCTGTTTATAGAAAAATATTAATATTAAAAAGTCTTTAAAATACAGATTGAATTTTTTTAAATTCTGGTAAAAAAAAAAAAATTCTTTAAATTTGCCAGCTACATTTCAGATAATATTTAGGTAAATTTGTTGGCTATAATGAAAATTGATGCCAAAGAATAACCACGCTCATATGTTGAAAGGAAAAAAAGACTTAAAAACTTTTTAATATTCATAACATGAGCGGTTTACGAATAGTTCCGCCTAGGCAGTTTACAGTTGCCAAAATAATATTATTATTAATTGGAATCACTACGTACCTTTACTTGCATAGATTAACAACAATGTGTTCATACAGTTTACAAATTTACTTATTATAAACAAGAGCAATTACTTACAAAAAACCTGATTTTCATGTTTATAGATGCGAAAGTATCCTCCAGGCAGCGAACAACCTTTCAATGGAACTCGCTTGCAGCGTTTTATGAATTTGGATAGCGAAGTCCGGCAAAGAATGGAAAAAATCACTAAAGTATTGGATTTCCATGATGTGTTTGGAAAATATTGAATAAAATGTTAAATTTGTCATTGTCAAATTTGTTCCTTTAAACCAGTGTTATAAAATTCTAACAAACTTATATAAGTACATAAATAATCTCCTAAATTTCTGAAATAAATCTCTGTCTACATACATATATTTACAATAATATTTATTTAATATTAATTAAAAATAAAAAGAATACCAAGAAACTAACCAAATTATTTTTCTTTCATTTCAAAAATGAGAGCAAACATTCAGATACCTGATATTTTGATGATTTAAAAGTGTTTTCATACATAAATTCATGACTTTTACTTAAAACCAATTGTTTTTTTAAAACATTCTTACTTTACTTTTACTTTTAATGGCACAACAGCCCATGGAGGGCCTAGGCCGAGCTTTTCACATCCACTCATGTTGTGCGTGTTATATTTGTACATGAATGGAAGGGACCTACAGTTTAATGCCGAATCCGAACGGCGAAGTGAAAAGTTTTTCATAGTAATTTTTACTCGTGTAGGTTTGCCATTGCCTGCCAAGAGGTGGTGCCGTGTAGAAAAAATATTTTTTTTACTTTTTGATTTTGCCTGTGCCGAGATAAGAACCCCGGACACTCTGCGTAGTAGAGTAGCTCAACAGACCTTGGAGGGCTTAGACCGAACTTTCGCATCCACTCATGTTGTGCGTGTTATACGATATTTGTACCGGAATGGAAGAGGCCTACAGTTGTATACCGAGCCCGAACGGCGAAGTGAACCTATCACCTGTCAAATTGTGGTGCAGTGTAGACAAATAGATTTATCTACTTTTTGATTCTGCCTAAGCCAGCGCACTACCAACTCTGCTACGGCGACCAAGGCGTAGTTTAAAACATGGTAGTCTACAACAACGAAGGTACTGGGAAAGAGATAATGCACTTGTATACAAATAATTTTTTGATTTCAATCTTTGTTTTTGTTGTTATTGCTATAGTGGTGGTTCGTACCACGAACCCAATTGGATTGATTTCGAATATTGCGTTCGCTGTCATGTACGAGTGTACAGAAAAGTTAATGCTTCAAACTTCAGCTTCCTCACTTTAATTTTGGCAGCGGGTATCTGTTGTTACTTTTTTGCTCTGTAGTCCAAGAATGAACCCGCTGTTCGGTGTTCGAACATTTTTCTGCCTGGTTGACAATGAACGTGTAACAGTTGTCAACCACCATACAATTTTCTTTAAAATAAAATCAATAGGGAACATCTCTTCAGAGAAAAAATCAAGTAAGCATTAAGAATTTTTAATTTTATTTGTATTTTGTGGACCAATATTGAGAAAACAAATAGCTGAAAAAGAAACAAAAATTAAATATTTGAAATTAAAAGAAAATACGTACTGAAATTATTTTTTTTTTAATTTTTTTTTACTAAATTTTCTTTGTATTTATTTTTGAAATTTTAAATTATTTAAAAAAAGAGGGGTAGAGTTAAGAATCCTCAAAAGAAGCCTGGGATAAGAAACCTGCCTAATGTTGACGACTCCGGCAGACTCACAAAAGGACGACGGTTTACGGAAATGCACCTGGAATGTCCGAACCGTCTACATGTTTGCTTCAAAAGAGCATTATGTGGTATCTACTACAGCTGTCATGAGTTGAGACACAAATTTGGTGTTGGATTTGTGGTTGGAACTGCGTCACATAGTCTCTAGTATCACGCACGTGAACGAGCTCCTAGCCACTATCCACATCAATGCAAAATACTTCAACATCAGCCTAATTTGTGTCCATGCCCCGAGGGATGAGAAGGATGAAACGGCCAAAGATGACTTCTACGAGCTCCTCGATAAAACTTATGAGCATTATCCACGCGACGATATTAAAATCGTGTTAGGCGACTTTAATGCCAAAGTGGGCAAGGAGAGTCTCTTTGTTCCGACGATCGGAAAATTCAGTACCCACAACAAAGCCACCGGTATGACACAGAACATGACAGTTAATAGCACGAGATTGTTATTGACGGAAGGCACACTTCCAGTGTACTGGACGTGCGCAAAATACGTGGTGTAAACATCGACTCAGACCACTACTTGTCGCGTACGTATAAGTACAAAGAGAAAGCTGGATGTCGAAAAGCTACAATCACAACAAACAGCCGAAGTTTTGGCCAATCGACTCGCACTCCTCCTATTGCAAAACACCCGTCAACTTGATGATATATGCCCCCATTGGACGCACATTTCTCGCTCTATACGTATGGCTGCCAAAGAAGTGCTAGGCTACCAAAGTCGACGGAAAATGATGTGGTACGACGAAGAGTGTCCCGATGCTACTGAAGAGAAAAACGCAGTATAGAAAGAGTTGAGTAGGTAGAAGAAAAATCTATTCAGGCACAAGAAAAGAAAAGCAGAAAGACGTGAGTTCAATGATATCGAATTGCAACGGGACAGGAACGAGGTCCGAAAATTCTTCGAAAGAATAAGACGCCTCACTGATGGTTTGAAGACCGAGGACTCTTCCTGCAAAGACGAAGATGGGAATCTGGTGACAGATGTCCTGGGTATTATGAGATTAAGGAGAAAGCACTTTTCGCAGCTACGGAATATGCTCCGGAAACCCCAATCACCGACGGGGTTAAAGTACCTCCGCCCGACTATGAAGAGGTCTTAACAGACATCGCTGGGCTGAAAAACAATAAGGCTGCAGGTGAGTTGATTAAGACTGGAGGCGAAGTTCTCACAAAGCGTAAGCACGAGCTTGCAAAGTATGGTCGGATGAAATCATGCCAAGTGATTGAGACCTTAGCTCAATCTATAAGAAAGGTCATTCCACGATCTGCAACAACTACCGTGGGATAAGGCTTCTTGATATTACATATAAGGTTCTATCGAGCGTACTGTGCGAAAGACTGAAGCCCATCGTCAACAAACTGATTGGACCTTATCAGTGTGGCTTCAGGCCTGGTAGATCCCCACCATCGATCAGATATTCGCACTATGCCAAATCCTGGAAGAGACCCGAGAAAAACAGATCGACACCTACCATCTATACGCCGATTATAAAGCCGCCTTGAACCGCACGATTAGGGATCACTTGTACGCCGCAATGTCTGATTTTGGTCCTTGCAAATTGACACTGACCGACACAACCAACGCAGTGAAAATTGGGACCAACGCAGTATGCTGCTAGCATACGCTGATGATATGGAAAGGAAGTCTCGTCGAGTGGGTCTAGTAATGAACGAGTTCAAAAAGAAATACCTTGCATCAACAAGCAAAGAGTCACTGCATCTTAGACAAAATGTCACTGTTGGTAATTATACTTTTGAAGTCGTCAAGGATTTCTTTACCTAGGATTCAGTATTAACACCAACAATAACGTCAACCTTGAGATCAAGCGGAGATCTCAACCGACGAAAATAACGCTCTATAAGTCCCTCATCTTTCCCATCCTAATATATGACGCAGAGATGTGGACATTGACCACCAATGATGAGAGGCTGTTAGGACCGTTTGAGAGAAAGACACTCCGTAAGATCTATGGTCCAATATGCGTGTACGACGTGTCTCTAATAAGATGGAACTGTACGTCAAGCTGACATAGTCAAGCGTATAAAAATCCAGCGGCTTCGCTGGTTGAGTCATGTTAAGCGAATGGAAGAAGGCGCTGCAGCTAGAAGTGAGCCACGATGGAGGAACACGCAAAGAAGTACGTCCTAATCTCCATTGGAAAGACCAGGCGCAGGCGACCTGACTGCACTTGGCCTTATCAACTGGCGCCAGAGCGGGCATAGTAGAGGGGACTAGCGAAGTTTTATCGAGGCAGCCAAGATCGATCGTCGGTTGTAATGCCAGCTAAGTAAGTAATTAAAATTAACTAAAAAGTTCAAAGAGTCAGTTATAATATGAAAAGAACAATATCTTTTGTGAATGGAAAAACTATAGCAAGTAAAATAAAAAAATGAAAAAATTTGTTTACTTTACATCTTTTGGTTTTGTTAAGTTTTGCGTTAAAAATTATCCAAAAAAAAATTACTATAATCAGCTGTATTCTCGCGGTTTTTCACTTTAAGTGAATTTTATTACTTTCTCAATTTTTATAAATTTCAATTGGCTCCCTAGTTATAATAAATGGTTTGTTATTCTAAAATAAAGTTTTGGAAAAGTTTATCGAATTGATTGTAGCAGCGAATGTAATCCTCATTTCGATGATCACTGCTAAACAAAATTTACCGTATTTCCGTTATTAATTGAGGCTGTGAAACATGCTCGACTTTGTAACCGACCCAAATGAATTTTTCCACCAAGTCTAATTTTGAGTTATGTAAGTAGAAGAAAATGTATTTTAATAGCTAACAAATAATGTTGAGCAAAAAATTCAACTCTGTTATGTAAAGTTGTGAAATACAGTGCTACCAATAAACACATAAGAAAATTCCAAAGACGAAACATGAGCAGTGCTGACAACCGTCAAGCACCTAAAAAAGCATCGTCGCCAAAATCAGCGAAAACGCGATTTGTGAGAGAGTTTTCCAAAATAAAAGTAATAAAATCTTTTTCAATAATTATTATATGTACATAAATGGCATCTATGAATCGCTAAAAGTACACGAAAGAATGCTTACGAGGAAATGTCAAACGCAGAATAACTATATTTGTGTTTTACTCGCTCCGCGCTAAGAAAAGTATTTCCCCTCACGAAACAAGTGAAAATTGTGAAAACTTATTCATGAGCTGATTAATGTCGGAAAGAACAATCTTTTAAATTTAAAAAACTTGCGCAACAAATATTTAAATTCTATAAAGCAATAATAAACAAAAATAGTCAATAAAAGTGAAAAGTATCGGTTATTTCGTTGTCGTAGTTTGTCAATAGAAATAAAATAAAAGAAGGTGGAAGCAACGAATGATTATTTTCTAGCTTCGTACGTGCTTCGTTTCCTTGTGTTAATTAAACTTAGTTCCTACCATGGATGAACGTTCTCAGGTAAAAAACAAACATGGATAAAAAAATTAATACCAAATAAACTCAAATACGAAAATATAATCAAATTATATACTAATTCGGTGCAATTTTATGATAACAATAATTGTGCATAATATATTTAGCAAGTTCCATACTTTATAAGCTGAACAACAATAACAAAAAAATAAAAACAGTAGTCAGTTTTTACTTGTAAATTGTGTCGAACGTAAATATAAAATTGAGTGAATGGCAATAAGAAATCAAAACATCAATCAACTAACTCCACAACAAAAGAACAAGTTAAGCCTGATTAATTTTTGTGTCAAATTTAATGCAAATAATTTAGGGATACTGACCAAAAATAAAAATGTTCTAGGTCTGAAAAAAACGCTTTTAGGGGTGTGTTGATGGCTACAGGATAACAAATTTGAAGGAAAGATTTATCTATATTTTTTATTTATTGGAAAAAAATCAATGGTAAATTATTGGATAAGTGAATGAAGAGGTACACTTTCTACATACAGGAATTACTTACTTTCCATTTAAAAGTAATTACGGGTCTCTTTTATTTTATAAACAAATAATTATTTGTTGTAGAAATTATTTATTTTAAGAAATAAACACAAATAAATGTTATATTTGGTGTACATTGATTCAGTTTCTCTTTTGCAGTCAAGTTTTTTTTCTCCGCCGATCAAACACTATTGACAATTACGATATGATTTCTGGCCACAACTTTTAAATTATCCTAAAGCAACCGCTACCAAGAGCGTTTGACTCTATAATTTAATAGAGTGTAAGTCAATAAACCCTTCCATTCTTAATGCATAGTCTAAGGGTTTAACAGAAATTTTCCTCTGAGATGTATAGTTTTTATAAAAAACAGTGAAATTTATGTATAAAAGAATTAAATAACAAAATACTTATAGATAATTGTTTATATTTATTTCGGTTAAGCATATAAAAATTGTAATCATTGTGTGGTAGTCGTTAAAAATTATAACCGTTGATTATAATTTGGATATGAAGCAGTATCGAAACTAGTTGTAATAATATCTCATTCTTGTGCAAAATTAAATTATTTGGTTATGCCGGGACAGAAATGCTGATACAATTTTTAAAATGAGATCAAGAGTTTTAACTAATCTCTAGATTAATCGAGTACTAAGGACTGCGTCGAATAAAATTGTCCGTTACATTTCTTCCCGTACTGTGCTATTGAAAGATTAAAAATAAAAAAATTTTATCTTAGTAGCTATGAATTAAATGTCAGAAAATATTATGTGTCAATTAAAGACAATAAAAATTTATTTAACGCGAAAATGGCAAACGAAGTGAAAGTGCGAGAAAATATTATTAAAATTTTTCAAAAGCAACCTCATTGGTCATTCAAAAAAATTGCCAAAGAGGTAGGGGCTAACCCTAAAACCATTTCTCGCGTTATTAAACGTTTTAAGGAAGAACTGAGTATTGATCGGAAGAAAGGTTCTGGTAAAAAGAAGGGCCACATCACTGTGAAGGCGAAGAACGTTGTGACCATTTTAAAGAGAGATCCAAACATTTCGGGAAGGAAATTGGCGGGGAAGGCTCATTGTTCAGAATCTTTCGTGCGCAGGACTAAGAAGGAAGTTGGGCTAAGGACGTACAAAGTTCAAAAAGATGCGGATAGATACGCCGTGAAGAATGAAACCGCAAAACAAAGAGCGAAAATGCTGAGCCGAGATTTTGTCAAGAAATTTGAATGCTGCATAATGGACAATGAAACTTATGTTTTAGCGGACTTTTCCCAGCTACATGGCCATTAATTTTATACAATTGATTCTCGAGGAAATATCGCTGAAAAATTCAAAGCCAAAAATATTACAAAATTCCCAAAGAAATTTCTTTTTTGGCAGGCAATTTGTAGTTGTGACAGAAGGAGCAGCACATTTGTGACATCGGGTACAATCAACGGCGAAATATATTTGAAGGAATGCTTGCAAAAGAGATTGCTTCCATTTTTACGCAAACATGAAGTGTCCACGTTGTTTTGGACTGACCTCGCTTCATGTCACTACAGCAAAACGGTCTTGGAGTGGTTCCAACGGAATGAAGTGATTTTGGTGCCTACAGAAGCCAATCCAGCAAACTGTCCAGAACTAAGGCCGATCTTCCTTTTTTTTTTTTTTTTTGTTTTTTAATCTAAAAATAATTTGCAAAATAAAATACTTTAAAAAAATCGGACTACTGGTTCAAAAGATTTCATCATTTTTGTACCAGACAATTTTATTCGACGCACTCCTTGTTTCAAGGAGTGCGTCTTTACTCTTTTAGACCCAACAGATCTTTAAGTTAAATAACACCCTATCCACCCTACACCCCAATACTCTGAACTGTTAATCAAAGCAACTAAATAATAAAACCCTTCATATTTTAGTAAATTAACACTAGCTAGGGCCTTTTATCATATAAATATCCATCGCCAAGGGCTGACTACAATCAGTTATCAAAGTTTTTGGATAATGGTGATCTTGGTCGTTTTATTGATCGTATTGATTTATGAACACACTAAAATAGAGAAAAATATGTATAGTACGCTATTGATTTTATTTGAGTTTAGCAGCGCTGGGCCTCTTTAATCAATTAACTCCTTAACGTTAACTTTTTGTATGGAAAAACTAAAAAAATATATATTTTTTCTTCAAAAACACTTGAAAAAGTGTACTACATACATCAAGGTCATGTCTTCCTTAACCATACGCAACATAATTTTCTTTACCTTATCGAACTGAGCAATATTGTACTTATCTGAACACATGATCCAAAACTAGGCGTGGAAGGGTGCGATTAGCTGACATTCCTAGATATAACTAACGGACTTGAGTAAACGGTAGTTACTCAAAACTTTGTCTTATTCTTAATCTGGATCATTAAGTAAAATCATTTTGAACTATTACCAAAAGCATTTATACGATTTTGAATATATTTAAATATTGGTTCCATATGTCTTCCATAGACAACAATTCATTATACCACTAAAAATATTAAACAAAAAAATTGTGAATCTTAGAGGATGTAACAGTTTTTGGCTTACCCCGAGGAAATGAGATGACCATGTTTGCTAAAAACTATAAATACTCATACGAAACATATTTGGAATTAAATATTCTCTTGGATCAAATGCTATTAAACAATTATTTTAGAAGTTATGAAAAGTCAAAGTAAGCGAAAAGTTGCTGCACGAAAAATCGCAAAGATGTTCAAAATGTGTTAAAGCTAATTTTCCGAACAATTACGATACGTTGCGAAAAATATCTCAAAATCTATTTTAAGCACAGGTACATAAAAAAAAAATTAATTTCTTTCTGAAAAATTCTTAATTATAATCAAGTCTAATTCAAAATGGTTGCCTTAAAATAAAAATCATATCAGCTAGTTTTTTTAAATTTGTTATGAAATCGTTTTATTTATTTTATTCATTCAATGCAAAAGCCCAAAAATATATATTACATTACATTACAATTTTCTAGAATTATTTTTAAAACGATTAAAATTTCATACTTAAACATAATAACTGGTACACTTTTTTTTCCAGGATTGTTAGTGCGATTCTTCGGTTTTGCTGTTCAAATGTGTTGGATAAACCATTTACCTCCCATTTAATAAGTCAACTTGCAGCACTTCCGGAAATGCAAATTGCATTGTTATTCTCTTCGATTAAATCATAATTCTAGCTTACAAGTACCACACAGAGAACGGATTAACATTTATGGGGAAAGATTCCACTATGAGCGATCGTGATATTCCCAGTGTTCCGGTAACAACTTTAGCCGGGTTGACGAGTTTATCGGATTGTATGTAATGTAATGGTTTTTTTTTTAACATTCCTATTCAATTGAATTCTCTTGCAGTACTCAGCGAACTTCCTGTTTCGGACTCTCTATCGAATGGTGCTCCCTTTAATAAATCATTGTTATTTCATACATTGGTGGCAAATGAATCAAACAATTTATTGTCGGTGCGTGATGATAACCTGGTAAAGCTACTAGTGCATGCAATTGAGCAGACTAATTCAGATAATATGTAAGTAAAGCTCTTGATTAAAAAGTCTGTGAAACTAACAAGATATATCGAATGCAGTCTCATATTGGCATTAATGCACATATTTGCGTAGACTGTTTTAATTTGATCATTAGGCCGTAAACTACTTTTAGTTTTTATGATAGCATTGTCAAGTGGTATGTTGTTAGATAAAGTCAATAACTTTTTTTATCATCCTTTCATAAACTGTCTTTCGTATTCATTTTCGTAGCGAACTAAAACCACAATATGCAATTCAACAACATGGAACCAATATTAGCACCTATCCGGAACTGCTGCAAGGAATATACAATTTTCGGCCAACTGTTTTCAATACACCTCAGCGAATGTGTAAGTGTTATTTGTCAATTATATAACGTGTATTTAATTGCAATAAGAACGAACTTATTAAATTAACAGCAGTAGCAAATCATCACCCATATCTTCAACAACAACATCAATATCACCAGGTCCATCAGAATGTTGAACCAAGTCAAGGCAGTGCTAATGTTCTAAAGTCCCATTTAGTTGTCGATTCGTTTTTACAGCAACAACAGAAAATTGTACCTGATGTGGGTACAGCAATATCTTCCAGCACTAGTACAGCTGCCATTGTTAACATTCAGCACCAACCGCAACAACAGCAACAACAGCAAATTGTCCAACAGATAAATTCAAACGCAACTATACCACAACAAATGCAATCTAGCAATTTAGTGTAAGTTCCAATTCGCATGTTGGAAAAATGCTCAAAATAATAATGTAAATTTATTTTTTTTTATGTTAGAAGCCATGCTTCCAATACAAATAAAAATCCGGGTCAACAGACGAATGTAGCTACAGATACACCCACGCGACGGACACGACGAACGGCAGGCGATCAACAAATTTCCCCTAAACAACAACCATCTACTGGAGTGATATTACAAGCAGAAGAACATAGTATAGAAGTTCAAAAACAACTGCAACCACAAATATTAAAGCAATTGGAGATGCCGCAACCTTCGAATGTTAATTGCCACTCTCAGAAGCAACAAATTGCACAACAAACGTCGGTTATACAAATGCAGGGAGCATCAATAATGCCGCAACAACAACAGCAACAAGATGCGTCTGTAATCCAACAAAGTCAATCGCATCAACAGCAAACGGTGATATCAAAAACAACAGTAAAGCATCAGCAACAATCTGTCATAACAAGTCAACAGCAACAACTGAATGCGAAAAATGTACAAGATTCGCAAAACTTGGAATCGGCAGTGCATCAATCCTTGCAACAACAACAACAACCACAACCACAAACAATTCAAGGCAACTTTCAAAACGTATTAAATCTCCAACGCCAACAAATGCAACAATTGGCACAACAGAAGCAATTGCAACAGCATGTGCACAAAACGACTCCACGTAACAACGAATTCCTGCAAAATCAGCAGCCAAATAAGAACTCATCGAATCAATCGCCAATTCAAGCGGCAATCGCACCTGAAGCACACCAGCAACAGGCGGTATTATCGATTTCCGCACTAAATCATAACACATTACCAGATGAAATTGCTACTATTTCACACATCACTGCAGCGAAAACAAATTCCGATATAGCTGCCACAGCCGCTATTGCTGTTTTGAGAGATAGACGCACCGCAATGAGTTCGTCTTCGACATCAAGCAGCAAATCCCAAGTTCGGGTATGTATAAATCGACTTAAAGCCGAGGACGCACGTCTCATGCAACAAAGTATTAAAGAATTTGTACAAAAGTCACCAGAATTGGCAAAGAAAATGGGTTTACCTGTACTGACTGATCTGGCGACAGTTGTTGCTACTTCTAGTTCAACTGACTCGGCTACAGCACAACCAGTTGCTGCTACCGATATAGCAGCACCACTAACAACAGCAGTCTCTGATGTAAACTCAATTCCGACCACCTCGACATCACTTAATACTGATACCTTCACTATGATGAAGGCAGATGAAAAACGTATAACTGCGAAACGTAAATTAGCAATTCCCATGGATGAAATTCCACCTGAACAGATATGTAAGTTGAATTTGATAATAGCACTATATAATATGAGCTACATATGTATGTAATAGATCAAATTTGTAGAATGAAGACCTGATTAATCATTTTAAGAGAAAAATAGCTTGAAATGTTAAGCAATCTATCGAGTCACATAGCAAAAAGAACAAAAACATAGCTTCATGTTAACTAAAATATAACTATTGTTTCAGTTTCACAGCCGAAAGTTCGGCGGGTAGAACGCATCATGGCAGCACCCCTGCCAAAATGTTCAAAGGAAGAAGTATTGCGTTCGCAAACGTATCAACAATTCATGCGCAATATGGAGCAAATTATTGAACTGTTAGATGACACTGAAACTCCAAATTTCGAATCGGGTTTGATAATAATGTTTAACTTATGTTTAAAGACATTTTAATAAATGTTATTTAATCGATTTTTTAGACAATATTGATGAAAACATAGAGTGCATCTCATCTAAGATGCTCAATACGATGAGTAATGATGTCGCTAAACTAAAAGCTAAACAGGTGCTGGATTCAATACCGAAAAATAAACTAACTTTACTTATTAATTATGCAATGCGTAATGTTTACATGGCTAAAAACTATTCGGCCGGCCCGGTAATAATATTTAATGGAAATTAATTACAAGAAACGCTGATTTTATTAAATTTTTTTTTTGCTTAATTTAAGGATGACGAGGATGAAATTTTCGACGATGATGTCATGGAAAAAATTCTTAATGCAATTGAAGCTTGTCTTCTCATTTGCAATATATATTCAACAGCAAAAGATTTAAAGTTTTTACAAGAAGATAACATTTCACTGATTATAAAGTTTGTACAATTTCAATTCCGGGAGACAATTTTTCCATCATATGATGCAGTTTATACTGTAAAAAGTATGAAAAAGGCGGATAATCGTAAAAAATCCAGAGCGCATCAAAATCACAATCGCAGCTTGCAATTGCTCTACTCAAAGGCTGTAGAACTGATGAAGGTGTTCGTGACCCTTTTCGATAAATGCATATTTGTAGACACAATTGTCTTGCCACTGTCGACTCTAGCAATTGAGCCCTTCTTTGTGGATAACATTGAAACATTGCAATTTATATGCTTGGAACTGGTGACGACGGTAAGAATCAACAATAAATAATATTTAGGGTGATTTAAGGAAATGCGAATGAATCTGTTCCTTAATTTAAATCAAATTATACACATAGGTATATGGTTTGAGGGTGAGCTCAAAATTATGAAACTACGGAAGTTGTTAACCTCACAGTTTTTATATAATTGCTTTTACTTTATAGTAGTGATGTGCATATTAAAGAAATAAAAGATTAGAAAAGATAAATGTTACTACTTATGCGTATCACAGGTTTATAGTGAAACGTGTGAGAATTTTCATCATAGATAGGTTAAGTTGTTGGCGCTGTTCAAAAAGAACGTACGGATACCAGTTTATTCATTGTGATACCCTCAACTTTCATATAAAGAACATTGGAACATTGAACGGTGGAACATTGTTTCGCCCTTCTCTTCATTTCTAGAGCTTCTGCAGAAGTCATTGTATGGAAGGAATAGTTTGCGAACGTGATTTTCAATGAGATAGTGCCCGGTAAGAGTGGAAGATTCTTTAATAAAAGTTGAGATGTGGCAAGTAGTATATTAGTAGTATATTAGTATCAGAGGTTTTGTATTTAATATTGAATCCAGTCACTATTTTCATCATAGATAAGTGTAAAAAAAAAAAAACAAGTCCAACTTAAAGTGCACACTCAAGTTATTTGACACTTAAAAAGTTTCTTAATTACAAAATATGGTAAACCCCTGAGCATGCCCAAATAAGTAAAGGATATATCTAAAGCCCTCCACCCATTGAATGTTTCTAGATCTACCACTGACCATTTTAAACAAATTACAGATCTTCCGTAAGGAACAGTACGATAAAATTCGAAGCAGCATTCTTGGTGATATACTCTCATCCATTGATCGTTTACCATCTTCGAAGAAGAATCTCCGACCATTTAAACTGACAAACAATGGTGGAAACATACAAATGGTAACAGCTCTGGTGCTGCAGCTCATCCAATGTGCAACAATTCTACCTGATTCACTGTGTAATAGCGAGCAGAATAAAGCCAAAGTCATTATCGATCTGGACGATGATGTACCAGGTGGCGCTACTAGAATCGGAAAACCAAATCACGATATTATTGTACTGAAGAAATACGATGTTGCCATCAGTATAGGAGGAAACTTCCTTACAACATTTTTAAATAAGTGTAAATCACGTTCGAATGAGACTGACTTCCGTCCACTTTTCGAGAATTTCATTCATGACCTTCTGGCAACTGTTAACAAACCCGAATGGCCGGCATCGGAATTACTACTATCACTGCTGGGCACGTTACTTGTGAGATATGTTTCCGATAAATCGATTGAGCAAAGCATACGATTGGTATCTCTTGACTATTTGGGAATTGTAGCAGCGCGCTTACGAAAGGATACTGTAGAGTCTCGGTGCAAAGTGAATATTATAGATTCAATGATTAAATTGATAAAAGCGGAGCAAGAAAAGGAAGGCGATTCATCAACCGTGAATGTATGATTCTGAAATAATTTATGAAAGAACGAAAATTAAATAAATTTTTACTTTTACAGAGCAAGATTGAATTAGATCCCGAAGAGGAACGCACCGAATTTTTGCAAAAAATTCTATTGGATTTTTTGGCTGTGAATGCGCAGGAGGAAAACTTAATATGGGATTATGCAAGGCATTTCTATTTGACTCAGTGGTATCGGGATGTTATTTCTCAGCGGCGACGCATCGCTGAAGGTGGAAAAGGTTACGCGTCGCGTAAAAAGAGTACTGCACGGAAAAAGCGCAGAAAAGGTATTCATTCATCTTGTTTAAATATAATGAGTTTGTGGATTGAGGAAAATTATTTATCTATTGCTTGTATAGAAGTCTCATCTGGCTCATCCGATTCCGATTCAAGCGCTAATAGTGGCAATGACACAAATACGGCCAATAATCGCAATGCTGGTGTTATCGATCAGGAATTAAATTTGGAAATATTCAATGTGCTCGAAGAACGCAAGCGGTATTTACTGAACAATATAAAACCATACTCATCGTCCTCGAACGATATCAATCACACATCATCACAGCATATTAAGACTTACATAGATTATAACAACGCACATTTGATAGCCCAATATTTGGCAACGAAAAGACCATTTAGTCAGTCGTTCGATGGATATCTGAAAAAGATTATTTTAGTTGTGAAGTAAGTAATGCTTACTTTTAATTAAATTGCGATAAATTATAATATGTTCTTCTAATAATTAATTAGCGAGCCATCCATAGCTGTAAGGACGCGTGCAATGAAATGTTTAGCCAATATTGTCGAAGTAGATCCAATGGTGCTCAAGCGTAAGGATATGCAAATGGGTGTCAACCAGAAATTTCTGGATGCGGCCATATCGGTGCGTGAAGCAGCTGTAGACTTAGTTGGTAAATTTGTGCTGAGCAACGAGGAATTGATCGATCAGTATTACGATATGTTATCCACTAGAATTTTGGTATGAAAAGCTAATTTCCAATATGATTACGATAATTAATATGTTTAATAACTTTTTTTATTTAGGATACGGGAGTATCGGTGCGAAAGCGTGTGATAAAAATTCTACGCGATATTTGTATAGAATATCCTGATTTTGAAAAAATTCCGGAAATTTGCGTGAAAATGATAAGGCGCGTCAATGATGAGGAGGGCATACAAAAGCTGGTAACCGAAGTCTTTATGAAAATGTGGTTTACGCCCTGTCAAAAAAATGATAAGGTAAATAGGACTGCATTTTATATCCTAAACCATAAACATAATAATTTCACATATTTTCAGCACGGCATACAACGTAAAATAAATCAAATCATAGACGTTGTCAATACTGCACATGATACTGGTACCACATGGCTAGAGGGACTCTTGAATAGTGTATGTTGTAAAAATTTGAATTTTGCACCTTAGCAATAAATATGCATTGATTTGACTTTTATTGTTGCTCTCCAGATATTTCAGCCCAAAGAGAATATGATGAAACTCGATGGCAGCGCTCAAGAGCCCGTTAAGAAGAACACTGAGCCTCCAGCAGAAATTGTGCTTTCGTGTCAACAGTTGGCCGATGGTCTGGTAGACCGTTTAATTGAACTCGAAGATACCGACAACGCTCGTATGCTGGGCTGCATAACAACACTGCATCTACTGGCAAAAGTTCGCCCACAGCTACTTGTACGACATGCAATCACTATCGAGCCGTATCTAAATATAAAGTGCCATCCGACAACAGCTCCTAAATTCATATGCGCAGTTGCAGATATTCTTGAAAAAGTACCTACATTTTTTGTTTTTTATTAAATAATGAATTTCTATAATTATTGTTGTTTTTCTCTTGTAGGTTGTACCTCTGGTAAATTATGCAAGTGAATCATTTTTGGCATCTCTGGAAGAGCATTTGATGCTTCTAGTGGTTTCACTGAATCAAGCTGTCGTTACTAGCTGCGTTTCCTGCCTTGGAGCTCTTGTAAATAAGATAACAAAAAATTATAAGCTCATACGTGATTGCTTTCAAAAGTATGTACAAATTTGTGTTTGTTTTATACACAGTTTTATTTGCTTCTATGAAAAAATCGATTCCTACATCGACATGATATTTCAATTAATTATTATTATAGGTTCTACCGCATATTGGACTATAGCCGAAATCAAGTCGTTCAAAATAATCACAGTATTGACAGCATTTACACACCAATGTTTCGTAGAAGTATATTTACAATTGGCATTTTAATGCGTTATTTTGATTTCAAATCAAACGAAGTTATAGGTAAGTTATCTACATTTTTCACATTTATGTTTGTGTCAAAATCATAAATCTGGAGCATTTCTCTTGTTGGCCTTTGTTATCGCGAATATTTTCACCATTTTGGTTAAGTATTTCACATTGTAATCATATTCTTGTTGCTGTAGGCGAAACTAATGGTCTTCCCACATCAATATGCGATGATGCGTTCGAGTGTTTGATGTTCTTCATACAATGTTCCAATACTGAGATTCGCAAGCAAGCCCTTATCGCTCTGGGCTCATTTTGTGTCATGAATGATGATTATCTTACAAGATATGAACTGAAGGATTTCTACTGTGATCTATTGCGTTCCGATACAATCGAATCGAGTATTAAAATTATTTGTATGCGTAATATATGGATATATTTGACTGAATCAGAAATGTATATGCACAATAAGGAGAAAGAATGTAAGCAACATACAAAACACTGAAAATTATATTCGAATATTTTATAACATACCAATTTTTAACAAATTCAGGGGAAAAACAGTCAAAAACGGATGATCTTAAAGAGATGAATGATGTTTCATCGGGTATGGCTAGTCGTATTATACAGCTGTACCTACAGGAAATACTCGACTGCTTCTTAAATCGTGATGACTCAGTGCGTTTATGGGCTGTTAAAGTTGTTCAAATTGTGCTACGACAAGGCTTAGTTCACCCAGTACGAATGGTTCCGTATTTGATATGCTTGAGTACCGATTCAAAACTTGAAGTTAGTTTTCTTCTTTATGCTCATATTGTATAAATTTCAATTAATTAAAAAATTTATAGTCGGCACACAGAGCAGATGCATTGCTGAAAGACATTGACAAAACTTATGCGGGCTTCGTCAATATGAAAGTTCAATTTGGCCTGCAACTTTGTTTTAAGCTACAGGAAATATTGCAGTACAATAGCAAAGGAAAAAAGGGCTATGTTATTCGTGGATATGTGTAAGTCATTTCAACGTATGAAAAGATAAGAGTACATAGTTTGTTTTTTTTTTATTTTTTTGCAAAATTTATTCTATGAGATGTACGTTTAAGCTACAAAGTGGCCTGATCTATTAATCTCCTACATCTCCTAGATGCAAGTTAATTGAACTTAAAATCACAGTTCCAGCAGTCTGAGTTTCTCTCGTTATCTGAATTGTATTCGCTGCAGTTTTTTTCTTTTTTATTTTAACGTAAGAGTTCCAACTCTTAATCAGTGAAGACTAGGATTCTGGCTCTGTAACAGGTAATTCTGGAATTACCATCTATGTACACTGACGGCTCAAAAATGGAAGGTGGAACTGGGACTGATTTCTACTGGGACGGCCTACAGATAGGGTAATCGTATCGGCTTCTTGACACCTGCAGTGTCTTATAAGCGGATATCTATACACTTCCGGCTTTTAATATCTATATTTATGTGTTTGACAGTCGGGCAGCATGGAAAGAGATAGATTCCAAGGTGGTTAAATTAAAGATTGTAACCAAATGTTGGGTTTACTTACATACTTACTTTTAGTGGCACAACAGCCCATGGAGGGCCTAGGCTGAGCTTTTCGCATCCACTCATGTTGTGCGTGTTATATTTGTACATGAATGAAGGGACCTACAGTTTAATGCCGAATCCGAACGGCGAAGTGAAAAGCTTTTCATAGCAGTTTTTACTCTTGTAGGTTTGCCATTACCTGCCAAGTTGGGTTTAACTAGTGCAAATTGAGCATCACAAAGGCTCCCTCTACTGAGTTCTTGGATATAGCTGAAGGGAACGAGGAGAGGCTGTGAAATGAACAACATCGAAGCGGACATCTCAACCCAAACTCCGATTTGCAAACTATTTAGGAGCATACACGAATACAATTTTGTGGTGCCAAACGCCTTGTGGATTAATTGCCTTGACTGCGAAGTCTCACTGAACCTATGTATAATCAGGGCTAGATTGTAAGAAAATTAAAATTATTTTAGGACCCAACAAATCAGTATGGGTGCTTACAGGTGTCATAATCGGAAATTATGCTATCGCACCAATGCTATGAACATAGGCGTATTCTGACGAGCGGACTTTGCGATGTCACGAGGAAGAAGAGATGAGTCTGTCGATGTTCACGGCTACAGAAGAAACGACTTCATTGCCTGGGATCAAGTTTCTTTCAAGCCTAATAGAGATATTCTTTTTGGTTCCATCTGGAAAATTAAATGGTTTAGTACATTGACATCAAGTGGAAACAACGAATAGGGAAATATGCCTTCTCGGGAAAATTTTGAAGGCAATCACAACGGGCACAGTTGTATCCGAGTGGAAGTGCGAATATTACTTGTGTTTTTTGAGATGGTGTAATATCTAAATGGGTTGGTGTTAAAATTTCCTACAGCTATTAATAATTTGAAAATGCATGCCGTCATCCGATGATGACGAGTTTCTGGTTGTACAATGAGAGAACAATACCCTCATGTTGTTGGATTTAGACAGCTTAGCGTTCATTGTATAAATTGTAGTTTTTCCTCCCCATAAAAAGTCTCCAAAGCAGTAGCTGGGAAATTTAATTGCTGTAAATTTATCTTGTTTACATTGCATGTTTATTGCCTTCGAGCAATCTTCATTGCTTATATTTTTGTGGTGGAAATAAGTGAATTGTTGTTGTATAGATTTTTATCGTAAGATCTTAACATTTTGCTTCTCATTCTCACATCAATTAATTCGTCTTCCTAAAATAAATAAGGCACATATATTTAATCACTTCAACTTATTGCTTTACCCAACAGCAAACGAGAAGCGGATGTTATGCCATCTGCTCTGAATGATTTCCTCTATACGCTGCTTCGGGCAACAAAGCCACAACGGCGTGCTCTAGTGCAAACGGTAACGAAGCAATTCGATGATCAGAAGACATCATTGCAGCAAATGCTGTACATTGCCGATAATCTCGCATATTTTCCTTACATTGTGCAGGATGAGCCACTCTATTTAATACATCAAATAGATTTGCTTATCTCAATGGCTGGAACCAATTTACTAGCAACATTTAAGGAGTGTTTAAAACCTAGTGAAACTGTTGCCGATGTCCTAGAAGATGACGATGATGAGGAAGATCCAGAAGTTATATTTAAACGCCTTCCAGAAAGAACCTGCGAAATACAGAAGTGCATAACGTCGGCACAAGCATGTATGCTGTTGCTTATATTGAAGGAGCACTTAAAGGATATGTATGGCTTAACAGATGGAAAGATTTCGCGTTATTCGCCATCTGAACAAAAAATTTATGAAAAAGCTGTCACACGAAAAACTGTGTCAGATTTTAATCCAAATACTACAATCGACGTCATACGGAAACAACAAGAACAAATTATCTCAAATCCCGAGGAAAACGCGAAGCAATTAAATGATGAGGAAAAAATGGATCTCATTGTAAAATATTTAGATGTAAGTTTTAGTATATTAAAAATTTTCTACTATTTTAAATTATATACATCTATATATGAATAATCTTGTTACAGTTCAAACAACTTATGCTCAAACTTGATCCTGATGATGCTGACTCCGATGATGAAGCACGCGATAAATCCAAACCCAACACAAATGTATCAGATACTACACTCAACACTTCAATGTTGAACTCGACCGGTGCAAATCAAACTTTAGACGAAAGCAGTGCAAGTGGCACGGGCGGCAACAGCACAACACCCAACTTAAACAACAGCAGCATTGACAATTCTGTATCAGCACCGACTGCAACAAAAGTAAGTAAATTATTTAATTAATACATTTATATATTGTTTAATGTGAAATAAGTTCAAAATTGTTTTATTTATTAGATTTTGAAGTGAATTGAAATATAGTTTTTTTTACTGAATCCAGATTTGGTTATGTTTTGGCAGCATGTGCGGTCAAATCGTATAAAATGCAGTTTTGCATAATTTTTTTTTTATTGTTTTCCCTTCGAATCGTATTTCAAGCTCATTCCTTCATTTTAATTTAGGACTTGCTCTGCTTTATTGGTGCTGGAAAGTATGAAAATGCGAATCGCCTTATCTCAGCAGTAAAAACTAAACAAGGATGTTTATCGCATATTTTTTTTTCGGACAAGGTCAGAATATTGGTATTTTAGATATCTCGTTTGTCTTTTATGAATATCCTGCATGCGGAATATGAGGACGAGTTTATGGAGAGTAGGGCCCTTACACCTTTGAATTCAATGGAGTAGTTGGTTAAAATTTTTCCAGCTAGAAATTTCATCTATGTGTTGATGAAATATTTTTATAGTTTAATTAAAAACGTTAAAAAAGTCAAATATTCCATTCTATGAAACATTGACGCGTTATTATTTACTAGCTGGGCCCGGCAAAGGTTATTTTGCCTTCAAAGAATTTTATATATTTACCTAAAAATATCGACTCCAGCACCGGTTTTTAGTAAAAATATTTATTTCTACGTGAACATGAGCCAAATTGGGCCATAAATTCAAATTTTTTAACAAACGAACATTGCTTTCTTTCGATTGGTTTGCCGTGACTGTTTCGTTCTTGTCTGGCGCATAAACAAACAAAGCATAGACTTGACCATGCAATGTATGTTATGGGAACCGTATGTATGGAATTTTAAGGTTAATGCCGCAAACACTCAATGACTGCCCTTGTGATTTATTGTCATTGCGAATGCAAGCCGCACCGGGAACTGCAAACGTATAAAGTCGAATTGCATGTCGGTCGGAATTATTGGGATACCGGGTGCCATTACAAGGACGTGGTTGGTAAAAATCGAGTTTAAAAATTCGGTTGGATAGTTGACATCATCTTGGCTAGTAACGGTATATACCGATTTGTACGTCATCAATTCGCCGGCAATTACACTTTGAATACTGAAATTCAATTCGTTGGCATTAATATCGCAGTTTATCGCAGCCAATATAGCACTTTCGCTCAACCAAGTATGATTTTTGTAATTTCGAGCAATGTTTGGAAGACCTTTCGGATGAGTTCGGTCTATGATTAGGTGAACCGGCAAAAATCTACGGGAAATGTAAAGCAGGCAGTCGAAATGTCAACTGGGATTCTGCCATTGCCAATGTTCAGCAATTGTTTTGAAAATACTTTTCCAGATTGGTCTGCAACTCGACCAGCATGTTTATATTTAATTTGAGTGTCTTGACGTGTTCATACAAAATGGACGACTTCAAACATGCGTTAAGTTCGTCGGCTGGTGTTGACCGAGGAATCACTGGCATCGCACCACCAAACCGGTTTGTTTCGTAGATGTTGGTCGCAGATCGTTCGGTCTAATTCATTCCAGCAATTTACATTGCTGCAAAATTTTTGAAATCGCAACATTGCATATTTGACGACAATTTGAATGCTGCATGAGCTGTTCGAACGCCTTCTAACAACGTATGTAGCTGCAATTCCTGATGAAGCAAGTGCAATTTCATTCTGCGAATATATCATTGTCAAAATCAATATCCAGTTGCACCGAGAGAGAGAAAAAAAAATTGCTCCAGTGCCATCGTTCACTACTTTTATGAGAGTGTCGTGCGAATATTTTTGTTCGAACTGATTCTGTCAATGCATCGAAATAATATTGTTTTTCGCATTTCAACTCTTGATAAAATGCGTCGGCCGCATGGGCGATGCCATGCCTAATTGAAGTAATAGCTTGTTCGATATCATCAATTAATACCAATGCTTCAATGCCTCGCTCAGCTGCAAATCTGGATTTGATGTTCTAGTACGCATCTGATGCAAAATATCATCAGACATGTCATTTTTATATTTGGTCCACAAATCAATTGTTTTCGATGGGAAGCATGTTGATACATACATACCATATAATTATAGAAAACAGTGTTCGTAATTGATGAGCTTTTAATGAAATCACAACATCCCCGAGGATATTATACCGTTCTCAAGTTATGTAATTACCTAAGAACAGCATTTCATTTTTATATATAAATATAGATTTATTCTTCACATTATTTCACATAACAAAATAAGTTGCCTCTAGTCCTATTTAAGGCGACAACTTTATACCATATTTCATTTATATCTGTTTGTTCTATAGTAGAACACACTTAGGCCATAACGGTTTTATATATGTAAAATTGTATGTATGTTTATTTTAGGACGCATTGGCTACACCAACATCACGATCTTCTAGAACGGCATTTTCTGGGAAAACGCCAACTACAACAACAACAAGCTCACGGAAGCAACCGCAACGGAGTAAACGAAAGAAACGCAAAATGGTCTCATCCGACGAGGATGATGACTACAGTGATGAAGACTATGCGTGAGAAAAACTAATTTTAAACTCTTTTGATATTTAAGTTATTTTATTTATATAACTTAATATTTTTTGAAAAATTGTTCAACATATACTATATTTAAATTAATGTATAAAAAAAACGATTAAAAGGGTATTAAATAAATTGCTGCTCTTCAATTTCGATAGTAAAATTGAAAAAGAAATTATGGAAAAAAATTTGTTAAATTTTAATTTGTAATTTGTAATAAATTGAAAGCGTAGAAATTAAGCACAGTAAATGGTTAAGATTAAATGTTTAAAATTATGTAAGCTCATAAGAATATTTTAATGTACACAAGGTTCGAATTTGAAGTCTCAAATTTTACATGTATTGCATATTACTGAAAAAACAAAATTTCACTATAGTAATATAATATTGAAAGTATTCGAAGAACGACGTAATAAACTTAATAAAAAACCGTAAAAATCAAATCGATCAATCGATCGCATATAAAACAAATAAACTTACGACAATAACTAAATATTTTGTAATAATGAATATCATCATATAACCTGATAATTCGTTTTTTTACTTGTAGTTGATTTTCGCAAACGTCGTTTCGGCATTTTGAATCTTACGGTATACGCGCAATTAAGAAGCATAGTACATTTACGTCGTTTTTCGAATATTTGAATGATAAACATACTTACAGTGGAGACATTGAATTATAACCAATCATTGGAAGGAAATACAAATTTAATTATTTATTTAATTTGAATACATTTTTGCTAATGAAACTTATTTTAAAACACTTAACATTTTGCCCGCCCTGTTGAATAGTTTGCACACAACTTCTATGTATTTTGCTAAAACACAAGGTAATTACGACAAAATTTCATACCACGTTGATATTTTATATTAGATTATCTTTAGTGGGATTTTGCTTTCATATCGGGTTGTTCAGACATTTTAAATTGTATAAAGATTTTGTAAATACTCGTAAAAAATGTTCGTTGTACAAAATCTATATATATATATTGAATTACTCGGTGAAACCAATTAACGCAATACCGCTTTGGTTGGTTAGTTTAAAGAAATTCTTCATGCTTTTCCAGGGTAACCCGGTATACAAAACCAATTAGTAAGATCACAAAATTCTTGAAAACTGCATGATGGAAAATTTTCAGAGCAATTCGTGTTCAGCGATTGAAAATTTATCAAAAAGACGTATTGCAGCTCCTTATTCAGAAAAGAATTATTAAATATTCTAGTACTATGTAAAGTGAAGTTGTGAAATTTATCAATCCACATCTGAAATGATTGTATTTTCTTGCAGTCGATACCAGTCAATGCACTGTACTATAAATACTATTTCTATGCATCTATACAACCAGTAGTCATGCAAACATGTAACATCGATGCGAGAAGAGTTACCGAAACCATTTAAAAAAAATAGCCTAAATATTTATTTTAAGTACGAAATTGTGCTACATACATTTATAATACAATGTTATTTTAATACAAAGCAAGAAAAACAAAATAAATAATTCATTAATTTTCACCCGAAATATTGCTTGAAAATATCTTTGCAAATTTTACTGTATTTATAAGTAAGTTTTAAATTGTAAAAAACAAACATACATATGTAAAACAACTAGGTGTACAAGAGAATATAAATTTGAATTCTTAATAATCATTAAATTACATATAACTACTATCATTATACACTAAGCTTGCAATTTTACTTATTTAACAACAAACACATGCATAGATATGTACGCACATACATACATACATTAGTTACATACGAGACGTTCAATATATCATTTAAGCAAACACCCACATCCTCAACAATATTATTTGAATTTCAATCATGGATTTTAGATAAAATTTTGCTCCATTAATGCTATTTTATTTCCTCCTTTTCCTTTTGACTCTCTTAGATTTTACACTTTCATTGTTGAGAAATAATAATGTAAATTTTAATTAAACAGAAGATTTAGAATTAAGTTAAAAACTAAACAAAACAAAAACACAAAAAACTGATACAAAATATTAATAAAAATTGTAACGGATTTAAGTAATTTAAATACATGAAATAAAATAGGTTGAGTACCTTGTTTTTCATTGCAAATTATGAAATATTTATAACCCACACGTAAGTTTCACACATTTTTTTAAATAGCGCGTGTTTGCGTTAGCTTTCAGGGTCTTCTTTAGAAAGGTATGATTTTTGTCGAAAGTGTTTCTGTGCACTGTTAGTTTTTAAAAAACTCAGTACTTTTGCGTTTCATATTTATATGACTTAAAGGTCTTCAATGGGGTTAAGGTCGGGTTAGCAAGCTGGCCAGCCTAGTAGATCAATATTATTTGATCTCGGCGCTACTATGAATTCTTTAGTTGTCTTGCTGGAAAATCAATTTTTTTTATGGATGACTTCCAATATATTGAAGCAAGCTGGGCCGAGGGACTTGAATATTGTCGAAGCTTTACATTTTTGGCTGTCCTTCAGAAAGAAAGCCCCGCTCATAACTGATCCGCCACCGAAATTTCTTTTAGGAAAGTAACTCGGATCTTTCCTCAAATCCCGCCAGTATGAATTATATCCATCTGGGCCGCACAAATTCCATTTTTTTTCATCGGAAAAATGACCTGCACTGTTTTAGAAAATTTTAAAAATTAACTTACATAATTCCAGTTAGTAGCTATTTTTACCTCTACAAATTGTAGCCGTGCCGCATTATAGCTGTGTTGAGTGGTGTGGAGCACTCATCATTTTCGCTCGGCAAATGTTTGTTCGCCAGACTGTCGATTTTGGTTAGACTGCGTTATAAATATGAATCGTGCAAAAGTATTCAGTTTTTCGAGTTCAAAAACATTTAAATGAAAAACTGACAGTGCATAGAAGCAACTTTGACAAAAATTATGCAGCTATAAAGAAGAAAATTTTTTTTTAGATTAACGGACTCGGAGCTATCTTGAAAAATGTTCGGAATTTATAAATATGAAACGCACTGTATTTCTTTCTCTAGATCGAGTATATGGACCTTATCTCGGCCGACAATTGAATCAAGACCCATAGTCCAATGTTTTCGTTTTCTTTCAACCAGAGGATCATAACATCTTGCTAAATTTACTATATCGAAACCAAAACGGCATAGTAAATTGATTTGAAAATCAACTATTAAAAAGTTGATGTCAAATTCGGTTCTACGCATACAAATGCAGAGCGCCTAACAGTGGCAGTATGTAATCGAAGCTAACTTTCCATGGCCGTGACTGATTGTATTGGTTGTGTCCTTCACCGAACGCAAAGCAAGAGCTAAACGAAGTTGTGCAGCGGCACAAGTTCAATCATCGTCTCAATGACAAGAAGTAGCAAGGCGTTGTCAAGTTTGGCTCAACGTTTTCTTCTTTTATAGCTTTTCTCATACGCAAATGAAATGGATCTATAGTTTTATGCCAAATTGTAACACGAATATCGTATAAGACGTGTTTTTGATAACAAACTGCAAGTGTCAAATGCCACTATGTCCTAACTGAATCAGATGCGAGCGTTGCGAAATTTGTGCATCGTATACGAAAACATCGTGTCGCACAAGTGTCCTCATTGTATACGGTACGACTTTCTTATTTGAAAATATTTTATTTTCTTTTTTTATCTCTTGTTAAGCAACACTCTTTTCCCATCCTGCAATTAGCTATCCATTTTCATTTAAAATCTCGCACACGAATTTGAATTGAAAATCAAATAAATTTAATTCTCATCCGATGCCTACAACACGAACTAATTGGAACTTACTGTATTCCTATCGCCCTTTGGAGTTCGGCATAAAACCATCCATTCATGTACAAATATAACACTCACAACATGAATGGATATGAGAATTTCGACCTAGACCCTCATGGAATGTAGTGCCACTAAAAGAAGAACTTGAGCAATTTTAAAGAAAATCTCTTTCAGAAAAAGGGGTTTTTGTTTTAGAGGAAAATTCTGGTATAAACACTTTGAGGGCAACTTGCTGGTTTTTTTTTTTTAAACACAGCCTTACTGCTGGAGATTTACTTGTACTGCAAGAGGTGGTGTTATACATAGAAAAAAAATTGTATTTTTGACTGTGCCGAGTTTAGAACTCAAGCACCTTACGTAGCAGTCCAGCACACTACCAACTACGGCGGCCCAATAAAGTATAAAACCATAAAGTTATCTTACAAAGAGTTTTTTGCAGGTCCAGTTTTCACTAGGGGCTGTGATGTCCTTGATTTGAACTAAGTCAACCGACGAGAGTAAAACGCTTAACGACATAATGGATGGGAAAATAACCCGAAAATTCGGTTTATACACATTACACAATAATGATTATCAATCATATTTAATATTTTTGTATTTTTATTCAAATTTAAAATTTTTGTTTATCTACATACGTGGACATCTAATTTGAAAATCTTTTAATTGCTTGAATCTTTTATAAATAATATTTCTAGAAAGTAATATGTGGCAAATCAATATTTCCTATTATAATTGGGGATTCTATCAAAACGGAATACATTGAAACATTACGTCCCTTCTATTCACACACACAAAACATGAGGTTGCGAAAGCTATCTAGCTCTCTAAGGACCATTAAAAAATAAGAAAAAATTAGTCATACATATTTTAAAAGATCTTGGAAAAAAATGTCTAGCATAATTTTTGTTCATGATTTTCAGTTCAAAGTGTAATTTCAAAGTTAGAAATTTCGATTTAGAATTTTTGTATTTACCTAGTTATTAGGAGTTATGATAAAAACTGTCTTACGAAAAGAAAAAAAGAAAAAATAAATTTAAATACAGAACAACACACACATTAATGCAATTCATTTTCATACTTTTATTCCATACATACTTTTACTTTTATCAATATATTTGCATTGACTGTTTCTAATTTTCAAAAATGATGGAAAAATTTTTAAGATCTTGCAAAATTGAATGACCAATCCAACAAAATGCTTATGAACTCGAAAACTCGACGCATCTCCGATCTTAATAATTTTGTTCAGTACAGCAAAAATAACTTTGTGGTTTAAGATGTAAAGTACTTTCATATTTTCAACGTGGTTTGTGAACTCTGATAATTTAATGTTTTAATGGAGTGAGCTTAGATATTGTTTTTTTAAGAACCCAATAAACCATAGTGAAAGGCAAAATTGAAGAATTCTAATTCTAACTATTGAAATTTAATACGTGCTCTGAAGGATTTCAAGTTTTTGCAAAATATCACTTCGACATTTATATTTTAAATCCTCTTTTTAAAATTTTCTGGCTACATTTACAAACTTTAAAATATTAGGTATCTTTTATTAGTTACAAATAATGTTAATAGTGTTATTCAAATTCTAACCAGATGCATTTCGTGAACCTTGAGAACTAATTGCTAACATCTTTAGGCTTATAAATATTTCTGTTGGCATACCTGAAAATCATTAACATCAAAGATCAAAGTTCCAGTGAGAACGGATTTATGTAGTTATTTAAATTTGCTATGCAATATCACCGTTAAAGTAAAAGCTAACAAGTATAAATAGAAGAGATGTATTTCATTCTTTAATATCATTTATCGGTAAAGTGTTTGCACTAACATCTTTGGGGGAAATTTGTTTTTAAAATTTATGAAACTTTGCCACTGGGAGTCTTTCCAGAATATAAATATCGATATACTTAAATGAACATCCTTTATTTATGTATACAGTATTAAATGTTGTTTTTATTGAAGCAGCTCACGTATATCTTCTTTCTCAGCTACTTCCAGATACGATTTACCATCGGGAGTAGTTCCAGTTTTTGATGCACCCTAAATATAGACGACAAATTCTTACATTATCGAAAACATTGAATTTAATAATATTAGTTTACTCACCTTTGTCAACAACAGTTTAACACATTTTGTGTGACCTTCCCAAATTGCTGCCAGCAGTGGAGATATTCCATGTTTGTCTGCAAGCTGTACGGAAAATTTGTGGTCGTAAAATATTATCAAAGTTCTTTAATGAAATATGTACATACATTAACATTTGCCCCTTTATTTATAAGGTATTCTAATACTTCCGTCTGTCCGTAGTCTGCCGCATAATGTAGAGGATATCTACCATTTATTTCGGAATTGACATCTATATTCTGAAAGACAGCCAATGGGAAAATTATTCATTAAATAATTACATACATGTATGCATCTGCTTAGATTATGCGTTTTTTTGGAGCCTATTTTTGCATATATTGACTTTTTTCCATAAAATTTTAATTTTGTCTCATTATTTTTTAAGAACTAGAAAACTAGAGAAGACTGAAACAAACAGATTTGCCGTTGCATGCGAGCATCAAGAGCGTTGTCGATCAGCGGTTAGCAGGATAAGAAATATTTGTTAATAAAATTTGAAGCTATTTTATTTCGAAATACGGGGTACTAAATCGAAGACGAATATATAGAACCGATGACTACACCAGAAAGAACAATGTTCAGATATTGCCCAGCAACCTCTTTTGATGTTGAGCGTTCATTTTTTTTCTTCTTTTTTAATGGCACAACAGTCCTTAGAGAGCTTATCGCATCCTCATGTTGTGTGTGTGTGAGTGGTAAAAAGCATTTCTTAGGTTATTTTCACCCTTGGAGGTTTGCCACTACCTGCCACGAAGTGGTGAGGTGTATAAAAATTATTTTTCTACTTCTTTGATTTTTGCTAGTGACAAAAATTGGACCCGGGAACCCTGCCGGCAACCGCGTTCATCTACATCATACAAAAACCTATTACTTGAAAAGCGCAAGCCATTTCTTTTTGAAAATATAAAACAGCACTTAATTTTATATTGTTACTCAATTAGTGAAGAATGAATATACTTATACATAATATTTTATTATACATGGCGCTTTTTGTGCATACATATTTTGTCTGATATATTTTGTGATTTGAAGCGCATACTTGAGCTCCTACTTTCCGTTTTTTCGTGCATATTTTTATCTGCTCTGATCATCATGTACTCTGGGCAACAACAGCTTTTCCAAACAAATGCTAATGGAACATGCTTTTTCCCTTTATGTTGGAGCGTGGGAACCGACTTTTATTCAAATGTACAGAGGTTAATTGCTAAGTTAATTTATTTGCCTTCTTCTTCATTTAATGGCACAATAGCCCATCGAGGTCATAGAAAATTAGTTTCTTCTACTTTTTTGATTTTACATGTGCCGAGAGTTGAATCCCGGACAACCAACTACCACTAAATTATTTGCCAATGAGATTCTGAAAAGGCGGCGCCCTAGACGACTGTATCAATTTATTTTTCACTGTAATCCATCAGTAATCAAAATGTGTTTAAAATAAAAAAAAATCAATTTCATTTGTTAGGAGCTACACATCCACTATATGGCGTATTCTCTTTGAAAGACCGACTCGAGATTTACTTAATGCTATCTCGGGGAAAACGTAACTCTGAAAAGATACAAATGACTAGTTTATGTTATCTGTAAATGACTTTCAGAGCTTGGTAGCACCAGATGATATTCCCTAGTATATCATAATCTTTCGCCTTTGTAATTTTACCTATATACAATGTATATGGTATATACATATATATGATACATATATATCTATGTAGTATACCTACATACATAACGAGCAGAATGAATAATAAAGTGAATGTAAACGATGCATACCTTTAAAGCGAATACCTCCTGCACCTGATCCAACTCTCCATTTTTTATACTCCAAACAAGATCCGCAGCCATGTTATTCACACAATAAGAAATTTCGGAATATAGAAATTGCAAATATATACTGATATGTAAAATCTAACAAAAACGAGTCAGCCTTTCTACACGGAATGTGTAATCATACAGTATCTAGTTCTGTCATATTTCCAGACATTTTGTCAGTTGTGTGCAGGGTTACCGTTGGGTACTAAAATTGCAATTATGCCCCTTTTTTGCTGCAAAAAAATTTACATATCCTAAATTTATATTTTTATATATTTTTCTACACGAATTTTGCAACTTTAATGAAAAACAGATTACTTAATAAGCTTTCAGTTTTAAATTTAGTTGCTAACGCATATCTGGGAAAATGGAAGTCAAAATTTAAACTTGTGGCAAAGTGATTGCTGTGGCGTAGTTGGTAGTGTGTTGGCCTAATACGCAGAGTATCCGAGGTTCAAATCTTGGAGCAGGCAAAATCAAAATAAAAAAAAAACTGTTTTTCTACATGACACCACCTATTAGAAGGCAACGGCAAACCTACAAGGGTAAAAATTAACTATGAAAACCTTTGAACTTCGCCTCTCAGATTCGGCATAAAACTGGTTCATGTTCAAATATAACACGCACAACATGCAAAAGATGGCAAAGTATTTTTAATTATTTTTATTTTAACATTCAACACACAGGACGTACGTAACCCTATGGAAGGAAAATTGGTAGGTGGGAGAAAGAAGGAGGGAGAATGAGAGAGGGAATGCAATTACACAGGACACCGATAAAGAGATAGACGCAGCCATTGTGGCAAGTATTATGCCTTTACCACAATGAACTTCAGTTTATCATTGTCGACTATGATCGCATGTAGCGCCAAAGGCCAAGCTTTTCGCATCCACTCATGTTGTGCATGTTATATTTGTACCTGAATGGAAAGTATCGTAATGAGATACCAAATTACATAGTTATTTTATATTTGAATAAATAAAATTTGGATTTTACATGCTTGATACGTTTGTATTTGCTCATTCTAAATTCGACTGTAATTCTGGAATAAAAGGTTTTAGTAAATGTTTCTGCTATAAAAACAACAAATATATGTAATATGCCGTTAAATTTTGCATTTACAATGGCAGGTCTATTCCCGTACGTTTCGACAAAGTCTTGTAAAATGAATGTAAGAACCCACGTTTCTTTTCCAAAACAAAACTTCAAATTGTAAAAACAAACAGAAACTTGTCGAGAATGTTCAAATTGTAGTAAAAAAAAGTTAATAAGTATGCAAATATTTGTATTTTCCAGCAGATTTTGAATATTTTCCTTCATAAATAAAACTTATTTTTTCAGAAATTAGTTTTTTTTAATATCAAATTTTAAATTTCTTTCCGAAAACAGAAAATGCTGATAAAAGCAAAAACAAGCGGATTGTTTGACACTTGCAATGTTTTTACCCAAAGACAATTATTCTCTCATCGTCGCTCTCATTTACTAGTTGTTCGAGTACGGGAACTCTTTTTGGACTATTTTGGGTGAATGCTTTTACCAGCGTTGCAGTACGGGAACGGACCTGATGTAGACCAAATTAGTTTTACCATATAAGTGTTTTATATATCTTTTGTTTGTTTGCGAAAGTCAATTTTTAGCATTTTTGAGTAAAAATGTCATTCATTACCCTTTTTTGCCTCTTACAAAATTTTGCAACGGTTACCCTGGCTGAGTGTTATTTACAAATGGCCGATTAATTATCGATAAATAAATATCATGGTTGGAAAAATAGTATGTTTTTGCATTAATTTTTAAATGTTTATTTATTTCCTATTTATAAATCATTAGTTTATTTAACAATGATAAATAAAAATACGACAGAATAAGACATCTAATGAATACCGTAATTTTTTGTTGCAAATGATTCTTAAAACCGTTCATGTCAAGGTTGGAGTCCATTACAGAGAGCTCGCTCATTTTAAGAAATGACATATTTCAAAGTGTCAAAATAGCATAAAAAAAATGTATAAAAACAAATCTGTGGCCACAAGGAATATTAAAACTTAATGCATATTTTTCATTATAAGTTCCAAAATGTTAAGAGTTCTTCAAACATTTTTCCAATTTACCAGTTTTTATTAATTAAACTCCAACAATTGTTTAAGAACTTACAGTATTTTGGGATTTATAATGGAAAATATGATCTACACGGCACCACCATTTTGCCATTGGCAGGCAATGGCAAACTTACAAGAGTAAAAATTGCCTTCGACAAGCTTTTCACTTCGCCGTTTGGATTTGGCATTAAACTGTAGGTCCCTTCCATTCATGTACAAATATAACACGCACAACATGAGTGGATGCGAAAAGCTCGGCGTAGGCCCTCCGTGGGCTGTTGTGTCATTAAAAGTAAGTAATGGAAAATATGCAATAAGTTATTAATTTTCCTAAATCGAGTTTAGCTGTTATTCCTTGTGGCCACAAAATTTCAACCAATTTTCTTCCATTATTTCGCTTTCTGTTCTTGCACCTTAATAGTCGACTACTTTTCTTCAATGTTTTCATCTCCTTCTAATTTTTAAGCCTTCTGGTCCTTCTTCGATTTCCGCTCCTTCTTAGTTTTATGCTCTTTCGAATTCTCTGGCTTCTTCTAAGTCTCCTACTCCTTTTTTGCCGCCATTGCTTGTACCACTTTCTCCTGCCGCCTTTTAATACGATACCGTATTTGTTGTCTTGTTAGCCAATTGCATGCTGGACGTACAAATACGAAGAATATCATTTCGAAAGCGGAAACAAAACTGTAGCCCATGTACAAGCCAGTAATACCACCAAAAGTACCTGAGTAAGCACAAATAAAGTATAGAATATACAAGTATGTAGCTAACATTAATTATACATGTTTTTACCAATAAAAGATAGCCAATTCTCATAAACATCCATACGTAATTTTTCTGATATTAAATCACCGTAGAATACATAAAGAAGTATTTGATTTTTAACTACGATATCTTGGCTATAAAGAGAAATACTCGTAAGTTAATCAGGCATATTTCCAGTTCGATTGATTTCAAAATGTTATTATAATTGGCAATTGTTTCTTTTATCAAATCTCGTATAGCAAGATCTAGAAATTTGTATTATTAATCTTACAAAAATCGTTTATTTCCCAGCGAAAATTTCCTATCCAATGTTGCCGAGTCGATGTAACCAGTATATTGATTAAAATTGCATTCCGGAAAACAATCACATATGAACTTCTCGGCACGTTGATCAGTTTCATAGACCGTAGAATTATCTACCAAGCTTTTCGTAAAAATGTCTGTAAATTCAACAAGATTATATCAAAATTAAATTTCTCCCATTATGTAACTCGTACCTTTGTGTGCTAAAATACACGCCGCCTCTGGCATGCGACATATCGGCCATTTGGATAAACGTGGCCAAAATGTAGGTACGCAACGACATCTTTCATATAATAATTTACTGCGACATTCTGCCAAACAATTTATTTGAGTGTATTCATGAAAAATAAACAATTTCCGCTCATTTCGAAAGTAACAACGACGTCGTTCTAGACTTAAATCGCGTACGTAATCTAAAGCGTATGTGCGCTTCGGTTTAACATTAATCGTAGTTTCAGTACGTGATTTAAGAAAGAATCGGTTAGCGACATTGTCAGGATAATCGAAAGCGTCATGTATGAGTATTTGATATCCTGATGATTTACTCATTGAGGCCATATAATCTTCCACCTTAGGATCTAAGAGTACAGTCAGCCCGGTTTTATAGCCACAACTTGAAGTTTGCTCGGGCTCTAGATCAAATCCGTGAATGCGTAGGTTTCTAAAGGAAATGTGTTAAAAATGAACATTTTATTTACCCACAAATGTATGTGTGTGGTTGTTTCGATTCACATACCTTTTATATTGATTTTCTTGTCTGAGCTGATAATTAAATGTACAACATACTCCCTGCGGTGTTTCAATTTTACGGAAAATTTGGGCACATTGTATAATTCGACCTTTCCATTTACACCGTAATAACTCGCTTGTACAATCTGGTGAGATATCATGTAGTAATCTAGTGACAGTGTAATTGCGGGTATCCAATAGCATTTGTAAAAAACGAAAATCATTCGCGCTGGCATTTAAATAGGTCATAGAGTATAGAGCGTAGTATAAATTAGATGAAATCTCTTTTTGTGCGGAGAGCTGAGGGGAACTGAGAAAAGGTAGGTTTAGTTGGATAAGTATGTATATAAAAGATTAGCAGATTTCTTCACTAACTCACATTTTCTCTACAAAACTTTCCGCTCGCTTTTTGGAAATCCAATTCAAATTACATATTGTCACTGCTGGAAATGGCACAGTCCATGCCGGACATGTTGTACTTTCCGTATATAATATTGTCGGTGTGTTTATATTCAGTAAACGTGACGCTATTAAAAATATTGTAGACATTAAAATTGCTATAAACACTATAAAACACCAGAAAATTCGTTCCCACGTCTTAGCACCAACGAAATTTATAAACCCATGTACGCTAGCCAGCTCGCAATAGATTTCGAAGCCTGTTTTACGCCTGCACAAGCCATCGTCATTACGAGCTAGCAGAAATGCTGGAAAGTTTGATATTTTGAAGAATTTCCTTAAAATCCTGAATTTTTCAGGTATTTTTATTACAGTTTTTTTACTCTTAGTTTCATTTGCGTTAATTTTCTTTGGTTTTGTTTCTTTCTTCCTTCGCGTAAAATAATTTCGAAACTTTTGTAAACGTAGGTGGTTTTTGTTTTTCGCCCACCTTCGAACCCTAGGTAATTTTAAAGAAATTTTCAGCCCTTTGAATTTTGTTAGCTTTTGTTTTATAAACTGAAATTGTTTTCTTTTGTTTATGGATTTTGTCTTTGGTTGCAAATGCTCCTCGAAGATAACATGTAACACTTCATTATTTACTTCGGAGTTGGAACTCAACATTTTTATTTTAAACTTGGTGAAATTATGAACTTGAAATGTGATTATTTTCATTAGTTCAATTGCTATTTATGCTATGGATATGAAACTCGGGCTAAACCCTCCATGGGCTGTTGCTCCATTAACAGAAGAAGAAGAAGAATATATGATAGAAAATTACAAAAAAGGAACTTCCTTTTCATTGTTTTTGATGATATCTTTAGGTGATGTTTTCACAATTAAGAACATTCCATAGCATTGTACTGTTTTTAACTGACCTCCTAAAAGTATGCAGTGCTGTAAATAATTACAAGATTGCATGTGTAGAATGTTAATAAGAAATCTATGTATTTTTGTGCATACTTAAAAACACATTAACAAAAATCATTGAAATCTACAGCATAATAAATAATAGTAAATAAACCACGTCGCTGTGGCGTAGTGGTAGTGCGTTGGACTGCTACGCAGAGTGTCCGGGGTTCGAATCTCGGCACAGGCAAAATCAAAAAAAAAAAGTAGAAAAAATAATTTTTCTACACGGCACCACCTCTTGTCAGGCAATGGCAAACCTACAAGAGTAAAAATTGCTATGAAAAGCTTTTCCTTCGCCGTTCGGATTCGGCTTTAAACTGTAGGTCCCTTCCATTCATGTACAAATATAACACGCACAACATGAGTGGATGCGAAAAGCTCGGCCTAGGCCCTCCATGGGCTGTTGTGCCATCAAAAGTAAGTAAATAAACCACAGCACTTAATAAATTTCATTTGTACATTTTAAATCAAATGCAAAGAAGATAGGAGGATTATCTTTGATAAAGAAAGAAGCAAAAGAATAAATTGGGTGTAGTGAATTTCATAGTCCATTTGCATTCCTCTAGCTCAATGGTTCTTAACCTGTGGGCCGGGCCATGGCACACTCTGACGTGCTAAAGATGTACCATATTTACATATTGTATGCAACTTTTAAATGTATTTCTATACTCCATGGACCCCTTGGTGGTCCACTGTCATACCATGACAGAGATTTGACTTTAAGCAGGGAAGTTGTGTCCTTATAATATAGGTCTGTTTTACTTCAAATCTCAAGCGATTGTAATGAAAATTGTAAGTGGTATTATAATTTGGGGAAAAAATTTAAATAAAAAAAATATAGTACGTCTGTGGGACGCCCTACGGAAGTTTACTTCTTCAGAACGTTTTGGGTTTTCAGGTTAGGTTTAGTAATCTTGTAAAAACCAGAGTTTAAAATTGTTTATGTGCTGATTTATGCAAACGATAAACGATAGTTCAGTTTGATGATTCTCTGATCCCAGGTGTGCTACATCTGGATTAACTTAATTTTTATCGTTTGCATTTCCAATGTATGCAACGCCTTCTGCAAAATCATCATCTCCATCATACTCTGGGAAATTTTCAAATAAATCTTCTGCCCTTCTCTTTCGTTGAGAAGTTGGGAATTCGACCAGCTCAATGACTTCCTTTCAGCCGCAGCATTTGCAGGAGATTTTATCGTAGCACAATTTTTTTGTGCGTCGCGTTTTTTTATTTCAGTCTATACTCGCTCATTTTTACAACTCTTAAAATTTTCAACGTATTTTGTTTGAAATGTAAAATTTTTGTTTGAAATTTTAAATTTTACTAGAAACTAATGGGCAGTGTCCTCTATCAATCGAGTATGAATCATACGTGAATCAGCGTCCTCTATCAATAGAGGGCGCATAGTGTATGTATATGTGCTGCCCATCATTTGGGTATGAGTACATATATGTACATCCTAACTTTTTTCATTATTGATTGATAGAGGTGGCTGCTTTTTATTTTCGTAAAAATAAAACCGATTCTAATAAAGTAAACTTCAATAACTACAATAAACAGCAAAATTTATTCAAAAAATTTATATTTTTTGGTATTCTGCACTTATCCTGATAATAATAATTTGACAGAAGATACAGAGGGGGATCATAGAAGGAAAAATGTTTATCTAAAATTTACCAATTTACCAATTTTGATATATGATTCGCCAAGTAGTATACCTATATATCGGTGGCGGATAAGCTCACAGGTGTGTAAAATGAAAATTTTACATACCATATGATATGAAAGTGTGTTACTGGTTTTACAAGTCTCAAGCATGTTACCTATCTAGAGCGCTGTTCTCGCAGGAAACTAACCAGAAATCGCTAAAAAGTTTTCCAAAATTTAACATAATATGTTCCTGTGAAATTTTTTATTTGTTAATATCTATCTATGTATTATTGTTGATTATTCTATTCTATTTTCACCGCAAGCTTAACCATCGATACATAACTTATCATTTAAAATTTCATCAAAATCTTTTTAGTTTTGAGATAAAACGGCCCACATCTGGAATTTAATCATTTCAATCATATAAGTTAAGCTCGGGCTAAGACATCTATTTCATTCAGTTCATTTGCTTAAGACCCACACCCACCCACAAACTTTTTATATTCATATTTGTATGAGTTCTGACTCACACGTGCTGGGTCATGACATATGTATGTACAACAAAAACAAAACACAAATAGGAGAGTGCACTGTAATGACCAGGAGCTTGAGAGCTAAAGAAACCTCCAAGAAGCGGAGGTAATTTATTTGGAAGCATCTGCTCAATGGAAAGCCCAGGATGTGAAGCAATTATTTTCAAAACTATAACTTCTGAAATGGAGTGATCTATGAAATGGGGAAAGTAGTTTCTTTACAATACCTTGAGTTATACCATACCAGATAAAGTAAGTCTTTAGGTTTTCTCGTTCTACGATAATATCATAATTGGAGATTTTTATCGAAAAAGGGAGGAGTCACCTTTTATCCATAAACATCCTTCTTCCTTTTTAACTAGCGACTGCTTTCATAAAAGTTGAGTACTCCCTGTAAAGTTTTTTTTTTCTTATATTTATAAATATTTCAAGAGCAAACTATTTAATATATCGAGTTTTCACAATAAAATTTTCATAAAAAAATTTCGGATTGGAAATATTCATACGTAGATTTTTTCTTGTAAACAAAAGGGAATAATTACAATTTCAAGACTTATTCAAAAAGACAAACGCTTATTTATTTGTTTAAAAACTAATCATTTAATATTTATTTTATATCTAACCAAATGAAAAAAAAAAGTTTGTGCTGTTAAATAAATAAATTATAAATTTGTCATCAAATTTCTGTTATTGTTGTGGTTTTTGTTATTGTTTGCTTTTTTGATTCAAAAAATTACTACCTCCATATTTAATTTTCTATTGCTGCTGCTGCTGCCGCCACTCTGCTGACTGTTGTAGTTAACCATTGAAGCTGTTTTTACCAAACAAAAGATTTATTTTATTTTTTGTGTGTGGGTTTTTTTTACAAATGAAATTAGCATAAAAATATATTTTTGCGCAAACAAACACTGTATGTAGAAATTCAAAACAATTTTTTGTTATTGCAAAAAAAAACTAAAGATAACAAAAAAAGAGTAAATAATAGATTGCGCCGTCGCACTTCCTGAAAAAAGTGTTGGAATTTTAAGAAATGCGTTGCCATTTCCTTCATTATTACGTTTTGTTTCGGTGAAGGTGACAAAATGTATCAGAAAACTATTTGCGACGAGCTTTAGTTGGTGTGGTAGAGGAGTTTAGTTGAAGATATTCCTTCATAATTTTTGTTTTTATAAAAAATGATTTGAAACATATTGCGCATTCTGGATTCCAGCAATAATATTATGATTTATCTTTACCTATAGAGATAAATTAGCAGCGTTTTATTCGCCAATCGCTTCTATTTACATAAATACATACGGGTATGTATAACTAGCAGCTATAATTGTGTGGGTAACAACAACAACAGATTCAGAGGTAACGTGTATATGTAATATTTGTTGTTGTGTGTAGCTAGCAATGCTAGCATGCTGTGTAACGACCCTGGTTTCTATAACAGCCCTGCTATAAACTGTCTATAATGAAAGCAGAAAGAAGAAGAACAACTATTTGGTACAAAACAAAACGGAAATACTTCAAAATTTTCGCTGGGGAAAGGAAGTAAGTTCCAAAAAATTGTGTGCGTCAATGGGACGCCCTACAGTAATTTACCTCTTCAGGTTTGGGTTTTCAGGTTAGGTTTATTAATCTTGTAAAAACCAGAGCCTATCGCAGACATTGAAGGCGTGGCCGAAGGAATTTTTAACACACATGTTTTGAAATTTTTTGTGTACTGATTTCAGTTTGATGATTCTCTGATCCCAGGTGTGCTACATTTGGATTAAATTCATTTTGATCGTTTCCATTTCCAATGCATGCAACGCCCTCCGCAAAATCATCATCTCCATCAAAATTTTCATACTCAAAGCATGCGAATTTATTTGGTACATCATTATAATTATAATCTCACCATCATCATCATTATCATCATCAAAATATTCAACTTGTATGATCTCAAAAGGTGGAAAATTTGCTACTTTCCGGTCTAAGTACTTGTGAATGATATGAGGTTGAATAGAAACTTGGCAAATCTTATCTATGTTTTGTTGTTCTAATTGTTTCTGTTTTCTTTCTTCGGAGGAAAGATTTTCTGGCAAATTTTTAAGTAAATTTTCTGCCCTTCTCTTTCGTTGAGAAGCTGTAAATTCGGCCACTTCAATGACTGCCTCATGCTGTATAACCTGAGGGTTTTCGTTGGGACTCAATTACGAGTGTTGATGCAATTGTTTGCTCTAATGAACTTATTCGCCATTCATGCTCTCTCCCCATTTTTCGACCAAGTCTACATTCTCGCTGTCTCTCAGACGCAGTTTTTGATGGAAAATTTATCGTAACACAATCGCTCATTCTTACAGCTCTAGAAATTTGTAACGATTTTTGTTTGAAATGTAAAATTTTTGTTTGAAATGTCAAATTTTACTAGAAATGAAGGGCAGAGGGTGCATAGTGGATGCATATGTGGTGCCAATATATTCTCATTTTTTTCATACTTGATTGATAGAGGGCGTTGCCCTTCGTTTTAGTGTCAATTTCCGTTTTGCCACGATCATTTTATCATTTTACCCCCTCGCAAATATAAAAACGATTCTTAAGAATAAAGTTCAATTATAATAAAAATGTTCTGCGGTAAGTATGAGTTGACCCATTTAAAAAAAGAAGAAGAGATTTAATAACGTCATCATTTTATTTTCACATGTTAAACTCATTGGCGATAATACATATTATTTACCAGTCTTCTCCCCAAACCTTTTCCTTATCTTCATAAATGGCCTTCTGTCATTGACAAGAAACCTCATTTACTCCTTTGCGGATGACAGCACCATTTGCCATTCATATATCTGTAGAAAACGCCCTAACTATTTGGAGATTGAGAGAAAAAGGCATACTATGAGAGACTCACACAATAATGATTTCTACTCAATCTCCGAATGGTGTTTGAACTCAACCCATTGTAGCTTGTTATCTCACAAACGAGTTTCCCAACCTCCTGTTAACCCCTTATGGGTAGTCAACGTATCTTGATGTTTTGGGCATGCCCATCCAATGTAACGTTCGTTGGAACAATCACATTTTCAAAGTGTGGAAAGAAGCAGCCAAATGAAATTTTTTCTGTCGAGCCGAGGTTTTAGCTTTCAATGGAGGAATTTTTCAAAATAAAATTTCATAAAATTACTTAGTTAATAACTAAAAGGTTCTATTAAAGTAAAGAAAGAGGAGAAAATGGTACTAGATCCCTCACCTTAATCAGTATTATTTTTTTTTTTTTGGAAACCTTGGTAGTTTTATCCTAGACTACAAAATGACGTATTAGTTAATTTTATATATTTATTAAAATTCAAAGTTACTTGTACCTACTCTTTTTTTGTAAAAAAACCGTAAAAAAAGTATTTTTCAACTTCCTACTGTTTTTAAGAATTCCACACAATATCAATTGTTAATAATATTTTTATTGTTTTATCATATAGCAAATATTTATAATTATAATGAAATTTATGACTTATCTCAGGCGGCAATAAGAATGCGGAAAAGATCATTAATTTTTCATGTTAAAAAAAAAATAATACTTATATTTTCATACAAAAATGTATGGTTAGAAAATATTTTCATTTTCACCCAAACATACATATATTAAATTTTTGTAAATTGTTTCGCAAGATTCAGGATTAATGCACTTGTAGCAGGTAATCACAATACTGACATATCATCGTATTTGCGATCAAAGGTTTGCTTTAGTGAGTCTAATCGACTAGAATTGAACTAATACCGTAATACAAATTGTTTTGAAATATTGGCTACTAACCATTATTGATTTGATTTCCTTTGGATTTATTTCTGCTCATTTCCAGTAGTTTTTGTGTTCTCAAATAGGACATTGTTGGTATGAAAGCTAGGAGACACCTGCAACTATGTCTAGTATTTAGTTTTATTTTACACTATAATATTGAGTTCCTTACAATAAAGCTAATGTTCACAATCTCTAATTTGATCAATCGTATTCATCGGTTTTGAACCGAAACATCCGCAGTTTCCGTTACTTGAACCGAAACGTTTTGGTATTTTTCGCTGGTACCAAACTAAATCCAAACCATTTTTTGATTTCCAAAAATGGAAAAAGTGGCGAGTGCCTTTTAATACTCGTCTGATTATTAAATTTACGTTTATATATTATATAACATACATGTAGATTTATTCCATCGCAAGTATTCTGGATTCAATTCCAGGACATGGTCTTTCTTTTATGCACAAGCGCTTGTGAAATAGCCAAAAAAAATGTTTAAGTAATAACTTGACGGGTTTTTGAACCAAAACTTGGGGCTCGAAGGTGCGAAAGAAACGATTTTTTAACCAAACCAGTGATTCAGAGAGACCGTAAACCACTGCATCGAACAATACTGCAAAATTATGTTGGTTCACTTTCCTGGTTTACATCGAGCAAGAGTAAAATGCTCTCAATCTTTGCATTAAACCAACCAGAGTCGTATATGAAGAAATAGAAAATTCGCAATAGAATTGGCAACTAAGTTAAATTGAACTTTATTATGCTAACCCGAGTTGAGCAGAAAATAGTTAATCCGTTAATTAATAACGTACAATTTTTGGTTAACGATTAACTTTTGCGTTAATTTCGAAATCCATTTTAACATTTTGATTAACTACCATTAAGTTTTTTCCTTTAACTCAAGTTAGGAATATTAGCTAGCTGTTGCCTTCCACCACAGAATTACAGTTTCGGACGAGAAAGTGTTAGTTAACTCGTTTATCAAATAGAACACAGCCATCCCCTCCAGTGTTGCCTTTGCACGTCTGTTCTATACTCTTAGAGCCACAACACGTTTGTTTTAAGTGTTTTCAGAGAAAAATATTTAGTTTTTATTTTTTCTGTACAAAAGGTTAACGTTTAACTTTAACTTTCGTTAATTTTTTTTCGGAATTACCAATTAACGTTAACGAAGTTAATTTCTTGATTAACGAATTAACGATGCCCAGCTCTGTTGTTAACCAATGGACGACAAAGAAAATATTTTTGATTTAATATGAAGAGTATGATGTCAAAAGCTAAACAGAAAAATAAGAACTGTCATTACTGACGTCAATACGCGCGAGTGTTAAAGTTGAAATGATTGTAGAGACGCCTACTTCATCATGAACATGATGCTGTTCTTTTTTTTTTTTGTATTTGTGTTTCTTTAAAAATTTTTCATAAGTGGTTATAAGAAAAGTACCTAGAGAAAAAATTTCTTTGTTGCGTTGTTGTGTATTTTATTAAAAACAAATAAAATATACAAGAAAGAAATCATGATTATTCATTACTGGTCGAATAAAATGCGCTGCACACAACGACATCTTGAAACACGGACACGTCCGATATACATACATATGTTTGTATGTACATATGTCCGTCCACTTTTTACTGTACTACTTATTTGTACTACCTAGTACCCTCTCATTAAAATGATTGCTGTCTGTGTGCTACTCAACTGTCACTTTTGATGCTTGAGTTGTCATCATCATTATAATCATCGTCGACGGCGATGGTTGATTTAATAAAACCTTTTTTTTTCTTAATGTCCGTCATTTTAGTCAAATATGTACTTGCACCCAGCAAAACAAAAGTACATACGCGTACAATTATGTACAGCTCATGGGAAGAAGGGATAACTGAAAGTATGTATTTTACTCACTCAGCGACTATGATTGGGCAATTAGTAAGTGTATAGTGCACTTTCAATTCAAAATTGTTTTAGCCCATTATTCTCTATGCTGTCCAAAATCAATTTTCTCAGGCGAGGGGGGAATGTGTGTGCGTGCAATATTTAATGCTAGGCAGAGACCTGTTGCAAAGAGACTAAGTCCCCTTTTCCATCCGTCAAGTTTTCGCGAAAGCAAGTTTTCAATTCCCTTTTGGTCTTGCCACTTGCAAGATTTCTTGATCAATTCTGCTTTTACTTTCAATCTCAAGGCAACGAACAGCATAAAAGAAAACTTGCCGGTACGAGCAAGACTATACCCGTTCCTCTTTCGTCTACAAATTTAAATTGCTTTCAAGAAAACTTGCCGTGTGAAAAGGAGACTTAAACACTAAACATTTACAAAAGTAGTTTTTATTCCATTTCTATTTTTATTCATTACACACTCTGTGTACAGGGTATATTGATTTTGATCGAGCCATGTCCGTCTGTCCATGTTCACGATAGCTCGAGTAAGACTTAGGAAATCTTAACCAAACTTGGAAAAGACATTTCTTATAATCAGGCAGAGGTTGAGTGCTGAAATGGGAAAAATTGGTCAAGTGGGCGTGGTACCTCCCACACCCGTGAAATAATTAAAGAGTGATATTGTTCAATTCTTAAGCGAATTGAACAAACCCCGATAATCATCATTGAAATATTCTCTTAAACAACTGTTCTTAAAATTATCAAAATTGGGCAAAAGCAATTGGGCAATACAAGTGAATCGTGTGTCGCAATTGCTCTCCGGGCTCAATAGTATTATATTAGGCGTTGAGTGCAAAAGTCATTCCCAGATAAAATTTTAAGTTCTATAAGTAAGCCATTAAACTATTTATTTATTTATATTTATAAATAATAATTGATAGGCCGCAAAAAAATAAACAAGCAGTTATAAAAATGAAAACATTTATTTGATATCGATTTTCAAAAACTGTGGCTTGGGTCACTTTTGCATTCAACGCCTTATATGTAGTTAGTTCTAGAATGAACTATTTAAAAAAAATTATTTATTTACGTCTATGATACATTAATTTGAGTTCCAATTCAAGGTAATCGATTACATTAATCGTAAATGTAATTTACCACACGTCAGTAGTTGCAATTACCATAAAAATCGATGGTGTTAGATGAGTAAGCAGCTTCTGGCTAGAATGACTAGATTTGAACAACTTATTTTACATAAGATGGAACGATGAGCTTCAGAAAAATCGGTTATTTCTAGAACAATCTCATAACAAGGGTTTTGATTGGCTGGGTATACGTATGACGTTTGTAATGCTGCAATTATTTAAACATGCACTTACAGACATACACCGCTGCTCAAAATAATAGGTACACAGCACATTTTCAACTTTAACATAACAAATAATAGTTTTATTCAATATTTTAATAAAATGCACATTAATTCATTGGATATAAATAAATAAAGAAAAATAAACTTCATTACTAGATAAAGTATAACAAAGAATCTGAGATCAATAAACATTTTGAAGCGCTTATTCGACTGCTCAAAAAAATAATTACATTTGTTGTATTACAAAAAAAAAGATAATAATTAAAAGTTTTAATAAAAAATTATTGGATATTTTGAATCATTTACTAATATCATGTATATATACCACCATTTTGACTTACCTTCGCTACTATTCTTGGCTTACATTAATCAAATCCCGACAGGTGTCTATGTCATAATTGTTCTTTATTAGAGAAAACTTTTTTCGCCAATTTCTTTTTTAATTTTCCCCACAGGATTTAGATCCGGGGATTGACTTGGCCACTCTAAAACATTGACATTATGGTCTTTAAAGCAGTTTTTAATAACTTAGCGGTATGCTTTGGGTCGTTATCTTGCTGACAGACCCTATGTAAAGGCATATTTTCCTCCTTGTATTCGGCTGCTGTCATATGGTTAGTAGTTTAGTGTATAGGACCGACTAAATACCAAGAAAAGCATCCCCAAACCATAATATTTATAGTTCCATGCTTCAGTTTTTTTAATTCTTTGCCTTTTGGACGGCGTACAGTCCTTTCTGAATCGTTTCCAAACAGACTAATTTTCGTTTCATCGCTCCATAAAATATTTTTCCACTTTTTCTCACCCTCAGACCCCACCCATATTGAGTGTTTCCTTGCAAAATTTAACCTCATGCTCAAATTGTTTTTTCGCATCAAAGGAACTTTTTTTTGGATATTCGCCCTGGTAGGTTAACTCCATATAGCCGTCTGCGAATCGTTTGGGTACTAACCACGTTTGTAATTTCGGCTGCTATTACCTTTGAAGACTTAAATAGGTCCTTTTTACAGATTGTTACAATGCGTTATTTTTTTGGGTTTTTAATCGGCCAATGTCACGAACTGATTTTCCTTCTTTTCTTAGGTTCGAAACTAACTGGGCTTCTTCATCAGTGTAATGTGATTTACGACCCATCTAAATTATAAATTATTTAATCAGATTTCACTATTTTTAAGTTAATTAAAGCTAAATTTACCGCTGTTAAATTAAGAACTGTAAGAACTCAAAAAAAACCTTCTTTAAAAAAAAAACTGTAGTGAACTTGTAGGTGTAACTAAAGGGTGATTTTTAAGAGCTTGGTTTTTGAAAATCAAAAAAACTCAGAAGTTTTACAAAAGTGAATGAAATTTTTATTTTGATCGATCGTGGTCGCTGTGGTGTAGTGGTAGTTCGTTGGACTGCTACGCAGAGTGTCCGGGGTTCGAATCTCGGCACATGCAAAATCAAAAAGTAGAAAAGATAATTTTTCTACCCGGCACCACCTCTTGGCAGGCAATGGCAAACCTACAAGAGTAAAAATTGCTATGAAAAGCTTTTCATTTCGCCGTTCGGATTCGGCATTAAACTGTCCCTTCCATTCATGTAGAAATATAACACGCACAACATGAGTGGATGCGAAAAGCTCGGCCTAGGCCCTCCATGAGTTGTTGTGCCATTAAAAGTAAAAGTAAGTAAAAGTAAGAATAAAATTTTTATTTGGATCGATAAATCAATTCCTGCTATTTACTTTTTAAAGATAATTTCACTTAATTGTTGCCCGTGACTACGCTTTAAGTGGTACATTCTGATAGTCCAATTTTGGCACACTTTTTCACAAATTTGGGCCGGAATCTCACCAATGACGCATTCAATGTTGGCTTCCAAAGAAGAAATCGTATTTGGCTTCTCTCTATAGACAAGACACTTAACATACCCCTACGAAAAATAGTCTGACGGGGTCAAATCACACAATCTTGGTTGCCAATTGACTACACAAAAACGTGAGATTAACTACTTACCCAATTCGCCTCTCAATTGATGCATGGTTTCGCGTGCAGTGTGGCATGTCAACACCGTCCACATGTCGGCCAAGTAAAATTTTTGCATTTTCGGCAAAGAAAAGCGTGTTATCATCGAACGGTATCTTTCTCCATTGACCGTAACGTTGCGGCTTTCATCGTCTTTGAAGAAGTACAACCCAATGATGCCGCCTGCCCATAAACCTCACCAAATAGTGCATTTTTCGGGATGCATTGGTAGCTTCTGAATTGCCTCTGGCTAGTCTTCACTCCAAATATGGCAATTCTGCTTATTCACGTATACATTGAGCCAAAAAGGAGCCTCGTCACTGAAGACAATTTTGCGACAAAAAACGGATCGAATTTTGATAATAAATTTCAATAATTTGCAAACGTTGTTCAGGCGTAAGTTTATTCATGATGAAATGGCAAACCAAACTTAGCATTTTTTACTTTGACACATTCCAAAAATCATGCGTGAACTACCCGAAATATTAACGTCAAAAACTAAGTATCAAAAAAATTACCCTTTATTATATTGAACAAGCAGATTTTGTCTTTTTTCACACAAAGCAACAATTCGCAATAATTAGGGAAATCACACGTTTCACTTTGCCAGCAATAGCATTGCCATATTGCGTTAATTAAAAAAACACTTCATTTTACCTTTAATTGCGCGATAATGGTTGCAAAAACCAATTCGAACAAAAAGTCTTTCAGTGTCACTATTAATTAGAGCAGGGGTGTACATACGTGTAAGAACTACAAATGATATCGTGCAATTACACGTTAAGAAAATCTTATTAGTAATCGTCAGAAGAAGTAGAAGAACGATTCTCAAACAACGAAGAAGCTAAAGTAGCTGCGTATTTTCAATTCAACTTGACGACGAATTGACGCATTTCAAATGCAATTCTTAATTATGTTGTTTTTTAAAATACAGCATGTTTTTGTTTTTTTTTTTCATAAATCGTACTACATGTATGTATGTATTTATGTTATTTATGTCAGTAATAAAAACCAAATTATGTACTAACGTCAAAGCTGTAATTTAATATTGCAATCATGTCTTTGCTTTGCGTTACGCTGTACTACCTGGGAATGGTTGTAGTTATTTTTGAGTAGTAGTTTGGCAACTATTTATTCTACATATGTATATACGAGTACTACTGTTTAGATACTACTACATATGTGCATACTTACCTATCAAATAACTGACACTCAGAAATTTGCTACTAATGCTGAATAATACAATATATGAATGTACTCATATCATTTCATTCTACATAGTATATATTTCAATGATATTTTTGACGTCACTATTTTAAGTAGATACAATCAATCGTATGCCTATATATAGTATACAATTGTATTAATTTAAATAATTTTATTTGTATTCGTTATACTTAATTATTTCTGTTATTTTGTTTACTTTTCTTATACTTCTATGAATGTATTGTTTCAGTAGTGGGTGTGTACATATTTTAACGTAGTTTGAGTTTTTTTTATATACGTGCTTTACATTTTCCTTAGATTTAAAATAATAATAATTTTTATTGAATTTTTTTCCTATTTATTTTTAGTTATTTGTATTTTTATATGTACCTAATTTATTTGTTGAAATTATGTAAGTGTTGATTATCCATTTCTGAAAATTAATAAAAAATGAGCTGATCGAGTGAGAGCATATTATATTGGGGAAGAAATGGGAAGAAAGGCTGCAGTTAGCCCCTTTACGAGTTATAGAACTTCCGTATTAAAAATAAATAGTGTAGAAATAATAACATTGTACTCGAATTTTAAATTTATTTTATTTTTGCCAAATTTTTTAATAGTTGATCTTACCTGGGCGCAAAGAATTCAATAACTTCAACCGTTTTGTCAGATTTGGTTGAGTTTTTGAGATATCGGCAATTTAAATATTTCATTGGAAGCTCACAGAGTTCATTGAGAACAGACCTTATATCTTACCTAATTTAAATAATTTAAATATTTAAGTTTACATAATACACATAAGGTAAGTAATACAATAACATATAATGGTCGCAGTGGCGTAGTGGGTAGTAAGTACGTTGGCCTGCCACGCAGAGTGTCGGGGTTCAAATCACGGCACAGACAAAATCAAAATGTAGAATGACAATTACGGACAAGGAGAAAATTTTACGTTTTTCAGCTTCAAATAATAATAATGTTCAACAAATGTTTCAAATATGTATAAGTTTTTGTTAATGTAACATAGAAAAGTTAACTGGAAGTGCTTAATATAAAATAATTGAAGTTGCGACTCTCCTGCGCTTAAAAGAATATGACTATGGGCAAATTGCAACAATGACAGTTTGCAAGGTGAAGGTTTTCAGCGGCATAAACCGGCGAAAGTACCGAAATATTATAAACAGCGCATTACAACAAAAGAATGCACCTACCCGTGCAGACGTCGATTGTATGAAGCAAGCATTATATGTGGAACAACCTCGTTTGACGCCAGCAATGAAAAACACGGATATTTTGGGCCAAGCTACACAAGAACTACACGAGTGAAGACTGGGATAAGGTAAGAAAAAAAACGTGCATATTAGGTAGACTAGAAGACCTTACGGAATCAATCCGATTTGTTAGAAGGCGCCCCTCTGAAAAGTACCATGCATCCTGCGTAATTACTCGTATAAAACATCCTCCGGCTCTGATGGTGGAGATGCACTAGGTCCGAGGCCCTATAGAAAACTGATGGGCTCACCTTGAAGTCGTTAGTATATCAGAGAAGGAACATAAATATTGTCATGTTAAAACATAATATTCTTGATTCATGGGAAAACAACCATAATTACTAAATATTAACCAATTCCAGTTAACTTTTCTATGTTTAATAAGGAGGTTAAACCATTGTTATAAATAAATAAATAAGTTGAAAAAACGTTGTTCAATGACGTATAGTAAAATTTTATGAACAAAATATTTTTAGAACGTAGGTGCCTCTTTTACTTTACTTTTAATGGCACAACATCCCATGGAGGACCTAGGCCGAGCTTTTCGCATCCACTCATGTTGTGCGTGTTATATTTCTACATGAATGGAAGGGACCTACAGTTTAATGCGAAGTGAAAAGCTTTTCATAGCAATTTTTACTGTTGTGGGTTTGCCATTGTCTGCCAAGAGGTGGTGCCATGTAGAATAATTATTTTTTCTACTTTTTGATTTTGCCTGTGCCGAGATTCGAACCCCGGACACTCTGCGTAGCAGTGCAACGCACTAGCAATACGCCACAGAGACCACGTAGGTGCCCTCTTTCGACCCTTTTAATGGGTAAGAAATGCAATTTCTTCGGAAAAGAGCAAAAACTATCCGTAAAATAGCGAGCTAATGGGTTAAAACATTAAATATCGATATCCATTGAATTCTTTTGGTCCAAATTAGGTTAGGATCGGAACCTTTGCTCAGATTTTGAACTTGCACATTGTAAACATTTATATATTTAAGCACGTTTTGATTGAGTTTTAAATAACTACTGTTAAAAAAATAAAAATAGGACTAATCAGAAATATTAAGCATACTTATGATGTGGGTGGAGCATTTCTTCGCATTAAACGACATAAGTATGTAAAAGAGCGCAAAGGATACTAGTTTTTCTCACTTTATTAAGAGCAGACGCTTATAAAAATAACGCGTCTCTGGCAATGTCCATCAAGTAAAAAGATAAAACAATTGCCAACTTATTAAAATATTGGCTGATAATTTTGAACCGAAAATAAATGGTCCGCAGAAAAGTAAAAATTTTACTTAGGAAATCAAAACCAGGGTGAGTTAGTAGCAGATTTTATCGTGGAAGTAACAGCATTGGCGTCAACGTGCAATTTCGGCACATTTCTGAAAGACCGTCTCTGCGTGACTAAGAGTGAACCTGTAACAGCAAACAGAACTGGCATGGGAGAGCATCATAAATCGCAATGCGTGAGCAAGAACGATATATACAAAACTCTAGCAGTAAGCTGAAGAGCTACAAGCAGCAGAAAGCCAGCAACTAAAAGTAGAAAATGTGAAAAGCGGCTTGATATAGCTGAGTACAAGCAAAAAACCTTACATGAGACATATGCCTGCATAAAGGTCTTTCTAAAGGGTTTCTTGTTGAAACTATATGCTGAGCAAATTCAGCTCGTGCATTTCGGCGTCGTGGCCATCGTCATCTTTAAAAATATAAGGACGGATGATTCCGCCAAACAAAGCATTTTGCTGAATGCATTGGCAGCTCTTGTATTTTCTTTGGTTCCTCATCTTACATAATGCGACATTGTTGCGACTTAACATGCCCATTCAACCAGAAATGAGCTCCTCCGCTGAACACCATAAAATGGTCAAGGACACTTATGTGATTCAACAATAGAGGTGGCAATGTTAGTGATGTGACGGGCACGTCACGAATCAAAAGTTAAAAATAAGATAGAGCTAGAAATTATGAAATCAACAGCGACACAAAAAGTAATTGAATTCCCAGAGGCCACTATTTTTTATAAAGAATTGGGCAGAGACGCTGACGTTGGCTCTTATTGTCTGCTCTGTGCTTGACACTAAGAGTGAAGCCACTGTAATTAACGTTAATAACATAGGTAACAGTCGAAACTATAAATACTTACCGATGTACACGAACTATCGATATTAATCGATAGCAGTCGTTGTTTTACCCAGCCCTAGCTGGAGCGCTGATATCCACTTTTGTAGAAAGTTGGTGTGTGACTAATATTGGTTATTACGAATACACTTATAGAATAAACTTACCATTAGGTTCTCGTATGTGAGAATAATTCTTCTTTTTTTTAATGGCACAACAGCCCATGGATGGTCTCTGCATCCACTCATATCATGCGTGTTATATTTGTGCATGAATGGAAGGGACCTACAGTTTTCTTGTAAATTTGTCAATGCCTGCCAAGAGGTGGTCCGTGTAGAAATATTGTTTTTCTTTTTACTTTTGGATTTTATCTGTGCCAAGATTCTAACCCCGTACACTCTACGCAATTTTTTTGACTTATCTGTATTTTAAAAGAAGGATTAAAAAACCCATTTCCAATAATCGCTTTTGCTTGAACGGTTATAAACGGAAACGACTGACATAACACTGCCATTTACTGAAAACAACGTTTTTAGACATAAGCTACTCTTTCAAATTGCCACAGATATATATAATAAAATAAAATTCAATACAATAAAATTCTTAGAATAAATGAAAATAATTCAGTCAAAGAACTTTTCGTTTTGGAATATTGAAGATAAGAAATTATGATTGTTTGGATGATTTGATTACGTCTGTTAATGGCAGTGAAATTTTCATTTGTGTAGAAATTATACTGAGCAGGAAGGTCTGTGCATTTAACTGTAGGTTACATTTAAGTTTTTGCATCGTTTATCATCATAACTCACTATAACAAATTTCGTTATAATTTTCCTCTCTCTTTGCTTGGATATTGTCCCTTGAATATTTCTTTTGTGGGCGTGGCTGTTGCCCAATGTTGAACATTTTTATAAAAATTTCATATTTTAGAATCTATTTCAATGAAGTCTACCGAATTTGCCTTAATTTAAATCATATTTTAATTTTCTAAACAGCAATAAATTTTTTGGTATATTCAACACTTATTCATTGAATACTTATTGTAGAGTATGTGATACTTATTATTTTTTTTATAATATATATTACAATATATGGTATGTCTTTTTTTTCTGTTAATGGCACAACAGCCCTTGGAAAGAAGAAATTTTGTTCCAGCGTTCTAAGTATAATATCATAATTTTGTTAGAAAATAATATAAGATTTTGTCAGAACATTATATTTAAAGTTCCTCACCGAAACTCATATTCGAATAACCTAGAATGACAAGCTGAAAATTCAAACTTAATTTTAACAACAATTAATAATATAAAATTATAACACATACGAGGGTAGATCAATAAGTACCCGTGTGTGAAGGCAGGTGGCGTTGCTGAGGGAAGTTAGCATTACCGTCGTATACTGCCATCTGTCACACGACACCACACTAAATTCCAAACTGATTCATAGGTTACTTTTTATTTGGCAGCCATTAGTATCACACGTGTTTCGTGTTTCTCTATAAAATGGAAAAAGAACAATATCGATCCGTAATTCGCTTTTTATTTTTGGATAGAAGAACATACGAAGAAATAAAAGCGAAGTTGGATGCTGTCTATGAGGACCCTTCACTTGGTTCAACGAATTTAAACGTGGTCGTACATCTGTTTTTTATGAGGAGCGCCCAGGCCGCCCGGCAGACATGGTAACAGAGGAAATCGTTGAAAAGGTCGGCGACATGATTCCCGCTGATCGCCGAACGAAAGTGCGCGAAGTAGCAGAGGCTGTAGGCGTGACGTACGGAACGGTAATTAATATTTTATATGATAGGCTAAGCATGAGAAAGGTGTCGGCCCGGTGGGTGCCGCGATTGCTTACGGTAGATAACAAGCGGATACGTAATTGTCGCGGCCAAATTGCATGAATTAAACTACGAATTGCAGCCGCACCCACCGTACTCGCCCGACTTGGCTCCCTGCGACTTCTTTCTGTTCCCCAACATGAAAACCTGGCTCGGGGGAAAAAAGTTCAACTCAAAAGAGGAGGTTTTCGTCGAGACAGAGGCTTATTTTTAAGAGTTTAACAAATCGTATTTTTTGGAGGGGTTAAAGAAATGGCAGAAACGTTGGGAAAAGTATTAAAAGTAGATTAATTGAAAAATTGAAAAAAAAAATTGTGAAAAACTTGCCTCTTCATTCCTAACACAGGTACTTATTGATCTACCCTCGTAGTTGTACGAGTATGTAGGGTATATAAAAATCGTACGATTTTCATTAAAATTTTGATTAACAATGAATTACTTATTAACAAACTAAAAAACATAACACAGCATTAGAAATTTGTATTGGCATTTTTAATGAATGGCGACTCTTGGCACGAGCCACTGATAGTAGAATCATAATAAAAAAGTAATGATTATGATTTCATATATTTAGTTTTCTTAGTTTATTTAAAGATATTTGAGGTTGAAAATGTTAATAATTGAACACGCCAATTAAAACAAACACAAATAGCATAAATACTTATTTAGATTAGATTTGGTTTCGGTGAAACTTCTTGCTCTATAGCAAATTCTAGGTAAAAAAGTAGTGCAGTATACCTTCATAAATACTTATACCGAGAGCCTTTCGCAAAAAATTTGAGACGATGGGAAAATTGAACAAATTTTCTAGCTGATGATGAAATTTCAAATTTGAATGGGTACCAAAAAGTGAATAATAATAGAAAACATAAGGCTCGGATCCCGTTCAGATAATACCAGCTAGGAACTTTGAGAAAAATTTGAGGTCCGATTACCAATCATATGTTTTCCAGATTAAAAAACACGCCGCTAATAAGTCAAAAGTGAGATCTTACACATCAGATCCCAGTGTGCCTTTGGTAGTCGAGTTTAATAATTTGTATGACTGTAGACTCGCATTAGAACAATTTGTATTTTTTATTGAGTGTAACTGCACACACGATATTTACAATCACTAAAAAATTGTAATAAGAAATAAATCTATTAGCGTTCATATTCTACTTAATAAATGTATTACTTTTCTTTAATTTCATTATACTGACATTTCTAAAAATCACACCCACAATTTAATGTCATCAATTGTATAAAATCTCATTATGAATCAATTATGTACACCAGCATTTATATGTATGCATATAAAGATAATAAATCACAAAATGCTTCTACTAATAAGTAGCTAAACTATGTAAGTATGTATGTTTGTATATGGGAGCATATAACTACAATATGAAGCAAAACTACTACCATAAAAGTAACTTTTAAGAACACGATAATTAAACCGATTTTAGCCTAGTTTAAACCGGATAGCTATGCTAAAAATGATTTGAACCAGCTTTTTCTTAAAAATCTAATGAAAATTATATGAAAGCTTTTCTTGTGCTCAATTTGTAAAATTTGCTTTTTAGTAAAACAGAAATATTTAACAATACATACTTACTGTATTGTCATACTAAATTGTGAACAACGTTCTTTGTACACGTTGTTGTGGTGTCAAATTTGTCGAGAATTTCGGACCATGTTTACACCGCCCAAATAATTTAGTCAATTACATACACTTAATTAATTAACACTAACAACATTTACACAAATAAAAAATGAAAACGCTGATAATTTGTAGTATGTGTTTTCTGCTCCTGTGAAATTCGTGAGGTACGAAAAACGCAATCGTACATATCACAACTGCAGTGGCGTAGCCAGGTCGGGTGACACCCGGGGCGGCCATAAATGGTGTCACCCTATAATACCTCTCTTCTTTTGAAAGAAATATACTATGTGTAGGTGTGTACAATTATTTTTTATTTAAAAGTAAGTAGATAATACAGGAATTCATAAAGATGAGTGAACTTAAATTATTACGCACTTAATTTAAGTCACAAAATAGTTAAAACCTCTTCTTAAAGATCTTGGAAGATATTTGTTTACATATAATTTTTTTTAATGAGTACTTAATTGCTGTTGTAGGAAATTGATGTATGTATGTGAGTACATATTTAAAGTACTAAATTTACATTGCGATATATGAAGCTTTAAAAAAATATTTTAAAAATGTTGCATTTTTTCGCAGCAAATTCTGAAATAACATTGCCGAAATCTAATTTGCTAAAAAATTCATTTTCTATTGATAAAATGGCTAGGTCGGATATCCTAGATTGACACATAGTTGAGCGTAAATATGATTTAATTAGATTTAATTATGAAAAACTTCTTTCACATGAAGCCACAGAGACACAAACTGTTAAGAACAATTGAAGAGCTAAAGGTACGTTTGAAACAGACGCTATAAAGTCCCATTCTACAATAAAAGTTAGCATATCAAGCGTAGTCCATTTAGTTGCGACTTTAAATTCAATGTTTGCTAATTTGTCTACGAAGTCTTTGTACTTCTACTTTAAGTTCTTCTTCTACAACTCCATCGCAGTGCGACACCAACTTTTTTGCATTTATATTTAGTTCTTCATCCGTGCAAAACAGCAAGTCATTTGTTTTCAGAATTTGAAAGATACCGGCTATATCATTGAATGTCATGGTTCGAGAATTTAATTCTGTCAAGAAACGATCGATGCATTCAAGCATCGTCCTCCTTTTTTATTCTTTAGCAGTTAAACCAATATCTCGTTCCGTTTCACCCGGCATTCTTTTCTTGTACCCTATGAGCGGACTGATGCTTATTCCAAGCTTTGAGTATAATGATAATAGCCTTCTCCAATGCATCTTCCACTAAACATTCCCGCTTTTCTTGTAAAAAGAGAATTAGGGCATTCGATTTCGCTATTACTTTATCGACAGTTAGTCCTGGAGTTTGCAACTATTTTTGTGTAGCATACACTTCCTCCAACACATCGTGGAAAAAACAAATGAAAGTATAATTTACTTAGGTAATTATAATATTTTTCCGTTTTTTGGACATTGCGGGTGTCACCCCAAAAATGGTGACACCCGGGACGGAACGCTTTGACCCTCCGCCGACCTCCCCCCCCCGTCTTCCCCTCTGGCTACGCCTCTGCACAACTGTTTTTTTGGCCCCCTCCCCAATACCGTTTAACCAAAGATCTTAGTTAAAGATTTTTTTTTATAGTATTTTCTTCACTTTTACGTGTAGAGGGGGAGACGAAGGGGGAGTCATATACAATAAATCGAGGTATAAGAAATTGTCGTCTCGTACTCGTAAACGAAACAGAATAACCGAAAGCACAGATTATATAGGAAAAATGCAATTGTGCTCAAAAGAAACGTATTATTTGAAAAGTATGAGATCGAGAAAGTAGGAAAACTAAAGAGAAAGGTCCAAATAATAAATAAACCCACCCTATGAGTTGAAATTTATTTGACAACTTGTGCCACATGCAAGCACACTCTCGCGCTATTGTGCCTCAGCCGTTAAAGAATCTATCTTCTATCTTACTACATACATATTTGTTAGTATAACTCCTTGTTTCAGAAGATCGAAAAGTACTATTTTATCTACATTCCTGAATTTTCATTTACGAAAGAACTTCTCCAGGACGATAACCAACAAAACATAAAAAGAATTACGCAAATCCACTTATGCAAAAATCCCATGGAAAAAAGCACTTTCTGTTTTCTCCGAATTTTCCAATTTTTCGGGTAATTTTTCCAATTTTTCCTGATTCGAACTTTTACAAATATTGAAAAAACAAAAATTTTTCAAATCGGTCCAACCAGCCTTTCTCAAGTGATGCAATTACCAACGAACAGCACTTCATTTTTATATGTATGGTATATGTATTTAGATTTAAGCCAAGATTTTTGTATCTTAATTTATTGCGCAGATTCATCAAAATGACAGTAAAATAAGAAAAAATGCTTTCAATTGAAGCAAAACTGGAGTAGCACTACATTGAAAGTCTAGGAAGAAAAATGCTGTTGGATTTTACAAGAGTTACCATATTTGAATGGTATAAACATGTTGTAATGTGGTTTAGCCTGATTTAAACCAGAAAAAAAAGATTTTTACCGTATTTTCCAGTCCTGGCATGAACAAAACCGAAAAAGCCAAGCCTGCGTTAAATAGCCACTAGTGTTAACAAATGGATAAAGACCCGCGCAGTTAAGTTTCTTCTCATCTCAATGAAAATAATGTGTAACAAATTTTTGAAATCAGATAACTTTTTCTTGTCCCATTTGCGTCTCGAAACTACCAAAATTATATAAATTTTTTTTTTCAATTTAATGCGAAAATAATGTCTCAGTTTAGTGGTGCCATGGTGGCTGCAGCGTAGTGGTAGTGCGTTGGACTGTTACGCAGAGTGTCAGGGGTTCGATTCTCGGCACAGGCAAAATCAAAACGTATGGTAGAAAAGACAATTTTTCTACACGGCACCACCTCTTGGCAGGCAATGGCAAATCTACAAGAGTAAAAGCTTTACACTTCGCCGTTCGGATTCGGCATAAAACTGTAGGTCCCTTCCATTCATATACAAATATAACATGCACAACATGAGTGGATGCGAAAAACTCGGCCTAGGCCCTCCATGGGCTGTTGTGCCATTAAAAGAGGGGTGTCGTAAGGAGTTCAAAGTTTAGAAATGTTGACCAAAACTTGTTCTTTTCATACAATTTTTGCTGAAACTTGGAAACTCTGTACCAATAATTAAACCAATAACAGAGCTGGTGAATTTGCTTGAATCTTTGGTTGAAAAATTCTGAAAAAAAATTATCAAAATTTCGATACCTTTCGTGATCTTAGCTGGGAATGAAGGTGCAATCTGATAACGAATATTTGTTTCATATTATTTTCATCCAAATGAATTAACTGCTCTTGGTACTTATAGATTTGTTAACATTATTGGCCAGTTGTTATGACCCAAAAATGCTCTTTCATGCGGACAGTTTTGCTTCACACTGTTCATGTGTAGTATGTACGAGAGCGACGGATGTTAAGTGAAAATCAACGGAATCGCAAACACAATGAAAAATGCAAATAAGAAAAGTAAAAAAATAAAAATAGCAATTAATTAATTCACACTTTGCATTTTGCATTTACATACATGCGACACTCATCAAAATTTAAACAATATTATTTGAAGAAATCAATTAATTTCTCTTTTACGTAGTAGATTTTACGTTTTTACGTGACCGCAGAGTGTGATTCACTTTAGAATTTAAGATGAAATTCATTTAATCATGCATAGGTTTCGATGAATGCAAGCAAGTGATGGGCGTTACTATAATATCTCCAGAGTATTTCCGAAAACCCAACGAAAGTGCGTCAATCCTACTTCGTTATTAATGAGATTTTTGACGGTTTCATTTACATACTATATTTGTATAAAAACAACATACGATTTTGGACAAAGTACGTAATCATATTTTTAAGTATCTGCTATTGGAGTCATTTGAAAAAGTTGTACGAGTAGAGCAACAATTCATACTAAATGCTAGAGATTGTTTTTTTTAATTAAAATTCAAATTTAATTCATTATATTGCCTACAGTTTTGTTTCATGTACATTTTTTTAATATTTTTTTTTTTTACCATTTACACTACTGTCATACGAATAACAGAGAAGAATTTCCCACCCCATTTGCGTCAATTGAAACATAAAATAATATTAATTTGTTTTTTTTTGTTTTAAATGATTAGCCTTGTACTAGTTTCCAAATCGCATAAGTAAAACTACTTACTTGATCTAGTAAATCTAGCTAGCAAAAACAACAAACATCAGATTCTAAAGACTTAGTGACGTGATGGGGGTAAATACCCTACTTATTATGGTATAAATAAAAGTTTAATTATTATTATTTATGAATTAACTATTTGTATATGAGCAAGCGTAGAGGAAGATTTTTTAGAAATTCTAGCAATAATAAGATTAATTTCTATTTTTGTATGATTATTTACGTACATATGTACCTAGAAATCTTTACACATATCAAAGCCTAAACGCAAGACACAAAAAAATTTAAATTAACTGATTGAACTTTTTCTTAGAAATATGTTATCATTACTATCAGGAATTATACACTGTGCATCTTCTTTTTCTTTTAATAGCACAACAGCCCATGGAGGGCCTGGGCCGAGCTTTTCGCTTATCGCATCCACTCATGTTGTGCGTGTTATATTTGTGCATGAATGGAAGGGACCTACTGTTTTAATGCTGAACCCGAACGGCGAAGTTTTTCATTGCCTGCCAAGAGCTAGTGCCGTGTAGAAAAATTGTTTTTCTACTTTCTGATTTTGCATGTGCCGAGATCCGACCACGGACACTCTGTCCAACGCACTACCACCACGCCACAGCGCCCACTGATACTATGTACCCCAGGATTTTTATTTCTAAGACCGCGTACGGTGGGTTTTATAGATATTTTGATGCTGAACATGAATCTGAAAACAGAATTTTTCTAGTTTTGTAATATCGAGAAAACCAGTTTCTAGGCTAATTTGTAGTATATTTTCATAATCATAGCTTTTTTAATCTCAATAAAACGACAACTAAAAACAACAGCTGATTGATTGGCAAAGATTCGTTTTTATAATGAAAAGTTAAACACTAATCTCCCTTCTAAGGTTCTTTGGTCAAATTTAAGAAAGTTTGGTGTCTGTGATAAATGTAACTCTGAATGTAATATAGATCCGGATGTGTTTGTAGAATCTCTTATGTCTAATGTAGAAGATGTAGACAACACATCATTCAGTTCTTTGGCGTTCCTAGCTTTAAATAGTTCTTTTTCGATTTCTGTAGTTTCTGAATGTGATGTAGTTAGATGTTTTATAAAAATTAAGTCTGAGGCAATGGGTGAAGATGGTCTTCCTATTAGTTTCCTTAAGATAATTCTGCCATTTATTCTGGGTCCACTCACTCATATTATCAACCATTGTTTTACTACTTGTAGTTTTCCAAGTGCATGGAAAATCGAAACTATAATTCCACTACCGGGCGATTTCCGCCCTATCAGCATTCTTTCTCCACTATGCAAGGTCTGTGAAGATCCGAGCAAATTTACACATACCTATTCGAGAACGATCTTTTGCCATCTCTTCAATCGGGGTTTAGATCTGGGCAAACTTGCTCTACAGCTATGCTGCAAATTTTGGATGATGTGAATATATCTTTTGATAACGATAATGTCACTTTACTATGTCTTTTGGATTTCTCAAAAGCATTTGATAAGTCATTCATTCATTGCTGTGCAAGAAATTAAGAACATATTTTGATTTCAATGATAGTGCAGTACTGCTTATGAGTAGCTACTTAATGGGTAGGCTCGAACGGGTTAAGGTAGGTAAGGGGCACATCTTGGACCACTGGTTTTTAGTATTTTTATAAATGATATTTTTTCTACATGAAAACACTCTACTATGCATGCTTATGCTGACGATATCCAATTATATTTGTCTTGTCCTACCGCGCTTGTTGATGACTTGTGTTTTAAAATGAATGAAGACTTAATGGCTCTTAGCTTATGGAGTAAAAATAATGGACTTTCTTTGAACGTAAGTAAATTTTATGCTGTACCTATTTGTAAAAAATCGCTGTTTGTTTATTCCGCCTTTATATGTTGGTAAGTCCAAGTTAGAATTTGTAAGTAAAATTGTTAACATTGGTTTCCATGTGAATTCGTTTCTAAATTGTGTTGACAATGTGAACAGTGTTGTGAAAAAGAATTTTCTAACCTTACCTAGTCTTAGAATGTCCGGTGGATGCTTACATCTTGAAACCAAGAAAATATTGGTAATACAATTAATTCTACCTTTAGTCTCATATGCTGAACTTGTATATTGCAAATTGGACTCGCAGTCACTACCTAAGCTTGATGTGGTGTTCAATAACGATACTCGTTGTGTACTTATATGGACTTAGGAAATATGATCATATCTCGGACTTCAGAAGCAAGTTACTTGGGTGTACTATCTCCAATTACCTTAAGGATAGGAGCTGTATGTACTTGCATAAACTTATTGTGACTAGGACTCCTGCGTACTTATATGACAAATTGCAATTCAGTCATTCCGCTTGAATTAGTTGCCTTTTTTTTATTGGCACTATTAGGCTTTGGAATTCATTGCCTAACAATTTACGTTGTGTCTCCAATAGAAGCAGTTTCAAACTATTAATTTTCAATCATTTTTTTAATCCATGATATAAACATATGAATAAAATCAGTTATCTGCATACTTATTTAAATACAATTCCATATATGGTATGTATTTTTGAGTGTTAAGTTATGTTTTTCTTTTAATATATGTTATAATATTATCTTAATTTTTTAAATTATGCTTTACGTATGATAAATATTTATTCTTATATATTTCTATTTCGTAAATAAATAAATAAATACCATATATTCTCCTTAACAGTTTCCATTTTATGTATAGCTTTCAAAAATTGCTACCTTGCGATGATATATTCATATTTGAAGTCAGCGCTCAGTGCAACATAATTTCTATTTTATATCCCGCGTAGTGTTATTCTCATAAATTTTTCAATGCTGAATCCGAATCCGAAAGGAGATTTCATATATCAGATTAAGTTTACTAGAAATTTGAGATAAAAATTGAAATAATGGAAAATACCCCAAAAATTGCTTTTTTAGTTTTCAATCTCAAATCAAAGAAATATTAATAAAGTTTTTGTTTTTGTGGTACAGGATTATTATTAAATATCGTGGAGTGCTGACTGAATCTGGGAAAAAATTGTATCTGCTATTGAGAATTTCATTGAAACAATTTTAATTTATCATGAAATTATTCGAAATTCTCTTTTGGGACTTAATAACTAATACCAATAACCAATAACTACAAATAATCGCACTGAGCCCCTAGCTTTACAAGGAAATTAATGCCAGTCTATATTTATGTACACATGTACATGTGTAAAAAGTGAATCATTTTACTCTTTAATTCTTTAGAGTCCAAATGTCTACAAGCTCTCTGCAAAATTCCGCAATAATTCCATGAATATTCCACCCCGGAAATTACAATACTAGGAAACTAAATACAGAATACACAATTGCTAAGAATTTCCGCCCACCGCAAAGTAGGAATTTATGCTGACGAGTGTTGTGTGAAAAGTAGAGACACTTAATTGAAGAAGCAATGAACTGCATACGATCTGCTCTAGGTGAAAGCAACGCTATCAAAAAACGTACCGTAATACCAATGACGAAATATTTTTATATGCATGTGTGTATGTACATATGTATAGTATATCGTTTACACTTTTCGATTAACTTTTTTCCGGTTTTATAATATTTTCGTTTTATTTGTGCACAAATATTTGCATAAGCTATGCGTAATCGTATGTATATGAATGAATTTGTATATATTTTGTTAACATCAAAGACATAATGAAATATTAATGCAACGCAAATTTACAAATGTGTTCTACGTATTGAAAGCGTAAACTTTAGTATATGACGTGTTGATATTAAAAAAACAAAAACAATAATACGACGAGTATAGGGATTTATAAAATTATGAATTTATATATGAAATTGAAAGTTCATGTGTCTCTGGCAGGTAGCTACCGCTAAAGGCGTGTCAAACGTGACGTTTTCATTATTGCATCACGAAGATGAAGGAGATGATGATGTAATGAAAGTGGCAATTGAGTTATTAAATACTTAAATAAAATTAAACACCGTTACATCATATTACACATTCCCATATGAACTCGTAATGTAATGACTTGCCGTTTTTTTTATAATTCTACAATAAACGTTTAAGTTTTAATTGTGCCAAAAAGTCATTAAACTTAAGGTTGAAACCAAAAATGGCATTTCAAATTTAGTACATGTAAACAAATTCGTAATTGAGTTAATTAATTTTTACTGGTTGCAAAATAAACACCGCATATTTATTCTTGACTGCTTGCTGCTTTTAAATATGGAATTAAAAATGAAAAAAGACATAATTATAAATATATACTAGGGCTGTTTGTATCTAATTTAAGTCAATCGTATATCCAAGGGGTGTCCTTGTCCACCTCCCCCCTTACTTAGCTGGCACTACAACCAATGATCTGTCTTGAGCGCCTCTATAAAGCTTCGCCAGTCGCAATGGCGCCAGTTGGTAAGGCCAAATGCAGTCAGGTCGCCCTGTATCTAGTTTTTCCAACGGAGATTAGGACGTCCTTCACCGTGGCTCGAATAAAACACCCTTCTTGCCGGAGTGCCTTCTTTAATTTGCTCAACATGGCCCAGCCAGCGAAGCTGCCATCTTATTCACTACATCCATCTTATTCGATACACGTCGTCCACTCATATTGGGTCATAGATCTTACAGAGTATCTTCTAACAGCCTCTCATCATTAGTGGTCAATGTCCACGTCTCTGTGCCACATTAGGACGGGAAGTGTGAGGGACTTATAAAGCGTTATTTTCGTCGGTCGAGCGACCAACCGAGTGGGCTCTGCTTCTCAATTGCCTACTAAGCCCGTAGTAACACCTGTTTGCAGGAGTTTATTGCCGCTTGTTCTCAAGGCTGACATTATTTTTGGTGTTGATGCTGGATCCTAGGTAAAGGAAATCCTTGACGACTTATAAAGTACAATTCTTAACAATGACAATTTGTACAAGGCGCCGTGACTCTTTATTTATTCACCACTAGACCCACTCGGCTAGACTTCCCTACCAGATTGGAGAATGCAGCAGTGACTGCTCGCGCGTTGGTGTCAATGATGTCAATATCATCATCGTATGCTGGCAGCCTGATACTCTTGATACTCCAGTAAAAGGTTCTCTGCGCTGGTGGTTCAAAGACGAATAAGCGTTGCAGGGATACCAAAATCAGACATTGCGGCGTACAACTGATCCCTAATCGTGCTGTCGGAAGCGGCTTTATCAGCGACGAATAGATGGTGAGTGTCGATCTGTCTCGGGTCTTTGGCGTAATGTGAATATCTGGTCGATGGTGGATTTACTAGGCCTGAAGCCACACTGATAAGGACAAATCAGTTTGTTGAAAACACAACACAACTCATCAGAACTGAAAGCGGAGATAACGCTCCGGCAATGCAGATGGAAGTCAGCGGTTGAAGCTCCAGGGGCTGCGATCGAGTTGCAATTATTCCCAACTATTTCAGTTATGACAACAATTCCAGAGCTATCATTATCCTTGAGTGGCATTGGTCCATATTCACATAGAAACGAATATATGTATACAGCAATGAGGCGATTAGAACGTTCGCCTAACTCAAGCAAAGATGTTCTGAAAATTGAAGTGCATAGAAAAGGCAAGGATAATCTGAAAGAATATCATTGAAATTATGTACCTACGTATTTTCATTTAGACAATTTGGACAATACGCATTGCCGAAGCCATGATAGAAGTGTCATGGAACCTCTCATAAAAATGTCTGCAAAATTTACTTACTTATTTTATATAAATTACTACTTGTATATATTTTTTATGTAAATGTATCATTAATTTATAATTAATCACATCTTAAACTTTGAAAAAGTCAGTTTGTAAGTTGAAAAATGCTGAGCCCTTTTTGGAAAATTCTGGATCCGCCCTTGCTTTAAGTAACTAGTGTGTTCCATTTATAGTATCCAAATCTGATAGGATTTTTTAACATGCAATCTGAGCGGTAAATTTAGCAATTCGAGTACCAGAAAAAGGGCAATAAAGTTAAAACAAAAACGATTAACCGAATTATGCAAGAATTGAACTAGGTTATTGGGATTAGCGCTCAACTAAAAACTTTTTCGAAATCGAATTTAAAGTAGATAAAGGAAAAACTTTTAAAAATTAAAATAAAACTATCTATTTCCGATTTTTAAACCATTTTTTAATAAATATCGATTAAATCGATTGAATAATAAAATCTATAATTATGCAAAAACTTAGTAAAACATGTAATTTTGACGAGATTTCACAAACATACTCATACATGAATAAATTATCTCGTAATAAATCGGAAATCGTGCATTAACTCTTATCAATAATGCATCAAGTACACATGCACTTAAATTAAAAACAAAGGTAGATATTTAAACGCTTAGTGAAATAACGGAAAGATAGTACAAAACAAATAGATTATAATTAACTAATTATTGGAAAGAAACTAGTAAAATTCTTAATTACATCACGCGTTGTTTGAAATTGTTTGAAACGTATTAAACACGCAGAGTTATTGATAGTTCAACAAGCTCACACGGAGATTTTTCATACATTTGCTTTCACGGAGTTGTTTTTGTCTGTTTGTCGGGAAAACTTATTTTGCATATTAAATTTAAGTATATTCTGGGTCCTGTATGCTATCCCATCAATACTAAGCTCGTTGTATTAAGTATTTTTGGATATTCCTCTGGCAGAGATATATTTTATAATTTTTTGTTTTTTTTTGCAGCAGTCCTTACAAATACAGCACAAGATCTAAGGTCTAGAAGAAAATAGCAAAATATATTTGTATTTTATGCACCCAGAAATTTGGGTTTAAGGTGGACAGTGGATCAAAATATTTTCATGCTGTACGTTTCTGTTTTGTCTGTTATAATCACAACTTATTCTTTCTTCTTTTAATGGCAAAACAGCCTATGGAGGGCCTAGGCCGAACTTTTCGCATGCATTCATGTTGTGCGTGTTATATTTGCACATGAATGAAGTTCATGCCGAATCCGAACGGCGAAATGAAAAGCGTTTCATAGGCAACTTTTACTCTTGTAGGTTTGCCATTGCCTGCCAAGAGGCCGGGTAGAAAAATTGTTTTAACTACTTTTTGAATTTGCCTGTACCGAGATTTGAACCCCGGATGCCAACGCACTACCAACTACGCCACAGTGAACATGACACTGAAATTCAAGAGACAATGCGAAGCAGCCCTCATATAATAGTTTCTTACTTAAATGACATCCATGTTTCTCAGACATACTCGTATACAAATACAACTTACTCAGCTCAAAGCATTCTATTATTATTTATTATAATTTGCACATTAATTATAATTTAGCATTGCTTATTACAATCCTCAAATTACCACCTACTTCAAATCAATAATTATAATTAAATTAGCAAAAATAATAAATTAATTATAATGAATGGTTCAAAACGTTTATTGACGTCAAAATGTAACAATTGTTGAATGAATTAATTTTTTTAACGAAATAAAAAAAAACAAAAAACTAAAAATAAAATAGTTCCAAACAAAAAGAATAACATATTTGTATTATTTTTAAATATTTTTATTAAATTTTTTTTTATTACTGTGTTACTGATATATTAAATGTGTGTATTTCAATTTCTATTTGCAATAAATTCGCTCAAAAATAAATGTTGGCATTATTTATGTATTGTAAATATAACAAAATTATTTTTGATTTCTGCAGATATAAACACATAGTAAATATGTGTACACATATTTTAATAAGAATAAATAACAAAAATAATTTATTGCTGTGAAAATCAAAAAAAAAAAAAAAAAGAAAAAGTCAGCGAACAATGAAATGCGTCACTTTGACGCCTGCTATTCAATTAACAATTGTATTCGAATATGAATAAGCATGATTACCCCTATAAAACGAATAGTGGTCACTAAGCTGCTGTTTATACTGGTGTTCGCTGTTCGACGAACACATCATATTTTACTCTCGTGCTGCGTGTAGTGGTTACATTGGTGTTCGTTACAGAGTTGCTTTTTGTCGAAATTCAGTTCTTTGTTTAATACAATTTTTTACGCAACGGCAACACTAAATGGTATACCAAAAAACTTTAAACAATAAATTGAAAAATTATGAAGATAATATGATTTTTCTTCAATAGTTTTATGAATAATATATTTAATATTCATTTTTAAAAACTAAAAAAATTCGCAACTTCGCTTTTTTGCATATGAAAATAATAATGTACACTTTTCCATCTATTTTACATACATTTTTGTTCTTTTTTTTGTAGAATAACTCATTGACACCCTGAATACTCGGCGTGCTCGGTGTACATTTCACCCAGCATATCGTGTTCGGTGTGAGAGTGAGTAAAAGCTCTTTTTTTCGTGTTCGGGCAACAACAATTTCATGGTATTCGCCGAGTAAACTTTGAATATAACCACAGCCTAATTGAAGAGAATTTCTTCAAACTGCCGTATTCTTACTTACATAATTTTAATTGGAAAATTGACAAAATGATAAAATGCTGTTTTCAATTGAGCTGGCATTTCAATTGTACTTATAGTATAGATCGCGATTTAATTGAAAAGTTTTGATTCAATTCACTTTACGCATACATTATTACTAATTTGAGAGATGTCGCGAGTGTAAAATGGCACGCTCACCAATGCTTACCTACATACTTTACTTTGATTAAGGGGATATACATAGTCATATTTAAACTATAGGTACATATATATGCCCATTTATCATCATTTAAGAAAAATTCACAGTTTTAACATTTCCTGTATCTTTGGTATTTATTTTTTTTAATAATATGCCAGTTTTATTAACTTAAGTGGTTTCTGTTTGTTGCATTTTTCACACAGACAATTTTGTTTTAATTATTTAGTTGTGTGAAGCACAAAAAATTAAGAAAAATATAAGTAGTTCAACTAGAGAATAAGCAGCTCATATTTATTAAGTATCCAGTGGTACTATTCTCATTTGTGAGAAAAGCTTGTCAACTAATGTATGTAGATGCACTTAAAGAGAAAGCTAGATTTAAGGCTAAATCAAAACTTTTAGAAGGAAAATAAACACATTCCCAAAACACTTCCCAAAACACATTAAGATAAGAAAGAAACCTTGCTGCGATTTCCTAATCGAGCAGATAGGGCTTCACAATTCTTTTCATATACAGGGTGGACCATTTATAATTTTGAATTTGATTTTGGTGTAAATAAGAAACGAATAATGTGATTTTTATTGTTCGGAAGTATAATCCTTCCGGTTAATTGTGGAACACTATTTCTTCCAAATTACTTCCTCGGCTGGCCTTGCGGTCAACCTATTTTTTCAGTACATTTTTATGGAGCTGTACTTGACCGATGGCTGCACCAATTCTGTAACAGCCTTAATCGTTGCTAGATGGTTAGCGTAACACTTATCTTTGACGGCTCCTCAGAAATAATAGTCCAACGGATTATTAGCCACAACGGCTAATAACTCGATTTTAAAATTTCCCAAAGATCGATTTTTGCTCGGCTTGTGTGACACGGCGCGCCATCCGATTGAAACTAAATGTTTTCTAAGTTCATATCTTATAAAATAGTCCACAAATAATCAGCTACTATATCATTGTGCGGTAGCGCACATCATTCACTCTAACGCATCTTCCTTCTTCTGAGAAACAGCAGCAATTTGTTCGGTTGTGAGCACTGTAGGAGTTCGATAACGTGTAGCTTTAACCGTTAAAGATCCAGTTTCACGCATACGTTTAACAAACTGACCCACAAATGGCGTGGTAGGCGCTTCTCATCTATCGAAGATTCACCATTTAGCAAGTAAATTTTTAATAAGTCTCCTGTTCAAACGTCGACCCATTTCAATAACAGCACTAATATAACAATAAAACTAATTTTCCGTCATAATACGAATGACATTAGAGTTGCCACACTCAAAATAATCAGTAGTTCAAATCCTAAATGTTAGATGGACTACCCTTTAGTTTAGTTTAGTTATTAAATGCAATATAAATAAACCCCAACTGTATTTACGCTTTCGAACCTATTCCCTTGTCTTCTTTCGTGTGATTAATCATAGCGTTACATCTTTATCTATTATTTTGTATTTATTATTGCAATTTGTTTGCAAAAATATCACGTGCCTTTTTTAGTGCAAAATTAGTAGTAGAGAGAAGAAAAAATATTTGAATAATTTGATTACCCTTCTTCTAGTTTTATTGTTTATTGCAAAATGTCCTACATATTGTACTTTTATGATGAAAGAAAAAACAAAATTGTTTTTATTAATTTGCAAGTTACTTGTCACTTTGATTGTTGTGATACAATATTTTTTCCACATGATCATGGCCAGCGTACATGTACGAGTATGTATAGTAGCTCTCCGTCCAAGCTCACTTCAAGCTACAAAATTCAATTGACGTCAGAGCATAAAATACGAAATTAAAAACGTTTTATTTTTCTGATGTTATTATGATTTTATTGCTTCGATGTGTTTTTTTTTCTCGAATTTGAATTTAAATTCAAATTTGAATCTGTAACGTATCCATCATATGTATAAACATATGCACGAGTAACTATAGAACGATCGCTAGAGTACGATCCATTGTTTTCTTAACGTTAAAGGCCTCGACCGATTGATTGTGTTTTGATAAGTGCAACTAATGGTCGATCGAAAGATTAATCGAACGATCGTAAGCGCGTTCAAGAGATAAAGGAACTTTTTTATTCTACATAGTTTTGACCAATTGCAATATTTTTTGATATTATAATCTTAGTAAATGCAATAAGTGCATATGCTTAGCATTGATTTTAGTAATAAAATTACTGCAGTGGTTGTATAAGTATGCTAAACAAAATTTCAAATACTCATGAATAAGTAGTGCATATAGTGCAAATGAGCACATGCTAAATGGTATATACCAGGTGTACATGTATGAAACCGATAATTTTTTTATGAAAATACACGTTTGTTTAAGTAAAATGGTTATACATTCAATCTTCAAAGAAATGGTCATTGCTAGCTAGACATTTTTCCCATCTTTCTGGTAATTTGCGAATGCCTCGCCAAAAAAACTATTAGTTTTTTGAGTCAAACCAGTCATCGAGCCATTTTTTGACATTTTTTGACATTTTTTTGTCAGAAAAATCAGTTTTTGTTGCCTAAATTGATATTCTGGACGTTTTTAGCGGAAAGCACGGTTCAAATCGGCCAATTGTTGTTGGTAGCGATGACCAGTAACTGTTTCACCTGTTTTCAGAAGGTTAAACCAGCTAACACCTCGCTGTACCGGGCTTAACATATAATCGTTTACTTTTGGGATTCTCAAAATAGATCCATTTTTCATCGCCAGAAACAATTCGATGAAGATATGACTTTCTTTTGTACTTGGCGAGCAACATTTAACAGGTGGTTTTTGATTTCCTTGCTGTCTTTCAGTCAATTCATGCGGCACTCATCTTCCCACCTCTTACTTACCTCATCTTCTCTTACTTACTTTTCAACACTTTGTACGTTGGGCCATAAATACAATTTATCGAAATATACTTATATAATACGACGTCAGCGCAGCCTGAAAATACACGTTTGTTTAAGTAAAATGGTTATACATTCAATCTTCAAAGAAATGGTCATTGCTAGCTAGACATTTTTCCCATCTTTCTGGTAATTTGCGAATGCCTCGCCAAAAAAACTATTAGTTTTTTGAGTCAAACCAGTCATCGAGCCATTTTTTGACATTTTTTGACATTTTTTTGTCAGAAAAATCAGTTTTTGTTGCCTAAATTGATATTCTGCACGTTTTTAGCGGAAAGCACGGTTCAAATCGGCCAATTGTTGTTGGTAGCGATGACCAGTAACTGTTTCACCTGTTTTCAGAAGGTTAAACCAGCTAACACCTCGCTGTACCGGGCTTAACATATAATCGTTTACTTTTGGGATTCTCAAAATAGATCCATTTTTCATCGCCAGAAACAATTCGATGAAGATATGACTTTCTTTTGTACTTGGCGAGCAACATTTAACAGGTGGTTTTTGATTTCCTTGCTGTCTTTCAGTCAATTCATGCGGCACTCATCTTCCCACCTCTTACTTACCTCATCTTCTCTTACTTACTTTTCAACACTTTGTACGTTGGGCCATAAATACAATTTATCGAAATATACTTATATAATACGACGTCAGCGCCGTCCCAAAAAATATATAAACCTTCTGAGTCACCAAACCAGCCATTGTGATATGTTCAGTGGTTTAGACGTGATGATGTCACATACATCGCACAAACGTTTTTAAACAATACATTAAGATTAGAAGAAAATACGGCCTAAACTTAGCTATACTTACATAGTTGTTCCTTAAATATTTTTATGTTTACTGCATTAAAAAGTGCAAAGTGTCAGATATAATATGAAGATAGCGTGTGAATGGGGCAACTAGGTAATATAAAAATAATGAGTTGATCTGTTGGTTAACATACTCGTATGTATTTTTCAAATTTGTAAAATTTTGGGTTTTATGTTTTGTTTTTGTTTACATTTTTTGGCATTTGTTAAATTTAAACCCAAAATTATAAAAAAAGATTCTAGAATCTACTGTTTTCCCAACGACTTTCTTAATTTTTATGAATTTCAATTTGCTTAAAATTTTAAATGTTTTTGAGTAGTTTCACCATGAATTGATCCCAAACTAAATCGAGGATGCCAAATCACGCAAAATATATTTATATATATATATAATAAAAAGAAAACAAAAATTTATGTTTCCTTATTTGTGGACATTACGAAAGCATTCGATACAGAAGACCATAACATCTTATTGGTGTAGTTTTAGAGGTGTTTCCACAGAGGGCTTACCTCTTATTTATGAGATAGAATACAAAGAGTTAAAATTGATAACGCTTTCAGCATCTACTTGAATGTTAATGTTGAGGTTCCATAATGCTCATTACTAGGCCCGATTCTATTTCTACTATACACCTATCAATTCCACCTTTTCAGAAGTAATACTAGTATTATAGCCTTTGCTAATGACATGGAGTGTACTTACTCTAGCAAATCCGTTTTTAATATTATCATAAGCATTACCCATGATCTCAGTATTTTATGGCACTGTTTTGAAGTCCACAAGCTGATTTTGAGTGATAAAAGGAAATCAATGTTTTTCAATATATCTGGTAATGAAATTGAAACCAGTAACTTTACTTTTCATATGTAGTACCAACTGTAATAAATTATTGGGTTCAAAAGATATTTTTGATTCTTCAAATGAAATGCATACTTATAATAGCAATTGAAATTGGCTTTCGAAATGCTTTACGATTCAAAGTGTGCAGTCTTTGAAAATACTTAGGCTTACTACTCGATTGGAGATTAGCATACAATAGCTCTGACAATGTGCCTAAGAGCAGTATTAAGACAAATCTACTTGATCAAGCCGTTTTTTTTTTCTCTGGAATTGCTAAAATGTATTTACTATGGTATCTTTCATTCTAAACTTGAATACGAACTGATATGTTAAAGCGGAAGTAATAAGAATCAGACTATCCCATTGATTACAGCGCAAAAACATGCAATTCGTGTCACCTGGAGTAAATCTTAAGATTCTTCCATTGAAATATTCGTATTACTTTAAAGTGCTAAAGGTGTTTTTGCTTTAAATCGGGTTATCTGTCAAATAGAAGTAAGTAGTTTGAACTATGGCCTGAGCACAAATGCGCTCAATATAGCTGTCGTCCCGTCCAATAACCTGCAGCATTTCCATTCTCTTATGTTTCAGTCGTTATTTTTAAGTATTTGTAATGAATGGATTTTCCTCAGGGAAATAAAACTATGAAAATATTGATTCGTCCTTTGCGTAGTTAAATAATTTGTTAATATCTTAATTCTTATATGTACTTTTCTTAATTCCTTCTGTTTTTCTATTTCATTACAAATTTTGAATCTTTTGAGTGTTTTTTTTATGTACTTTACTTTAAATTTAACAAATTTATATTATGTAACTGCATTCGCTACTAGCTTCTCCAGAATTGTTATATTTACATATAATATATTATATTGTATACTTTACATATGATTCTATGTAAAATTCTTTTATAAATAAATATCTCTCTAATTTAAAATAAACTAATTAAAATATAGAATTAGTATAAAAAATTAAAAAGGCTAGGGTTTTCTTTCTTTTCTTTTTTTTACTCAAAAAAGGAATAAAAAATCATAAAAAGTAAAAATTTTGAAAAATGGCAAAATTGGTAAAATAAGTATAATTTATATATTTGGAATGTGGAGTGGCTTAAAAATTATATATATATTTTATCGACCAACATGGGAACTAAGCAGAAAATAGGAGAATTCCTCATATATGTAGGTGCATATTTTATTTATTTTTTTTAAATTTATTTGTAAAATATACATATTTCCAGTCTTCGACTATCTCTCTTAGTGAGCAGTCACTTTTTTCTAGTTCGAACACTCTTCACGATTTGATTTTCTTTCGTTTGCTTTTTGCTTTACTTTATAGTAAAAAAAAACAAAACATTTTCGTATTGTGCGCAAAACATATTAAAAAAAAGGTTGTGTAAGTGCTATTGAAAATGCCACCCGGGGGACCTAATTTAGGGGACAAAAGGTTTGCCACTCTGGTGACTACTCCCCAAGCAAAACAGTCCCCAAGAAAATATTTATATCTCTTGGCATTCAAAGAAGGTAAGAGAATACATACCAACTCCCATGCGCTGTAAATCTTGTCAATTGCTTGGGCACACAGCGAAACGTTGCCCTAACCCACCTGCTTGCGCAAACTTCTTCTTCTAAAGAGTGCAAAAGAAATTTTGAAAATAAAAACGAAGAAGAAGTGCACAATGCGAGAAGCGAAACAAATATACAAAGCTCAAAACCCTTCACCTACGCCCTAAACTATGCCCAAAACCTCGTTAACCTCACAACCTAGCCAAATCTCCACTACTCTTCCTTACTCTGTTAAAAAAAAAATCAAAGCATAAACAAAACCGTACCAACAATCATCAAAAGCTCTTCTTCAATACAAAATAATAACAACAACTTTCCTCTAAATCTCGTTCCCAAGCAATCCTCTCTTTCACTTCATACAAGCAAAACAAACACCAACTCTTCTTTATTATCAAACAAAGATAAAAAAATTCATTTATTCATACTTATAGTACTACTAAAACTAATCCAAACTCATCAAACATCAATTTTTCTCTTAATAACCCATATCTATTCACATATAATCCGATAACGAAAAAATCCATACTTCCGCACAACCTGAAAATATCTCAGAGATAATAAGCGAAGACGAACATTAACCTTAAAAAAAAGTAAACAATAAAAATTAACTTACAATTATCAAATTATTTATTCTTTTTACCATATGGATCTTAAACTACTTCAGTGGAACATGAAAGGTTACATAAATAACTACCATGAGCTTCAGTTACTCATAGAAGATCTAAAACCTCATATAATCTCAATTCAGGAGACCCATCTCCCTTCTAATAAAGGGTGTTTTTTTTAGAAGTGTGGTTTTCAAGCTGGCAATACTTTTTTCGGAGTTGGTCTTTTAGACAGCTGTCATTTGATTTATGCTCAGTTTGGTTTGCCATTTCATAATGAATAGACTTACTCCTGAACAACGTTTGCAAATGGTGCAAATTTATTACCAAAATAATGGTTCGTTTTGCGCGATTTTTACAAGAAAATTTTGTTCAGCGATGAAGCTCACTTTTGGTTGAATGGGTACCATAATAAGCAAAATTGTCGCATTTGGAGTGATCATAATCCACAAGCCATTGTTGAGACGCCATTACATCCTCAAAAAGTCAGTGTTTGGTGTGCTCTATGGGCAGAGGGAATCATTGGTCCATATTTCTTCAAAGATGAAGCCGGTCATAATGTTACAATTAATGGGGAACGCTATAGAGCCATGATTAATGACTTTTTCGTGCCTGAATTAGAGGATGTTGATGTGGCCAACCTTTGGTTCCAACAAGACGGCGCTACATGCCATACAGCCAACGAAACAATCAATTTATTGAAGGAAACTTTTGGTGAGCACATTATTTCGCGTCGTGGGCCTGTGGTGTTGCCTCCAAGATCGTGCGATTTAACAGAGCTGGACTTTTTTTTGTGACGTTATGTGAAGTCGCTTGTCTACGCAGATAAGCCCGCGACGATTGAAGCTTTGGAAGACAATATTCGGCACCAATTGCTGCAAAAAGTGGACGTAAATTGGGCCTCTCGGCTGGAATTTATTCGAACCCGCCGCGGCAGCCACTTGCCCGAAATCGTTTTTAAAACATAATGGCAAATCCTTATCTTTATAATAAAGCTAAATTCTTGGCCATAACATTAAGTTATATGCGCTTTATTTCTTCTTGAAAACCACACTTCTAAAAAAACACCCTGTACTCGTACATATAATTTTATCACGCCCAAGAATTATAATGGGTCCTTTCATAATCTTTCAGTTAATAAAACTTCAAAGCAAGGCATTCGATTTCTAATAAAAAGTTTTATTCCACATAAATTAATACAAATTCACTCTTCAATTGCTTTGATTGTTAATTTAAACTTCTATTTCAAAATAATAAATGCATACATTCCTCCACATCAATATTTCTCTTCCCAGGACATATTAAGTGTATGTCGAACATCGAAACGCCTATCCTAAAATCTCCTATCCGGAGACTTCTATTCCTGGAATACCCTTTGGGGATCTGATTCAACAAATAATCGTGGCAAAACTGTCGAAGACGTTATCCTAACGGAAAATCTTGTCCGTTTAAATGATGGGTCTCCAACACATTTCTTCACACACAATACATTTACACACGTAGATCTCACTTCATGCTCAGCTCAGCTGTTACCTAAATGCTCATGAATAAGACTTGATAACCTACACGATAGTGACCATTACCCTATAGTTTATGAAGTGCAGTCTAATTCTGTTGCTGTCAAAATTAAACCTAGACAAAAATTTAAAACCAACAATGCCGATTGGGTCTTATTTCGACATAAATGCGAAATTAACTTAAAAGACCTTGAATTCTTAAACAATATAAACTAAAACGCCGCTAAACTAACTAAAGTAATTCGATCTGCAGCCAATGTTTCTATTCCACAAACAAAATAAATTTTGATTAATTAAATCTGGTGGAACAAAAATTTAAACGAACTGAAAAAGAAATAAAATTCATGGCATAATTAATTAAATACAAAAAAGCCAAAGCTCAATTTAAAAAAAACTTTAAATTAGCAAAACGAGATTGTTTCAAAAATCTAATCCCAAAAATAGTACCTGAGTATAACCCACAGAAAATTTGGACTGACATTAAAAGGTTGTACGGCAACAGAATCACAGATCAATACAAATTCGTAAAACACGGTACATCTATTCTAACAGTCCGGTCCGAAATTGCAAATCTGACACTCTGAATTCTCTCCTGAATTCATTAGCAAAAAAAGCTTCGGCTTTAAACTGTTCATATCCAAGCAGTCTATCTATTAGAGCAAAAAAAAATTGAAAGCAAACTGACATTAGTTGAACTTCAAAACGCTTTACATAGAGGAAGAACGCCTCTAGGAAAAACGCCGGTTTTGACCGTGTTGCTTATCCTATGCTTATAGAGCTCCCATTGTTCGCGAAAGATAGACTGCTTGAATCATATAACAAGATTTTTCACTTGGGGTTTACCCACAAACATGGCGCTCCGCCAAAGTCATTCCAATACCGAAACCTCCACTAATTCAGAAATTAGTGGATACAGACCAATATCTCTTCTATCCTGTACGGGAAAAATTTGTTGCTAAGAGATTAATGTGGTTTGTGACTTCAAACAACTTAATCAGCAATAACCAAGCTGCTTTTAAAGCAAAACAGGGTAGAAGCGCTGCCCTACTGCATCTTAAACACTTTGTGTGGAAAGCTCTTTCTTTGAAAAAGCATTCGATCGCATTGGAGTGCATGTTGTTCTTGAACAACTCATAGTTTGGAGGGTTGCTCAGAGGGGTTTTAACTTCGTTAAATCCTTTTTGACCTTTTGAGTGGTCGCTGTGGCGTAGTGGTAGTGCGTTGGACTGCTGCGTAGAGTGTCCGGGGTTCGAATCTCGGCACAGGCAAAATCAAAAAGTAGAAAAAATAATTTTTCTACACGGCACCACCTCTTGGCAGGCAATGGCAAACCTACAAGACTAAAAATTGCTATTAAAAGCTTTTCACTTCGCCGTTCGGATTCGGCATTAAACTGTAGGTCCCTTCCATTCATGTACAAATATAACCCGCACAACATGAGTGGATGCGAAAAGCTCGGCCTAGGCCCTCCATGGGCTGTTGTGCCATTAAAAGTAAAGTAAAGTAAGTAAATCCTTTTTGACGAACCGTCAGCTAAGGGTTAGAATCAATTCTGATCACTCGAAGACCTTCCCACTACACAACGGAATCCCACAAGGGTCCCCCTGTCAGTTGTCATCTTTATCATCGCGTTTAATCAAATCAGCAAAATTGGTATTAACTACAGAAACATTGAACATTCTTTATGTGCTGATGATGCCATAATCTTTTCTAAGAAATCAAATATGTCTGAAATCAAAAACAATTTTGTTAACATATTAAAAGATATTAGCATCTGGAGAAATTACGCAGGTAACAAACTTTGCGTAGAAAAATGTAAATTATTGCACATTTATAGAAAAAGTAAATGTTAAAAATTTATTTTAAATTATGATAGTAAAAATATTTGTTTTGTAAATAATATTAAAATTCTTGGAGTTGTATTTGAAGAAAACTTCAGCTTTAAAAATCATTGTATTTCATTAAAGAAGAGTCTAGTGACCAGACTAAATATTATTAAATATCTATCCACAAAGCATAATTACATTCATCCTACTACACTTATAAACATATCTAGATCCCTAATCTTATCAAAAATAAGAGTACGCCCTCCCAATATATGGATGGTGTGCTATAAGTAACCTGCGTCTATTATATGGACCTTACCATGCAGCTGTTCGAAGAAGAATATACTTGCAGAGGCAGGCTTTCCATCGATATCAGAACTTTAAAAAAATACATTGTCTAAGCTAATACCAAAGCTTTTCAATGCAAATAACTCCATCCTGCTTAAAGATGTGATATCAGCCCTGAACCAAATACGGATTCATAAAACAATGTCCATAATAAGACGTTGTGCAGATTTCGCAAAATCCTTGCAAATTGACTTAAAGCCAAAAAAGCAAACCAAACAGTAAACTTGAAAGAGGCATCCTTCAACACTCACCTTAAGTTGTTTTACAAAACATGTACAAATACTTACCTCCGTCTACCGTCAAACATTTTATGAAATATAGCAACGATACAAAGAAAATAATTAGAATTTCCTTTACACAGACGGTTCAAAAACTGAAGAATTAACAAGCAATAGTAATAGTAAACAGCAATGATTCCGTAATTTCATCAGGATGTCTCTCTCAACAACTGCCCTATCTTAACAGCTGAAACGCTCGCCGTCCTACGCGCTACATATTATGCGCATAAGAACAAATGAAAGTTCATTATTTGCTCTGACAATATACTTATATCACGTATCAATGCTGTTAGAAATAGGTATCAACAACACTAACTACATCATATCAAAAATCAGAAACTTTTGCATCCAAAATCGCAAAAAAATGAAATTAATATGGCTGCCGGACACTCAGGTACAGCAGGAAATGAAATGGCTGGCAAAGCAGCAAACGAAGCTACTACTACACCAACACCAATTTTTACGGCAACAACGCTAGACTTATGTAATGTCATATGTAAAACACTAGATCAACAGAAACATGAAACATGGTTGCTACTTATATCAACATTAGAACACCAAATCCAATCCCGACATGATAAAGCCGAGGTATCCTAGCTCCTGCTTGCGACATCATGCATCAACAACACTAAACTTACACATGAATATCTACTATGCGGGTGTAACCCAAACAGTTGTCCATTTTGTGGTGGCACTTCTTCCGTTCGACACATTCATCACGAATGCCCAACTATCAGTAACGTTAGATCAAACATATTTGGCCAAGTTACACCAAGCACCCTTCTAAAGAAGTTTCATCCACCAACATGTCGTTAATCGTAAAATTTATCAAACAATGTAATTTATCTGACAAAATATAATTAAGTATATTAATTTTATAGTCGAGTCGAAATCCCTGGTAGCTAGTACTCTTTCCTGCCTTTAGTTATAATAATTTACTGTTGTAATTATTAATATTAAATAAATATATATATATATTTGCTTTTTAGAGAACATTGAAAAATAAAGTATACCACTTATACCTAAACGCAGAATAATCCAAATAAACAAAAATAATGACGCGTGCTTAAAACTCCAAAACGCTTGGCCATGAACTTCTCTCTGATGTCAATTCCAAGTAAAGAAGATTCTAAATACATTAATATACAAAAATCTGCTTTACGAAGAATCAAGATTGAAGCTTAAATATTCTTTGCAAAAAGCAAACATTTTAAAATCAAACTGAAAAATTGTTTGCATGACATATAATACTTGGAAAATAACAAAAACCAATTGAAATACATAAGTCAATTTGAACATTTACACTAACGTAAAGTTTTGCTTAAAACCTTTTTGAGATCATTTGATCGAGATCAATAACTCTTTGAATTTATGCAACAAAAAGTGTGGATAGATATGGTTTGAAATGGAGAGAGACTGCAGAGGGGTGGAATACATATAAGATGTGCGCACGAAAAAATTGTAACATAGAAATATCAAAAACTCAAGTAAGCCGTGAATCCAAATTATGCGAATATTTTTTTATTATACCTCACTTTATCAAGGCCTTTATGGTGGTTTCATTAATATTTTTGGAAGCTGCTGTCCTTTTAATTTTAAATTACCTTTTGTCCTTCGATGCACCCATCGTCTCCTTCAGGCCTCAGCTCTGGGCAGTTTGGCGGATTAGCCCCTTTCTAAGTAGAATATTGATATTACTACTTCTGTACCTTTTTGCAAGCATTCAGCAATATAAATATCCGTGTTGATTTACCCAGAAGTTACATACGGCTGACTTATTTTACCACAGCTGCACCTGGCCTACCACACGAGAAATTTCTTAGCGACTTGGATTTTTTTTTGGGATCTGTACTTTCCTCTTCATTTCCCCGCTGATCCGCTACATAAAAGTCGTTGCCTGGAAGCTGCGAAAAGTCCGCCAATACAAATGTTTCGTCATCCATAATGCAAAACTGAAACTCTGTTAGAAAGTTTGTCTGCAATTTTTTGTTCTATTTCTTGTTAATATTTTTTATAGTATTCCCATCTGAGACTTTATGAACTTATTACGATTTAATGACAGCTTCCCTTTTCACTCTGCTGGCAAATAATTCAGAGCAACTGCATTTTTGAGCTACTTTTCTGCCCGAAGCATTTGGATGTTTATGAAAAATGTCCTTGACACGTTTAGCTCTGTGTAAGTCTCCCGATCCACATTTTCTGCCAGATCTCTCCTTTCGACCAATGCTTAGATTGTCATTAAAGTTTTTCACAAACCGGCTAACAATTTGACGGGACATTTTAACAATTTTGTCAATTTTTATGTGGCTCTATTTCGGACTTTGTTGAAAAACTTTCACATTGATTTTTCGAATTTCCGTATATGTATATATATATATATATATATGTATGTATATATTTTAAGCTAAATAATAATAATAATTTATTTTGGCCTAATCTGTCATTAAAACCAAATGCAATGGATATGCTACTTTTTTTTATCAGACACTTCTAACATAACAAAAGTAGGAAGTAAAAAACTATGTTAAAATTTTTTCGTGTTCACTCCTTAAGTCGAAGTATTATGGTTAGAAATGGCCTTTTGAGAATAAATAAATGAAATGATGACATTGACATCATAAAAAAGCTAAACTCGTACTCTGGTGACATGGTAAGAGTCGCGAAATATATGCAAAATATACCAACAAAGTAGAGAATACTCTGAATACATAAAAAATTAACGGATGGGCGACAAAGTGACGCGACGTTGTTGAATCTTAAATTCCTATGCATAAGCCCGTACATAGCAATTAAAGATGCAATGCGCAGCATTTTTATTTTTAGTATTTGCATTTAACAAAAATACATTCAAGTAAAAGAATAATTTACATTCGCAATGACATTTGACGCATTTGTGGCTGCAATTACCTTGACACAAGTTCAAATCTCGAAGTATTTTTAAGTTGTTTTGCATATTCTTTTTGCTTATTATCAAAGAAAATTGTTCAATTATTATTTTTATAAATAGTACCTGATATTAAAAGTATTAATGCAATTAATTTAAAAAAAAAACGTCTTTTATCAGCATCCTTCAATCGTTCGTTTGACGTAAATGTTAATATTTGGTTATTTTATTTTATATATTTTATATGAAACTTCATCAAATGTCACACAACGCATCAGCAGCAAAAAGTCTAATTAATTTATATTTAATTTAATTTTAAAAGAAATAGATCGAATTTTATGAAGCATGTCATTAAGTAAGCAATGCAAGTGATAAGCGATTAAAAATGTACGTATTTAATATGTGGTGAATATTAAAACAGGGTGCAACGTTGCATTTTATACATTTTATTAATGTTGTATTCTATTTCGACTCCTCTTGGAAGCTAAAAAGTTGCGCCTAGTATTAGTTTCGATAAACTGTTGTTTTTACCATGTCGACCCACCTTAAACGGCCCTGAGCTAATGGTGCTGCCATTTTCTTTGACGTTGTCTATAATCAATGCTTCGCCATCCTTTGTTGCGCATCCGGTTTGTGTCAAGACTGACATTAAGATCGATTTACAGTTGTGTAAGTTAACGTGGGGGTTTTGTTTGTTTCGTGACATGCCCCTGAATATCACTGTATTTGAAATGCATGTTCATATTTACCATAATGGATGCCTTTACCGTTTCTGTGTTCTTTAGTCACTCAGACAGGCAAAAGTGTTTGTTTGAGGATAAAATAGCATATTTTTGGCATATTTGTTGAATCGTTTACATAATCTGTGGTTATATTTTCTGAATATTTATGTATTTCAAAAAACCATGTATACAATACGAACAAATTATGATTTGCAACTAGAAATTATTATAGACTTGAATCTATAAGATAACGATCTACAAGAGTCAAATACGAAGTAGAATACTTAGTAATGAATTATTCGCTTACTAAATTATATTTTTTTATATATAATGAGTTTATACTATTTACAATTATCATCAACACACACTTCATTTCCAGCACGTATTTGAACTCTAATCTTGCAAATCTTGTCGGTTTGGTTAATGAAACATACCATATGTACCATATGTACTACGTATAAAAATTTAATTGGCCAAAAAAAAATCTCAAAGCAGAATTAATTGCAAATACAATGATTATGATGCCACGGCGTACATCAGCCAATCTGTCTGCCCATCCACATTCATACGCCCGCCTTTCTCTAGAAGAGTTTGAAGTGTGCAATTAATTGTTACGACAATTTCAACATTTAAATATAAACAAATAAATATTTTATAATTTAATAATGGTTTAAAGCAGTTTACACTTTTACTTACTTAGCTACAAATAATATTTGTAGTCTATAGACTGTAACAAAACATGTACTGTTTAATAGTAAAAATATTGTATAATTAAGTATGAGTGTTCCCACTCACATTTTTATGGGACTTTAAAGGGACATTTTTTAATTCAAAAAAATAACCAATCGAGAATTTTTTCACAAAATTTATTCAGCGAGTCACGTAAGTATTCAATATAAGTCATACTTTCCCCAAAAAATCTTAGTATTAATCATTAGAAATCATTTCGAAGTAAGAAAAAATACAACCTTGCTTTTGAGTTCCATAAAATTTCCTAAAGAGAAACATCCTCTGTTTCTATCTTTCTTAAATGAAACTACTTAATGAGTCTCTGTTCGACCTACCTTGTAAGTTTCTAAGTGAGAGACAAACCTTCATATAAAAAATAAGAATAGAGACAATAAAACGGAGAATCCTCCTTTACACTCCGCTAACTAAAATCTCAAATATTAATATAAAGAAATACCTATCTATATTGTTATACTTTATTTTGTTTATTTAAATTTCAATTTAATTCTATGTACAATTATTTAATATTATTTTTTTTCTCAATTTAAATAAAGTTTTATCAGTTTGATGTCAACATTTACATACTTAAAAAAAACAACTGAGAATTTCGCATACAAACAGAATCAGAAAAAAAATTGTTTTTGTTTTCCTCTCGAGTTATAGATATGTACATTGAACAATATATTTATACAAAAAAAAAAAATAATAAATTCAGAGTTTCTAGATAAAAAGATACAAACTGTAAATGCATATGTATACGAAAATGTAGTTATGCAAATATTATATTAAAATATTAAGTAACATTATTGAGCGGCTCTTAAATAAAAAGAAGAGTGAGCATATTAAAATGAGAGAGAGAGAGAGAGAGAGAGAAAGAAAGAAAGAAAGGAGAAGCAACTATAAAATTTATTCTGCTGAATGCATCATTAAAATTTTCGGTTACTGAGAGAGCATACCCAGATAAATAAAAATGCAATAATTTTTGACATACATTTTTGTACATAAACGAATATCTACTAAATAAAGATTCTGAAATGTGATTACTAGTAAAAAATTTTATTGAAAACTTTGTAAATGCGATCATTAGTAAGCAGCTGCATGCGAACGTGCTCTACTAAATTATGTTCTGTACAGCAAATGAGAGAGAAGAGCGCCTTAACGTGCTCACTGTTAATTAACATTCAATAGCAACAGTGCGGCGCGCCAACAACGACGATTAAAAACTGAGTGATATAAACCGAAACCAGTTAGTCGAACGGCTACAAGCAAATTATAACGTTTCGGTTGTGAGCGCGCAAAGATTTATGTAATAAAATTGAATAAAGTAAGAAGTTTGCAAAATAAAATAAAGAAGGCAAAAAGCGAAGACAAATTGTCAAATAAAACAAAGTGAAACATTTGCAATACAGGTATAATAAGCAAGTAGCAAACCGGTTAATTGCTAGGTTAACAAATTTGAAGTAGTAGTGCAAATGCTACAAGAGAAAGGAAAGTTATGCGTAACTACAAATAAAAAACCTACTATGTCAAAGATATGAATATAGTATAATAGGAAAAATATGTATATGGCATACAAAGAATGTTCAAAAGAATCTCGTTCTGTATAACAAAGTGTACTTAAATAAAAAATTACTTTTTTAATTTGGAACACAGTTCCATTTGCTGCTCAATAAAATCCACAAAAAATTAAAAAAGAAGTTTTATATGGAAAATATGACAACACTATTGCAACAACGCGCTACACCAACTACAGCAGCAGCAGCAACAACAGCAACATCAGCAGCTATGGCTTGGTCCAATGAGAAATTACGTTTCTCATGTGTTGATAATATTGGCTTGAGGCAGATATGGAAATTGATTGCATTGGACACAAGCCCAAATACAAATGTTAAAAATACTACCAATCACCAAAACAGCAATGTACATAATCATGCAAGCAACAACAATAATAACAATAATGTGAACAATTTACAAAAACAGAAACAGCAGCTACAAAGTAGTAGTAATAATAATGAGGTAAGATTTATTTAAAAGAATTAACATAATAAATATATAATACTACAGTACATATGGGTATTTTTTCTGGAAAAGTATTTTTACTTTCGCTAAAGAATCATATTCAATGTCGAGCTTATAGAAAAATTCCTCCAAGTTGAGAAAATTCTCCAATTAAAGCATTGCTCATTGATTTTCGTTAAACAACAATACATCAAAACATTTTTTTTTTTTTGTTAACATCTGTCTACGCTCCAACACGTCGTCGCCACACTCTTCTTAAAATAAACACAGTCACATTTCATACAAACCTCCATGATTCACGCACACTTCATACTAAAACTAAATAAAATTGACGCAGTTTCTTCGTTTCATATTTGTTGCTTATTGTTGTTGTGGCCACATGCATCACCATTAGCGCCATTATCACTAACCACCACTCTACTACACTTGAACCTCTATTTACACGGTAGATTCGTTCGTGAAAAATCCGTGGAAAAAAAGACATGTGATATGATTAGGAAAATTTTACTTTCTATTTCTTATTTTTTTATAAATCCCTTCTTAATTTTATTTTAAGAATGTAGCTATAGATATGAAAACTAAACAACATAAAATAGCATTATTAAACCTCAAAGCAACACACAGCTTCGTTGATGCCTTTTGGTACAGATATGAATTGTTGGTTTGATTGCGTTCGATGTAAGGCAATCTAGAATTTGAAGTTTCCCTTTTGCCTGATTACAATTTAAAAAATAAAACTTGTTTGCGCGATCGCAACTGTTTTGCTTTGCAATAATAATGGTCAACTAATGAAATTGCTTTTATTATTTTTGGTTCGCACCTCTGTCTTTTTGATCGTTAAATTCATTGTAAAACCGTGTCACTGCGAGATGATTAGGTATCCGTGCAAAAAAACATTCAAAAAATATAGTGTAAAACGAGGATCAAATGTATTTGGTTTTGTATGTGGTTTTCATTTTATTTAATATGCAAATCAACACTAAATCACTACCATTTCTTTTTAATTTTTGTTTGTTTTTCCAAAGAAAGTGTGAATAAATGTCAAAATATGCAAAGATATGTTTTCTTTGAACCGCAAGTATTATGGAAATGTAACCAAGAAAGATTTTCTTTTAAACATGACAGCACATTCGCTCTTGTACGTTCTCTCTTTCTTTCTCTTTGCATAGATATTACTGTTATAATAACAGTGTCTTTGAGTACGGACATCCAGGTCAATAAGATCGTACTTTTTTAGTACACTTGAAGGTTCGGAGATACAGTACGTAAGAAACATTTTCAGTACACTTTCGTACAACTTGTTTCTTTACTTGGTATTATTTCAAAGAAAAATACCATTCTACTACATTTCCCTTTTCTTATTTGATTGCATTAGTAGTACTTTTCTTCGATATAAATTACACTAGTTTACATAAAATAGTTTTGTTTTTTACTGCCCCTAAAGTGTATGTAATGTCATTTAAATTACCTTTTTTTTGGTTTTTGTCGTCATAAATTGGACGGGTTGGAAATAATCTGAAAGCAGATTGAAAGAAAATCAGCACAAAAAATTTATAAAATTTGACTGTAAATTATAAAAATAAAAGGTATTGAATAACTTTATTTTTTTGTTAGAATAAAGTTTTCGTTCACTTTAGACAGATTTAGTTCACTTTTGACATCGGATTCAATAAGATTAACCCTGGTTAATTTTGAATGCTTTTTTTGACTGGTTATTTTTTCCGAGAAGTTATTGAAATGAAGAAGCAGACGAACGGAAAGAAAATTGTAAGAGAAAATTAGAAAGTTTACTTCTCCAATTTATGTTTTTATATGAGTTAAGCATTTTAATTTATGTAATTTATAAGTTTTTTGATTGCTTTTTCTTTTGTTGAAGTATGCTCACGAGATCACGTACATGTATGTATGTACTGTTACTGTAGTAGTGGGTAAAAGAAAAGTCAAATATCAATCAGTTCTAAATGCTCCATGGAGAATAGCATCAATTAAACTCAATTACTACTCGGAAATAAATGTCACAATACACAGAAATGCTTCGAGGTAGTATGGGACCAGCTAAGCTCGTGCTTGATAACAAAGATATTTTGGTGAAAAGCCGACAGCCACAACACAAATTAGCACTTATCACAAAACAAATGTTGAGAGCTGTGGTATCACTATGAACCCTAAACTTAAGCTTAAAAACTTAGCGAAAACCGACGCTGGAAAATTGGTTACAAGTACTTGTTGACTTTTTTTTTGTCACGTTTACGACAATCCAATGTCACAACTTAAAAATTAGTTGCGGGAGTGTCTTTATTGCATGTATGAATACTTTTTGCACTCACTCAATAATACCTATGATTCATTTATACAAAGGTAAAAGTAAATATGGAACTATACAAATAGATATTTAATAAGATGACGTCGTTGAAATAGTATACGAAAATTCTTTCGAATGCCAACGGCATAAAAACATCGATATACTAAGTATAATAAATAGCAAATATTATAATTTTTCGTTATTTCAGTGAGTGAAAAGCAAAAACACTTGTTTCAATAACAAAACACTAAATACATACACATAAACATAAGAAAATAAAAAATCAAAGAATCATATTATTGGATATTCCACATAGTTGAGAATTTTAATTACGAGCTAAATACATTTTAAACAAAGAACTTTATTCAGAAAGAAAGTAAGTACTTAATACGGTAGAGCTATACAAGGCTATGACAATAAGAATTTATTTAAAAATTTTATTTCAATAATATTCTCCTCATACATATTCTCATTTATTTGAATTCAAGTGTATGGTATGTATGATACTTCACAAAGTTTGCCTACGTACTTCAGTTTATTGAATTCCTGAACTAATGTTATACTTACTAAATTACAATTATTTTCACATAGTGAACAACAAAAACAAAGAAAATGGGTTAATAATTAAATAAATAATATATATCGAATGGCGAAAAATTTACCAATTGAATAAATTTTTTTTATTTTTATATATACAAATAATTCTTTTTTCTTTGTTCGTTTAATGGCTCAACAGCCCATGGAGGGCCTAGGTCGAACTTTCGCATCCACTTATGTTGTATTTGTTTTATTTGTACATAAATGGAAGGGACCTACAGTTTTATGCAAAATCCGAACGGCGAAGTAAAAAGCTTTTTAAGACAATTTTTACTCATTGCCTGCCAACAGGTGGTGCCGAGTAGAAAATTTTTTTTCTACTTTTTGATTTTGCCTGTACCGAGATTTGAAGCCCGCAAGCCAACGCACTACCAACTACGCCACAGCGACCAAATAATTGGGAATACAGCGGTGAACATAATGGTGTAGCTGTAGTAGGCAGTGTACTACTTACTGTCAAAAGTTAAATATGCTGAAAATGTAGCGGCTGCAGTTGCCGCGAACGTTGATTCAACTTTTGAGCGTCGACACAAGCAAAAATGGTGGACTTAAAGAAAGCCATTCAATTTATAAAAATATTGGATAGAAGACCGTAGAAGAGCATACATACGGAAATACATTTTTAAAACGTACACATTGATATAGTTGGTTTTTCCCCATAAACTGGCATGCGCCAACTACACCATTCAGTAAATTGTTTGTGTATTCTGAACAACAAACGTTGAACAGCTGTTGCTGGAATTGCATTATGTTCAACGCTTAAATAAATAAAGGTGTCAAACCTTAACAAATTGCCATTTTTATCTTCTTAAGCTACACGCCGCTACTGTAGGTCAAAGAAACGTGGCGTGGGAGTGTGATTGCAATAGAAAGAGAGAGAGAGAGAGAGAGAGAGAGATAAAATGAGAGAGAGTGTGCACAACGTTTAGAGATAAAGAAAAGCAGCCGACGATTGTTGATGCAATTTCTACTATGTCCTATCAATTTCACACTTTTTGACAGCTGTTTTGTGTTATTTTATTCAATTTCAATTTATTGTAGAATTCTTACTGTGTGTGAATAAATTTTTAAATCTTACTTGCCTACATATCTGACCACAAAGTACAGAAAAGGCAACATCATCACGTAAAGGAACAAAATTTTAGTTGTACAAAAGGTTATTTTTAATTTTAAAGTTTAATTGTCAATTTAAATAATAAATTTATTTAATTATTTTATTTCGCATACATATGGTATGTACATACATACATACTTGTGTATATACATATATACATATCTATATACATATGTACATATCTATATATATGGTATGTATATGGTATGTTTCCAAAAATAGCTTAAAACCAAAATAGTAAACTTATACGCTCGAGCTGATAGCAACAAGCGTTATGTTTTTGTTTTACGTTTTCCTTTACCATAATTGATAAGCCATAATTTTGCCGGTACCAGTACCATTCATTGAAGACATGATATTGATAAGCTTTTTAGAAAAGAAATTAAATTTGAACCAGAGAGGAAATATGAATTATTCCCCAATTGCCGTTAAAATAATGCTTTACACAATTTTTCTCTGCGTAAAAGCAATAACCGTTTCCTCTTTTTGCAGTAATGATTGTTGTTCCATATGTATTGATGTACGTAAAAAATCAATACTTGTGGCGTGCAGCTTCGATTTACGTGCACAAGATTGTCATCATTTGCCAGAGCACTAATTGGCAGCTACATATTTTTTTACAGCTGAGCTTACTGCTATTATGAAATAAATACGAGTACATACATTTGTAGTTAAATAACTACATATTTATGTATGTATAGTGTCTTTGTTATTGAAATTAAAAATCTATGACAAATCAATTGACAATAAATATAAATCACATTTCTGTGTGTGTATATTTATCTACATGTTTTCATTCATAAATTACTACATAAGCTTTAAATAGCTGATTTTGAGTTTTTATAATTATATAATGTCATTGACATTTACTAATGACACTACAATTAAAATGTAATAGAAATGTTGATAGAAAACTTCAAAAAACTGGCAATAAAATTGTCATTAAATTTTAAAACTTAAAATCTTAAAAATGCGAATAGGTCGTTAAAGTGAAACTTTTTACTATTTTCACTCGATTACTCGACATGCGTTCGATGAAAAAAAAGTATACCCATACATATGTATATAAAAACGCCTTTCGAGTAAAAAATAGTAGTAGTAGTAGTAAGAACGAACAGAGAATGGCGAAAACAAAACGTCAAGAAACTTAATTGCTTTTACGTAATTGAAAAGAGAATTGAGTTTTATTTATTATTTTCAGTTTTTCCATATAAACAAAATGTTTTAAAGTTAAATACATAGTTATATTTTGAATTCTTATTCAGATAGTTATTTCTTACGAAATAAGTGAAAAAAAAAACATTGAAATCAATAAAAATTTATAACAATGTCATAAAAATCAAATGTCGATAAAGCAGCTCCTCGTACTTTCTACATTTCTAATTTTTAGAGTTTGTTGACTTTTTCCCCATTTTAACGATTTGGATTATTTTTGTTGCTAGCTGCGTCTGCGTACTTTTTTTTATATTTAATTGTACTAAATTTATAATTGATTAATATAAATTTGAATACTTACTACATATGAGTTTATTTCCGGCACTTATTTTCGTACGTTATTAATTGAAAATCAGAAAACATTTCTTATTTTTTTCGGTACATATGTATGCACATATGTAAAGTTTTGTAACCTTCAGTAAAAAGGTTTTTGAAAGTCAAGTACATTAGCATACTAGCACATATTTTTATACAAAATATTTTGTTTTTTCCACGTCAAAAAGTTCATGAATCTTTTCTTCTCTTTAGTTTGCACTTGCCTAGTTTTGTTTTTTGTTTTTTTTTTTTGTGTTTGACTGCTATTGTTATGTCTTTTGTTACCAAGCTCTGTTTGGAACTTGTCAATATGTTTGATCAAGGTTTGATAATAAGTTTACGTGCATATACATACATAGCTGAACAAGTACATATGTGATTGACACATTAACTATTTGCCATAATTTTTTTTTTCCTTGATGGCAAATCGAGGCTACCCGCAATTTTGAAGTATATGTACTCATACTTGACAACTAGTTAACAGTTATTAATTATATTATATCAGAATTATATACGTTTGTTAATATGTATTTACGATTCCATCGACTCTTAGAAGTCTTTAATATTTTTACAATGACTTAATATAAATTTTTATAAATTTTTTAAACTCTTCTTTCGCCAAGCATAAGCACGGTTTTTCTGCTATGATCCCATGGCCCCATTATTTAAAAATTGCCTAATTTTGACCCTTTTTTTGAGTACTATCCGGTGAGCCATTTTTATTTGTGAAAATAATCTAATTTAGTACATTTTTGAGCTGTCCAACAGTTTATTATTGTAAATTTATAAATTGCAAAACTGACTGAGCAGCGACAATTGCTTGTCTTTAATAATAAGTTTTTGTAATTTTAAATATGTATGTTCAAAAGTTACTCCAAAATTTTAAGAAAATAATAAAGTTTCAAATGTTATAAAAACATGAATAAATATTGTTTTCAGTTACTGGAAAATTTAGAGCTGGAAACTAGAATCCCAACCTAGAAGCAAATTTCGATTTGCAAATTTGTGGTTCGTAAGCAAATTTCGAACCACAAAGATAATGTAATTTTTTTGCGATTGTGATTGTTTTGGAAAAATAAAATTGTCATATTTATGTATAAATATTATGAATTTGTAGTATATTCGTTCTGTATTGAACATAATAGAGCATTTTTGACAGACCCACTTTGACCCTTTTTACCATTTCCAAAAGGTTAAATTTCATTAGGTCATTTTCGTTACCTTTTTTTTATCTCTCACATCACTCTCTCTCATGTACAGGAGACTTTGTTCGTAAATTTATATATGGCAAACTGCATTATCGACCAAATCGTTCACATAATTCAACTTAGTACTATTAGCTCTATTGCTTCGCTTTCTTTGAACGACTTGCAATATTTTACAGATCGTTCATAATTTCATAAGCACAAATATGTACCCTTATTACAAAATACATAAAAAAATAAACAACTTCTTGATTCAACATCAACCGGTCGATTAAAGTTATGTGTTGTTTTATTTTCTGCTGATATTTTTTTTTTCTATAAGATACTAGTTAGCAAATCTCTATATTTCCCGCAAGATATTCCCCGCTATAAAGTTAAGTTAAATAAAATTATAAAGTAAGTAGTGAAGACAACAACAAAATTGAAAATAAAATCACCAACAATAAAAACAGTAACCAATTCGCTGACGTCAATGCGAAATTTAAATATGAAATAAAAATTCACACACTACACTGACGCTGAAGCCATTTTAAATTTCATATATTTCATTTGGAAATACGCAGCACGCAAAAAAACAATATATTCACACAGAATACATATTAATTGTTAATACCTAAAACAAAAAGAAGAAAAATGCGGTTCAGGGGATAAAGCAGTGCTGCGATAAAAACACTGCAAAATACAGAACAGAAAACTTTAAAGTGCAACGGTTTATTTCGGTTGCACATGTTGCATGTCTCATAATTGAGTAAAATGTTGAATCAGTACAAGTAGTGGAAGAAGTTGAACGTTTCAATGTGAACAACTATGCATGAATTTTTAATGTCAGGGTTAAGTTTTGCAAAAACTTAAAAAGAAGCGTAAACTAAACCCAGAATCCCGCTATTACTTTTAAAAAAAATTATTGTCTGCTAAACAAATAGTATACAAATTAACAAATTATATTGGGTTACAATGTGACTTGTATTTTTTATTATCAATATCCCTTTTTAATGACGTGTTTGTGACTCTTACACTAGTTTTCTTTTAACTTTATACGCTTTTGATTTATCAATATAATTACTATAATCATGTGGCATTGTCAACAAGTTATAAAGTTTAAAATCAAAATAACTATTAAAATCACACGTTCTATTATTTTTTGTATATGTACATGCAAAGTTTAAATGCTATAATTAGTTATTATATTTTAAAGGGTGATTTTTTGCTACTTGATTTTGGACGTTTATATTCCTGACAGTTCAAGTGTGATTCTTGATATGTCAAAGTGAAAAATGTTCAGTTTGGTTTGCCATTTCATCATGAATAGACTTACGCCTGAACAACATTTGCAAATTATTGAAATTTATTATCAAAATTCGTGCTCTGTGAAAATTAGTTTATCGCAAAATTGTCTTCAGCGACGAGGCTCATTTTTGGCTCAATGGATACGTGAATAAGCAGAATTGCCGTATTTGGAGTGAAGAGAAGTCGGAGGCATTTCAGCAGCGACCAATACACCCCGAAAAAAGCACGGTTTGGTGCGGTTTATGGGGAGGAGGCATCATTGGGCCGTACTTCTTCAAAGACGATGAAGGCCGCAACGTTACGGTCAATGGAGAAAGGAACCGTTCGATGATAACAGACTTTTTTTTTGCCGAAAAAACAAGAATTGGACTTGACTGACATGTGGTTCCAACCGAACAGTGCCACATGCCACATTGTACGCGAAACTATGCACCAATTGAAAGGCGAATTTGGTGAGCAGTTAATCTCACGTTTTGATGCAGTAGATTGGCCACCAATATCGTGTGATTTGACCTCGTTACACTATTTTTTGTGGGGCTATGTTAAGTCTCTTGACTATAGGGACAAGCCAAACACGATTGCTGCCTTGGAAGCCAACATTGAACGCGTGTGAAAAAGTGTGCCAAAATTGGACCTTCAGAATGGACCACTTGAAGCGTAGCCGCGTGCAACATTTAAGTAAAATTATCTTTAAAAAGTAAATGGCAGGAGTGGATTTATCGATCCAAATAAAAATTTCATTCACTTTTGTAAAATTTCTGTGTTTTTTTGAATTATCAAAAACTAAGCTCTTAAAAAATTCCCTTTTACATAAAATAAGCAAGCGCCACTGTAGCATCGATAGTGCAGGTCAAACTCTCTCGAAACACTTTGGTTCTCTCATCCACACCGAACACTATCACAGTCTATCTTTATCCGGCGAAAAAAATCGTAGTATATTATGAACTCTTCGCGTAGAGTATTTGTCGCTATCAATTGTATGAAGTGCGAGAAAAATTAAAAGTTCAAATGCGTTTTTCTCTGAATTCATGTTGTTGGGATTATGACAGTCTTGCAGCAAACAAGCGATATGTACATATGTATGTATAAGTATTTAATAAGAAATACAATAAATATACTTTTATTTATTACGTCACAAAATAAATTTAGTTAATTAATCATTATTACCTGTGAGTGCCTAACATTATTTTTGCAAAAAACTAAACTACTAAAAATATTTAAGTCTACTATTTAAATAAGAGTAAACTTATATTTACCACAAGTAATAATTTAAATAATAATTTTCTAAAAGTTTAATAGCGCTTAATACCTAAGTATGGTATACGCACTTTTTCGCTGAAAATTTCATATAAGGAGATTTTTATTTTTTGTTGCTAACTTTAAAAATAAATATTAAAAGAAAAAAATTTTAAAATGTTTCTCTCTATTAAAATGTGAGAGTATTTTACTAAACAGAAGAGAATACTTGTAGCTCTCTGTGAAGATACCAACTCTATGATATGTATTTATTTAAACGTGCGTGCGTAACTGAAAATCAGAAATTGTTTTAGACACATTCTGACGGATATGCAAATACAGCTTCCGCTTTTCTTTTATAATGCACATATACAATTCAACGAACTGTCACATTGTAAATATGGTACACATAATAATTATTGTCAAAGCACAGTCAGAAAAATAGAATGTAATTTTTATATAATATTGATTGGTTGTAGCTTTTAAAATTAGCCAAATAAAATAGCTTAAAACAACAGCGAATGTTAACTTTTTCTGTTAGGAAAAGTTTGAATTTCGTTTACATATTAATTTTTCTAAATTGGAATTGATATGAAGAGGAGTTGTTAGTTTTGCATGAAGATTAATTATGTAAATGTATTTGGTTTTGCTGCCATATATGTAGGAAGATAAAAGCATTAAGTGCGGAAGATAAAGAGCTGCAAAAAAAATCTCTAGCTCTGACCGTAATCTTGTTTTATAAATACATGTACGTACATACATAAATAAAGATTTTAATTTATAGCCAGTTTTTAACGAGACACACTGTCTCTTCGTTTGGACACACGCTCACACAATAAAAAACATCAAACGTCATCCGAGACTCGAAGACTCATGCATTACTTTAAATTATTTCTGTGTGTGCTAAGTTTGACTTGTTTTTTTGTTTTGAATTAACAAATTTTCTTATCGTTTTCTGTTTTATCGACAATAATTCATTTGTAAAACACACTTTTTCTTCTTAAGTAAACTTGTTTGGTTTTTTGTAGGTACATATTTCCTTTTTTTCGCAAACACTGTCTGTGGCAGAAAATTTTATATAATAAGTAAAGAAACTAAAAATCTAATAATATATAAGTATGAAATAGTAAATAAATCTGCATGCTTGCGAAACAAGTTATATTATATAAATGGAGCTGTGGCTCCTTTACTTTACCTGTGCTTTAATTATTGTTGCACGCTTCCCATAAACATACAAACATGTTTTTTTTTTTTTGATTGTTTGTTTTAATACATTTCTTGCTTTATTAGTTTAATTTTCGTTATTTATTCCTGTTTCGCTGTTGTATTTTTTAATTTAATTTATTATGTGTGCAAAAATCAAGAACATGCTGCACTTAATTTTTATAAATTTTTCATTAGCGCTTTGATAGTTTTGTTCACTTTTGAAATTATGTCGAGGGCTTTGCATCTGGTTTCTGTTGTTTGGGCGCTTTTTTAGGTATTTTCTTTCTATGAAAAGTTATTATAAATTTACTAAGCAGGTGGTTATTGATTAAAGATTTATTTTGAATTTAACACTTTTTATTAAAAAAATAAAATTGTTTATCTTTTGGTACAAAAATGACAGATTGCTTTCTCCCATCATTGTGAGTTTGATATGATTTGTATTTATTTTTTTGTTTTGGAGAACCGGCAAAATACGATATTTTGCAACAGGGAAATACAGTTTATATTTATCGACTTTAGCAATTTTCCCTGGGTGGGAATAAATCCTGAGTCTTCTGGAACTCCAGTCTAGCACTCATACACTAGACCATCTATCGACCATTTTCGGAGTACAAGGCTTTCGTTTGAAATACGTATGACATGGAGAGAGCCAGAATTTAATATTATACGTTTTAACAAATATTCTCCTCTTTTTTATTATTAAATTTCCAGTATAAATGGATTGGCTTTATTTCAAAATGTAGAGTCAATTCAACAAAAATATTATTATTTTCGTATGCAGCAGCTCAAATTACCTAAAATTGATTAACAAATCCCATGCCGCAGAATCAGTGTTTCCCTGCATTATATTTTCTTTAAAACATTGTAAGTAAGACAGTCCCATGCACGCGAACATAATATTCAATATATTGAAAGAGTAAAGTTCTCTACTCTTGTTGCCAATCTATGCTTCAAAACTATTGTAATATGCCGCCATACATGTACATACATAAAGTTCCTTTCAAAAGAGTAATAGAGAAATAAATATGGGATAACTATTGTGATAACTAGTAGGATAACACCAAAACTATTATTCAGTCATTGGATATTTACAAATCCTTACAGACTACTAGCTTAGCAATGCTTTGAACTGATGTAAAAGATTTTTTATAAAAATTCAAAATTAAAATCAATTTATAATAGAGAATAAAAAAGTTCTAAAAAACTCCCTAGGTAAAGTAACATCCACGAAATTATTTAAACTAGCTGTGCATTTTATTAAGTACTAACAGTGCTCTAGTAATTAGTTAGTTCATTAAGTGCACAATAAGTTTTATGAGCAGCGACATAGAATAAATCAGCATTCCGCAATTGTCTTAGTGGGACATTGATGCTAATATTTTCTAATCGGTGATAAAAATGAGGAATTAAACAATCACCTACAGTTATCCTATTGAATATAATTAAATAGTATAATCTAGATATATATATATATCCCTATCTTTGATAACTTTTAGGATGTAGTGAAAATGCTCGAAAAATAATAAAAATATAAAAGTTTAAAACTTTATTTACTTCTAAATAATTTCTAATTGGATAAATAAATTGCACAATTACTTAGCAAACTATTAACTCTTATAATCACACAATTATGGCAAAGCACATTTAAATAATTATTGCTTCGATGAAAAATGGTTGTAAATCAAGTCAAATGTTGGTATTTAACAATGTTTTAATCACTATACAGTGAACTTACATCAATGTCATGTGACCGAAAACTTCAAATTCTAGAACCGTATTTTATTTTTATGGTAAATCAAAACCATCTAAGGAAAACTAACTTAATGGAACCTTTTTGCATAATGATTACCAATTTAATTTATTTGCTGCTTCTGCAAAACTGCTACTTCAAGATTTTTCCTTTTTAAGCTGAAAGCATCGTGCTTTGAATATAAACTATTAGCTATACGAGTCTATTGACAACATTTTTATACATAAATAAAACAATTTAAATGAAATTGGCATCAAGTATATAAAAAAAACATTAATTTTATGTAAATAAGTGTGTATAAAAAATGTAAAAATAAAAAAGAACGTGCGAGAATGTTGAAAATAAAGAGATGCGGCTTTTTATAAAGTACATAAATAATAAGTATTAAAATTTCTAAGAGCCGGAAATGTAAATAAATAGAAAAAATATTTGCTTTGATTCACACACAACATTAAGTACTATGAGGAAACACAGCAAGCAGTGCGTTAATTGTACGAATTGATGATAGATATGGTACTTAGATGAGAGGATGAAGCTGTTAAAAGTATCAGTTTATCAGTATCATCTTAAGTATTTTTATATTAAATAATATTAGCAAAGTGTTGTTAAATCTACCTACAAGTTTATTAGTTAATATATTTTAAAGGGTTTTCAGCTCTTCGCTTCATTTATTCTGTCTTTTCATCTGTTTTACAACTCCGAATAACTTTCAAGCGTCTCTTAACAACACTTTGTATAATACCAACTACTACTTGCTACAATATAAATACATAAAAACTAAAAATAGAATTTTTAGTTGATATAGACAATTTAAAAATAGTATTTAACTATTAGCAAGTATCATGTTTTTGTTTTCTATTTTTTTAATCTAAAGTTGTTTTGCTTTTTTGCGTTGCTATTGTGGTGAACTCCTTTATTGAGGTTAACATTGACGTCAGCGGTTTTAAGAAACAATAAAATCATTTATTATTATATCTTTATATTTTTCCTTTTATATATTTTTGACATTTTTATAACAGGTATCACTGCTTATAATCATTAATATAAATGCCATAATTTACATAAATATTCAATTTTTTAAATTAAAAAAGTATATGCATGTATAATATATGGAAATGTTTAATTTTCTGTAACAAATGCTACCAATAGTTTTTAAACTGCCACGGTACATAAGTTATGCCATAATTCAAAATGTACTACAAAAATGATTTATAATGCTTTAATTTGGATTTTATTTCGATATTGGAAAGTGTTTATTTTTTATTCAGATTTTTAACTACTTACTTTTGCAGTAAAATAAATTTCACTTAATTGTTAGTTAACTCTCAAAGTTCAAATTAAAAACACATTTACTGAAAAGCCATTAAATTAACTAACAAAAATTAAATATTTAATGTATAAAATATTTCTCTTAAAATGATATTAAAACAAAATGTAAATCCATTAAACATTACTTAATTAATAAGCTTTCAAACAGTAAACTTCAAAGTCAAAAGGCCCACAACCAAATGCAACATTTTAAGACATTTAGTAAATAAATTTTGGACTCAATTAATTTCAATATATGTAAACAATGACTTGTACAAAAAATCTTCGCTCATTAAACTTACTAAATCCAAGTAGAGTAACTACAATTTATAATAACATTATAAAATAGATTTATGTAAGTGAATCATATGAAGGTTGTGGGTACATCCTTTGGAAAAATATGAAAGATAAAATTAATCAAGTAAATAAAGTAATTAAAGTACACAAAACAAATAAAAAGAAAATCAAAAAATTAGAGCATATTTAATGCGACTTGGAAGAAAGGTTTTCAGACGAGCTAAATCAAATTTAACTGATGATTTATAAGAACTACAAGGTCTTAAGTTCTATAACCATTTAAGTGCTATACGCGATGCCCCTCAAGTGTGCTGCTCCTACAAGAAAAATACTTGAATAGATTTCAGCTTTTTGTATTTACTTTTATTGACACTGGAGCATAACATGTTCTAATTACATGGCTTAGCAAAATTTGCTGATAATAATATTATTATTATTTATTTACATAGCAGCAGCAGCAGAAAAATTGCAAAACAACGTAATATTATCTGCAAATATGAAATATAAAGAAAATACACACAGTATGAAAATAGATAACACTTCAAAGTAAAATATGCGTAGAAATAAATACCCACTTTTCAACCTCGCAAAAAATAAGAAAACTATCAGAACATGTCGTAACATTTACGTATTCGTAACTGCGTTTACAAATTAAAATTATTTGTATTTTGGAATATTTTGGAAACATTTCGAATGATTCCTCATTTATGTAAACAGATTATTCTTTAATTTTGTGGCATTTTCGATTCGTGCATATGATTTCTTTGAGATTTAAAAACGAAGTGAAAGGGGGAGAAAAGGGGTGAATAATTTACAATAATTTCTTTTATTTAATCACAGTTTTAACTTTACACAGAGTGCTCTGGTTCAAATTTAGGCACAAGCAAAAATCAAAAAGTCGAAAAACGATTTTTCATCACGGCACCATATCTTGGCAGGCAATGGCATAAACCTTCAACAGTTGAAATTGCCTAAGAAAAGCTTTTTACTTCGCCGTTCGGCCTAGCCCTGTAATTGTAGGCCCCTTCCATTCGTGTACAAATATGACACGCACAATATGGATGGATGCGAGAAGCTCGGTTACATACATGCACATAAATTATTATATTTTTAGTTGAAAAAATCAGCTAAAAATAAACTTTGTTATTATCATCAAATTCTCAAATGTTTATTACGTGCCTTCATTTCAATTTTTTTTTAATTTTTATTACTAAAATTAAACGATCAAATGACCAATGACCACCCACTGGGTCACCCACTGGGTGTATGTGGGTTCGCTATGTGTGTGATCATAAGCAACTGTCATTTAAATTAATAGTCACACTTTTTTTTTTGTATATTTTTTCTATTGCTAACGCTATAATAAACCACACACAAGTGAAATTTTAGCTGAAATTTAATCATAAAAAAACTAATTATAATATTAAATTAATTTTTTGTTCTTTCTTTTGAAATTTTAATGTTGCTGTATACAATTGAGTAGCGCTTTTACATTTATTCAGTTGTTGGTTGTGTGGTATTTTTATGTGCCTATCCAATTTTGATTCACATTTTTTAATTGACGCATCAACTTAGAAATTACTAATCTTGCATACTAATAATAAACAATACACTAGAGTGTATGCATATCAAAAAAAAAATGTTGGCAGTCGATAAGTCGATAACCGTACAACCATTCATTGTGTGTGGCATTTTTATGTCATGCGTGCGTCATTATTGGTTTTGGTCGAGAAAGGAACAAAAAATATATCATGCGAATTCCTTTCATTATAAGTAAGTGGAAGTGTATGATATATCGCTTGATGGAAGAAAAGGGAATGAGGAAAAAAGAGAGAGAGTGGCACAGTGAATTTGTAACAACAAGTTTGGCATTTTTCAACGACTGGCAATTGAGGAGAATTATGTGTCTGACTAATTTTCGGTCTGAATATTTTGGAATCAAATTATTTTATTTAATCACAGTTTTCACTTTACGAAAACAAATAAACATCTAATAAAAAGAGATTAACAAACTTCTTTGCTTAAGTAGCACAATTATAAATGTTTTTTCTGAAATGAATTGAATTTCTTTACCTGAACTCTTTTGCTTCACCTCTAATCCCCTACAATATGGTGTCTTTGCCTTTCTTTTCAGCATTCACATCCTGAAGTATCAGAATACATTTACAGATATTGTGAGAATGAGTTTCATTCCTGATTCAAACCACATGCTTTAACTAAAACTTTGCTTACCATAAACAATTTTTGCCTGATAAATCATCTACTACAGACTCGGCTTCTGTTTGCAAATTAAACTTCAATTAAAATTCTGGTTCATCATCAATTTGTTAAGAATGGGCAAGAAGGCAAACTGCAGACATTTTAAGACACGTTTACTTTTGCAATAAAATTCAAATTGAACTTAAATTAAAATGTTGTTTACTATTTTGCTTTTGCTGTCGACTATTTTGCTAGAAATATCATATTAATTGGTCCTTAAATTTTAAAATTTTTTAATTGACTGATAAAACTCAATTTGGCAAAAACAAAAATTTCAATAGCTTTTAATAAAAATTTGCTACTTTCTCATGAAATATTATCTATTAGAGTATGTATGCGCGCCCCTGACATGTACTTTGAATTCGAAAAGATAAAACAAAAATTTCAAATGTTTGCACATATGAAAAGAATCAAAAAATAATGAGTAAAATTCTTTATCTCATAATGTGCTTGATTGCTTGTCAAGTATGCGTTATTATTTATGTTTTTGTTATTCTGGTTGTTCAAGTAGATAAAAATGTGGTGTAGTTCTCATACTTTCTTATCATTATGGTTAAATATTTGATAAGATTTTGATTTTAGTACACAGCAACAGGATAATTTAAATTCATGTAGCAGCAACAGTTACGAGTTTTAAGAAACAAAAATATGAACTTAATGTGGTTATTTTATAAAATTTCTATACAGTTTCATTTAGTTTGTGATATGAATGGGGCATAGAAATTGAGAAAAAAAAATTAATAAATTAAAAGAAGAAATTGTTGGAAAAGTTTTTTCACTCTGAGGTGAAATTAAAGGTGTTTAATCCAAATAATGAGAGATAAGTTAAGACAATTTCCTCTCGCGTTACATCTATTGAAAGTATATCTGAAACGAGTTTCTCTCTGTTTACAAACAATTACACACAGTTTTTATTTTATTTTTTTAACATATAACTTTATACTAACTTTCTTTTCCCCTTTTTCATTTCTTTTTAGCAAATGCAACATATTGAAAATTGTGAAAATCTTGCAAAATATTTAACAAATCGTGATATATCAACACCAAATCACATGTCATTATTAACATTTTTTGCCATTGTAAGTATTCAATATTGTCCTACTGCATTATTGACACATTTTTCAAAATTTTCCACAATATCTCTGCATTATTTAATGTGCATCATAAATAAACAATAAATATTAAACAACAAACAACAATAATAATAGTGCATAATAACAACAACAAACAACAGTATAAAACATGAGAGAAAGAAAGGAAATCATGAAAAAATTGGTTAAAAATAAATAATTACATAAGTACTTACCTACCATATAAACAAATATTATATTTTGCTTTTGTTAACTGTTACGCAGTGCAGAAGTTTATTGTATACATAAATACGCAGCGGTCTCACTTCCTGCTCCTCTTTTTATCTATGTATGTGGTATGTAAGTAAGGATCGGTTTACTTAAGCGTTTATAATTTTCCATTACCTCAACGCAAATCAACTTAACTTGCTTGCTTCAAGTCGATAAGAAATAAGTAATATCTGCAAATTCATTAAATATTTATAAAATACAATTTTTCTTTTATAATTATGGCAAAAAAAATTCTAAATTTCGTCCACATTTTTATTTGTTTAAGTTTAAATTATTTAATCAATCGGCATTTAATTAGATCAATGTAAATACGTAATTTATGTCAAACTTTCATCATATAATCTTGATTTTGATTTTTGATTCATTCAGAAAATGATGCAAATCAATTTTAAAGAATTTTGATATGACTTTCCTATGATTTTGGAAAGAACTAAACAAAAATAAATTTGAAAATTCGGACACATTTGGCTTTACGAGCGAGTTATGCAAACATTCTGTCTGCAAAAAGATTCACACACATTGAAATATGTACACATGACATTTAATATCAAAAAATGGGAACTACTAAAAATTATGTGACATTTGATACATTTGTCATGTGACTACATGATGGATGGATGGTTGTGAAGAAGGCTGAGAACCTGACCTACGAGTGAAGGACAGTTCCTCAAGCACTCAGGCTATGTAGCCTATGTGACTACATAATGTCATAAAATATTTAACAATACTCGTGGAAGAAAGTGTTAACTGATTATTTTCTAAACTCATTTGAATATGTAACGCGCCGTCGCTAAAACACAGTTTCCAGAACAGTCACATACTATATTTACTTACTATGTATGGTATATTGTATGTACATTAGTAAAATACTACCTTGTTTACAATATTTACATTTTTGAAAAATATAAATATATACCTAATTATTTATTGTTATTTCAAATTTACATACATACCTATAATATTTTTGCTATTTTTTAATTTTTCTTTCTTAAATTCTATTGATAAATAAGCACAGCGTGCCTAAACTTTAGACCCATTATAGTCGAGGTGAGAAAATATACGTTACTAGTGACCTTAATACCTACAAAATAAATATTATGTAGTATAAATATAAATATTATGTAAGATTCATAATAAAAAAAAAATAAAAAATTTGCACATGCCTGCCTGAAGTAAAATTAAAAAAAGGTGTAACCCTGTAAAAATCTTTCGCAGCCTCTTAAAAATTTTGTTTATTTTAAATTTTCCTTGTTAAGAAAATCATAAATAAATATTTCAACAAAAAAAAAAAAAAACAAAAAATTACCAATGCAATTATTTTGCAATTATTAATTAATGTTTATTAAAAAAAATATTACACAAAACTAAAAACCTCGTGCCACAATTTAAGCAATAAACAAAAATTTCCTTAAATATTTTGAGATTTTTTAGGTTTGTCTCATTTTTCAGACACACTTCTTTCTTTCTTGCTGTACTTATGTACATACATACATATGTATGTATGCATCTATGTTGTATGCGCTAGAAATTATTGGAAGTTCACTTCAATTTGAATGTTACTGCGATAATTTCTTTAAAACGAAATCACAATGAATAACTATTTCGAAAATCATTCAAAAATAGGCAAACATCCCACTACCCAATTGGACTTTTGTACGTCTGGCGCATGTCTCGCCAGTAACTGCCTGCCTCATAATGACATTCAAATTGAAAATAAATAGTTTTCATTAATTTTAATATTTTATTATTATTGTTTTATATTTTGTTTTGTATTTTTTATGCGTAGCCATAGCAAAAAAAAAAAAAAGAATACCAAGTCGCACGCAAAACCCAAATAATCTATAGGAATTTTATTGTGTTTGCTTTCATTATTTTTTGTTATTGTTATTGTTATTATTGTTTTACTAATTATGTGTAAATTCTACGCTTATCAACATTTCGCATTAATTTTCGTTTTGTTTATTCTATTATTAATTAAAAACTGTTTTTTTCCCCCTTTTCTACAGAATGCTTTAGAGTTGAGCGCCCCCGCTACTCCTGCACTGCTGCAACATAATCAAGTGACAAAACAAAATTGTAAGCCACAAGGTTGGATGCAATTATCAGGACATCCAGAAAGGTATATATTTTTATGAAACAGAAAGATTCTGTTGTCTTTTTACCATTTCTTCTCTTTAACTCAAAAAAAAATAAACATTTTTTTGGAAAACTTCTTTTCCACTTAACTTTACACAAATATTTTACAAGTTTCCACAAATGCCATAATATCCTCTATAAATATTTTAAATTTATATTTATTAATTTTTGCTTCTTTTATCTTTCTTCCAGCATTGTACCCACCACTACCGGCATCGTACGCAAACGTGTCGCCAGCTTCACCGATAATGAGGTACAAGCCTATAAATTCATCTCACAGGAATCTCAAACAGCGAAAATTGTTCCACAATTCTTTGGCGCACAACAGCTTAACGGTGAACATTTCATTGAGCTGCAAGATCTTTTGGCAGGATTCAAAGATCCCTGCGTTATGGACATTAAAATGGGCTGCCGTACATTTCTCGAATCAGAAGTGACCAATGAATCACTACGACCGGATTTATACAAGAAAATGATAGCGGTAGATCCCACAGCACCTACCCCAGAAGAACATCAGGCGCAAGCTATAACCAAACTACGTTATATGTTATTCCGCGAGGCAATGTCTTCATCGCACAGCAAAGGTTTTCGCATTGAAGCCTTGCGATTACGGGGACGTGCGCCAGTCACCGACTTGAAAACAGTCTGTAGCAGCGAACAAATTGAAAAAACTATTGCAACATTTTTGGGCACAAAGAAAACAATGCACAAGGAACTGATCAAGCGGCTCAAACATATACGACAAGTAATGGAGAAATCGCAATTCTTCCAGCGTCACGAAATTGTCGGTTCCAGTATATTCATTGTATACGATGATGATAAAGTAGGTGCTTGGCTGATTGATTTTGCAAAGTCACGCCAGTTGCCTGAGGAGTTGACTGTTAGTCATCGTGCTGATTGGGTGCCGGGAAATCGTGAAGAAGGATTGCTCACGGGTATGGATGAGCTAATAAATTCATTTGAGTGCGTGCATGCGCGCAATGGGGGCAATGGACGAAAGTGCTTACAAATATAAGATACACTTGATGAATGTCCTGCTAAATGCTTACAGTAAAGAGTACTAATTGATATAAATGTATAAATACGGGTAACGTTGACGTTGCTCCCTTCCTCACAACACATGAGCGTTTGTGTTTTCCTAATTAAATTGTATTCTACCTAAATACATAGCTGCCATAAGACTGATTAGCATATTTTACGCGCACTCATTTCAAAGTGTAAAGATATTGTTTGATTTAACATATCTTCCACACCATTTTGTGTATTTAAATTTTCATCAGCATGTTTGTTTATAGGATTTTCACATTATTACTTTCCATATTGGAAACCATAAAGCATCTTTTTATTTTTTCTTGGAAAAATTCAAATTTAACGACTTTAACATTCTATTGTATGTATTGTCTGAAAACGCAGTAGTATTTTTTAAATAATTATTTTTGTTCCTCACTTTTTGTACATTTACCATTCATATGATTAATTTGTAGATTTCATTTAAATAAAAGCCAATGAAAAATCCAATTAATTTATCATTGAAAAGAAACCCATTACAATTGTTCATATCTATTTATAATTAATCATAAATTACTTAAAAAATAACTATTGTTTAAGCTTACATGTTTCCAATTTATCTTGGGAATGAAAATATATGCCTACTTATATATAAAAATAAATAACTTCAAAACATAATTTGTATTTTCCTTTTCTTATCATAATCTACGTCATACAAGGTCAGTACCTACAACTTCCCAATTTAATTAGAACACCACTGCTGTAGAGTTCATATCCCAACTAGTAGCTAAAAAATTAAAAATAAAAACATGCATATCATTTCTAGTCAGACCTATAGGTGCATTTAAAACTCAAACCTATTGCTTTACTCCCTTGCTTCCATTTCTTCATTAACCCCAGCACTGAAGGACTAATATAAATTTTCGGCGACCTACTGAAGATAAATGAAAAATATAGGTACCCACACTTATTAGTTAAAGAAACTAATAAATACACACAACTATAATTCGAATTAAAATTTCTAAATTTATAACTGTCAGTTTGACAGCATCCACATCCGCTCAATACCAGCCACAACATTTTTTGCATTCCACAAAATCATAAATTCAACAATTGGCAAATAGGCAAATAATCACTAAGAACATTAATAACTGTGTTTTCAGTGGGCAAATATGTATTTCAAAACATCTAAGAGTGTATGCAGAATATTTTCTTAATAAGAAATCCTATTGCATTTATTGGGCAATAAAATAAATTACTGTTTTCATGTCTTCATAATTAAGAAGTATATAGAATAACGTAAAGGCATCCACAAGAAGCATGTTATAATCCGAATATACCCTCACCTACACGGCACGTAGGGTGCATAGTGGATATACATACATACACACCTGGACAAAATAATAGGTTTGAACATATTTTTTTTAAAAAAAGTTTGTCTTTCATATATTTTTTATTATCTTTCAAAAAATAAATTAGTTTTCAACATGAACATAACAAAACATAAAAGGTTTTAAAGACCCTAAAAAATAACTTGAATTTTGGTTAATTCATAAAATACACAGATTTTCGATTGGGCAGAATAATAGGTGTGCACAAAAAACTTAGAAATAAATATTGAAATTTTGCTATTTATGGTCCTCCATTATTCTTGATGGCTTTTTCCATTCTTCTGGGCATTGACGATATCAACTTCCGACAAGTTTCTACAGGAGTGTTGTACCACTTTTTTTAATATATTCCATAACTGCGTTTTGTTTTGGCGTTTAAGTTCTCCCCAGAATTTCTCTATAGGATTTAGATCTGGGGATTGACCTGGCCCCTCAAGGACGTCTACATTATGCTCTTGGAACCATGCTTTGACAACTCGCGATGAATGCTTAGGATCATTATCCTGCATAAATTTCCACAAAAGCGGCATATTATTCTCGGCATATGGTAACATTACCGTTTCCAACAAATCTTTATACACGAATCTATCCATAACGACATTTAATTAATTTAATGTATTGGACTAATACCTTGCCAAAACAAACAGCCCCATACCATTAAGCTGCCACATCCGTGCTTCACTGTTTTCTTTGTGAACCGGACGTCTAGTTCTTTGCCTTTCGGGCGACGAACGTTTCTTTCCGCATCGTTACCAAACAAATCTATTTTTGGTTCATCGCTCCAGAGAATATTGTGCCATTTTTTTTCTCCCTGTGAACCGCACCACGTTTTATGAACTAACGCAAAATTTTTCCTCTTCTTCAAATTTGCAGCTCTAAGCAGAGGAACTTTGCGAGCAATCCTACCGAGTAGATTTGCGCTTACTAATCGTCTTGGAACGGTTCGTGATGATACAACATTCCCAATTTCGCTTGCAATTGTTCTGGGCAACTTGAACGGGTTGTGTTTAGCTAATGTAACAATACGATTGTCGGTCGAAATTCTGAGACCGTCCCATCGATCTGGCAATGAGTTTGTAGGTTTTTCCTTTGTCTCGGAGCTGACGAACAAGTCTTCTCTCCTCTGTACTGCAATGAACTCCACGACCCATCTAATATTATTAAAAATTATAATTAAACCTTTATTTAGTTCACTTTCATCGAAATATTACCTTCTGGAACTAAATAACGCTTTAAATATATTCACTTTTAATTTTTACCAAAAAAAACACACTTATTTTATTGTCCAGATCAATTTGAAGGTTGAACAAATAAACTAGGCGCAATATTTATCGAGAAGAACTTTTGTTGCGGGGATTCCCCCATTTCATTCCAAAACAGAGCACCAAACTTGGAAATTTGCTCTTTGATGTAGACTATGACAATTAATCTTTTTCGTTCATTTTAAATTTTTTTGGGTTCACACTTATTATTTTGTCCAGGTGTGTACATAAGTCTGAGAGTAGAGATTTTGTGTTTTTATTGTTTCTGTTGTTTGCGTGTGTTTCTTCTTGTTGCTACTAGCAGGCAGCCGGTGAATTGTCAATAATCAGAGCAGCAGCATATTGCACCACAAACGTTTATCACGCTTTGTCTATATATTTTTTTATTTATTGATGACGGAGGAAACTATTGTAAGTAATATAAAATAAAATAGAGTTTAATTGTAAAGAATTTACATTTTTACATGTGTCAACAAAAAAACCGTAACTAAAGTCCATAATAATAACAATTTTGAATGGTGCAAAATGGATTGGAAATTGCATGGAATCGATTATTAAGCAAACAGCTGTTAAAGCACAGCAACCACCACCGAATTCACTTATGTCATACGTGACGTCATCTTCGAGTGGGTATACTGGGGACATTGTGCATACAAATGCTACTACTGTTTCTGCTGCAGCAATTACAACTGCTGATGCTGCAGCGTCGACGCCTCCGTCTACTTTCCACATTGAAGTTTGTGTATTTGATGACTTTAGTACAGACGAAACTGTTCAATTATTAAAGATATGGCAACGTAAATTTGAGCGGCAAAATATATGCATGCACATTATTCAAAATCAAAGTGGTAAAACAAAAGGAGGTAAGTTGGAAAGGAAGTACACGAAACCAAACTCCATCGGTTTTCCAAAATATCATTTTATAATCAGTTGGTCACGGACGCAATATGGCTATTGCCGCTGCCACCGGATCATATTTATGCTTTCAGGATATCGATGATGAAATGTTGCCAAATCGTATCTATAAGCAATATACATTAGCCAAGCGTCACCAAGACGCGGTAATTAGTTAAAATATTTAATTATATTTGTTACCTTTTCAATTAACATCAATTATTTTTTGCTCTAAGATCATTGGTTCAAAATTCACACGACTACCACCCAACTCTACCTGTCGTTTCTCCCGGTGGGCTAATGAACTCGCTCCCGAAAAATTAACGCTACAAATCTATACAGCAAATGGTCCCACAATCATAATGCCTACATGGTTGTGTCATCGTAGTGTGTTTGACAAAATACCGGATGGATTCTGTGCTGATGGTCAGGGTATACCAGAAGATTTGATATTTTTCTGTAAGCATTTAGATCGTGGTGGATATGTATTGCGTGTTGATGAATGCTTGCTCAAATATCGTTATCATCCCGAGGCGACGACATTCTCCATAGCCGCCAAAACAATATGGCGCATACGTATGCAACATTTGATACTAAATGTTTTGACATTGCCGCCATGGTGTACAGGTTTCACCATATGGAATGCTGGCAAACAGGGTCGGAAATTTTTTCGCGATTTACCGTTGTTGGAGAAAAACAAAGTTGTGGGTTTTTGTGATGTCGACAAAAGTAAGAAGATATATGTTTCACGATTTCAATAGTTATATACTTTTCCTATTTTTCTAGATAAAATTAGAACATTTTATAGATATTACGACGAATCGAAACGCAGAATAACACATTCAATACCCATAGTACATTTCACTGAGGCTAAACCACCATTATTGATCTGCATGAAACTGGACTTAACTGAGGGCGCCTTTGAAGCGAATTTGAAAAGTTTGAACTTAACTGAAGGCAAAGATTATATATTATTTACATAAGTAAATTAATTTGCTTTCGTAGACATTAGTTATTAATCAATATCTTATTACTGCCACGAAAATATTGGTCTCTTATGTAGTGTATTTAGTAGTACCATATGTAGTATTCATTTGTGATACCTTTAAATAGTTTAGACTGTGCGTGATATTACAATTAAAATTAACCAAATCTGTATTAATATTTATTTAAAATATCCTTCAACTTTTTAACAATACTAAATTGTGATATATGTAAAAATTCAAAATGCTAACATACATGTAAAAAGAAAAAATAAAGTAGAACTCCTTTTCATATAATGAATTATACAAATATGGACTTTTTATTACGCATTTTTTCTAGGTTTTTCAGTTTTGCCGGCAAGTGGAAAGGAAGTTTACCCACAAAATATGGTTTTCTTTTTTGTTTGACTTGATGTGAGACAAAAGTTGTGAGCCCAGTTTTTAGACAAAATTGCACTGTTCACAGTGGAAGAAACATTTCATCATATACACCCTGTTATTGTGTCTTACGTTAACAGCTGACGTTTTGTTTAAAGAAGTGTTGAAAATTGGAATTAGTGTTTTTACCTGGGGATTTATCATAATTTCGTCTTAGAAAATATATCTAAAGTTCATCACTTCACAATGAACACTGTACGCCCCTGTGGCTGCAAAGGAGTACGCACTTGCTTGCAGTGTGAGCAGGAATTCAACATTACAAAACCATCATTACAATCAGAGTTACAAAAAATGGAAGCATGGACTTATTGCCCATCTTGTGACCGCTTATATCGAGGTTGGGATACAAGCCTAGTAGTTGCTCAGCATCCGCAACATGAAGACGACGAAGGCTTACATTTTCCAGGCATCCTGGTGGAAGAAAATTTTCTCAGCGCGTATGAAGGCGATGTCCTAATGCAAAACTTGGACCGAACTCCATGGACGATATCGCAAAGTGGACGTCGTAAACAAAATTTTGGACCAAAAACAAATTTCAAAAAACGAAAACTACAAAATGGTACATTCCAAGGTTTTCCAAAATTCACACAATTCATACAGCAACGTTTCCGTGATGTAGATCTATTGCACGATTTTCAAACAATCGAACAATGTACGCTAGAGTATGAAGCGACAAAAGGGTCCTGCATTGATCCACATGTGGATGATTGTTGGATTTGGGGTGAACGTGTTGTTACTGTTAATTGTTTGGGTAATTCAGTGCTGACATTGACATTGTTGGACGACGAAGTTGTGCATAAATATAATTTGAATCTGGTGCCTCAATATGTGGATAGCTTGCATTTACCTTTGGCGAGTGCGACAGACTTAAAGCGATTTAAGTCATGTGTTATACGCATTCCAATGCCAAAGTATGTATTAATTTCTTCTGTATGTTTTTTCTAGCACTTTATAGATTTTAAATTGTACTCTGTTATTGTTTGCAGTCTTTCACTAATTGTTATGTATGGTCCTGCACGGTATCAATTTGAACATGCTGTGCTGCGTGAAGATGTTAAGGAACGTAGAGTCTGCATAGCTTATCGTGAGTTTACGCCCATGTATATAAATGGAGATTCACAAGAAAAAGGAGAAATTGTAACAAGAAATGCGCAATTATTTGAAGAAATTCAAAAAATTTGTGTTTCAATTTAAAATTTGTTTTTATTAACAGTGATATTAAGAAACGAGATTCACGACGTGGAAACCGAGTTCAATAACAAATAAAGTCTATGCAAAAAAAACATTCGCTATTTTTCTTACTGTTTATTTCCTAATCATATTCGAACATGTTAATTTCTTTATCACTAATTTTTGATGCGGATTCTTCGCCAATATCTTCACTTTCATCACCTACTTGCTGTTTTGCCTCTTGGTCCTCGGCGACAGCAGGGCGATAACCAAGTATAGCCACCTGTGCCGGCAATTGTATGCCATGCATTCGCTTTATGTGGGCTCTCAAATTACTATGCGAACTTAGCTGTTTCTCACAAATTGCGCATTTATGTGTCTGATGTTCCTGCTTAATGTGTGCATATAGATCAGCAGTTTTAATAAAAGCTTGTGTACATAATTTACATACATGAGTTTTGCGTATGTGCGCTATAAGGTAATGCGAAGCTGAGAAAGCCTGCGGACAATATTTACAGACATATACGGAACGTGTACCCATTCCAATTCTAACATCGGCTGCATAATCTTCAGTGTTTGTGAAAAATTCATCTTCCGCATTTTGAGCTATATTTGAACTATTTATTTCGACAGCAGCATAATCCATAGAACACAAAGCATTTGCACTTAATTTTTCTTCTTTATTATCGCCTCCGCCGTCGCGCATTAATACTTGTGCTGTTGATGACGTAGGTATAAATTGTGTGACCACTATTAAAGAATTCTCAAATGGTGGAGGTTTTTCTGCCGATGTAGCTGTGTAATTTTTATGCTCATCTGTGTTTATTTTTTGTCGCTTGCGAGGACTGTTCATTGGAGTTGATACGCGTTTGTTTGTAGCGCGCGTCAGCAGTTGTGTGACACCGCCAGTTAATATAAATTTTGGATTTTTAATCATTTTATTCGTCTGTGTTTGCTTGATAGAATCCTGTTCTTTTGATACATTCTGCAAACTATTCGTAGTGCCATGCAACTTTGTTGCTACTTCATCTTTACTTATATTTATTTCTGCAAATTGTTTAAGATCTGCATTCAGTTCAGCTTGTGAATTTAAGTAAAACGTATGCAATTTATTTTCTATTAATTCACCATCTTCAGAACCTTCCCCATTTTCTTCTACCACCGATTCAGAAAATTCTATATCTTCCAAATACTCAACTTGTTCTGGTTCACTGTACTCACGTTCAGTTTCAAGCTCTAACGCTTCTCTGTAAAGCTTCTTTGTTTGCGCACTTGATTTTTTCAGCTTTCTATAGAAAATGTAACATGACAGAAACTCTTCCAGGCAAATGTGGCATATTAAATGTAGCTCGTCATCAAAATCCTGAAACAAGCAAACATTTTAATTCCCGAATTCTTGCATATTAACTGGATTATTATTGGAATTAAAATTACTTACTTGCCATTTGTCAAATATTTGCAACATTTCATGTACTGTCACTTGATCTTCTACTGGTACATATTCATCAAATATAGTTTTGAAATTATTATCCTGTTTCGTAACATCATAATTTGGTAATTTTACCTTGTATTCCCATATATTAAATTCACCATCGCCCAAACAAATGCGACATAATTTTTTTAGATTTGTTGTTGTTAATTCAATATTCATTATTGTGTTGACTGCAGTTATTTCAATTGTAGCAAAACACACCAATTTCCTTTTTACTATGCTTATAATATTTTTAGACGAGTTTGTTTTAAAAGTTACTCCGTAGGCTTTTCCGATTATGAAATTGTTGTTTTCCCTTTTATATTGTTAAATGTGTTTTTATTATAAATTTATTCAATATGTGTAATGGTCAATATTCGGAGCTATTTGTTGGAAATAGTAACACAAACAAAATTTGAATGTCAGCTGCGAGCATCACAATTAGTGTTGCCACTTGCATATTCTTTACATGCATAATAAATTGCTAGCAATTTACTTCTTCTTCTAATGGCACAACAACCCATGGAGGGCCTAGGCCGAGCTTATCGCATCCACTCATGTTGTGCGTGTTATATTTGTACATGAATGGAAGGGACCTACAGTTTAATGCCGAATCCGAACGGCGAAGTGAAAAGCTTTTCATAGCAATTTTTACTCTTGTAAGTTTGCCATTGCCTGCCAAGAGGTGGTGCCGTGTAGAAAAATTATTTTTTCTACTTTTTTATTTTGCCTGTGCCGAGATTCGAACCCCGGACACTCTGCGCAGCAGTCCAACGCACTACCACTACGCCACAGTATTGCTAGCAATACTTAATGTATTAATTACATAATTAATGTAACATAAACTGTCATCTGACAGCTCAGCTATTTTCTGTCATTTCTTGCAGTTTAAATGTAAATAAGTGAAAAAAAATATGAATACAAATATTCTGTTTTTTTTACAATTCATGGCAGATGACGTTTTTTGCCTCGCATTGGCGACTAATTTTAATTTTACCAAAATATTTGTGTGGTCAATATTTCTTCAAATGTGTCCTTATTGAAGTGTGTCCTTCCGTCTAGGGCCGGTTGTTTTACCTCTCTGACGTAATTTCGTTTCATTTATTTCAAACATTACTGCCTGGTGGTCTCAATGCGTATAGTCTTCTCTAACCCGCTTCCTCGTTCTACTTGGTAGAGAGCTACTCGTAAACGTGATGTCTATAAAAGATCCGTATCCTGCTTTACGAAACGTAAATTTATTGTTTGAATTTACGACTACTATGTCTAGCGGCGAAAAGGTTTTAAGAACTGGACTGTATCCTCTAGCATTCGTGACTCTACTGCCCGATTGTGTTTCCCAAGCGTTAAAGTCTCCAGCGATTACCACTGGTGTTTTCGTCAATAGTATTCTGGTACTCACTATGTTTCAGGCTAGGACGTGCATATCAACTATAAAAGTTAATGCCATTAATATTAATATTTGCTCTTACAAATCCATCCGACTGTTCATTGGTATTTTGGGAGGAGTGCCTTCCGCATATCCATATTGCTGCTTTTTTGGTCTAGTCACTGATACAGATGGTTTTACTCTCAAGTCTGTACGGTTCGCTGATTAGAACTATGTCTGCTTTTTTCTCTCGCTGTTTGTGCCAGCAGGTTTTGCGCGGCTTCACAATGGTTCAGATTTATGTGTATAAATTACAACTCGTTTTATTCTTCATAGCCCTCCTGTATGTTGGGCATTTGCTGCTTCCAGCGACGTGCCTGGTATTTTTTGGAATGCCAATTTTACAAAACATGCACACAGGATCCTTAGTGCATTCTTTCGAATATGACCATCCGTACCGCATCTTCTAAATGTTTTTGATCTGTCTGAAGCATTTTTGCATTCTCTTACCATATGTCCATATTCTCAGCACCTAAAGCTTTTTTTAAGCATTATTCGTTCTAGGATGCGACATATTACCCAACCAATTTTGATTCTTCTAGCATCTAGAATCTGCCGGAAGGCTTATTGTTACAGTTTGCGTGCCACCGTATGCTTCTCTCAAACTTACTATGTCTGAGGTATTTACACTGTTTAGGTCGAACTTATTGCTTCGCAAATGTCCTCTTTCGTAGTGATCTCCTCTAAGTCCTTAGCTTCGATGGTAGTGCAATGTGTCAAAGTTTTGACTACCGCTTAACTTCCCTATGTTTCGCCGATGATGTCGCTAAACGTACCAGATCGCCCTTCTGGGTTCTTCTGATCCTTGTAACTGTCCAGTCCCAGTCCAGCTAGCTTGAGGTCACTTTTTACTTTCCTAAGCATTTCTGGTTAAGAAAGGTCTCCCTATTTTTCGATCATGAATGCGTCTGATCGGACTATTACATGACTCGGCTTTTCAGCCTTGCTCTGTTTTTTTTTTTTTTGTCACTTTTATCCCCGTAATTTCCCGTAATTTTCTCTGTTTTTCAGAGAGAGTTCGGTTAAGCTTCGCATTTGGCGTCTCTGGCTCCTGGTCCTGCTTCCTTTTTGCGTCCATCGGTGCTTTAAATCATGGGGAGGTCTGTGTACTGTTATTTATCTTCTTTGCAGTACCTCCTGACTTCTGTCCGTGGTTTTCCGCGTTTTTGTAGAGTTCTTGGATCCTCTCCACTAGGTCTCTTATCGGGTGGTGTATCGACCTACGTGGCGGCTTACCGCCCATAATTTCCACAAGTTCCTCAATTTTCCGTCCCAGTAGTATAAACGGATCCATTGTATTTGTTGCAAGCATAGCGGTGAAAAATATGAGCGTGTTTGCTATGTAGAGGAGAATAAAAGTGCCAGATCGATGTTAGTCAGGAATATTACATCTGTTTATATTTTGGCTGTAACCACTGGCACGGAACTGTTGGTAACGGCAATACCTACGTGTACGAATGAGATTTTACAAAACCAGGAAATAATTCAGCTAGACAATTCAGCTATTTTCTGCCATTTCTTGAAGTGGAAATGTAAATAAATGAAAAAAATAAAATATAAATACAAATTTTATATTTATTACAATTCATGGCAAATGACGGTTGGTGCAAGCAATTGCTTCACCTGCATTAAGGACTAATCTCAATTTTACAAAAATATATTGCACAACAAACAATTGTTTTTGTTTTCATTTATTAGTTTGAACTGCCAATCAGAAAGAGTTGAGTAAGTAGCGTAGAAAATTTTCAATATTTAAAACGCTCCGTCATAGCACATAATGATTTTCTTCATTCAGACCCCAAAAGTTAATTTTTAGTCATTTGTAGTCATTTGTAGTCAATTGACTTCATTGAAATAACTTGAATTTGTTCATTTTTTTTTTTTAGTATTGTACACCTTTTCATGTCCACACCTGCCACGGATTTTTTTAAAAATATCCGTTAAACCTAACGCGCTGTAAAGCAAAGTGTAGTGCCCAAGAAACTAACATTTGTAAAGTAGTGTAATCAAGCATATTTTTGTTAATCATAAATCACGGGCCCATCTCTAAATGCATGATATTTAAGTGTGGACAGATGGCGCAATGTTGTTGCTGCGTCCATTATGTTCTTACCTTTACCCTCTGCGCCATAGGGAGTGAAGTTCACGCTACGGGTCTCCATTTATAATAAAATTAGAGACATCAACATTTTCTTTTTATAAAACAGGGTTTTCCAACCATTTAGACTATTATGTCGAACGGCGTTTTTACTACGCCAAGACTGAAGAAAGCATAGGTAATGAGAGATAGACTTCTGGACCTCTTTGTTGATCCTACTATCCTTTTTATGAATAGCAAGAAAGAAATAGAATAACTTCACGTCTGTCATTTCCAAAAAGTAGCAAATAATTTAATTAATCTTCAAGATTGATAACTTTATATGAGCGATTAAATACAATAAATGATACATAAAACTTATCTTTTCTGGACTTAAAGCATTTGCACATATCGATACATCGCATCATACTCCTCAATATTTGGTACTTCGTTAAAGTTCCTTGGCATCTTACAATATTCCCTATAAATTTGTTGGCTTTTCTCATCGACAGTAGGTGGTGTAATGCTTAAATAAGTGTCATTACCATAATCACTGAGCGGTTTCAAATTAATACCACGCATCATCTTAGCCATTTCAGCATCACGTTGTGGTACTGCTGTGGGCAATGTACCATGGAAACCTCCGCTGCCACTACACAGTTTACCCATTTGTACATATTTCTTGTAAATGGCCATATTCGCTTTACTGGGATTGCTTATTTTACAACCATAGACTTGTTCCATGGGAGGTAAAACTGATTCCATTGTAAAAGGTTCTAGCTCGACCACATCTATTTGTTTAGCATCTTTGGTGGCATAGCTCGCGCTTAAATCTTCATCTGAAGAACTGTCTTCTGCTTCAGAAGTAGAGCTGGAATCATTGCTATTAGTGGAACTAGTAGAGCTTTGGCCGGTTAGTGACGGGTTCTTGCGTGTTTTACGTTCTTGTATTTGACGCTGAAAAGGGCTATAGTTTGTGCGAAATGTAGGCATATAACGCATTGCCAATTGACTAATTTCAAATGAGATATGTTCGCTGAGGTCGGTCCATTTGAAAGACTGATGATAATTTGAATACGCATCGATCATTTCAAGATCATTGGAATGCACTCGAAAGAGTTCTTTAACGACTTTATTCGAATCGGAGCACGAGTAAGGCAAGCAGGCGCGTACTTTTGACCGTACCCAGTCGGTAATTAAATTGGTATTGCTATTGGGTGAACGCGGCTTATAGACATTGTGCATATAGTAATCGGTTTGTAGCTCCCAAATAGGTTGATTTTCTAGAAATTCAAATACAAGTTATAGAAACTGTTTAAATTCAACTTTTCACTTACGTTTCGAATGGCTTTTGCTGGGTATGTAGAATCCCAAGAATAAATTAATGCTATGCTGTTTCTCGGTATCACTAAAAGTATTGCTGTAATAACGACTTAGTGTCTGCATAATATCATTACCCTGTGAAGCCCACGCTGCAGTTTTCCTATATGTTTTAATACGATGCACCAGCTGTGAGCCACCATATTGTAGCGCCAATGTATCGCCGTGCTCTTCATACAAATTCTCTAACATAGTAACACAATCTGAATCGAATTCCAACTTGGCTGACTTGACAAATCCCAAACGTTCTAGCTGATGCCCAAGCGCGCACTTGCCAATAGCAAATTGTGCAGTGTTGGTCCGATCCAAACAATCAACGCAGTTGGTGCGCACAATACCCATCTGGAAGGTGAGTTCGCTGCCTCGTGCCTTGAAGAACATGCCCGTCTGTTGAACTACACTTTCAGCAATGTCAGCAAGCATTTCCATAACATTACCACCACCACGACTCATACGCGCCATATCGAAGTGGATGTGTTTCATGCGTTGTTGTGGCGGCAAAAATTGATTCAAATAGTGTATACTACCTACCAGCTCTTTGGAAATTATGGACTCATGCTTTCGTTTCTCACGTTTCTTCACCAAATTCAACATAATTACTGGCGCACCATAATGGAAGAGTAAACGTTCAAAGTGGCGTGATGGTGTTTGTGCATACGGATCGGATATATCCAATTGAATTGGTGGTTTTGGCACCATTTTACTTATATCCTGTGACCAATGTGACGGTACTGAGCCACGCATTTGAGTAAAAGAACACATACGATGTCCATCGGTAACTATTTGTTCCGTTTCAACTTCATTCGCCACATCTCCTTGAAAGTTAGCTCCACGTTTAAGAAAACGCGTGCCCGCAAAACGTGTACTCCGCCGAGCAATTAGACACACATTTACATGCCGTCCAAAAACACTAATACATGATTGGCTCACATAGCCGTGTGTCACTTCCAGCAGCCAATCTTTGAGCATAATGCCATGCATTGGCTGTAGCAAAAACGCATTCCATACGAAGCGTCTGCGAGAATTACTGCGAAAAGCGTAATCTACGCGCTCATTTGCAGCCACATTATTTGTCAATGAATTCCAATCGGGTAGTGGCTCATCCTTTTCCAGATCAATATGTGGACCCACATAGCGTGGTGCTGACTCATTATACTGCAGCGTACGCGTTAAATCATACGAATATGAAAAATAGAAATTACTACGCAAATCGATGTTTTGAAACATTTTTTTGTATCGCTCTTCAAACGGGTGAGGTGTCTTCAGCGCGGTTGGCTCGTTAACACGCACCATTACCGTATCCTTGATGGTGTATATCAGATGCATACCAATGTGTGCACAACATTTTCGCTTCGTTACCAATAACAAATAGTAACCCTCAAGAAAACGCACAAATCCCAGAACACCATAAGCTGATATTACTTTTGGCGAACTGATGAGTGTGAGAAATCTGCGTATTTCAGTGGCATTCAATTCGTTAGGATTTTCGTCGATAGCGAGACTACCATGTTGTGTTCGATCGATGGTGAGTAGACGAAAACGTGTCTCACGATTGTTGCTGCCCACTAAATACAGGCGCTGTTAGAACATTTTGGGAAATTATTAAGACACCAAACATTAGTTGATTGCTTAGCTCACCGTTTTCGTTTCGTAGAGTACTACTTTTTGTATGGCGCTTATAAGCGGATGAAAAATTATATTAGAACTATTATTATTCATCGCATACAACACACTTATTGAAGGAAAATGATTTTTGTTGTTATCATTGATTAAAAATCGACGGTAATTTAGTTATCTCTGCGGTTCGAAGTTGTTGAAATCAGCTGCTGTTGTGGAATGTACAAGTGCTGCCACTTTGTTTAATTCTCAATAATTTGATAGAACAATTTCAAATGTTAAATGAAAACTTTATATCATTTTAAAATGTTTGACTATAACATTTTTTTAACAGTATTTTACTAATTTTTTACAAGACAGTGATCTTCCAAATAATTTGCATATAGAATTTTTTAATTTTTATTTGCGGTAGAGTGGTAAAATTTTCGCCCTTTTCTTAGATTTTTAGTCAAATTCGTTTGTACTCTTTTATTTTAGAAAATTTTTTGGCAAGATACTATAACTACTTTAATGGAACCGTGATCGGTTGAGATAAAAGTGATACAACGAAAATTTTTCTAGTAATCAAAAGTTTAATATTAAAAATCCCGTCTTAAATTTAATCAGCCTTCGCCACTGATGACGCGAATATAATAGTCGAATTAATACTTTTAAATCATTCCAGAAGCACTTTAGTATCCTTGGGCATATCACAAACAATAACTGTGTTGCGTAAAAAAAACATTTTTGATTGCGTTTTGTCCGGCGGACATTTTGACAGATTTATTCTTTATTTTTTTCCAAACCGTTTTTCTGTTTTTTGTGTTAGGCGAGTGGCGAATAAAGAGCAGCTAATATGTCTTTCTCTAAAGGCTGTAATAATCAGGATACTTGCTCAGAGGTTGACGGAATTAGTACGTCTGACTTAGCGAACTCGATGAATCCGGTGAAAAGTTTCCGCTAGTAAAATTTTTACTTGCAACAGTTTTCAGCTGCTGTAATAAAATAGAACTTTCAAATGAAACAACATGAATTTGCAAAATTTTAAATCGTTCTATTTAAAAAAAAAAATGATTGGAAAAAATAAATTATTGTGAATGCAAGTCTGTTAAAAGAAATAATTAATTAAAAAATATTTATTAACTATTTAATTATAGCAGCAAGAGCCCGCAAAGAAAATGTAAATTGTACGCGCACGAGACCAACGGAGGGCGATAAAAATTAAATGGGTAGCGTTGAAAGTATTTTGATGGTGTTCGAAAGTGGTTGTTATTAATTAATATGCAAATCACAACTAAATAACTTTTGTTTTGTTTTAAGAACTCACGTTGTGAGAATTATTTTCTTTTTACTCCCTTCCTGCAAGTTTTTACTAGAAAAATACTTGAAAAAAGCTTAGTTTTATTTTTGCATGCTACAGAATAATATTACCAACCATGAAATGATACAATTTGCTTGTTTATTTAATTTGGAAATAAATAAATTAATGAAATGTTCTATTAAAAATTATTTTTTTTATCGGATAAAATAAATAATCTGTGGAAATTGTGAATATTACAATAAGTAATTTTCTCGTTGCCACGTTCATTGTGTTCCATTCGGAGACATCATGAGAACATTTGCTGTGGACACCATCTCGTTGTCATGATACAATAACACTATCACAGCACACATCACAAAATTGCTACAAACTCAATTATTTCACTCTTTATCTTCTCAAGCGAAGTTGTTGTATGTTCGCATTTTTAAAGTGAAATTTTGTGTGTATTGTTTAGTGTTATTGTTGTGTTTCATCTATTTTCAACTCAAAAACGCTTTTAGCTTACGAGAATTGAAATCGCACTACACATCTCGAATGACTGTAAAGTCGTGGTTATGTTCAGATTTTGTTCGGCGAACACTATGAAATTGTTGATTGCACAGAGAAGGCTTTACTCAGTCATACAACGAATACGATATGCTAGGTGAAATGTACACCGAGCACGCTGAGCATTCAGGGTGACTATGAGTTATTGTACAAGGCTCAATCGCCTTTTTATGACAAGGCGGTGGTTATCAGACCAAAAGTACATTCATTTCATAATTTATTGCACATTCAATTATATTTTTAACTACATTCTCCACATTGATAAAATAGTTTAAAGTTTTTTAGTGTTGCCATTGCGGATAAAATAGTATTAAAAAAACGGAATTTCGACCAAAAGCACCTCTGCAGCTACGCCCAACGTATGCAATTCGTGCGATTGTGTTGGGTTTCAAAAGTAATTGTGAACTAATTAAGAGGAAAGCATTAGTTCATTTATTTCACTTTTTGTAGTTTTTAATGCGAATGAGATCAGAAACATATTGATCAGTCATTCTACATACATATGTCGGTATTTATTTAATAATATTTTCAAGGTAGAAAATGCTGACTCACAATTATACGTAGACCCGAACATAGAATATAAGTTATATATGCAATTTTTAAGCTTCGGATACTTATTATCTCTTATTTGCTTCCAAAAACTTTCACAAGTTTTTGAAGGAATTACAAAATCTCTCATACGTCCTAATTCTTCCTGAAGCTCAGTTTTTTGTTCTAATCAACATCACCTTCCCAATCGTTGTTAAACAGTTTGTAGCAGCCTGTATTTTGCGTCTAATACCTGCTCGCCTTAAATGTCGGTACATACATAGAATAAAATCTGTATATATAAGTTAAATATTCATATAATAAAAAAAACAACGACGTTTTTCGTGCAGTGCAAAATTTTCAATAAGTCTGTTAGCGTACTTAATTATTATTATTACTTTTACTATTTTTACTGGGAATCCGTTCGTGTACGCAAAAAAAATAGTAGTAGTAATTATAATAAAAATAATAAATTTTAACTAGAGAAATTTCTACTAACAAAAATATCAAGAGAAGGAAATGAACAAAGTTTTTTATCTATTGTATTTTGTTAACTATTGAAAATTTATTCAAAAATAGTACTTACTATTATCATTTATTTCTTTAATCGATTTACATCTCTCTGAGAGTTTACGTAAATTAAGAAATACAATCTAAGTTATATATGTATATATAGTAAACAAACAATATTTAATAATTATTGTATAAAATTAAATGAGAAAACAGAACATTAAAATAAAATAAAAATATTAAACATGAAAATTAAAAAATTTATTCACAAAAAAAGAAATCTTATAGTATCTCTAATAGTTTAGATTTAAACACTTCCCTGCTTTGATTCAAGACAATTATTTCGCATATTGGTTTAAATACCGTGTAAGCATATACACATATTGTATCACAACGCCCATAATTTGTTAGGTGTTTCGAAATAAAAAAGAAATACCTTTTTCGAATATATCTCTCAGGGGCATTTATTTTAAAAAGAGCAAGAAACCCATTACTACATCCCTAGCTAATAATACAAGAAAATATTTTCTTCGCGATGCTACTGTTTAAAACTGTTTTAAAGCTGAGAAGACCACACCTACTTGAATAGAAGATAATTGCCAATTAAGTTTCCTGATTGTGTATCGAGAAAATATTTTTGTATATTTTCGATCCTTTTTGTGTGATTTCCATAAAATGGATCCCATATAACACAACACTATTCCAGACCAGATCTTATGAGACTCATATAAATAAGTTTATGTGTGTTCAAAATTTTAAAGTCTCTAGAGTTGCGCATCAGGAAGCAATTGCTTTAAATGTAAGGTAATCATAGTGATTTGAAAAATTTTATCTATGGTCAAAGATTACACCAACATCTGTCTTAAAATAAATTCTACAGAGACTCTTCTCCAGAATAAAATAGTTGTATGTGATTGGACATTTAAGCTGGCTAAAAGATAATACATCATATTTAGCAATGTTGAAATACAGCTTATAAACAAATCATTTGGAATGCGCAATCAGTTTATGTTTTGATAGTCTTACAGATTTTTACATCATCCGCGTACAACCAACAATAGGAGTGCGATTCATAGTCAGGAAGGTCATTTATATAAGGAGATTTAAAAGCGGTCCCAGATGACTTTCTTGCGGCACTACTGAATAATTATAAATTGGGCCTGAGGCCCTATTGCCAATATAGACAAAATCAGTGAACGCAACATCGACTTGACTGCCACTCTCAGCTGTTGAAAACCAGATTGGTGGTTGTCGACTTGCCACTTATAAATTCATGGTGGCATTCAGAGATATGATTTTTATTTCCCAGTACACCCTATATTTTACGATAGATTAAAATATTTTAGGCATTAGGGGTAGTATGGATATTGGTCGATAATTTGTGATATTCTGTTGAGAGTCTGATTTATGAATAGGCGTAATAAATAATTCTTTCCAACGTTCCAAAAATTCTCACTGGCCAAGGATATATTGAATATTTGTGTTATGTGTTCACTCAGATTATCCACACACATTTTTAGAAAGAGTTGGGATATATTGTTCGGACCCCACTTTTTCTTCATGTCTAAGGACAAAATTGTAGCTTTGACCTCGTCATGAGTCGGATTCTGAGGTCCTAGATCAGTTAAAGGCAACCCCCGATAAAATGCCTCATTCTGAACTACGGTATCGTCATCGGCTACAAAATTTGATTGAAAATATGAAGCAAACATAGTACAAACAAAGGCATATCTTCTTCACTATCAGAGCGATTATCAAATTAAACTAAATGTTTAGGAATACCATAAGGATTATTTAGGATTATTTTTAATATCATATTCAGTGTCGTACAAATATCGTTGATAAAGAAGATTTTTATAGCTTTCATAATGTTTTCCCGCAAGGCTTTATTCATTCTTTCGTGATGGATTGAGCTTAAATTTCTTGTTCATAATATTTTATAAATTACTAAGGCGGCCATTAAGCCATATAGGATTCTCGTTTCTTCTTACCCTTCCAATTGGACAAAATTAACGAAAGTTTCATTTTAAATATACAAAAATTAAGTATAATTTTCGTAGAGATTAATCCCCATATTCTAGTAATCATTAGACAAGTGCTGGTTAATTGGGATGTAATCGGCCTTTACAAAATCAAAAACAAATTCATCCTCTTTAACTGCTACACTATCGATTAGACAAAGATAAAAATTAAACATTCAATTTATTTAAGTGATCACTATATAAATGATTTTGAGTGAACACTATTATTTACCATTGGAAAAGCAACTTCCGATAACATCACGTCAAACTTACAACAATAAAGTCAACAAAAACAAGATTTAAGATCCTATGTAAAGAATTATGAATCCCATTTAACTGCTTAAACATGATTCGTCACACTTCCACTTAATATTAACCAAGTTAAAATCATAAGGACTGTCCATAGCCGCTATAAATAATTCGATCGTCTTAGAGCGCAAGCTCCAGTATTTTGGTTATATAATGTTACACCTTTGCATACAGCATCAGATTGACCAGGATTGGTAGTCGATAGACAATCAATGTTAACTAATGACCCTCTACTGACTTGAACAAACTGGTTTTTGCACGATATTGAAAGGCCGAATACAGAAGCCCAAAAGTTAGCATTGCACAAGATACCAATATACTCAGATGGAACACCAATGTATAGCTATGGTATCGCTAAGCACATAAAATAAACTTTTTAAATTATTTAACATATCAGTTAGCTTATTTACAAATTTTATTGATTATTCTCTTTTTAAGAGATCATTTTTCATACGCTCTTGAATGTTACTAGTAAAGTACCCTAACAGACCTACCATAACCACGGCCTAACTAGTTTATTTTCGGAAGTGTTGTGTGCGAAATGCAATACTTGAGCGATTAAATTTGTTTGCATCCTCGCAAAGCGGAACAATCATGTTCCACATTTTTGCAACAATGCTTAGCTTCGCACAAAGGGCGCCAAAAAAGAAGTAAAAATTAAAAGAGGTAAAAAAATAATACTGCCTTCGTTTTGTGTGTGGTATTCTAAATTCGCGCGACTGAAGTTGGAAAAAACGAGGAATAGAGGAAAAGATTTTGATACCAGCTGCATCAAAATTTGATACATTTTCCATTTATTTCAAAATATTTTATTTCAAAAAGAAAAAAGAAAAAATGCCGCGTGCTAGAACAGCAAAGAAACTGGCAGTTCCTAAAGTGGCTGTAAATAGTGATTGCGTTGAAGTAGATGCTGCAGATGTCGATGCTGTTGTTTCTTCAACTAATGGTTTACTCAGTTATGGCGAAGAAAAAGCAGCTTCAGATATTCCAGCAAAAGTAAAAGGACGTGGCGGACGTGCAAAAAAGGAAGTAGTAGCTGACGAATCCAATACAAAAAAGTTGGCTGCTATGCCGGCAGTAGGTACGACATCGGTCCGTGGTAAAAAGAAATTGGAAGGTGAAGAAAAGATAACTACGCCTGTGGTAGAGGAAGTTGTGAAGAAAACGGCTGTGGCTAAGGGGCGTGGAAAGAAAGGAACAGTAGTAGATGCTGAACCAGATGAAGAGAATAAACCAGTTAAAAAGGATGCTGCTGCGTCTGCTTCCAAAAGCAAGGTTCGTGGCAAAAAGGTGGAAGCGGTAGCAGATGAAAATGGAGATGCAAAGGAAGAAGAAGCAGAAGTAGCGGAAACAAATAAGAAAACTGGAAGCAGCAAAGCAAAAGCCGAAAGTAGAGGTGCGTGTTTCGTAGCGCTAATAATTTACATTCGGTCTTATATTTTAAACAAAACTATAAACTATTCTAGGCCGTAAAAAAGAGTCTTCACCTGTGCTCGAAACACAAGCAGACAATGCTGCAGAGAAGCAAGGTATTCTTAGCATTTTAGTTAATATTTTCTTGCTTAGCTTTATTTTATTCTTAGCAGCTGAAACAAAAAAACGTGGATCTAAAAAAACACTCAATAAAATTGAGTCCAAAGGGGAGGATACTGTTGCACTCAAAGATTCTAGTAAGAGAGTACAATCAGAAGCTCCGCCTGAAAAACCGAAAAAGGAGAAGCTCAACAAAAAAGCTACTAAAACTCAAATAAAGGAGCCGGAATTGGTGGAAGCAGAGGAAACCGTTGAAGAGACAGCAGCACCCAAACGTAGAACAAAAAGAGCTGTGGCTGCAGTTGAGCCACAGAAATATAATGAAAGTGCTGAGGAGGAGCTGGAAGAAATGCCTAAAAGTAATATTGAATTTTATTTAATCTTGAAGATATAAATTATACATGATTTTCTCTGAATTTAGAAAAAACTAAAAAGGCTAACACTCCAAAAGCAAAGGCCGCTATAGGAAAGAAAAAGAAACCAACAAAAACTAAAGCAGTGGGAGCAGAGGAAATTCAAGATGTGGAGGAGGAAGAGGCTGAGGAAGTTGTTGCCAAGGCTGAAAAAGGTCAGAAAAGTTTAACCTTAAAACATTCGCTGTAAAATTAAATTGTGATTTTAAACCATTAAAAATTTCGAATAAAAAAAATTAAAACTTCAAAAATAAAACCCACTTTTTATGGCCATAAAAAAATAGGCTTGTACTTAAATGTATAATGTTTGCCTCATAGACTATGCCCAAGATATTGAGTTTCCGATCATCAGCACTTTCTGCCCCTCTGAAAAGCTCATATTTTTATAATACTCTTGACATTTCAGCTACCGCCGAGAAAAAGTCGCGATCTGGTCGCAAACGTGCTGCTGCTGCTGAGACCGTCGTGGCCGACGATGAAGATGATTTTGCCGATGCGGGCCCCAAACGTAAGTCCGACATTTGCGCCTACTTAAAATACTTGCTATGTTCATGTTTTACAGCTGCAAAAACCAAAAAGTCTGCAACGCCGCAAAATGCCACCGTAACAAAATATAATAAAGCCGATTTTCAATTAACACCCCTTGAGGGCAGCGGCAGCACTGAGGAACTCTTCAATTTGAAAATTTCCAGCTGGAATGTAGCTGGATTGCGTTCATGGTTGAAAAAGGGTGGTTTAAAGTTTCTGGATTATGAAGAACCAGACATCTTTTGCATGCAGGTTAGATAACAGTAACTAAACTCTAAACTCTTTAGTGCTCAGCTAACAATTTTTTAATGTTTATTTTTCGTTTAGGAAATAAAATGTACTACAGATCAATTGCCCGAGGAGGCAGCACGCTTACCCGGATATCATCCCTACTGGCTGTGCATGCCCGGCGGCTATGCTGGCGTAGCTATTTACTCCAAAATTATGCCAATACATGTGGAGTATGGCATTGGCGATGCCGCTTTCGATGAGGTTGGACGCATTATTACTGCCGAGTATGAGAAATTCTTTTTAATTAATGTTTATGTGCCAAATTCTGGGCGCAATTTGGTTAATTTGGATGCACGTATGCGTTGGGAGCAGTACTTTCAACAATTTGTGCAGAAGTTAGATGATCGCAAGCCCATCGTGATTTGCGGTGATATGAATGTATCGCACTTGGAAATTGATTTGGCTAATCCAAAATCAAACACACGCAATGCTGGCTTCACGAAAGAGGAACGCGATAAAATGTCAGAGCTGCTCGCCCTTGGTTATGTGGATACATTTAGACATTTGTATCCGGAACGTGTGGGTGCATATTCTTATTGGACTTATATGGCAAATGCCCGAGCACGCAATGTCGGCTGGCGTTTGGATTATTTCATTGTATCGGAGCGGATCGCAAAACGTGTAGTGGAGAATTGCATGCGACCGCAGTGTATGGGCTCGGATCATTGTCCGATTACCTTGTTTCTGAAATTGTAAAGAGAGTTGGATATTTCTTGAAGAGCGGGAAACAACTGAATTATTTTTCAAGCATACCATTGGAATTTTTTTTATTCCATATATCTCTATTTATTCCTATAGTAATTTAAAGCTACTTTTCTTCTTATCGATCTAATTATTTTTTGCGTACCTCATAATTTTTACTATTTTTAATATTACTATTATTCTCTACAACATATTTTATGTATTATCGTCATGGTATTGTTGCTCATCTACAGTATACTACATATATAAATTATGAATTTACTTTTCTTTTTTATGTTTTTGTTTCTTTCTGATTTTAAGAATTACCAGTTTATTTTGTTATACTTTCGTCAGCATTTCCAGATTGTATCACATTAAATTTAATAACTTAATAAAAGATTAAATAAAAGTGCGTGGAAACACCGAAATCTTTCAAGTTTATTATATGTAGGAAGTTTACGAACAAATTAACCGAGTCTTTTAACAAAAAATAATAAAATTGGCTGATATGTATATGCACTGTGCATTATCATGGAGGCTTTAAAAAAGCAAACTAATTAAAGATATTGGAAAACAAAAATTTAAATAGATAGATAGAGATAAACTATAAAAAAAGAGAAATGTAAAACAACAATTTAAACAGCACCAACTCAAGTTTACGAAAACACCATTGAAAAATGAATTCATCTGTTTTTCATATTTTTTACGAACAACAAACAGAAACGTATTTTCCAGAATGTTGGCAAGATTGGTTCGCATAAACAGCGCCAGGTAATTATGAAGTTGGGTTATGTTTTGATAATGCTTATTACATAGATTTTTTTTTTTTTTTATGTTTTTATAATCATTGTAAGGAATAAAGACTGGGTAACGGAGAGGACGAAAAATTATTATTTCTTTAGGCCGAGCTTTTCGCCAGCATCGGTATCGGCCTAAAAAAGTGGCCAATGATTTAGGCGATACCTATAATGAATCCAATTATTTCTCGTAAGCGCCAAATTTATACAATATAAAAAATACAAACCCTTGTCCATGAAATATATTTTCATTTATGCGTATATAAAACCGCAGTTCCTTCAAATGATTGTTTGTATTTTGCACTTTAAAAGAATTACGCAAATAGAAGCAGAAAATATCATTTTCCAATTTCAAAATATTGATCGAAATAACAGTTGATGATTGCTCATAAGGAAGGACTATATATATCGGAGTTTTACCGCTTAAATGTGAAAAGCAAGTACCAACGCCGGTATTTGTGGTCGCTGTGGTGTAGTGGTAGTGCGTTGGACTGCTACGCAGAGTGTCCGCGGTTCGAATCTCGGCACAGGCAAAATCAAAAAGGAGAAGAAATAATTTTTCTACACTGCACCACCTCTTGGCAGGCAATGGCAAACCTACAAGAGTAAAAATTGCTATGAAAAGCTTTTCACTTCGCCGTTCGGATTCGGCATTAAACTGTAGGTCCCTTCCATTCATGTACAAATATAACACGCATAACATGAGTGGATGCGAAAAGCTCGGCCTAGGCCCTCCATGGGCTGTTGTGCTATTAAAAGCAAAGTAAAGTAAGTAAAGAGAAGCTTCCTTGTCACACTAAATTTGCATCAAGTACCTATTCCGCTACCTCTACGAGCACGAACCGACTGAAAAAGCTCCGCTTGTTGCATGAGGTTGTTAAAATTTACACCGGTCAAGTGTAAGCTAGTTCAGAGGAAATTTTACATATTCTGACCATAATATCTCCTTAATTTACGTTAGTACAGATATCAACTGATTTGAACCATATCTAACATGGAGTTACTTCAATTGTTGCTGCCACGAATATATAAATTTTGGTTTTAATAGCTGAAGTTTCCGAAAAATTTAAATTTTTAAGTAATGAAGAAAAATTTATGACGCTATTCACGTTCTATACATACATAATAATTATATAGAATTTGATGTAAGAGTTCGATTCTGATTTCTGCACAGTTTTCGCATCAGGAACTATTAAATGTTAAATATGGTATATGTTTCAGATCTCAGACAGGGGCGGGTAAGTGGAGCGCAGTTACCACTCCTCATGTGCAGCGGCGGATTTACCTGCAGGCAGATTAGGCATTTGCCTAGGGCCTCCGATTTATAAGGGCCTTCAAAATTAAAAAAAAAATTATAAACAAATAAAATAGACGTAGAATTTAGGATTTTAAATTTTGGAGAGTTTAAAACATCCAATTCAAATTTAATACTATTAACTGAACTATTTTATTTGCGATTGTAGTAGGCCGTTACATAATAAAATATATGATACACAAAACACAAGATATAAATATAAAGATTTCAACATTTTCAAAAGCAAATTTGCGTTTCTATATTTTGTTTGAAAAATGAAATTTCATTCATTTTATTTCATTGCTTGTTTGAAATCAAATTTTCGTTGCATGATTTTGAATAGTAAGAACAATTATTTGTGTTTATTGAGTATTTCTATTAGCATAATTTAAATTGATTTGAAATTGATATTTTCAGAACAACCAACTGAACTACCAAGACCAACGTTGTTGCTTTCATCATTTAATAATTCTTAATTTACTCAAAAATTATACCATTTTATTTTTAAAAAAATTATTGAAAAATATACTTTAAAATGAAAAGAACTTTCGAGTCTGGTGCACAAAAACGACTACGAAAAAAATTAAATGAGGGAAAATGAAAAGCAAATAATTTATGTCTTGGGATGGAAATGTTCCATCTACCAGTACTGCGGTGGCAGATAAAAATGCTTCACTACCAGTAATAGCTGATAACGATGTTAATCTTTCAAATACTCCTATTTGTGTAGAAGAAGGCGCAAGTGATAATTGCGTTGCCATTACCAATGACATAGAGATTGAAATTCAAAGTAAAGTAATAAAATGTACAAATACTTATCCTAACTTTATTGACATTGGTTTATGACCAAAAATAAATAGTAATGATTTGATTGACCATTGTATTTGTACAAAACCCAAAAATGTGGGAGATTTAGAATCTTCTAAAAAATGTTATAAAGATAATAATGATCAACAAATATACCGAAAATTAAATGATGTACATTTTTATATGTTGATTTATTCTGAAACAACGATATCTGTTTATTGCTTTGCTTGTAAACTATTTAGTAAAAAATCTAATGTTTTAGTTTCATGATATTCCGATTGGGAAAATATTGTAGACGTTTTGAAAAGACATGATGAGTCGAAAGAACATAAATGTTGTATGTGCGCTTATGTTCGTCGTGCTAAAATAAGTGGTCGTGTTGATTCCAAACTTTTAGAAGTAATAGTAAAAGAGGCAATTTATTGGCGCGAGGTATTAAAACGAATCGTTGCTACAGTTGGACTTTTGGGAAGTTTGGGCTTAGGGTTTAGAGGACATGCTAATTCTTCCAAAGGCAATTTTCCCAGCTGTATTGAATATTTGGCTGAATTTGATGACTTTTTAAAGGTTCACTTAGAAAAATACAGTAATTGCGGGATTGGACATGTTAATTATTTATCTAAAACCACGTGTGATGAATTCATAGAACTTATGGGCAAAAGTGTACAAAACTCCATTGTTGATGAAATAAAACGAGCTAACTATTTTGCTTTTATAGTTGATTCCACGCCTGATGCTAGCCATACTGACCAGTTAACTATTATTATCAGGTATATAGATTTAGATCAAAAAATTCAAGTCAGGTTTATATGTTTTATTCCGATCGTACATCATGATGCAACATATTTAGAAACAACTATTGTGTCCAGCCGAATTAGGGTTGAACATTAATAATTGCCGGGGGCAAATGTATGACAATGCTTCGAACATGTCAGGCATTTATAACGGTCTCCAAGCTAAAATTAAAAGTTACAGCAAAAATGTTGTTTGTGCTTTGCGCAGGACATTCCTTAAATTTAGTTGGAAATACAGCTGCAGAATGTTCTTCTAAAGCTATTAGATTCTTTGATTCTATTCCAAATTTATTCGTAATTTTTTTCCTCTTCGACAAAGAGATGGGATTAGCTAATGAAAACTGATCAAAAATTAAGCCATAATTCAAAACGTATATGTGACGTATTAATTGTACGAAAGAATTTTTTTTTTTGACATAAATCAATTAGTATTCAAATGCGGTCATAGTCGACACTGATAAACTGAAGTTCATTGTGGTAAACCCATAACTCTTGCCACAATGGCTGTCTATCCCTTTATCGATGTCCTGTGTGATTGCATTCCTTATCTGATTCTCCTTCCTTCTTTCTCCCACCTATCAATCTTCCTTTGATTCAACACATTGCTCTTCATTTATATGGGTACAACCTGAGTTTTGAATTTTTCAAAAAACATGGCCATTGAAAGCGACTTAGTAAAAAAAAAATCAACTACGACTCCTTAATTGACAGTTTTGAAAGAAATAAATCACGAAAAAAAATAACATAAATGGTCTATAATTTTTAACAAAATATTTGTCTATCAAAAATGTTGTTTCTTTCGTCCAAATTTAGAAAATTGAGCCACAGTACAAAAAAAAAACCTTAAGAGGGCCACAAAAATTGATTTTTGCCTAGGGCCTCAACATGTTAAAATCCGCCTCTGCTCCTGTGTCGTATTATGATTAAGGCAATTTTGCATACTATATACATAAAATACAAAGAAATGTAAAATGCGCATAAGTGTGCCCTCAGTTATTATTGGCTCTCCGCTACTATTTCCATATTTTTTCTCTCTATGGAATTATTTTTCTACAAAACAATTATGATTTTTCATAAATAGGTGGTTAAGGCATATCGTCAAAAATAAAGAAAATTTAACTCTACAGCTGGCTCGCGAAGAATCTTGAGTTTGACTGACTTTCAAACTCAATACTTTCTAAACGAACCTTTCGTGGTGAAAACTTGTTGTCGGACTCTCTAAAGCCACCACGTGTCAACGGAAATATTATTTCGTCGCATGAGATCAGGGAATAATATATTTGGAATGGCCGTATAGTTTTAAAGTCACTGATTTAATTTACCATTTTCCCTCTTTTACTTAAGAGGAACTATAAAATCTATTTTTCTTCACTCTCTTATGTATGAAACCAAGAAAGTGTAGGAAAGATTTTTGAATCAGGACAAAAGTCTATTGAAATAGAAATTCTCTAAATGGCGTAGTTATCACACAAAAAAAAAATTAAGGCTGGGCAAAAAATTATCAATTTGTTTTAAAAGCCACAAAAATTTGCACCCTGATTCAAGAAGCACTAAATGACACCACTAACCAGTGCAGCCGTTTTGAAAAGTTTTAGGAGAGAAATTCTATCTATTAAGCGTATGATTTTGCTTTACAAAAAGTAATATTTCAGAAAATTACTTCTAGATTCTATTTAAGTAAGGAAAGAGGCGGAAATACTAATAGCACTGGGTGCACCTTAATCGGCATTTTATTTTTTGTTTGAAAAATTTTTATCAGAAATCTTACAAAGTATTTTATTTATTTCAAAATGAGAAATAGTAAAGCATATTCCTTTCCATTGTAACTTGTACATAAGTTATTATTGTCTAAAACTACAAAACCAAAAATTATGTATATAAATTCATAAGTTAATTCTTAATATTTATTGAATACTCAAACCTACCTCTGAACCTCTGCTATCGAGTGTCAAAAGTTACGAATAATCTAGACATGTGTGGGAGAATTTTTCACTGTTGGGAAGGATTGAGATTTAAGTGGAGTACGAATAATCCAATCGAAATACTTTTGACAGCACTGCTCTCCATCAGTTACTATAACGGCTTTACCTTCAAATTAGTTTAAACGCACCAATTCTTTCTCTTCACTTGCACATCTTTCTTTCTCTAACACACCCTCTCTGATAATTGATTTTCATTTATTTAAACCAAAATTTCATAACATTTATAATCAGAAATGTTTATTAGTTTTTGCGTTTTTATTGTATTATCTTTTTGCAATTTCACATCGAAGATTGTTACTACATATATAAACTCTTTTTAATATTTTTCGAATTTATTTATTTGTATATAATATATGCATTTGTGTACGTTCGTTTGTCGTCTTGTTGAGACGAGATTATGCGATGTTTATCAATAATAAAAATTACACATACCCGAGCTAAGCTATTTTTGTGGTGTTCTTATCTTTCATTCAGTTTGATAATAATGAAATATACATAATTTTTTTTTTTGTATATAACTAGAATGCATTTTGAAAATGCCGATAAACCTACGATTTATATAAGTTTTTTGATTTTTCACAATTACAGTATTTTAATTTCATATGTTCTGCAATTTTACAACAGTTTATAGAAATTGCAAATTTCTTGCAATTGAAAAATAAAAAGTGTTCTGCCAATAAGACTCAAAAGTAGAGAAGTTAAAGAAAATTCGAAATTTTATAATCTTGAAGTAATTCCAGTATGTTTTTGTTTTGTTGGAAAAAAGAGAGAAGCTACGCAAAATAAAAAGCTTTTCTAAATTTTAAAATTTAATATAGAAAACTACAGATTTGTAACTTATAAAAAAAGGTTATATTCATAAAAAAAAAATGTATCGAATTAAAATTTTGATTATTAGTAAAGTATTATTAGGAAAGAAAAAAGATAATCAGATCCGAAAATATAATTAAATTAAGCTGCTCGTATGTTCCGTTGGCACAAACATAATAATTTTTTACTAATTTTCAAACGTAACTACAATGAATTATAACTACAACTACTGCTACTACATACACACACATTTAGTCAACAAAACAATTAAGTTATTTATGCATGTTCTGCATTTGTTGTTTATTTACTACAATGTGTTTATTAGATTTTTCTATAACATTCTTTTTACTTTATGGTTTTTCTTTAACTTAATTTTTTGCTATTATTATCAAATTTGAAGCTCTTCTGCTTCGAGTTTTCATACATGTACTTAAATTTTTCTTTCAAGTTGCGTATACTTAATGCGTTTAAAATAAAATGTTGAGTAGTAAATATAATACGATGAGTAGTTTTATCATCGCAGGAATGCCTTTAGAACATTTCAACCGAAAGAAGCGTTTAAACGTTAATTTAAACACAAAATTTGTGTACAAAATTTAAAGCTGCTTCTTTATTTTGGTTCTATATTTGCTTAAATTTAAATATTTTTTTTTCATATAAGCTGATAAATTTCACAGTGTTACCTAAAAAGACTACTTATCTTAATACATAATTTTCGCTTCGTAAGTTTTAATAATTTTTTCTTCGTGTTATTTGCAAAAAGCCAAAAAATAATTAGTAATTTTATAAAACTAAAAGCATTGTAAAAAATAAAAACGTAACATTAGCATAAAAATGAGAACAATATAAAAAACTAAAATCATGCATGCATCATTTGATTATCACCATCGACATCAATGAGCGTTAAACAACAACAGCACCTGCCTCCGAGCGACTGACCGGCAAATCGGGACAATTTTTCCATGTGTCCGAGAGTGGATCATAACATTCAACAGCGCTAATGGTGATTTGTGCGCGATAGAAATTCACTTCACAGGGCTAGAAGGTAAATGACAACAGTTAAAGAAACATGCAGCATTCAATGTGTTACCAAGGAATATATAAGAACATAATTAATTAATTTCGGAGTCGTGCCCTCCCAATTATTGTAAATTCTCTAATTTCATCATATGGAATTTTACGACTAAATAAATTACCAGAGTATTTCATATAAAGTGCATTTTGTACGACGAGTTTAAAAATGCCACCTACACTGAATGGCGTCATGTGCTTTCTTTCTGCAGCATAAAAAATTCAGAGATTGAAATCGTAGAGAACCAACGAAACACATAATAAGAAAATCGAAGAGTAATAAGAAATCCGCAAGTTTTCGTTCCCTTTGTCGTTTCCCTCCCATATACCAGGGAAGAATATAAGGTTAAAGTATAATAAAGTCTCAGTACTCAGTTAGTTCTAAAGAACTAAACAAGTATTATACAAGAATTTTAAAAAGCAATGGCAATTTTATTTATTTCGAAGTTGCCTCTCTGAAATAAGTAATATATGTGTAGATGTGCAACTATGTTCCTTTTCACAATTTTGCCGTGGTACATACGAAGAATTTTTTCTCAACTAAAATGTGCAATATTTATATTTCATATCCGTTAGTTTTACTTACCTGATCGCCCCCTGCCACATAGAGTAAACCATCAGCTGCAGCAACAGCGGGTATTGCACGTGGTATCGACATCGAGCATACCGTAATCCATTTATTCTCATCGAAGCTGTAACGTTCCACCGAGCTAAGCACATCCTGTGCGCTGCTATTACCGCCTACAACATACAAATAACGATCCAGAATGGCTACGCCCATTTGACAACGTGCGGTTTGCATGCGAGCCAATGGCTGCCATTCTTTTGTAATGGGATTATAGCTATACGTATGAGAGAAATGAGATTAATCCATACAGAAATTTTTAAAACATTTTTTTTAGGCTTACCTTATTAAATCCGGCAAATGCCTACTAGACGTGGTACAACCGCCCACAATATATATGAGACCTTCAAAACTAACTACGCCCATGCTGAAACGTGGCTCTGGCAAGTTACCAATCATATGCCATATATCTTTCTCCGGGTCATAACATTCCATTGAACCGCCAATATCATCACCAATCCAACCACCCACGGCCAACAGATTACCGCCCATAGTGCAAAGCCCAAATTCGCAACGTGGCACAATCATTGGTGCAATCGGCGCCCAAACATCGTTCTGTGGATCGTACACCTCACCATTGGCCAGTATTTGTGAGCCCCGCTCACCGCCAATAACATAAATTTTTCCATTTAATGCTGCCACCCCTGGCAATATTCGTCCAATTTCCATTGGTGCTGTTTCAGACCACTCTCGCCGAAATATATCGAATTTGGCTACAGTTTCAAAAATACAATCACCAGGATTCCATGTGCGTGGCGTTTCACGTCGGGAACCACCAATTATATAAATATTCTTTTTGGCTAGCTGACGTGGGCAAACGCGCAGTGGCACTAGCTGCCCCCGCTTCGAGGCTATATCACGACATATCGAACGGAGGGCTATCTTCACTGACATATCACGACAATCTTTAAGAGCCTGATCGATCACTTTGACGGGCACCAGCGCCAAGCGTACGTGTGATAGGATGTCAAAAACAAAGCAACGCCGCTGCGTGACATCGTGTTTTATCCAGCGTAATGCTGCTTGGAAAACTTGAGATTCGGAGTCGACGCGTAAGAGCTCAGATGTAAGCAACTGCGAGAGTAGAGTTTGTGGGGTCTCCAGAAATTCATCTTCGAGGGTGATCTGAAAACATGGAAAAGAAAGGGGAAGGAAATTAACTAAAGCGTATAAAGCACAATATATATGTACACATGTAGGTATATGCATAATTCAAAAAACTATAGACATAGTATAAAGTTTTGTCTAAAAATATTTTGCTTTATCAACTTGGAAATCAAATAACTTTTAAACCATATGATATAGTTAGGCAGTAGTTTTATTTATTCGATTTAGTCTAGTGGTCGATCAAAGATTTGGATTGGAAGCGCATATTCTCCAATAAATTCTCTTACCGCTGGAAAGTTTCCATGAACAAAATTCAAAGCGCTCTTTGATAGCGATTCACAACTGTGCGCTTCGGCGAAACGTAATATACCTAAAGCGTTCGTGGCATGCAATTCACGACAAAGAAATTCGCAACAACCATCGACAACCTCATTCAGCTGCAACATATCAGCCGCAGCTAAAAGCTCTTGAACATTGGTCTGAAAACAAAAACAAAAGATATCTCAATATACTTGCTACATTGGTCAATTAAAAATTTAGCCATGGGATCATTGCCACTCACCTGAGTAATTTCACAACGTCCCGTATAGATAAACTCCAACAAAATACTCAATATTTCACCATCTATTGTGTGCAGCACCACCGATTTCTGTTTCACTTCATTCAAGCCCAATTCCGGACGAAACATTGCTTCGAAGTAAGCGCTAGAAGCGCTCAATACAGCACGATGTGCATTGAATGTAGCGCCACCGGCAACAATTTCCACATCACAGAAACGTGATTGCTCACGCAATTGATTAAGATTCGCGAGCACTTTGAATGGATATTGGGCGTTGCAATATGAAGGCAATGCTGTTGTACGTTGTGCTCCGGCATTGGTCAATGCGCCACCATCACTGGTTGCGCCGTTTGTGGTGGGCGAACCATTACCATTGCGACAATTTGCATTGAATTCGTTGTGTGGCGAATATGTTTTTAATGGTGGCATTGTAATTGTAATTTGTTTGTTTGAAAATGTTTACTATCTTAAAACTGAAATTATATTATGTATACACATACATTATTATTAATTAAATTTTAAAAATTTATTAAACATTTACCAAAAATTTTTTTGTTGCTTCAAGTGTACACCGAAATAACTTTCTCCAACATCACCACTACAAAAGTGTGCCTGTGTGTCCGTTTGCTTTAATTGCAGCAAAATAAATCAACTACCAGCTTTTTCCTCTTTTCTGTACTACACAAATCGTTCGCACCGTTCACTTGCAATGCAACTGTATTGAATTTTTTCTATGCAACAGCAAAGTAAAACTCAAATTATAACAAAAATTGTGCGTCTTCACTTACAACATTTACGAACACTTCAATTAGTTTTAATTAAACTTAATTGTGAGCTAGCTATAGTTAAACGCAATAATGTCTTTTATTTTGGATTTAGTGCAGTACAAATTTCTATATCCTTGGGTGGTGGTGGAAGAAAAACAAGAGGCGATTATAATTGCAGCAGCAGCGATGACTTTAAAACTTTTCGTTACGCACCGCCTCTTCGTTATGTACTATACATTTTCGTATGTAACACCGTAATAATCAAATTTCTACAGTTAATTTTATTATATTTTTGTGCATAACAAATGATTGAAATATTTTTATTAACGCCCTAGTGCAACTTTTTAATGACTTCACTTCTTGACGTTTTCAATATAAAATGTGTACAAAGCAAGTAAATGAGCAGCTGACAAGTGACAGTTTACTGGTTCGGTTAACGAGTTGGAGAGAGTAGTAAGAGAGTGATTCTATCTTTTTTATGCAAGCAAGTGGTTTTTAACTCTCCAACTTTTTTCTAATGTTTTGATTTTATCATTTTGAAGTAGCTACTGTCAAATTTAAAAAATTTAAGATATTTCGAAAATTTCTACAACGAACATTCATACATATAGATACATATGTATATACATGGTGTTTTTTTAGAAGTGTGGTTTTCAAGAAGAAAAAAAACGCATGTAGTTTAATGTTATGGCCAAGAATTCAGCTTTATTATAAATATAAGGATTTGCCACTATGTTTTAAAAACGATTTCGGGCAAGTGGCCGCCGCGGCTGGTTCGAATAAATTCCAGTCGAGAGGCCCAATTTTTGAACACTTTTTGCAGCAATTGGGGCCGTATGTCAGTAATAACGCGCCGAATATTCTCTTCCAAGGCGTCAATCGTCTCGGGCTTATCTGCGTAGACAAGCGACTTCACATAACCCCACAAAAAATAGTTCAGCGCTGTTAAATCGCACGATCTTGGAGGCCACGCCACAGGCCCACGACGCGAGATTATGCACTCACTAAAAATTTCCTTCAATAAATTGATTGTTTCTTTGGCTGTATGGCATGTAGCGCCGTCTTGTTGGAACCAAAGGTCGTCCACATCACCATCCTAAAATTCAGGCAAGAAAAAGTCATTAATCGTAGCTCTATAGCGTTCCCCATTGACTGTAACACTATGACCGGTTTCATCTTTGAAGAAACATGGACCAATGATTCCCTCTGCCCATAGACCACACCAAACAGTGACTTTTTGAGGACAACGGCGTCTCAACAATGGCTTTTGGATTATGAACACTCCAAATGCGACAATTTCACTTCTTAACTTCTTAAAATCGGGATCGGTGGCCATTTCCGAAAAAATTCTTGCCAGATTGAAAATCACACTTCTAAAAAAAAAACACCCTTTACATAATATATGTATTAAGAATTTTTTGGGTTTTTGGCGCTCAGAGTTAAGAAAATCAAAGTCTTTTGTAAATTTTGAAAACTGTGAAAATTTTATAATGGGTAAACTATTTGAATTTTATCTATTCACATTTTTTTTATAGTCTTTATATATTTTACAAAATTTAATTTTCCTTGAGCATCAATTAAGTTTTTAGTTAATGCACCAACCAAGATATGAAAATCAGAGTTTTTAAAATTTTGATATACAAATATTGACAGATATTTGATTCGGTTTGTGTGGAAATTGCAGGAAATGGCAGGGATATACAGCCAAAATAATAGAAACATCGCTTTGAGTTTACATAATGACAGAAAAGGTATAGAGTATATAACTCCATCCAATTCATATGGCTAGTTCTAAAAAATTTATTACTTACACTTGTTGGCATTGTCTACTATGTATAACCGTTATTTCCCATGTCAACAACATTTATTAGAAAAATAAGCAAAAATAATAGAAACACTTCGTTTTTAAAAGAAAGCATTGTTCTATTTCATTAAAATTCGTCGATGTAATTAATAATTTAATGCAAAGCCTTTATTTCTTATAACCTCACCACAATTACATCACAATTCGCTACAATTCTTCAACATTTGATAGGTTATGCTTTCCAATTTCCACCTTCATGCCACAAATTGTCAATCGGATTTAAGTCCGGTAATGGGAGACGGCCACCCCAAAATGTAGCGTTTCTGTGTTTGAAACCAATTTATCGTATACTTGGCTGTGTGTTTGGGATCGTTATCCTATTGAAAATGCCATTTTAGCGGCATATTTTCCTCAGCCCATGGTAGTATAGTATTTTGTAAAATATCTAAGTAGCTCTCCTTTCGCATAATTCCTTCAATACCGATACCGAAAATTGGTCCTACTCCATACCAGGAAAGGCAACCCCATAGCATCAGCCTGCCACATCCATGCTTTACAGTAGGTTTAGTATACCTCGAATTGTAAGCCTGTCCTAGGGGACGACGAAGAAAAGTTTTACCATCCATTGCCAACAAATTTATCTTCGTCTCATCGGTCCAAAGCACATTTCGCCACTGAACTTTTTCTCTTAACGGATTATTTGGTATTTGATGCTGCTTGGCCCATGCAATTCAAACTTTTCTGGGATCACTAGTTCGGAGATTGTTTTCTACTAGAACGCGGCGAATTGTTCTGGCACTGACTTGAAGTCTTCTGGTGTCCTTGAGCTCGCGTGGCGATAAAAATGGGTTCTTTTTGGCATTAATCAGCAACATAGTTTTATCATAAGGACTTAATTTGCGGGGACGTCCTCAGTTTTCTACCGTTTTGTTGTATGAAGCGCTGTAAAACCCTTCTTCGTAGAGCACTTGACAATTTTTGCGATTTCTCTCATAGATTTCCCGTTTTGGCGAGATTTGATCACATTTAGTTCAGGTTCCGTTAGATGCTTTCCTCGACCCATTATGTGGTACTGATTTAGTAAAATAATTAAATTAATGCAAATATCACTAAATTTAATCAAAGATAATATTAATTTCAACATTCGTGCTCGGTTTCCCAATTTTTTTTTGGCAATAATTGAATATTTTTGAGGAATGGTTTTATTTTTTGGCCAGATTTTGATTTTGTCGGAATGTCAAAAAAAAACTCTTAAAATACCTGGCCATTAAAATCAGGGATTTAGAGTCATTCATGTTCAAATAGTAATTTGGGATTTATTTATCACAACAAATAAACCAACATTTGTTTCTATATTTTGTACAAAACCATAGTACGAGGTGTGATCAAAAAATAACCGTTATTTTCAAATTTCGTGAGTCACGTATGTTCGATTTTCGCATTTTGTTTCTGTTATGTTGGTACACATGTCTGTTATATATGTTGGCAATACCAACCATTTTGGATTGTCAGTTTGTTTTTGACAGATAAAAAGGTTAGTCGTGTTTTGGTGTGCTCTTCGATTTTTTACTATTCGAAAAAATGGATCAAAGAAACTGTATTCAGTTTTGCGTAAAAGATGAAATTAAATGCGCAAGGACATTTGAAATGTTGACTGTGGCCTTTGGCGAGTCTACTATGAGCAGAACACAAGTTCAATTGTGGTATAACCGGTTTAAGGAAGGCCGAGAAGATGTCAATGACGATGCTCGTCCTGGTCGCCCGAGCACGTCAACAACCGATGAAAACATTGACGCAGTGAAGAAAACGATTTTGGATAATCGTCGAATCACTATCAGAGAGGTTGCTGATGATGTTGGCATATCGTTCGGCTCATGCCAAGCAATTTTTACGGATGTTTTAGGCATGAAACGTGCGGCAGCGAAGATTGTTCCAAAATTGCTAAATTTTGAGCAAAAACAACGTCGCTTGTGCGTAAGTTTTTGGCTAAAAACAAAACCGTTATTATGCCTCATACACTGTATTCACCGGACTTGGCCCCCGCTGACTTTTTCCTCTTCCCAAAACTAGAGACATCGATGAAAGGAAAGCTTTTGCTGTTGGCGATATCAAAAAGCGCGTTTCAGAAGTGTTTCGAGGATTGGAAAAAACGCTGGCATAAGTGTATTATATCTGAGGGGGATTACTCTGAAGGGGACAAGATAGTTGTTGATGAATAAATAAATACTTTTTGAAAATAACGGTTATTTATCATACCTCGTATGTATAATACTAGTATTGGATAATTTCCAAGCGCAGATTCTTTTTAATTTTTGGTATTGTTAATGGATAACAAAATATAAATGTTTAGTTTTGAAAATGGTAAATGGGAAACAACAAGTGACTAAGATTAATTACTCTCTCCATCTTCCTCTTTCGTTTTTTAATTTTACATGGAAAACAACAACAATATTTCTCCTCGGCGGCAACTGGTGCCCAGGTAATATGGACCTAAGGGTGAAAACACACCGGATCAGTCAAAGAGTTTTTGATTCATAAGGCAAGAAAACGTTTTTTATTCCAGCACACACTAGGCAGAATACAATGTAACAAGACAAACCATTTCGTTATCTTGTTTCGTTTGGTGTGCGTTAAGATAAAACAAAATTTTGTTTCATGAAACAAAATAAAACGTTTTGACTAATCCGGTGTGTTTTCACCCAAAAAAAACATTTTAGATGCGGTAATTGTTATGGACAGCCAAGAATAAAAACAGAGACACTCGTAGTGGTTGAAACTAATTTATGTTTTAAATCATTATAAAGACTTACTTTAACATATAACTTTTTTCCCTCCAAAAAAATAAGATATTATTATTTAGGGTCCTTGGGAAATAGGGTTCTTTAAGATTTTGGATTGGCAACATTTTCACCACTGACATTCTTTGTCTCGCTAACATTCTCTTCTCGCATTTGTCTTTCTATGCATGTTATTCAATCGTGTGTGGTGACCAATAATGGCATTTTGAGTAAAAAATATAATTTTAAGTATAAAATAAGATATTACAGCAAGATGTTTCTACGTAAATTACTGCACCCACATGTTGTGCACAAGTTACAACGACTTCCCTTACTTGAGATGCAACGCATTCGTTGTATTTCCACAACTGTAGTGCAACTTTCTTCAACAGTTACGGCCGACATCGACTTTACCAATGCAAAATTGCAAAAATATCTAGAGTCACTGCGTCAAGAATTCTATGAATTACGTGTAAATGCTGCCCATAATTCCAATGCACAGAGTCGCTTGACTCAGCTGAGTGCCATAGTGCGTTCGCTGGAACAGCATCGTACACTGCAAAGTAATATGGCCAGCAAGGTCGATATTGAAAACGAGAGGGATGAAGAAATGCGTAAGCTGATTGAAGAGGAAAATGAGGTGGAATGAGCGTAAAATTTAAACTTTGTGCAGAGTTTTATAGATTTGTCTTTTTATTATAGGTTTATACAGAATTGATGCGCAAAACCGAAGCGGAATTGTTAACGCAAATGTTAACGCTGGCCGATAATGAAATGTACCCATCGTTAATATTTGAAGTGAATGCAGGTGCTGGTGGTCAAGAAGCCATGTTGTTTGCCAAAGAACTACTTGAAATGTACATAAATTATTTTGAACATAATGAATGGGATTATGAGATATTGGATCAGGATGTTACCGATATTGGTGGTATGCGTCACGCCAACGTAATTGTGCATGATCCCGATGCCTACAATCATCTGCGCTATGAGGGTGGTGTACATCGTGTGCAGCGCATTCCTGCAACCGAGAAGTCTGGACGAATGCATACTAGCACCGCCTCGGTGGCTGTAATACCACGACCGGCTGATGTCAGTGTAATAATAGCAGAAAAGGATTTGAAAATAGAAACAAAGCGTGCTAGTGGGGCTGGTGGACAACACGTAAATACCACCGATTCGGCAGTGCGTATTGTACATTTGCCTAGTGGTCTCGCTGTTGAAAGTCAATCGGAACGTTCACAAATTAAAAACCGTGAGCTGGCAATAAAACGCTTACAAGCGAAATTATTGCAGCGACAACTAGAGAGTGCGGAGGCAAGCACAAATGCATCGCGCAAATCACAGAAAGGTAACCTGAATCGCAACGAGAAAATACGTACTTATAATTTTGTGCAAGATCGCATCACTGATCATCGCATACAAGGTGGTACGGTACACAATTTGAAGGAGTTCCTGGAGGGTGGTGAACACTTGGGGACTCTTATAGAAAAGCTAGTAACAGAAAATCGCAAAGCGAAACTAGCAGAAATAATAGCTGAATGGCAAGAGGGTGTTCAGCCAGAAGAGACGCCCACAGCGCAAGTAAATAAACGAAGGAGTTGAAAGTTTTATAACAAAATAAAAAGCAAGAATACAACGCTGTTAGCCAAACAAAAGAAAAAACTATGTACCACCAAATGTTTCGAAAAATTATAAAAAAAAACCCTGGTTCAGTAACAAATACAATAGAAAATTATCCAAGAACATCATGAAAATAAATAGAATCCTGGTCGGACACGGTTTCTGCAATGAAACGCTAAGCACAATGATCATAGTGAACAGCAACACCTGCGAAGCCTGTAAATCAATAGAAACAACTGAACACGCATTATTCAAATGCTACAAATATAGCACAACAAGAGAAAAATTCAGACACGCATCCAAACTAATACTATTACGGAATTCATAGAAACACCGAGTATTGACCACTAAAACATATTTAAAAAATTTATAATAGAAACACAGTTGACAATATAAAAGAACAAGCAACAATTCTATAAATCCCAAAAAGAAAAAAAAAATTAAAAAAAAAACCATTTATTTGTTTTTGGTTTTTGATTAAAAAATGTTTCATCCAACTTTATTTAGCAATATTACTCCAATCACCAGCCGAACCCATTTGCATTAAATGCTTTCGTACTTCCTTCTCCATAATGCTTTGAATCTCCCGACAACCACTGAGTGCCTGCTCCATCACTGCATTCAAATTATCCAAATGAAAACGTTGCGACATTTCCATAAATACAATCTTATTAGAACTCGGTAACGATGCGACAGTCAAAGTAGGACCACCAGAAATCTCTTCCACATTTGAGACATCTGTGAGTGGAACATTGTTCTTACTGAGCGAGGCAGTACAAGCAACGACGTATTCCTTTAGGCAGATACCTGCATCCACCAGAGCTAAAGTGGCGGCATTTAAAGCAACAGCATAATTAGCGCCATCTGCCTGCAGCACCTCAACATAAACATCAATTTGTGAGCGTGGATATAATTCAATTTTGATGGCGGCACGCAACGCTTGTCGTAAATAAAGTGTTATCTCCTGCGATTTGCGATCGCCACGAGGTCGATTCTTACGCTCTGCTGTGGAGAATGTAGCCATGCTATATTGACAATTGATCACGACTTCATTTAAATCCAACTTGTTACTTTGTGCTTTATGCGGTCCATACACAGCTGCTAGGACTTTGGTATTGCCTTGCTCCAAGTAGGCGCTACCATCAGGTTGTTCAAATACTCCAAGTTTGCATTTGATTCGACGTAATTCGTGTGGACGGCGTCCATCCAGACGAAGTCCTTGTTCACTCAACAATTCAAAGTTTGACATTTTATTGAAAAATAAATTGTGATATCAATTAAATTACAAACGAGGGAACCATGGAAGTTTTACCGCGTGTGTAGAGAAATGTCAAATAATTATATTTTTGTTTACAATTTTTACAATAGATAGAGTAAAAGAGAGAGAAGAAATAGAAAAACAAGAAAGAGTAATAGCACGAACCAGTTTTGCCAGAATCCGAAGCTTCGGCCATAATTTGGGATTTTTGTCCTCAAAATAGAGATATTTTATCCCAATGCAATTTGGTTTTTTTTATTTGTTTTTAAGAAGAAGTCTCTTCATCATTTCTTTTCAGTTTTCTTCGACAGTTATTTTAAGTCATTAACAAAGTGTAACTATAGCTGTAAATCCCACTGTTTAGAACTTAAGAAATCATTAGCTGCCAGAGCAAAATTAATTTATAATCTTTCTAGTAAAAATAGCAATGTAATACCCATTGGTAATCTAAACGAAGAATTGAACCTTGAAAATCATCGATGATTTCTGAATGATTATAATAAAAATGTGAAATACTTTGAACGTAATGTGGTCGTAAGTGAAAAATGTACCTACTTCGCAATTGCTCTTACATGGTAAGGGCGTTGTAACCGAGAACCGAAAAATTTCGCACCAGAATATTTTATTTTTATGCTTTTCATTTCTTTTTTGTTATTTTCTATTGAAAATCCAATTTCAACTGTGTTTTCAGGGAAAAATGTTAAATACCCGCAGTTATTATTGGACATACCGACATAAAAGGAAACGAAAAAGCCGATAAAACAGCAGAAAGTGGTCTATTGGACCCTGTTCTAAAAAAACTCCGCCGTCATTACGCACACATTTTCAAAAACGGAAGTGAAACTGGCAAGATTACTCCCATCACCACTACAACGAACATAGAAAAAATAAAAACGTTTTTCCGACTTCGACTGGAACACACTTTTACTACCAATCTGCAAAAAAGTGAGCTCTCGCCAAACTGTTCCTACTTCGGAAGAGTAGAACCCTCTGTCAGACAATTTCTTTCAGACTGCTTTCCAGCGCTTTAGAGGCCGATTCTTCAACCCTGCTCTAATAGGACTACTAAAAGAAGCTACAGAAAACAACATTAAAACCATCTTTCATTTTTTAAAACTTATTAAATTTAAAGCCTCTATAGCATTCTGTGTTCATATGTTATATGTATACATATTTTTAGCTAGTAATTACTATTTCAAAATTTTTCTTCTGTAAATTGCAAAACAGAAACTGATGTTAGTGCCTTTCCTCTCTCTCACATGCTGAAATTCATAAAGTCAGATATGTTCGAGCAACTTTATCTATACTGTGTTTTTAGTTATCAATCATTTATTTTTTTTAGTTCGGTTAAAATCAAATTTGTCTTCTCTATTGTCAATATTTTAATTGAAAACATTGATTTTAATAGTATGACACGACATATCGGTTATTTTAAGTATTATTTTTTTTAGATGTGGTAGCACTATCGCAACAACTGTCATTTGTTGATTTCTAATTTTGGTTATTTTTAGCTTGGGGGAATAGGTTTTTGCCCAAATAATTGAAAAAAGGTATAATTTAAAGACTTATGCATTGTGTCAGATATAAAATAAATTAAGCAGAATGTCCAACACAAATGCAGGTTAGTTAGAAAACTATAGTGTAAAATCTTTCAACGACTGGAATCGTAAGGAAAAGTCTCTGCTGATTTTTGGAAGACTTTAATTTTGTATTTTCCCGGTCTATTGGCACAAAAATTTACACTAAATCAATTCAGAATATTAGAACAGTTTCTGACTACAACATTTTCGTTTTTTTACACTTAAAGGCCAATGGGTGAAATTTTTCAATGCTTCCGGTATACCGTCGCCCGCTGCAGCCACATATGCGCACATATTCGTAGAAAATCGCATTCAAATTGACATGCTGATGGATCTGAACAAAGAGTATCTACGTGAAATGGGCATAACGCTTATGGGTGATATTATAGCAATTTTGAGGCATGCTAAAAGTGTCAATGATCAAACCGCACGTGAAAAAGTTCTAAAATCAGGCTCCCCAGTGCCCATAGCAGCAATACCCGCAAACCCGGTGTCAGATAAGTTAGGTACAAAAATTCGTTTGAAATGTGAGTAATTATTTTTAGTATGTATAATTCTTATCAATTAATGTATAATTTTGTATCTTCCTATATAGCAACACCATCGTCTGCCGCAAGTAGCAGTAGCAGCATCATGAGCAACAGTAGCCGCAGCAAGTCTTCCTCTGCTATTGTTTTACCATTGCCGAAGATACCTCGCCGTGTTTTACCTGAACATGAGGGCAAATATAAAATTAAATTGCCGATGGGCACTACAGAGCGAAGCAAGGAGATTTTGGCGAAAAAGGCGAAACGTAAGTTAAGGAAATTATGAAAATATGCACTTAAATGATTACAAAAATTTCTTATTTTCTTACAGTATACGCCGATCGCGAAGTCTCCAATAAGCCACGCGTCTTTGAACGCTTAGATAAACATACGTCGAAGTCGTCTTCATCAATGATTACAATCGGTACAGACGAAGAAGATGGTGAGGTATCCAACGATAGCAGCAGCAGTGATAATAAAGTTCGTGTACGTATAACCGGCGCTGGCCTTAAGTCGCCTACTAGTTCATCGATATTCTCACGATTGGGCGGTAAAGCGGAGGACGCTAATGAAGATACAATGATTGCCAAAAAGATTAAACCTATACTCAAAAATGCGCCGAAAAGTGTAAGTGTTCCCAAATAACTTGAAACTTTTTATATAAAGGGCAATAACGGTTATGTTATTTATAGTAAAAGTCAGATATAAATAAAAATATTATTTTTGCCTTTTATGCTTTTTGGCCGGAAATAATAGTTATTTTTGACTTTTACTATGTCGGGGGAAAAAATTAAATAAATAAAGTGTTTCAGTGATACCATTCAGTGAAAATATTTGAAATTCTTGTAATAGTATTTCTCGATTACAATTTCAAATATGAGTAGCTTATATGGATTATTGAAACAAAGATAGTGTGATCTGCCTGTTCTTCTTTTTCTTTTTTTTTTCTTTTAATGCCACAATAACCCATGGAGAGCATAGGCCGAGCTTTTGACATCTACTCATCTGCCTGTTCATTGTTGTTATTCTCTCTCGGGCAAACTTGTTACATAATTTTCCAAATTAAAACAAAGCAAATATACAAAAAAAAAAAAAACATTCGAATCGAATGATACCAGTTTCTTTTCAGTCACTTAAGTCCTTGCTTTATAAATAGGGTTAGCCATTTATCTTTGAAAAAAATAGAAGTAAAAAATTTAATTTTTTTGTCCGAAAGTAAACATCAAACATTATTTTTTCTTTATATTTTCGTTTGCGTCTTGCAGAGTCTCTCCTCGATTGTCAAAGCTAAAAGCGTCGCCACAACAGCTACTATAATACGTCCAGAAAAACAAAAGGTAATTTTGGTTAAGAAAGTACCACTTAAAGCGTGTGGCAGTGACTATGATGATGCATATCATGATGATTATGGCATGGAATATGGAACATATGATGTTGCAATGGGCAATGAGAAATTTGTAAAATTTGCTACAACCGCTGAAGTGCGAGAAATAACAGAACCACCACGTTTCAGTCTACCATCTGTGCGGCAACGCAATTATAAAGCAAATTATAACAAAAATGGTGGAGCCGGAGTTAGCGGTGGCAATAGTGTTAAATCGCGTTTGGGTTTAAGTAAGTATTCCAATTAGATATATGTATACATGGTTAAAGAATATTCATTAATTTTCATACATATATTTTAGATTCATTATTGCACAATACCAAAAAATCGTACAATCTCAAAGCTTCTTCGTCTTCCATAAGAGCGCGCATAAGTCCCATCAAAACCAAAGCTATACGCATGAAATCTGATGAGCTGATGTTACGACAGGATTTGCCCGTGCATAAACGTTTAGGTGGTGGTGGTGCATCAACAAAAACCAGTGTTTCGTCGCTTTCGAAACGCATCGGCAATGTTAATTTAACTTCAACTTCAAAAATATCACAACAATCCCCACTTTCACGGCGCACTTTATCTGCACCAGTTTCGTTGCATCCAAAAATGAATAACAACAACAATAAAAAAAAGAATTCATCAGCTATATCATCGTCATCATCAGTTTTTGATCGATTAGGTTTTAATGCCTAAAGCATTTGTTACGATTTAAATTTTCTTTTTCTTGGCAACAGACACAAAACCATACTCATTTTTTTTCTTTAACTACATGTTTCTCAAAGTTTCTAAACTATTAAACTATTATTTTAAGTTGGATTAAATATTTTCTTATGATTTTAATAAATTTGATCAAAACTCTTTTTAATTGAGAATAAAGAAAAGTGTACGTGTTTTGAGGGGTGGGAAAGGTCTAGATGCTGGACAAGGTCTAGAATGTTTCTTTTCTATCTCTTTAAGATTCCAGTTATGTGTTAAGTAAGTTAATTAAGATGCTTGTCCTCCAATTATGACCTTACGGAGGCAAATAGAGCAGGTTGTATTACCACAGCTACACCAATATTTTATGGCCTATTTTGTTTTGGGTAAGATATAACAAATTGCCCACAGAGAACAGAGCACTGAGGTAACAACCGTCTATCTCAAATACGAATTTTTATTTTCTATGTAAGTGTAATCTGCTCAATATCGGTGAAAATTAAAAAAAAAAACATGCATTTGAAAATGAAAATTATGTATTTTTTTTTATTTATTTGCAACTAAATAATTGTTTGTTTGTTTCGGTTTTTGCACACTATGTATTCAATGAGCAAGGTTGACTTCATAAAAATAGAAAAACTTGATTTGTTTCTACGCAAGGCTAAACAAATTTAGGCTACTGATATCTTCTGATATTATAATATTAAATGTGCATGACAAAGTGCACACGTTGCACATAACTCTTAAGTATGGTTATAAAATATATGTATTTCACATTTGAACCTTGTAATGAAAATCTTGTTTCAATGTTAAAAGCAAAGATAAATAAATATAATTGCAAGTATTTATCATTAATTTAAAAGTACATATTTCAGTTAGTTTGACGCAAGCGGCTTCTTTTACTGCATTACGTTAACGCTACGGGAACCGTTGGAGGGATTCAGAAGTGGTCTCAGGGTTTTTATTTCTTATAAGAAAAACCTTTGTTTTACTGCGATCTTGAATGCCTTTAATTCTCAAAATTTACTCTGTGTGCAAAGAGGGAGAAAGTATGCTATATGCACAGCGCCATGATCGCCTTGTTACTGTAAATTATTAGCAATTCTAAATAAAATCGGTTGAGAATTTTTGATTTCCCATTAATAACAGTATAAAAAATCTCTTTTAAAATTTACATATTGTCGCTAAACAATAATTTAGCGAATTGGATCGATATACCATACGGAAAAGTTTAGGCAAAAACGGAAAGATGAAATTATTTTCTTTAGATTTAGTGAAGAGTGCAAATAAGATGACCATAGGCAGCATGAGAAACCTGTTTTAATATTGTATTTTACAACCTTTCAAGACACAAAACGTGGCTTTTGTGTCTTATTACTACTATTAGACTAAATCAAAAGGCAACCATAGCTACAACTTTGAAAATTTTAGTGGCATTTGGTTAAGAATTGTCCAACTAAGTTTATACATAAGTCCTGCGTTAAATACAGCCACATAAGCTCTTAGGCCCATTCTCCTCTCCCTGTGAGACCCAATAAATCATGACCATTGATAATTGATATAGATAAATATATGATAGATATAGGTTTGAAATGCTTATGCCAGGCATTTCAAAACATATTTAGTAGTAGATTCATAAAATTTCAGGTCTTAGGTGAAAGCGTGGCTTTCGCCAAGGATCGCAATATCTTTTAGCTGTGATATTTTTAGTATAGAACACAGCCAAAAGAGTTAAGTTAGGCATTACAAATATAGTATATCTATATTTATGTAAGTATATACTCGAACAAATCAATTTCCGCGATAGATTTCATCCGTTTAAAATATCATTGATATTTAAAGCTAGAACATAGCTTTTATAACTGAACTATTCTATATTCTCCGCAGAAGAAACACGCATGATACCATATTTGCACGCTATGCAACATAGGAGAAAGAGAAGACACAGCAAGATGTCCGATTCTGAAGGAATATAGAACGATGTATGTGTGGAAAACAGCACTAACACTTCAAGAATGCACCACAATTCTCAATGGCAGAAACTGGACAGTAATGTCAACATATCTTAGCGCTGCAGTACAGGCAGAGAATCATAATTGAGCGCTTTTTGCCAACCACACAAATTTGCATTAGTTCTGGCGAACGATACAGTACATACTTATATCGCAAGAGCGGGGTAGCTGTATGCAGTAACCAGAAGTAAAAGCTAATATAACATTATTAATATAACAAAGTAAATATAAATAAAAATATACATAATACATATACGTATGTAAGGACATTAACAGGCAAACGGCTATAAACCATTTCTTCTTATATGCAAACAATGTAAAAATTAATAATAATAATAAAGTTACTACAGCTGCTACTACTACAACAACAACTATTACTACTACTACCTACTACTACTACCTACTACTACTACCTACTACTACCTACTACTACCTACTACTACCTACTACTACCTACTACAACCTACTTCTACCTACTTCTACCTACTTCTACCTACTACTACCTACTACTACCTACTACTACCTACTACTACCTACTACTACCTACTACTACCTACTACTACATATATGTACATACATATATATGTTATACCTCAACACACAATTTTGAATCGCACTAATTAAATTGCGTAATAGATTTTACAAAGACAATAATAAAAGTCCCTTTGGAAGAGAACTTAGTTATTACTTATTTACTCCTGAATGTGTATGACAGAAAACAATGAATGCTTGGATTTTATACAAAATAAAAGCAAAAAACGTAAACCCATGGCAATGATTTATAATAATTTATTGGCTAAATGAAAACCGGTTTTAATTACCCACTTTTCAATTAAATTTACTTACATTGAAGTTTGCACATGCAAACGGAAACTTCTTACATCGCTGCATTTTCTACCTACCTATTAATTTAAGAAAAACTAAAAAATTACAACAGCAAACAATGAAAAATTATATTTAACAACGAAATTGATAGCATCGGAAGTCTTTAAAAACGTAATATGTACATAGTTTATTTATATTTAAGTCAAATTTGTTTTGTAGGTATGTAGTTTCAGGTTTTCCACATTATGTAATAAACGTAAACAAAAGCTAAACAACAAATAAAGAAAATGTAGATACCATAATATAAACATTTAATTAGATTACTAAATTTTTTTTCCTTTGCTTGGTGAATTCCAAATTATCTTTAATTGAGTTTTAGTATAGTAGGTACGTTTTGCTGTTGTTTAAAGAAGAAAATATATTTTAGTTAGGTAGAAAAAAATGTAAATAGGCTAAGTTATTCAGAGCTTCCTTGTTTTAAGACAAATGCATGCATATTAAGGTGTCTTGAAAAATGGCTAAATCAGTTTTTCTGCCATTACTTGGTTTTTTGATGTTTGATTGTCAAGTTTAATATTATATATCGTTGTGAAGCTCTCTATGTGTACAACCTTTTGGCCTATGATATCAACATCGGCTAGCAATAAATTTTTTTTAACAAAAAAGAGGGGATATTCGGATTTTTTTATTTTGTAATATTAATGCTCTCAAAGAGTTTGAAACTTTTATCCGCTGTAACTTTTTATGTACGAATTAAAAAATTTTTCTACGCAAGGGTTTAATGATTTCTTGAGAGCTTTAATATCATCTAAAGAAAATTCGGGTAAGCCCTCTTTTTTATTTTATGGATATATATAAAACTTGATAATCGGGCATCAAATAACCAAGTTATGACAACAAGACTGATTTAGCAGATTGTGTTATGCCCTGAAACACTCTTCGGGTAAAATTTCAAAAAAGGCTATGTAGTTCTCAACTTTTTTTTAACCCTCTCTTGTGACCGGGCCCAATGCATATACATATATATCATTTTTCGCTCGTGCTCGGTCTGGTAGTTACATTAAGCTCGTTGCAGAGTTGCTTTTGGTAGAAATGAAGCATTTTTTAATAATATTTTGTTCGCAATGGCAATACTAAATGGTATACAAACAAACTCTATGAAAACTTTTATTAAGATAGAGACTGAAGTTAATAATTTCCAATGATGCAAGACCATTTGCATCACATCCTGAATAACGCTAATATGATGTATATCTAATAATTACTTTTCATAGTTTAAAAAAAAAATAATATCCACTTTTAAAAACTAAAAATATTCGCAGCCTTTTATGGTATGCAAATGCGAGTAATGGTTTGCATCATTTCGTACTATTTTACAAACTTTTTTGTAAAATAGCTCATTGCCATCCTGAATACTGGGTGTGTTCGGTGTTCATTTCAGCGAGCGTATCCTGTTCGTTGTGAGAGTCAGTAAAAGCTCTCTCTTCGTGTTCAGAGCAACAAAAATTTCATGGTGTTCACCAAGTAAAATCTGAATATGTATAACCACGGTCTTACGATTTTCTTCTCTGTTGCACCGGAAAGTTTTGTTTACATGTGCTTATTTTGTTGATGCTTCTTTTTTCTTACTAATGTTACAATATTGTGATTAATATTGTAAGTAAGTAGTAAGTGAATGTTTAATTTTTATACTAAAGATTGCTATTTAAATTGTGTTTTGTTTGTATGATATAAAATTGCATAGCCATAGTTTTTCCATAGAACTGATCAAGAAAGTTATAAGAATCACAAGAATCATGCTGGTGCTTAAGTTTAGTTATAAGAGATGGGTCTTTTTGGAATTATTGCGCAATTTAAAAATTTTCTGCCTCAGAATCGGTCCCTTATCGATTCAAATGGCACCATTGGTCAAGCGCTTCAAGAACTCTCTAGTGCTTATAACTGTCAATAGTATTTAAGTCTCTAGAAGGTACGAGCACATATAACTTCGTTTTTGCAACACAATATTGACTTAAAAATAACTTAGTAGACATAATTACTTGATTTTAGTTAGTAGACATAATGCCTTCGTATTTAGATACGTGCTACTAATTTATATTAAATTAATTAATTTCATTGTCTATTAAGTATGTATGTATATTGGATATAATTTTTTGACATATCATTCAACTGTTAAAATCTTTTAAACTAAAAGGATAGATATTAAAAAAGTTAATTTCATTTCGGACAAAATTGTTTGTAAACAAATAAATAAAATCTTTATAACCATTATTATTTTTTTATTGTGTATGTACGAGTATGTTTATATGTATGATAAAACATTAACTTTTATTACTATGTATTACAAAGTGCAATAAAGCTGAAATAATTATTTAGCTTTGTCTTGGTTTTATACAAATAAAATACGTGGCTCATATTTGGCTTTAGTGAAATACAGGGTGGTCCATTTACAATTCAGAATTTAATTTTGGTGTAAATAAGAAACGAATAATTTTTTCCAATGTGGTGTTTATTATTCAAAAGTACAATCCTTCCAGTTAACTGTGGAACACTATTTCATTCAAATGACTTCCTCAGTTCCATTCCACCATTCCATCATTCACTGTAACGCATCAATAATACCGCTGTTGCAAAACCCACACCAAAAGTTATTCGTTGAGGGTGCATTGGCTTCTCAAAAATTGCGCATGGATTTTCTGAGCCCCAGATGCGACAATTTGCTTATCAACGTAACCACCGAGGTCAAAGTGGGCTTCGTCAGAGAAGATGATTTTTCGATAAAAATGCTCATCTTCTTCAAAGCGCTCCAGAGCCCAATTAGCGAAACGAAAACGTTGCGTAATACGGAACTTACTTTACTTTTAATGGCACAACAGCCCATGGAGGGCCTAGGCCGAGCTTTTCGCTTTTCGCATCCACTCATGTTGTGCGTGTTGTATTTGTACATGAATGGAAGGGACCTACAGTTTAATGCCGAATCCGAACGGCGAAGTGAAAAGCTTTTCATAGTAATTTTTACTCTTGTTGGTTTGCCATTGCCTGCCAAGAGGTGGTGCCATGTAGAAAAATTATTTTCTCTACTTTTTGATTTTGCTTGTGCCGAGATTCGAACCCCGGACACTCTGCGCAGCAGTCTAACGCACTACCACTACGCCACAGCGACAGCGTAATACGGAACAGCAGCAGCTATATTTTCGGGTGTGCGCACTATAGGAGTACGAGAACGTGTTGGTTTATGCAATAAAGATCCCGTTTCACGCACACGTTTCATAAATTGATACACAAATTGCATGGAAGGCGCTCCTCTTCTACCGAATTTTGATCGTAATTTTCACACTTTCGGTAGAAGATTCACTATTTTGCAAGTAAATTGTTAGTATTTATTAACGTTGTTCAAGCGTATATCGACCCATTTCGCATTACCGCAAATATAAAATTAATTTTCCGTCATACTACGAATGACATTGGAGTTGCCACACTCCAAATAATATACAATAGATATGCAAATGTTTTGATGTAAATATCCTGTGTAATGCATAGGGAAATTATAAGTATAATCTTTCTTAATAGAGATGAAGCAGCTATCAGTAACTGGTAATGATGGCTAAACCATCGAAACAACTGGAAGCTGGTGGGTGCATAGAGCTCTGACAGGTGCTGAAAAATCAATGTTTAACTTTAGCTTTGAGCTTCCAATTTGTTTTCTATACTTTTGCTATAGGATCCTGTGTCTTATTTAACTCTTTGATTGTTCACGAGTACTTCAATAAACAAGTAATATAAAAATAAATATAAGTATTGTGTGGAAAAATATATAATTTTATGAAAGGAAAAATCGAATTGATCTTTTATAAAGTCCATAGGTAGTTAACATTTATATATTCACCCAGCATCATTTGAAAGGGGCTACCTTTCCATCAAATGCATTAATTGATTTATTCTTTTTAATTAAAATGAAAACTTTTTCTATAAAGTGCTTAATTAAAAAATGCAAATTTTAAATAAATACCTTCATATGCATATTTGTGTTACTAAAACTTTAATTACTGCCACCTCATCCATTCGTCACACTACAAATAACACAGTCCGACAACGTTTTGCTTTCATTAGGAATTCCAACAAATTCTGAAAATAGACTGAATCAAAATTATAATGTTATAATGTTTCGCCGTTTTGCTATAGGGCGTAAACATTTAAAAAAATCGATTTTGAAGTATTTGCCTACCAAATTCCACATCGCAGTATTAAATAACAAAAAACAACTATAAAATAAAAAAGGGTGAGGCGATGTTAGTGAATAACTAAGGTAAGTAAATAAAGAATTTTATGAATTATGAACCAGAATATTTTCAATACCAGCTCCGATCTTGTTTTTTAAATTACAAATAAAATCACTTAAGTTAACTAAATAATTGTAAATGAAATAGAAAAATATGAAATAAAGATGCACAATATTTTTTAACATTTACATTTTTGCACATTACTTTTTAACATATTGCAAAATAATTGTTGCTCTGCATAGTTAATAAATTTTTGTGTATTGCCCTACCTTCGGTCACATAGTAGGTATATTAAAAACTATATCTTCTTCTTCTTTTAATGGCATAGTAGCCCTTGGAGAGCCTAGGCCGAGCATTTTGCATCCATTCATGTTGTGCGTGTTATATTTTTGTACATGAATGGACCTACGGTTTTATGCCGAATCCGAACGGCGAAGTGAAAAGCTTTTCTTAAGCCGGGTCCAGCTAGTATACCTATTATGTATTATTATTGATACATAAATATTTCACTATTTTTTTGCATTCCTAATGGGTGCATCAAAAAATTTGATATTATCGAACCGTGTAATTAATTTGAAAATCTATTATACCATAAGTCTGTAGTTCTTACTACTGTCTTAAAAATGAGCAATTAATCGTATAATATTTAAAGTGGTAAATTTTTTTAAGTACAAGTTTACTAAGCCTAATATTCGTATAAATAAGTCTCTTATAAAATATACCTACTTATTAATAATTGGGGTACTTAAAAAATGTCTTTGGGTATTTTCTAGAACGTGACGTTCCAATAAAAAACTTTTCCCAACGAATTTTGAATTATTTATATATGCTTTCCCTTGTATAATATTAATGTTCGAATAGAAGAATGAACTAAAGTTCAGAGAACTTATTACTAACTAATTATTTCAATTTCAATTATTTAAAACTATACTTACCTAAAGTAGATAAAAACAATAAATACAAACAATTGCATAAATGAAGTGAGATATATGAGTATAAAGGGTGGTCCATTTAACATTTGGAATTTGAAGTACTGGTTAATTTTGAGTGTGGCAACTCTAATGTCATTCGTATTATGACATAAAATTTATCTTGTATTTGCGGTTAACGAAATGGGTCGAAATACGTTTGAACAACGTTGGGAAATACTAAAAATTTAGTTGGAAAATGGTAAATCTTTCACCGAAAGTGTAAGAAAATTACGTTTAAAATTCGGTAGAAGAGAAGCACCTTCCACGCAATTTGTGGATCAATTTGTGAAACGTGTGCGTGAAACTGGATCTTTTTTGGATAAAACAAGACATTATCGTACTCCTACAGTGCGCCCAACCGAAAATATAGCTGCTGTTGCTCAGAATGTGCAAGAAGAACCCACCACATCAACTGGCCATCGTTCGCGGGAATTGAACAATTAACGCACTTCTTTGTTCCGAATTTTGCATGAAGATCTTGCTATGAAGCTATACAATTGGTACAATAGCAGCCACATAACCATCCGCAATGTTTTCGGTTCGCTAATTGGGCTCTTGAACGCTTGGAAGACAATCAGAATTTTTACCGAAAAATAGTCTTTTCTGACGAAGCTCACTTTGACCTCGGTGGTTACGTTAATAAGGAAATTTGTCATATCTGGGGTTCAGAAAATGCATGCGCGATTGTTGAGAATCCAATGCATCCACGAGTAACTGTTTGATGTGGTTTTTCGACCTGCGGTATCATTGAGCCATTTTTCTTTGAAAATGAGGAAGCACGATGCATACAGTGAATGATATGCGCTACCGCACAATGATAACTTATTATTTGTGGCCGATTTTAGAATAAGTATATGGACTTAGACAACATTTGAATCCAAAAGAATGGCTCGCCGTTTCACACAAGCTGTGCAAAAATCAAACTCTAAATTGTAAATGGTCCACCCTGTATAGTTGAGAACTATCATATAAATAATGAAGTTAATCAGTTGGAACGATGACGTTATTATCATCCATCAACTGCATCCACATTAATAATAAAATCAAATGGTAGCTGTTGTTTGTCGTTGCCATGTTGACATAGTGACGAGGAAGCAGCTAATTCAACTATACAAATGGAAATGTGATGAGGTACCTGCAACTTCAACTCACTCCCTACAATACCCTTCCTTCCTATATTTTCCTAAAGCCTGACTGTAGTGGTTGCAAATAAATGTTTTGAAATACTTATTTGATTTTTATAAGACTTGTGGTATAAGTACGTATGTTGTATGTAGTTAGGCCAAAGATGGAAGTAACTCTCTTGTACACACGCCGCAAACCGCGTCTCTCTGCCTTTAGTTGCACGTTGTTTATAAATAGATACTCATACAGAAATTTAATAATATAATTTTTAATATAACGTTGTGTGGTATAATTTGTTTTCTGTAAGTACGTAAGTAAGTACTTACGAATAGATAGGTTCATATTTTATTGTATTGTTTTGTTTTTCTAATAATATTTTTGCCGGATCATTTGCCATAAATACAAGGTTGCTCTCAGTTTGCAGCTTAGATGTTTCGTTGCATTTACGCGTAGACGTTGAAAAGTTGTAAGCTGCGGAGTTGAAGTTCTTAAAAAATAATAATAATCAAGTATTTTCCAATATTGTATTCTGTTTAAATGTTCGGACATAGCAATATGAAATCGATTATCCTGCTATCGATTGTGTTCATGTGCGCTTGTATTGTGGCCTTAAGTGTTGCTAAAGAAATTAAGGCTGTTAGTGAATTGCGTGAGTTATGGGAGCCTTTTTGTGATTGTTGTTAAGTTAATGAAATTTCTAGGTTTATTCAAAGATTCTTTCTTTCGAAATTTCCTTTATTTACTTAAATATAATTACTTAAATTTCAATGGCTTACGTTTGAAATAAGGTTTTTACTGCTCAGCCGTGGTAGCTCTTACCTTAGTGGTTAATAAATTACACTTAAGACCAAATTACAATGGCGCGTCGTCAGAGGTAGTGTCAACGAATAGAGCCTCTTGTGATATTTTATCTTTGGATTAGAAATTTTGCATTGGCCTGCAAGACATGCAACTTTCGAAAGCAGTGGCAGATTTTAGAAATAGAGCTAACTTGGGCAGCGTAGGCTAGTGCCACTGTTGTATTCTAATTCACTCAATAGCAAAGATAGTGTTCTAAAATACCAGCTGATTTCAATACCTGGAACAGATTGAAGTACCTCACTTTGCTCTAAAGAAATACAAAAATTTAATTATTTTCCCAATGATCTTTAAAGCAAATTATTTGAATGAAACTTAATATCTATGATTAAATTAATGATATTCGTAAGTAGGTATATATGCGTATACGAGTGAATTTTTACTCATTCTCTTCTCTATATGAATATTATATTATATTGTATATTTATCAGTTTTTATTAGCGTGTGATTTTTGCATGTAATATTTATGAATGAAAGTGAAATACGCCCTTTTCTTTGTTATAAAAATTATAAATTGTATTTATTATGTATAATTAAAATAGCGAAATAACTATTTCGTTAGTAAGATTGTAATGCTCGTTTTGTTTTTATTAGACTTGAAGGTGGGAAAGAGTATCCTACTAAATAAATATTTTTGAATGATTTATCTCTTTCAAATTAAACGAAATTAAGCTTAGTTCAAAATTTGAATTTAGACCCGGTAAGATAGTGTAGAGGAATAATGAACTTGTCACTACATACAAAGTCATATAAGTATGGCATTTCATATATGGAATAGCTATTTTTAAGTATTTTTCAATGTTGTAGACTTTTGTGTGAAGTTATTTTCTAATGAAAACCAAAACTTGTTGAAATTTGTCGGTATATACACTCTCTAAAAAGAATTGTAAAAAGTCAAATAATAAGCAAAAATTAATTCTCATGTTTTGGAAAAACTGAAATTGAAATTTAATTTTTTGAAATTAATTTTTGCAAAAATATCTTAGTGATGCCTAAGCAAAATATACCACTAAAGCTTTAGTCTGGTTTTCCATTAGGTTAATATCATTTAAACATTTAATTGATTTAACATCAGTAACTGAGTTTAACTTGAAAGGTGGCTTGATGGAAGGAGAGTTCGATCGGGTGAATTCGAGTGGAGTAACTTGCAAATTAAAAACACCGACAAAACGGATTTTATAAACTTAAAATTTAAAACTTAGTTTATTGGGAAAAAATATGGAAAAAATGAAATTTACAGTATAGATGGGTAGACTGTACGGTTTGGCTATTCGAAAGGAATGTTATATATAAAGAAGTAGAAAAGGTAGGAATAGGAAAGAAAGAATAGAAACAGAAGAGAATAGAAAAGGAGAGGGCCATTAGGGTGGCTTAAACAATACCTATTAAAATTCTAAGATGATTTCTAGTATTTGCAATGAATGCAAATACTAGAATCTCTATCAAAATATTCATACAATCTCTATCAAAATATTCATACTCAAAGCATGCGAGTTTATTTGCCACATCATTATAATTATAATCTTACCATCATCATCGTTATCATCATCAAAATATTCAGGTTGTATGATCTCAACGGGTGCAAAATTTGCCACTTGCCGATTTGAGATCTTTTGCCCTTCCCTTTTGTTGAGAAACTGGGAATTCGGCCAATGGCTGCCTGGTGCTGAATAATCTGGCGACCTTCGTCGTGACTCAATCACACGAGTGTTGCTCTAATGAACTCAGTTGTCATTCATGCTGTCTCTCCGCATTAGTCTTTGCGGGTTGTTTTTCTATGAAATTCGAATTATGTTTTGCCTCAAAGTCTATACTATTGCGATCTTTCGGTGCTGATTTACGATAGCATGTTTGAAATGTAAAATTTTTATTTGAAATGTCAACTGACTGGCAGCGCACTCTATCAATCGAGTATGATTCAAACTTAGCACCCTCTATCAATGAAATTTGTCTCATACGCGCGCCAGCGCCCTCTATCAACATAGTTTGATTCATACTTGTGGATACATGTGGATGTATATGTGCCGCCCATCATTTATGTGTATATATATACATACATATGCATTTGAGGATCCATTGGGAAATATTTTAACGTGGTGGATTACAAGCCCGACGCACAACTCACTGACGGGTGTCAGATCGCTATTTATGGGACGCCACGAGGAATCTGTGTATCGACTTGAAATATAAAAGTGCAAGGATCGAACATGGACTCACCTGCGACTTTCACGCACTTTACCTTGTGTCCTACGCTCCAGGCCCTTCTTGCAAAATGGCACTGACCAACACCACCAGCTCAGTGAAAATTGCGACACACCTATCCGCGGCATTTTATGCCAAAAGAGGTTTCAGACAAGGTGACTCCCTATCGTGTGACTTCTTTAACCTTATGCTGGAGAAAATACTTCGAGCTGCGAACATCGACATCTCTGGCACTATCTTCTACAAGAGGGCCATGCTGCTAGCATACGCTGATGATATTGACATCATTGGTACCAACGCGTGAGCAGTCAGTGCAGCATTCTCCAATCTGGAAACGGAGTCTCGTCGAGTGGACAAAACGAAATACCTTGTGTCAACAAACAAAGAGTCACGGCGTCTTGGACAAAATGTTACTGTTGACAATTATACTTTTCAAGTCGTCAAGGACTTCGTCCAGCATAAACACCAACAATAATGTCAACCTTGAGATGAAAAGGAGATTAACTCTTGGCAATAGCTGTTACTACGGACTCAGTATGCAATTGAGAAGCAGGGCCCTCTCTCGACCGAAGAAAATAACGCTCTATAGGTCCTTCACCCTTCCCGTCGTAATGTATGGTGGAGCCACGGTGGAGAATCACGCAAAAGAGGGCGTCATGATATACGTTGGAAAGACCAGGTCGACTTAATTGCACTTGGCCTTATCAAGTGGCGCCAGCGCGCGCATTGCAGAGACGACTGGCGAAGCTTGATACAGGCGGCCAAGACCGATCATCGGTAGTAGTGCCAGCTAAGTAAGTAAATAAGTATGTATATACTTATACTTAATTTTTTCATACTTGATTGATAGCTGTGTTTTATTCGCCACTTGCTGCTAGTTATGTATAACTATGGGAAACAACAACAAAACCTGCAGAGATAATGAGTGTAACTACATATGACTATCATGTATAGCTAACATGTTGTTTAACATCTCTGGCTTCTATAATAACCGTACTGTAACTGTCAATAATGAAAGAAGAAGAGCAGTGCGACAAAAAACAGAAAAGAAATATGTCTAAATGTTATGCGTGCGCAAGAACAATTTCACCCATATATGGTAATGAAGAAAGAAAATGCTTATGGTTAAGATAACTTCCAGTATTAATATTTTACTTATATATGTGAATAACAATACGTCGATTTAACAATGTGATTCAAATAATGTTAGATATCAACAACAAAAGCATATGTAAATGCCTTATATATAAACAGCTAATGTACTATAAAGTAGTATAAAAGGAAAAAAATTTCCTTAATGCACTCTTATTTTTTCTGATAATAAATTGAAAACTTATATCAGATTTTGGTAACAAAATAGATTTGAAAATGGTTCGTTTCACATGTTTAGAAAATTTTTCTAAGCAAAAATTTATATATGGTTTTATTTCACTTCTCCCATCGAATGCGTCCTTAGTTGGCACATCGGGGAACGTTAGGCAGGTATATAGGTTATATGGGAAGTAAAATAGTAAATAAATAAAAAATAGATCAAAACGGGCAGCTGGTTAGGCTAGGCTGGCTAGCAACCTACTTATCTGAAATTCTTCTTGCTAATAAATCGTCAAATTTAGGACTAAGATCGGCTTTGTAACATAGAAACACTGAGAGATAATTGCAACATCGTCTCCAATATGAACTTGAGATTTCTAAAAATTGAACGCAAAATGCCATAGCGCATTGCAATCCTTCGCCGAAGTGAGGACAGGGTAGGATGAATTCCCTTCTCACAATAAACGTAACGTATTCTTTTATTCTGGAGAGGCTATAAGCAGTAAGCATGAGTGTGTAGTTGGTTTTTTTTTAACTTGGAAGCAAGACCCACCTTAATACCGTGGAAACCTGTATCCGATAGGTTAGGCTCATTTTAAGATAAATCGAAGAACATCTGCTTAACCAATGTTAAGTTTCTACAATCAGCAGAATACCATATAGTACTCGGTCCCGCGAGGTGACCTCACCTTCGTATTAGGAGACTTAACTCCAAATTACACGTAAATCGCCTTGACTCTTCACGTTGCTTGTGTTTTGTTTTCTACAGGGACGGACACAAAACAAAAGCAACGCAGAGATTCCTGCAAATTGCGATTTACATAATTCGGGGGTTAAATGAAGGTACCGATAATTTTTCGTTGGAACACGTTATTGGTAGGACTGGTTTGAGTATACGTAACGATAACGGCGGGCGTTTCATCGATTTTTGTAACGCTAGGAGTTTAGTCATTGGTTGTCCAATATGGGCTTTGAACCAAATATACCATGTTGCAGTCAGCCATTGCTTCAAAAAGTGTCTTCCTAACGTACGAAATAAAAGTGGACCGACATTTAACTCATGCCTGATCACCATCTTGTCCTCGTAGTCATATAACCACGTACAACTCTCATCAAAAAGTGGGCATTCGTCCACCTAAGTACAATGTAGAGCGTTCTTGCTACAACCTATCGCAATGAAAATCAATTAAAACCATAATGAAAACCTGCGCTGATAACACAATTTGCCCAGCTCCGAAATATGCAATAGATGAGCGACGGGACCTGGAACAAAATAAGGGAAAATAGGAAAAGAACGAATGGCTAGCTTGATAGATCGTAACGGTATGCGTGCAAGTAGCTGGAAAATCAGTGCCGACGGTAAGCGACGGCACGTCAACCACCTCGCAGACGCTGCAGAATTTGCCCTGCATTGTCCGCAAGCTATTTAAGATGCAAGAAGCTAATTGATGAAAAACTGAGTGTTGAACATCCTTTTAAAGACCTAAAGGAAAAACTTTTTGATCTCAGATTACGTCCCAATGAAAAAAAACATTTCTATTCCGTGCTTAACAACGTTCTTGTTTCTTCTGTTGAGCAGCCTGCCATATTCAGCGGCACATCCCCATTAAATCCTGTAGAAATTGCTGCTGTAAGTAATAAAACAACTACCGAGCAAAAAAGCTGACGGGAGATGGTATACCAGCTGAGCTGTTTAAAAATTATATAATACTCTCTGCAGAAATTCTATTTCGACTAATTAAAACCGTATGGGAACAAGAATCTTTTCTGCAAGAATACAAAGATGGAATACTAGTGAAGCTGGCAAAAAAAGAAGACCTTAATGACTGCAGCAACATTACTGCAGGAATATTTCTGAATCGGCTGAAAGGCCACTTGGAAGCATTCATGTCTAGTCGGTTTTCGCAGTGGTTATTCGTTTTGCTTTTACTAAAATTTTTTTAAAAAACATTTTTGTATATTTGAATATTTTGCCCCGAAAATATAGAAAAGTTTTAGCTTTTTTTATTCACAACGCACAATAATTTGAAAAAAATTTAAAGATTTCATAAAATCCAACAATTCAAGTTTTTTGCTTAAATCTTTTGTTTTTAGCCATAAACTCTTAATCATCTTCTACGCACATAAAACATAACTTTTAAGTTTTCTTTTCTTTCCAACATTTCAGCATCCGATATACCAACATGCAGTGAAAAGGATGCCAATTTAAATGAATGCCTCAAAACTTCATTTCAACAAATGACATTACGCATGAAAGATGGTATTGAAGAACTTAACATACAGCCACTCGATCCTTTCGTTTTGGAGAAGTCAACGTACGACTATTCAAATAGTATTGTAACAGGGCGCATAGGACTCAGAAATGTACGCATCTACGGCATGAGTGAAGCGATCATTGATAAAGTCAACTTTGAGCTAAATGACGGCAAACTGCGCATGGAAGTGGCATCACATATACCGAATATGGTAATAGAGGGCAATTACAAAGCGAGCGTTGTTGTTAATAATATGAAAATATCACCAAAGGGTTACTTCAATGTGACAATGAGTAAGAAAGTTCACATCTACGTAATTTAAGCTGATTTCCAGTATTACCTGTTTTCTCTTATAATTTTCATTTTTAAATGCAGCTAATGTGGTTATGAAATCAAAACCTGAAGGTGAACTATATGAGCATGATGGACATTCATATTTGCGTTTAACAAAATTCAATGTAGATCCAAAAGTTGACGATATGAAAATTTATGCAACTGGAATATTTCCCGATCCTAATTTGAGTGCGTGTACTTGTGATTTTGGTTTTAATTCCTTGTAACTATGTACTATAAAAACTTTCCAATGTCTTATTTTTCGTTTTCCTTGTAGACGCAATAATATTGGACTTTGCTAATCAATACTGGCGTCAAATTTATGAAGCTTTGCTACCGGAAACACGTTCCACTTGGGAGCCGCTCATGGTTCGGCGGTCAAATGAATTTTTCGCTGCGGTGCCCTTTGATTTGTTTTTGACGAAAAATTAAAGCAATAATTTTTTTGTTTTTTTTTTTTCAAATTTCATTTATAATACTGACTACATAAGTACATACTTACTTTTGAATACATATTGTTTTTGTTTGCCCTTGAGCATGTGAGTAATATATAATTTTTTTTTATAAACGACTAGCTTTAATAGTTTTAAATAAAATAATATGTCAAATGTTAAATTCATTTATTTAATTCATTAGCTATGTACTTATTTGCAAATTGCACATACTCTGAACTGGTGCGAAAATACAGCGAGTTCGATTCTGGCTACAGCCTAAGATAATTAAAAACTAAATAAGACTAAGAAACTGTACCATTTTGTCTTCTTGGCTGGAAGTAGCAACCCTCTAAGAGTAAAAATTATGTACATGAGAAAAACGTTTTACTTACATTTGTTATGAAAATATCACAGGTCAACATGATTTGATGCGAGAAGCTCGGTCTAGACCTTGAAGCTATGTAATCTCATAATAAAATACCAAAGCTATTATTTTAAAGTAATTTCATGTTTGAGGTCTTCATAGCACGCTTAGTTTTTTTTTCCCACTATGTGTCCTTAACCCATCAAGTTTGCTGATGAAAGCTTATCAGAAAACTTATCTATGGAAACCTGACAAATAGATTTGTATACTTGTTTTATTAGTTCTTTGCAAGTATTAATGAATGTATTGTGGTTTATGAGTGACGCACACGCATTTTATCTTATCTAATAAATTTCCAGTGGCCTATTATTTTAGCTGACCACTCTGTTCTTTGAGGTGTTGACACGTAGATAAGCTGACTAACTTTTAAAACCCCTTCTGCAGGATAACATTTTTTTAAAATAACTTTATATGGAATCATCATTATTCAGGAGGATACTATGGTATGTACTTATATAAGGGCAAATCAAATATTCCAAGTCGTTCCGACCCGTATTTCAAGGACAGTTAAAAATTTGTTTATAAAAATTATGTAAATATTTAAAAAAGTATCACATTGTAACAGGAGTAAATTTAAGCTTCTAACCATTGAGAATGGGAAAAACAACAAAAATAAATATTTGTATTTACATTTATGGAATTTATATAAGCTCATAAATGCTTCGCAAACCGTATAAAACTAATAAGAAAACTTTCAACTTATAAACTTATGAGGCATTTAAGAGTTTACTGCCGTGTATGAATCCCTCTATTAATTCGTTTATGTATATTTAAAAAAAAAATCAATAATAAATAATATAATCCGGTGCAATTCTCTGGAATATTTAAATTTATTATTAGCTAATTCGCTTTTTATAAGATTAGTTAAACATCTTCTTCTTGCTTTTCCCCACTGTGCACTCATAACAAAAAAGAAAACGCACTAATGCATTTTATTTCAATTAACAATTTTCCTTGAACTTGTGACACAAATTTGTGGGATTAGTTCGATATTCTGACTGGTAAAAATTCGGAAATCAAAATTCTTCTTTTCTTCTTTTAATGGTCCATGGAGGCCCTAGGCCTAGCTTTTCGTATCCACCCACGTTGTGCGCGTTATATTTGTGCATGAATGGGAAGGGGACCTACAGTTTTATGCCGAATCCGAAAGACGTCGCGGTGAAATGAAATGCTATTCTTAGGCAATTTTTTTTGTAGGTTATGCTTCAATGGAAAAAAGTTAACTATTTTATGTTCTTGTATTTTCTAGCATTTAAGAAGGTATTTTTTGCCTGTTAATACTACTTCACTAGTCTGATTAACTATTTGCTATAAACTTTTTTTATTTACTATAAACTGTTTGTTAAGATCCTACTTACATATTTCGCTCATTTTTCCTTCACATTATTGAAAATTGCCAGTTTCGGTGACAATATGCTTCCAACTTCTCAACCGAACTGGGCAACCATAATTTGCATTTGATATTATTTGATTATTATTTTATATTATTTATTTAATTAAAAAAAAAAAGTGACAATAATCACAAATTTGTACTTTTAAAGAACAAATAAGAAAATATGTACGTAAATATTGGGTCATTGGTTACAAGATGATGTTGGTACCCACTCATCTGGCAACACTAGTGCGATTATGTCAATTTAAATTTTGTGTGAGGACACTTGTGTAATTCGTTGCTAGTGTAAAAAGAGTAAAAGGTAAAACCTCTGCAAAACATGCCGAAAAATGTGTGCGGTTTACGGTGAGGATGCTATGAGCCTGCCCAAGGTGTCACTGAAAAAGCCAATGAAATATTGCAACTTTGGAGCAAATCGACACGCAAGCTGTCAGGAGATAGCGGGGGCACTAAACATCGAGTCATGTTATAAGTCATAAGTAAGTAAGGAATTAAATACTTTACCAACTATATTAAAAGTGTGAGGGAGGTTTAGGGTTAAACTTCTGCTTATACCTAAACGGAATTTGCCCATACATTTGAAACTGTTAATAAACGATTTGAAATGGTTATTCGATAACAAAATTTTTAAGAACGTGGTATAATTTTTTCAGTATCGTTTACTATAAATACGAGGTTGACCCCAATTAATAGCTGAGATGTTTCGTTTTCGGTTCGTATCAACGTTTAAAAATTTAAAACTACAACGCGTATCCTACGCGTAGATTATAAAACAGTTTTTGAATAATAAATTAAACGCCTTGTGAATATTATATCCTATATTAATTTTAGGTACCAGCAAAATGAAATCGTTCTTATCATTACTATTATTAACTATTTGCGTACATAGCGTCGTTTCAAATACAACGAACGGCAGTGGTATCCGTGAGTAACCAAAACTTGTTTTTGTCACATAAAGTTTATAATTATAATCTTTAATATCTTGTTTGGGCCAATTTTACAGTGCTCATTTTAATTTCAGTTTAACTAAACGTTCGATATTATGTTTAATTCTTATAGCAGTAAATTTGAAGAAGAGCTTTAATTTTAATCTTTGAAGATAGTGCTGAATACGATATATCCTAGTTAGTTGTGCATCTCAGTTCTTTAAATCCTCTATGCTGTCGTTTTTATATGTGCTATTCGGATTTTTCGTATTATCTACATATGTAGTAACTTTTTTTTTATGTGTGTCAGGTATAAGGAAAGCAATTAAACCCCTCCATACCTTTCTCTGCCCTCAAAACAACATTACAAAATTCGATGTACACTTTAGAATGTGACTACAAAAAATAATTTTTAATAAATGTTTATATTATTATTTGGTCACTGGCAGTTAAATGTGTAAAATATATTACTTTTCACACGACGTTTTTCTTTTTTAATTTTCCATTCGGATTTTCAAAAAATTTTGACTACCTTCTTCTTCTTTCTTTGTTTTTATCGCATTTTCTTGGCATCCACTCATACATTTTTATGACGAATCTGAACGGCGAAGTGAAAAGCTATTCATAGACAATTTTTATTCTTTTAGGTTTGCCATTGCCTGCCAAGAGGTGATGCAGTGGAGAAAAATAGTTTTTTTTATTTTTTTTATTTTTCCTGTTCCGAGAGACTTGCACCTTCTGCAAATGGACACTCTGCATAGCAGGCTAACGCACTACCAACTACGCCGCGGCTACCATTAGCTGACCACCAGTTTGATTAGCTGTTGGTTATAAATATGTGGTAAATAGGTACCCAAAAGGTTATAGTTGGTATGTTAAGCTGACTCTTTTATCTAGTGCGGTTAACTATTGTATTTCAAATGTAAAATCATTGTATTTACTTGGTATTTTAAACTTGCACTAAAATATTCTTACATCCTGTTAATATATGTAGATAGATGTAGACTTAGATGAGGGCAGGAGGGCCACAGACCTCCCAAAGTACTCAGTCCGTTGGGCCATTGTACTTTGCCCAGAAAGTAATAGGAAGTTACATGGATAAGTGTGGGGCAACGAGATCTGGTTGGGCAGTTTATAGTTGAACGCCGGTTTGGAATGGCGGGGTGGTAATTTGATATTACTTGGCAGTTTCGCCATTACTTACCAAGGGGTGAACTTGTGCACTTTCTTCAAATTCTCATTCACTTCATATCGGTAGAAATATAATAAGCTTATGAGAGTTAACCACCAGACCAAGAGAGGAATCGAACCGCCTACCTCCTGGTTGAAAGTGCTGCTCTACCCACCGTAGCCGTCTGTTAAGGTTTACTTATAGAAAGACTGTTTGAAGTGCAAATACTTAATTTTTAATTTCTAAACTATTAAAACACTGTAGCGAAACTATTAGCAATTACTCCGAAACAATCTACTAAGCATTATTTCCATTTCTTTCCAATCTAAAGGGTATAATAAAATAGTATAGTATTGTTAAATAGTTTTTAATTGTTAAAAAAAAATGATGACAAATCTAGATTTCAAGCTTGAGAACTGACCATCACGCTTCTAAATCATACAATGCATACCAGTGCTTCAAATTAATTTCATTCCTAATAAAATACAAAGTTGATTTTAATATTGGTAATGCAATTATCCATACTAAACGACTTCTCGTTAATTTAAGAGTTGTTAGACAAATAAAAAAAATTTACAAGTTGAATAATTAAAATTGTGATGATATGTCGTATTTTGCGATTAGCTTGAGAAAATACTTATTTTTGATTGTTTGAAAGCATTTCAAATTAATAAAACCCAAAATAAATAACAAATTAATAGACCAAACTAAAATGCGACGAATTAGTACATAATTTAACTATTTATGCTGATTTAGATAATATGTTCTAAAATGTCTCAATGTAACAACAACAAGAAGATTAGCTGTACATCTACTATGTGAAATGTCAAGCAGTTGTAATGGCAAAAAACTAAATGAAATATAAAGGGTGTCCATCTAACAATTGGAATTTGAATACTGGTTAATTTTGAATGTGGCAACTCTAATTTACTTGCTGTTGCTCAGAGCAAGGAAGATGCGTTACAATGAATGATAGTGCGCTACCGCATAATGAAAACTGATTATTTGTGGCCTATTTTAGAAGATATGGTCTTAGACAACATTTGGTTCCAACAGGATAGCGTGCCGTGTCACGCAATCAGCTTCTACGTGGGAAGTTTGTAAATCGCGTTATAATTCGTTTCTTATCTAACCCAAAATCAAATTTCAAATTATAAATGCTCCACTCTGTATACTTATATACTTTTTTCCGAATGTGAGCTGTTTGTTGTACCTAAGTATGTAATAAACTTATAATAGTCACAAGCAAAAGAGACGAAAGAAGTAAAGATTTTTAAAAAGTAATAATCTCTAGAAATTTACTAATCAAAAAGTATGGTGAAAAATTAAGAATATTTTAACAAAATCTATATTTTAACTCCATAAGAAATACATATGTACGTGTTAGTATTTTATTAATATTTTACTATTTTACTAATAAAGTTGTAAAGGTTGCTAAAGGTTGCTTGCGATTGCAAGTTTTAACGTGTTCACACGAGTGATAAATTTTTAGTAATCGAAAAGGAATGGTGGAATTTGAATTTTGACATTACATCTCAATTTTTGCTTTCCTCTATGAGAAATAAAAATAAATGTAAAAGGAGCAGCAGTACTATCTCGAGCAGTTAGAAAAACGGGGGATCGCCAGGCGTCAGAAGTTGAATACAATAGTCAGTGGTTGGTAGAAGAATACAGTCGACGGTACGTTGATCGGTAGCTGATATCGTTGTACACACTGGTCGCTGTAATTACATTACATTAATTTGTTTTCGTAATTTTTCATTGAACTAATTTTTTAAAATATTCCATAAACTGAATGAATTCGATATTTTATTTTGAAATATAAAAATAAAACTTTATATAATACACTAAGAAAATTTTCGATGAACAGTTCTACATAAATGCATTATACAATTTAAAGAAAAAAATCGTTCAAATTTTAATAAGTATTTTTATTATTATTATATATTTAACTAATTCATCCTTTGGTTCTTCGATCAATTCAGCATTTAGCTCTTTGATATTTCTGCATTAATTTATAAAAATTTTCAAATCTTTTATCTTTTTTTTAATACCTTTCTTTCTAAGAAATACTTTGTCTTAATACTTTCGTAAACTCGTACCAATAAATATATTTTTGACCATTTCTCCTTTCGTTCATTGCAGCAGAACCTCTTTCGCGCACAGTAAATACCTCTAATCAACAACCAGCATCCATTGTATTCTCACCACAAACATCCGATTTATCAGCATACGGTATACACCCATGTAGTCTAAAGTTAACTAATATTAAACTAGGTCGATGCCTTGCAAACACGCTCGACAGCCTGATAGCTAATTTCAAAACTGGCATTCCTGAAATTAATTTGCCGCAATTTGACCCGTTCTTTATAAAGAATTTTACACGAAAATATTCAAATTCCATTATAACTGGAGTCATAGAGCGCACAAATATGCGTATCCATGGCATGAGCGACATGGAAGTCCTTAATACCAGATTTACCCGGCCAGCTGGGAAACTTGCCTTGGAAGTGAAATTTTTCGCAGACAAACTGCGGGTAGAGGGTAATTACAAAGGCGATTTCATATTAAGCGAATTTAAGTTGACACCAAATGGTACATTTACATTGGATTTATGTAAGAGAGCATAAAGTAAACCAAGTTTATTCTATGCAATTTTTTAATGCATTTTTTTATGTATCTTATTGTTTAATGTAGTTGGAGTTGCTCTGCAACTATTTGGCACAGCGAAAATAATTAAGTATAATGGACAGTCACATTTGAGCTTTCAAAGAATAGAAGTGGATTTTTTACGATTTAAGGATATTAAACTCGAAGCAACTGGCCTGCATCCTGATCCGACATTGAGTGCGTTGAGTATATGTGATTTAAAATATAAATACATAAAAATTTGTTATCTTTTCAATATTCTTTTTTCAATGTTTGCATTAGACGCTGCAATTCTATTTTTTATCAATCAACACTGGGCAAATATATTGCAAAACTTGCAACAAGAAAATAAGATAGAATGGGCGTCCAAATTGTTTAATTATACAAATAGTATTGCTTCTAAGCTGCCGGCGAGTTTGTTTTTATCAAATTTTTAATATGAATATTTTTGCTGCTGGTTGATAATTTGATTTTTGGTTTTCTTCGAGTACAGACCACGTGTGTAGTTTGAAGTATTTTATTTTATGAAGAGGATGTTGAAGAATTAATTAAGAATTATATATTTATGTGTAAAGATAAATATATTTTTATGGTTTTAATTCAATAAATTCGTAACTTAAATTTGGTAACAGAATGTTTTATTTTATTTAACGAAGACACCATTTTTGCGATTCCAAATCTTCAGAAACGTGATGTCACAGTATTGGAGGTTAAAAAAAATGGTAGTAAATTCGAAATATTGGAGTCGTGGAACTGCAGTCGAGTGGCCCCAGTCGCGTAAAGCGAAATCGAAGTTCTTTATCTAGTATCATAGCCCATTTACGATTGCTTAGTCTGATATTGAGGGTATTTGAATAAAACGTTTAAAACCAGTTCATTAGACTCTTTACATCACACATACTTATATTTATTTTAAATATTTTGTACTAGATATTCTATGAAAAAACGATTACAATTTAAAAATTTTACTTACATATTATCGCTAGCTGTAAGTCCAGCCTAGAATAAACTTTCATCCCAAATCACCCTTGGATCGGCTAGTGGCAGCAGAGTACTGAGATAATTCATAGGCAATTACTTCAATTGAGTCTTGCTTAATCAATTGAATTTTATAATTTAATTTTTATTTTTCATTTCAATATTCTTTGTTAATTGAACTACAATTTTCATTGAAAGTAAACGTAAGTTTTGCAATATTTAATTTAAACATAAAAAAACATGTTGCATTTTAAAATAATAATTGTATACATATACAATGGCATAAAAGCTTGAACTTATTAATAATAAAACCAGTAAGCCAAGTGTTAATTGTAAGCAGATACTTGCAGCATTCGCAACATACTGCAACGATTTGTAGTGCAATAACGTGACGGTCCGTTAAGAAAATATTAAAGTAAAGTTGTAAAGAAAATGAAGCGGTCATTTGTGAATTTTTCACTACTATTCAGTTTTGTTGTATTAATTTGTGTTGCGACAGCTGAAGATGAATTTAACTCGACCACAAACTCTACGGCAGCTGCAGTAGGCCCAGCTTTATCGACAGCAGCTACAATTGGTGCTGATTCATTCTCAACTACATCAGCAGCGCCATCGATATCATCTTCAACGATTACTGGAGTAAAAAAAATAAAATACTTAACAGGTGTGTGTTGGAAAATTGCATATGCATAGTATGTGTACATATGTACTTAGTAATAAATTGCCCGCGATAAAACTCAAACAGAATATTTGAATTATGTATCCATTGAAGTTCTTTCTGATTTACATCGTACTGTGTATCTTCAAAAGTAATCAAAATTGCATTATAAGTTGTAGTAAGAATTAATATTCAAATAAATCCAGATTAGTACATAATTTGTGAGAGTATTCAATTTTCAAATTTCAAATTATGTAAATGCAGATGTTGATATTGATTTAACCACTGGGGTTAAATATACAATTTTTTGAGATTATTTCAAAAAATAAATTGCAAGGTACATATTTATGTATGTTTTTAGCACCGGGGAAAAAAAATAAAGTTATGCAATAAGTTATATTTGTACATTCGAAAGATTTAAACCCCGGACACTCTGCGTAATAGTCCAACGGACTACCACTACGCCACCTTACCTTTAAAAATAAAGCAAAAATAGAGCCTTTTTGTTTAGGTATACTACTGTGGGCAAAAGTTAGTAAGACTTTTTAATATAAATTTCGCGCGGAAACCCATTCATCAAAATATTATTTTTTTAAGGTTGGTATGACTGTCGGTGACATCTGTGCCAAATGTCACATCAAAATAATCATTAGTGTTTAGTACACGCTTGTCTTTCTGAAGTACAAAAAGTGCATTCGGCGATTTTCACAATGAGTGAAATTATTCAACAAAGAAGTTCCATTAAATTTTGTGTGCGGAATCAAATTTCTGGTGCCGAAACGTTCAGAATGTTGCAAAAGGCCTTCGGTGATAATTGTATGTCGCGAGCAAGTGTTTTTGATTGGTACAAATTGTTCAAAGATTAGTCGAGAACGCGTTGACGACGAACCACGTCCAGGACGGCCATCAACATCAACTGATGATCAACACGTCAATAAAATCAAGGAATTGATGCTCGAGAATCGACGGAAAAAACGTTGGCACAAGTGTATTGGGGCCGGGGGAGATTACTTTGAAGGGGACGAAATAGATTTGGAAGAATTAATAAAAGAATTTGAAATTATGAACAAAGTCTTACTACTTTTTGCCCACAGTAGTATTTAATATTTTTTTAAATTTTGTGCTCCTAAACTTAAAAATACGTGTTTTTTGACTTGTGTACTTTTTGTAGACATATAGTTGTGAGTTCTGTGAGGTTGAGCAAAATTGTTTTCCTTTTTATAAACTATGGAAATTACAGTTACAGTTACAGTTACAAAAAGTTGCGGAAATGTCGCGCTCTTTTGCGGTATATCGATTTCTTTATCTGTACTGACTGGCCAAATATACACGAATTTCTCGAGAGAGAATAAAATCAAATATAAAAAGTACAAAATAAATATAAAACAAATTTGAAAAATGTATTATTATTGGTTTTGTTGTTTCACTCATGTTGATTTGTGGAATTTAACTCGTCTTGACGACTATCTACCATAATCTGCAGAACATTAAAAACGAATTCGTTAAAGAGTGTTCAGCTATTTCTAAAAAGAAAGAATTGATAACGAAACACAAAATCCATTGCACAATGGCCTAGGCCGTTTTCTGGGCTGATTGATGACCAACCGAACCCCGAGTTAGGGAACTCGAACGATGGCAATACTGCTAGGTGTTTCTTTCAAAATGACGAGAGGTCATTAGCAATCACCAAAGTTGGCATAAATTTAATTTAAATAATAGTGGTTCTAGTGTCGATCAAATCAATGTGGAAAAGTTTCGCGACTATGTTTTACAAACACCGAAATATTTTGTTGAATGTTATTCTTGGTACAACATGCCTCCAACACTTCACAAATATTTGATCAAACGGTTTTTTTTAACAATCGGTCTACAATGTTTTAAAAGAACTTCAGAGAGCATTTTTCTCGTAAGTGCAGAAAAAAGACAAACAAAGACATATTTAATAGATTTCTGATCACAAAAAAAGGGCAGCATATGCCAAAAGAAGGACTAGAGTTGATAATAATGGGACAAAGATGAAAGCGAAAATGAATAAGAGATAATATTTGTTAAATAAGTTTCTAAGTATAAATAAATGAAGAACTGTTAATAACAAACTTTTAGACAAATTTGGGGTTTTATCATTATTTAAGAAACTTCAACTGAAGTATATGCAATTACATTAGTTTTCTATTATTGGTAACATTTACTCCACTGTGCACCGTGATAGTTTAACCGAACAATTTAAATGTACACGTGCATTCAGAAAGTAGCTCTTTAACCGGGACGTACATATGTCAACCCTAATCTACCATACTTTCATATTTATTATTAAGCTGGGAATAGTTAAAGTTTTGGTTCATATTTTCTAATTGAAAAGAGATTTAATGATTATATTAATGCGTTTTGCACCAAGTATAAACCTCCAAAGTTTTATAAATATGGTAATTATTATTCACAAATTGTAGCGCATAGACGAACAATTGCAATTGCAACATGAGATATGTTTGATTATGCGGCCTAAATCTCTTAAAGAAGTTAACCTTCGGTGTGCTTATAATTCTTAACTATTTAGATCTTATTAAATTTATACAATTGTTATATAATCGTGCATACAATACATATATGCATTCATTCTATATTCTTATGTATGTGAATATAAATTAACAGCAAAAAGAATACTAAGTTTCTATTATTATGGTTAATTATTATTTTTAGTTTTTGTTTGGAATTGGATATACACGAGTATAAGAACATATGTACATACATATATACAAAAAGAAACAAACAGATAATATAATTGCTTAAGAATTTTTATTGAAATATTAACAAACAAAAAACTGAATATCATATTAATTAAAATTGCAATATATAAAATCGTCAACAAAACAATTAAGAATTAATTTATAATTTCAGGAAAACTGTACCTAATGATAATGATTATAAAGAGCGTAGACGAAAAAATTGATACTTGCTTTTTCTTTATAAAAAATTTTAAGTACTTGATACGCAATATTGCTTCCAAACTTGGAATTTTAAAAAGTTATGTCTAAAAAATATAAATATTATAATTTATATAATATATAGATATAGATATATATAATATATAATATAAATTATAAAAATATTAGAGGTCAAGTCCGTAAAAAGGACAAAATGCCAAAAACATTCCAAATTTAGTAAAATTTGATTTGGCAGGCAATGTGCACTTGTGGAAAAAGAAGTGAAACTTTTATTACCACAAATCAAGAAGTATACACAGAGGAGTGCTTGAAAAAGTGTCTTTTACCATTTTTAAGAAGCCATAAGTCCAAAGCTCTGGATTCTTATTGCCTGATCTGGCCTGATCTGCTGTTGTCTGTCTCAAAGGAATGCAACCCACCAAATTGCCCAGAGTTACGTCATATTGAGCGTTATTTGGCTGCGGTAAAGCGTAACCTCAAAAAAGCAAAACGAAAGGAATGGCTAAAAATTAAAAGGAGTTTACAAAAAAATGCAAGTTTTAGATACCATAAACACGACATTTAAGGAAAACAAAATAAATTTATTTTGGAAAAAGTATTGCTGTTTTGAAAGAAAAACATTCCATTTTTGGAGGATACATTTTTTCGTGTACACTTCTATGTATATCGTGTACACTCTTCTAAAAGCATTCATGTGCATATTAACTTAAGACATTCTCCTTCTGTCTCTCTCTCTCTATTCCGGTACTCAATTCCCTTTTCCTTCTTGGACGGTTCATAAATCCTATCTTAAAAATTAAACTTCCTTAAAAACAAATAACGCATTTTAGAAAACGTCATAACATTCTGTTAAGTAATACAAAATATTCGTATCTTGGAATCGAATCGAACGCTAAATGTTTAGCAGCTGAACTTTAGCTGCCTTAAATTCAATTGCAACTCTCTTTAAAATGTTGTCTATCTTTTCAGCCGATGATTTACCCGCCTGCCATTATAATACAGCCAACTTTAATGATTGCCTATTAAATCTATTTAATATAATGGTGCCACGTCTTAAGGATGGCAATGCGGAACTTAATATCCCATCGTTAGATCCATTCACTTTAAATCGTACCGCCTTTCAATATACTAATGGTGTTGTTAGTGGGCGTATTGTGTTGCGCAATGCGTTGGCCTATGGTTTCTCAAATGTTCGATTTAAAAAAATGGATATGCAGGTGAATAATACGAGTAATGAGATTAAACTAAGTCTTAAAAACGAGGCACCACAAGTGAATATTATTGGCAATTATAAGGCTGAGGTACTCATAAATAATGTACGTTTACGGCCGATGGGTACATTCAATATTACAATGAGTAAGTTTAAAATGAAATTACCATATGTATGCCAATAATAAATAAACGTACAAAAATTTAACTTTTCTTTGCAGTGAATGTCAATATAGATCCATCGGGGGAGGGAGTTTTCTATGAAAAAAATGGTCATCGTTTTGTGCGTCTCAAAACATTTGATGCTGAGCCAAAAGTTAGAGATTTTAAATTCACTGCAACTGGCATTTTTCCAGATCCCACATTGAGTAAGTTTCCAAAAGACACAACACACAACATAAAATAATTTGTAATTCTTTTTTATTATATGTACATACATATATTCTAGATGAAATCGCGTTGAATGTTATCAATCAATATTGGCGTGATATATTCCGCATTTTTCTACCCGAGACACGTAAATATTGGGCACCAATGATATTGCGTATAATGAATGAAGTGCTGAGTGTAGTGCCGTTTGATAATTTCGTTAAGGATAAGTGAACAAATGAAATTTCTGGCATATGTAAATTTAAATTTGCCACAAATGAAATTATTAAAATATCTTAAGGCTCAAAAACTGATGAGCTATTCAAACAGAAGTGGCACATTGTACTCATAGTGAAAAAATATAAAAAAATAGAGGAAATTTAAGTTTTAAATAATTTCAGATTTATAGTAAAGCTAATAAGGATATGCTTGAATAAATTGTGTATTATTGGGATTTTGTGTTTTCATGGTCCGGTGGTTGGTCATTTTTCATTTATCTCTGGTTTGTGTTAATTCTCCGACATAAATTTTGTTAAATGAACTAAGTAAGCTCCAGGCTGGGTTGGTTTGTGAAGTTGAATACTGGACCTTATTTCAATTCTGAAAAATTTGGTCAAAACTAATGGGCAATAAATTGGAAAAGTGAACTGGTGAGATGTGCTGCTTCAGACTGAAATTTACAGAATATACGATACTCATATTTTTTTTTAATTCACTGCAATTGACATTTCAATTTCGTTCGTTCACATTCAACCTTCAATCATAATAAGTATCTATAATATTTTATAATATTAATAAAAATAATTCATCTTTTTTTGTCTCATTTAACATGGACAAAAAAAATCAATGAAAGCACAAGTAAAAAACATCACAAGAAACTCCAAAACAAAAACTGAAATTTAATTAAAGTAAACAAATAATTTAACAAAAACAGCAATACTTTATAACTTTACATACACATCTACCTTGCCGTCTACTTTTTTAGCCTGATTTCTTTTTAGCCCATAATTGGTATGGGTGGCAGGTGTCAAAATTGCCTGTGATTTATTTTTTTGAAACATGCTTTCGATTTTGTTTAACCAATTTCTGTAGCTGTTGCTATTGAACTTGTAATTTTTTTTTATGATTGTTGTTAATAAAAAAATGCTGTGTGCTTTATTTGTTAGTGTTCATTTATTATACGAGTATGTCTGGAAAATGTTGCAATACTTCATTGAAACACAAAGCCTTTTTTCTAAATTTATGACTTTTTTGAAAACCAATAATTAAGCCTTTGTAGTCTTGCATTTCGTAGTTTTTCCCATGCTCGTTAATAAAAAGAGAACAACTTGAACTGTCAGCAATTAAGACGAATAAATAAACTTATAGGCAATTATTTGTAGGGTTATTTACCACAATAACAAGTACCAGACATATACTAGAATGTCACAAATTGAAGGCTTTTTGGCATAGAAAATATTAAATTAACCTAATGATTTGAAGAATAATTTAAATGCTTGATATGTAGGCTTTTATTAGCTTTAATAAGAACAGTTGTTTGTTTATTATTGCACTTACATGGTTGAGGGATTGGCGGACTTCTGACTCTTGAGTCACTAATTATTACCAGTCGTAGAAGCTATGTAAGTTAGGCAAGAAGTCGTTGGTAAATTACAAATAAGTGATAAATTCTTCTATAACGAGAACAACAGTCAACATCAATTTTGAGTCTGGGTTTTCAATATTTGATCCTTATTTCTTTCAGATTACTCATTAAAGAAAACATAGCTTTGACCGCAAACGTATCTAAAAGAACAAAATTGCAGATTTGAAGAAGATGTATCTTTTCTGAAGATTTTATTATTGGATGTATAACTTGAAACTGAGGAATTCACAATTGATGACGTAAATTGTACTAAATCACATCGGCAATACTGTAACTGCTTTCATGTTTTAGCTTCATTATGGAACTTTTGTTTTGATTATGTATCAATTTGCCAAAATGTAAACAACTTAACCGTTTCGCGCTACAAACATGCCAGCATACGTGCCAAATAAACAGCGGGAAGTTTTGCTTTACTTCTTTGATTCCAAAAAAGTGCTGCTGAAAGTCATCGATTGCTATTGGAAGTTTACGGTGAACATATTCCTTCGATTAAAACATGACCATTCTGGTCTCGACGCTGGAGATTTTGACACGGAAGACAAGGAATGCCCTTGACAAGTGTAAAAATTCGAAGATAAAGAATTGGAGATGTTAGTCGACGAAGACTCATGCCAAACTCAAAAGGAACTTACAAAATATTGGGGGCTACGCAAGCAGCGATTTCCAAGCGCCTCATTCAAAGGGTGAGAGGTCCAAATGTGATATTGCATGTCTGAAATGCTTCTCAGCGCTATAAAAATAAGTCGTTTCTATCGAATTATTATTGGAGACGAAAAAGGGTTTCATTACGACAACACGAAGCGCGAGAAGTCCCAATTGAAGCTTGGTCTGCTAGGAATATCAACGCCGAAGCAGAACTTAGTAATGCTGTATATGTCATCTATTATTTATTTATTTTAATATTACGAGAAAGCTGAATCGAATCAATTGATTGAATGCCGAAAAACGATCAGAATGTGCGACCAGCCACGAGAACATAATTTTCCAACATGACAACGGGCGACCTCATGTTGCTAGAGCGGTTGAAAATTATTTGGAAAATAGTCGATGGGAAGTTTTGGCTCACCCGCCGTATTCACCAGACCTTGCTCCGTATGACTATCACTTATTTCGATCGATGCAGAATGCTCTTAATGGAATACGCTTTACTTCAGTTGAAAGTAAAAAAAAATTGGATTGATTCGTTCATAGCCTCAAAAAGTGGACGGGTTTCTTTGGCAAGGAATGCATAAACTTTAAAATTTCATACAAATTTTGACAAGTTTATACATTTATGAACTTATGAGGCATCTCTGAATCCCTCTAATATTTTTCGTTTCGCTTCAGCTAAAGCATGAAAAGCGGATTTGATAGAAAAAGTATAAAGCAAAACAATAACCTGTAAAATATGAGATTTCTTCATTATTTTTTTTGTATGTGCAATTTTTGTTGAAAACAAATCAATACTAAGTTTTATGTGTAGAGGAGCGTTTCAAAAATAAGGGGACCGCAAGCTTTACACAGAGAGTGAGATCTGTGTATACTGGCCATCATCTTCCGCAAGGTTTTACTCAACTCAAACCCAAAACCATGTTTGAATGCGTTAAGGGGACGTTTACACGTGCTGTTTCTTTTTCGTGAGATATGGGGGGAACTTGTACCCTACACAATTCCACACATTAAGAAATATATATCTTTTGATTACTTTACTTACTTTACTTTTGATGGCACAACAGCCCATGGAGGGCCTAGGCCGAGCTTTTCGCATCCACTCATGTTGTGCGTGTTATATTTGTACATGAATGGAAGGGACCTACAGTTTAAAGCCGAATCCGAACGGCGAAGGAAAAGCTTTTCATAGCAATTTTTACTCTTGTAGGTTTGCCATTGCCTGACAAGAGGTGGTGCCGTGTAGAAAAATTATTTTTTCTACTTTTTTTTTGATTTTGCCTGTGCCGAGATTCGAACCCCGGACACTCTGCGTAGCAGTCCAACGCACTACCACTACGCCACAGCGACCACTTATATCTTTTGATTGGAATATGAAAATCATTCAGGTATAAAAAATAAGGGGAAAAACATATGAGTAAAAATATATATATATAAATATATATTTTGGAGCAAGATGAGCTAAATGCTGCCCATGACCATGACGATCCCCATCCTCTGATTTAGTATTACTACTTTCAAGTAATCAGAAACCCCTCATTTAAAATTTTTTATTTTTATTTTATGTATTAGAAATAATATAATAATATAAATATAGTAAAAAAAATAAAATCAAATCAAAGGAGACGGTAAAATCGCACGATCGTACTGAAAATGTTGCGATTAAATGTAAGTCTCCACTATCAGATCAGTTTAGATCTCCGCTAACATTTAGGTAACTTTATCCCAGGTTTAAACATTTTGTGTATACTAGTTTTAACTTACTTACTTACTTACTTAGCTGGCACTACAACCGATGATCGGTCTTGGCCGCCTCCACAAAGCTTCGCCAGTCACTTCTGCTATGCGCGCGCTGGCGCCAGTTGATAAGGCCAAGTGCAGTCAGGTTGCCCTGCACCTGGTCTTTCCAACGGAGATTAGAACGTCCCCTTCTTCGTGTTCCTCCACCGTGGTTCGAATAAAGCACCCTTCTAGCCGGAGTGCTTTCTTCCATTCGCTCAACATGACCCAGCCAGCGAAGCCGCTGGAGTTTTATACGCTTGACTATGTCAGTGTCGGCGTACAGCTCATACAGCTCATCGTTCCATCTTATTCGATACACGTCGTCCACGCATACTGGTCCGTAGACTGTAGATCTTACGGAGTATCTTCCTCTCGAACGCTCCTAACAGCCTCTCATCATTGATGGTCAATGTCCACGTCTCTGCGCCATACATTAGGACGGGAAGGATGAGGGACTTATAGAGCGTTATTTTCGTCGGTCGAGAGAGGGCTCTACTTCTCAATTGCCTACTGAGCCCGTAGTAACACCTGTTGGCAAGAGTTAGTCTCCGCTTGATCTCAAGGCTGACATTATTGTTGGTGTTTATGCTGGTTAACACATTTTTATTATTTTAACAAGCTGGTCATACTCTTTCCCTCGGGTCCCGTATTCTCCTCCACGATCCTCCCCCAAGTACCCACGTAGTTGCAATTAATATGCGTTATTTTTTATCAATATTCAGGTTAATTGCTTATTTGCTTGATTTTCTATAATAAATGCAGTATGCCAATTGCAGTTGATTCTGAACGAAAACATTGTATAGAAAATAATTGTGAAACCTTTTATTGGGGCATTAATTTGAAAGCTTAGCTGTTGCATTGATAGCATTTTGGAATGGGGAGATCTTTTTTTTTTGATTCCATACAATGGCTCCATTATATCTCTCTCATTTCAGACAAATATTTTTGTCGTTATATCTTCTTCAACTAAGTATTTGTGTTTCCAGTTTTACAGTGAACCATGCTTTTCCATTGATCACTTTTACAGGCACAAAAGCAAACTTTTTCAAAAATAAAAGTTGGTTTTAGTTAAGAAATTAGAAAGTAATTTTATTTAATGCTTATTTGTAATTTAATGCCGACTTTCTTGACCTGGCAAGAAGTTATATTATTATATATTTTATTTTGTTATATAATTATTTGCAACGGTTAGATTTATGGTTGTCGCTGTGGCGTAGTGGTAGTGCGTTGGACTGCTGCGCACAGTGGTGTTTAAGCCATCCTAATGCACCTTTCCCTTCCTTTCCTATTCATTTTCTCTATCCTTATTTCTTTTTGTTCTATACTTTGCTTTCTATTTCTTCTATATTTTGCTTTCTTTTTCTGTCTCTTAGTTCTTCTCTAGAACAAATTCACACCGGGCGGTTGCGCTCTTCAATATTTTTATTATAATTCTAAAAATTTCAAAATTTCATTTTATTAAATTAATGTTGTTAAATTTAAATACAAATTCCTTGTGTTTAATATATCATTTATTCACTTTTGAATTAAACATGGCCCTTCGAGCCAGATTAACATGATTTCCTTGTGTTACAATTCCAATCTTTAAATTAAAGTAGTATTACCTCACCCCGGAGTTAACAAATGGAATTTAATGTCGAATCTGAACGGCGAAATGAAAAGCTTTTTCTTAGGCAAATTTGCAACGGTTAGATTTATGGTTTGAAAGTTCGCCATTTCCTGGTCCTTTTGGCTATGCCGAAATTCGAACCCGGTCACTCTGCATAGCAGCCACGGCGATACCAGCTTTAGTATACAGGATATCCAAAAAGACAACGTCATCCCTTGGAGGGTTTATAAGCCAGCTCATAACTGATCAGAATATCAAAATATAGCTTTAGTAAAAAAATTTGAAAATCAACCCCTTACACCAAGACTACAAAACTTCATATTGTAATATTCTAATTCTTGCTATTGAACGCTGATTAGCCCTGCTATTTATCACAGTCTAAAATAAAAATAATGCCGTCATACCTTTGGGCAACAAAAAAAAATACATTTCCGTTCTCACGAAAATGACGGTAAAGTGGTAATATCTCAGATAATTTTCAGATATTCATGTTAGGTGAGAGCTGGTCTATCAAACCTCCAAGAGATGACGTTGACTTTTGGGACACCCTGTATATGTATGTAGACATTGAGAACACTTTTTGGAACTTAGTTTTTGAGAAATCGATAAACTACTTTTAGTAAAATTTAATTTGTTGTAATTGTTTTTAATTTCAGTTATTGAGCATTTTATGATTTCGTTTCATTGCTATTTTATACTCCGAAAACACCAGTAGTAGTAGTTAAGATTTAGTTTGATAGCAAAAATACTTCATGTCATACAAATTTTCTTTATTGCATGCCGCAAAAAAAACGTTTATTTAATATTTATATTTTTCTATATATACTTACTTTTATATATTTATTAATGTGTACCTACATTTGTACGAGTATGTTTGTACATAGGGTATGTAAATATTTCTTAAAAGTCCAATTGCCAATTTAAGTGTAAATCACGTTTCACCTTGAAGTTGTCAACAAAATTTGCATAAAACTTACTTTTGAGTAACTCTTGATATGTTATAAAAACGAATAATTGACTGTTTTGTTTTGCCAATAGTTCTTTTAAATTAAAGTTAATTACATTACTAACCAGTTATATAAAAAAATATAGTGTTTTCGTAACAAAAACAAATGTAGTTTTTCGTTTCAATTTCATAGTTGAGTGGACAGAGCAATCATGAGTCAAGGCTCTCTTTTCTTCTATTGGAATTTCTAATTGTTTTCTAATCCTCTTACTAATTTTTTTTATTTTCTTTCATTTCATATTCGAATTGTTATTGTTGTTACTACTAAAATTCCTATGAACCATCTACAATCTCGGAATTCGAAAGTGTCTTCATATATGTATATTAATTCTAATTATTAATCCTATTTGTATTATTCTATAATTTTTATTATTTTAAAACCGAATTTCTACCCACAAAGAAAAATATGTGGGAGAGAGCTACCACTAAATTATTCATTCTAGTCAACAGAAGTTAGTATCTAAAAGCAATAATAAGTAGTTGCTTGAGCAATATTAATACAATATATCTATGATGTATGTAAAAGACTTTCAAAATAAAAATATTTAAAACTTTCAGAACCTGCTCTCATATTTTGCGAAATAATACATATTTCCATTTCAAGGATAGGCATGTACAATATATCAGTGTTAATATTTTAGGTATAATTCTATCGCTCCTACTTTTTTGGTGGTTCAAAGTACTTTAGGCACTACTGAAACATTTCAGGTCCTACAATTTTAAATCATTCCAATGAATGTAAGTGTTATTACTGCTGTGAATTAACACTTCCATTAAGGCGTAATTTTTTTGGAAGAAAAATTTCAAACTTTGACCATTTAAATACCAATATATATCCCATAAAAGTTAATAGAAAATATGATTTTTAACATTGTATTTTTTTTTCAAAAAGTTCAGTTTTAAAATAACTTCAATTATGTAGAACTCCTTTCTTATATACTTCTTTTAGGTACAATCAGACTCAAAAAGGTAGAATTTCCATTTAATTTATATACTTTGAAAATCATATTTTAAGTATCAGCAATATCTGAAACTTTTGTCTCAGGCTGTGTATATATCTTATATGTATGGATTCTGGGTTATAGATACATTAATGTAATTAGACAATGAACTAAATATGTTTGCATGAATCACCTCAAAAATAATAGCCCAAGTCCAGTCTACTATAGTCCCCCAGGGTAAATTTAGGTCGGTTTACTGACTCAAAAATGTAACTCCAATTATGTATTTCATCTGTATGCTTTGGAATGAAAACAAATTCAAAGGGCATAAATGAACTTTATACATATATGTATATACTTCACTACTCACTGCAATACTATGGTGTAGACTGTTTACTTGAGACGATGGAAGAAAACATGTCAATAAGGCTACAAGAACGAGACTATTACTCAAATATAGTAAGACAAATGTTTCTAGGATCACAGCGGGCCCCAGGTTTACACGAGGCTAGACTCAGTTTCGCCACAATATCCATTTTCAGAACTGTAGAGCAGAGGAGAGGCAAATCATATTTTCACATTTTATTATGCATCATGTGGTTCTCTTGGTGTTAGAGATATTCCAAGTCGACTAGTAGAACAATACGAGTACCACCATCAATCAATCGAACTTTTTTGTTTATATTTTTAGCGATCCTTTTACTATTTCTTTTTTTAATTTTACTTTTTATACATTTTTTTGTTGTTTCTTTTTTTTTTGATACTTACTTTTTGATTTAATTTCACTTGTGCTCTTATTTATTTTTTTTTTTGCATTAGTATTACGTATACAGTATAGTTATATGAAACCAGGTACGAGTATGTTTAATTTTTAGCAGTTTTTATTTCCCCTGGTAAACATTAAGGAATTCCCAACAGCAGCTGCAGAGTTAAAAATAATGATGTAAAAATAAATTATATTTCAATTTAAAATTCAAAGCATAACAGAAAATTAACTGTCAAAATATGTTAATATTCACAGGCTAGTTAAATGTTTTGTGGTTCTGTCGCTTGTCGAATTGACTGTATTACTGTAACCGGCTAATCTGCGGTAAACTAAACTTTAGTGGCTGAAGCTTTAAAGCTTTTACATTTGAATAGCGCGATCGCGTCTTACTTGTTACCATTCACCACCACCATTACCAGTGATTCCAGCCAAGTTTCTTGTGTTGCCAAAGGTTTTGTGTATGCGGTTAACCGCTTTATATTTTTCAAATTTCAAACTTCAATACACAAGCACCAACAAAGTACAAACTTATTGCAAATAAATATTCGGCGTACGAACTACAACAAAAAGTGCACATTGTTTAGATATCTTTTTTTGGTATAAAAACTATAAATAAACGTATTTGAAGCTCATTTAAAGATTTGCAATCGAACGGCGTAGACAACAACACAAGCGGATACACAAGCGTGTATCACTGTAAAAAATACAAAAATAAGCGAATTTGAGCTGTTGTGATTTTTCGTTAGCGATTTTATTTTTTGGCAATTCGTGTGACAATTTTAGATTTTTCCTCGATTAAAGCAACAATTGCAAAATATTTAACAGCAACAAACTGAAAATTGTTTTAAAAAAGCATCAAAAAGTGAAGCCGGTTTTTCTTTTGCCTTCTTTTTTGTTTATTTATTTTATTTTATTTTTTTAATACTGACTAGTAGTAGTACGTACATAAAGTATCTAGATACAATATTTGAGTGTTTTTACATATATAAATTTTGTTTGCATATTGCGCAAAAACTGTAGGTTGTTATAAACGAAAAAGTCTTATTTATCTAAACGAAAACGAGTTTAAATCGAAAACAAAAATCAAATACATTTTGAATTTCATAACTACATACATATATTTTATTTTGAAAGTAAGAGTGTTAAAATAATAGCAAAAAACAAAAAGCTTAAAGATTTCCATACAAAAATAAATATAAACAAAATCAGTTTTGCAAAAATGCAATTATTTTTAGTATATTTAACTGCGATTGCAGCAACAGTCGGAAGTGTTGCTGATGTAGTTGAAACAGCAACATTAGCAGAAGCAGCTTTATTGAATTTAGAGGAACAATCTGCTGCAGCAACTACTGCGGCTGTTGCTGGCGACAAAATCGGAATTAGCGATGGCGTGGAATTTAGTCCAAGTAAGTCTTGATTTTGTGTGTGCTGTTATTTAAAAGGAAATGAAAATGTGCATACGTTGGTTACGAGTATATATGCATGTTTGTATGTATGCTGGAAGTGGCTGTTGTATGTTGCGTGCTGTTGTGATTTTTGGCTGCTAAGTTGCATAAAGAACTTGAAAATTAAATACACACAAACTACTTGTATGTAACTACTTGTATGTTTGATTTATGTGCAAAAAATTACAGTGGCAAATGTATTGTAGTGGAAAATTTGTTTTCCTTTTCATAACTGCGTTCGTTGTCAAATTCTTTTGTTTTGTGTTAATATTGATTCGAAAGAACATACCAAGTACCGATTAAGGATACGATTTCTTCCCTACAATAAACTTTTTATTTTTTTATAAAATTTTGAATAAAATGTTTGTTAAAGTTCCAGCTTTTTTTATTATTTGCGTTTGTTGTCAAAGTCTTTCGTTTCTAAAGATGATTCTAAAGAAAATGACAATTTATAAAGTATAGATTAAGAGTATGGAAGGAAAATATGGAGTAATTAAAATTAAATTAAAATTAAAATTAAAACTCTGCGTAGCAGTCCAACGCACTACCACTACACCACAGCGACCACTTAATTAACATTGCCAGCCTAACTTTTACGAATAAGTAAAAGCATTAATTCAAAGTTGCTACTCACAATAGGTTTGTTCGGGTACTTTTCTGGTAAAATTTTTTATGTACTAAAAAGATTCATGTGTGTATAATAAATTCTCTGTTTTAAAAAAAATTAATTGGTTTTAAGTACAAATAATGAAAGTTATATTCCTATTTTTGACTAAATTTTTAGTTGGCCAGTTGAACAGCTGTTCTTCTGGTAGAAATTTCTCCATTAAAAATTTGGTAAAACTATCACAATTAATACATGTTTTTTTTAGAGGCGGATATCCATGAAATTATCGTTATTTTAAAGAATAATTTTTTTAATATTTTTTTTTTGTCTACGAATTCCAGCAAACCGATCGTGTGGCGCATCCGTATCGCGCGCGCACGGATAGGTGACCGAAGCAGTCACAGTTAGGACTGCGATGCGTCAATAGCAGCTACAAATTTATCTTATCATTAGCTGCGTGGAGCATTAGTTAGTATTAATTCAAATGAGACAGCAAAGATTGTTTAAGGGTATCAGCCGGGATACAAAAATCCATCAGCACATAAAGATTGTTGAAATCATTGCACATACAACGCGCAGTGCATAATTTGTTTTACAACTTGTTTGTCAACTTGATAGGTATGAGGTTTCTAGAAATGCGACGAGGAACGTTAATGCATAGTTCATTTAACAGCTACGGAGAATCGGCCAATCCATTCAAAAATTTGAACACAACATATAAGTTCAACATAACTCTTCGGTTTTCAAGTGAAGTCAAATTGAGTAATTTTAAACAATCCTTATAAGGAGGAAGCTTCACCAAGAGGTTCCAGTTTAAACTTCGTGAAGCAAATAAAAGAAACTGTTTTTGAACAGACTAAACGTTATTGATGTAAGAACTGTTGTGCTCAATACCAAACATTCGAAGCATATTCCAAAATCGGTCGAACAAGTGTAAAAAATAACGCTTTAGTGATATAAGGTCGTTAAATTCCTTTGACCATCTCTTAATAAAACCTAAGACGCCTTTGGCTTTATTTATACATGTACTTATATGCGAAGCGAATTTTAGGGTCCATAGTCACTCCCAGGGTCCATAGTCACACAATTGAAGACTCCAGCTAGTTGCTTAGTGCTAATATAACAATTTGCCAACAATGGCACCATTTATGAAAAAATCATAAACCTGCATTTATCACGGTTAGAACATCAGTCAGAAAGTGAAGTTAAATCGCTCTGTAATAGATCTTAAGTCACTGGTGAATAATGTGGTAAAAAAACAAACATAAATACTCTAGAGTATCGAATAATTGATGGAAGATCATTTATAAAGAGCGAAAAGAGAATTGGTCCCAAATGAGGGGACCCCAGTGGTAACACCAACATTACGAGAAACAGCGTCTTTGAAAATAACCTTTTGTTTCCGGTTACATAAATATCGTAGGATTTAATCCAATCAATAAGCGCTTGAGGATTTCGGGAAAGTGGCCGCCACGACTCGCCTGTACTTGGCGTAATCTACAGCTCCAATTTACACACATTCTTCGCAGCAAATCGTTCTGACCATCATCATTTTTTAATACATATGGACCAACGATTCCAATGATTGTACAGATTATTTATTGACATTCATGTTTGCATATGATTTCACGCATGTGGTCCAATTTTCACTCAAGTTGAATCTTGTAAGCACGTAAACCAAGATGTTCCATAAAGTGGACACAAGCTTAATTGTTGATCACGATGGTAATTCACTAGCCATTCTCCGAATACCATTATATCCAGAAAAAGTCAACGTTTGGTGCGCTTTATGGTACATAGTATGTACCTGGTGGGGGTTCCAATCACGAAGATTTTCTGATGCCAAAATTTGAGTATTTTAAATTATGATACCGTATAATGTATAATAAAAAAATGAAAAGCTTTATTAATGGTATTTTTATATCAATTCATATAAAGTACCATATATATGTATGTGGGATGTGGTAAAGTTTCTCACACCCATTGCTGAAGTAATTGAAAGCCGACAACCGTGGATAATAGACGTGAACGTGAACTATTTTAATTTAAAATCTAAACCTCTCCTTCTCACTATACTTAAAATTCGTTTTCAAATATTAACTTTTACTATTAAATTGTTTTTTATTATAATAACTATAATAAATACTTGAATTTTATAATTTGAATCGATTCACTAACATAAAAAAGATCCCACATACGAGTATAAATGCACATAACAATTCTTAAAAAGTAATGTTGAAAGGTAAACAGAGAAAGCCTACAAATTTAAATTTAATAAGTACTATCTTCAAATGAAGTGCTAAAAATGTATAAAAATGTAAATATATAAAGCATTAAAAACATAAAACATAAAACATATACTAGAAAAAATAAATGATTATAAAAATTTAGATTATTTCCGATTTTGGAAAAAATATACTAAAAATACCTATAAGAGCATGTAGTGTCTCATCTCCAAGACCAGAACGAATTTTACTACGAAAACATTCTACTAGACAAAAACAACGCTCTGCCATACTAATGGCAATGCCCATCATCCCCTCCATTCACAAATATGTCAATTTCTAGCAATAATCTATGTGGTTGAACTTCGAAAGAATTTAAACAAGTTTTAAGTATTTTGTCCAACTTAATCTTGAGTGATTTGTCAAGCAAAACTTCTGATTGAACACAGAAAGAGCTGACTATCTAATGAAAGGTCTTCTAATTAAAAGTACTTCCTCAAGAGATTTTCTAATTCAGTTTCCGTTATTTTAATTTAATTAAAATATTATATACATATAAGGTCGAAAGTCCATCGACCCTTCTCGGATAACTCCAACTTTCGCTGCCATTCAATAATGGTGTGCTGTCTCTCTTTTCTTTTGGTGGCATTCGTTGGTCTTTGGTCCAAATTTATCCAGCAGCTTCCCCCAATTTTAGTAGAAGCACTAAACGCTGTCGTTTCCAGGGGCCTGGAAAAACGCCGTCTTTCAAGCACGTGTCAAATAACTTCGCGAACACCTCTGGTTTAGCCTTTACTGCTGTCTTGAGTGCCACGTTGTAAATGTAGTCTAATCCTGGAGCCTTATTATCAGCAATCCTTCTTAGGGTTGCAAGTACATCACTGGTTGTGACGTCTGGTGCTTGCGCGCACCTGTACTGTTCCGGAACGAGTTTCTATTGGGGTGGGCAGAGAGCTTTAATAGCCTTTTTAAGCGCAGTTCTGCAAACCATATAATCGAACTGCGGGAATTCCCATGTAGATAGAGGGCAAACCCTCTGCGATTTTCTAAGTAATTGATGGCATTTCTTCCTGGCTGCTGCAATCTCATCATTCCACCAGTACACTGTTTTCCTGATGAGCCTTGTATGACATCTGGACATTGCTGCGTCACATGCATCTTTAAGTACTCCGGTGATAAGGGCTGCCATGTCAGCTGCTGGTTAAGAGCAATATGTCAGCGCCGAACTCTTACTTCTTGCATCTTTTCTGCAGCACCATCTAAGTCCCGATTTCAAGGAATGTAACTTTGGTAGTAATGTCGATGGTCATGGCTTTGTGCCCATCACTATTTGTGTATACGTTACTAGCGCACCATTTGGCAGTGCGCGCAACTTCGTTGTGTGCGAAGGTGGAGTTTATTATGGACCTACCTCTATCCGTATGGAAGGTGTATGTCTCGAATTCATTATAGAGTTCCAACTGATAGGGCTCTCGAGGTGCCATGCTTTAAAGTCACCGTCTAACAAGAGAAGTGCTTTCTGCGCGCCTCCCTCATCAACGCTGTCATCATAGCTTCAAATTCTTCAACGTCCATACTAGGTGGAGCGTAGCAGCTGAAGAAGTAGATGCCACCTAACTTGATCCATGTGTCCTCTTTGGCGGTTGTTATTCTTCCTTGCAGCGTGGGGTTGCCTAGCGTTTAAATAGCTGCCTTTTTCGCCGAGTCCGATGCCCAGCAATGGCCATCTAACTTGGCATACTGCTCTGATAGTAACGCAGGAGATCCTGTTCCGTCTTGCATTGGTTGAGGTTGAGCTGTAATATTTTCATGATCTCAAGTATTTTCGCGCTTATTGGAGGAAAGGACTTTTGGAGTTCCTGACGCATGTGCTCCCTTGCATGTAGCACATGTTTCATTGTTTGTGCAGGCTGCCGCAAAGTGTCAAAAAATTCAATTTCCTAAAGTGCCTCATTTTATCTATATCCTCGGTGCAGCGTTGTGCAATACGGCCATAACATCAGCACTTAGAACAGTTATTGGGGTTCCCTTATCTTCCCTTATCGTACTTATCACCCAGCCGATGCGTACTCGTTGCGCGTTTATCACTATTTTCACATAGTCCACGGTAGGCTGATTATTGTTGTCTGCGTACCATTGTACCTCTTACGCAAACTTCAAATTGAAGTGTTATCGGGCGCCATATTTTGCATTGAGAATGGAGTGTTTCGCAGATTTCTTCTGGGGTGTCTGCTGTCTACTGAAAAACATCTACTATTCCCATCTAATATGTAGCTGTTTGGTTTTGTGGCACCCCTTGAGTTCAAGAAATTCACCTTTCGCAGTTCACAGTTCGCCTGGGATTGAAACACCTAGTACCTAGGTATGTATACAAAACTAAAATGGTTAAAGCTCCAATTGGTTATTTCTTCTACTTCGAGTGGTAATGTTGACGCCATTTATCTAAATTTGTTTGAAAATAATTGCTAAATTTTTTTCTGGTTCAATATTCAGAGGCATATAAATTTCGAATGCTGATTGATTTTACATTGAATCTTAAGCTTACTTTTAATAAAAACAAATTAAAATTGTTTCAAGGAGACATAATTAAAAATTCTTGTGCTAAATTTTTACATGGCTTACATGTGACTCAAGGCTAAAATTTAGAATGTTCAATTTTGTTCTAACGAAATACTTTTAAATATCACAATTAGCTAACCACATTTTTGAGTTAGTCAATTAACTCGAGATAGAGTATGTGGAAAAAATATGTTCCTAAAGTAAATGTTAAAATAAACTGAATAACTTTTCATTTCGTTAAAGTTAAAAAAAAAAAATTATTAAGCGCACTCATATAAACTCATAAATGCCTTGAATGTTTGTATACTTACTGGCATTTATATGAATTTTAGTATGAAATTTAGTAGAAGGTTTATTCCCAGTAGTTGTATCAAGTAAAGCATTATTGGAAACAATTTTAACTTTTCTCCATTTCGGAGCAACATTTTAGCAACACGAACTTTCATAGTGCCTACTTGCCGGCATTCTTCTGGAATAATTTTATCCAGTTTGAAGTTATGCAATCCTTAGATGGCATAAGTTTCTTTAAGATCAGACAAAAACATTTTCATCAGCAAGGTTTTCGAACTTCCTTATTAACAAAATATACTGGTGTATTGTGTTGTTGAAATATGAAATTGGGGCCAATAAAACTATTACCTTCAGATATTGCGGTTTCTATTAGGATCTTCAGCGTTCACCTTTCCTTTCAGCACAATTATTATTATTTCACCATTACTCTCAGGAGAGTGACAGCCCCAAACCATAAAATCGTTCTCTACCTCCTTTACAGTTGGTACGGTAAAATATTACGATAGTGCGACACCTACTTTAAGCCGAACGTGGAACATACCAATGGAGTATCTGAGTCGTATCATAAACTCATCGGCCCATAAAATATTGTACCAAAATTATTGTGGTTTGAAGATGTGCTTCTCATAAAACTGAATTCTTCGCATATTTACTCTGCTAACGTAAAGTATTCTGTGTGCTGCTCCCCTAAGTTTGCCACGAGCTCTTAGTCTGTTGCGAATAATGGAAAGTGGAAGAGGTGGTATTGACCGGTGTGTTGTTACTCGCAGAAGTCGTAACCGAGGTGATGAGGTGATAATGATAAATTAAATGTATTTCAGTCATTAACTAGCGACTTTCTTTTAATTTTTTGCGAATTTTCTTGAGAAAACCCAACAATTTTATCAATTTTTATAAATTTTAATTTGCTTAAAATTTTAGAAGATTTCTTGAGCAATTTCGACATTATTCAAAAAGCGATTTTTATAACAATTGCTAAATACTCCAACGCATGAACCAACGCAAAAATCAGATAAAGCGGAATTTAGTAAAAGTTTCAGTCCAGCCCACCCTAAAACACGCACATGTTTCGATAGTTTCGAAACTGATACTATTACGCGTCTCAGCATCTTTATCTACTCATTAAAAATTGTCCTTACATTAAACAACTTAACTCCACAGTTAATGGATTATGTTTTTCTAATACCATAAATTTAGATCAATTCTAAATATTTAGGTAATTCACAAAGTCCCATAAAGTCATAAGTCCTCTTTGAAGAAAAATAAGACACGTGTGAGCATCATATCATATTTGAATGTGATCAGCTGATTTAATGAAAACTAAAATAGAAATAAATTCATTCAAATTAAAAAGCCGACAGAAAGTGAAAATGTAAAATAATTGCTGCTTTGGGTGAAAAATATGTTGTAAAATAAGCAAAAAGAAACAGCACTCAAAAACCATATGATGCACAATTTTTTTGTTATATATTATATTTATATGGAGGTCAAAAACAAATTTCTTTTATTTCAAGAAAAGCTTTTTAATTAACCGTTCGGATTTGGCATAAAAATTACGTCTCTTCCATGAATGCCAGATGCTCGGCCTATGGAGGACTGTTGTGACATTAAAAGAAGAAGAATAACCCTTAGGGCAGTTTATAAATCCTTGTGAATCATCAAAATGTAACTCTTATTGCACCACAAATGCCACATCCCAACCAGTAGTTTACCAACTATTTCAATAAAACTAGACTTTAATCCAAAATACATACATATACATACTTATACATATGTAGATAGTAGCATGATTGCAAAAACATTTATAAAAAAATTCACGTCGTTTTAATCACAAAGGGAAATATTATGGAGACTAACTAAAGTTCTAAAGTTCAGATCTATGACAAAACAACTATAGAAAGGTTGTAAATAATATAGAGACCGCAATATTACTGGTAAAAAGTATAGTATTGCGCCACTGGTGTGCACCCACACATTCATAGCTGATCAGCTGAACTTTTTTCTATGAAAATTAAGTCTAAATTGCTCTGAAGTGGCCACCACTGTATTACATATACCAACTAAAAAGCAGTAAGAGATTTATATAGTCCTGAAAGGACGAGGGTCAATGAAATAAAAGAGGAGGGTCAATGAAATAAAGAATGCTTCGGCAACGAAATTGTGTTCACAACATTCTAAACTGACTCAAAAATCCCCAGGTACTTTATAGTGTAGATCTTGAACCATCTGTCAGTAATCTTAAGAGAGCCATATACATTCAATTTACAATCTGAAATACTACATTCTTCAGCAAATAAACTAAATTTTTTAGTAGATAATTGTAAACTGATTGTAATTGAAGAGTAATATTTCACAAAAAATTACTTATTACACAAGTAAGCAGATTTCCCAAATAAGTATTTCTAAAGAAAAGAATTAAAAATTGCACTTTGTTTGTTCAAAAAAGTTCATTTATTATATTCTTAAATACGAATATAGAACAATTTTTAATGTTTGTGTACCATAAATTCATTAAACTCTACATCACTTTAATTTACGTAAAAAACTTATTATTTAATAGCAGTTTGCTATAAAACAAATTTGCTTAAGCAAAGTACTAAATAATCATCAGATCACAGCTTCCTAAAACAATACCTCAAACAATATTAAAAAAAAAATAATAATAAACATCAAGTGGTTTGTTTATTTGTTTTCCTTTTATTATTATATTACACATTTCTACATAAACAAATTTTTTAAGCATCCTTTACCGTATATTACAAAAACTTTTTGTACAATATATAATTTGTGTATATACTATATAAGTAATATATATAGTATTTCCAGGTTTCTTTGAAACGAAAGACTGACACAACGAAACTTAAATGTATAGAAGCTAGTTAAAGTTGTGTTGAAATATTATTAAATACAAAGTTTAAATGATTTTTAGTCTCTATAATTTTGTACTCTATAATTATATAAAAATATCAAATACTCGAATTATATCGAAAGTTCCGAAACAAAATTCTAACTTTCAACAAAATTAAATTTTAACCATTTTTAACTTGAACCTTGACAAAAAAAATTTAAAGTGCTGAAATTCAATTACTTAAATGCCAATTTATTACTAATTTTATGAAATTTCATGAATGTTTATTTCTTAATTAGTGAAATCTCCCATTGAACTTTGTCAGCATGGAATGAATGAATTAACGAAGCATTACAAATACATTTAATTTTTTTATTTTTCCTACCAAGACTTTTTACTTATTACATAATTTACCTAACTGAAGTTAAGTAACAAACATCTTTAAATTGCTGCCTATTTGCGTATACCATGACATTCACTCTTAATTTAACTTAGTTTGAGCTAAAATCACCACCCATTAGACACAAAAAGCACATACACACACACACGTCACACATGAAAGCTAGGTATAGCAAAATTGTGTGTAGAAATTGTATGTCATGCCATTTATGAGCGCTACTTTTAACTTCCCTTTTATTATGCATACACTTTGAGGGCACCCAGAGAAATCAGGTCAAGTTCAATTTTAGTAAAATATTAAGAAATTTTGTACGAGTACTTACATGAACCAAACACTATAATAATAAAAGTGAATAAAAATATAAGGTAAATAGTGGTTATGCTTTATTCAAAAAAAAAAACAAGATGTTAATTTGTATTACAAATGTTAAGATTTGTACAAAGTGGGCATTTCCTAATTACAAAAAATAGCAACGGTGTCAAATATTTATAGCAAAATGCTAATGTATTTTTAGTTATGGTAAATAATCAAGCATAAGGCTGTCTGAAGAAACTTATTTTTTGCATTAAAATGAAAAAAATCTCTATTAACTTCTTCGCTTGCCTTAAAGAATTGCACATTCATAAAATATACGGTCGCCTTGGTGTAGTTAGTATTGTACTGGACTGCTACGACTGCTTGGCACAGTAAAAATCAAAAGGGTGGTCGCTGTAACGTAGCGGTAGTGTGTTGGACTGTTACGCAGAGTTTCCGGGGTTCAAATCTCGGCACAGGCAAAAACAAAAATAAAAATAAAACAAAACAAAAATAAAAAAATTTCTACACGGCCCCACCTCTTGGCAGGCAATGGCAAACCTACAAGAGTAAAAATTTCCGATGAAAAGCTTTTGACTTCGCCGGCTTCTTGTCATAGTCGACAATGAAAAACTGAAGTTCATTGTGGTAAAGGCATAACACTTGCCACAATGACTGTCTATCTCTTTGTCAGTGTCCTTTGATTGCATTGCCTCTCCTATTCTCCGTCCATCTTCCTCCCATCTATCAATGTTCCTTCTATTCAACACAATGCTCTGCATTCATAGGAGAACACAGGGTGAATGATTCAATAAAAAAACAAAAGTGGAAAATGAAAACTCCCTACATGCACTACACCATATCTTGTCTGAACACGAAGGCCAATTTCAAAAAGAAAAAATTGCTACTTATCCTTTCGGATTCGGCAAATGTGTATTCATTTGCCTACAAATATGACTCACACAACATGAATGTGTTCGACAAGCTTGCCTTAGGCTCTCTATGGACTGTAGCACCATTAAAGTAGAGATTATGTAAATTAAAACTGAGTGGGTTCAATTCCTTGGAGTATGACATTAATGTACCAGATATTGTAACCAATTTTTGAGAGAAACTTATGGATTATGGTCAGTGAACGGAACGGCACCCGTTGTTTTTGTTTGAAATTATACGGTTTATCTCGCACAGTTTCACTGCGGGACATAATTCTCAAGTAAGAAATTATATCAAGGTTTTATTCATTCAAAGAACCTTTCCAAAACACCTTAGTAGGCTTGACCTAACGGAAATAATGAGTTCCCTCATATAGGCAAAGTCAAATTAAATGCATATTTTCTCCTTCCTTACGAGATTAATCAAATCATCATTATTTATTTAAGTCTTCTCAATTGCCTTGAATTTTGTTAATGACTTAAGCTGGTTATCCCCCTCCTCTTATTTTATCCTTCGTAACAGTTACGAATTCGTAGCTGCATTTATAAATTCAAATTATTTTTAATCTGGAATCCAATCGGAATGATTTTCAATGTTGCCTCATAAAAAACTGATTTGTCTTTCGTTTTGAGCCATTTTCGATTCCAGCACATGATTTTTTGTTATTTATGTATGGAGCTACGAATTCGTACGACTAATTCTAGAAGTGGAGAGGGGGGGGGGGGGTGGCGGGGGGTACTTAAACTGTAAAGTTCCACCTGTTTTCAAAATTGGTTATCTTTTTCACATGGATACAAGTAAATTTAGTTAGACATGTGTTTCAACATAGTTGGGGCTTGTTTTTAAGCACATTCAATTGTTTTTTTTATTATTTTAAATAAACAAAAATAAAATTTTTTAATAAACTATACACACCAACGATGCAAACATTGAAAACATCATTATTATTTTTGCCACTGTTGTTTATTGATTTTCTTTGCGAATATCGCAAAGATTACGAAGAAACTTAAGCCCGGCTTCAAGCATACATAACATTAGCTTCAAATACCAGCAACAAGCAAAAGCAAAGAGCATGCTACGTTGAAAAATAATGAAACCAACTCATTAATACAATACATACCTACCTGACATCCATAGAGCCCATTATGATTAATAAAATAAAAACTAAAGCAAGAAGCTAAACTTAAAGAAAAAGACAAAAAAGTATTATTAAACTGACCTACATCAATTGGATATACTCGAATGTATCATTATGAAGTGTGTAGTGTTTCAAAGTGACAGTTGGCGTTTGTGTGTGCGTGTGTGTGTGTGTGCATGACTCAGCTTTATATTATGTTAATTAAAGGCACATTACAATAATGATATTAACAACAGCAACAGCGTAAAAGAGCATATCTCTCATTTGCTGTAAGACTGTCATAACTCAAAAAGCTCCATATATTAGTAAGGACAAATACTCTTCACACGTAAAGAGTTCGTTTATAAGATAGAGATATCATTTTTTTTGCGCAAGTTAATGCACTAACGGTTATTCCTGTATAATTAACTTGAATTTTTTTCATTTTTATTTATGATATTCTTGCAACAAACGAGCGATATGATCACAAAGTGCAAATTTTAATTTACAACAATAACAACAATGACAGAGATATTGAGCAATATTTTATTGACATTTATTAGAGTGCGCATACTTTTCATTTCTCTTTTGCTTTGTATTATTATTGTTCATTAAGTTTTGAGCAGTTATACGGCTATTCGTGAGAGAGGAGGGTGGTGGACGAGAGATGATTAAGCATATGATGCTCTTAACGAAAGACTTAGGAGATGAACTTTGAGCTTACACGAAGTAAGTTGATCAACTTCAGTAGAGAATTTTAGAAAGTATAATAAACTTTACTTTACTTAATTTGTACTTTTGCTTAATTTCAACCAATGTTTTAGGATATATGTATGTATGTGTTACAGTAGTGTTGTGGATCATAAATCTCTTGGGCCAGTGCCATTTATATACACACAATAAACTTGAGCGAAAAGTCTCAGATTTAACATTTCGACAGTGTAGTAGTTTCGTTTGTTAGATATCAGCTTTCACGTGACATTGGTGGCAAATCAATATAACATTTCGTACTTTATGTTGTATTGATTTTGTATATATGTAAAATGTAATTTTTCTTTTATCTGTATGCTTTTTTTTTATCCTTCAATTTAGTTTTGCTATTTACAACGCAGTTGATATACTACTTATATGTAATGAACATCTTCATTATCAAAAATATATATATTTACATTTAACATTTGCCAAGAATTTGGCTAGCAAAATGTTACGCAGTGGCGCGGACACTTGCCTTGCATTTAATTGCGTAAGATCGCATTTAGAGTAAAACAACTTTAAAAAATACATTTAGGTCAAGTTCAATTCAATTAAAACAAAACAAAGTCAGTCTCGCAAAAATGTATGGAAAGTGTCAATCAAAGTGAGCAGTTTAATGCTAAAACGAGCAGTCAAAAGTGCAGAAAAAATTAGAAAATAGTTACAATACTTTTAAGTAGTATTTTTTAAGTGCTGTTGCTAAAAAGATACAAATTGTTAAAGGTGTTAAAAGGTATTACAAGATTTCAATTGTATTTTATTATGTCTGCTTATAGTGGAAAATCTTCTGTATACCTAACTAACTTGCTAACTATGTAGTATTCCATTTTAACTCACAAAAAAAAAACAAACGAAAAAACAATTACAAAATTCTTTTCATAAACTTTAGCTATACGCTTGAAAGCATCTAAAGTCATTTGTAGTATACATGTGAGTGAGACCTTCCTTTAAATCCATTCACATGGAAATATCAACATTATTGCATTGCTTGTTTGAGTCATCCGCAACATCAGAAAGTAACAGCAAATGCAATAAATCTATTTGGTAAGCGCAAAGCTTTTACGTCAAGTTTATGTATGCGCACAATGAAAAGCTCATAATTAAGCACGGCAGCACTGTAGTTACTAAGTATGTATATGTAAAATAAAATAAAATAATTGAATTACAATGTAAAGACTGCAAGTCAAACAAACTTAAATCGGTTTCAAATCATTTTTCATAATTTTGTTTGACCACACACTGTAGCTCAATTTCTCACAATACTTTAGGATATTCCTTAAGGATTTGAACATATTTATTTCATCTATTGGCTTATTGTCAACATATTCACACATAAATAATTGGCATTCCTCCACAGAGACAGCCTATTTCAAAAAAAAAAAAAATTGGCAAAGAAACGTAAATTCATACAAAGTATGTAAGATGGAGGAATTCGTGGGAAATTTCGAATTTACAATATCTCCAAAAGGTTTGCGTATAAATGTGGAATGTTTTCTTGTTTTCCCTATGTACATATGGAGGAGTAGACAAAATCTGTTTACCCTTTCTTTCTTTATACATATACTTTTTGAATGTTTTTTCCTTCAACCAAATGTAACATTAGTTCCTCCCCTTCATTTCTCCTATAAATTTTCTGCACGAATTTTGACAAATATGCTGAGTTCGCAGGCCCTGGCATTTATGTATTGTATATTACTCCTTATAAGTAAATAAGTAAATATATAAATTAAATCGTACAAAAAAAATATTAAATTTGAGATGTTTTCTTAATGTGTTTCGCCAGAGCCTAGCTAAACTTTAACAAACTCACAACGGAACCCATTAAATTTGTTTAGTTTTTGAGCACACACAGTGCATGGGATTCAGAAATGATACCATAAATGAAACTGTGCAACAATAAATAAAAAACAATTTGTAATATTGTGACGATATTTCCACAACAACAGCATTCATATGCATGCTTGTATGTATGTATGCATACGCCACCTAGCGACTTCGGAATGTATTGAATAGAAACTCCGAAAAAGTTTCGAGGTTGGTGACTATACTAAACTCACGTGACTATGTTATCAATGACATAAAACATCGCCTTATCTTGAAACTTCGAAGAGATATAACGATTGCATGCTGCGAAACCATTGCATTCGGATAGAAGCCATAACCAATTCTTTGTCCATAGAATATACATATAAGCTGTCTCTTTTATCCCACATACTTTTTGATTGAAAACAATGAAAAATAAACGGAATTATAACCATTACTTTTTAATAAACAACACAAGAAGGAAGAAAGAGCACATTCTTTCGATGTAATACAAATTGAAACTTCTACAACATAATGCTTATATATTACTAATTATAAACCTTATTATTTTTTGTTTTACCTGCATATAGTTCCACTATTCAACTCTTTCTTTGAAATTATACCCTGTGATGTGAAGGATGCGCATAAAAATGAATGCATTAAAGGACTGTTTGATAAAATTGTGCCGAAATTGAAAGTAAGTTATAAGTATACATTAAGATATTAAAAATACTCTACTAATTACCATGCCATATATCAATACCTTTTTCTCTAGGATGGTCTGCCCGAATACAATATGGCCTCAATTGATCCATACTTTTACAGGCGAGGCATCTTTCGTTATGACAATGATGGCATTCAGGGAGGTTTACTCATTAAGAATATGCAGATAAATGGTATTAGCTCCCTGAAAGTGACAAATGTCGTATCGAATTTTACTGAAAATGGACTGATTATAAAGTTGAATATTGAAATACCAAATATTATGGCGAATGGACAATTCAAAGCGGATGTTAAATTCGGTGGCTTGCGTTTAGTGCCAAAGGGACCATTTAATATTACAATTGGTAAACTTCCTAATTGAAGTAATCGTGTCGATTCTCAATTTTTGCGTTGTTTGTATTTACAGATAACATTCGAGCTACTGTACTCACTGATGGCAGTTTTGAAAACATCGAGGCTGGTCGTCGCTTGAAGTTGCATCGCCTCAATGCCAATGTCGCTCTGGGTAATACCCGTATTATTGCCAATGGCATTTTCAGTGATCGTAATTTAAGTAAGTATAATTTTTATATGTATATTTTTTATATATTTTTTTTAATACCCATTTTATAATGTATTTTTACCCTATGTATTTCTTCTATTCAGATTCAATGATTTTGAACCTTGTCAATGAGAATTTGCCTGAAATTACACGCGTTGGTATACCGGCTACACGTGAACAATGGGCGCCAATATTAGTCTCGCACATAAATGACTTCTTTGCTAGTGTTCCTATAGATAAAATGTTGGTGCTTTAAATGTTGTATACCAATAGACACACGCTCACATTCTTAAGCACAAATTAATATATAATACTTTATTAGTTATATAGTAGGGTTCTCTTCAGCTTATCCAAAAAAAAAAAAAAAGATTATTAAAAACTAATTAAAAAAAAAATTTATTAACATACTGTTTTAAAATCATTTAATTTATTTATATGTAATAAAATATAGATATGTATATTTTAAGGCTAATACGAAACACACAAGAAGATTTAAATTAATGTTAAAATTCTTTAAAAAAAAAAGAATAAAGCACTATTTTCTAAGTACAAATATCTAACGTTTCAAAATTTATTTTCACAACTCCAAAGCGTAGTTCGAGTCTACCCAATGGCGCACTCTTAGGGGGAAATAGAATAATTTCAGCAGAAAAAAAATTTCAAAAATTTAGTTTCCATGTCTGCAGCACAAACATTTTTGTTCAATTTCTTGTTGCAAAGTTTTTGTGGTTTTTCTTTTGCAACAGTTTGAGACTTTCTCCACTTTTTCACAGATTGTACGCATTGTTTGTAATATTCAACTGGCTTTTTTTGGTAGACCTGTTTATTTCTGTTGAAAATGTTCTTAAAAGCTATTTCCAACAAATAGCAGCTAAATTATTTATTAAGCTTCCCACTTAATTTATTTTTGTTTTGTAATATTTTACGATATCTACAGAACAACAGCATTCGCATACATGCATCTATGTATGCATAAAGCCAAGCGTACATGGTATATGTACATACATATGTAGTTATTATACATCTACGCCATCTAGGGATTTCGGATTGTATTCTAATAGAAACTACGAAAAAGACTTCGAGGTTCGTGACCATGATAATGGTTGAAATCTGTGCTATAAATGCGAATGCAGCAGTGGAATTACCAAAGTATTACAATGTCTGACATGTTTCGCCACTTTGATTGAATTCTTCATTTAGTAGGTTGTATTAATATTGCTTATACCACCAAAATAATTGATTAGTTTTTAATACGTAAAATGTATGATCATGTGACATTTTCAGATAGATCCGAATATCGTAAAATAAAATTGATAGAAATAGTTTATAGCCGATAAATATACTCGATGGTCACACAATATCGCCTCTTAACTCACTTTGGCAAAAAAGGGCTGGTGGTGTTGCTGACTATAACTACCTTGTATGGCGACGATACACAGATATGCGTAAGATAATACAGCAGGTGGAAGTTGTAAATCGTTGACCATTATCATATTATTTGGTAAGCAAGTAAAACGGGCCAATAAAGATACATTAAGAACGATATACAAAGGAACCACTACAGAATTGGAAGTGGTCACGGTCTTCTGAGAGATATGGAATATCCAGAGTATAAGCAATTAAAGTTAATTGTTTTACGTGGCTAACATTGCTTTTAAAATTATTTAAACTTAAGATTAACTCGTTAAATAGACAAATATTGTTGATAGAACTTAATGGTTTTTGGTATGATGAACTCTTTACTTACTTTTAATGGCACAACAGCCCATGGAGGGCCTAGGCCGAGCTTTTCGCTCGGCCTAAATGATGAACTCATTTCTGATATTTATTTTGTTCTAAAAAATAAAGTACTATGAACTTAATATAAAGCAAGAAAACTAAAATACTATCTGAAAAAAATATGGTAATAATTTTCTATCATTATTGTAATTACTTATATCAGGTGTTTTTTTTAGAGGGGGAGAACTTTAAATTGAAATAAAACACAGAAAACGAAAATTTAAATATAATTTATTGACAGTAATGTTTGAATATGATTTCGGGCATGTGGCCGCCGTGGCTGGCGCGTACATGGAGGTCTAATTTTTACCCACTCTTCGCAGTTAATCATGCTGTATTTCGTCAATAACGCGTCGAATGTTGGCTTCCAAACCTCGAACGAACGAGGTGGCCAGTTAACAGGTCCACTTTATTAATAGTTCGACAAATGGGGCTTTCAGAAAATTAATTGTATTGCGTGCTGTGTGGCATGTGGCGCCGTCCTGCTGAAACAACATGTCTGCAACATTAATGCATTTCAATTGAGGCACGTAAAAGTTAGTAATCATATCTCTGTACCGCTCACCGTTGACTGTAACGTTCTGATCATCATCATGTTTGAAGACATATGATTCCATCGGCCCATAAAACACACCAACTTTTTTTTCTACTTTTTGTTTTTGCCTGTGCCGAGAGCATAACGCCGGACACTCTGCGTAACAGTCCAACGCACTACCACTAAGCCACAGTGACCACCTTGTGTCCATCCACTTCATGGAAAATTTTGAGTAAAGATCTTGGTTTACGTGCTTAAACTTGTGTGAAAATTTGACCTCCAGATTAAGCCATGTACGCTCCAGCAGCAGCGGCCACATGCATAAAATATTAAATATTCATAATGTCAAAAATTTATCTTTAATATAAAGCCAATTTCAATGTTGTTAAAAACAATTTGCTATGCTTTATTTCAATTTGAAGTTCTCCGCCTCTAAAAAAAACACCAGATATTAAAACAATTTTAATTTATAGAAAAATATAAAATAATACAATTAATTTATTTCTGGGTAATTACCATAGTGTAATCAACATACTATTCCAAGTAGAACTCTGCCGTCTTTTACCTTTTAATTTTCTTTAGTCAGTAAATTTATGTATCATAGTTGCATACATAGTTGCTCCTATATTTATCGTAATACTAAAATAAGTAGAATAGTACATAACTTACAATTGCCCCTATATTTAATTATTTCATTTTACTATGGTAATTACAACATATTCTGTATGAAATTTGTTGCACAGCAACCATACACATTTTAATCTATTTTATGTATACGCATCTTCCCTTCAAAACCGACGGTTAATAACTTTTTGGAATTCAACCAAACAGCGTCACGAATGAAATTTTGGGTATCTGCATTTTCATAAATTATATTATCAACGTCTTCTACACTGGTAACTTTAACAATATTGGTGTCACCAATAACTGCTAATTTTTGCCTGGAAAATATTTAGAAAGCAAACATGAGCTTGCAATGAAAATCTGTTTGCCATAAACATGAAAAATCTTACCCATCTGGAATAATTTTCTTGATGGGACGTGGCAAGTATTTAGTGCTTTTTATAATATTATTTGGCAAACGTACGTCAACAGTATGAATCAAGCCGGATTCATCACCAATGTATATCAAGTTTTCATTGTGAGTATTTTCTTCCTGAGAATACCATGCCAAACTTTTGAAACGCACATTATGATTTTCATATATTGCTGTAAATTAATAAAATAAAAAAATAAAAAATAAGTACAAACCTCGAAAATACATATATGTTTGATATTTACTCACCTACTGCCGGTCTAGTTAGTCGATCATCCCAAATTAAAGCCGATTTATCAAGAGAGCATGTAGCGAATATGGATGAATCTTTACGTGAGGACTCCACTCCGGTAATGCTATCTGAATGAGCAAAACGAAAAGTTTGAGTTGAGAACAAATCAGCGCTGCCCATATCCCAGACCTGCACAAGAGAAAGATGCGTAAAATGGAATTTTAATGCCAAACCAGAAATGCGCACACTTTTTTCTTTTAATCGCACAACAGTCCATGGAGGGCATAGGCCGAGATTTTCGTATCCACTCATGTTGTGCGTGTTATATTTGTACATGGAGAGGACCTACAGTTTTATGCCTAATTCGAATGGCAATGTGAAAAGCGCTTCTTAGGCAATTTTTCAATTGTAGGTTTACTATTGCCAGCCAAGAGGTGGTGCCGTGTAGAAAAATTGTTTTTTCTTTTTGATTTTGCCTGTATCGGGATTTTAACCCCGGACAATTTGCGTTGGCCACCAGCGTACTACTGTGTGCACACACTAACCTTAATAGTGCCATCCTCGCTTCCTGTGACGGCTCTATTGATATTAGATTTCATTACATCCATACAAACAATGGGTTTCACGTGTTCACACTTTTCACCAATTAGAAATAAACTATACGGATTAGTGCGATTACGTGTCGACCATACTTGTACGTTTCCTGAACGAAAAGCCAGCATGAACTAAGGACAAAAGAAGTGTATTATTAATCTTTTCTTTTTCCAAATCAATAAGTAACTACTAACCATATTTCTTGATATGAATTGCAACTTTGAGATAATTGCATTGCATTGTAGCTTGAAACATGCGTTTGCTGGTTCGATGTCATTCTCAAGATTTTCAAATCCCCACACTGAACCGCACCACTCACGTCCTGATAATTTGTTGGTCGCAATTATGGCATGGTTGGCATTATTTAAAGTTATACATTCCCAAGCTGAATGCATGCGAAGTAAATGATTTAGCGGTCGTTTTGCATAGTCTCGTGAGTTTAGATTTGGATATTCTGTGTTACTCGCTAAATCGGTTTCATCTGGAGGCTGATGACTGTCTGGTGTTTTGTAAACTATTCCGTAATTTATTGGAAACATTATCTTACCCTCTTGTTTCACTTTAAATCCGATCAATAAAGTTAAACAAAATGTTTTACTAATATTTTAGGTTAGATTAGCAGCCGGTCAACGAATAGAGTTGCCAGGTGCATTGAGGAGTGGTTTTGTAGCAAATACAGTACAAGCTCGATAATCATAACTTGTGAAAATTAGAGCTCTCTTAATTGAGAATAAATTAAATAATATGGTAAATAAATGATTGGTTTAGCGCCTGTGTAGCTTAACTCATATGCTCGAAAAATAAAACTAGAGACAAGAATAAATATTAGAAATCCCGAGAGCAAAGTTCTACCGTGGCAGAATACCACGAATACACAGCTTCAAACGCTTGGACTAATTGTTGGCTATGGGCCGCTGCTCCTCCACCGTTACATGTGATAAAATCAGGAAAATGAGTCCTGCGCCATTCTTGTGCCGTTTTGGTTCTGTGAGCTGGCGCAGAGTCTTGCTGGAACGTCCAATCATTATCGCCAAAGTATTGTCGGGCCGAACGGAGTACCACAACCTCCAAAATCTCACGGCGGTACACTTCTTGCTTGATTTTGACTCATTGTTCCACACAATTCAAGGGCGTCTTGTCATTTACGCAGACCCCCCACCATATACCACAACAGATTTCTGAACTATATTTTTCCCCATTCAATTCCAGCGGCCCGACACGTTGAAATATGTGACATCTCTGGAGTTGTACGCGCTTGTTTTCATCCGTAAAAAACTGACCTTTTTGGAGCTTGTATGCATTATGTTCTAGTTCGTTTTTTGCTACGAGTCGAAATGATTCACGATTGGTGCCAGTTTCGTCGGCAAAGTTTTTTATGGAAACCGTTGAATTTCGATGAACCTGCTTTTGATTCCTGGGAGTATTGACGGTGGGTTTTCTGCCTCGTCCTGGACATTCACCTTCATAACCACCTCCTTAAATTATTAAACTGCACGATAAATTAAACAACGAGCAGCGGGAAGCTGCCGCGTAATCTCATACTCGTAATTGCGTTTGCCTAGCTGACCACTTATTTGACATCGTAAAATAAATAACTAACTGAAATCTGACCACACAAAAATTAAATCAGATGTACTCTCGATTACCTAGAATAATACAAGAATAAAGAAAACTGCAAAAAAATTTCAATACTTTTTCTATAGCCACCGTGTATGTAAGTTGCAGTGCAAAGTTAAATACTTAGCTTGGGTAATTTTTGCTCTACGATGTTTACAAGTGAAGATATGGTGCCGTGTAGAAAAATTTTTACTTTCTATTATTAATTTTTCAGTTCTGTGGTGTATCGATCCGAGGCACCCTGCACCCAGCACATGTAATTTGCGACACGGCATCGTGCCAAATGATTTTAGTGGAACTCAAAAAAAAAATTGTATGTATTAAACAGGCTTAAAAAATTAGGTTTGCCAAAAGATAAACTTGACAAATTCGGAAAAAACAAGTTCTTCAAATTACGGAAACAAATCAGATACATATTTTTAATTATAGCGCAGTAATAAAATAAAACCAGAAGTTTTGCAATGAATTTACTCTTATTTTTTTTCTAATTTTAAACGTATTAAAAAAATATAGTTATATCCATGTATGTACTTACATATGTACCTATATGTATGTGAATGGGCACAAAATAAATTTTTATTTAAAATAATTAGATATATTAATAAATAAATATAGTCACTAAAACCAGATGAGTACTTATATATTAAATACTAATAAATTAAAAATAATAAACGCATATACGTATTATATTAATGCACAATAATTTTTAAAAAATTTTCTTTATTCCAACACAGCCTGAAAATAAGAGCTGCCAGGATATATACTTTTTGATTTTACCTGCGCCGAGATTTGAGCCCCGCATACTTTGCATAGCAGCAACTACTCCACGGCGACCACCATATATGTGTACCTATAGGTATATATCCTGCAAAACCAGGAAAATTCTTTAATAAAAAAAAGTTTTGCACTCTTTCTACGGTCAATGCATATGAAAATATAAGTATACTAATTCCTAATATCCTAACGCTAGGAATGCATACATATTTAGTATTCGCTCAGCTAATGACAGACAGAATGGCTTGTACTATAGCCTCTGGTATTTCCAATGGTTTATCACATAATTCGCCGGAATTTTTATCCAACATATAAATCTCATTAACAACTTTATCAGCATTATCTGGGTCCAAAGTAGAAACGAGTACCAAAGATCCTTCAGCCAATTCTGTGAGAATTTGCTGTATATCCAACTCATCTAATTCTTCCATTTCGTTGAATTCATTTAATTCGCGGCCAGTTGAATTGGCATTTGTTGTTGCTGCGGCAGGCGAATCAATTTCTGATGCCGCTGGTTCCGATATGATTTCGCTGTCATCAACAAGAGTAAGAGTACCATCATCAAGATTTACCAAAGTCTTATTCATTGTGACATTACTATCGTAATTTATAGATAAATCACTTATTGGGTTTTCCATATGCTTGTTATAGCTAATAAATTCTTCTTGCTGGGAATTATCTGCGTGTAATAATTGAGTGATCTCACTTTCCAGCACATTTGTAATATTTGCGTTTGTAGGTTCTAAATTTACGTATGATGATGATTCATTTACATTTGCAACTGCTACATGCTCAGATTTTATTTTTTCAGTTTTAATTGGTATTTCTGACGTATTTTTTTCTATGCATTCTGTGTCGTCGGCGTCAATTCCTTTTTTTATTTTGCGAGTACGCCTTCGCTTTTTTGTTTTATCTGCTTTATCATTTTGACCACTGCCATTATTTATAACACTTGGTTCTACTTCCTTGGCTGCGATAAATTTGTTTTTCGATTGCGCCCGTTTACTAATTTTACGTTTTATTATATTTTCATTTTCGTAAATATCATCACCATGTTTAAGTACACGTGCAGCGACGCTTGTTGTCACGTTAATCTAAAAATTGCATTATTTATAATTGAGCAATGTACATTTTATGCCATTTGACTATATTTTACCTTTTTGATAGCTTTTGCTTCTTTAGCCTTGATTTCTTTCCATTGACGTTCAAGTTCTGCCCTTTCTCGTTCTTCGGCCTCTAATTGCTCTTTCAAGTCTTCAACATTAAATGTCTTTGGATATAGTAATGCTTTGTTGATCAGTGCGCCATTGCAACGTTCTTCTTTCTTGAACTTCAATTTCAAATCACGGCGTGTACGCTTTGGAAATAATTGGCACATCAAGGAGAAATCCGTACCGATGGTTTGCAGACAACGATAAAATTTCACTGTTTCTTCTGGTGGCCACTCTTTGGTGCGTTTCTGTCGTTTGTAAAAGCCATTCATCCCAGTATTTTCATCAAGGAATATAAGCGAAGAGTTCGCCAGCACCTTTCGTGCCTCCTGCTCAGCAGTTGTTTCAATTTCCAATGATTTATCATCGAGTATCAGTTCACCATTTGAATTTAACTTAAGTTGTGGTACTGGCAATACATTTGGCGTGCCATCTTCATTCAATTTATCTGTTGAAATTTTATCGTCATCACTGCTGCTGCCTTTAACATCTTCAGAAATCGATGATGTTTCTCTTTTTATGTTCGAAATATTTGGTTTTTGTTCCATAGGGTTCGTTACAGGATTATAGTAAATTAATTCAAACATTTTTAGTGTAGATTTATCGGGCACGCCACGAGTAAAACGTGCGTCATAATCACGTTGTGATCGAGGGCGTTGATTATGATCATCCGTCTTGCGTACCTTTGATGATGTGGCATAGGAATCAGAAAATGTGGAGCAACCGGATTCAGTGCGTATACGTCCTAATCCTCCTGTTGGTATGAACTTCTGCGGTGTATGATGGTGAGTTGCTGATGTCGAATTTAAAGACGGCTGGCTGGTTGAACCGGAATAATGACGTTCTCGTCGATGAATTGGCACTGCAAATTCAATAGGAACTGAAAAGGGGACAAATCAATTAATTATTATGTTTTATTATGCAAATAAATAACAATGATACCAGGAGCATCCTCGGTTTGTGGCGTGGACGGAGCAGAAAGTGTAGAGCCCATCAAACTGTTACGCCTCTGAAATACAGGTGTTGCCCGTATTCGTTGGCGCGAGTGTGTTTTAGATGGTGACATAGGAAACCCACTGGCTGATTTTAGCAAATCCATTTGAATAACATTCTCCTCAAATTCCGTTTGAAAAACGTCATCATTATTGCTCACTGTTGATTGACTGGGAGTACGACTGTTGTCTACCTGTGCCGGACATTTAAAAGAGATATTATCTTTGTCCGCTTTGCCTATAAAGACATTATTTTCTTCAGTGGACTTTTCAAAGACAGTTTCCAGGTTATTGGGAGGTTCATCAGCTGCAATTCCTCCGAGGATGTTTTCGTTTATATTAACGAACTTGGTATTTCTTTCAGCATCTCCTTGCTTTGGCTGGCGGCCATTAATCACATCCTCTTCGAAATGGTTTTCGATTACTTCAGCTTTTTTGGAAATGATACTAATATCAACATTAGGTTTTTCAAATTTTTCATTTATTATTGCTTTTGTACCGGTATCAACAGATTGTGGTTTTGGTTTTCTTTTTGAAGTAATGTTGGCCGCAGCCTTTATTCTTGGTCTGCGCATTGCCATTTTCTAAGTTTGATCATAAATCTAGGCTTTAATAAATTTTGTATTTGTTAATTATTTTTTGTTTTGTTTTCACTGAAAATATCGCCACGAGACTATGATCTACCAGGACATGAAGAGAGTTTTTCCCACTCTTCCTATAATTTTTTCTCATTGTTATACGTCAAATGGTTATCTGTCATATTGTTGTAAAATAGTGTTGCTTGTTTACAATTAGTAACACTTATGTTAGATGGTTACTTAAGATAATGGTTAACTTTGTTTTTCTTTAGGTTAGTGAATTTATGTACGTGAATTTACATATAAAAGGTGCAATTACCATTTCCTCTTCTTATTTGGTGGTGAAATCAGTGCCTCCACTTGAACATTATAAATAATTACGGATCAATTCTTAAAAGAGTGTTATATTTGTTTTCTTATAATCAAAGAACATTTCGATAGAATTTTTAGCCAACATGATTTTTAGTCCATTTCTTCACTCACTTGTAACGCTGCAACTGCTAAGATCACTTGTGAAGGTTCAAACATCCGTTCTAAAATATTGTGTCCTTTTTGTGTACAGGGTATATTAGTTTTGATCGAGTAACGGTTATTTGTTACGATTAGGCGACGTAGGTATTAACATATATATATATATAGGGTGTGCCATCTTTTATGTCGGTGTGTGAATATTAAATAACTTAAAAACAAAACAACAAAAAACATAGATATTGCATGGAAGATAAATTGGACTTATGTAAAAAATGTACCTACAAATTTCATAAATATATCTATTATTGAATTACTTAATAATAATTTTTGAAGTTTACTTCTTTAGAATCGTTTTTATAGTTATAAAATATAGGTATAACATGATCATCGCTGCCATATGCATCCACCTGTATACACGAGTATGAATCAAACTCGATTGATAGAGAGCACTGCCCATCAGTTTCTCGTCAAATTTGAAATTTAAAACAAAAATTTGACATTTCAAACAAAATCATTTATAAACTTCTAGAGCCGAAAGAATGAGCGAGTATAGACTAAAAAACACAAGGCACAAGCAAATGGCGATTATGTTACAATAAAAACTCCAGCACCAAAAACTGCGTCTGAGAAATAGCGTGAATGTAGATTTTTCAAAAAATGGAAGATCGTTTGCAGGCAATGCAAATGATCTAAATGAAGTTAATCCAGATGTAGCATACCTGGGATCAGAAAATCATTAAACTGAACTATACAAAGCTTGCCACGCGATAGACAAGATTACTAAACCTACTAACTTGAATCCCCAAAACGCAAACGTTCTGAAGAAGTAAACTTCTGTAGGGCGTCTCATTTACGCACACAATTTTTTCTTTATATGTTTACTGTATTTACTGTTATTGTGTTTAAAAGAAATAACTTTTTTTACGCGTTTTAAAATTGTGTCAGAGTTATCACAGCTTGAGAAAGTGGACAGCTTCATTTGACGATTTATATATTGAAAAAAATTATTATAGTTACATTCTTAAAGTTTTGTTCAAGTTTTAAGGAATAAAAATTTTAAGTTGGCTAAAATATTTTACCTAGTAAAGACATAAAATCGCATATAATTTCCTAATAATTTTAATCAGTCAGAAATCAAATCTTCCTTGCTAGGTCTCTGTCAGCAAAGAGAAATTTTAATTTAATTTTAAAAAAATATAAGAGATACACTTGGTACTTATGGCAAAATATAATGGCTTCATTTCACACACATAAACTCTTGCGCCTGGGAAACGCGGCCGTTTTTTTTCGTTACAAAAAAGTGATATCGCACGATATCAAGTAATGGACCCATACAAATACTAAACTTTTTGCGACAAACGCTAGAAAAACGTGAAATGTCGGAATGTGTTATGGAGTTTGTACTTATAAAAGCATTTAATGTTCTACTTACCATATATTAAAAAAACAAGTACAAAATTTATTTAAGGATGAAAATATTGCAATATTTATTGAAAACTCTATTTCCACCTTATAATTTAGGTGTTTAAAATTGTAATACATACATTAATATTTGAACTAGTAATTTTTATCCAATGCTTCAATGCAAGTATATTGAGTAGTATCGCATTGTAGATTCGATACGACTAATGAGTACAGATACTCGTTGGTCGGATGGTATCACTATCTAGAGCACGAAATCTTCTATTTTTCGAAGAAGCTTGTTATTGTATCATATATAACATCTCCATAATCTTCATCTGTAACTAGAAAATTTTATTAGTAGTAGTAGAATCAATTATGACTAAAATATTTTTCAGTGGGGTGAGGCCCTATGATAACATAAAAAATGCATTGCTTGTAAAACTTCCGATAAAAGTCCGTGAGAACACCCTATAGCATTGAACCACCAATATTAAAATTTTGAAAACTTTGCAGCACTGTCTCAATCAAAAATTACATACATTTTACTTTTCTTGTCTTTCAATAAAACAAAAAAAAAAAAAACGTTTAGACAAATTACACAAAAATAACCAAAATTTCAAGTATACGCAATTAACTTAGCTTAACTTCTAATAACGTTGCTTTCATTTCACTTGTGAACTCTTTTCGTCTAAACGTCAAAATTGCTTTCGATGACAAACGCACATGCAACTCTAATCAAAAGCGAATTATGGTAAATAGTAAATAACCTGAACAACACATGTTAACTATAAACGCAAGCGGTAGGGTAAATCGAGCAGCTGGACTAATAAAATTTTTAAATTTCATATTAAAGCGTAAACAAAATCGAGCTATTATATGCTAAACGTGAAGCACTTAACAGGATATCAAAAAATTTAGAGAAATCAAAAGAATCCATAAAAGTTTAGAATTCATAAAAGTGAGAGTGTTAAGTGCCATATTATTTGATTGATTATGCAAGCCATTCAACGGATAATGTAGTAGTAGTTGCTTGAGGAAGAACTTCGGGGCAATGCATATATCCACACACTTTGTAATTGGAAAAAGTAATCACTAACTAACGCGAACCGGAATAATGTTTTTCAACAGATTAATATTGAATGTAAAACAACGTTCGAAAGCGACATTGCGTGCCTGGTCTTATCAATGTGAATCAATATTGGCTCAACGCTCTCGTCGTATTCAACAGCTTTTTACATTTTATCACAGAGTTTATGGGCCGCATGGACTACAAGAACTTTTGAGCTCATATCATAGACAACTGCAACCACCTTTGCATAGAATTATGTTAAGTGCCGTGGGTGCGGTTGGCCTAAGTATATCGAACGTAGGTGCAAGTGGAATAAGAACTTCAGGATTTGATTGGAAACGAGAGCGTCTTAGTATAAGCAATTTCGATATGTGCCGGCGTGATATTGAATTCATACATACGTTGCCGCGTAATAAATTATGCCCATTGTGCAGAGAGAAACAAATGAAATATTGCTATTGTCTGCTGGGGAATAAAAAGTGCCGCTCTCCGAAAGATGGCCAAGAGAGTATACGAAGCTGTCGCATTCCGGTACTAGGCTCAGTTGATACTGGTCATGTCATGATCGAAGCAGCCGATGAGAATACTTGGGAACCATATCTCAGTAAAAACGAATTTTCGATTTGGAGACGCGAGGAACGAACAGCGATGTACGCATATAAAGTATATGCGCGTTTTGACGATGTTACTGCTTCCGATTTACTACATGTACAGACGGACCTCGATTACCGGCGACAATGGGACGAAACGGCGGTGCAACTCGAAATGGTTGAGGAGGATCCGATGCCAAATTCAAATTCACATCTAATCTACTGGGAGATGCAATGGCCAAAATTTTTCTCGAATCGAGATTATGTCTACTGTCGACGCTATGTCACCGATGACCAACGTAAAGTGATGATGATTTGTAGTCGTGGCACAACGCATCCAAACTATCCAGTATCCCCGACCAAGGTGCGTGTCACAAACTATTGGAGCTTAATGGTGATTAAACCGTTTCGTACTTTCGAAGAGCCTGGTGTTCACTATATTCTAACATATTATGACGATCCGGGTTTGCCCATACCACAAAATATCAAATCGTGGGTGACGCAAAAACATATGCCCGATTTTCTCAAGAAAATGTATAATGCCACAAAGCAGTATGCTTGCAAGCGCGCTCTCGAAATGAAACAAATGCTAAATATGAACAATTTTGACATTGCCGACAATGACTACACCGCTAATGCGTCGCGGTCGACTTGGCTGAGACGCATGTGGAGCCATCGAGAGCCTGGCAAATAGGCAGCAAATACCAGTCATTAGCAACCTAACCGAATTGTTTTTATTTGGTTATAACATATAAATATTATATGTTGTCATTTTCATTATTACAATATTTCTTTCTTTGAAATTTTATCAATTATAACTACCAACACCATGATAACTAAAATTAAATGGATTAATTTAAATATATACATTCTTATATTGAGGAACTTCTTTGACAATACTGAGCTGTAAGCTTTAACAATTGTTAATTTGTTTGTTAACTAATGATATCTATAAAGCATAGAGCAATAAAATGCATTTCTAAACGTAGAAAACACATACATACATATGTTTAAATTAAAAAACAAATTTTAATTGACTGCAATTAACTGCATTTCTGAAATAGTTCTTTCCTAATAAATTAGAAAAATTCTGTTTGCAAATTATCAAAATTGTAGAAAAGAATATTAAAATCAGAAAACCAAAAACGATCTCAAATAATATTTTTAAAATTTACCTACCTATTTTAACGAAATAATTGGGCATTTACATATAAAATATCCTCACAAAACCCCCAAATTTTTACATATTAAAACTACGTTTAACGAAACCAAACAAATTATTTTTGTTTTTAAAAACTTTAAATTTCTATTGTACTTTTTCTCGACAATTGCATTTGAATTTTATATATTCTACAATATTTAATAGAAAGCCAGAGTAGGCAAAGACTTAGTCACCTTCAATAAGATCGTTGTTTCTATTTGTGTATATACTAAAAAATATAATATGAAATTTGTTGCTAATTTGAGTTATATAGTTACAAAAACAAACAGCATTTTATCGGTAAATTGATATGACATATTGATTAATTAAATTAAACTAATAAAATCAATTTTTTTTTAAATATATTTCTTTCCTGATGGTATTATCCGGAGATTAGCTACACCACTCTCTATTAAGCAGAAAGCTCGAAGGTTCACTCAGAAGTTGCAAACCTAGCGTATAATGATATTAAAGTCAATAATACCATTTGGAATGAGAGTGTGTAAAAGAATTTAATTAAAAATAGCGAAAGCTCAATTACATAGAAAGGGAGAAATACTTTGCTGCAAACTGTGTAGTAAGATTGAATTAGGAGGTTTAAACACTTAAAGAACACATGATAAAATGCAACACATATCGAGGATGAAACGGATAAGAATAAAATAGTTTAAGCCCATTGGAATGGAGCATAAAAGATGTAGTATGGCATTTTGCCGAAGTGTCAAGCTGCTTTCCGAAAATTATGCCATTTTGGGATTATCTTTTTAAAAATGTCAAATTTACTATCGACTTGCAATATCCAAATTTTTAAAGGAAGAGAAGTGGCATGAAAAATTGTGCGGTATGTATAATAAATTGCTGTTGATGTTTGGACTGCTCAGACAAAATCAAAAAAAAAAAAAAAAATTGGAAAATTTAATTTTTAAACACGGCACCACCTCTTGACAAGCAATGGCAAACCTACAAGAGTAAAAATTGTTATGAAAAGCTTTTCACTTTGCCGTTCGGATTCGGCATTAAACTGTAGGTCCCTTCCATTCATGTACAAATATAATTCACAACATGAGTGGATGCGAAAAGCTCGGCTTAGGCACTCCATGGGCTGTTGTGCCATTAAAAGTAAAAGTAAGTGATGTTTTAACCAATTCCCGCCCACGAAAAAAAGAACGTTCTAATCCTTTTTTATAATTTTTTATATTTCAGGGTAATTCAGAGTCTACAATCTAAAAATCTGATGGCAGACTTAAGCCAATATGTTCCTGAGCACGGAAAATGAGTGTCCTATATCTAGGGATTTGGGCACTATTTGGAGTAACTTCTCACGATTGAAGTCCTCTCCCCTACTCTTTTCCTTGTCTTTATTAATGACCTTCTGTCATTTACGAAGAATCCCATTTACTCGTTGCAGATGACAGCACTATTTCCCATTCATATACCTGTTCACAGCGCCCCAACTCTTTGGAGATTGAGAGGAAAAGGCATGTCTGACTCACTCAATAAAGATCTTCAGCCAATCTCCGAGTGGGATCTCACGAATAGAGTTCCCAACCCCCAGTTAACCTCCTACATATGGGTGGGGTAGCTATTGCGGAGACAGCGACCCAGCGATATTCGTTGGAACAAACAAATTTTTGACTGTCGAAAGAAGCAGCCAAGTGACTCGGCTTTCTTAGGCGGTGTAAAAAATATTTCAAGCCGGCTGATCTCCGCATGATCTACACCTATATATGTCCAAAATTTGACTTTAATTCGCACTTATGGGCAAGAGCTTCACGAACACAACTGAGACTCCTGGACCATATCCAACATCGAACCATAAAGCTAATAGGAGACAGTAGAGTTTCCAGCTCTATTGACTCCTTGGAACATGGTTTAAACGTGACTTGCGTCTCTCGTTTCACCGTTACTTTCACGGTAGATGTTCTGCTGAAATGCGCAAGCTGATGCCACCAGTTCGTGTGTTCACCAGAACACTACGCATTAAAGAGAGCTTTGTTCACCAAAATCGCATCGCAAATAAAGGCAGAAGTGCTCCAAACTAATTTTTTAATACTGCTGACGAGCGCTACATTGTACGCAAAATAAAGGCAAATCCGAAATTATCGGCTCCTAAGCTGGTCAGTGAAATTGAGAATGACTTGGGTAAATCATGCAGTGCAGAAACGGTCCGTCGAGTGCAGCGCGAGCACGACTTCAATGGTCGAATAGATAGGAAGAAGCCATTCATAAGTAAAAAAATCATTTTAGCCGAGTTTCCTTCGCTACTGTGCACAAATCGAAGACATCCGACTTCTGGAATAGCGTCACATTTGCGGACGAGTCGAAATTTAATATCTTTGGCTCCGACGGAATGACCTACGTCTGGCGGAAACCGAATACCGAGCTTAAAAAAGAAAATCTCAAGCCCACAGTGAAGCATAGCGGCGGTAGCGTGCTGGTGTGGGCCTGCATGTCCGCAGCCGGCGTAGGAAATTTAGTGTTCATCGAAGATATTATGAATAAAGCCATGTACCTTGCTTCAAATTCTGAAAAATTGGGAATTTGTGGGCAATTTTGGACAACAACATCAGGAAACCGATTTCGAGCAGAGTTGCTGAAAAACATAATATTAGAAGAGTGGAGCAAAATAGTCCCAGAAACCACACAAAAGTTAGTGGATTCGATGCCAAAAAGAATGGATGCTGTTGTTAAAGCCAACGGATACCAAACTATTTACTAAAACTCTAATATAATTCATGTAACAAATTATTTTTTAATAAGTATGCAAATTGCATAAAATAAGCTGTGAACTGCAATACATCATTATTTTTAGTTTGTAAGTTTATTGAATTATTGAAATAAATTAAATTCCTACGTTAAGCTAACAATATTTGTTTTTTAAATTGATTCCAATTTCGTCGATATAACACGTGGCTTTAAAGAAATAACTTTATGAACATTAAAATAACTTCTGCATAAAATAAGCTGTGAGCCACTGCATGTATACATTGAACGCCGAGTTTAGACCTAACACGTAGCCTGTTTCAACTTTATTGGAAAACAATTTTTTACTATAGAAAGTATTATCGTTTGGACATAAGGTCTCATCATTATATTAAAACAATGTTAAAAATTTTGTATTGGTACTATGAAATTTTTACAATGAATTTTTTCAGTAACTTTATTGCCAAAATCGTTAAGAAATTTAATAACATTTGTGCAAGACTAAAAAAAGAAAGCCTTTATGACCCCTGCATGGCTTAATATAAGAAGCAGGAAATTACATTGAACTTTATTTCTTTTTTCTATCTTGCGTACATTTTGGACAAAACCATTTTCCTTTCGGTTTTGTTGTAAGTCCAACGCATGCAAAATGAAACCATTCAATCGGACACTGAAATAATAGTAACAGTTGATATTAAATGATTGATTTGAATCGTCAAAGAACTTCTTTCGTTTGTCTCTGCTTACATCTGGGTTATCACATCCAATCATTTCACCATAAGACACTTGATGACACAAACAATATGTTGGCTCATTTGGATCGACAGGCATATCCAAAACATCACTGGGATGGGTAGCAGCAGTGTGGCATGATTCTTTTTCAGAATCATCAACATCAGCATTTTTCTGCAAACATAAATACATTAGTTTAATTGTTTATTTTATCCTTTAATAACTTTAAAAAATCATTAAATTATGTAGAGGATCGGTGTATGTGTGTGTGATAAATGCAAACACAGGCTTAAAAGAACCCCATAAATTTAGAGATATTATTATAATAGTTTTTAAAAATTTCTTGCTTTTGTACATATTCTACGACTATATCTGTGTTGCAAAGGCGTAATTTACATAGTACCAGGACAGTTGCCTTATTGAATATTTATTTCTAGTCAAGCATGAAGTGGTTCCAATTTTTACACCTTGTAAGCACAGATATAGTTTTTTTAATTCGAAGAATGCAATGAAATTGAAATGAGCCAATGCGGCAAATGAAAACTTTATAATAAATAAAAACTACAAAGTCATGCGTAAACCAAAACGACATACGTATTTGCATATATCGTACTATCTTAGTAAAAACAACATATATTAATGCTAAACCAAAACTACATTTTGTTATAAAATAGAAGAAGAATGTTAAAAATGCAAAATGAACATATGAGCTGATGATTACCTTTTGACCCCCCTTCCGTGTTTCTTTTTCTTGATTTACCTTCTGCTTTTTCTTTTTGCTACCTTGTCCACCGGACGTACCACCAGCAGCACCACCTGCAGTATTGACTCTTGACTCTTCGTCGGATGATCCAATTCCACCTGTCCGCTTCTTTTTACCACTTGCTTTAGTATCTTTAGTCCTTTTACGACCTTCTGAACGTTTTACAAATGCAACGATGAAAAAAAAGATTAAATCACTTATAAGTCAATCGAAATTAAATGGAAACTTACTTCTGACTACAGCCTCTTCTGATTTGCTACGTGTAGATGATGCTTTCTCTTGTATTTCACCTTCAAATCGAGCCAAGTCATTGTCCAGTCGTCGTATTTGCTTATCCACGAGCTCATATGTTTGTATAGCCAATTGCACTTTATCGTCACTGTATTCCTTAGCCTTTCCAAATAGAGCCTGTATATCCATTAGACGTTCTTTCCGCTCATCTTCGGTCATATTATGTGCACCATCTGCCAGTTTATGCATAAATTCTTTGGCATGACTGTCGATGCTTTTCATTGCAGTTTGTGCTCGGTCGTCTAGTTTGCGCATCAATTTGAAGTTACGTTCAAGCTCTGTGGGCAGAGATTCTAATCCTGCAGTTGACAAAACTGTAAACAAGAACAGCATATCAAAAATATCTTTCATTGTATACAAACTACTTTCTAATTTATCATGTCTTAAGTTCCACTTTGGAACATGTGTATCGCGTTATTAAAATCTTATTATTATATTCCACCTCTACGTTTCTTACCATCAAGATAATTTTCCAAATATATAGCAGAAGACATTTTTTATTTATTTTATAAAAATAAGTTTTATTTATCACAATTTCTAAAACAACCTAAAGCCATTTGTAAATTATTGAATCTGACAATGCTGCCAGAAATTCTAATTATCAATGCTTTCATTAAGAAATGCTACCAGATTATTCAGATGAATTCAGAAATAACAAAAAAGAAAAACTACCAGTGGGTTATAACTCTTATTATAGGAGAACTCGAAAGGTTGAAGTATGAACGCTATATTATGTTATTATATCACTATAACTGAACATGGAAACTGTGAATAGTTATAATTATAACAATTATAAAAAAAAGGGATTGCTTTCCTTCTTGTTCTATCACGAAACATCGAAATACGTGTCTTTTTGTAGCCTGCGCATTACTCTATTTTCATCAGTCCTACCGAAAGGAGGATTATCCTACAGATAGGAGGACTGCCCTACCGGAAGATGGACTGCCCTACCGGAAGGTAGACTGTCCTGCCGGAAGGTGGACTATCCTACTGAAAGGGGAATCACCGCCCGAAATTAGGATGTATGGATGGATGGATGTGAAGAAGGCCGAGAACCTGACCTACGAGTGCAGGACAGTTCCTCAAGCACTCAGGCTTTGTAGCCCATTGTACTTAAGGCCTAGGAAAAGAAGAAGGGGTGACAGTAAGTAAGGGGCTAGAGAAAAAGAGGGAAAAAGGTGAGAAAGGGGTTATAGGGGGACTAAGCTCTCTTCCGCAAATTTTCCGGATTCTCTCACATATCTCAGAAGATCCTAATTTAAGAAGGAAGGGGAAGGAGTGAACTTTGTCCATTCCTGTGACGTGGAAACCCAAAATGCGGCATCTCGTTCTTTCAAAGGCGGGACATGTGCAGAGAAAATGCTCTGTGCTGTCCACCCCCTCCAGACAAGATGGGCAGGTCGAGTCCTCGGTGATGCCGATGGTGGTCATATGTTGGCCCCATGGATTACATCCTGTGATGAGTCCCACCATGCGGCGCAGGTCCTTCCTTCTTAATTTAAGAAGGAATTCTGCTGCCTTCCTGTTTGGACAAATCCCAAAACACTTAGCCGTTTTACAGATGTTTAGACTGGACCAGCGTCTCTTATGTAAATCATTAGCATAAGATTTTATCCAATGCATAGCACCTGCCAAACTGGTGCCGACTATTGGCTCTGGTCCCAAAGGCATGTTCTTTGATCTACAGTTGGCCAACTCGTCGGCTTTCTCATTCCCAGGAACCCAGATAAGATGGAGCTGATTCAGTCTTACGACTGATTTAAGTTTCCTCTTACACTCTTGGACAATCTTTGAAGTAATTCTCGCGTTGTTCTCCAGAGCCTTAAGTGCAGCCTGACTGTCACTACAGACACCTATTCTTTTCTTTCAATTATCAATTCCGCTACTTTATAGATGGCGAAAACTACTGTCTGGAAGACAGTTGCCAACCCACCCACAGAATAGTAGCAATTGACACCTTCGTTTAAGTGCCATCCAGCTCCAGTACCTTCATCGGTCTTGGATCCGTCAGTGAAGAAGATATCCGTCAGATTCTCCAGCACGATCTCTGGGTTGCTCCATTGTTCACGCTTCGGGAAGCTAACTTCATATTTTCTTCCGAAAGTAACCACGGGTATGAGGCAATGGATATTGCTCTGACAACCTCTTGAAGATTTCTCCATGATCTGAAGTTCTGTTATCGAGTCAATACCCATAAGAGTATAGCCGACATGTCGCCTTCATCGGTTCTTGTTGGATCTATATGTCCAGTGGGAGCAAGTCAAGCATGGCGTTAAGGGCGTCACCAGAGGTGGTACTCATGGCGCCCGTTATGCTAATGCATACGTTTCTTTGTAGCCTTTCAGGCCCCAGGTCCTACCAAAGGCTCGGCGACATTGGTGGAAAACCTTCAATGCGCGATCTAGCTTCGTTAAGACGTGCGTTTTCCATGTTAGTTTCCGATCTAGGGTTACATCCAGATATTTCACTTCCATGGTAAGACTGAGTGTCATACCTTTCAGTACTGGCAGTTTTAAACACTCCAGCTTCCACTTCCTAGTAAATAGAACAAGAGTCGTTTTACTAGGATTGACAGAAAGACCCTGGCCAGTGCACCACTCATCGATTTTGTCCAGGATTTTCTGCATTTTAATACAGACCATCCGCAAGGATTTACCAGATGTGAGTGGACAGACGTCGTCCGCATACGCTTGGCCGTGAAATCTGAGATCTTACATTTCCGTTAGTAATGAGTCAACAACGAAGCACTACAGCAGAGGAAAGAGAACACCCCCTTGGTGGCAGCCCTGTCTAACCTCCGCCGTGACCGAATCGTCGCCCTCGCCAACGGTCAGCAGTCTCTCGGGCAGCATAGAGTAGATCCATCTAGTTAAGTTTTCACTCACTCCATGCCTTCTGGCAGCTGAGCACATAGAGTCAAAGGTAGCGTTGTCAAAAGCCCCTCAATATCCACAAAGAGGACTATCCTACCTAAAGGAGGACATTCCTACCGACTATCCTACCGAAAGGAAGACTGCGCCACCGAAAGTAGGACTGTGCTACCGAAAGTAGGATTGTACTGCCGAAAGGAGGACTGCGCCAACGAAAGGACTGCCCTACCGAAACGAGGATTCTACTACCGAAAGTAGGACTCCGCAACCCAAAGGAGCACTACGCACCCAAAGGAGCACTACGCAACCCAAAGGAGCACTACGCAACCCAAAGGAGGAGTGTCCTACCGAAAGGAGGACTTTTCTAAGAAATGAGGACTGTCCTACCGAACTGAGGACTGTCCTACCGGAAGGTGGACTGTCCTGCCGGAAGGTGGACTGTCCTGCCGGAAGGTGGACTGTCCTGCCGGAAAGTGGACTACTGAAAGGAGGACTGCGCAACCGAAAGGAGGACTCCTCTCGGTAGGAGGAGTCCTTCCTGAAATGAGGATTGCCCTACCGAAAGGAGGACTGTTCTAAAGAAATGAGTACTGTCCTGCCGGAAGGTGGACTATCCTACAGAAAGAGGGACTGTCCTACAGAAAGAAGAACTGCGCAACCGAAAGGAGGACTATCCTACCTAAAGAAGTAATATCCTACCGAAAGGAGGACTGCGCAACAGAAAGGGCGACTACTCTACCGAAAGGAGGACTATTCTCCGTAAAGGAGGACTTTCCTACCGAGAGAAGGACTATCCTACCGAGAGGAGGGCTATCCTATCGAGAGGAGGACTATCCTACAGAGAGGCGGACTATCCTACCGAGAGGAGGGCTATCCTACCGAGAGGAGGACTTTCCTACCGAGAGGAGGACTATCCTACCGAGAGGAGGACTTTCCTATCGAGAGGAGGATTATCCTACCGAGAGGAGGATTATCCTACCGAGAGGAGGATTATCCTACCGAGAGGAGGACTATCCTACCGAGAGGAGGACTATCCTATCGAGAGGAGGATTATCCTACCGAGAGGAGGATTATCCTACCGAGAGGAGGACTATCCTACATAGAAGAGGAGGACTATCCTACCGAGAGGAGGACTATCCTACCGAGAGGAGGACTATCCTACCGAGAGGAGGACTATCCTATCGAGAGGCGGACTATCATACCGAGAGGAGGACTATCCTACCGAGAGGAGGACTTTCCTACCGAAAGGAGAACTGCGCAACCGAAAGGAGAACTATCCTATCGAGAGCAGGATTATCCTACCGAGAGGAGGACTATCCTACCGAGAGGAGGACTATCCTACCGAGAGGAGGGCTATCCTACCGAGAGGAGGGCTATCTTACCGAGAAGAGGACTACCCTACCGAGAGGAGGACTACCCTACCGAGAGGAAGACTATCCTACCGAGAGAGGGACCATCCTACCGAGAGAGGAACTATCCTACCGAAAAGGAGGACTTTCCTACCGAAAAGAGAACTGCGCAACCGAAAGGAGGACTATCCTACCGAGAGGAGGGCTATCCTATCGAGAGGAGGACTATCCTACAGAGAGGCGGACTATCCTACCGAGAGGAGGGCTATCCTACCGAGAGGAGGACTTTCCTACCGAGAGGAGGACTATCCTACCGAGAGGAGGACTTTCCTATCGAGAGGAGGATTATCCTACCGAGAGGAGGATTATCCTACCGAGAGGAGGATTATCCTACCGAGAGGAGGACTATCCTACCGAGAGGAGGACTTTCCTACCGAGAGGAGGACTATCCTACCGAGAGGAGGACTTTCCTATAGAGAGGAGGATTATCCTACCGAGAGGAGGACTATCCTACCGAGAGGAGGACTATCCTACCGAGAGGAGGACTATCCTACCGAGAGGAGGACTATCCTATCGAGAGGCGGACTATCATACCGAGAGGAGGACTATCCTACCGAGAGGAGGACTTTCCTACCGAAAGGAGAACTGCGCAACCGAAAGGAGAACTATCCTACCGAGAGGAGGATTATCCTACCGAGAGGAGGGCTATCCTACCGAGAGGAGGGCTATCCTACCGAGAGGAGGGCTATCTTACCGAGAAGAGGACTACCCTACCGAGAGGAGGACTATCCTACCGAGAGAGGGACCATCCTACCGAGAGAGGAACTATCCTACCGAAAAGGAGGACTTTCCTACCGAAAAGAGAACTGCGCAACCGAAAGGAGGACTATCCTACCGAGAGGAGGACTATCCTACCGAGAGGAGGACTATCCTACCGAGAGGAGGACTATCCTACCGAGAGGAGGACTTTCCTACCGAGAGGAGGACTATCCTACCGAGAGGAGGACTATCCTACCGAGGGGAGGATTATCCTACCGAGGAGGACTATCCTACCGAAGGAGGACTATCCTACCGAGAGGAGGACTATCCTACCGAGAGGAGGACTATCCTACCGAGAGGAGGACTATCCTACCGAGAGGAGGGCTATCCTACCGAGAGGAGGACTTTCCTACCGAGAGGAGGACTATCCTACCGAGAGGAGGACTATCCTACCGAGAGGAGGACTATCCTACCGAAGGAGGACTATCCTACCGAGAGGAGGACTATCCTACCGAGAGGAGGACTATCCTACCGAGAGGAGGACCATCCTACCGAGAGGGGGACTATCCTACCGAGAGGAGGACTCTCCTACCGAAAGGAGAACTGCGCAACCGAAAGGAGGACTTTACTACCGAGAGGAGGACTGTCATACCGAGAGGAGGATTGTCTTACCGAGAGGAGGATTGTCTTACCGAAAGGAGAACTGTTCTACCGAAAAGAGGATTCTCCTACCGAAGGAGGACTATCCCACCTAAAGAAGGACTATCCTAACGAAACGAGTACTATCCTACCGAAAGGAGGACTATCCTACCGAAAGGAGGACTATCCTACCGAAAGGAGGACTATCCTACCGAAAGGAGGACTATCCTACCGAAAGGAGGACTAACCTACCGAAAGGAGGACTGTGCAACCGAAATGAGGAGTGTCCTACCGAATGGAGGACTGTCCTACCGAAATGAGTATTCTCCTACCGGGGGAGGGCTATCCCACCGAAGGAATAAGTTCACATTATGGATCATGAGCTTTATAAGCGGCCGCTCTCCTCGCTACTGAAGATCTTGCCATTAATACTGGATTGGCGCAGGTTTCGGTCCTCTCCCCTACTCTTTTCCTTGTCTTCATTAATGACCTTCTGTCATTTACGAAGAATCCCATTTACTCATTTGCAGATGACAGCACTATTTCACATTCATTTACCTGTTCACAGCGCCCCAACTCTTTGGAGATTGAGAGGAAAAGGCATGTCTGACTCACTCAATAAAGATCTTCAGTCAATCTCCGAGTGGGATCTCACGAATAGAGTTGAGTTAACTGCGCGTATAACCCAATGTTGTCCGTTATCTCACAAACCAGTTTCCCAACCCCCAGTTAACCTCCTACATATGGGTGGGGTAGCTATTGCGGAGACCCAGCGATATTCGTTGGAACAAACAAATTTTTGACTGTCGAAAGAAGCAGCCAAGTGACTCGGCTTTCTTAGGCGGTGTAAAAAATATTTCAATCCGGCTAATCTCCGCATGATCTACACCTATATATGTCCAAAATTTGAGTTTAATTCGCACCTATGGGCAAGAGCTTCACGAACACAACTGAGGCTCCTGGACCATATCCAACATCGAGCCATAAAGCTAAAAACATAATATTAGAAGATTGGAGCAAAATAGTCCCAGAAACCACACAAAAGTTGGTGGATTCGATGCCAAAAAGAATGGATGCTGTTGTTAAAGCCAACGGATACCACACTATCTACTAAAACTCTAATATAATTCATGTAACAAATTATTTTTTAATAAGTATGCAAATTGCATAAAATAAGCTGTGAACTGCAATATATCATTATTTTTAGTTTGTAAGTTTTTAATGAAGACATTATTGAAATAAACTGAATTCCTACGTTAAGCTAACAATATCTGTTTTTTAAATTGATTCCAATTTCGTCGATATAACACGTGGCTTTAAAGAAATAACTTTATGAACATTAAAATAACTTCTGCATAAAATAAGCTGTGAGCCACTGCATGTATACATTGAACGCCGAGTTTAGACCTAACACGTAGCCTGTTTCAACTTTATTGGAAAACAATTTTTTACTATAGAAAGTATTATCGTTTGGACATAAGGTCTCATCATTATATTAAAACAATGTTAAAAATTTTGTATTGGTACTATGAAATTTTTACAATGAATTTTTTCAGTAACTTTATTGCCAAAATCGTTAAGAAATTTAATAACATTTGTGCAAGACTAAAAAAAGAAAGCCTTTATGACCCCTGCATGGCTTAATATAAGAAGCAGGAAATTACATTGAACTTTATTTCTTTTTTCTATCTTGCGTACATTTTGGACAAAACCATTTTCCTTTCGGTTTTGTTGTAAGTCCAACGCATGCAAAATGAAACCATTCAATCGGACACTGAAATAATAGTAACAGTTGATATTAAATGATTGATTTGAATCGTCAAAGAACTTCTTTCGTTTGTCTCTGCTTACATCTGGGTTATCACATCCAATCATTTCACCATAAGACACTTGATGACACAAACAATATGTTGGCTCATTTGGATCGACAGGCATATCCAAAACATCACTGGGATGGGTAGCAGCAGTGTGGCATGATTCTTTTTCAGAATCATCAACATCAGCATTTTTCTGCAAACATAAATACATTAGTTTAATTGTTTATTTTATCCTTTAATAACTTTAAAAAATCATTAAATTATGTAGAGGATCGGTGTATGTGTGTGTGATAAATGCAAACACAGGCTTAAAAGAACCCCATAAATTTAGAGATATTATTATAATAGTTTTTAAAAATTTCTTGCTTTTGTACATATTCTACGACTATATCTGTGTTGCAAAGGCGTAATTTACATAGTACCAGGACAGTTGCCTTATTGAATATTTATTTCTAGTCAAGCATGAAGTGGTTCCAATTTTTACACCTTGTAAACACAGATATAGTTTTTTTAATTCGAAGAATGCAATGAAATTGAAATGAGCCAATGCGGCAAATGAAAACTTTATAATAAATAAAAACTACAAAGTCATGCGTAAACCAAAACGACATACGTATTTGCATATATCGTACTATCTTAGTAAAAACAACATATATTAATGCTAAACCAAAACTACATTTTGTTATAAAATAGAAGAAGAATGTTAAAAATGCAAAATGAACATATGAGCTGATGATTACCTTTTGACCCCCCTTCCGTGTTTCTTTTTCTTGATTTACCTTCTGCTTTTTCTTTTTGCTACCTTGTCCACCGGACGTACCACCAGCAGCACCACCTGCAGTATTGACTCTTGACTCTTCGTCGGATGATCCAATTCCACCTGTCCGCTTCTTTTTACCACTTGCTTTAGTATCTTTAGTCCTTTTACGACCTTCTGAACGTTTTACAAATGCAACGATGAAAAAACAGATTAAATCACTTATAAGTCAATCGAAATTAAATGGAAACTTACTTCTGACTACAGCCTCTTCTGATTTGCTACGTGTAGATGATGCTTTCTCTTGTATTTCACCTTCAAATCGAGCCAAGTCATTGTCCAGTCGTCGTATTTGCTTATCCACGAGCTCATATGTTTGTATAGCCAATTGCACTTTATCGTCACTGTATTCCTTAGCCTTTCCAAATAGAGCCTGTATATCCATTAGACGTTCTTTCCGCTCATCTTCGGTCATATTATGTGCACCATCTGCCAGTTTATGCATAAATTCTTTGGCATGACTGTCGATGCTTTTCATTGCAGTTTGTGCTCGGTCGTCTAGTTTGCGCATCAATTTGAAGTTACGTTCAAGCTCTGTGGGCAGAGATTCTAATCCTGCAGTTGACAAAACTGTAAACAAGAACAGCATATCAAAAATATCTTTCATTGTATACAAACTACTTTCTAATTTATCGTCTTAAGTTCCACTTTGGAACATGTGTATCGCGTTATTAAAATCTTATTATTATATTCCACCTCTACGTTTCTTACCATCAAGATAATTTTCCAAATATATAGCAGAAGACATTTTTTATTTTTTAATTATTTAAAGTTATTTTGTAGGCTTTTCCTAGGAAAAGGTGTAGAGATTTATTTAGCCCGATTTCCTAGGGAAATTATATCGCCATAACTGATTATTGAATTGTTGCTTTTTCTTTTATATTGTTACTTACTTACTTAGCTGGCGCTACAACCGATGATCGGTCTTGGCCGCCTCCACAAAGCTTCGCCAGTCACTTCTGCTATGCGCGCGCTGGCGCCAGTTGATAAGGCCAAGTGCAGTCAGGTTGCCCTGCACCTGGTCTTTCCAACGGAGATTAGGACGTCCCCTTCTGCGTGATCCTCCACCGTGGTTCGAATAAAACACCTTTCTAGCCGGAGCGCTTTCTTCCATTCGCTCAACATGACCCAGCCAGCGAAGCCGCTGGAGTTTTATACGCTTGACTATGTCAGTGTCGGCGTACAGCTCATACAGCTCATTGTTCCATCTTATTCGAAACACGTCATCCACGCATACTGGACCGTAGATCTTACGGAGTATCTTCCTCTCGAACGCTCCTAACAGCCTCTCATCATTGATGGTCAATGTCCACGTCTCTGCGCCATACATTAGGACGGGAAGGATGAGGGATTTATAGAGCGTTATTTTCGTCGGTCGAGAGAGGGCTCTACTTCTCAATTGCCTACTGAGCCCGTAGTAACACCTGTTGGCAAGAGTTAGTCTCCGCTTGATCTCAAGGCTGACATTATTGTTGGTGTTTATGCTGGATCCTAAATAAACGAAATCCTTGACGACTTCAAAAGTGTAGTTGTCAACAGTGACATTTTGTCCAAGACGCCGTGACTCTTTGTTTGTTGACACAAGGTATTTCGTTTTGTCCTCGTTCACCACTAGACCCACACGACGAGACTCCCTTTCCAGGTTGGAGAATGCTGCACTGACTGCTCGAGCGTTTTTGCCAATGATGTCAATATCATCAGCGTATGCTAGCAGCATGACACTCTTGTAGAAGATAGTGCCAGAGATGTCGATGCTCGCAGCTCGAATTATTTTCTCCAGCATTAGGTTAAAGAAGTCGCACGATAGGGAGTCACCTTGTCTGAAACCTCTTTTGGTATCAAATGGTGCGGAGAGGTCTGTCCCAATTTTCACTGCGCTGGTGGTGTTGGTCAGTGTCATTTTGCAAAGACGAATGAGCTTTGCAGGGATACCAAAATCAGACATTGCGGCGTACAAGTGATCCCTAATCGTGCTGTCGAAGGCGGCTTTATAATCGACAAATAGATGATGGGTGTCGATCTGTTTTTCTCGGGTCTTTTCCAGGATTTGGCGTAGTGTGAATATCTGGTCGATGGTGGATTTACCAGGCCTGAAGCCACACTGATAAGGTCCAATCAGTTTGTTGACGATGGGCTTCAGTCTTTCGCACAGTACGCTCGATAGAACCTTATATGCAATATTAAGAAGGCTGATCCCACGGTAGTTGGCGCAGATCGTGGAATCACCCTTCTTATGGATTGGGCAGAGTACGCTGAGATTCCAATCACTTGGCATGCTTTCATCTGACCATATTCTGCATAGAAGCTCATGCATGCGTTTTTTGAGCTCTTCGCCTCCGGTCTTAAACAACTCAGCAGGCAGGCCATCTGCACCTGCAGCCTTATTGTTTTTCAGCCGAGCAATGGCTGTTAAGACCTCCTCATAGTCAGGCGGCGGTACTTCAACGCCGTCAGTGATTGGGGTTTCCGGAGTGGGTTCCGCAGTGGCGGGATTATTGCCGTCTTCGCCATTAAGCAGCTGCGAAAAGTGCTCCCTCCATAATCTCATTATGCCCTGGATATCTGTCACCAGATTTCCATCTTCATCCTTGCAGGAAGAGGCCCCGGTCTTCAAACCAAGAGTCAGGCGTCTTATTCTTTCAAAGAATTTTCGGACCTCGTTCCTGTCCCGCAACATTTCGATATCATTGAACTCGCGTCTTTCTTCATCTCTTTTCTTGCGCCTGAAAAGACGTTTCTCCTCCCTCCTCAACTTTCTGTATCGCTCCTTAGCAGCTCGCGTTGCAACTGACTGCAGGGTGGCTCTGTATACTGCGTTTTTTGCTTCAGTAGCATCGCGACACTCTTGGTCGTACCACATATTTCTCCGTCGACGGTGGTAGCCTAGCACCTCTTCGGCAGCCGTACGCATAGAGCGGGAAATGTGCGTCCACTGTGCGCATATATCATCAAGTTGAGGGGTGTTTTGCGAAAGGAGAAGTGCAAGTTGGTTGGCAAAGACTTTGGCTGTCTGTTGTGATTGCAGCTTTTCGACATCCAGCTTTCTCTTTGTACCTATCCGTACGCGATTTGCTACACATATACGTGTGCAGACCTTGGCTGCAACCAAGTAGTGGTCTGAGTCGATGTTTGCACCACGTATTGTGCGTACGTCTAGTACATTGGAAGTGTGCCTTCCGTCGATCACAACGTGATCAATTTGGTTTCGTGTGTTTTGATCAGGGGACAGCCAAGTGGCCTTATGGATATCCTTATGTTGGAATCTGGTGCTACTAACTGTCATGTTTCGTGCCGCGGCGAAGTCGATCAGTCTCATACCGTTATCGGTGGCTTCGTCGTGGAGACTGAATTTTCCGATCGTCGGACCAAAGAGACTCTCCTTGCCCACCTTGGCATTAAAGTCGCCTAACACGATTTTAACATCGTGGCGGGGGCAATGCTCATAAGCTTTGTCGAGGAGCTCGTAGAAGTCATCTTTGGTCGTTTCATCCATCTCATCCGTCGGGGCATGGACACAAATTAGGCTGATGTTGAAGAATTTTGCCTTGATGCGGATAGTGGCTAGGCGTTCGTTCACCGCTGTGAACCTCGAGACTAGATGACGCAGTCTCTTCCCAACCACAAATCCAACACCAAATTCGTGTCTCGACGCATGACAGCTGTAGTAGATATCACAGGATGCTCTTTTGGAGCAACCCTGTCCCGTCCATCGCATTTCCTGTACAGCGGTGATGTCAGCTCTATATTTTTGGAGGACATCCACCAGCTGGATAGAGGCACCTTCCCTGTAGAGGGTTCGGACATTCCAGGTGCATATCCGTAAATCGTTGTCCTTTGGGCGTTTGCGGGAGTCGTCAATATTAGAGGGGTTCATTATCCGAGGCTTGTTTGGAGGTTTCATTGGAGGGTATTTTAACGTGGTGGGTTCCAAGCCCGACGCACAACCATTCATTCAAGGCCATGGAGAAGCCCGCCGCACACATTAGTTAACTCACTGACGGTTGTCAGATCGCTATCCAGGGGACGCCACGAGGAGGCTGTGTGTCGACTTGAAACGTAGAAGCGCAAGGATCGACCATGGACGCACCTGCGACTGTCACGAACTTTACCTTGTGTCCTACGCCCCAGGCCCCCCCTGGGGGGGGGGTCTGGGGCGTAGGACACAAGTTTTATTTATCACAACATCTAAAACAATCTCCACTCATTTGTAAACGATGAATCTGACAATGCTGCCAGAAATTCTAATTATCAATGCTTTCATATAAAAATGCTACCAGATTATTCAGATTAATTGAGAAATACTCAAAAAACTAAATTACCAGAGGGATATAACAGAAAAATTAAAAAGAGGACTCTTACTGAATGCAGGACTGGCCTCCGGGAAGGAGGACTGCCCTACTGAAAGAACCGAAAGCACCTCATACCGAAAGGAGGACTTACCTACAGAAAAGAGGACTGTCCGGTATGCGCATTTTACGCATCGAGTTAAGGAGCGCTCGTTGCACATTCTACTCCTTCTTATTGTCTTTATGGCACAACAGCCTATCAAACGAAGGAGAAGACCCTCCGTCTAGGCCGTGCTTTTCGCATCCATTCATGTTGTGCATGTTATATTTGCACATAAATGAAAGGGACTTACAGTTTTATGCTGAATCCAAAAGGAAGAGGTGAAAAGCTTTTCTTAAGCGATTTTTATTAAGTTTGACAGTAAAGGTTTGCAAGCCACTCTGCCAATGAAAAAAATGTAAGTGTGTTTGTGAAAGTATGAGTGTAATAATATTATTATAATTTGAAAATACGACTCTTTTAGTAGGTGCATAAAATAAATAAAAATTTAATTTTTTATTAAATTTGTTTAAAAAAATTATGAGTATAAAAAGTTGAGGCATATTTGATTCTCAAACTTTGAATATAAATCATTGTAGTGCAGGCCCGTGCAAACGTACTTAACGCATTGTGGACGGCAGGTGTAAACGCTGAGTAAGAGATTTTTGTATTCGCTTGCAAGGAGAATTTATATAAAGTAGTGGTCGCTGTGGCGTAGTACAGCGCAGAGTGTCCGAGGTTCAAATCTCGGCACAGGCAAAGTCGAAAAATAAAAAAAATAAATTTTCTACACAGCACTACCTCTTGGCAGGCAATAGCAAACCTCTGCCTTCTTTTAATGGTACAACAGTCCATGAAGGGTCTAGGTGTTACATTTGTAAATGAATGAAAGAGACCTACAGTTTTATACCGAATCCGAACGGCGAAGTGAAAAGCTTTTCATAGACAATTTTTACTCTTGTAGGTTTGCCATTGCCTTCCAAGAGGTGATGCGTGTAGAAAAATTTATTTTTCATAATTTTTTATTTTGGCCTGTGCCAACGCAGTACCACTACACAACCTAACAGCGAACGACGGTCATTTGATCGTCGGCCACTAGTACGTTTTTAATACTTTTTATTTGCACTTCGTAGTTAATAAAACTATATAAAAATATATTTATTTTGTTTTATTTCAGGAAAAAGCAAGCAAATATAAATGTAAAAAAATGCAGGTGTTGCTATTAAGACGTTTTATTTGTCTTTTGCATACATTTTCACTAAAAGTGAGTTATTGCAAATCATTTGACAAGGTAATCCTGTTTGGATAGTGTGATTTCGTATCGAAAGCCAAATCATTTGGTGACCGTGGCGGTCAAATTTTATTCCTTCGCTCTTTCTCAATTTTTCGTATTATTTTGAAGCAACAACAACTCATGCAAATGATGTGACCGTGACCGTCTGTAACAAGGCAATAAGAAAATCTTTCCACTTCCCTTTCGGATTCGGCATAAAACTGTAGGTCCCTTCTATTCTTGCACAAATACTTATAACACGCACACCATGAGTGGATGCGGTATAATTATAATGTCAAAATCGGCTGACGAAATCAGTGGTAAAACATTTACAAAAAACAATAAAAACAGATCTTTGTTGTTTTGGCAATAAAAGCGGTATAATTACTATGCCAAAATCAGTTTTTCACCTTCTTCGCTTGTTGCTAGTAGCTAGTGATGCCAAAAAGAGCTAAAATAAAATTTTAAAGCCAAAAAGTAAGTTATATTTTTTATGAAACATAAACTTTAAAGATATATTTTTATATTAAGCTAAAAATATGTATTGTATACAAAAGAAAAAAAGCAAAAAAAATTTATATTTTCTACATTTGTATGTGCTTACGCTAATTTGTATATAGTTTTCCAACAAATATACATACATATATAGGTATATATGTAAACTTACATAAATGTATATGACTTCGCCAATAATTTCAAATTTATTAAATCTTAAGTTATAGCAAAATTATTAGATTTTTAATATTGAAGTCAATATAAAAAGTTTATTTTATATTTCATAATGAATAGACTTACTCCTGAACAACGTTTGCAAATGGTGCAAATTTATTACCAAAATAATGGTTCGATTTGGTACGCTAATAAGCAAAATTGTCGCATTTGGAGTGATCATAAATCACAAGCCATTGTTGAGACGCCGTTACATCCTCAAAAAGTCACTGTTTGGTTTGCTCTATTGGCAGAGGGAATCATTGGTCCATATTTCTTCAAAGATGAAGACGGTCATAATGTTACAGTCAATGGGGAACGCTGTAGAGCCATGATTAATCACTTTTTCATGCCTGAATTGGAGGATGGTTGATGTGGACGATCTTTGGTTCCAAAAAGACGGCGCTACATGCCATAGAGCCAACGAAACAATCAATTTATTGAAGGAATCTTTTGGTGAGCGCATTATCTCGCGTCGTGGGCCTGTGTTGTGGCCTCCAAGATCGTGCGATTTAACACCGCTAGACTATTTTTTGTGGGGTTATGTCAAGTCGCTTGTCTACGCAGATAAACCCGAGACGATTGAAGCCTTGGAAGAGAATATTCGGCGCGTTATTACTGACATACGGCCCCAAAAGTGGTCGAAAATAGGGCCTCTCGGCTGGATTTAGTCGAACCAGCTGCGGCGGCCACTTGCCCGAAGTAGTTCTTAAAACATAATGGCAAATCCTTATCTTTATAATAAAGCTAAATCTTTGTCATAACATTAAATAATATGCGTTCTATTTCTTCTTGAAAACTACACTTCTAAAAATACACCCTGTATAATTCGAGTGTAATTTTTGTAGCTTAAAAAGTATCTAAATAAAACACAAGCTTCTAAATAAAATAAGACAAAAAGAATCTGAATCTAGCTGAAAAATAACTAAACTGGCAACACTGCTAGTACACATTACATTAAATCTGCCTTATTCGCATGAAAAAAAATCTTGCACACTGTTCTCAACAATCAGCTGCTTGAGAATAGATTTGAAGTAAATATAAATATTTTTTTACGGAGTAAAATAACAGTTTAATGTGTGGAGCGATTTGCGTGTAGTTCGCGAGGTAAATTGCGCGCGATTTCAATTTGATAAGCTAACTTATTGCGTTGTTTTTGTTGACATCAATGTCGTAAAATCATTGAACAAACAAATTTTCACGATTTGTTGTCAAACAAAGAAAAGCCAAATAAAATCTTTTTAAGAATTTTGTTCATGGTAATTACTAACATGTCCAATTTGTAGAAGAACCTTACATAATTAATAAAGTGTTTGCAATAATTACATTAGAAACAAAAATTGCACAATTACATAAAAATATTGCCCTTCGGTGTGTAGATAATAAGGCCACGGCTACTGATTTTCTGCATTTTCGTTTTACACATATATGTATGTATATACCGCATTATATACAACAGCTCGTAATAAATATTTAATTGAAGAGAAAGACTAATAGAAAGTGTTTGTTGTTACGCTTTTTTCACACCTATTTTACGTGTTAAATCCTGGCGGCCTTGCAAAGTAATACCATAGATTTTTACACCATGGCCTGGGAGCACCTTCGTCCAGGTAGTTCACCCGTCGATTGGTGCGAGGGTAATTATTTGATATCGTCAAATATCGCTGAATTTGTGAATGTGGTACGAACTATTAAATATTTATGCATACCTATATTTATTATTATCATTAAAAAAATTTTTAATTTTCGATGATTAAGTTGGTGTTCCTTTAGAAAAAACACCTATGTGTATTATCGTAAGAAGCTTAAAGGTTCTTAGCAAAATATATAAAAATATGAATCAAGGAAAACTATTAAAATCTTTACTCTAATATTGTTAATCTTTTTGTTTTTAATTATTATTCCCGAAATTCGGAAGTAATGATTTCATTGAATATGTGAATATAGTGAGAACCGGTACAAATACCTAATCAATTCAATTTAAACATTTAGTTTGATTAGTTGAGCTTGTTTCTTGATTGAATTTGACAGTTCACAACAGCTGACCAGTAAAATTAATATAGGTATTATGTGTAATTTAATTTGGTTCAAATAAAAATGAATAAAAAGTTTACCACTCTTTCATCACAAGTATGATGTCTATAATCCCTATTCCTTTTGTTTTTTAGTAGTTTTAATTTCAAAATCGCAGTTGTCAAAAACGTTTCCGCTCAAATGTAGCAAGCCCGTTCGAAGACGCAAAAGCAACTCAAGAGCACAAATGTTACAGAAATGTATCAAATTGTGTTGTGAAACGCGAACGTTGTATTTTGCATGAGTACCAAGTCTCTGCTCACAGAGACCTGGCAAGAAAGATTTAATTTCTTTGTGATGAGAAATTATTAGGTAATAATGAAAAATACTTAAGTCAATTTAAAATTCACATTTCATAAAACTAGAATACAAATTTAAGAATGTAACTATAATTTTTTTTCTCAACATATATAACATTAAATAAAGTTGTTCACTTAAAATTTAAATCCCTTCCATTAATGAGGCGTTTTCCTTTTTTTGGCTCAGATCTTTAATCAAAGTAGAGTTAGAGCACATCGAATACCCTGTGGCAACTCTGATACAATTTTTAAACGCGTAAATAAAAACGTTCAACTTTCCCTGTCGTAGTCTGCCATTTTAAACTTTCATATGTTCTGTTAAAATTGTCTTTTTCAACCGCACTTTGTCTGCTCTGCCAATTTCTTACAAGCACGTATTGCACGCTTCGATTTTGCCGTGATCACAAAATTTTAGTTCTGACAGCTAAAACCTAAAAAGATAGCGATTTCTTACAGCTCGTGCTCTGCTCACATCTAAAAAATAGAAAAACTTATTTACAAATATAACACGCACAAACCAAATTTTAACGAATATACATAGCTCTTAGCCAATGACAAGGTAAACATCTTTATAAAATTTAGTCTCTGACACGTAGGTTATAAATATGACAGAATGAGTGATTAGTAGGGTGTACTTATCAAACATTACCGATTATCGATCCTGGAATATCGGGATTCAGATTTTTATATATGGAACAAATTAAAAAATCAACAGTAAGATTTTACAATTATTAATGTTGTATTTTATTTACTTTTGTTTAAATCAAAAAGAAGACGATCACATTAGATTTATCAGCATGTTTATGGGAAAGGATTATTGCAAAAACTTAATAAGCCACAAAGTAATAAAGTCGAATTAATATCATTTGAAATTTCAAAATAATATAAGGAAAATACAGCGTTCGTGCAGGCAAACTTTAGCCAGATGCGAAATTTATCTGAAATAGCTGAAAGCTTTTGCTGTTATTAAGTGGGCGATCACATCCTAAACCCCAATTTCTGAAATCATGTGGCTCATATTTTTACAATAATTCTATCGTATGTTCACTTGGCGAAATAATAGAAATTATTATGCAACATAAAAAAAAAAATACTTGAATATTTAATGCAAGATTATTCCAAAAAAAAATTATGAAAAATAAATTTAATTCAAACTCCACCAAAAATATCTGCTAAAAAAGTTGTATACTTCGACTTCTCAATTTTTATTAAGTTTAACATATTGTACCTATACCATAATTGAGATTTCGTGCAATGAAACACAATAACAATATGTAAAAGTTCCTGACTTTTTTGTTGCACACGATGATATCAACAATATTTTCACACAAAGTATTTTCGGAAGATTCGAAAGTCGAATATTTAATAATCGATAGCTATTTAAAACAAGAGCGGCGTCAGCATTCTTCCACATGTTACAACTATTACTAATTAAGAACTCTAAATTTCACAATAATCTCAACAAATGTCTAAAGAATTTGAATGCAAAATTTCATGAAAATCCGATTAGAAATGGAGGACTACGGAAGATCATTCTGATCACGGAGCTCCAATCCCGACATTTCGGGGCGGGAAAATGGTTAGAAATAATGGGATTTCGGGAGGCCGCTCATTAGTATACACCAAACTTCAAGTGATATTTATGTGTATAATATTATTCATTATCTTCTTAATTACAAGAAAAAACACTTTGATTTGTAATTACAATTTTTCGTGTAACTAAATGTTATTGTTTTATTACCGTAAATACAGTCATATGTATGCGTCTACTTATGTAATTAAACCGGTGTCGGGCAGATCAATACATAAACATGCATGTTTGTGTGTGTATCTGAGAGAGCGACAGAGCTGCTTGTGTTATTTGTTTTAAAAAATTGTGCAGAGAGATCTTGCTTATATGAATGCTGAAAATCAACTAACATGATTTGCGTTGCCTGAATTCCATTGTTCGTCAATAGTTCGTAAGCTGCACGAACTATTCACATGTGAATAGGAAATCAAAATTGCCCGACACTGAATTAAACTTAATCGAGTTATTGCATTATGACAATAAAGCATTTTAAGAACTGACAAGTTCACTAGTCAACAACATTTATCATACATAAATACATACCTACTCGTATTTACATAAAGAAACAACTAAATTAATATGATATTTTTTTACTTGTACATAGGGGAAAGTAGTGTATTCACCTTCATACAAGGTGTACCTTGGTAGCATCGCCATAACTTGAGTATTTGCTTTATTAAAACAAAATATCCCGTTACGAACGCATTTCTCTCCTCATTTAATAATTGTTTTGAATATCAAGCATGAATAATTTTTTGTGTAAAAAGCAGTAATTTTTTTTCAAATTGTTGTAATAAGGGAACAGATTTCAAATTAGACTAATTGTAACAACTTGTAACTGCACTTCTGTTGAAACTTTCGGAAATTGATATAAGTATATGGTATACGTATGTAGGTGATGGATTTGAATGTTAGTATATGAGGGTGGAATTTGTCCCATACAATCTGAATGTTTTATGTGTATATCTCCAAGTTATAGCGAAAATATGGTTGGGACCGAAAAAGGTAGGGTTTTACATCTCATATTTTCATTGTAGGATATCTCAGGAACTAATTGTGGTATGATACTAAGATTTCGGTATGAATATATTATTTGTCAATAGCTTTCTGTGGGAAATATATGGATAGGCATGGAAAAGTAGGCTTGGCATTTGCAATTCATACCTAATGCTTTTTTGGATAAATCTCTAGAATTTCTTACAGTATAAATATAGGTTGGTAGTTAAAAGGGGGTGTGGCAGCTCTCAAATATGTAGTCTGAAATTTCACTAAGGGATATCTCAGAAGCCGCAGGTATAATTTCTCAATAACGTTCTGTGGAAAAATGGGTAAGCTTGGAATAGTGGGCGTGGTAACTCCATAAAATCCAAATGTTTTATCTAAGATTTGGTGCAACGACGTTAGTTAAATAATAGTATACTTTTAGGGAAACTCCTTTAGCGATTGTGAATTGTTAAGTGTATTTCTGCACGGAGCTGGGAAATGTTGATTTTGATATATTTTTCGTTCAGCAGGGGGCAAATTTACTACTCCTACTACTTTTCTGGTACTTTTCTACTACTTTTTGTTACTACTATTTTCAACTACTTCTGTATTACTTCTCCACGAATTTTCGTACCAGTTTTTCTAGTACATACTTGGGGATAATTGATTATATGTATGTAGTGTCATGCATCAAGGTGCGGATTTACTATTCCAATACTACAATTTTTACTACTTCCTATTACCTTTTCTATTACTTTTCTACTACTATTTTATTTGAAAGTAAAACTTCTATAGAGAGATAGTGAATTGACAATTTTTTAAACGAAATGTAGCCTAAAAATAGAAGGTGGTTTAATTGGAAATGTTGAAAATATGTTTATTTAAATTCCATTTAAGTATTTTGCATTTAAGACTTTACGTATTTCCCAAACTTTACTAGAGATGGTCAGCGAAGGAGGGCAAAGCCCAGCTGGTTATCAATCAATTCCATTTTTAACAATTTTCCTTTATAATGGTTGTGCTGGTGGGTTAATGAGATTAACAAAAAAAGGTCAGTGTACCATGGACCGGTCCTAGGTACAATTTTTAAAGAAAAATTGACAAGTGGCATGGGGCAAGTACAATAAGTCGCAGAAATGTATGGCAAAGCGAGTTTCGGGGGATGATTTGTTGTCAATGAAATTTGATGTTTTTTAATAATTAATTATATTTACTTTTTTATTACTAAGCTATGTAATATAAATGTTATATGTAATTTAATTAATAATGATCGTTATGAAAATGTAATTCTTTTTTTATTAGCAATTTCTTAACTTCTACATATTTTTATTGGTTCAAGGTACACCATGCTGTGGCCCAATGCACACTCAGTATATGCACCTTGGATCATTAAAAGATAAAAATTCTGCATTCAACCAAAACTTTTTCCTGTTCTACATCAAACTGCAAATAATTTTTGTTTAATGTTATATTATAAGTATATTGTTATGGCAGATTTTTAGACAAATACTTAAGGGAAATTGAAGAAAAAATTTATATTAATTTTGCGTTCACTGGTAGTGGTTTTTGCATGAAATTGGTTTTTTTATCAGCCTAACTCACTAAACGAAATTTTATTGTATTTGTGCCTTTTATAATTTCCTTTGAAGATTTCTCCGGAAAAGTGTTCAAAAATAATTTACACAATCGCAGAAAACTTTATTATTCTTATTTGTAAGACGTTGCTACGACCCGAATCAAGTACCGTCAAATGGAAAGTATAACAGAATCAGCTGCAGTCCCTTCTTGCGAGTCTATTTTTACTCATCCTTTCAGAAAACCGATGGAAGTCATATGTCCTTATCCTATTTTGGATTAATAATGGGCTCTGCTCTAGAACAGAGTGTTTTTTAGAAGTGTGGTTTTCAAGAAGAAATAATACACATAAAATTTAATTTTATGGCCAAGAATTTAGCTTTATTATAAAGATAAGGATTTGCCTTTATGTTTTAAAAACGATTTCGGGTAAGTGGCCGCCGCGGCTGGTTCGAATAAATTCCAGCCGGGAGGCCCAATTATCGACCACTTTTTGCAGCAATTGGGGCCGTATGTCGGTAATAACGCGCCGAATATTCTCTTCCAAGGCTTCAATCGTCTCGGGCTTATCTGCGTAGACAAGCGACTTCACATAACCCCACAAAAAATAGTCTAGCGGTGTTAAATCGCACGATCTTGGAGGCCACGCCACAGGCATACGACGCGAGATTATGCACTCACCAAAAGTTTCCTTCAATAAATTGGTTGTTTCGTTGGCTGTATGGCATGTAGCGCCGTCTGGTTGGAACCAACACATCCTCCAATTCAGACACAAAAAAGCCATTAATCATGGCTCTATAGCGTTCTCCATTGAATGTAACATTATAACCGTCTTCATCTTTGAAGAAATATGGACCAATGATTCCCTCTGCCAATAGAGCACACCAAACAGTGACTTTTTGAGGATGTATCGGCGTCTCAACAATGGCTTGTGGATTATGATCACTCCAAATGCGACAATTTTGCTTATTAACGTACCCATTCTACCAAAAGTGAGCTTCATCAAAACAAAATGAACAACATTTTCTTGTGAAAATCGGGATCGGTGACCATCTTGTTTGAGGCCTATTCACCGAACGTGCGACGCGCTTAATGGTCGTTCGGCTTCAATTCTTGAAATGGCAAACCAAACTGAGCATAAATCAAGTGACAGATGTCAAAAAGACCAACTCCGAAAAAAGTGTTGCCAGATTGAAAACCACACTTCTAAAAAAACACCCTTTATAAGCCATCGTGCTTACAGTTAAAATTTTAGATATATAACATTATAAGATAAGCCAATTTAGTAATTAATTTTTCTTTCTTTTTACAGATCAGTAATTTTTTATTTTTACTCTTTCCGCCTGTCTTAATGTGCTTATTCAAGGAGTATGGACGATTTGTGACACCCGGAATTCATGTGTTATGGGTCCTTTTGATTCTAGTCGGCTTAAGTTCAATGTACTTTCATGCAACGCTCAGCTTAATTGGTCAATTACTTGATGAACTCGCAATATTATGGGTATTCATGGCTGGATATTCATTATTTTTTCCAAAGCATTATTATCCAAGATTTTGCGGAAATGATCGGTAGGTATATGTATGTACATATATGAGTATATTACATGGGACAATTAATAAGTGTATACAACTTTCTTCGCGCTCTAGAAAAAGTATTGTAATTTTTCTGCAACTTTCTTCAATCTTGTATTATTTTACGTAATTGAAAGTACATCTGATTTATTCTTTGCGTGGTCCAGATTTTGTTTAGTTATTTATTTCGCGATGTTAAATAATCGGTCAGCTATTGTTGCACCAGCTATTGCTCGTTCATTAGTTTCTCGTGCAGATAAATGGTTTAAGGAGCTGGGTCATGAAGGTGATCGTCCAGCAACAAGCAGGAAGAACCTACCGTCATTACTCCCAGGAATCGCAAAATTGTTCAAAAGCAGGTGCATCGAAATTCAACAGTTTCTATAAGAGACTTTGCTGACGAAACTGGCGTTAATCGTGAATCATTTCGACTTATAGTAAAACACGAACTAGAACACAATGCTTACAAGCTCCAAAAAGGCCAGTCTGTGGACGTCATGCAAATTTGCAGTCCCTGAAATAGTCATTGCGCCGCGAATGGGACCGAATAACGGTGGAGGAATATATTTTTACTCATGCATTATGTTATATTTTTCTTCGGCTTGTTTTTTGTTTTTAATTATAATAATTTTTTTATGTCCAAAACTTTTGTCACCCTGTGTAGTTATTATATTATTATTTGTATTCCATACATTCTTTCGTTATTTTCGTTGTTTAAGGAATATATTGATTGAAGTACGTGGATACCTCCAAATGTAGTTAATGGCGAAGTTAGTGAAGCGATGATACAGATTATAATTAATCACATGCAATTCTAACAATATGTTAGAATGATAATCAACATTTCCAACTCCTTACAATGGATGACATTTTTTTTTGTCAATTCCATTCCTGATAATTGTTATTGGTTATTAACATTTCAATTCCTTAGTAAATGAAATGGAAAAATGTTCAATTCCATTACTTGTTGTAATTTCAAAAAATTTTTAAAATATGTAATTCCTCAAACGAATTGAAAATAATATAAGTACTTGAAAACTGATTAATTTCTTTTCCCTTGTGTAATCAATTACATTGTGTGGAATCGAATTCCAAAATTTTAATTAATACTTTTGATTACAATTCCAACAAGTGCAAAACGGTAGCCCATTATATCTACGACGGTTTGTGAGGGCTGATGACAAGCAGACAGACCTGACTAGATCGACTCATTTTTAAAGTTTTAATTCCTCGGAATTAGGAACGTGATTGTAATGGAATTGAATTTACCCAGCAGGGAAATAACAATTTTGTATTTAAATACAACATAGGATAATTGAGATATCATGCTGAAAATTATTTCAGATGTAGTACACATTTGTAGTTACATTTATGTACTCGTAAGTATGGATTTCGATATCGCTCATACGATACCGCGAGTTCATTTGCAGCGATCGATTCTCTGGAGCCAATTTTCCACCAATTCGATGTTGTTCCTGAACTTATCTAACATTGTTGGCATAAACCAACGACTTAACGTAACCTCATAAAATAAAATCCAACGACGTTAAATCGCGTGAGCTAGGTGGCCATTTGAATGGACCATTTCTTGAGATTACACGATTACCGAACTTCCCCTTCAATAGATCAATTGTTTAACCAGCTGTGTGGCATGTGGCACCATATTGTTGGAACCACTTATCACTGATGTCAATTCCATCCAATTCTGGCCAAAAACAGTTTTCCAATATGGCACGATAGCGAACTCCACTTATTGACAAAGCCATTAAGCAAAAAATGAGCTTCATGAGTTTTCGATGATTTCTTCAAACTTAAAGTTGCAACCACCTACTCAGAATTTTGGTAGTACGTGAACTTCACCATGATAAAAATGTAAAATTATCAGGTAAAAAAAATTAAGGGTGCACAATTGTTATGTCCCTATTGGAAAACCCTTTACAAGGAACTTTGCAGTAGAAAACACCATAAACGTAGTAATTGATATTGCCAATGAAAATTCATATATGTAAATATTTTCTAACATTTCTAGTACTATGTACAAGTATACCATAAGTACGAGTATGTACATACCAATATTTCTTTATACAGAATTTCTTATAAGCCACTTCTGATTTACTTTTTCTCACTTGCTTAGAGCTACATGCTTTCATATAAATTATTTTTGATGTTGCATTTCTTTAAAAATAAAAGGGCTTGGAAATGAAAGACTTTGATCGAGCAGAGAGTGGTGAATCGATTGAGTATTATTTAATTTTTTATTTTATTGTACATTTGTATAGATGTATAGTAAGTTCACAATTAATTGATATATTTTTTACAGGAAAACGTTCGGCGCCTTTATGTTTATATCTGCAGTTGTAGCTACTGGACTTTCACTTTGGAAACCTATTATTAATGCATTTGTTTTAATGGGTATGGGTGTACCAACAATGCTGATGATGTATAAGGAATTACAAAAGTAAGTTCCTTTAATTTACGTACATACAAATATATGTATACAAAGTAAAGTATGTATACAAATAGTACGATAAAATAAGTTTGAACACGGATTTTCAGAGATATATATGGGGCAAAGTTTTAAATAAATATGTGTAAATTGGGGTTTTAAAATATCCTACTGACAGATACTACTGCTGTCAACGTTCATAGAACAGACATTTTACATTTACAATTTGTTTCTTAAATAGATATGAAACTCTTCAATCACATATTAAATATGCTCAAATATCCGCTTTGCCATTTTGGCTTTAAACGTAGCGCTTCTATTTTGCGAGATACATTTAGCTGAGTCAGTTATATTGTAGTAATTTCCTTAAATATTAAAAAATATTATTTAAATCCATATACATACATACATAAAATATAAAGTAAGTAAAGTATATAAAGTAAGCCATTCTGAAAATAGGCCTAAAATTCCACTTTGTAATCATTTATAAAATAGTTTAGTATGTCAATGTGAAAGAATTATTTGTTTGGCATTCTGATAATAAATATTATATATAATATGTCTTTGTCATTGCCTGTATAAAAACGAAGCATATAAGTACTTGAACTTATAATTTTCTTTGTATAACAGATATTTTTATACACACATATTTGGTCTACGAAATACATATATAATGTATACTATGTACATATATGTATCAGAGATCTGCAACAAGTAGTCAACATTAGGAATATACTGCAGTATACATTCTTTCAAAAATTGGGATTTGGTCAATAAAACTCTCAATATTTATTATTCAGTAAAATTTATTGTATCGCCTTCAAAGTGGACCCACCTCAAAACATTTTTCAAACGAATATTCTGGCATCGACTTCAGATCTCGCCGCGAATTCTCTTTTATATTTTCTATCGATTGAAAACGGGTGCCTCGAAGTTATAATTTGAGTTTTAGTAAGAGAAAAAAGTCAGCCGGAGCCATATCAGGTGAATACAGTGGTGAGTTTTTGGCCAGAAATTGGTTCACAATGATAGCCTTGTGATAGGGTGCGTTGTCGTGGTGCAAAATTCCTGAGTTTCCAATACAAAATTTGAGACAAATTCTTTGTCTCAAAAGAATTTTGTAGAATTCTTGGAATTCACTTATTTGATTTTGTGTGTATCGGACGCACATCGGACGTATATTTTTCTCGTCTGAACTATTTGCAGCCAATTTATTACTGATGAGTGAACTTCGACGGCAAATAATCAGCAGTAGGATTGTCAATTCAGCGAAAACAAAGTTTAATCTGCCAGAGTATTAGGTTAATTTTTAGTTGTTATTTATCATCCCAGGTCAAACAATTATATTTCAAAAAGAGAAAAGCGTGAAAAAAGTTGAAAGTAGTTCAACTTGTGACGCTTTCTCCGCATTTTAACGGCAACCCGTGGAGATTATTCCATCCATTAAATATCTTTAGATTTTTCGTCTCAAGATCTTTAGTGTTCAAGTGGAGTTACAAGGTTGAAGAACTGCCTCTAAATTTTTTGTTTTCATACAATGTCACTGAGAAGTTATTTCTATATGAATTCTTGGGTGACTTTATATAATGTAAGGACCAAAACTGAATTTCGTCCAAAATGGAGATACGTGGTTGAAGAATAGAGGTAGAAATATGTGCAGGGTGGACCATTTATAATTTGGAATTTGATTTTGTTGTAAATAAGAAACGGAAATTTTGTACCAAATGGGGGAAAATGTACCAATTTTTGTATATATAATAAATATCTTTAATAAAAACTTTTTCAGTTTATTATATAAAACACTATTCATTCATTTAAACAAAATAAGAAGACGAAAACATAAACAAAACAATAAATAATAATAATTCATATTATATGTACTATATACATGTATAATAATTTACAACTTTAGACCTTGAAAACTGTATTACACACAAAGCAAATAAATAAACCAAAGTAATGCTGTAATTTCGCGGTAAAAAATTTACCAGTTTTGGTAGAAGTGTACCTAAGTGGCAACCGGCAACATAAGTGGCAACATAATTTCACATAACATGAACTTAATATATGATAAAAGCTACTTATTTACTTAATTTTAGATTTTACTACAATTTGCTCTTATCATAAAACACAAAATATTTTTTCCACACCTTTCTGTTATCTCATTAGTAATATATATTTTTAACTTTGACTTCGTAAGTGCAGCTGATGAACTTTGGACACTTGATAGATGATAAAAAGCGACTTGTTTACTAAATTTTAGAATTTACTAAAATTATTTATTATCAAAAAAAATAAACTTTTATTTTCTACACCTTTTTGTAATCGCATTAGTAATATGTTTAAGTTCAAAAAATATTATAATTTAATTTATGGTAGATACAGATGAAGGGCCTGCGGTCAAAATGTGTTATGCAACACTTTTTTTTCCAAATGTGGGGTTTTCTTTGTTTTTTTTGTCTAACCTCACGCCAGCATTTTGTCGTTGACAGATTTCGAAAAGGTTGAGTACATTTCTAAAAGTTATAGTTCGACAATCGTGTTTTGTTAAGTGCAGACGTACCCTGCGGTCAAAACTTGATAATTGTTTATGTATTCTTATGGGAAAGTCGCATTGCATTGCATTTGGTAAAACTTTCAAGGTTTCTGGGTATAAATAAATTTTTAAAATTGTTAAAATTTTGCTGTGTGATAAGGGTTTTTGGTATGGCATCAGTATGAGTATTGTTAAAGTGTACTACTTAAGAGTACTTCCTACCTACATACATACTACGACTCGTCACTGAACTGTGTACTTTTACTCTTAATGTATTCTACGATGTTTTCTACGATTTTTTTTTAGGATACTTCCAGTTGTAGTGGTGGTTGTTAAACGCAATGTACGCACTTTGACTACGCACTAAACAAAATAGATGATAAAAAGCAACATATTTACTTAATTTTAGATTTTACTACAATTTTCTCTTATCGAAATAAACAAAAATATTTTTCCCATACCTTTTTGATAATGTCATTAGTAATAATGTGACGGTATTTCCAGAAACAACAGTATTCGCTACAGTTCCACGGTATTAGTGTAAATATATACAGAGTGTCTAAAATACTTGTGAAGTAATTTTAAGTGTTAATAAGTGGTGAATTTAATAAAGTTGCAATAATTTGCTTTTATACACAATCCAGTGATCGAACCTTTTATTTGATGAGAATAAATAAACAGTAGGAACTAAATAATAGGAACAATTCGTGTCAGAAGTGTGATTGTGTTAAAATGGTGAAGCTCGAACAACTGAAAGTAGAGCAAGCTAAAAAGGAGTTTGCTTGTTTGCATCTGCTAACAAGTGGTAATAAATCGGAGCTTCAGCTGCGCTTCAGAAGCTATGGAAGCTGAAGGAATTAACGTGGATGATCCCGATGTAAGCTTATTGAATCCAAATAAGGAAGATTTAATGGCTAGTATGACGGAAATTATGAGTCAGCTGATGCAGCAACAATTTAAACAGCAGACAAACAACAAGCAGCAGCAACTGAATATTCGCCAAACTGAACAGCGAGAAGCTGAGCAGAGGCAACGACAATCTGAGTAGCGGAAGATGAGCTACAAAGCGAACAGCAGACTGAGCACACCGACTAGAAATTCGAGAACAGCTCTGCTTTTATTTTCGCGAAACTGTGTTAGAATGGACCAGAAGTTTGAGCCATCGTCAATGCGAAAAACTACATTAGACAATGACTTAAAAGGAATAGAAATTTCAAAGATGGCAGCACCGACATTCGATAGTACCATAACGTTCAATATTTTTAAGATGCAATTTGAGAAAACAGCATCTAGAAATAACTGGGACGATGAAGATCACTGCATTGATTATTTCCCTGAAGTGTAGTACTGCTGAATTATTGCAAACAATTCCGGACGTAGACAAGAACAACTACATATGTGGCCATTATGGGAGCTTTGCAACTCCGATACGGAAGTGACCACATGTAAGAGATTTATAGACTAGAGCTACAGAGCCGGACTCAGCGCGATGGTGAACTTCTTGAAGCACACTCATTGGACATAGAGCACTTGGTACATTTGGCATATACAAATGCATTAGTGGAATTTTTAGAGAAACAAAAGACTGATGCATTTGTGGACGGTATCCGTAATCAGGAAACAAAACGTATAATGCTGCCGAAACAATCGTTCAAGGAGGAAGTAGCACAGGCTTAGAATGCGAAACATCGTTTACGTTGTGTCGCCCCATGCCAAAAGTACGCAGAATAGAAGTAGAAACTAGCGACATGGTCAAAGCTGCAGAAGCGCTATGTCAAGCTGTTAGAAATATGGTAGACCGAACACCTCTAGGACGAAGACAAGCTGCCTTCAAGGGAAAATGTTTCCACTGTGAACTAGAACATAGGCATATGGCGCGTGTTTGCCGTTAGAACCGTACGCTATCAAGGGTACGATCCAATGAGGGTCAGCCAGCGGAAATTGTTAAGTCCAAGCCATCTATGTTAAACTAAAACGACTTAGTTCAGAGGAGCATGAGCTGACTCCAACAACTATTGTAACTGCCCCAAGTTGCTTATATCGCAAATACGACAGTCAAATAGCCTAACCATCAACGGTAAATTGGGGAATAAAGAGTAAGTATGTGCTAACATTGGACACAGGTGCATCACACTCGCATCATAAAGAGTGGTTTGGTTGATAAAGAATAGCCCTTGGAAGGAATAAGATTAAGTACTGCTACAGGTGAGGATGCACAAGTACTTGGGAAAGCCTCAATACGAATAATCATAGGCAACCCAGAGCTAGAACACGATTTTCTTGTGGCAGATATTGTTGATGACGTAATCATAGGAGTGGATTATGCGACTGTAGCTGCTTAAGTATGCAAACATGGAACTGCTATTAAATTTTAACAACGGCAGAAGCAGTAAGATTTATGCCCAACATAAAGAGATAATCCCTCCAAATTAGGAAACTGTATGTCAAGTGAGCATGGTAAAGCGAGCCCCACCAAATCGGATCCAGGCATCTAAGGAAAGTGTTATCCCTGCCAGCTACAAGCTACAAAAGACTAAAAATGTCCTAAGAAAAGCTTTTCAATTAACCGTTCGGATTCGGCATAAAACTGCTGGTCCCTTCCATTCATGTACAAATATAACATGCACATCATGAGTGGATGTGAAAAGCTCGGCCTAAAACCTCTATGGGCTGTTGTGCTATTAAAATAAAGAAGTAGAAAGCAACGTCAGGCTCACTTTGGAGGAAAAGGTAGATAAAAGTCTCATTTCGCATATTGAACAAAATAGCGGAGGTTGCACCTCTATTACGGTTGCGTCTATCCAACCTGGGAAACAATGATAATAATCGAACGAGTAATCTGCTGGTTGTACCGAAAAACCGAATTAAGGAAGTCATAGCGGAATCCCACAATGGGTGTGGTGGCGGTCATCCAGCGTACACGAAAACAGTAGGAAATATCAGAAAGCGAATCTACTGAGTGGGTTGCACTTGAAAGAAATTGCATGTCTCCCAGTCTGTTTTAGTTATTTACATAAACATGCGTGAATGTAGATTAGAGTCGATTAATTTTTGCTATTAAAATGTTCATAAATACTTTAAAAGATCTTCAACCAAAATTTGCAATAACTAAACATATTAATTAAATACATTTTGTTCAAAATATTTCAAAATTAAAACTGAATAATTTTGACCAAAATATTTTCCAAAAAATTAATGAGCATATAAATTCTTGGTAAGGTCAGAAGAGTTTACTTTTTATTGTTCTATTTGTAGCTATGTACTCGTACTTTTTATATGAATCGCTTTCATAGCTCTCATGTTTTTTCAAACTTTTTCTCCACACGCAACTTTAACTGAACGAACCAATTGATTTAGATTTAATTAAGTAAGATAGAAAGTCAATATACTCATTCCCTACATTCAAACGTTTACTTTTTTCTTCTCATATTCACAGAGTTAAGGACCAGCGCGTTTATCGACTTGGTTTACGCTGCACAACTGTTTGGTTTATTGCTGTATTCTGCTGGATCAATGACCGTATGTTTTGTGATGCTTGGTCGTCGATTAATTTTCCATATTTACATGGGTTTTGGCATGTGTTCATCTTTATAGCCGCATATACATTATTAGTACTTTATGCATATTTTTATGTTGAAAGTGAGCTACCACAAAGGCAGCCATTACTGAAATATTGGCCGATTAATGAATTTGAATTTGGTATACCGTTTATATCAATTAGAAATCCAGGTGCCGGTGCCAAAAGTGCCATTTAAGTAAACATAAAACAGAAAATAACACTAATTTAAAACATATTACAATAATATACATATATCGATCTATATTTTTGTATAGTTATAGAGATAAATTTCCTTTGACTTTGGGTCCATTAGTGCAAATATCTATGAGAGACCTGCAACAATTTAAAAATACTTTATATAATATTCTTATGCCTAGAAATATACCAAAGAAATATATATAAATATATGAGCATTAAGAAATATGTACTTGCAAGTAGGTAATTTATTATTAGTAATTTAGATAAACTACACAGTCTTACCAGTAAAGAGATATACTTACCATATGTTTGTATGTATATTCAATTGAATTACATGCTATTATCATAATTGAAATATTACTTATTTTCAACAATAAATTAAAAGTTTTTTATATTAGACCATTGGTCCTTCATTGATCCTAGGGTGCCAATTCGTGGGGAATATGTTCTATTTTTAAAAGAGTGAATTAATTTTAACAATCATGTAACCATAATACTTTCTGTTTACAGTTAATTTTTATAATTAGTTAATTCATATAACTACAGTACTTTCAAGTTGCTACTGCTACTTTCTACTAAATTGGAACATGTATATGGTAAAGTTGTAAACACAAATCTTTTATTTTATTTGTCATTTTATTCTCATGTAAGGGTTCACAAAATCAGGCCCCGTGGCTGAAAATGGAAGAGCACACATAATATATAGGACTGACTCAAAACAATAAGTATATCAGGAATAATAACAAAGTGACGACAAACTCCATGAGCTAAGTTGTTTACACAAAACTACATAAAATTTATTTTAAAAATAATAGTTTCCCATGTTAAGATTTTTACAGTAGTTTCTCGTAAAAAACGCACTTTGATTTGTACGCAAAAAAACGATAGAGACTATATCAGGAGCAGCAAAAATATCATAGACTTAGAATAAGACTTATTCCTGTAATTTACTAGTTCGTGTTCTGGTTGCTGTTTCGTAGTGGTAGTGCGTTGCACTGATACGCAGAGTGTCCGGGGTTCGAATCTCGGCACAGGCAAAATCAAAAAGTAGAAAAACTAATTTTTCTACACGGCAATGGCAAACCTTCTTGGCAGGCAATGGCAAACCTACAAGAGTAAAAATTGCCTATTAAAAGCTTTTCATTAAACTGTAGGTCCCTTCCATTCATGTACAAATATAACACGCACAACATAAGTGGTTGCGAAAAGCTCAGCCTAGGCCCTCCATGGGCTGTTGTGCCACTTAAAGTAAGTAAGCACTTAAGTATTCTTAAGTCTTAATACCATTCCCAGATAAAAGTTTCAAATAGAAAGTTTGCTTTACAGCATTTATAATACTTCCTTAGCGTGTCAAATGTGAAAAGTACCGAAAAATTTGTGGTTTTCATCCACTTGCCAAATAACATTGGATATGCCTTGAGAATCAATATCAAATATTAAATTAAAAAATACGTAAGATTTACCTTTTTGCCATTAAAGCTCGTTGGGAAACCACTTATTTCATTCCATACCTAAGTATTATGGAATTACTTATTCATTTCCATTTGTGTTTCCGTTGACAAAGAATTGGTAGCAAATAACAATGTCACAAATCAATAACATGTTTAACGAGGGAATACTATATTTAGTTGAACATATACAGTACATACATAGTTTAAAGTTCCTATTAATTAAGCTTTCAAATTTATTTATGTGTTTTACTTGGTTCAATGCAAAAATAAAATTGATTTAATTAAATTAATTAGGCAGAAAAAACTAAATAATGCCAATATTATTTATCTCCTACAAGCCCAATCCACATTCAAGCCCTTAAATTTAGAAATTATGTAAACTGATTAGTGAAAAGACGAACAGAGAAACAATAAAAATTTAACAATAAGTAAGTCATTATAAGTAAATGTTATGCTTCATACGTACAAAAATATATTGACCTTTGAGTTGAGAATAAAATAGTTTTATAATATGTGAAAATATTCAGATTATTATGAGCAAACATTACAATTCTAATATTCATTAAAAAAACAATGCCTATTGACGTCAATAATAAACATTAAATTCTGTAAACAATAAATTTAAAAAAATGTGAAGACATTAAACAGATTTTGACTATGTTTGGCTCTCATCTTTCTTCTTTTAATGACAATGATGAACTAGGACAAGATTTTTGCGCCCACTCATGTTGTGCGTGTTATATTTGTACATGAATGGAAAGGTCCTACAGTTTTATGCCGAATCCGAACGGCAAGGTGAAAAGCTTTTCTCGCGAAATTTTTGCTGTTGTAGGTTTGCCATTGCCTGCCAGAAGGTGGTGCCGTGTAGAAAATTTATTTTTCCAACTTTTTGATTTTGCCTTTGCCGAGAATACTGCGTAACGGGCCTTTTATCTGATTTAATTTTTGTCGCCGTAGTTTTAAGCAAATATAAACAGTTTTATTGGTAAGGCTATTATATAATTAAAGAGAAGTAATTCAAAAAGTTATAGCAAAATGTAACAATAATAATCTGTGACCGTTATATTTATACAATAAAATATATTTAATATATATGTAGTATTTTTATGAAGCAATTTGTAATGCACACAGTTGACACAGCAGAATAACAAATTACAAAATTCGATACCAAATACAACGAATACAAAATTACTTTGTATATCGTTAAATATATGAATATATAAAATATATGAAAATATAGATACAAATATTATATAAGTTAATTGCAGACAATATACAAATAAAATTATTATATTTTCGTGAAACGAAGCAAATATCATAAATTAATAATAGCGAGATTAATTTACTTTAAAATTTCACGTTAATATACTCATACTTTCCATCACATTAATTAAGTAATACTTATATATGCTATACTACTTATTATTTAAATTTAGTTACATATGTTGCATATTAAAAGTATTTAGTATCACTGCAGTATTGTAATTGAAATTATTTATTAGTAGTAGTCATTCTCTAAATAAAAATATTTAAACTCAACCAAGACCCATACATAGTTGAACTACGCTATGTGTAAACAAATAATTTGGTAGCTACCACTCGTTGAGGCTATGGTGACTAAGGCATCTTAAAAGCAATGTTTAAAAAGCTTCTGTCCTGACCAAGGGACACTATACTCCAAATACTTATAGTTCAATTCTTACCAATATTTTTGAAAAATATGATATTAGGCGTTTTTCGTTTTTAACTCAAAGCACAGAGTAGAGCAGACCTCAAGAGCATCGAGAGAGCATGCTCTTGGAGTTTTGAGTCAATTATAAAACTCTTTGAGTACGAGCTGACAGACAACAAATAAAATACTTATAATAAATACATTTTATTTTCTATACATATTTAAAAAAAATATATATTTTACGCTTAAGAAAAAATATTACGTTTTTTTGACAACTCGTACTCTCTCCTGAGTTAATAAAGATAAACGCTTATTGGGAAAATCGTGTTTAAACATAAATAACGAAATAAAACGAAAGTGGTCGCTGTGGCGTAGTGTTAGTGCGTTGGACTGCTACGCAGAGTGTCCGGGATTCGAATCTCGGCATAGGCAAAATCAAAAAGGTCGGTCTAGGCCCTCCATGGGCTGTTGTGTCATTAAAAGTAAAGTAACGAAATAAAACATGATTCGAGAAACTTACGATTCAATCCGCTATACTAGCGTTGTAGCGTTCGTCTTTAAAAGGAACATTTCTAGTAACATCTACTAAGTATATCCGAAATGCGGAAAAAGTTTATTTTTCAAAACATCGAACGTGGAAGGCCCCCTTCAGGCTTACTCCTCATTTACACACCGAAAGATTTCTTGCCGTCAAGCCGTCTTCTAGAACATGAGGGCAAGTCCGTACCCGTTCTCTTTCGTCTTTTCTCTCTCGCTTACGAAAAAATATTTCTGTTTAAGCGAATATTTCGTTTCAAAATGGAAGTTAGAAAATGCAGTGGAACATTGAACAATCAGAAATTATTCTCTCACGTATATGTTATTTCCCTCTCTCAATGATCCTTTGCAGCAAAGATAATAATTAATATCTATGATCATAAATCCATAAACATATCTAACTATGCCAATCATTTGGAAGTAAGTTAAATTCTAACTGGGTAAAATGCTCTTAATTGCTTATGCTTAATATTTCAAAATCTTTAACTCTATATAATAAAAAATAATATGATATAAAATTATAATTATAAACTCGCTCAAATACAAGCAAATAAATAAATATAACTTATAAGTGTCTGAAACTTCCACTTTGGCACTACAAAAGACATTACAAACTACCATATAAGAATATGAAAATAAATATAAACATTGTATGCACTATATATTTATATTTAATATATTTAGTGTATTTTAGTAGTAAGTAGACTCGTGATATATTGTTTAAGTTTATTGGGAAACAAATTGTTGAAGTTTTTTTTGTGTTCATATATAAATATTTATAGTATATATTTTATTTGTTCAATTGTTTATACTTAATTCATAGTAGCAATTTATACTGATTTTAAATATAACCAAAGGTTGTTATTATTACCAAAAATTACAAATAAACATGTAAATGTTTTAGTTTATTATACCTCATTCTACTACGCTTCTACGCTTTTTTATTCAAATATTTAACGTATTTTTTTCAAAATATTTTTAGTGTTTATTAATTAAACGGTGTCAATTTTTAAATTCAATTCTTATTATTACATATTATAATAAACTTTCAAGTAAATTCGATAATACGATAAATAATAAAATTTAAACTTATACAAATGTTAATTGTTATAAGTTTATGGGAAGGAACACAAATTGTGGGAAGCATCACACCGTAAACAAAGTAACATTATAGGTGGTAAGTATCTTTATCCAGTATAATCTATCTCCAATTCCAGTTCAACCTAAATGTAAGCCCCGATTTACATTTCAAAACTTGAACGTCAAATTTAGCTATTCTCCATTGAACTTGCTGCACACTTCTGGCAACCCTTCTCTCCCAACAATCTCAAAAATTAACGTTCAAACCTTGTAAATTATATTTAATTATAGATAATTTCAAACCCGCTCATCCCCCTACAGTTCTCGCGGAAAATTTTGTTTTAATTTGCCTATCGACAGAAAACGGGTGCCTCTGGTGAATACGGTGGTTTTTGGCCAGAAATTCTTTCACAATGATAGCCTTGTGAGATGGTGCGTTGTCGTAGTGCAAAATCCATGAGTTTTCTTTCCACAATATTGACCTTTTCGACGAATTTGCTCTCTCAAACGCCGACCTCATTTATAGTATCCATTTCCTTCACTTTATTGATGTTAACTTCAGTTGAGTACGTTGATGGAAGACTTCCACAACATCTCGACAGCTTTTGAATGCCCTGTACCATTCATATGCACGTGTTTTTGATAAAAGCTATTCACTGTAAGCCTTCTGTAATATTTTCAGCAATTCGACACAAGAAATTCCATTTGCAATACAAGATTTGAGACAAATCTTTGATCGATATTTTTATGTAGGTAGTCTTTGTAAAAATCGCAAAACACATTTGAGATGAACTGATAAAATCGAGCACTGTAAACAAACTAAATGACAGACCATGATTAAACTTGTTGTCAGGATAGACGACAGACATAGCCAATTTAGCGATAAAAATAATTTTTAAAATACTTTTAAGCTGTCTTTTTAAATGCTAATTTCCCGGTACTCTTTTGACAGAATGTGTGTGAGCCAATTGCTGTAGGTGTTCTAATATGAGTGCACGAATTTTTTGCCATTTTTTTTTTTTTTGTGTAAGTGGCAGCTTTAAAATTTAACAGTTATCGTCTAAGATAGTTCCGATTATTATTATTCCGCGCTGAACAAAGGAAAAACATTTTATCATTGTGAAAATGAGGTCGGAAACGCAGTGTCAGTAAATGACATTCGGTACAGGAACATGATAACGGAGTTCTTGTGCCCTTAACTGGACGGTAAGAATCTGGACATGCGGCTTTAGCAGGACGTCGCTTCCTCACACATTGCGATGAAATAATACATTTATTGTAGCAACGGTTTTCAGACTGAACCATCTTCCGAAATTCCGATGTTAACTGACCACCAAGATCGTGCGATTTCTTTCTTTGGAGTTTTGGGAAATCCCAGATCTATGCGAAACCACAAGCAATTCCTGAGCTCAAGGCCGAAATCTAACGCATCATCTGAGAGATAGAGCTACATCTTTCCCAAAATGTCATCAAAAATTTCATTCAATGAGCAAGGGGCTGCGGCGGCCATTGCCCCCAACTGAATCGACACATGTCTACTTTACAATGCAATAAAAATATCACGACTCTATCAAAAAATATGAGTTTTATTTTAAATGTTATCTCATTGGGACACCCTTTACATACTCGTACATATGTTAGAAAAGCAATGACAACACGTATCTGGTTTCTGCAAAGTTATTACCTATTTTCTTTGTCCAACAATACAATTCTTATTGCTCAAATGTAAGTAATGCCATAGCATGGTTCTGAGCAAGCTTACTTCATAATCTTCGTGATCGCTGTTCCTCGGCATTCAAATGAGTTTCGAACAACGTTCAGCAGTAGTTATAGAACCTGAATGTAAATTTAAATTCACTACCATTTTTATTTATATTTTATTTTAATAGTTACATACAATAAATAAAAATATATAAAAAAAAATTTCATATTCCATTGAAATGCTTATTTACATTACAAGTTATAAGCTTAAAAATTAATCTTAAAATGTTGTAAATGGCATTTAAAACAAGCACATTAATTTGTTTTTGTTTTTGAAAATATGTAGTTTTTAATTTTAAAGTTTATTTCACTTTTTTCTTGTATGCTTAACGGATTTAAGTGGGGTTTGATGATAACTCGAATAATATCTCATTAATTATGTACTTCGCTTCTAAGTTAAAAAAAAAAAATTTTTAGTAACGATAAATCTAAAACCACATTTCCCGTAATCTTGTTCCCTGTTTACAAATTTTATTTATTAATTGTAGAGAATTTCAAAACCGCTCATCCCCCTACAGTTCTCGAGGCGAATTTTCTTTTAATTTTTCTATCGACAGAAAACGGGTGCCTCTGGTGAATACGGGGGTTTCTGGTTCTATTAATCTGAATCAGAACAACAATGTTTAACAACGCCTCTTGCGCAAATATTATATCCATTTTGATCACTTTCCATTGAACTTGAATGCATTGCTGGTCCACGAAATATAACTGAGTTTTTATCAGTTTCATAGATTTTTACCTCATACAAGAGCGAGGGTTTCTGCATTATTTTGGATACATTCTCCCATATATAAACTGCTACATTTTCTGTAGTACTTGGCTGTAATAAAACAAAAATTTCACTTTCTGTATTTCGAAAGAAGCTATAGTACGTTTATTTTAATACGAAAATTTATTGCGATTTAGTAATGAAGGGAGAGTGTTCGAAATACAAGAAGTGCTCGTATATTACAAACTTATTTTGGTTTTACAGCTAAATTAAGTAATTGAAAAATATAAAGGTGAATACTTACCTTATCTTGAAAAAAATCAACATCTTTATCTAAATTTTTATGATCCAAATGATCGAAAATCACTTCATCCATAGATTTTTTTAAATCAGTTATGTTCATTACCATGCCAGTGCGTCTATCGATTGGGCCACGGACAGTTAACTCAACTATAAGAGGGGAAAATGTGCAATAAAAGAAAGAAAAATAAATGTTATAATTGTTAATATAAATAGAAATATACAATATCAATTACATATTTGAGTTTTTTAGTAGGTGTCATTGCGCAACACATCCATTGAGATCATTTCTCATGTATCCGCTCTATTTACATTCTAATATAGTTTATCACCGCAAATAAAACTAACATGAAAATCCAGTGGATCTGCACCATCACATATAAGAGTCTCACCTAGTGCCATTATATGTGGTTTATGAATGTTCATGGTATAAATGCATATACAGAGAAGAAATTCGATTTAACTCCGCGAATATTACAAAAAGCTACACTACAATTTTCCAACATTTATAGACAAAATTAAAACAAGACAAGAGGCAGGGAATTCAATCACTGCACACCGATAAAGAGATACACATGTCCTATGAACTACGTCAAGTCATCAAACATACCAAAAAAAAACCCGCAAATTATCATTTAAAAACCCACTTTAAGGGATTGATTGATAAGTTGTCGCCACTGTCCTCTATCTGTTATTTAGTTTGTTTATAGTGTTTGATTTTGTTTTAAATTTCCTATTGCAAATGAAGTTTCGTGTACCGAAGCTGAAAGGATATGGTCAAAACTTGCGATTTCAACTTATAAACGATTTTCATTAATATGGACAACAACATGGACAAGTAGTGGAAGTTTAAGTATACATTAAAGTTTTCAACATTTTTTTGACTCACCAATATAGTTGTGACCATGCCCGTTAATATGATTACATTTTCCATATACTTCCTGATTTTCAGCATCGGTCAGATGTTGGCTGAAATATATATGTATGATTGATTACATTATTTAATGTTGGTTGTTGCTATTACTAAATTATACCTAAACGTAGCAAGATTAAATACAGTCATTTCTCGTGATATATGTATGTATGTAGAAAAATATATCTCTAAAATTGAAAAAAAAATTTAAAACCTATCTCAATTTACAAAATTATTTATGTTTTTTATTTGGAAAATTATTTCTGAATGTGGCAAGTTCATATTGTTAAGAGTGTGCGTAATGTATAGACGTTGCAGCCAAGGTCTGCCCACGTGTTTGTGTACAAAGAGAAACCTGGATGTTGGAAAGTTGCAATCCCAACAATCATCCGAAGTCTTAACCAATTGACTCGCACTCCTCCTATCGCAAAACACCCCTCAACGCACATTTCCCGCTTTGTGCGTACGGCTGCCAAAGAGCTGCTAGGCTACTACCGTCAACGGAGATATATGTGGTACGACCAAGAGTGTCGCGATGCTACTGAAGCCAAAAACACTGTATATAGATCCACCCTACAGTCAGTTGCAACGCGAGCTGCTAAGAAGCGATAAAGAGAGTTGAGGATAGAGGAAAAATGCCTCTTTAGGCGCAATAAAAGAGACTTGAACGAGGTCCGAAAATTTTTCGAAAGAATAAGATGCCTGTCGGGAATCTAGTGACAGATGTTCAGGGTATTATGAGATTATGAAGGGAGCACTTAATGATGATGACGGCAAAAATCTCGCCACTGCGGAATCTGCTGCGGAAACCCCAATCACTGTCACCGCCGCTCGACTATGACGAGGTCTTAAGAGCCATCGCTCGGCTGAAAAACAATAAGGACTGGAGGCGAAGAGCTCAAAAAACGTATGCACTAGCTTCTATGCAGAATATGGTCGGATGAAAGCATGTCAAGTGATTGTACGACATCACGATTTTGGTATCCCTGCAAAGCTCATTCGTCTTTGCAAAATGACACTGTCCAATACCACCAGTGCAGTGAAAATTGGGACAGACCTCTCCGCACCATTTGATACCAAAAGAGGTTTTAAACAAGGTGACTCCCTATCGTGCGACTTCTTTAACCTTATGCTGAAGAAAATAATTAGAGTTGCGAACATCGACATCTCTGGCACTATCTTCTACAAGAGTGTCATGCTGCTATATACGCTGATGATATTGACATCTTTGGCACCGGCGCAAGAGCAGTTAGTGCAGCATTATCCAATCCGGAAAGGGAGTCTCGTCAAATGGGTCTAGTGATGAACAAGAAAAAAACGAAATACTTTTGTGTCATAAATAAAGAGTAACTGTTGCCCAACAGGTGTTACTACGGGCTCAGTAGGCAATTCAGAAAAGCCTACTCGGATGTTCTCTCGACCGACGAAAATAATGTTTTATAAATCCTTCATCCTTCCCGTCCTAATGTATGGCGCAGAGACGGGGACATTCACCACCAATGGTGAGAGTCTGTTAGGAGCGTTCGAGAGGAAGATATACCGCAAGATAAATGGACGACGTATATCGAATAAGATGGAACCATGAGTTGTTTGAGCTGTACGTCGATACTGACATAGTTCAGCGGCTTCGCTGGTTGAGTCATGTTAAGCGAATGGAGGAAGGCGCTCCAGCTAGAAGGGAACCATGGTTGAGGAACACGCAGAAGAGCATGTCCTAATCACCGTTGGGCCCTTATCAATTGGCGCCAGCGCGCATATAGCAGAGGTGACTGGTGAAACTTTATCGAGGCGGCCAAGATCGATCATCGGTTGTAGTACCAGCTAAGTATGTTTTTAAACAAAGTCAAATTAACTCTGGCAAACCAGAGAGAATAACAATGCATATAGAACACTCAAATCCGATGATCGTTTCGTAACCAACCACGGTTCTCATCAGTGATCTTAGTAGTAAATCTTTGTGTTTCAATAATCAATATAAGCTACTCGTATTTGGAATTGCAACCGAGAATTACCATTACAAGAATTTCAAATATTTTCACTGATTGGTATCATTGTAACAGACATACAAACACTATTTCTTATAAAGGGGGGTCCGTCTAACATATGGAATTTGAACCACTGGCTATTTTGAATGTGGCAACTCGAATGTCATTCGTATTATTACGAAAAATAAGTTGTATTCTTGCGGTTAACGAAATACACCTGAACAACGTTGAGAAATACTAAACTTTTACTTGCAAAGTGGAGTATCTTCTACCGAAAGTGTAAGCAAATAATGTTCAAAATTGGGTAGAAGAGAAGCGCCTTACACGCAAATTGTGGATCAATTTGTAAAACATGTGCGTGAAACTGGATCTTTATTGGATAAAACAGCCATTGGTCAAATACCGGCTACATATAGTCGAAACTGTACTGAAAAATTGGGTTGATCGTATGGGTCATTTGAATGAGATCGTTTTCTACAATTAACGGAAGGATTGTACTTTCGAATAATAAAAACTACATTGAACAAAATTGCTTATTTACATACACCAAAATCAAATTCCACATTATAAAAGTTACTTGTGTGTTGTTACTCTCTTTTGCACTACTCAGCAAATAAGTACAAAGTGAAGGGTGTATAAAAGTTGAGGTGTACATTTTATTACTGTTATTTTTATTATTAATAAACGACATACATATGAGCATATACTAAGTACGTACGTATAAATGAAGTATATATATATATATATACATATGTACAAAATATATTGCATATGAAATGAAAAATGTTGCTTTATTATATGTTTACCTGTGTAAGCGGTGGCTAGCGCTGAAGGTTTCCTTGCGGGTTAGAAATGCAGTAAGTGGAATCGAACACATTGATATTTTTGTGGTTTATCGCTGAATGATTATTAGATGCACTGAAGTTATCAAATTAAGGGAAGAATTAATCAATTGAAAACAGTTTTTATAGTATACCATATAAGTATATATTTAAATACTTATGTACAGCTTACTTTTATATATGTACATATATTCGACAATTTAAAAATTAAATTTGTATTCATATACTTACGCTTTTTTATAGTATGCGTACTTTATTTACAAAGCGTAATTCCTTACAATATATCTCTGTATGTATATCTCTTTACTTTCTAATATTTTATATTAACAAAGTCGCGACTTCACAACTGTGCAGAAGCTCAAAAACAATTTATTAATTGTACTCTACCAATCGTTAACTTGTTGACGTCTCCAATCTTTAACAAAGATATTAATTTGTAGAGATTTAATAAAGTTATATTATAAAGTGCGAACACAATGGACTCGGCAACGACATTGCGCCATTTGTCAACACTTAGCATCCAATTTTATAAAGGCGAACTTAATGGCTGCGACATCGCATCATTGCGCAACTGTGAAATTTGGTGATGTAGTCGACTTCAACCTAATTCTATTTCAACATGCAGTAGAACGAAACCAAAAGAAACAAATTATCAACCTTGAAATTATACAATTTGCTTGTTTATGTTATTTTCTTTGAAAAATTTTAATTTAACATATTTAAATATTATTGTTTTATATCAGTATAAAATAAATAATGATTTAAAGTATTTTTTCGTTGCTGCGTTCGTCGTGTTTCAATCACAGACAATATGACGAAATTTAATGCGGAAGTCATATTGTTGTCATGATGCAATGACGCTGTCACATCCATTGTGTTCGTACCTTAAATGTTAGAAAGTATAGAGCAGTGTTGATTGTGAGCTTTTCGTTAAGCTTTTCTCCGTTTAAGCTCTTCGTATTCAGTAGTAATTGTGATTTTTTTTGGAAACCGAGAACTTTAAATTTAAATAAAACAGATAATAATGTTTTTAATGTCCATGAAATTTGCTTTATTTTAAAGATAATTTTTCGCGGCTGGCGCGTACTTGGGTGACATAATCTGGAGATCAAATTTTCAAACAAGTTGAATCTTGTAAGTTATAGGTTATAGAGTGGATGGACGCAAGCTTAATTGTTAAGCACGATAATAATCCACAAGAAATTCTCGAATTACCATTACTTCCAGAAAAAGTCGCCGTATGGTAAGCTTTTTGGGCCGGTAGAATCATTGGTCCATATGTCTTCAGAAATGATGTTAGAATGTTACAGTCAATAGTGTGCGGTACAGAGACATGGTTACTAAGTTTTTCGTGCCTCATTTGGAAGGCAAATTAGACGTCATATACATATGTACATACGCACCAGCTGCGGCGGCTACATGCCCGAAATCATGTTCAAAAATTATCTTTTTCTGTGTTTTATTTCAATTTAACCACCTCTAATAAAAAAATCAGCCGATTCAAGTGTTTCGAAAATAAACAGAAAAAAGCTAATTACTATTCCATTGTTTTACTTAATTCACTTCTGGTACTCAAGACTATTTATTACCTTTCTAATAAGCGTGCCCAGAGTGTGGAATGCTCATAATTGATTTAGTTGGCTATATGCAGACAAGGACCAATTTTCTTACTGATTTTAGTATATTTTTCACTAAAATGTACCACGCCAATATTTCCTATATTCAGCACCCTTTTTACTAATGCAGTTTTATATAAAGCTCCTATTTCTATTCAGAACCCATTATTATTAGTCCACAATTACATATGTATCTCTTTCCTTCCAGCGGACTTAGTTCTAAAAATAACCTCCAGCATAACTCGAAAGATGTAATCGATATACCTTTGGAATGTTTACACTGCTCCACGGAGACCGAATTGCATGACCGCATTCAAAAAAACCAAAGGGTGTGATTAGCGCAGTTCTTGGTATGTCACCTTCTGCCACCGGAATCTGCTGGAGCGGAGTATGGAGAATGTAGTATTACCATGAAAGAGTTTGGTGAAGTCCTGGGAATGGAGAAGTGCATACCTATCGGGAAGTTACAGAATTTCGACCACTGTAGTCACCACATTCACTCTCCTTTTTTTTAACTAGATGGATAGGTTAGTTGTATTTATCCGATTTAAAAAAAAAAAAGAAATCAAATTCAGCTTTGGCGGCGTTATACTCTTCTGGGTTAAGCCTACGTGCTCTTTCGAAAACAGGAGCGCCAGTGGTCAGAATGAAATGTTCCACGTGTCGTTTAATGAGGGGTAAATGCTTTTGTGTGATGCCAGTAATTTCAGGAAATTCTGTCAGTTTCATTAATTGTCGAAATCTTTAGTAGGGCTAATGACACCTTTAGATGTGAGCTTAGTAATATTATCGCCAATAAGTTGCCCTTTGAGGTCGATAAGAAGGTTGTAGTATGTGAGTAGATCGGCTCCGATGATAGCATATGGTACAGACTAAAATGTCCATTCGATTGCTCTACGTGGCCCTAGATCGAGTGAAAGTCGTTTATCACCAAATGTTATGTTTATTGTGTCGTTGAAGAAGAGACATCCCTGGGAGAAGAGACAGGTGATCAAGTTTTACTTCAAAAATATTGGTTGGAGATTGATTCTCCACGATTTTATCGGCAATGAGTGCGACATTGTCATATCATCCGATAATTTTTAAGTATTTTTTAGAGTGGCATCATTGCACTTTGTTGAGAAATTATCGAAATTCTAGTAGTCGGAAGGTCACAGGTAGGGACGTGGGGTGTGATACATAGAATCTGCAACATGAATTTTCACGTTCTGTTTAGACCGCCCGAACGAATGAACATTCTTTCGCATATAAATTGTATCTAATAAACTTTCATTCGCGCAACTATTTGCAACTGCCGAATACAGGCTCCGAACAAACATCAAAAGCCATCGTGCTCGCTTGCTCGGTGTATATATACGGCAACTTATAATGTTCACAAATGTCCCTAATTAAATTTTCTAGTAAAATGCGCAGAAAAAAAAAACAACAACATTTCATTGCAATTTACGTCAACTACGTATTTACTTCTTTTCCAGTTGTTTTTTTCTTTTTACTTAATTTTTACAATTACACAACAACCGCAATATTGGGTATACAGAATACTGAACTCAGTCCGATAATCCCGAACGAAGATTTTTTCATTCGTTCGGAGTATGTAACCGTACACACCGCCTGAACATTTTATAGCGAAATGAGCCGAAAGAAAGAAGATTATTTCGTTCGTTCCGGCGGTCTAAATACAGCGTTACAAGCGTAAAGAAATTACGAACTATTCACAATAGTTTAGAAATGATTGATATATTAGAATGAGAGGAAAGAGAATAGATAATCGCTACCGTTGTTTCAACATCAGCAGCATCTTCAAGTGAGCTTACAAGTTAGTTTTACACTGCTATATCGACTTAGTATACTGTAAGGTAAGATATAAATTTAAGCTACTTTATACAATATTATATATGTTACATGTACTAGGTCCTTTTATGTTGACTATATTTACAGTTCTTTAATTAAGTGGACAAAATTATGCCGCTAACTTTAAACTTTGTACATTTTTGATGTCAAATTTATAATGTACGTATGTATGCATATGTACATTTACATAATTTTAAACATCTAAAAGTAATAATAGGCCAATTCTCTTTACATTTTGTGGCATGATTGCTCAGATTTATAATTGATTTTCATTGTGTGAGCTATGTATGTATTTGTTAGTTAATACGAGGTCAAACCTTTTGCAAGTGTCATTGTTGTTAGCGCACACATACAACAGAAATGGCCTATAAATCAAAAACACTTATCTAAAAACACCAATACGAGTATAACAGTGTAAAAAAAAAAGTGTTTTCTGAAATTCTATATAGGATATATGTGTATGCGTTTTGAAGCATTTCTCAGAAGAGAAGTTCACTTTCTGAGTTTTCCATTACTTTTTAATTCAGTTTGCATGTTGTTCAAGTTTTTGGAACACTATTGATTAGTACTTACATACAATACCTACTCGTACTTACTTCTGCTAAAGTACAAGCATACAAATGGTATGTTGTATGTGTATTCATTTATTTTATACCCTACAGTAGCAATTAGAGTAGAAATCCAATGGGCGGTGGTGCAAATAATATTAGTTGCTATTACTATTAATGTTATACCAACACTGAATTCCATTTTGACTACTCTCTGAAGGAAATGGAACATTTTGAAGGCACCTGCAGAAGCCTTCCTCTCCATATCTTTTTTCGAGCATGATGTCATTAAGCGGAAGGCTTCGTCACCCCTACCGTCAAGAACCTACAAGAAAGCATTCCCTTTCCCATTCCATATAGCTTATACTTAGGAAAACTTTTCACAAAAAATTATGTAAAAAATTCCACCCGTCGCAAAATATTCAATAAAAAAATCTTCTACAAACCTTCTTCAAGCAGTTTTGTAGAAATAACATCTATGCAGAAACTTCTTTTTACTTTTGTTAGTTTTTCTCATTTATGCAAGCGAAACACTTGCTACAGAGATTTGAGGACTAGTTTGGATTCAGGATACAAAAGTAAAAACAAATAACTGTGAGCGTCAGTGAGATGCCCTACAGAAATTTACTTCTTCAGAACGTTTGAGTTTTGGGGTTTCAGGTAAAGTTTAGTAAGCTTGTAAAAACCAGAGTATATGGCAGGCATTACAGGCATAGCCGGAAGGAATTTTCAACGATGTGCTAATTTATGCAAACAATAAGCCTTGTATAGTTCAGTATGATCATTCTCTGATTAACTCCATTTTGATCGTTTCCATTTCCAATGCATGTAACGCCCTCTGCAAAATCATCATCTCCATCAAAAAAATTTATTTGCTTCATCATTATAATTATAATTTTACCATCATCATCATTAATATAATAATCATCATTAAAATATTCAGGTTGTATGATCTCAACAGGTGAAAAATTTTCCACTTGCCGTTCTGAAAACTCGCGAATGTCATAATGTTGACTTGAGACTTGGCGAATCTTTTCTATGCTTTGTTGTGCTGATGCGAGTTGTTTTCTTTCCAAAGAGGAAAGATTTTCATGCAAATTTTCGTTGAGAAGCTGGGAATTCGGCTACCTCAATGACTGCCTGGTGCTGTATAATCTGAGGACCTTCGTCGGGACTCAATTACTTGAGTGTTGATGCAATTATTTGCTCTAATGAACTCATTTGCCATTCATACTGGCTCTCCTCATTAATCTTTGCTAGTTGTTTCTCAAAAAAATTCGAATTTTGTTGTGCCACAAGTTACTTGCGAAATCTACAATCTCGCGATCTCTCGGTTGGGGTTTTTTCACGATAGCAGAATCGCTCTCAGCTCATTCTTTCAGCTCTAGAAATAGCTAAATGTTTTTTTTTTTTTAAATAAGATTTTTCTAGCAATCAAGTATGAAAAAAAATTGGCGAGAACTAAAAATTTGACGAGTATGAAAAAATCTTGACTAGATCTAGAGAGCGCTGCCCATCATTTCCGGGGCAATTTTCGCAGTAACGATTATCGTTTACCCTAGGCGTAAATATAGAAAACGATTCTAAAAGAATAAACTTCAATAAACTTCAACACTGAAAAAAAACAGACTTAAAACATGTTGCAATACTTAATCGAATATTTCTAGGAGGAGTTACGTATAAAATTTGACATTTTACAATGTCCCTATAAAAGTGAAGATCCAAATTAATCTCGATTGTCAAAAAGCGTTTCTTTACAAAATATGAGTTGTCAGCTCTTGTTGAGGATCTATGCTCGAGGGTAAATGAAGATCTATGTGCTATTGGCAAGTGGCTCAATGTTAACATGCTCCAGTAAATTCTTCGAAATTATTTGTTCTGCTTATTGCCACAACATTTTACTCACTTAATGATTTTTCTACTATTTTACTCCACGGATCTAAGTTGGAATTTGTTACTACTGTACCTTGGATTCTTGGGTTCATTATTAACTCATATCCCTTTCATGTCAGGATCACATTAACTCTGAGGTGAGTAAAGCGTACCTAGTTCTGCGAAATCTGAGAATGACTGCTGCCCGTGGTGCCCGTTTCATTTATGTTATAAAAAGGTTAGAACAAATCTTTGCCCTCAAGTGGGAAAATTCTTGATCTTGACCTCTTTGGATATTTGGATGCCAGGAACTGTATCTTTCTGCATAGGCTCATTTGCCATACACACTGAATCCAAATTATTTGAATGACAAGCTTCAGTTGTGTAATCCAAGCTCAAGCAAAAACCTTTTGATCAGAAGGCATAATTTGATTGGAGAGAATAATTCTTTGTGTAAAGAAATTTCTATCAAACATCTCGTGATTTTTTTTTTTTAAATTAATAAACATTTTTTTTGCTATTAAATTGTTTAATTGGTTTCGATTAGTTTATAGTTTGTTGTGCTGTACTGCAATTAACATTCTAGGAAAGATTAACTTCAATTTTAAACCATTCTTTATAATTTTAAGTGCATATATATTTTCTTTTTGAATATACTTATTCATACATACATATACTTATTTATACATACATATACTTATACTTATACATACATAAAATCTCTTTATAATTTCTTTTGCGTGATTCGCTGGAATTTCACATTTTGAATTTCTTCTTCATAGCTACATAAACTCTGATTTGCAAGTATTTATCAATAAAAATGGGTTCACTTATCATCTTTCAAGTCATCTGTAACCGCTGAAAACATAATTTCTTACGTTGAAAAACATGCGGGTATTGATAATACATTGACAACACATTGCTTGCTAAATGCTTGTAAGTCCAAAAATTATATTAAAATTTACTATCAAAATGCATCTGCACTGCGCACTCAAGCCAGCACAATATTCGCTACATCTGCTCAGTTGGAATATGACGTCATTGTTTTAACAGAGTCATGGTTGAATGCTAATTTTTTTGATGAAGAGTTTCTTGACCCCAATCTATACATTGTTTCCGTAAGGATCGTGATGCTGATAAAACGGGATGCAAGCGTGGTGGTGGAGGCCTAATAGCAGTAAATCGATTACTGCTACTGGGATCTACTGAATCACTATTCATATGTGTATCGTAATTACATACCCACCGAATAGTTCTCTTGAATTATATAAAGCACAGGTAGACAATATTTACTTGTAATATCGTAACTAATCAAACTGGTGATAATAATTTATGCATATTAGGTGATTTCAAGTTAGCTAATATGATTTGGAGCTATGTTTATGATGATGTTATGTTAACACTAGATAGTGTTAACATGAAAATACTCAATATAACATGAAAATAGGAAAATAATGATTTTTATGTTGGGGAATATTTATTTTTTTTTTTTAATATTATTATGATTTTAAATTTTTGAAAATTGTAAGTACAGAAAAATATTACTGGAGCTCAAAAACGTATTATTTTTGACAAAAACTTTAATACAGGAAAAAGCCGAAATTTTTAAGTAAATGTAAATTATTTTTATAATATTCAAAACTGATCAATATCTATTAGTCTTTAAAGTGGTTTTCAAGAACTAACATCAAGCTACAAAAAAATATCAGTAAGATGTTGGTCCTCCTTTAGCCCGTATTACAGCCATTATCCTTGACGGCATCGAATCAACCAAAATTTGTAGGTTATCTTTGGTAATAACTTCATACCAAACATATTATGCCATAAGTGTTCGATAGGATTGAAATCGGGCGAGTTTCCCGGCCAAGTCAGGCGTGAAATTCCGATGTCCATGAATATTTTTTCAAGCTGTAAGAAAAGGATTTTATTTTTAAATGTTCTGTTTTTAATTTTACATTCTGTAAGAATCAAACAAAATATAGCATGGAAAATTTACCGATTTTGCACAGTGGCAAGGCGCAGAATCGTCCTGGAAAATTGCGTTCATACTGCAGCTTAAATGCTGGCACTAAGTTTTTCTTTATGACTTGCCCATATTTTTCAGTATTCATAGTTCCTTCTGAAAAGTACAAAGGACCACGTACGTAGTAGGAAAAGCATCCTCACATAATCTGCCTTTGTGGGAGTTTTACTGTTTTTACTATACAGTTTTCTTTATAACGTTCACCATTGGAACGGCGCACGTACGGCAAATTATCGGCGCTTAGCAGGTTAAATTTGCTTTCATCAGACCAGAGGACATTTCGCCACTACTCCAGTGTCCAGTTTTAATAGTTTCTAGCCCAAGCAAGACGCGCTTTTCTCATTTTTTCAGTCAACAATGGCTTTTTTGCAGGACGCCTTCCATATAAACCAGCTTCTCGCAGTCTCCTGCGTACAGCTTCAACACTAATATTTACGCAATGATAGGTTTCTAGCTCGGCCCAAATAGTTACTGCACTTTAAAATCGATTCTTTGTGCTAATATTTTTTATAAGGCTATCAATTCTGTTACTGCACGTTGCACGTTTAGGACCAGACCCCTTTTTCATCTACAGGGACTCCATAGCGGTCGGTGTGGCGTAGTGGTAGTGCGTTGGACTGCTACGCAGAGTGTCCAGGGTTCGAATCTCGGCACAGGCAAAATCAAAAAGTAAAAAAATTATTTTTCTACCCGGCACAACCTCTTGGCAGGCAATGGCAAACCTACAAGAGTAAAAATTGCTATGAAAAGCCTTTCACTTCGCCGTTCGGATTCGGCATTAACTGTAGGTCCCTTCCATTCATGTACAAATATAACACGCACAACATGAGTGGATGCGAAAAGCTCGGCCTAGGCCCTCCATGGGCTGTTGTGTCATTAAAAGTAAAGTAAGGACTCTATTTTTTTTTTTAAACGGACAATTGTAGAATGTGAGCAACACAATTTTTCAGAAATTTTCCGGTAGAAAAGTCCTGGGTCCACTAATGTAAGTACAGCGAATTTTTTTTCATGTGTCATCTGCTTATATTTTGCACTCATTACTGCACTTATTTCACAAAAAACCCTTCTGCGTTATTAAACAAATGCACTAGAATAACTAATTTTTGTTGTCAACACATTTGGAATAATTTAAACCGGGAAATCCCCTTTATCGTAGCAAGAAAAAATAAGTAAATTACCCAAATTTTTACATATTAAAAGTGTGTTGCCAGTGGTGCGGTTTTCGTGGCCGCCAGTGTATAGTGGATAACTTGAGACTAATAGTAGTAAATTCCTAGACTTTAACTACAAATCTTGTCATTTTATTGTCTTGAATCGCCTATTTATGGTCGTACTATTGATTGGAATTTTGAGCTTGAAAAATTTAATTTTCTCGGTTCCTTTAGATTTTTTTGAGTCTAAAATTGTTAGTATTTGTACCGAATATATTCCACGCATTAGTAATAATAATTATGCTATAAACTAGCATGGTATACGCCTAATTAGTTTTGTAAAAGATAAAATAAAAGTTATATGAGGGAATTTAATACCTATAATTGGATTAATACCTATATAAACATTATATTATATTTCTAACCTGGAGTCTAATATTAAAACGAATCCAAAGCAGTATTGCCGCTATGTTTACTCTAAGAAGAAAAGTTATAATATTCCATCTTCGATGCTTTTAAATGATGAACAATCAATCGAATAACTAGTGCCATCGAAACAGCAAATCTTTTTGCAAATTTTTGTTATCTCACTTTGGGCCAGGTTTGTTTTCATCTGATATTATATTATATGTATAAGTAGATGAATCGTTGTGCTCTACTAATTTTGGTTCTTAAACCTTGTCTGACGATCATATAACAAATGGAATTTTGTATCTAAAATTATCAACTAAATCAGATGCTGATGGACTAGTAGCTCTTTTCAAAAATATTTCTTGAAATGAGAAAATTTTATTAGTGACTGGAAAGTGTCATTTGTAACACCAATTCACAAAACTGGTAATAAAAATATAATTATATTGCTAATTATATTTTGGCCAATCTCTAAGCTTACTACTCTGTTAGTAAACTCTTTGAAAGTATTGTTAAAGATAAAGTATTTTTTTGCTGTAAAAAGTTTAATTTCATCCTATCAGTATGATTTCATTCAGGGTCGCTCGACGATAACAAATCTTACTAAGTATAAGTATATTCTCTGAATATTAGCATAGCATGCATTTCGCATTAAAAAGATTTACTACTTTTTGCCCACAGTTGTATTACTTCCCCTCTTGAATAGTCTGTAAGAATTTTGTTAAAGAACTTCCTAAACTTATAGAACTACTTATAATTTTAAATTTTCGATAAAATATAAAATACACACTTCTAGTATTAAATATGTCGTGTGCTTATCTTGACTGTGCATTAAAGGTTGAATATGAGCGCTTTGTCTCGAGTTGGCTATGTGACGATCTTACTTACTTACTTAACTGGCACTACAACCGATGATCGGTCTTGGCCGCCTCTATAAAAGCTTCGCCAGTTGCCTCTGCTATGCCCGCGATGGCGCCAGTTGATAAGGTCAAGTGCAGTCAGGTTGCCCTGCACCTGGTCTTTCCAACGGAGACTAAGACATCCCCTTCTGTGTGTTCCTTCACCGTGATTCGAATAAAACACCCTTCTAGCCGGAGTGCTTTCTTCCATTCTGGATTTTTATACGCTTGACTATGTCAGTGTCGACTTACAGCTCATACAGATCATCATGTGACAATCTTGCCCATATTAAATATGCAGGTTTGTCAGAAAAGGAGCTTCGTTGCTTTTGTTTGGAATGTAGATCAGCTGAAGTTAATATATTCAAGTTGTTTAGGAATACGAGGGACGTGATAAATGATATTTGATAGGGATCTCTCTGTATAGGCTGATAAATTCAAAGTTTATGAAAACCTTTTTAATAGTTTTGCTACTCTTCAGTAATCCGCATTACCTAAGGAAAACAATGTACAACGCAAAACAATGGTTTTGCGTGGCAACAACGTAGTTCACCAGCAACCTTGGCTACCCTTGAGCCTATGGTGGTTGAGTCGATACTTGTGGCTCAGGAAAACAAATTGGTCGCAAACACGCCTATAATTAATCCTGACCTTTCGATTTTCTATATTGTTCAATAAGCAACAGGTTAATATTATTTCTAGAAATCGGTATTTGTTTCCAGATTTGCATTTACCGTGGACTGCATTACTTAATTCGAAAATCATATAATTCTTATTATCGGACTTCTCAGTATATAAGTTTAACTTTTCTTATGAGCGAAATATTTCCCCATATAAAATTAATGTGTCGGATGGATATCTTAAACAAATTGTCAAAGGAATTTTTGGCAGGAAGGAGTAGTGGTTCGTCAGTTTGTTCAACACTCGAAACCATTTACTGAAAATATGACAACAGATCTTCTAATAAGTATGTTGAAAATCACTTTAAACTGCACTTGTGAGACCAGTTCTTCAGTATGCTTTTGTTGTTTGATATCCTCAGTGCAACTGTTATGTAGATAGTTGAAATCTTTGCAAAAACAGTTCCTCTTGTTCTCTCTACTTTCGTTACATTTGGATCCGTTACAGCACCGATTATAATTATTATAAGCTTGTCAACTCTTCTGTTGCTAAATTGTTAAATGGCGATGTACATTCACCGTTTTTACTGAGCAAAATTAAAACTAATGTTCCCAATCGCTGTTCTAGATGCCCTAAACCTACTAAGCTTGATGCTTGTAGAACAAACTATGCTAAAAAAAATTCTTTTCGTTGAATGTGTAATGATTCTCTTTACGGCATTCTTGATATTTCCAACTCTCTCTAATATATAAAGTTATATAAAGTTATTGAATTTTCTCAATCTCTAAACAGCTGATGATTACTAATAAAATCTGTAGCTGTAAAGGAAACAAAATTTGGTATTATTTTGTCCAATCAGCGAGTTGTCACTGCATAACGAAATCGCTGAAATCGCAACTGAATCGGTCACCAAATACGACATGCGGATGTGCCTCTTCTGGGGTTGGGCGGCTAAGTGGTACCGTTGTGTTTCGTTAAACTTTAAATAAAATTAATTAGACTATAGAATTCACTGCCATTATTAGGATGGTGTCTAATTTTACAAATTTTATGCATTTAGTTCTTAAGCTTTTTTCATAACTACTATTTGCCTCTATCTTTTTTTTTCTACTTTCTTTCTTTGTTTCTTTTCACTCTCTTTAATTTTATTTTACATAATCTAATGATATTAAATTTATTTGTAATTTCTGTACTTTATGGTAAGCAAAAATAAAAAATTGTTATTTTCTTATAAAATAATTTATATAATAATTTTCTTTTAATAATAAATGTAAAAGATCTTTTCTTAGATGCGAATAATCTTAAAAAAATAATAATAATAAACTGAAACCTGTTGATTAAAAAATCAACATTCCAGAAACTCGTACTAAAATTAGACAACACTTTTCTTGGTATAAAGTTTTTAGTTTACATTAATTGGCATTTTACTACAATTTTCTTAGAAGGATATCGAGAAGCAGGGATGGAGTGTTTGAAGTGAATATGAAGAATTGGAATAATTCAACTTTAAAAAAATTGTCAAAAATATACTCACAACGGTTCGGACAGTAAATTACAGTATACTTATAAGTATCTAGGCTGCCGAGGATTTTATCTATCTGATATCTACCATCAACCATTTTTTTTTAATGGCACATCGGCCCATGAAGGGCCTAGGCCTTGCTTTTCGTGCCTGTGCCGAGATTTGAACCTTCGGCACTCTGCGTAGCAGTTCAGCACACTTCCAACTACGTCACGTAATATTTGCCATTTGTGCAGAGACCATAAGAGAGAGACAATATGAGCTTCTTGATAGTATTCGAAATATTCAACTTTGATGGAACTATAAACTCTCCGCCGTGGTCGATGTGGCGTAGTGGTAATGCGTTCGACTGCTTCGCAGAGTGTCCGGAATTCGAATCTCAGCACAGGCAAAATCAAATAGTAGAAAAACTATTTTTTTACACGGCACCACCTCTTAGCAGGCAATGGCAAACCTACAAGAGTAAAAATTGCCTATGAAAAGCTTTTCACTCCGACCTTTAAACTGTAGGTCCCTTCCATTAAACTGTAGGTCCCTTCCATTCATGTACAAATATAACACGCACAACATGAGTGGCTGCGAAAAGCTCGGCCTAGGCCCTCCACGGGCTGTTGTGCCATTAAAAGTAAGTAAGTAAATAAACTCTCCGCCAACACTAGCACAATCAAGCGCCTAAAAAAGGAACATATTCGGAACTTCCTCGACTTCTCATTCGGAAACAACACGATGGTGAAAAGTGCTGGAATTAGTGTTCTAAACTCCATTGTCAGGACCACGTCGCCTAAGATTAATCTTGCCAATTGGCACCAACACGCATAGCGAAGTTGATTGGGACATTTATAGGGAGCAGCCAAGACCTATTATTGGTTGTAGTAAAGTAAGTTTTTACTTATGTAAAACTATTATGGTTCAAAATTGAAAATGAGAGATTTGTTTTTTTACAAAATTAAAGAAATCGGTGGTTACATTATTCAAAGTAATGTCCATCGGAAGTGACTTTTTGTAGTAAATCGTATTCCAGTAAGGACATCGATCGAATACTTCTGGTGAATACTTCCCATTCACTATTTTCCAAATAATTTTTAACCGGTTTGGCAACATGAGGCCGCGTGTTATGTTGGATCATTACGGTCACGTGCTTGGTCTTTTTTCAGCCATTACTCTCTTCAAACGATTCAATTGTTTTCAATACAACTCTCCCATAATAATTGCACCAGGTTTTCATAATAGATGACACCCTTCTGATCCCACCAAATACAAAGCATTAACTTGACGCCATGAATATTCAGCTTCGACGTTGATGCTCCTGGTTGGCCGAGCTTCACTTACGACTTCATGCCCTTGGGGATCTCGTTATGAAACCATTTTTCGCCGCCAGTAGTAATTCTATGCAAAAACAACTTATTTTTATAGCGCTGAAGCCGCAGCAATTCAGACATGCAAAATGGCCTTTCGACGTCTCTCGGCTTTAAGTCGTATGGCACCTAATTTCCTTACTTTTGAATGAACTCCAATGATCTTAGGCGCTTGGAAATAGCTGCTTGAGTAACTCCCAATGTTATTACAAGTTCCTTTTGCATTTGCCACGAGTGTTCGTCGAGTAACATCTCCAATTCTTCATCTCCGAACTTTTTCCTTGTCGAAACAAGAATTCTCATCTTTTCATCGATGGAGTATATTCACCATAAACTTCCATGCCAATATCGATGACTTTCAGCAGCACTTTTTTTCGAATTAAAGAAGAAAAGCATAACTTCTCGCAAATGATTTTTATTTGACATGTATGCTGATATGTTTGCAGTGCAAAAAGGTTAAGTTGTTTACACTTTGGCAAATTGATACACAGTCAAAATAAATGTTACATGACAGCTAGTAGTTACAGTAGTTGCCAATGAATTGTTTTGTACAAGTTACGCCATCAATTGTGAATCCTTCATTTTCAAGTTATACAACCAATATAGGTAATATTCAAACTTTGCTGAACATAATTTATTTCGTTTCTATAGGTATTTGTTAATATACTATTACTATAGTTTTCGTTAACCTTTAACAACAACAACAACAACAAGAAAAATATAAAGCATAAAAATAAGTAGCATAGACGCATAATGTAATAAGTAAGAATAACGTTACTGAAAAAGTTTAAAAACTGAAAATTTTTTGACTATTTTTTCGTCAACGAGTTTCCACTTTATGCACTTCTGCATTCTGATTACATAAAATGTCCCCTCTTCAAGAAGAAGAGTAGCAATTCAAATGAATTGCAACATCATTCAGAAGTTCTTACAATAATTTATGTTGAAAGTTAAATTTTACAATTTTACAATTTTACAAATTATAATTAGTTATTCAAATGAAGGGTATGCATTTATGTGTATTTTTATCTAAATGAAACACACAACATACTCGTAAAATGGGTAATAATTTTTCAATTTTAAGGTGACTTTATGTTTTTTTGTTTTATTACATAGCGCATACGTACGTACTCGTTTGCTCGTTTGCTCGTTTGTAAATAAGTATGTACATATGTATGTATGTATGTATTTTTTTGCACGTAAATAATTTTAAAAGTGCTTTTAAATACGCTTTAACTACAATTTGTGTTCTTGTTGCTGTGTAGGTGCAATATAATTCAAGTTTTTCAATATAATTGTACACATTTGGTACACAATCCATCTTTTTCGTATCTCTAGACAGCAACAACGGCAAATAGCAACATTAAAAAGCAATGTCAGAAAATGTGAAAAATTCCTTGCAACAACTGCATCTGTTAGCTCTGCAACATAGATACACATACACATACACAGATACTGCACCATGTACTGAGGAGGAAAGACAAATAAAATTTTTTCACGTACAGAGGATGACTATAAAAATATCAGTAGTGAAAGAATGTAATGAAAAATAATAAAAGAAAAATCAAGGAAATGTATACAAACATACATACATACATATGGTACATACATAGATAGATAGATAGCTAGATAGATACGTACAAATATAGATAGATAGATAGAGAGATGGATAGATAGGAATCTCGTTCTCTTACATAGTTACATATTGTTCATATGTACAAACAAACAAACAAACACACATACGTCATTGCAGATGTTCCATAAATTGTTCGCATATTTTCTTTAAACTAAAAAAATAGAAAGGAAAATTTGTCAGTTTGTAATTTATTTTGAGGTGTCATCAAGTTAGAATGCGTACAATACTGCGGGTATATGTACATACAAACATATACATACATACTATACTTAGATAGGAGGTAGATAGAAGGAAATAAAAGAAATGTATATTAAATTTCATTAAGTTAATGGTGGGCGGGCGTTAGGAATATGAAAAAGCATATAAAAATATACAAAAAAAACGTGGTAAGAGACGCAAGAGATTTTTTCTTAGAAAACTTTAGCATTTATTTCTATTAATTATAATCACCTTTGCAATTAAGCGCTCACCTCAAAATGAAAAAAAAAACAAAAAAAAAAGCGGATCATCTTTATTGAAGTCCCCATGAAGTCCCAATCTCTGTGGATTTTTAATTCGATATGACTGAGAATATGAGATGGGAAATTATGTTGAGGTAGGTACAGTAGGTAGGTCGAGTAGCTGTTTCCATTTGGATTTCAAACAAACTCAAGTAGCTATAAAAAGTTAATATCCCATTATGGATGAGGCGGTTGTTTATTTTTGTCTATGTTAAACTCGTGAGTTTTACTCGTACTTAAGCAAAATTAAAATTAGAATTTTTCTACCTCAATCTTAGAGATTTCATTAAAGTCACTTATGAAGGATGTCTTCTCATTAGAGATGAGTATAAGCAGAGGAAGTGAAAGTAAGTTTATTACTCGCTCAGATTTCTGTTGTCGGTATGTAGAATCGTTTATTTTTTAGTTGATCTTTCTATACTTAGAAACTACCAACAAGTTTTTTATATTTAAAACAAAAGTTGCCAGTTTCCATGCCAATGCGTGGACTTAGGGCTGTATTAAAGGGGTAAAACAGCCTAGCGTATATTTTATATCCAACAAAAAATAAGTAACATTGTAAAAATGACTCCTGGTGAAGAGATAATGTTCAGTTGCCTTCCTGCTCAGTGTAGCCCCAGACTAATTTTGACAGTTTATTTTATATCAAGATTTCATAGTCTATACTTTTTAACCGCTAGCGGTATTGGCGTTGCAGTAAGCTTCTTGCCAGACTATTAGGATATATCTTCAATTTCAGGGTATATTTTTTTCACAACATTTTTAAATAGCTCAATATCAGCAAAAATGGTTATATTGAGGTCTTTATGAATATTGAATATTATGTACATGGAACTCCTGCAAGGGTTCTCAGTATTTTGGATTGCATTCTCCATATATTGATGGCGACGAAATACCCCTTAGTTGAATGCCATACGTCCACTTAGGTTTAATAACCACTTTATAGAGAAGCAATTTGTTGTCCAGGGTAAGCTTGGACCAGTTTTTATCTAACAAACAGTATAGTATAGATTCGATATTTTCTTGATACAATATGCTTTTTGAATGTCAATCTGTTATTTATGTATATGCATGCCGTGGTAGTTAACACTATCTTTTTGGGAAATAGGACAATTATTAGCTGTCAAGGACGGGCAAGCTGCTCTTCTTAGCAAAAGTAAGATGGACACTTTTTGATTCATTTACTTTTATTGTCCAGTTCGTTAACCAATTTTCTATTGCCTCAAGGTAAACCTGTAGGTTTTTTATCGCTGTTGTGGGGTCAGTATGGGTACTTAAAATTGCTGTGTAGTCAGAAAATGTAGATGTATGTAAATTATGCTTTTTTTTTGGCAAATCTAAGGTTTAAAACCGGTAAAGTAGCGGACTAAGGGCACTGCCTTGTGGGATTCCAGCTGCAATTTTGTAAAAAGTAAAAGAGCTCAAGCGGGCAGAGTGTTCCATCTTCGATTGGGGGATTGTATGTAATGAATAAACATAACATAAGCTCGCCAAGGAGAATTGGGCTTAAAAGTACCTGGGAATGTCTAGATTATATGTATAAGATTTTATGTATTTTGATCAGATATTTAAACTTAATTATTAACTTAAAAACTAATTTCAGATTCTTCAATATCAACTACTTTCCCCCCTCGATTACATTTGCAACCTGTTCTAATTGAAAAAAAATGCAATTTCGAGCGAATAACTTCAATCTGAGAGTTAAATAATACAAGTTGGTGCTCAAAGTCGGCGCATTTAAGCAGCAGTGCGCAACGTTTTTCTTCATATTTCAGTTTTGCTCCACTCATATTGAAGGTGGCAGCTACACAACTACACGATTATTTGATGACGGAACGGCAACGTGTCCCACTACGCTGTGGCGTAGTGGTAATGCGTTGGACTGCTACGCAGAGTGTCCGGGGTTCGAATCTCGGCACAGGCAAAATCAAAAAGTAGAAAAACTAATTTTTCTACACGGTACCACCTCAGGCAATGGCAAACCTACAAGAGTTAAAATTGCCTATGAAAAGCTTTTCACTCCGCCCTTCGGATTCGGCATTAAACTGTAGGTCCCATTCCCTACCATTCATGTACAAATATAACATGCACAACATGAGTGGATGCGAAAAGCTCGGCCTATGCCCTCCATGGGCTGTTGTGGCATTAAAAGTAAAAAAGTAAAGAAAGACGGCAACGTGACCACCGACCATGATTGTGGCTGCAACCAATGTAAATCTATTTCGAATTTGACAAGCAACAATAGGAAGAAGAGGAGAGGGAGTGAAGATAACTGCTTGCGTCTCTGCTGCTGATGTCGCTTTCATTGTGATCAAGTAGCTGACTACACGGCGATAGTTGAAGCTTTTAAATTTTTAAATTTTTGTCATGGAGAAATTCAGGAACGAGCAACGTTTGGAAATTATTGAAAATTACTACCGAAATTCTGAGTCGATGGTCGCAACTTTAAGAGCGCTAACCCCAATTTTCGGTCAGACAACCTGTGCGTGATATAGAGGATAAATTCGAGTCAACCCATTCATTATACCATAAATTAATGTTTTTGTGGCAGTGAGACAAGGCGCCGGTCGAAGTACCGAAAATATCGCAGCCATTAATGCTTCAGTTAAAAATCAGTCAATTTCACACCGTTCACAGGAATTAGGAATCTCTCAGTCCACATTGTGGCGAAGTTTTCGTAAATATTTTTCAAATTAACACAAGAAATTAAGCCTTGTGAACAATTCAAGGACCGTTACTTCACCGATTGGGCTCTGCAAAAGTTTGAAGAAAATCCTGAATTCCATCGAAAAATCTTCCTCAGCGAAGAAGAGCATTTTTGGGTTAATGCTAAAATATGCGTTATTGGACAGCAACTAACCCACATTAGCTTCAAGACATTCAAAAATTATCGTCATATGTAGGTAACAAGTGTACTATACCTAGAATAAATTTAACCCGATATCTCAATTATTCTGTGTTTTAGTTAAATACAAAATTATTATGTCTTCTTTGTTCTTCTTTTAATGGCACAACAGCCCATTAGGCCCTCCTAGGCAGAGCTTTTCCCATCCACTAATGTTGTGCGTGTTATATTTTTCTACATCAATGGAATCGGCGAAGAACTACGCCACGGGGACCACAATATTGTTGTTGTCGCTGTTGAAAAATATTTTGTAGTGATATTGTTATATGAAATTGTTCTATCCCGAAATTTGTTTCCAATAACCATCAGCATTGCTACCATAACCATTACTCACTCACTCCCATAGCCATTCAGGCAGGTTTAGTTTCCTTGGTTTTCCATCTGCATCAGTTACACTAGAATCGTTGGTTAGCTCCACTACTATTATCAAGCGCATAAACCGATTTACGGCAATTTCTTTTTCATTTTCAATTCCACTTAAGTAAAGCACGTATAATTTAATTGGTACTTGTACATCAAAGAGTTCGTAGCTTGTTGCGGCAATTTCTTATGCGGTTGGAATACGAGCTAAGGAATTAGAATTCAGTCCTCTAATGGATTTATAGTTTGTAAGGATTCAAATGGGTTTGAGCGTACCTTTTTCGCAATTATTCGCGTTACGTATGCTATAATTTTTACATGATAGCATGGACAAAAATATGGCAAAATTTAAAGCAAAAATACGTACTCGTACTAATGATTTGCATTTTAGGTACATATTCTCAATGGAGTTTTAATTGAAAATTGACCTACGTCTTATCTGCATTGTTAATTCTAAAAACTATCCAATTAGTTATATACATTCATACATACATACATACATACATACAACGTAATCCTTGTTATTCCTCATTTTTTTCACCCGCATTTTCTTCATAAAAGGGTTGTTGTATACTCATATTGCAGTTTCCATATTGTTTAAATATGTGCAAAGGTGGCAATGCATCATTTAAGAGAATAAAACTAAGCATTTTAATAATTCTTACATTTGCTTTGCACACCACTCCTTTTAAAGCTACTTTACTGAATGTTGTGTACTGAAGAAGACTTTAAATAATTCTAACTATGTGGATTATAGGAATTATTTTGTGGCTTGACAAATATTTGCATGTATTCAGGATTTTCATTTCAATAAATAATATCACATTTATGTAAATAAATAATATTTTCAATCAAATTTGTATCTCTCAGATACATTTTCCGAGAACATTCTCATTTTCATTTCTCTCTCAACATAAAAATTTCCCAGTATGCTGCCTCCATTCCGCCACTCTTTAAGATAACAAAAAGCTAAAATGCTTCAATGCACAATTATTATACTGTGCACTGCGTTGTGTATATTTATGTAAGTAGGACTCTCATCAAATATTTATGTAGGAAAGCTTTTTCAAAAGTTTATTTCTATTGAAAAGGGGAAACAATTTTATCTTTCGGAGTGTTGAATTGGCACAAGAGGGAACAAGGTTTTAAAGAGTAGCATAACCCAAATGCAGTTATGTAAGCTACAACGAATGGCAGTTAGCTATCTCCTAGATACACACATGCACCCACATTTATGTGTGTATACCGGAATTATACTTATATGAACCAGAATTTGAACGCATTTTGTTTGCTACCCAGCCAACAATGTTTTTGTAGTTTTGCTCCTCATATTCGTAATACGTTATCAAATCCGTGCATATGTCATAATGTACGAGTAAATAAATTTAAAAGCAGCTCAGGAAGCTTCTTTAAGTTTCTTTAAGCTTCTTTCTTTGCTTTTGAAATTAAGTTTTTTTAAGTATATTGAAGTTTACTTGTTTCGAATCGTTTTTATATTTACAAGGGGTTAAAAGATGATCGTGGCAAAACGGAAATTGGATTTTCTAATCGGGAAAAAACCCAAAAACCAGCACCGATCACGAGAGTCTAGACTTCGCAAGCATTTTGAGGCACAACGTAAAGTCTAATGCGGAGAGACAGCATGAAGGGTAAATGAGTTCATTAGAGCCAATAATTACATCAACATTCATTTAATTGAGTCCCGACGAAGGTCCTCAGATTATACAGCACAAGGCAGTCATTGAGGTGGCCAAATTCCCAGCTTCTCAATGAAAACTTGCCTGGAAATTTGATGTAAATCTTTCGTCCTTGGAAAGAACACGCATCAGCACAAAAACACATAAACGAGATTTGCCAAGTTTCTAGTCAACGTCAAAACATTCGCGAATTCTGAGACCGGCAGGCAAATTTCCCACCTGTGGAGATCTTATTGATGATGATTTTTATAATGATGATGGTGGTAAGATTATATGTAATTACAATGATGTAGCAAATAAATTCACATGCTTTGAGTATGAATATTTTGATGAAGATGATGAATTTGCAGAGGGCGTTGCATGCATTGGAAATGCAAACGATCAAAATAACGTTAATCTAGATATAGTACACCTGTGATCAGAGAATCATCAAACTGAACTATACAAGGCTTTTTGTTTGCATAAATCAACACATCTTTAAAAATTTCTTCGTTTGCCCAAAACTAAACGTTCTGAGGAAGTAAACTTGAAGGGCATCCGACTGACGAACACAATTTTTGTTTTCAATGATTTTCAGTTCAAACTTCTATTTGAAAGTTTGAAATTTCGATTTAGAATTTTAAAATAATTATTGGGGTTTGGTTCTAAAGACACACAAACAAACATACAACGTGGAGTTGTGAAATGCATTTGCATTTTGTTTTACATTTCTATACATACTTTTATCAATATATTTGTATTCACTGTTTTCCACTTTGTGGCCTGCTACGCAGATTGTCCGAGGTTCAAATCTCGACACAGGCAAAATCAAAAAAGTAGAAAGAACAGATTTTCTACACTGTACCACCTCTTGGCAGACAACGGTAAACATACAAGGGTAAAAATTGCCTAAGAAAAACTTTTCACTTCGCCGATCGGATTTGGCTTAAAACTGTAGGTCCCTTCCATTCATGTTCAAACATAACATGATATAAACCTCGGTATAGGCTCTCTATTGGCTGTTGTGTCATTAAAAGAAGTTTTTCACATTAAAGAAAATTTTCAAAAAATTAAATATTATTTCTATTTTAAAAATCCGCCTTACAAATTAAACCGATCTAATGTACATATGTATTGTATTTGTACTGGAATGAAAGTTACATGTCGAGTTTGAACGTCAAAAGGGAAACAGCTTTTCCATTTAAGCTAAGAGAGGAAGGTAAAGACAAATGTTCATTTCTGCTTTTGATTTTGCCTGAAGCCGGGATTAAACCGGATTGGCACAGAAGATCAAACCTCTTTTATGCCTTGTTCTTCGTATTTTAACCCATTTTTGGTTAATGGTGCGAAAACGAATCAGTCACTTTGGTATTTTTCATAGATAAGCTGGAAAATTATATCGCTACTGCATTTTGGCACCAGACACATATACGAATTTACACAGTGGCCGCAATGGTGGAAATTAAAATCTATCATTTCTTAATATTTAGTATTATTATTATTATAATTAGTCCCCTTTTGCACGCTGCAAGTTTTCTTGAAAGCAAGTTAATTTTGTAGGCGAGAGAGGAAGGACAAGAGGAACGGGTACAGACTTGCTCGTACCGGTAAGTTTTCTTTTGTGCTGTTCGTTCTTTGACATGTCTGACAAAAAAAAACAAAATTGATCATGAAATCTTGCTGTGTGAAAAAGCAAGTGGCAAGTCCAAAAGGGAATTGGAAACTTGCTTTAAAGGAAACAAGCCGTCCGGAAAAAAAGACTTAGACAGGCTATAGAGCACTCCGACCACAGTTGATTATGCACGTTATTCGTGCATTTTGAATATAGTTTCAGGATATTGGTGCGTTTCAGCACCAAATTACCTAGCGAAAACTACCATAGGTAAAAATGGTAAATTTATTTTCCAACACATTTCATCTCAAATGCCGACTCTGGATGAAATTTGTACGATTTTGGTTCACCGAAACTAGATGCCGCTTGAAATGGGTTAATGGAGCAGACTAACTACGCTGTGACGACCTACAATTTCAAACCTCAAAAAAACATCGCCCAAAAAAATCATTTAAAAAAAACTTCTAAATGGTAAAAAAAAATTGCATACAAATTTGGGTCAAAATTCATATCATAATTGTATGAACCCAATATTTTAGACGATTTTTCATTATGTTGCACATCAAAAATAGAAATAGATTTGAGTCGATGACTGCGTCGTCGTGTTTCATTGCTGCCGTGTTTAAGTTAAGGTACGAACACAATGACTGGCGTCCGAAGCTAATTTCGACATGTTGTCAGCAACTGGAACACAATGAACGTGACACCGACAAAATGAGTTTAATTCTTATCTTCACAATTTCCACATATTATTTATTAAAAAAAAAACAATAATATTTAATAGAACACTTTAATAATTTAAGTATTTAATTTCAAATAAAATAACATAAGCAAGAAAATTGTATAATTGCACGGCTGATAACTTGTTTTTTTCGTTCTGCTGCTTGTCAAAATCGGAAATACTATAGATTGAAGTCGACGACAGCGGCAATTTGCACATTAGCGCAATGATGCAGTGTCTTGTACTATGCACGAGATACACCTTCGAACACGTGTAGTTAAAATACTTAATAAGGCTTCGGGCCCATGATTGCGAGCTTGTTCGTCTACAATAACGCGGCCGTTACGCATCTTTCCAATACCGTCATGTTGAAAAGTTGCTAATGTCAAACTAGTTTCCAAAAAACAGATCTGAAGACCCTAAGTATTATCGCAATTTGTTCTACATTTTCCAAGGTCATGGAGACCATAGTAAATTTCCTTTTATTCTTTTAATGGCACAACATACCATGGAGAGCCTAGAACGAGCTTTCCGCATGCATTCATGTTGTCCGTGTTATATTTGTACATAAATGGAAGGGACCTACAGTTTTTTGCCGAAACCGAACGGCGAATTGAAAAGCTTTTTCTTAGGCAATCTTTACTATTGTAGGTTTGCCATTACCTGACAAAAGGTGGTCACGTATAGGAAATTTGTTTTTTCTACTTTTTCGATTTTGCTTGTGCCGAGTTTTGAATCCCGGCCACTCTGTGTAGCAGGCTAACACGCTGCCAACTACGCTCCGACGACCACTAGTAAACACATAGTAAATTTCCATTTTTTTAAATATCTAGAGCAAAACGTTTAGCTTAATGATCTTGAATATAGTTTTCGTCGGAATCGTTCTATGTGTGATTTTATGGCGGCCCTCATTGAGGAGTGGTACCATAGTGTACATTGGTTAGGTGAGAGCAAAGCGGTTGCTTTTGATATTTCCAAGGCTTTTGATCGAGTATGGCATAAAACCCTCTTAATGAAACTGATTGCGTATGGGGTCAATAATAACTTCACTCGATGGATAAAAAGTTTCCTATGCGACCGCTCCATCCACGTTGTAATAGAAGGTATTACTTAGAAAGGTCGTGCCAATGTTTCTGGGTGGTTCAGGGTTCGGTCCTCTCCCCAACTTGTTTTTATATCTTTATCAATGATCTTCTATCGCTGAAAAGGAACCCCATTGCCCCCCTGTAGATGACAGCCCCATTTGTCATATATGTACCTGTTCAAAACGCTCTAACCTTTTTGAGATTGAGAAAATAGGCACGTGGCCGTAGTGGTAGTGCGTTGGACTGTTACGAAGAGTGCCCGGGGTTCAAATCTCGACACAGGCAAAATCAAAAAGTAGAAAAAACTATTTTTCTACACAGCACTACCTCGTGGCAAAGAATAAAAGAAAAATCAATCTTCTTCAACCCTCTTACTATGGGTGTGGTAGTTATTGTCTCTTGACGCTGTGGAGTTCGTTGGAATAATTACATTTTCGGCGTGTCGAAAGAAGCAGCCAAGTGCCATGGTTTCCGAAAGCGGTGTAAGAAATACTTTACTCAGACAGGTCTCCGCATTATATACACAACTTACTATATCTGTCCCAAAATGGAGTATAATTCGCATCTATGAGCAAGAGTTTCACGAACAGAACTAAAGTTCCTGAGCCGTATACTGTAATGGTAGATGTTGTGCAGATCGTGTGTTCCCTAGAACTACACGAACAGCAAGCGGAACTCACGTATTCCACATAGATATGGTATATCAACGCACCACGCATCACAGAGACAGATTTTTCTGTCGTACCGCGCTATATTGAATAAGCTCCCTGCAATTATTTTTTGTGATTGCTATGACCTTTCAAACTGAAAACAAACGTTCACTTCTTACTCTTCTCCACTCCCGTCTATCTATCTTAACCTTCAATCAACACAATGCTCTGCATTCATAGAGTTATCTCCCTGTATGTTAATTGTTATTAAAAAAAAATTTACTCTCACATGCAGTTTTTTAAGCTAACTACAAACACTGCATTTATATTTATTTGTATTTATTTAATTATTGGTTACGGCTTCATATTGATCCTCATTAAAATAAAAAAGAATATCAAATTTAATGTATTTATCTTATAGCGAAAGTTTTGCAATGTATATAATAATTTAGCCTTAAATAAGTTAATATTTTCACATTCCTCTATGTCATCAGCAGTTCTTTGAACCTTTCAAGCCTATGTTTCGTTTATCTGCCTCTATTCTGAACATTGGTAATCTAAAATCATTACCGCTTCTAGTTGCAATTGAATGCACTTCGTTCAGTTTTAATGTTAAATATAAATTTCATTGAGTAAAAAAAATAGTTTGCCTTATACGATGAGTATAAGCGCAGTTAAGTGCATTTAGCAATTCTCTCGTAGGAGTACTTATCCTTCTTTTTTCAGTATGCATCTCATTGCTCTATTTTGTAACTTTTGAGTATCAATAATTATAAATAATACTGATGGACAATAAATAAAATGTGACTCAATTATGGACTTACTTATATATTAATATTTAAAAATTTTTTTTTTTAAATGTACACATGTTCTTTGCATAAATCCAATCATGGTCGGTATTTTGCTAGCAGCATATTTAATATATTCGTTGAAGTTCAATTTGTTAATAATAAGTATTTTTCTATAACATTAACAAGAGATGAAAGTCAAGTCATAAATGGTTGACATTTTCACAGCTCAACATTTTTACGATATCTCATATTTTTTGTTATATTCTGTGGTTAGATTATGATTCGAAATGATTAAAACTTCCATACAAAGTAAATCCGTTCATTTTGGGTTTAGCGCCACAACGGAGAAAAACTGGTAATTTATGGTAAGTAATCGAGCATTTCTGGAAGTTCTAATTAATTTGCGAAATGAACTGAATTTTGTGAATTTGTGGCGCAAATGCAAAAAATAGTAGAAATTTAAAAGTAAATGTTAGTAAATAGCTTGTCTTGCGCGAGAATATTGGGAAATAAAACTGGTCAAATTTTAAGAACAATTTTTTTTAACATTACAGCATTTAATAACTACATTTTTTTTTTTCAAATTGTTTAATTTTTTCTGGAATTTTATTCACAGAACTCCGTTGTAAAAACAAAAAACAGCCTAAGTCGAATTACATAAGCAAAATATTTTATCACATATTTTTAGAGTATAAATAACCAACTGGTTCAAATTTTAAATAAGAATTCCTTTTTTATACATTATACATTTTATTTGCAATCTATATAATATAAGCAAATACTAAGCAAATTGATACTAATACTAAGCAAATTGTATAAGCGGAAGTTAAATAAGCAACAATACAACTTTTGCAATACATAATATGTATATAAAATAAAGAAAAATTCCTGAGTACAACCTTTGAAGCATTTTTCTGTATCATTTCTTTATTTTCTTCTTACTCTGTCCAACATATACAATACAAACTTCTTACTTTATTATGATCAACAACACTTTTTTATCAGCCATTTCATATCGAAATTTCGATATTTTTAATTACACTTGTTGATAATTATCAGGACAATTAGTTACTCTCGTCATATTCTACATTATCGTAAATGTCTTCCAGGCCGGGCATGTCACGTAATTTCTTAACAAAAATTTCATATGCCTTCAGCTCGTCCTCTGAGAGACGTACTAAATTCTACAAATAGAAAAAGCAGTATATTATTAATTATTTAATACAAATACCATATTAAACGAAATTTAATACCTTAGCTGTATAAATATGATCACTATTTTCTATGATATATCCTTTCCCCTCTAATGCTTTTCGGATAGCATTTATTTCAATTGGCCTACAAATAAACTAAAAAGAAATAAAGAGTTCCCGATTAAAATGTCTTACACAACGCATACATACATTAACAGCACCGTTTGCGGCATTAATAATTTCAACTTCTTCAGCTCCACATTCAATCGCATCATCTGTGGCGCGTTCTTCAAGGCATGGTCCTTGTTTTAATAGATGTTGATCAAGTGTTGCTTCAATTAGGCCAAAATCCTCAAACATATGGCTAACATCAACGTATGTGGCACTGCAATGGAAATAGATTATTATATCGTAAAAGCAAATAGACACTAACATCTTGCTAATTTACCCAGATTTACGTAAAATTGGAGCAATATCCATTTTGAGACCCACAAAATTATCTGTGTAAAGAACAGCTATTGCAAACACTTTCTGTTTGTATCGCAAATTTAATTGGTATTTCTTTAGTTCCAATTTATTCGTTTGACACTTCTTGAGGTTGTTCTGAATGCTTGCCATTGGCATATTTTTCCGCACCGCTTCATCGACCACTGTTCTCAGTTGAGAATTTAATGCTGGGTTTACTGAACCGCCTTCCTGAACGGCTATGCGTATCATTCTGCTAAGCCTCGTGAATTGTGCAGCCCTCTCTCCATCTTTTTGTGCTTTTATGTGCTTAATGTTCGCCCATTTCGAATGTCCTGCTAACAATGGATTTGGCGTTGTATGCACCTGCCGTAGCTGACAAGATCTCCATAATTCTTTATGTAATTTAAATAAACTCCTAGGTAGCAACATAATGTTTGAGTGAAAAAGAACGTATTATGTATAACATGAAGTTTTAGTGATAATAATATAACAACCGGCTGATTTTGACGTTCGTAAGAACTCGTTACACCACTTGGTTGTCTAGGAACGTGTTGCAAAATATTGATCAATATATCTATATAAATTTTTTTAATATTCCAATTAGAATATCAACATGGTTTCTTTACCGGCGATCTACTTGTAAAAACTTATAAATTTTTTTGAACTGTAGCAGTAATGAAGTTGAACTAGGCCTACAAGTAGACGTTCCTCATAAGGGATTTTGTGCAAGCATTCTATAGGTTACCGTACAAGATGCTCTTGATAAAATTATAGAGATTAGGTATTATAGGATAGGAAACTGAAAGTCAGAATACATGGATGTTATTCCTGCACTATATATATCATATCTAGAGTACCGCAAGGGAGTCATCTAGGGCCCCTACTATTTAACATTTGCATTAATGATGTTGTCCAGTTTTTAGTTATTGCAGTATCTTTCTATATGCAGATGGTTTGAAGATGGTCGCAGCAATACAGAAAATATCTGATTGCAACAAATTTCAAAATGAAATTAACTCCTTCATGTCCTAGTACATCACCAACTGTATGAAGTTGACTTTCTCCAAATGCAAGTACATAACTTTTTCTCGAAGTTTCTCTCCGACTTCATTTAATTATTATCATGACACTCTGTTCCGAAGGGTTCCCATAATTAAAAATATTGGCGTATACTTTGACTCCAAGCTCACCTTTACCCTCCATAGGGACTCTGTTATTGCTAAAGCTAATTCGCTACCAAGTTTCGTAATGCGAAACTCCAAAGAATTTGTTGATGCTTTCACACTTAAAACCAATTTCATTTCACTAGTTAGATCTGTTCTTGAGTAGCATTATCTGGTACCAAATTTACCAAATTGATAACAATCGAATCCAGAGAGTTCAAAATATTTTGCCAAATTCTCACTTCGACGAAATTTCGCGTACGACCTAATGCCATCGTACGAAGAGAGATGTCAGTTACTAAATTTACATAAGCTCTCTATTAGATTGAACTTATCAAGCGTACTATTTGTTAAAAATCTACTTGATTCATCCGATCTCCTGGCTCTAATTCCATTTCATGCTTTAGCAAGACCACTAAGGAAACATTGTTTGTTCTATGTCAAAGTTTATAGAACTAATTATGGTCACAATAATCCTATCGCTAGATGCCCTTAATCTTTGTACTGATCTTGAAATTTATTTAGATTGCGATAGATCAACCTTGATCAGAGTTCTAAATACATAGATCTTATAGTTAACATATCGTTTAAAATTTTTATTACCGAATTAGGTGCCTTAGTTTGTAAGTAAACTTGTAATCTGTAAGAGCACAGCCCAGTAGATAAAATAAAATTTAATTATTGTGTTTGTAAACAAATTATAACTCAAACATAAAATTCAACATGAATATCAACTGGCACAAAAAGTATGTACTATACAATGCATTGCTAAAGCAATTTTAAATACTTTGCTGAATGCTAGCCATTACAGCAAAAATGTATTGCTTTTCACAGGATTTGCGTAAATGTTTCTATTAGCATTGAATACTTTCGTCAGCATGCTAATCAATAGATTGAGTACCATTTTCAACAAGCAAAGTTAGCTAAACCCGATATCAATCACACTGGCAACAGTTGCCGCTGAAGAGACTAAATTGTTGTTGTTCCCAATGGGAATGAAAAAACGAAAGAGGGAGGATAGGGAGAGTAATTTTAGCAAAAATGCTCAGTTTGGTTTGCCATTTCATCATGAATAGACTTATGCCTCAACAAAGTTTGCAAATTATTGAAATTTATTATCAAAAATCGTTGTCTGTGAAAAATGTGTGTATCACAAAATTGTCCTCAACGACGAGGCTCATTTTTGGATCAATGGATACGTGAATAAACAGAGGCAATTCAGCAGCTACTAATGCATCCCGAAAAATACACTGTTTGGTGCGGTTTATCGGCAGGCGGCATCATTGGGCCGTACTTCTTCAAAGTCGATGAAGGCCGCAACGTTACGGTCACTGGAGAAATGGTACCGTTCGATGAAAACAGACTTTTTTTTGCCGAAAATGCAAGAATTTGACTGGGCCGACATGTGGTTCCAACAGGACAGTGCCATATGCCACACTGCACGCGAAACCATGCATCAACTGAGAGGCGAATTTGGTGAGCAGTTAATCTTACGTTTTTGTGTAGTCAATTGGCTTCCAACATCGTGTGATTTGACCCCGTTAGACTATTTTTTGTGGAGCTATGTTAAATCTCTTGTCTATAGGGACAAGCCAAACACGATTGCTGCTTTGGAAGCCAACATTGAACGCGTCATTGCTGAGATTACGGCCGAAATGTGTAAAAATGTGCCAAAATTGGACCTTCAGAATGGACCACTTGAAGCGTAGCCGCAGGCGACAGTTAGTTGAAATTTTCTTTAAAAAGTAAATTGCAGGAATTGATTAATTGGTCAAAATAAAAATTTCATTCACTATTTTTTAATATTGAAAAACCAAGCTTAAACAATCACCCTGTATTAGTTTGGTATTCGTTAATTGTAAAACAAATGTTCCGAATTGTATATATTTGAGCTGTAATCATTACAACTATATACATATGGGGTATTCACAGTTGTCATAAGTTTTCTTATTTTTCATTGAACAATTTACACCATTAGGACAATACGATATTATATGACACCTTGAGAATCACCTAAATATTGGAACAATCCATTTCATATTTACATATATTCCACAAAAAAATGTATATATTTGTACGAAGGTAGAGAGTTTTTTTTTAAATAATAACTTTCCTAATTTTGTATTTGCATTTTTTCCCGTCGTAAGTACAAATGGTCTTGGTTGAAAAGTCCTGCATTCAATTTCTTAGAAATTATTAATTTAAAATTTTGGATACACAAATTGTCAAGAAAAATCTTAGCCGATTAAAATAACATCAATATCGGCTTAAAATTTAGCTATTCATTAGCTTCGATGTGGCATTGGAGCAAAAGCGTCTGGGCGCTTTGATAAAGAAAAACAAAAGTGAAATTTGACAGAGATGGGATAAAATAAAGAATATTTTGACTATTTATTTAACAAAAGCGGAAAATGTTGCGAAATCACGTGAAATTAGTAAATAACGATTTTATTATTTAAAATTAAAGAGTAACCTAATCATCAAAGCATCACCAATAACAAAAACACTCCATTGCCTCATTGATGTAAATAATATAACATATAGCATTAATATTATAAACAAGTGGTATTTATATATATTAAAATATATATTCAGTTCAGATAATTCTAAATGTCCTGCATAATTGTATTTATAGAAACGTTTAAATAATTAATTATTTTGAGTTATGAGCATCCGCTTTGGCAATCGATTGGCAAAGTGCTGGATTGTCCGGCAAAAGCGTTTCACTTGTTCTAATGTTCAGGTTAAATTTTAATAAGTAAAACTAGAAATTGGCAAAACTTTGTAATACAAATTAATAGATACATTCATTAAGTGATATTTTGAACGTTTACTGGCACAACAGCCCGAGGAGGTCCTAGGCCGAGCTTCTCGTATGCATTCATAATGTGCATGATATATTTGTACACGAGTGGAAGGGACCTACAGTTTTATACCGAACTGCGAATTAAAAAGCTTTTCTTATGCAAATTTTACTCTTGGAGGTTGCCATTACCTGCCAAGACTTTTTTACTTTTGCATGTGCGAAGATTTGAACCCTGGACACTACATGGCAGGTCAGCGTACTACCAACTACTCCACGGCGACCACAAAATGTTAATTTAGTACTGTTGCTTGCGACAGCACTAACTTGTGTGAATATATGCTTAATTATGAGACATATTTAGATACGTTTAGAATCTGTCCTTCCTTGTTTTTTAGTTCTTTCCATTATTTTCTTCTTTATTTTAATGGAACAACAGCCAGTGGAGTGCCTAGGCCGAGCTTTTCGCATCCACTCACGTTGTGCGTGCTAATTTGCGCATAAATTGAAAGGGCCTACAGTTCTATGCCGAATCCATGTGTTTGTTTGTACATAATTTGGCGGGGTTTGATGAATGTACGAATAATTTCAATTGAAATGTAAATATTTATAAAATTAGCTTGGAATTATCTTTGTATTAATTATATAAAAGAATCATTCTTTTTCATCAATTTAGTATTTGTTGCTTTTGCAGCATAACTGATTTAACTCACTCACAAGTTTTTCCCCTGAGAGCCCATGTAGGAATGCTGAATCAATTCGTCAATCATTTGGATAATGTATTTAAAGTGTCACTTGTTTTTCATTTAGTTATTTTTATTTACGTATTTATAAACAAGTATTAATTTATTTATTTTATAAAATTGGGTCTTTGGCATTTAGCAAAATGGTTCTGCTCAGTACTAACAAACCATTCTCTGAGTTTTAAGTTACAATAAAAATAAAATATTAATTTCAGAGTGACAGAATGGCGTTGAATGGATTTTTAGAATTCTTCCAAAAGGGAAAGGTAATTAATACTTTTAAGAATATTCGTCTGATTTTATCTATGCTGTTATAAAATATTCTCCCATAAATTTTTTCAGACATTCCGCCCAAAGAAACGCTTCACAGCGGGAACTATACGTTACTCATTGCACAAACAAGCCCAGGCTAGCTTACAGTCTGGCATTAACTTGCGTCAGGTGGTGCGCCTACCGGAAGGTGAAAATATGAACGATTGGCTGGCAGTTCATGGTAACAATGGCAAAAATTATATTTCAGTTTACTAGTACTAATTCAGTTTACTGGTACTAATATGTTAATAAAAATTGTGTAGTTGTAGATTTTTTCAATCGCATAAATCTAATTTACGGTACTGTATCGGAATATTGTAATGAAACAACATGTCCGACAATGTCTGGTGGTTCAAGATATGAATATCTATGGGCTGATGGTGAAAGGTGTGTATTATATTACGAAAGGTTGTGTATGTATTTCCTAAACTTATTTGGCACTTATAGCTATAAAAAGCCAACAGCATTGCCCGCACCTAAATACGTCGAATGTCTAATGGATTGGATAGAAGCTCAAATTAATAACGAAGCGGTTTTCCCTGTTTCAACAGGTACAGCAATATTTAAGATTACAATATAGGACAAAGCTTACAGCTTTCTTCACATATTACGTATATTCTAATTTTAGATGTACCCTTTCCAAAAACATTTAACACACTCTGTCGGAAAATATTAACACGACTATTTCGAGTTTTTGTCCACGTTTATATACACCATTTTGATCGTATAGTCAGCATTGGTGCAGTAAGTCTTAATTTTTATTTATATTTAATAAATTTTTATTGTAACTCTTTTGTTTTTATTATTCACAGGAAGCCCATGTGAATGCTTGCTATAAGCATTTTTACTATTTTGTCCAAGAATTTGAGCTGATATGCAGTAAAGAATTGGAGCCATTACATGAAATGACATCTCGCATATGCAAAGATAAAGATTAAATTTAGATAAAAATGTCGTTCCTAAGTTTAAATTTATAATTATGAATAAGCTCTATTTACTTAAATGTATTTTAGTTAACAAATGTTTGTGTTTTTAAAAAGGGGAATCTCAATCTCAGTTTAAATAAAATATTGTGTGTAGGATATTGTCTTGTATACATTTGATCGTCATAATAAGTATATTTAAAATATTTGAAATTAATTTATTTTATGATAAACTTTTTATTTTTAGATAAACTGCATTAATTTATTTTTTGGAATAAACTACTTGAATGTATTTTTTGGAAAAAGTTTTATTATAATCTATTCGTGTACAAATATAGCCTGCACAACATGAAGGAAACGATAGAATTGACCTAAGCTCTTCATCGTGTGTTTTGTCGCTAAAAACAAGTTTTGTTAATTTATTTTGTAAATCTAACACAATTTATCTTTCCAATTCTGTTAAGAAATAGGATACGTTAAGTGCATGTGTAGGAACAGCAAGTTCCGATATGATATCAAATGGTTTGAGCCGGTTCCGAACGACGGTCATTGGTATAAAATCATAAGAACTTGCCAATCTTTTTTGTTTTATTCATATTAACCATGATGTCATGTAACTTTTGTTACAAATATAAACAGCATTTGCGGAAAGTTTCGCTTTTCTTCTTCAATTCGAATAATAGTGCTGCTGAAAGTCAGATGTTGGCATGGTCGTTTACGGTGAATATACCCTATAATAATATACCCGATTAAAACATGCGAATTCTAGTTTCGACGCTTTAAAACTTGAGATTTTAACATGAAAGCCAAGGAATTCCGTGGCCAAGTGAAAAATTTCGATGATGAAGACTTGGAGATGTTACTCAACGAAGACTTGTGTCAAACGCAAGAGGAACCAGAAAGAACATTTGGAGTTACTCAGCAGCAATTTCCAAGCCTATTTTTTTTTTCATCGATTTATTACTGGTGACGAAAAAAGCAAGTTGTATATGACCAGGAACATCAAGGACGAAGCAGAATATTTATGGCTCTGTATTTGGTGGGATCAGAAGGGTGTCATATACATATTATGAGCTGCTACAACCTAGTGATACTATCACGTGAGAGCTGTATCGAAAATAGTTGATTCATTTGAAGAGAGCAAAGGCCGAAAAACGACTGGAATATACGACCAGGCACGGGACTGTAATATTTCAATATAACACGCGGCCTCATGTTCCTAGACCGGTTAAAAATTATTTGGAAAATAGTGGATGAGAAGTTTTGGCTCACCCGCTGTATTTGCCAGACCTTGCTCCATTTTACTACAACTATTTCTACCGATGAAGAATGCCTCCACTGGAATAACCTTTACTTCAGTTGAATTGGATTCACTCGTTCGTAGCTTCAAAAAATGGACTGGCTTTTTGACAAGGAAGATGTCAAAAGATGCCTGGAAGATGTCAAAATCTCATAGCTTCCGATGGACATAAAATAAGATTGAATAAAGTATTCATTCGATTTGTTATTGCAATAAAGCTATATTTTTGTAAACAAAAACTCTCCCAAGTTGTACACCCAATAGAGAATGATTTTTAAAAATACATGATGAAGAAAATCTGCAAATATAAGCGAAATGTTTTTGTATTTTAGAACCTATAGAAAATAGAGCAAATAGTTCCAACAATTTTATTTGATAGTATTCATTGTTTATAAAAATTTGTTCATCCAATAACAAGTTTATTTAATAAAAAAAAAAATTACTGTTGAACAGTGTAATTTACGAAAGTTGAAAAATAATATTTATGTGTGGGTACAAAAAACGGCCCACTTTGTTCCACAATATAATTTGTTTGTGCTTGCTTATTAGACATTTATTGTTTAAAAAAAATAAAGAATTATTTGCTTCTAGCTGCTTCTCTGTTTTCAGAATGATCTTTTATGGTCCAAAACCCAACCAAAAGTTAAAATAAGGCGTTTTTTTTAGAGAAGTATGTAATTAATAGGATCAATAAAGTAGGGTTCGGTGATCTAATTTTTGCTACACGGAAGATTAGGGAACCTCGTGATAACTAGAGGCCAAAGTTAAAACCTTGATAATGTCGAGCGCTCCGGAATAAAAAAAACTCTACGCATTCAAAAATGTACTAAAAATTACCTATTTGACCGATTACAAATCATAAAAATGGATTTAACTGGTGAAACTACTTGTACAATTTCTTATGATTTCGAAATTTAAACATCAGTGTTCACTTTGTAGCAAAAAATTAAGTGAAAATTATTTTCACCCACAGAAAATATTAGCTGTTAGAATGTTTATTTTATATTTTTTATATTTTATTTTTCTTCCTTTGTCTGCGGTATAATATGTACATTCTTACAGACTAATACAATATGAGCTCTTTCAATGAACTAAATAGCATAAATAAACTGACTCTACAATTTTGTTTATTCGCGTTAAAATCTAGTGATGAATGATTTTTGTTACAAAGACGAATGTATCTTGCTATTGTTTCTTTATAAGTGTAGTTTGTGGTAGTTAGTTGCTCACTGAACATTCTATTATATCTCAAATTTGTATTTGGAATTAAAATATTGAATAAACTGAAAATTTCTGTGCATTTTAATATGGCCAGTTAAAATGTTGTAGATAAACATAAATGAAACATAACTTCTTCTATCGTTAAGATTTAGAAAGCCAAGCAATTTGCGTCTACCCAGATAAGAAGGGGAATCTGACGTCCAATACAGTTTCCGGATAGAGTATCTGGTAAAATTCTTTTGTACCCTTTCTAACCGGTCCGAGTGGACCTTATAATATTGGTTCCATATTATAAAACAATAATCCAGATGGCTCAGTACTAAGGCTATATAAAGAGAATAAAGGGTCTATCAAAAATTATGCCCGGATCTTTTATCTGATATTTCCGTGAAAGACAATTTACGATTTGAGAAAAAGCTTTTGAAGAATTCGAGTAAGATTCCGAAGTTTCTAAGTTTGTCTAACAGGATTATATGGTCAACTTTATCAAATCAGTTAGTTGAGAGAGTATAATGCAATGCAGCATTTGTTAATATTCAAGTATAAATTATTTGACGAGCACCACTTTAACTTAAAGTTGTCAAATCTTGGTGTAACGCGAAGCGATCGGATATATTTGAAATTCGTGTATACAATTTTACGTCATCAGCAAAAATTAAGCATTTAAAGAACTTTATACATCTTGGTAAATCATTAATAAAAATCAGAAATAGGAGTGGGCCACAATGCGTACCTTGTGCAATACCAGAGGTAGCATTAACAATCACTTCTGACTTAACAGCGCCAATTCTAACTAATAATTTACGATTTGAGAAAAAGCTTTTGAAGAATTCGAGTAAGATTCCGAAGTTTCTATGTTTGTCTACGAGGATTATATGGTCAACTTTATCAAATTCGTTAGCAAAGTATGTATAATAACATCTAATTCTGTTGTGCAATTGCATTAACTATGTTGTGAAAAATTAAAGCTAAGTTTGTATAAGTACATGCAGATCGACCAGGTAAGAAAACATGCTGAAAGTCATATAATGCCCCATTAATACCATATGGTCAAATAACTTTTTACTACATAATTATGTGATCAAATAATTTAACAAATATTCCTTGTTTGACAATCGCTCTATAATTTTTAACATCGTTTTTATTACCTGATTTTAAAATTGGATTACTAAATCATAGTTTCCAAATATCAAGAAACTTAACCCTTTTCAGGCATGTATTGAAAAGAATGGTAATCGGTTTAACATTATCAATACAGCGAACAAAAAAATATTGGTGGTAGCTCGTTTTAGTCAGATTTAAAACTCGTTTTTAATTCTTTGATAACTGAAATAATGTCTTCTTCTAAAATACTAAAAGTATTAATTACGTCTAGGCTAACAGGCACAGAATGAGAAGTCGTAGAGTTTTGGTGCTTAGTATAAACATTTTGAAAGGATTGAGAACACAAATTGCAGCTTTCAAGTACATTTTTAGCAACGAAACCCGCCTCAAATTCCATGTTCAATGGCAAACCAGTTGAGCCAAGCTTAGACTTTGCATAGCGCCAAAACTGGGTAGGGTTAGATTTTAAGTCATTTTCAATTTTAGATATATAGTTATTGTATACGAAATTATGGCTTTATTTTGAACCTTTTTTAGATTTGGCAGCCTCTCATTGAACCAGGGCGGCTTACTCCCAGTACGTAATCTCTTCAATGGAGTAAAATTAGTAAAATTGCTGAGGAGAAATTACAACTTATGATGTTAAAAATGGATCGTCATTAAAGTACAAATCCAATTCCAATTCATAGAAGTTAGTTGTTGATTGACCTCGACAAAATTAGTTTTCTTAAAGTCAAGTAAATCACTAGTAGGAATCATTTCTTTTTCAAATTTATATAATTCAAAAATAATTGAAGAAGCTTTATGGTGCACTGCGTTGCTAGAGATTGGAGGCAAATTAATTTCACAGGATACTTTCAAGTCATTTTTAACAAACACTAAGTCTCAAATCCTATCGTTATCATTTTTAATCGAATTTATTCCTCAACTTACTTACTTACTTTGCTGGCACTACAACCGATTATCGGTCTAGGCCGCCTCACACATTCCTCAACACCTGATTTTATATTGAATGGTAATACACTTTTCCTCAAAAATTCAGTTGTGATTACCTAGATTAAAGTCACCTAATACAATTATTTGTTCATCGTCAGTTAAACTCTCAGATATTATCCAAGTGCTTTATATAAAGATCTAACCTGCTATTGGGTGGGATATAAGACAATAAAAGATAAACGGACTTATTACTAATAAAATCAATTTTACCATGTACTTAGATCAGATCTGACTGCTAGTAGAACACAACCACCTTTGTCTCGTCTAGTATTCTAGGACAGCGATCAAGTCAAAATATTTGGTTGTAGTCATCGCAGTACTCAGCACTGGAAATATTGTTGTGTAGCCAGATTTCAGTTGTAGCAATTATATCATAATCGCCTAGCGATTGCGCCATAAGAAATTTTTTAGACTTGGTACGGATGCCAGTAACATTTTTTTTAGTAAATTTTATATGTATATATATGTGTGTGCGGTGGATACGAATATAAACTAAGATTTTGTTTGTTTTTTTTTCTGGCCTCGGAAAAGAACGAAATAGTCGAATATTAACATAGGTGGCCATAGTGATGGATCCACGATTTTATTATAGTACCTCGCAATAACACCCAACTTTAAGTTAACTCTTTTAAGATTATCAGTTGGTGCATCTTTTTTTATAAGCTTATAGCAATCTAGATGCTTCTTATTCATATTGGTATATTTCTCCACATAGGCAATGATATCTTCCCCATTTATGGATAGTTTAAATGCTAATAAGTGGTACCAACTTTTCTTAACGACTACTTTGAGATCTGAGTTCTCACTCCGACCTAACATTAGCATTCTTCTGTTAGTTGCATTATCAGAGAGCATATTCGAAGAAGAAGGTGCAGAAGAAACATTAATTATAGAAGAAATCCAAAGAGCGAGAAATAATGGTATTTAAGCAGTGTTATTATTTAGCAAGAGAACATTTTCCAATTTGGATATCTCGGCAGAAATTTGCTGCACTAACTTTCCTTCTGTTCGTTTGAATGTTTCTTTAATTCTTTTTCTATAAAACTTCGTTTCCCTTAAGCAATTTCACGTCATATTCGGTGAGCAGACCTTCACAGCATACGTGGTGGAAGGATAATTTCCAGAAAACGCTACATAGCAAAATGGTGAACTCATTTGCACCTCTATCAAATGATTTACCGCATTTATCACAGAAATTGTCCATAATAAATGGACGCAGAAGTTAGTTATATGCTAGGAATGTAGAAACGTGAGGACACAACCACAAAAACGATACTTAAACTTTCCGATTTATAAATATATTAGATTACCGAGCTAATGAAAACACGTCTGCACCGGTTGAGAGTTTATTTACTTATTAGAGTTCTCTAATATTCTACTCAAAAACTTCTATAAGATTGTTGTGTACACATTTTAATTTAATATTTCAAAAGAAAAACTGGGAAAAGCTGCAGAAGAATATTTGTAGATGGTTTTGTTATCATCTTGAAATATAAAAAACTAGATGTCGAGAATATAATTTTTTATTACTGTACTTTTTTTATTAAGTATTTCGTTTAGATATTTCTCTTTAAGTGGAACATATTTATTTAAAATATGGCCTCAAAAATTCATAATCACCTACCTCAATTAATCTTTTTTCTGATTTTTTTAAAGCAAACTATGAATCTGATAACTACTGGATGTATCATGGATCATATAAAAAGTGTCCGCGGTTGGTACCAACAAATCTGTGATGATGTATCTCCTTACTGCTCGCGTGTCGATCTTGCTCCATTAGTTGCAAAATTTCATCGGCTTTTAGTGACTTTCAGTGCATCTTTGATATCGAAATTTCCGAAACGGAATTTAGCAAACCACTCTTGGGTCCAGCGTTCACTCACAGTATCCTCACTGTAAAATCCATAAATTTCAGCATGTTTTTGCAAAGATTGTATCTCACATCACATATTTCACTCATTTTTAAATCAATGTAACTTTTTACACTCAATCATGTGGACCGCGCATATTCTTTATATGACCCAATATATATATCTATATGCGATATCTATCCCAACGAAGAATTATAATCGGGATGAAAAAGTATAGCCAAGTCACAATTTTAATTTTGAAAGTCAGCGGTGTATTTATTTGTACTAAATGGCACCATTTATTCTATGGTGAGTGTGGAAGAAGGCAAATAATATAAACATTATATTTTAAGTTTTGCTCACAAAAAATTATGCAGGTATGCGCGTTTCTTTTATCACTGCGAGAGTTATCTTATATGTGTCTTACACAGCTATTAAGTATAAAGTTTTAAGAATGTAAAATGAAATTGTAGCGAAAAGAAAAGCATATGTTTTATTATGAAGCTACGTAGAAATTACTGAATACATTTCAAAATTTGATAGTTCTCTGCTGCTTACTACAGTGATACTATTCTTTTCACCGCTACATTACACATATCGTTACGATTATCTAGTGTCCACTGTTTATTATTCTCAACAAATAAAAAGTTTCGATCACTCAATCGGGCTAGAAGCAAATTATTAAATTTTATTATTCTCAGAACCGTGCGGATTTTGGCAGTCAAGGGGTGTATCTTCAAAATGTCTGTGACAATGACTTATGGTGGTTTGGTCCTACTTGTCACAAAAAAGATAGATCTCTTTTGCCTTATTTTACTCTAGAGAACTGTGAAGTTACTCTCGAAGTTAGAAAGTTGGTCGTTCATTCTTCATGTATTTCAAACGTAGAGAACCCTTTGGTAAGATTTTCGTTCCTTCCTTGAGCTTTGCATGTTCTATAATACGCATTTAGTTTTTACCATCGGGTAAATAAGCAATATCGTGACGAATTTTGCTTTCATTCTTTAAATTTGTCTAAAGTGGAAATTGGAAAGGTTCGCAAGCGACTGATTATTTTGTCGCAACAATTACATTTTGCTAACGAGTATAAAGCTCTGAATGTCAATTCACTAGAAAAATAAGATTCTTAGTTTGAATCCTTTTCTCAATAGTCAAGGCATTTTACGGGTTAATGGCCGACTTTCAAAGTCGGGTATGTTATCATTTATGGAAAAGGATCCTATCCTATTATAATATGGTTGCCATTTTTCAAAATTACTTGTTTAATTTATTCTTTTTATATCTTTGCACGGCGCTAATCAATTGTAATTACGTTTGCTTCGCCAGTAATAATGGATATCTAAAGTAAAAACTTGGTGAAAGGTATCATTCATAAATGCAAAAGATGCTAAAGAAACTCCGGTCGAAAATTATGGTCGCACTTCCGGTTGAGCGCACGGTCCTGTCTCGGCCGTTCGAAAGCCCTGGTGTTGATTTTGCTGGTCCCTTCAACATTAAGAGCTATTGAGGAGGTCGATCTTGCCGAACATGAAAAGGATATGTATGTGTCTTTTAACCAGTTGCGAATGGTTGTCACAAACTAATCTTCTCTGATAATGAAACAAACTTTGTTAGAGCTTCTAAAGCCTTGAAAAATGACGGCAAGAAGTTTCTCAGTGAGCCTCAAATTGTTACCTGCAATACTTTTAGTTAATCATCAAGAGCTGTACTCACAAACCTCCCACATATGGGAAGCCAGAGTTAAAAGTTTTAAATTTCACTTTCGCAGGGTTGTCACTTGCCATAAATTTACCCTTGAAGGCTTATTTTGATTGAAGGCCAATATGGTGGTCCAATCTTACTCCTGCCAAACCAGCTAAAAATAAAAAGCTCCAAGCCACCAGTTTTCTCCTCAAAGGAGTTTTCTCCTCAATTTGAAGAACTTCACAAACGTTATAAGCGGTAATACCCAAAAAGAGAGCTTGTTGTTGATGATCTTCTCGTGGTCAAGCATGAAAATCTACACCCAAATGAATGGCGTTTGGGTAGGGGTGTTAAAGATAAAGGTAAAGATAACCCCTTTCGCTTAGCAGATATACGCACACAAAGGAACGATTACGCGTCGTCTTGTTAAGTTTGTCGTTCTCCCCAAATGCCTTTATCTGTTAATTTTCTTCTTTTAATGGCACAACAGCCCATGGAGGGCCTAGGCCGAGCTTTTCGCATCCACTCATGTTGTGCGTGTTATTTTTGTAAATGAATGGAAGGGATCTAAAGTTATATGCCGAATCCGAAAGGCGAAGTGAAAATTTTTTCATAGGAAATTTGTACTCTTGTAGTCCTGCCAACCTTATGGAATGTCTTCAAGAGTGTTAGAAGGCTTTGCCAAGTAAAGCCTTTGACGTAGTAAATCATTATTTGCTTTTACTTAAAATGGATCACTTCTTACCTTACAAATCGAACCCAGAGTGTATTGTTGAACAATACACTCTGGGTTGGCTTTAAGTCTAATTGTTTTCCTGTTACTTCTGGCGTTCCTCTTGCAAATTTGTTTTTAAATTGTAAATTTTTGATGTACTTAATAATATTTAATAGGGGGGCCTGGGGCGTAGGACACAAGGTAAAGTTCGTGACAGTCGCAGGTGCGTCCATGGTCGATCCTTGCGCTTCTACGTTTCAAGTCGACACACAGCCTCCTCGTGGCGTCCCCTGGATAGCGATCTGACAACCGTCAGTGAGTTAACTAATGTGTGCGGCGGGCTTCTCCATGGCCTTGAATGAATGGTTGTGCGTCGGGCTTGGAACCCACCACGTTAAAATACCCTCCAATGAAACCTCCAAACAAGCCTCGGATGATGAACCCCTCTAATATTGACGACTCCCGCAAACGCCCAAAGGACAACGATTTACGGATATGCACCTGGAATGTCCGAACCCTCTACAGGGAAGGTGCCTCTATCCAGCTGGTGGATGTCCTCCAAAAATATAGAGCTGACATCACCGCTGTACAGGAAATGCGATGGACGGGACAGGGTTGCTCCAAAAGAGCATCCTGTGATATCTACTACAGCTGTCATGCGTCGAGACACGAATTTGGTGTTGGATTTGTGGTTGGGAAGAGACTGCGTCATCTAGTCTCGAGGTTCACAGCGGTGAACGAGCGCCTAGCCACTATCCGCATCAAGGCAAAATTCTTCAACATCAGCCTAATTTGTGTCCATGCCCCGACGGATGAGAAGGATGAAACGACCAAAGATGACTTCTACGAGCTCCTCGACAAAGCTTATGAGCATTGCCCCCGCCACGATGTTAAAATCGTGTTAGGCGACTTTAATGCCAAGGTGGGCAAGGAGAGTCTCTTTGGTCCGACGATCGGAAAATTCAGTCTCCACGACGAAGCCACCGATAACGGTATGAGACTGATCGACTTCGCCGCGGCACGAAACATGACAGTTAGTAGCACCAGATTCCAACATAAGGATATCCATAAGGCCACTTGGCTGTCCCCTGATCAAAACACACGAAACCAAATTGATCACGTTGTGATCGACGGAAGGCACGCTTCCAATGTACTAGACGTACGCACAATACGTGGTGCAAACATCGACTCAGACCACTACTTGGTTGCAGCCAAGGTCTGCACACGTATATGTGTAGCAAATCGCGTACGGATAGGTACAAAGAGAAAGCTGGATGTCGAAAAGCTGCAATCACAACAGACAGCCAAAGTCTTTGCCAACCAACTTGCACTTCTCCTTTCGCAAAACACCCCTCAACTTGATGATATATGCGCACAGTGGACGCACATTTCCCGCTCTATGCGTACGGCTGCCGAAGAGGTGCTAGGCTACCACCGTCGACGGAGAAATATGTGGTACGACCAAGAGTGTCGCGATGCTACTGAAGCAAAAAACGCAGTATACAGAGCCACCCTGCAGTCAGTTGCAACGCGAGCTGCTAAGGAGCGATACAGAAAGTTGAGGAGGGAGGAGAAACGTCTTTTCAGGCGCAAGAAAAGAGATGAAGAAAGACGCGAGTTCAATGATATCGAAATGTTGCGGGACAGGAACGAGGTCCGAAAATTCTTTGAAAGAATAAGACGCCTGACTCTTGGTTTGAAGACCGGGGCCTCTTCCTGCAAGGATGAAGATGGAAATCTGGTGACAGATATCCAGGGCATAATGAGATTATGGAGGGAGCACTTTTCGCAGCTGCTTAATGGCGAAGACGGCAATAATCCCGCCACTGCGGAACCCACTCCGGAAACCCCAATCACTGACGGCGTTGAAGTACCGCCGCCTGACTATGAGGAGGTCTTAACAGCCATTGCTCGGCTGAAAAACAATAAGGCTGCAGGTGCAGATGGCCTGCCTGCTGAGTTGTTTAAGACCGGAGGCGAAGAGCTCAAAAAACGCATGCATGAGCTTCTATGCAGAATATGGTCAGATGAAAGCATGCCAAGTGATTGGAATCTCAGCGTACTCTGCCCAATCCATAAGAAGGGTGATTCCACGATCTGCGCCAACTACCGTGGGATCAGCCTTCTTAATATTGCATATAAGGTTCTATCGAGCGTACTGTGCGAAAGACTGAAGCCCATCGTCAACAAACTGATTGGACCTTATCAGTGTGGCTTCAGGCCTGGTAAATCCACCATCGACCAGATATTCACACTACGCCAAATCCTGGAAAAGACCCGAGAAAAACAGATCGACACCCATCACCTATTTGTCGATTATAAAGCCGCCTTCGACAGCACGATTAGGGATCACTTGTACGCCGCAATGTCTGATTTTGGTATCCCTGCAAAGCTCATTCGTCTTTGCAAAATGACACTGACCAACACCACCAGCGCAGTGAAAATTGGGACAGACCTCTCCGCACCATTTGATACCAAAAGAGGTTTCAGACAAGGTGACTCCCTATCGTGCGACTTCTTTAACCTAATGCTGGAGAAAATAATTCGAGCTGCGAACATCGACATCTCTGGCACTATCTTCTACAAGAGTGTCATGCTGCTAGCATACGCTGATGATATTGACATCATTGGCAAAAACGCTCGAGCAGTCAGTGCAGCATTCTCCAACCTGGAAAGGGAGTCTCGTCGTGTGGGTCTAGTGGTGAACGAGGACAAAACGAAATACCTTGTGTCAACAAACAAAGAGTCACGGCGTCTTGGACAAAATGTCACTGTTGACAACTACACTTTTGAAGTCGTCAAGGATTTCGTTTATTTAGGATCCAGCATAAACACCAACAATAATGTCAGCCTTGAGATCAAGCGGAGACTAACTCTTGCCAACAGGTGTTACTACGGGCTCAGTAGGCAATTGAGAAGTAGAGCCCTCTCTCGACCGACGAAAATAACGCTCTATAAGTCCCTCATCCTTCCCGTCCTAATGTATGGCGCAGAGACGTGGACATTGACCATCAATGATGAGAGACTGTTAGGAGCGTTCGAGAGGAAGATACTCCGTAAGATCTACGGTCCAGTATGCGTGGATGACGTGTTTCGAATAAGATGGAACAATGAGCTGTATGAGCTGTACGCCGACACTGACATAGTCAAGCGTATAAAACTCCAGCGGCTTCGCTGGCTGGGTCATGTTGAGCGAATGGAAGAAAGCGCTCCGGCTAGAAAGGTGTTTTATTCGAACCACGGTGGAGGATCACGCAGAAGGGGACGTCCTAATCTCCGTTGGAAAGACCAGGTGCAGGGCAACCTGACTGCACTTGGCCTTATCAACTGGCGCCAGCGCGCGCATAGCAGAAGTGACTGGCGAAGCTTTGTGGAGGCGGCCAAGACCGATCATCGGTTGTAGCGCCAGCTAAGTAAGTAAGTAATAATATTTAATAACGACGACACTGAGTTACTACAAAATGACAGAAATCAACTGTTCAGTTGGTGTAGCTTAAACTTAATTAAACTGAATTTTCATGTAAAACTTTTCTTTTTGTCTTTTTCATGTAAAACTTTTTTATTATTTACCTATGAAATTGATAACTCCAAACTTGAAATCGTTTCAACGTTTTTGGATCTTGGAGTGACTTTGGATACCTAACTTTGTTTTAATATTCATATTTACAAAACCATTAACAAGGCCTCCTGTGTGCTAGATTTCATTAAACGCTGGGCGAAAGAAATTGATGGCCCGTATGTTATCAAGCTGTTATTTGTTTCTTTAGTACTTCCAATATTAGAATATACTTCAATAGTTTGGTGTCCATATTATAAGTGACACAAAGATGCCTCGGAGTCGGTCCCAAAACAATTTCTTCTTTTCTGCTTTCGTGGTTTACCTTGGAACCCGAACTTATACCTTCCAACATATGAAAGTCGTTTGAAACTAATTTCATTACCATCGTTATACTCACGTAGAATAATGTTTAATTCTACATTTATAATTAAACTTCAGGGCAATATAAATATCACTTATCTTTTAAGTAGACTCAATATCAATATACCTACACATGCTACAAGGAACTATGATTGGATATGTTTGTAAACTTATAAGTGTAATTACTTAAAATTTGAATCTTTCAACAATGCCTGTATAGATTTCAATAAAGTTTATCATTTAATAGATTTTTCCGATTCATCAAAATGAATTAAAGATAAAATTCTTCTGAATATAAATAAATAACTCTCTCCACTATCCAGCCAAGTTGTGTTTAGTGGAGTTCTCTCCCCTCGAGCTTTTGCTTCCGTTCGCGCTTCTGGCTAGTTATCCGGGCCACTCTACTACGGTAGCCAACACGTAGTTGGGAGCGCCCCTCGTTCTGCTGGAGGTGGGAGTGGGATTCGTCGAATAAAAAATAGGTGGTGTCGTGTTGAAAAACTGTTTTTTCTTTTGACTTTGCCTTTGCCGAGATTCGAACCACGGACACTTTTCGTAACATTCCAACGCACTATTACTACGTCACAGCGAACACACACATCATTCATTCATTCACACATCACCGAGAAAACAGTTCGGAACTGTGCGGCCCATGTGCCCTTTATGCTCTTTGAATAATAAGTATATATTTACCGCCTGAAACAAACTTTAAATATATTTTTTTAAAAACCCGAATGATCAAGCTCAATAAAAATTATGAAAATGAAATCCACTCGTACCTCTTTTACTTTTATATATAAAATTCACTTATAACTCTAATGAATTATCTTATGTGTTATCATATTTTCTTATATCTTTTGTTGAAACACCCTCAGTATTGCAAAGCTGACATAATGTTGAAGCCAATGGTCTAAAATGTTTCCAGCCCCTTGGTATTTGCTAATCTAAGCTTAATTGACGTCAAAATTCAAAAATGGTTGGGAACCTCTGCATGGATTCTTAATCCGTTAACCTAAGCTAAGATTCAATGTTGCGAGAAAATACTGGCTTTTCCAGCAATCATGGAACCTACATAAAATAAGTAGAATCTCTTAAAAGTTAATTATGTTTCTAGTGCTGTTGTACGGCACTAAGGACCAAATGTTTCATTGAGAACTCAGAAGCATAGGAAATGGGATCAATAAAATAAAGGAAATAAAACCAAATGTTAAGTTGTCAATCTGTAGGGATTTTATCAGACGTTCAGACTTGTTACCCAAACACTGCAGAACCTTGTAGAAGAGCACTAGACAAAAAAACAATATTAGTTATGTCAATATAAAAAATAATTTAAAAAGCGTCTTCAATCGTAAACCTCAAAAGAAGTCTGGCAGCCTCAAGTCTTATATTAATTGTAGCCAGTGTCTAAATTTAATATTTTCAATTCTCATGGGTAAAGTAAAAGCGGATATACTTTCCTACATACTCTCCCTTGCAAATGGACCTTGATGGTTCAAGCTTATGCTACAGCATCGAAGACAAAAACATACGTGTGAAAGACAATAAGTACAAATTAGTAGTATACGATTGTTAGATAAACAATGCCGAACTCCTACAATTTGAGGTGTGCCACAAAATCCTACATTACAGATACTGCCAGAAGTTGGAAAAGAACGTATGTATCTTTCCCTTGCTCTGCCTTGCCAAGAACTTACACATTCTTCGACGACTTAAATCAATTTATCAGAAATGAGAATCGCGAATTTATCATGTAAGTTATAATAGGGTTATGATTAGGGCTAACTAAAATATGTAGGAAAAACTCCCTAAATATGTATGTATTTATGGGTGACAAACTCAAGAAATATGAATGATATGATGATGTATTTTTAATTAAAATGTTTGCTTAAAACAAAAAGGTTTTTTTATTAAGAAAGAGAAAGATCGTCCTGTACTCTATGGTGCAAAACTACAGCCGTACTCATATTTTAAAAATTTTCTGGTTCTAAGAGACTGTAGAATAAATCCAATAGATGTTTATGAAAGAGCTCCAAAAATAAGTTAATTTCAATCAATTCCTTTTTTTTGTTGGTGCATAACTGTATCCTTCATATGACAATAATGAGGGATATACAAGAAACAGGAAAATGATTAATTTTATAATGAGTTGGTCCTCCTTAATTATGATTTAACACAAAAATACGATTTAGCATTTTTCTCGTATGTAAGTATTAAATTTTTCGAATATGCTAAGTAATGGATTTCCATGTCACAATGACAACGCTTTTCAAACTCGAAAACATTTTGGCATTGCTTGTTTTTTCATAAATTCGACTTGAAGAATATCGTGAATGCCTTCTATTGTGTTCTGGTTGGTCATTTCAAAACTTTGATGTTATGTGACTGCTCCGATATTCTTATTGAATTAATTCTTGAATGCTATTTTGTTTTTTGATACATTGATCACACAGGATGTTCCCTTATAAATGCAGAGCATTGTGTTGAACTGAAGCACTGAAAAATATATTTTATTTCCGCAGAAATAACATAAAATTCACCCTGAACATAGAATCGCCTAAATTCAACTTTTTTGTCTGAAAAAATTACCTAATTACGGATAATTGGTCAAAATAATAGTAAATTTATTTTGGTACAAATAAGAAACCTTTTTTCTCGTCATGTTCATATTTTCAAGTGCAAATTCGATGTTTGTTTCAACAAGTCGAGCCAATAACCTGGTTGTAAGAATGATATCCATAATGACCCTGTAAAACCAAATTCATTTAACTGTAAATCTATTATATATTACTTTCTTGTAAGTGCAAGGCTATGTTCTAACTGAATCCGATGCGAACGATGCGAAATTTGTGTTTCGGATACGGAGACATCAAGTCGCATGAGTATCCTCATTGGATACGATGCGATATTTTATCCGAGGCCCCAGGTAACAGACCAACAACCAGACGTCACTGAAGCGGGATTACAGAAGATGCCAACCTTAACTCTTAAGGAGTAATGAGTTTTAGGCCTACACCTCTCTATTTATACTCTAGAGTTGGAGACGAGCAGCGCTTAATTCTATGCTTGTCAAAAGCCTGCCTGACATGGTTAATCCTGCCGGAAACAAATATCGTTCCCATCAGCATAGCCTCTTGAGCCTTTACACAACTATACCTTCCCACCACGGCAAGGTGGCTGTAATACTCCAACGAGTTGTTCATAACACCATATACAAATGTATGTAAAATAAAATGCAGTGTTGCATATGGAAATATACAAGAATTCTACTAAAATATTTACGAAAAACGTAAATCTGTGAAAAAATTTATTTATATTAAAAATACTGAAAATATTTAAATCAATAATGAATATGCAAATAAATATTTTAGTGGGCCTAAGTTATGATCAACTTTAATCTTTTCAGAACATTACTTTCTTTATGTTCAAATTTGAACAACTCGTTTACAAATGTATCTCACACAATATAAATGGATGTGAAAAGTTCTGTCTAGGCCCTTCGTGGGCTGATATGTCATTATTGAAGAGGAAGTAGGAAAGGTATTTACCATCTGATTAAAATATGGTTTCTTACGACTGGGTGTATATGTAAATAATAATTGAGATATATAGAGATACATATACCTAACTATAAACTGTATTTCCTTGTGACATTTAATTTAATAATTTCGTTTGTATTTGCCTATTAATTTCAACTATCATATTAATATGGTATAATCGATATTATTTGCATGAAAGCGTGTTTCTATATAAACTGAATAGTAATGGTTGCATTTAATTACAACAAATACATTTGCAATTATTTCATTCCTAATTAGTTTTAGCTTTCACAGCCTTTCAGGTATTACTCTCTTTTCGGTTTTATTATTTTCTAGTTTGTTTTACCAAAAATAAAATGCTACCAAACTCCACCCATTTCTCTGAATGTTACTTCGGAACGAGGTGTTTTATGTCTGTTTAATGTGTATATAACGTGTGGAATACCCAGCAAAATCGCCATAACCAATAATAGTTAAGTAGGGTTGTAATTTGCCAACACCACACGCTCACGCACCCAAGACAAAAGAAACTTTACGGTAGATCAACACTGTGAAACCAATGGGGGGAAAATATGGTTGAATTATACACACGGTGGGCAAATGTGAAATAAAGGTTTTCTAAAACCATTTTAAGGGTTGCTTTTTCAAATTCCTCGTGATATTATGCTCTCATTTCGAACCTAACTAAAGCAAGAGGTATGCAGAGACAGAGAGAGAGACTGCGAAGAATAGAAAGAACGAGAGCGCTGTACTAATGAATAAATATGTGTACATAGACATTTAAAATAGCAATAACAATAATATTAATAACAATAACTATTTGACCAATTTGCATTATGAGACTTTAAAGTTTATTGAAAAGTTTGGTTTCATGGAAGTACCTGAGTTATGCAGGAGCACACAGAGGGGAATATGGGTACAAATCAGGTGTATTCACTTGCGTTAAGTGTGTGAATATTGTTTGGTATGTAAATGGCTTTTTAATTAAATTAAAGACACATGTACCATAGTATAAAGAAAGAGAAGCCATTTTTATTTTCATAAAGCACCTCCCACATACAAACAGACATCCATCCATACGAATATTGTTTTGTTGAAGTAAGTAAGTAGCTAGCATACTAAAGAGCATTGTAATTTTTTTATTTACATAAGGCTGAAGGGATACGTAATTTTAAGCTTAAGCGTTACATTAACAAATTAGCAAATTAAAATAAAGAGCTGCAAGCAATTTGCATAATGATTACAGTCGCATTAAGAGAAGTAACTTTTAATTGATTTACATAGATTAGCCTTACTTATCGTAAAATAGTCATATATTGATTACTTTAGTTTTTCCTTGTGAAATACTCCACGTCGTTTCATTACATGGAGATAAAATTCGAATGTTCAAGCATTCGGACTTTAAACTTTCTCTGCGACCTTCAATTTGTTTCACAAATAATGCTTTCTTAAATTTTCTTTAAATGATACATATATGTATTTCTGTCTGGTCGTATACTAGTATTATACTTGACGGCAGGGAACCACAACTGGTTACATGTCTAGTTCAAATATATGAGAACAGACTAGTTATTTTTATACGGGATTGTCATTCGACAGGACCACTACTGGTCCCACACTGTCTTTATATACTAGCCGAAAACCTAGTTACATACGACCATTTCGTGGCACAAGAAAAAATTAATATTTTTTTTAATTATGTCTTTATTTTTTATTATTACTTTTTCAACAAATAAATTTCTTCATAAACTTTATGATGTTAGCTGCGCTCGATCCAGTAACTGCGGATTATGGATAAAAGGTTTTATTAGGTGATCTACATGAACATTGTACGGACGATCGCTTAAAAAACAATATGTTGGTGTAAAATAGCGAGTAAAGCAAACAAAAAAAAACTACTATTGGCTGCTTTGCCGTTTCTTCAACGAGTCAACGTCTACTAACGCGTACGTACTCTAGTATGTCAAAGTTTATTTGCTGCCTTGGTCATAATTATTTCAGATAGATTTTAAGATATTACAAATCAAAGCAATATTATGTTCCAACAAATAGTAAATACTAGTGTTGGGCGGATTCGATACATAAAGTAGTAAGTACTCGACTCTAAAAAAAATCGGTAGTTCTCGATTATATAAAGTATCGATTTTGAATTGATACTTGTATCGAATCGATACACGATATTTTATTATTATGATTGCTACAATTCTACCGGATTTTCCAATATTTTCGCATAAGGTACATATATTAAAATATTGCTGAACTAAACGCGCACCAGCAGAAAACATCTAGAATTTTTTCGATCCTTCATCGATTGTGTCCCATCTTGTCGATGCTGATGAATGTCCAGCAGAGAAAAGGATTTCTTTAGTATTTGTCTGAGAAACGTTATTAAACACAATATCTTTAAAACGCGGTTCTAAAAACAAGCTTTTTACACTATGCTCTCAGATGTCGCCACCAAGTGCATTGGAGCAGGAGCAGCAAAGTCTTTCCCAAAAACACGCTAAAAAAGTCAGCTGTTTGGTAAAGGTGGGAAAGTACCATACTGTCAGATTGGAATTTATTTTGGTTGATGAAGTGAAATTTGTAGTATTTCCAGAAGTAAGAAACGACTAAAACCAAAATGAATGTAAAAAAAAAATACTCGATTCTTAAAAGTATCGATATCGAAGTACTAGATACTCAAAATTACTCCACATTTCCCATCAGTAATAAATACTCTTTTGGTTGTTTGTGTGGTTTGGTTGTTTTGTGTATGTGAGTAAGTATTATTGTTTGTTGACTGTACCATGTCTCAAATCCAGGCACTCTGCCTAGCAGCCCAGCAAACAATCATGTTGATCATAAACTGTCCGCTTACTCTTCCCTACAACTATATATTTTTTATTTTTTTTTATTTTAATATCAATTAGTAGTGATTACAATACCATTTATTTTTATTTATCCTATAACCACCATATATTTAACAGGTGTTTGCTTCGTAAATTATATATGTATGTGTATGAAGTAATATCGGATATGTACCTACCTGTGAATACAATGCTGTACATATTGAATTCCTTCTTCCTTAACCCATCGAGAGTAGAAGCTCTCAGTGATTTAATTCATGTATCTCTCATTCTCACCACCAGCAAGGATTTATTTCCATTGAATTGGACAGTAGCATGCGCGAACATTTCAATTCATCTACTGTAGAGGGTTACTTGGAGCATGCTGAATTATTTTGATTTTATTTTCATTTTATTATCGTCTGAGTTAAAACAGCGTTAGTATTCTTCACATTCAAATATTAAATGCTTCATTTACTCAAAAATTGATCCTTAGTCATAGTGGTTATTACGGCGGTAATTTTAGCAAATTTTAATTATAAGTATAATAAAATAGATGTTTCATCAATATCACTGATGAAATTGTAATCTGTAAAGTTTTGGAACTTGAGTTATTTATTTATGTAATAACTAAATGTGTAAATAATAATTATAACTATGTAAAGTGTAACAAAAACAATACTTTTCTTAATTTTGTGTGATATTATAAAATTGTCAATAAAAAACAAGAGGAACAAAATGGAGCAATTAGCACAATTTGTGACAAAATCTTTTGAATACTCAATAAGCAATAACCGCGTTCATGATTTATTTAACTCTATGTCATCGTCGGTGAATACTCGAAATCTAAATAAAATAAATGCAGCACAGAGTGGTGAGCCGTTTGATCCGAACTGTCAGAACTCCGTCGGTAGTTGTGTTAACGAAAATGATGACGATGACAATGAATCTGTGGATATTGATATTACTGATCTGTCGGGTACAGAAGATATTAAAGAATCTTTAATAAAAATACCCAAAAACGAGTTAAAACCTTTGTCACTCATAACAAAAATTCGTTCTATTGATCGAAATTTTGGATATTGCGATAACGATATTATAGATTCACCACATTCCAAGCCTAAAAATTGGCTTATTTCGGATACATCACCTGACAAGAAAAATACTAAGCTGTTGGTAAATAAAGAACTTAAAGGAGGTAAAGTATAGTTAGAATTTATAAAAAAAATATAAATAAGTATCTAATTTCCAGAGGAAGGTGGTAGGTATAGGGTCAGTAATATTTACATAAGTCCAACCCAATAATAATTTCTAGTCTTCAATTAGATTACTGCTTAATACCATTTTGCTGATTGTTTAGTTAAAACCTATTAGTTTAAATTGCGTATTTTAACAGCTGATTGAAAAATGTTCATCACGTAAAAAAATGTATGTAAAATTTTTTTATTTTAGAATAATTTTATATCACAGAACTTTACTCTAAACCATGAGTATAGCTATTATAAAGTAGGAAAACCTGACGCAATGCTGATATTTGGTACTGAATATTTAATTGTAAAGTTCTAAAATATATTCCGATGTTCAAAAAAAAAGCCGAGAATGATTCTTGTATTTTTGCACTAGAACTTTATAGTTGAAGGTATAGTTGATAGCTTTAATCATACTATTTACCCTATTTTATTGTAAGTGTTCCCAAACGTTATTATTAATTTTTCAGTCGAATTCACTGCAAACCTAAACCTGACTTTATTTGTCTTATTACAGTTCTTGAACTAAGCTAAGTCATGTTTTGTCTGCAGAGTCAAATGAAAAATATTTGGGGATGGTAGGTACATGTGACATCGGTTTTTCAAAGCGTTATATATCCGAAAATTATTAATGGATTTTAAAAATTGTTGCTGCTTTTTAAACTCAACAACACAAAGAAATTAGACATCACAAACAATTATTTCTTATAAAAACTGCTGTTTAACCTCTTATAAATCGTAATTGGTTGTTGTATTATTATAAGAGGTTATAATTCGTAATGAAAAGCAAATCCTTTGGAACTATGGTTCGAAAAAATCAATCATAGTAGGCAGCTCAGGCTACGTTTATCGTTCACTTTTTGATGGATTTTTTTAATATTGTTATTTTCGTGCCAGTTTGTTCATTGCTTTACCAGATGTTAGTGAGGGAAGAGATTGTGGCGTTTCCTTTATGTTTTTTATTTTTATTATATAAATTGAAAAAACGCCGTTAATTCGTATTTTTCTTATATTGAAATCGTTAAATTGAAATCTCGATGTATCGACAACACCTATAATTTGTAAGAAATTACAGGTCCGTTGCGATTACTAATTATCGGTTTTCTACTGTAATATAAATAAAACATAACACAATTTCTTTCCTGAATTTTTAAATTAGAAATACGTAAAGCGCACCGCAATGCAGCTAATAGACCGCTATTTCACTTCATCAAATATTTAAACTTTACTTAATTTTTGCATTAAAAATAATAACAAAACGACTTTAAAAAGGGACAGAATTCTATGAGTCTTCAGAAAATATTGTGCCTTAAATCGAGAAGCGAATTTTTAAACTATTGTACTCATATGAGTAAAAATGTCCCTGGGATGGTCAATTGAATGCTTAGCTTTTTGTTCATTTATTTTTGTTTTAGTTGACGCTTTTCCGTTGAGCTTGTCAGAATTCGGGTGCAAAGACACGTTGTTGAATCATTTACACTTGTTGGTGTATTTGGCAGCGTTTCAGTGTTTCGACCAATCTTGCAATGGGTCCTGTCATCGCATACGCACGATATCGTCTGATATCGCCGATTCACGCTTATTTCTAATATCTGAAACATAGGGCTCTTGTTACTCCATTAATAGAATATCCGAATCAACCGGACAGCTAATTATTCGATAATTAATATTCGGTTAGGGTTATTCGACTAGTTGAAAGTAATTGACTATTCAACTAACCATTCACTTTCGACTAGTTGAAAATCTAATAATTTTTAAGTAAAATAAACCGCATTTGCTAAATGTGCTTCTTTGGAAAAAGTCAAATGTTCTTCAAATGCTCTTTAAGATTTTATTTTTTGTTTTTTAAATGTATGCTGTTTTATTTTCCTTAAATTCACTTTTATTTTATAAATGTTAAAGGATAGCGCTAAACAATTTTTTAAAATATTTTTCAAAAAACAATTACATTTGACCCATTTCGGTCCGCAGGTTTTCCTATTGCAGCCACTGACTTACTTTTTTTTTAAATAAAAAGCCTTTTTTTTGACTACACCCACCTGTCAACACACACTCCACTACACCACCCGTAAGTCATGGTACCTTTTTTGGGCCTTTGGTGAAAAAATCAGGAAAAATCTATGAAACAACTTAGAATACCCAAGTGCCCGCGATCGTCTAGCCAAAAAACCAAATTAAAATTCTGCTTATTCACATGTAAAGATAATTAGTATCTGCTACCTACTGATGTGGTTGAAAGAGTGATCCATATAACATTTTAAATTGGAACTACTGGTTTCCAATTCTCAGAAGGAATTGAAAGGTACAATTAAGTACTATATGTGACAAACTAGGGATTTATTCACTAAACTTTGACTGCATTATAGTTTTAACTACCACTACATCTTGGTGAACACAAAGCCAAATTACCACTAAAGGTGATAATGGAAATCAAATCCCACTACCACTAAATGTGTAGTGATAGTTTACACTAATTGCTATAAAGAAAAACTGTTCGAAATTAAAATCAGAAAGATTTAGTTGAACAGTTTTAAAAAGCAATTACATTTAATAAACAAAAACGCTTGTCGAAAATTTCATCGGCGATCGGAAAAATACTAAAACATGTGTCCTGCTTCAGGACCTTCAAACTTCATAACGTTACTATTGTGTCCTGTATTTAGTGAATACAGTTAAAATGCTACGTTATTTAAAAATGTATAGTGTTTATTGAAAACATTAAATTGTTTAAAAGTTGTATATGGTATTAGATTCCACAAGAAGTAAAGTGACAGCGTTGCCATATATTATTACATAGAAACCATAACACATACTGAAAATGCCAGGGTACCCTGGTACCCTTAGTTTACCCTACTACATACAAAGTTGATCATATTAATTTTAGTGGTTTTAAAGACTGCTTTGGTTTGGGATATAGATTTTTTACCGGACCCGAAAAACCAGAATTTACATTTTTAAATTGAACTCTTGGTAGATTCGTACAGCTGGGAGGCCCTCCCCCATGCCGCTTATTCACCAAACTTGACCCATCTGACTACCACTTCTTTTGTGAAAAAATGGCTCGATGACTGATTTGACTCAAAAAACGAACAGTTTTTTTGGCGAGGCATTCACAAATTACCAAAGAGATGGGAAAAATGTGTAGCTAGCAATGGCCATTACTTTGAAGATTGAATGTGTAACCATTTCAGGTCAACAAGAAAAACTGATTTTTGGAGTCTGCTTTTGTTCATTTTCTAATATTTAATGTAGTTCCAAAAAAATACTAAAACGATATTTTATAATGGGAAAAGTTTGCGTTTATACCTGTAACAATGGTAGATAGAAAAAGAATGTTTCCCTTTAAAACTGCAAGCACAACAAGTTGAATAACAAGTCCAAAAAGTTTGTCTGAAATGAAAGCGATATGATAGAGTTTAGTAGCATAGGTAGAGGGGATAGGGTAAAGGGGATATATAATCACTTAGGAAATTTTCTCTATTAATCGAAGTCGAAAGGGTTGATATTTTCCAGCCTTTGTATGGAATTAAAAAAATTACGCCACGCATTGTACCGAGTGAGGCCAAAATAGAAAAAAAATAATGTTGGAATTATTAAAAAAAACTTTTATTGTGATTAACTTCTTATACCTTCATATATTTAGTTAAAATAAAATAATTTTTTTTATGATTTGGAGCCGTGAAAGGTATGATTGTTAAATTATTGCGATTTATAATATAAAGTTCATTATTTTTACTGTGTAGAATTCAAGTTAGTGTAAGTTTCTTGATTTTCCTTCTATTGTAACATTCGATGGCTTTTCATAAAATATATATTTTACAATACATTACTGTATTTTTCTTAGACTTATGTACAATTCGTACATACCGTTATTCAGAAAAATCATTGAAGTAACTAAAATTGGATCGTATCTTTAAAAATCCAGCACATTACTGCTCCACTGTCTGAGATGCCCTTTATATTAAACTTCTATTATTAAACTTCTATTATTTACATTCTTACAGATCTAAAAAGTTTCAATGTGGATAGAAGCTCTCCTGTACAAACTACGTCAAATAAATCTCCACTGAATGTAGCGCTTAATTTAGTACGAATTTTTGACAAAAATTGTGATAAGAACATGAAAGAAAATGAGAAAAGGACTGCAGCAATTATTAAAAACAACAATAATAAAAATGAAACCATACACGATCAAAAGAATGCTGAAATAAATTTAGAAATACCACAGTTTAAAATCTTGCGTCAAAATAACCCAAAAGAAAAATCGGAAAATCGTCATACCGAATTAAAAAGTAATCGATCTGATTTGCCAAAGCATAATAATACAAAGATACCAGCTCAAAAAGAAAATACAAAAAGTCAACTTATTAACCGGGAAAACCGACTGGAGAGGTATAGATCTGAAATAGGTAAGTAGCAGCTCATCTCAGAATATTTGTGTAGTTTTATTCGCCGAGTCAAGTTGAGTTAGATACGAGTATTTGATTCTGTTTCTCTCGTACCCTCTCTATCGTATTGATGGTACTTTACTTTCTCGCCCACGTAGTCAACCAAGAGAAACGATCGAGTACATAATATTTTTGAAACAAGTCATTCACTTTATGCCATAAGATTTTTACAATCTGGTGATATTTATCATAATTAGAATAAAAGAAGAAGTCGAATAGAATCTGATTGCATCGATCAATAAAAACGGTTTATTGAAAACTATTTTCTGTACCGAACCAGTGCACTCACATAGAACGTGTGTTTTCGTCACAACTTATACATGGGATAAACCTAATTTATTTAAGTAATATCTGAGCACATAATGCACAGATATACCTAAATATATATATATTATAAATTATGAATGCTTAAGCGGTAATGACATCTCTGTGTCGCTAGGTAAAACTATACGCTCTGTCAAACCAAATCATTGGCACCATTTCTTCGCATTTAGTTTTGTCAACAATATTCAGTTCATAAACAATCAAGTTTCATACAGCAACATATTTTTTTCCGCTCGTAAAATTGTCGAATTTGTGCCTACAAACTACGATATGCGGACATCATTGATGTTCTGTTTCCAATTGAATAAATCGCTTTGGAATCTCATCGAATACTTGTGGAAGCTTACGGCCAGTACGCTCTAGGCAAAACACAGTGCAACGAGTGGTTCAATAAGTTTAAAAGTAGCGATTTTGATGTGAGAAACGAAGAACGTGGAAGAGCACTGAAAAAGTTTGAAGATGCCGAATTGCAAGCTTTACTCGTTGAGGATGATGGTCAAAAGCAAGAACAACTTGCAGAACAATTAAATGTGACCCAACAATGCATTTCTCAACGTTTAAAAGCCATGAAAGACTGCAAGAAAATCGAAAAACCAGGTACAAAAGAAAGTCATATCTTCATCGAATTGTTACTGGCGATGAAAAATGGATCTATTTCGAGAATTCCAAACGTAAACGATCATATGTTAAGCCCGGTACAGCGGTAAAATCGACAGCAAAGCCAAATCGCTTCGGAAAGAAGACAATACTCAGTGTTTTCTGGGATCAGCGAGGTGTTATCTGGTTTGAACTTCTGAAACCAGGTGAAACAGTTAGTGGTCAACCAACTACAATTGGCCTATTTGAACCGTGCTTTGCGCCAAAAACGACCAGAATATCAAGCTAATCAACAAAAAGTGATTTTTCTTGATGACAATGCACCATCACATCGAACAAATCAGACTCGGGAATTGGTAGATTCGTACAGCTGGGAGGCCCTCCCCCATGCCGCTTATTCACCAAACTTGACCCATCTGACTACCACTTCTTTTGTGAAAAAATGGCTCGATGACTGATTTGACTCAAAAAACGAACAGTTTTTTTGGCGAGGCATTCACAAATTACCAAAGAGATGGGAAAAATGTGTAGCTAGCAATGGCCATTACTTTGAAGATTGAATGTGTAACCATTTCAGGTCAACAAGAAAAACTGATTTTTGGAGTCTGCTTTTGTTCATTTTCTAATATTTAATGTAGTTCCAAAAAAATACTAAAACGATATTTTATAATGGGAAAAGTTTGCGTTTATACCTGTAACAATGGTAGATAGAAAAAGAATGTTTCCCTTTAAAACTGCAAGCACAACAAGTTGAATAACAAGTCCAAAAAGTTTGTCTGAAATGAAAGCGATAGGGTAAAGGGGATATATCCTCACTTAGGAAATTTTCTCTATTAATCGAAGTCGAAAGGGTTGACATTTTCTAGCCTTTGTATGGAATTAAAAAAATTACGCCACGCATTGTACCGAGTGAGGCCAAAATAGAAAAAAATAATGTTGGAATTATTAAAAAAAACTTTTATTGTGATTAACTTCTTATACCTTCATTTATTTAGTTAAAATAAAATAATTTTTTTTATGATTTGGAGCCGTGAAAGGTATGATTGTTAAATTATTGCGATTTATAATATAAAGTTCATTATTTTTACTGTGTAGAATTCAAGTTAGTGTAAGTTTCTTGATTTTTCTTCTATTGTAACATTCGATGGTTTTTCATAAAATATATGATATTTTACAATACATTACTGTATTTTTCTTAGACTTATGTACAATTCGTACGTACCGTTATTCAGAAATACCACTTTAAATCAAATTAACAAAGGATAACATGTGAAAAGTTTAGAAGACAATGGAAAATTTTATTCGCAAGTGTCCCCTAAAATTTCTGAGGTCTTTGGTCAACAAGAGTATGTATATTAAGAAAAAAAGTGCTAGATAGATTATTTAGTGGAATCTTTAATAAAAATGGGCAAACTCTTTGACACATGGTGTTCAGAGAAGACTGCAAATAAGCAAACTGCGTTAAAAGCATATGTTGATTTCAACACACACCGATTTTTATTAATGGGGTGCTAATACTTTTAGAGTTGTCGCTAACTTTGGAAATAGGCGTAACAGATCGTCCATATTTAGTCAGATTTGAAAAATGTTTGCGAAAAACTTCTGAACTAAATTTGATGTTTCTACGGCTTAATATATTTTGTAAATAGAGGATGGAGTGTTAAAAGCTAGATTTTTATAAAATATCGTATCTATATTTTCTTCGAAATATCATATGTTCCAAATTTTAACAAAATCGAACCACGTTTATTGTTTTTAGCCACCGCTTGTATCAACTCGTAAACACTGAGCGACACTGCTAGGCTTGTTAAAATTGTATGCAATACAAGATTTCAGAAATATTTTCTATGCAATATTGAACTTGAGCAAGAACTGTTGTCATTGAGAATCAACTTTGATTTACATACTCCATTGCTCATAGAAATACAAACTAATAAACAGTTAAACTGAAAATCTAAAAAATAACGGCATACCACGTGCGTTACAAAATAATGAAGATATTATTTACAACGGAAAATAATTGATTAAAAAATCCAGATCTTATATTTTACAGAATATTGCTTTGCTTTAGATGTAGTTTTTTTTTATCAAATCCGCTTTTCGTGCGGTTGTACAAGCCTCAATAAAGCCTCTCCACAGGACTGGCTAGGAGGGGTCAATAAAATGAAAGTATGATGGTAGACTACATTTGAAGGATAGTATCAGGTGCTTTTTTTGCGGTTGAGAACTTTAAATTGAAATAAAACACAAAATAATGTTTTTAATGTCCACGGAATTTTAAGATAATTTTTTCTTGATGTTAATGTTTGAATATGATTTTGACACAAATTGAATTTAGTAAGCACGTAATACATGTTCCTTACGCAAAATTTTCCATAAAGTGGATGGGCACAAACTTAATTGTTGAACACGATGATAATAGACAAGGCATTGTCGAAACACCAATACATCCAGAAAAGGGCACCGTTTTGTGCGCTTTATGATCCTCTGAAATCATTGTCTTAAAAAATGATGATGGTCAGAACATTACAGTTAACGGTAAGCGGTACAGACACAGTGGTCGCTGTGGCATAGTGGTAATGCGTTGGACTGCTACGCAGAGTGTCCGAGGTTCGAATCTCGGCACAGGCAAAATCAAAAAGTAGAATTAATAATAACGGCACCACCTCTTGGCAGGCAATGGCAAACCTACAAGATTAAAAATTGCTATGAAAAGCTTTTCAATTCGCAGTTCGGATTCGGCACTAAACTGTAGGTCTCTTCCATTCATACACAAATATAACACGCACAACATGAGTGGATGCGAAAACTCGGCCTAAGCCCTCCATGGGCTGTTGTGCCATTAAGTACAGACACATGATTACTAATTTTTTTTTTCAATTGGACATTAATATTGCAGACATGTGGTTTCAGCAGGACGGCGCTACATGCCACATATCGCGCGAATTATGTTTTTCGATTCTTTAGAACCGAACGAGAAAAAAAACAATGTTAAAATTTAAATTTATGTTATTTATTTAAACGACTCCTCAGAGTCGTGATCAAAACTAACCGAAATTCTTACAATACAATTTCTTAAGCTTGAGGCATTCCATTCGAATATTGCCTTCGATGCATTTATTGAGAATTGGTAAAATAAGCGACTACAAAGTGTCGCTTTATAGTTTTATGCTTATATAAACAAAACTTATTAATTGTTTAGGTAAACAATTAATAAGCAAATTATTTAATTAATTTTGCAAGAAAGCGTTTTCTATAATTTGTATAGAAAAAATTCTTGTGGCGGATATTCGGTGTCGAATTTCATCCGGTTGGGGTTGATCAAATTTAGGTCGATGATCGTTGGGTCGTTGGACGTAACACGTGTATCAATTAATTTACTGAAAGAAACATTTCGCCATCTCGTTTATGCGATGTGGCACCATTAGATTATTTTCTTTGGAGATATGTAAAGCCGCATGTCTACGCCGATAAACCAGAAACAATTGAGCAATTGGAAGCCAACATTCGACGAGTTATTGCTGCAATACAGCCTGATTTGTTGCGAAGAGTTTTTGAAAATTGGGCCTCACGCGATGTACGCACCAGCCGCGGCGGCCAAATTGTTGAAATAATATTCAAACATTAATATCCAAAAATTTCTTTAAAATGAAGCTACTTAATTTCATGGTTATTATAAACATTTTTCTGTGTTTTATTCAAATTAAGTTCCTCCGACCCTAAAAATAACACCAGATACAAGAAAGTCCATACCATAACAAAATAAAAATAAAAATATTCATTACTAAGCAATTGTTATTAGTATTATCTTAAATTAAGTATTTATTTTAAATATTTTTCTTGTACAAAAAATATGTAAGAGACATTCAAATATAAAACAACAGTTTGATTTATTTTACCATTTAATTAAATGATCGAAAAATGGACACCTTTTTTAAATCTGTAATTTCGTTCATTTAGGTACAAAAGCAAACTTTTTCGAGGTGTGATTTCTTTAGTGAATAATGTGAAAAAAATAAGAATCAGATACTGTGAACCCAAACTCAAAATTTGTGTTGACCGGTGTTATTAGGGATATAGCATTTCTAAGATCCTAAATTAAATCGGTCCCAATATATGAGATATTATTTCTTTGCCCGCTCTTCAACGATCAATTTCGAAGAGGGCCATTGAGGACCAATGTGCATAGTCGATGAATCCTTCGTTACCTATATTACCCAATAAAGTGTAACTTGTTGAGTACGTGGAGAATGTTTTTTCCACAATTTGGAGGAAAAACGAAATTAAGTAGACTAGAAAATAATAACTGAGCCTTTTAATGCATTTTGTACAAGATTCAACCTAGCCAACTCTAGGTCCAACGACGCTAGAACGTGTACCACAATCATGGCTAATAGACAATTTTCTAGCTTTGACTTTTATAGATATCTTTGGAAACTAAACTGTGAATGCAGCCGTCAGCTTAAAATGATAGAGGCCCCATCAATTGCCCACTTTCATTTTACCTACTGAACAATGGATACTTGTTGCAATACTTTTCCTCTTAGTCTGCGAATTTCGTAAATGACAAAATTTTCATTGATATGGTATACAAGTATACTGAACTTCAGCAGAAGTTTCGAAAGATTTTAAATATTTAGACTTTAAAATTTGTAGAAATATGCGTTGAAATTATTCCAAAGGAAAGAGCAGCGAAATAGAATGGATGTTGTTTATTGAATAAGTATCAATCTAGACAGGGCTTGAGTTTTACAGCACTCTTTAGAGCTATGGGTTTACAAAATACATGCATTGGATATACTTATTTTACCACAACCTTCCTTTCGATGAAAACGTTGTAAGTTAAACGATATGGGACGTAGTTTTTACCAAAAAAAAAACCTTACCAATATAGCGTAAGAATAAATAAATAAAAAAAAAAATTGTTTGTATGGAGTTGAAAAATTGTCAAAAAATATGTTCTGTGGTGTACACATGAATAATGAGGATACGAATATAAACGGTTTCGCGTCGCAAGGGTTACTATCATGTGCACAATGAAAATTCAGTAGTGGTGGCTACAAATTATTACATTTTAAGAGTGTGATGACAGTCGAAATAAATCCATTAATCACTCTTATACAGTTGGAAATAATATTTAAATATTTATCACTTGTGCTAGTGGAGTTTATTAGATTTTATAGCTGTTTTTGGATTTCTTCATTCGTTTTAAATGTCGTAATTAAAATATGCCAAAAAGATATTGAATAGAATCTCAAATTTAGTATGCTGAGATTAACAGATTTGCAAAACAACGAAAAAGGGGAGACTAACAACGTGAAGACCAGAGGAAATGGTAATGGAAAAAGAAATTTCGAATTGGAAGAACTTGGAAGATTTTAGGAATTTTAACCTCGATTCTGAAATCAAATTTATAACATTTTCAATGTAATTTCACCTGACGTCTACATGCTAATAATAATTTCTCAAAAATTTTATATATAATATATTAGACAATAATTTTTGTCTAGTTTCTTAATGTCTGTTGTATCTCTTGTCATAAATTATAGTCTAAAATGAAAAATAAAATGAAGAAAAAAATGGGAACAATCTTCACACTTGTTTACGACATTATGTAGTTCATTAAATTTATGTCTAACGTTTACTTAAATATTTGTTTTATTCTAACTCCTTTCCTGGAAGTAATCAGAACATTTGTCTTCAGAACTGCCTTCTTCCTTCGTTGCTTTCAACTTATAAAAAGCAATTGCCATTAGAGATGCTTGTAGTTAAGAAGGATAATCCTAGTAGCTCGTTGCTGTTACATTAACATGGAAAGATTCAAATGAAATGAAAATACTTCCTCATAGTTAATTAACAGAAAATGCTTTAATTATAGCAATTAATTAGTTAAAATGTAAATTTTGTCAGTTATGTAAATAACTTTTGATGGGGGATCAAAACTTTTCCTTCAGGACATTTTCAAAATTTAAATGTCTATACTATGTATATACTGCATACATACATACACACTAACCATACATAAACAACAACAGCTATGGTACATGAATATTGAGTCAATATAAATTTATATTTACAATTTGTCTGTTTTCGTTATACTCGTACGATTACAGTGTGGCCAAAAATATTATTCAGTTCTTTTAATAAATTTATATTTAAAATGTAGTTACTTTGTCAGATAGCAGTTTTATTTGAGCGATGGGGCAGCCTAGGTCACCGTAGCACCTCTCTTATCATTACTTCTACTAACAACACTCAGAAAAGGTAATCGCTATGATTAAAGCTGGATAACATTCTGACCCGAAAAACCTTTGAAGTAATCAAAACATGTCTAGCTCTGATAGCAGCTAGCTACCTTCAATCTCTTCTCGCCAGCATTCTGGAGAGGGTGAATCCATTAATAGGGTCACCCACTCTCTAATATACTCTAGCCGAGAAGTTGCTATAATTTCAATAATATACTGAAAGTAATATTATTAGGAATATGCTTTTTAACTATCCAATTTTCGCTACTGCTGTATAAATGTAGATTTACTGTGTATGAATTTCTCCAAAAATTAGCATATACATACATACATATGCATGTACATATTTACTTAAATTAAAGATTAAATATCTCTTCTTCGTCTGTTTTTAAAGATTTTGATTTATCTTCGCAACCAATTATAATTATCATTCTTGAGATCTGTTTATAGATGAAATGAGGTAGGTGATAAATAAATTAACAAATTAGTCTGTAATATTTGTACGTAGACACTTGTATACACACATATATATACATATATGTATTTATATAAATATGTATGTTGCTTAAATAAAAATATAGAAATGAGAGAAAATAAAATGTTTAATACATATACGAGTAAGAAAAGCACAAAGAAAATCGATACGCAGTTTTATGTATTATGTAGTAATACTTTTTCCAGTGCTATGAATGATTCTTTAATATTTAATTTTTATTTTATTTTCATGTTTTCAGAAACTTTAGAATCTTCCTACAGTCCGATTACCATCAATGATCCATCCGACTGCAGTAGTTCTCCAAATCCCATTCCCCAAAAATGCCCAACCCCACAATCGTACGCACAAGAAAATCATTCTCCCAAAGAAATTTGCTTATCACCGGATCCACAATTATCAGGAGGTGGAACATGTAATCAGTCGTCAGCAGCTGTTTTGAGTAATAAACAACGCCGATCACGAACCAATTTTACTCTTGAACAATTGAATGAATTGGAGCGGCTCTTCGAAGAAACTCACTACCCAGATGCCTTCATGCGAGAAGAACTTAGTCAACGACTGGGATTAAGCGAGGCCAGAGTACAGGTATGTAATATGTAGTATGATGCTTATCGTGCATATCGCATGAATTTCAGTTATACATAGTTGAATTTTTATATATAAATATGTATGTACATATCTAAGCAAAAAAGATTCAACAAAATCTCTTAATTGTTGGTAAAATAAATGTCCACTTTCGAATCCATTATCAGGCTAACAAATGCGAATTCAATTGAGATTAATTACTTTTGTAAACTCCTGATAGTCTATAATTTAAAAAGTGACATTCAAATACTTACATTCCTACCACCATACCATAAACACCGCTACCACCAACACCGCCAACACCACCAACACTACCACCAGTAAAAGAACAATGCATATAAATTTCATGCATTTTGTATGGACATGTGCAAAATGTTAGAGGAAAATTATAATCGATAGGGGTTCTTAAGATTTTTATTTCATTAGATAAATGTTGGACAACTATACTGACACTTCGGTCACCCAAATGCACTAGTATCTTTAATGAATTACGACGAATTTTCTTTCTGTAACACTCCAAAAGAATACATAAAATATAAATACTTGTAAATTGATTGTCTGTTCGTAAAGAATAATAGTTTACTTAAGGATATTATTGAAGATGTTTATAATATACGAGGCTTGACTAGAAATGCCTAAGTGCTTACCATTTACGTTTGTATGTGTGGATCTTGTATGTGCTATGCTAGTAAGCGAAATAATGTTTATCCAAAATATTTTTACAAATTGGTTTCAAATGGCGACACATTTATTTACGACTGTAATTGGAAGTTGTATCATTAGTAAAAGCTTTTTTTTAACAAAAAAATTTCTTTTTCAATAACCGTCGGTAAATTTAGCACATATTGTATTAAGAGTTAATGATGGGATACGATTTTTGTTTGTTTTACAAATAGCAATATCTTAGTAAAACGATTATATAAGAATAATAGCATGTGTTGCTGTTTGGCGTTAAGCTTATCCGGTATCCAAACCCTTTATCTTTTGAAGCTAATCAGTTAACCAGAACCGCTACCTTTTTATTGATAATAGAGATAGGCAAAATAAGTCAAAGTGTGTACATTGCGTTAAACTATCACTTCTACTGGAACTACTCTTGGAAAAAAGAGCACATCGTAGAATTCGTTAAGAATATAAGTATATATGTAGTTCAATGTCGAGTCGTAGTATGTACTAAGAGTACTAAGTAGTCGTCCTTAAAAATACTAAACTGGTACGTCAACAATGATGAGAGGAAGATACTCCGTAAGATCTACGGTCCAATATGCGTGGACGACGTGTATCGAATAAGATGGAATGATATGCTGTATGAACTGTACACCGATACTGGTTCATCTCTTATCTACTGGTGGCAACGCGCGCATTGCAGAGGCGACTGGCGAAGCTTTATAGAGCCGGCCAAGACCGATCATCGGTTGTAGTGCCAGCTAAGTAAGTAAGTACTGATACGTCACACCCACATACTCATAACACAGCAAAAATCCCATCAGCCATTGAAAGCCCCTAGTCATTTTGCAAATCATTCGAGTATTTTTCTCGCAAAATGTTATTCTTTATATGGAATGTTATGGAACTTACGCTGTTTTTTCATTGCTGTGGGGATTGTAAGAGGGATGATATTTTTGCTTGAGTTGTCAAGAATACCAGTGCTGCCAACAAAATTGAATGCGGACAACTATTGCAATTCTGTTAATTTCGATTCCTACTTTTGAACTTCGTTTGATGCATAAAAAAGTAAAATAAGACTAAAGATATCGAAGTATTTTTACTAATTAATTAAAGGTAATAGATGTACATATTTATATAAACAATTTAAAAAAGTATATACAGCGTAGACCAACATTTAATTTGGAATTTGATTTTGGTGTAAATAAGAAATGAATAATTTTTTCAACTTGGTTTTTATTATTCGAAAGTATAATCCTTCCGGTTAATTGTGCAACACTATTTCATTCACATGACTTCCTCGGCTGGCCTTGCCCATACGATCAACCCAATTTTTCACTGTTGACTGTATGGACCTGTACTTGACTGATGGCTGCACCAACTGCGTGGCAGCTAATGCACATCACCAAAAAGGCTAATAACGTGATTTTTAAACTTCCCACGCAAATATCGATTTTTAAACGGCTTGTGTAAAGCGACGCACCATTCAAATGTTGTATAAGCACACATACAAATTGAGCCACAAATTGCGTGGAAAGCGCTTCTCTTCTCCCGAACTTTTAACATAATTTTCTTACCCTTATGGTATAATAATCGCTATTTTGCAAGTAAATTTTTAGTATGTATATATTTCCCAAATTTTTTCGAGCGTATATCGATTCATTTCGTTAATCTCAAATATAAAATTAAATTTCTCATAATATGAATGACATTAGAGGTGCTACACTCAAAATAACCAGTAGTTGAAATTCCAATTGTTAGATGGACAACACTGTACAATTTATCATAATTTTATCTCTTGGCGATTGTGCCCTACTACTTTACGAATGTACCCCATGAGAGAGAATTAAGATATTCAGTTCAGACAACTTAAACATAAAAGATAATGAATGTAGATCATTAAATAAAAAAAGGTAATAGTTTAGTTTGGAAAACTTACTTGCGAAATTTCGGGAAAAATGTATTTACCAGGTGTAATTTTTTTTATGAAAATACACGTTTATTTAAGAAAAATGCTTATACATTCAATCTTCAAAGTAATGGCCATTGCTAGCTACACATTTTTCCCATCTCTCTGGCAATTTGTGAATACCTCGCCAAAAAAATTTTCGTTTTTCAAACCAGTCATCGAGCCATTTTTTCACATTTTCGTACGAATCGTAGTGCTGCTCAGCAGCACTCAGATGGAGCCAAGTCTGGTGAATAAGCCGCATGGGGGAGGACATCCCAGCTGTACGAATCTACCAATTCCCGAGTCTGTTTTGTTCGATGGGATGGTGCATTGTCATAAAAAAAAAACACTTTTTGTTGCCTAGCTTGATATTCTGGACGTTTTTGGCACAAAGCACGGTCAATTGCTGTTGGTAGCGTTGACCAGTAACTGTTTCACCTGGTTTCAGAAACCAGTTTCAAACCAGATAGCACCTCGCTGATCCCAGAAAAAAACAGAGAATTTTCTTCTTTCCGAAGCGATTTGGCTTTGCTGTCGATTTGACCGGTGTACCGGCTTAGCATATGATCGTTTACGTTTGGGATTCTCGAAATAGATCCAGGACCCGGCACCTTTTGCAAGCAAATCCTGTAACCAGACCCGCCATCTTTTTATGGATAAACTCGCTTTTAACGCATTTATAAATAATTCCCATAAATTTCCAAGAAACATTAGCTCAGCGCATTTTGGAGAAGCGTTTATTTATGGATATCTTTTGCTGGGTAGCTCCTCTTTGCCTTAATATTATTCATACACATACATATGTACTAAGTGCATTTGAATGTGCCAGGAAAATTATTAAGGATATGAGTGAATGTAGAATGTACACTAACATGTAAATTTAGATGTAACAGGAAACGCAAGCAATATTTATTCGTTCATACATATGCTCATATACATACACACATACATACATATATATGGATAAGTAAATTCGTACATAAGCACATATTCCATTCCGTAGATAATTTATGTCCACTCTATACCGAAGAAAAAATGTTCTATCTTATAGCAAAAGTACATCGTTATGTACATATATTTAGATATCTCTTGTGAACGTTTTGAGTGCAGAAACAATTTTACCAATTCAGATACAAATTGGACAGTGAGATGTATCCTTTCATCGTGCATCGTATGTTGGGGGTGGTAGAATTTCTTCTTTCCCCCCATTTCCATTCACCAACGCATTTTTCCAAACTTCTTTTCAGCTTTCTGCATAGTGAATATTGGGTGCACATACATGGACTTATATAAGTACATACATTCTCGTATATATGTACCTATATGTATGTATATATGTATTTTTAAACCAATTATGTTGCATGCAATATGATGTCAGTAAATTTGAAAACATTGTTGAGTATCCGCATTGCCAATGTGCAATGTGAATATAAAGATTAAATCAGGCAAAGCTTATCTACAAGATTTTTTTGCAGCTCACGTTCTTTTGATTTATAAAAGAATTTTCATGATTTATTTCAGCTTTTTCGAAACTTCTGCTGGTCATACAATATACCGTATATGAAGTTAGTCTGAGTATGCTAGTAATTTTATGAAGTTTCTTGAAATTTCTTTGCAAATGCTGCACTTTCACAAACATACCTACCCTACCTACATAAATATTCTACATACATATTCCAAATTTTTTCAATTCTTTTTGGTGTTTCACTAATATTTTGTTCCTCTTTCCAGGTGTGGTTTCAAAATAGGCGAGCGAAATGTAGAAAGCATGAGAATCAAATGCACAAAGGTAAGTAATAAATACATATGTATGGTACATACTTTATAAAGTTTTCCAACCACTTTTTGCTAAAATTAGCAAACAATAGAACTGCAAAACATCTCGCTTTGGGTATATAAGTGCGAAACATGTTTTTAACACATTCAATTAAAAAAATTGTTGCCTTTTTAATTTCCATGTGATTAAACGTTGCTAAGAGAAGAAATTCGCTGATTTTTAGATTCTTAACCTGCATCAGAAGATTTGAATGGTAAAACCATTGAAAAAAAAAAAGATGGCAAGAACTCACCAAAAACAAGGCAAAAATTATACTAGTCCTAAATAAACCTCGATTTTGACCCATTAACCTAAAGTATTAGGTTTTGGTTCAAATATTTGTCATCGAGATTATGATTAATTTTTTGAATATTTGATAAATACAAACAGAAAGAGAAATATTATAGATATTTAAACAAGAATTTTTATAATTTCTAAAACAATTGAATAATTCAAAAAATTTGTCATTGAGTGAGAGCGTTTCCAAAAAGTTGAAAATCTAGAGTTTTATTCTGTTAGTTACGCAAGCTTTACTTTACGTTGTTAAGATGAGCCAAAGATGCGTCAGCGATTTTCTTTACATTTTTGACTTAAAACTAAATACTAGGAATCTGTAGTTTGCGTACTTTTACTTTACTTTTACTTTTAATGGCACAACAGCCCATGGAGGGCCTAGGCCGAGCTTTTTCGCATCCACTCATGTTGTGCGTGTTATATTTGTACATGAATGGGAGGGACCTACAGTTTAAGGCCGAATCCGAACGGCGAAGTGAAAAGCTTTTCATAGCAATTTATACTCTTGTAGGTTTGCCATTGCCTGCCAAGAGGTGGTGCCGTGTAGAAAAATTATTTTTTCTACTTTTTTTTTTGATTTTGCCTGTGCCGAGATTCGAACCCCGGACATTCTGCGTAGCAGCCCAACACACTACCACTACGCCACAGCGACCACAGTTTGCGTACTTCCAAGCACAATTCTTTAAATAATATTCAATAATAACTTCGAAATGTTTAAATTTTACTTTAGAATCTACTTAAAAAAACTTAGCGTAACTGAAATATAATATATTCTTCAATTTGCAGCCCATATTCACCATAATAAATCTGTTGAAATATTATTAAAACAACACATACTCGACATACCGACTCACCACTGTGTCAATTTTAAATTCATTTGCTCGGAATATACCTAACCTTTCCTCTCCACTCTCACTGCTATATACATACATACTACGTAATATTTCGAATGGAAGGGTGGCATTTTAATTTATTCCATTGAAAAGCCAAAGTGTAATTTGTTCTGTAAATATATCCAAATTAGAATGTTTATTTGTCTGTTAATTTTGTCTGTCTGGCTGACTGGCTGACTGGCTGGCTGGTGTGTGGCACGGCACGGCACGCTGCAATTGGTTTGTGTTTTTCCGGCGTTCCGATGTGTCACAACTAACCGCGGCGTATGGTATGGTAAATACTTATATGTATATGTTGGAAGATGTCCCGTTTGTATTTTTGTCGTATGTTCTTCCGTAATGTTGTGCTGTGCTCTGCTTCCCAAAAATAAAAAATCAAACATTTTTATTTGCCATTTTAACGGTTTTTGAATAACTTAATTTGATTACGTTGATGATTTGTGCATTCGGTGTTGGATTTGAATTGGCATTGGCATAAGGCTATGTGGGTCTTGCTGCTGGAACAAGGAATTGTAACAGATGTGATTTTATTTTAGCAGAGATTTAAAAAAAATAAAAATATTTTTTAGTAACTATTGCAATTGTTTTTTTTTACGATGGCTACCGGGTGGAGGGTCCATATATACATGCATAAACCTTCCATATACACATTCATACATGGAAGCATTCACATATATAGGTACATATTTACATGTAAACAATTCTGAAAGTATTCTATTCCAATAGGGAAACTTTTTATTTGCTCATTTTACAGCGCATATTTTCGTACATTCGTCGGTTTCAAAATTGAATTGCGTGATGTGTGGCGTACTCTGATATGTGGTGTACCTTTAATCAAAATGTTAACAAATTTTTTATTTACTTTTCCAAATTGGCTGTCAAATATTGAAATATGTACGCATGTACATATGTATACAAATACATATACAGTATGTATATAAATACAGCATATGGAGAGAAATAAAATTCGTCAAAAACTAGGTATGTACATATAGAAAGAGAATATTCGCTATTGTGTGTTCATTTTGAGGTTTTCTTCAAATTGAATAACTTACACCAGCAATCTGGATTACTGGATTACCGGACATAGTAATCTCGAAGGGAACGATTGGATGATATGGCCAGGGTCAAAGTTAGTCAGGAGGAGAACAGGAGCTCTCTTAGAGCTTAACAAATATGCAGTACTAGCCTAATATGACGAGGAAATGGAAGAATCGATATTTTACTTTGTATGTCAATGTCCAACACTGCAAAATAAAATGGTTCAGGGTATGGAGACAGATTTAACAGGGATAACGAAAGTATAATTTTCGGATCTTCTCGTATTCTTATGAAGAACCAAATAGTTTAATAAAGACCACCTTTTTGTTTTTTATGTGAATGCGGAGCATTGTGTTGATTGGAAGGAAGATTGAGAGGTGCGAGGAAGAAGGAGGGAGAATTAGTTATGAGCGTTTGCTTTAAATTTGCAAGGGTCATAATAATCGGGGAAAATATTTGTAGGGAGCTTATTCCAAATACGCGCGTATTTGGTACGACAGATAAAAGTACTTTCTCTGTAATGCGTAGTGTCTACGTGGAAGGCGTGAGTTCCGCTTGCTGTTCGAGTAGTTCTGGTGAACACACCACGAACTGGCGGCATCTTGGAATGTAATTGAACAACCGGTTAGACAACGTACCTCCTTTCTGTCATTTACAAGCGAAGGCATTCGCAAGAGACCTATAGGTCTCCGAGTGGAAGTGTTGACTGTTCCTCACACGCCTTATTAACCTAACCTGCAATATAAGTTATACACGGAGTTAAAAAAATTGTGTTATCATGTACCATAAGTTTCGTTCAGGAATATAATCTGTTCCGAGGGATCTGGGACATTAACTCGGTCAACAATAAGTTTTTTAGTACAAAATAAATTTTTACCGAAAAAGGGTCCTGTGCTGATCACTTGTCCTGAAGACACATACACATGTATATAGCCTACAGCGTCATAATATTTTTAGGCCTTGGAGTTTGTCCCATTAACTTTTGCATTGGGTTTTTACCGGCCAATCTAATGAAAAACGATTTTATTACAGGAAATACATTTTTTAGGAGACCGTAATAATTATCGTCGTAGCGTATTTGGTAGTATGTTGGACTGCTACGAACATTGCCCGGGTTCAAATCTTGATACAGGCAAAAATTCTAAAAGTAGAACAAATTAAAAAAAAAAGATTTTCTGTACCGATTCAGCTTTAAATTTGTGGGTCCTTTTTTCGTGTTAATATATATATGACACGTAAAACATGAATGGATGAGAAAATTTCGGCCTAGGCCCTCCATAGGCTGTTATGGAATTAAAAGAAGAAGAAAAATATCGTAATATTCATTGACCAACCTGGAGGTCGTTATAAAAAATGGAATAGAATAAATGGGAGTTTTGGGTTTGTGTAAATGCAAAAATGTTTAACTCTTCATAACATAAGTACAAGATTTAATTAGAGGTCAAAGTTTGAGGACTTCAAACTAATACATTTTCTCACCGATTTCCATCAGAAGATCACCATACCCAGACATGGCCGTATTAAAGCACCAATTTTTATGTCTTCGAAGAAATGACCACCAAAAAATTTTAGTCATAGCCGTTGCACAGTTTATACTTCAATAATATTATTAAGTCATGGAACGCACCACATCAATGTTCAATATTTAACTGTCAATGATGTTCGCCTCAGTTGACCATCAAGCATCGTCGCCGAAGTAGTGTAACTATGTAAAGGGTGTTTTTTTAGAAGTGTGGTTTTCAATCTGCCAATACTTTTTTCGGAGTTGGTTTTTTTGACAGCTGTTACTTGATTTATGCTCAGTTTGGTTTGCCATTTCATAATGAATAGACTTACTCCTGAACAACGTTTACAAATCGTGCAAATTTATTACCAAAATACTGGTTCGGTTCGCGCGATTTTCACAAGAAAATTTTGTTCATCGATGAAGCTCACTTTTGGTTGAATGGGTACGTTAATAAGCAAAATTGTCGCATTTGGAGTGATCATAATCCACAAGCCATTGTTGAGACGCTATTACATCCTCAAAAAGTCACTGTTTGGTGTGCTCTATGGGCAGAGGGAATCATTTGCCCATATTTCTTCAAAGATGAAGCCGGTCATAATGTTACAGTCAATGGGGAACGCTATAGAGCCATTATTAATGACCTTTTCGTGCCTGAATTGGAGGATGTTGATGTGGACGACCTTTGGTTCCAACAATACGGCGCTACATGCCATACAGCCAACGAAACAATCAATTTATTGAAGGAAACTTTTGGTGAGCTCATTATCTCGCGCCGTGGGCCTGTGGCGTGGCCTCCAAGATCGTGCGATTTAACACCGCTGGACTATTTTTTGTGGGGTTATGTGAAGTCGCTTGTCTACGCAGATAAGCCCGAGACGATTGACGTTTTGGAAGAGAATATTCGGTGCGTTATTACTGACATACGGCCCCAATTGCTGCACAAAATGGTCGAAAATTGAGGCTCTCGGATGGAATGTATTCGAACCAGCCGCGGCGGACACTTGCCCTAAATCGTTTTTAAAACATAATGGCAAATCCTTATCTTTATAATAAAGGTAAATTCTTGGCCATAACATTAAATTATATACGTTATATTTCTTCTTGAAAACCACACTTCTAAAGAAAACACCCTTTATTATGAACAATTTAATAAATGTAATCAACGCTGGAATTTTATTTAAATAATAATTTATCCAATTATTATATATGCCATATAAATATACATATTTTGCAATTCTTTCTGACTAATGTAACTTTTCCCTCAATTCAGCCAACTTTATCGCCAGAAGAAAGTTCGCCAAGCGTTTACCTTTTGAGCGCTTTTACTACAACAAGGCATTAATGCTAATTGATAGCCACAGCTTTCACTTATGGTAGCATTCATAACGCGCATTCATTTACGCCGTGCTGTCGCTATGGAAAATCTATTGCAAACAATTACTGCAAGTGATTAAAAGACTTTATATGAATATGTATGTACGTCTACTACGAATATATAAACATAATACTATTAATAAGAACAAATTTTCTAATATTATTTACACTCAATTACACAAACAAAAATGTAACAAACAAATCTTTTAAGGTTCCTAAAAAAAACCAAAACTTGAAAATTGCATCAAATTAAATGATATTTTATTCATTGTCAGTAAATCAGTAAATCTACTCTTAATCAATTTTATTTACTTGCAAACAAGTGTAATCATCCCTTAATCCTTATAAAATCCTCGAAAAAAGAAAAGTATTCAGCTTCCGTACTACGTGTAAATAAATTTCAATGAAGCGTGCTTACGGGTGTTACTTGGGGTGTGAATCGCCCATTCGGTATTGGTGTCTGATGGTAAGAGCAATTTATAAATGCGTTTACTTGTTTAACACATTTTACGCTCATTTGAATGCTGTTCATTGGTGTCTTATTATTTTTATTATTTTTTTTTTTTTTTTTAGTTATTGATGAATTTTTTTATTGTAGAAATGTTTTTTAAAATTAACAGGGCAATAAAATTATCATTATATTTAACTTAAGTATTGTACAAGTATAATACATATCAGTTCTTAAAAGATTTCGTTAAAAAGAAGCTCAGTATTGAACAATTCCTTTCAAATTGGCCCTGTATGTATGTATGTATATGGAAATCAGGAGTACTTCTTAGCCGAAATGAAGTACAAATGGACTATGTTATATTGACACATTTAATTAAGAATATTACATTCTTTTTATGCTTTCACACTTTATGTCCATTAAAAACGGAAGGATAAAATAAGACCCTTTGGTCCCTTTAGTATAAGCAAAAGCTCTTTAACTGTGATATTTTTATATTGTTTCCTTGAATTGAGAACTATTTTACATATGTATGTACATGTATTAATATTATTAATTTAATATTACTCATTTTGGAAGAGCGTTCTTCCACCATAATGCATGATTTTTTAAGAATTTGCAGATTTTATAAACAACCGCCCTAATCGGCACAACGTTTTCGGTAAGGCACAACCCCTATAAATAATTTGAGTTGAGAAAAGTTCCATTTTTCCAAATGACTTCATCACGTATAAAAAATATAACGTAGATGGAAGCGAAGGAGTTTAACATCCCGAATATTATATAAAACATTTTTTTGTTATGATACCTTCAAATTCATTTTAGTCAACTATTTGGAAGTAAAATCTTTAATAAATTCCCTTTAGAGAAAATTAATACTTATATTAAAATGTTTCTGTTTATTTACATATCTACATATGTATGTATGTATGTATGTATGTATGTAAGTATCTGATATTAAAAAATGAATGAGTTAATAATTCATGTAAGTGGACAAAACAAAACTTCTATGCCAAATCTTAACTCCCCTTTTACAGCAAACCAAAACAGAAAGAAAATAAATAAAAAGCAAACAAAACTAATCAAATTATATCCTAAAAAACAGCAACACACATTACGAAAAGTACAATTTTATGGGCCATATCAATTTCGAAAGATTTTTTATCGTCACAAAAAAGATGTTCACTTAAATGCCAATTCCCCAGGGTGTCATTTCGACGGCGGCGGCAAGGTGAAGTGTTTTTGCGTATTTCACGCCTTCTCAAAAAGAGGGTGTTTCCCTGGTAATAAATTAGAAAATGAATTCAATTACACTTTGTATAAAAAAAAATCTGAATTCGTAATGTTGAATGAACAACATCGTTTTAGCTTTGACTTTTTCAAGGGTATTCATTTTATAACAAAAGTTTTTAATCTCTAATACTAACTAATGTAAAAAGAGGCACGTAGCCAGTAATTTATTTTAAAATGTGAATATTAAATAATTGTGTAGCAATTCATTCTCGTGATAAAGGGTGTTCCATCTAACATTTGGAATTTGAACTACTGGTTATTTTCGGTGGGGCAACTCTAATGTAATTCGTCATTATGACGGAAAGTTAGATTTATATTTGCGCTTAACGAAATAGGCTGATATACGCTTGAACAACGTTGGGAAATACCAAAAATTTACTTGTAGAATGCTGAATCTTCTTACGAAAGTTCTTACACTTTTACGTTCAAAATTTGATAGAAATGGAGCGCTTTTCACACAATTTGTGAAACGTTTGCGTGAAACTGGATCTTTACTGGCTAAAACAACACGTTATCGTACTCCTACAGTAAGCACAACAGAAAAAATTGCTGCTGTTGCTCAAACGAAGGAACAAATGGTACGTTAGAGTGAAAGGTGTGCGCTCCCGTACAATGATAGCTGAGTATTTGTGGCTTATTTTAGAAGATAAACTTAGACAACATTCGGTTCCGTGTATGTGTGTACAAGCCGTACACAATCGACCTTTTGTATGGGAAGTTTGAGACGAATTGGTGATGTGCATTGCTGCATTACGCTTGAACAAATTAAAAATGGTTGACCCTGTATATACAGTTTGGTGATTCTTAATGTGTCGTATGCTCTCAATTGTTGTAAAATCTTTAATTTTTCATGCGATTTTTTACAACAATATGACAATACGACATTGGACAACACCTTGTGAGTCACCTATGTACATACATATACTTGAATAGTTAAGATGTTTTAAGAAAGATATTCAAATTTAGTAAACAGAAGTGTTACTTATTGACTTAAAACAAAACATGATAAAAATTAAAATAAGGCAAACAGCTTCGTGTGATATACGCAATACTTAACAAGTATTTCCTTTTGTTCACAGGCATTATGTTAAACAGTCACAGTCCTCCCGTTTCAACACCTTTAGAACCATGCCGAGTCGCACCATATGTCAATTTGGCAACAATCCGAAGTGCTTCTGCAGCTGCAGCTGCCGGTGCTCCAGGAAACTCTGCAAGTGTTAACAATAACATAGGGAATACAAATGCAAATGGAGTTTCAGCTGTAGCTCAACACTTTTCAAATTCTGTTGCCGCTGCTGCAGCATTTTCGGCATTCGATCCTGCTATTATATCTGCGGCAGCACATCAGGTACATGCGGTATATATAAGTTTATTATTTTAAAATTAAATTAAAACAATTTGTAAAATATATGTTGCTTTCAGTATGCTGCTGCCATTAGCAATAACTCAACGAGCCTATTTCCGCTTCCGCAATATCCGTTAAATTTGGCAGCTATTGCTGTAGCGCACAGTAAGAGCTCAAGTATAGCGGATTTACGCATGAAAGCAAAAAAGCATGCAGAATCCCTGGGATTGACGACGGAGAATGTTGTTTGAATATTTTACAGATTCGATAATACAAAAATAATGCAAATATAGCTGCTAAATAATTATGTAATAAAAATTAAGTTATAACAATTTTAATTAGTCGAATAGTTTTTCAGAGACTACAATTAATTACATCGACAATTATATCGAGAAGTTCAATTTTTAAGAATGAAACCATTCAGAGATTCGAAGGTATTGAATAATATTGGTTTATAATTATTTATGTATATGTTTGTATGTACATTAAGTAAGAATGTACGGACAAAATTTCTTGGAATGCAAACAAAGTTATATTATATGTATGTTGATAGGGCTCCTGAGGAAGTCTTAGTCATTTAATCATTTGCCTATGAATGCCCATGGTGTCCTTGTGAACATTTCCACCATGTAACTGATAGTTTTTACGCTACTGGAGTATTTGACATTAAGTTCTGGCCTGATTCAGCGCTGTATATTGCCCAATATCACTAGCACCGTCGTTTATAACTCTATGTCCTTGAATTTCATATAACATTTACAACTGCCACAAAGTAAATGCAAAATTGAACGAAACATAGAAATTCATTTATTTAAGTGAAGCTACTTACATGTTTTTATTACATAGAATTCATACACAAAAATGAAGACCACAGGTGGTGGAACAGCACAACATATTCTAAACAAACGCAAGGATACTATTGGAATCACATTTAGTTTGATTCGAAATTATTACAAATATGCAGTACAAAAAAATCCCTTAAATATCACTGTGCACGAACAAGGTTGCCAGCCAAAATTGTGGTTTTCCCATTCTAAATCATAAAAATCCCAAATTTACTATACATCACAACAAATATCTCTCAATCATTACAGACTGCGAAACAATTGCCTCTTGATATAACAATTTAAATACAAGATACCCCTCTCCTACAGATCTGAAAATGCACATATTATTTATCTAATAATTTCGTTAAGCTCTTGAGCTCAACCTGTATCTTTAAAATAAACCACCAAAAATTAATAAACTTCAAAGAGATTCGTTTTTTGTCATAAGTCCTCAGATAATTTTTTTCTTAGAAGAAAGCTCGTTAGTAGCGCTACTCATTAAATTTAATGGCTCCTCTCATAAAATGAATGAGAAATAAAAATATTTCTTCAAATAAGATTAGTTAGATTTTTTGGATTATAAAAAAACATACTGAAATAAAAAATTAATTTCTTTAACACTTGTGCTATCACAATAGTGTGCACAGACTATTTTCAAAATGAAAGAAGAAAAAACAACACAAAATATCAAACTAGAAACGTAATATTTTATGTTATCCACAAATTATGTATAAACAAAACATTTTCGAAGCGATCTAAGCAATTTGGTGTGTGGTGACAGGCGTGGACTAAACAATTTTACAATGTTATCTGACACAATAGCCTGGCCAGAACAGAAAAAAAGTCTGTTGTTAGAGCACATCAAGTATAGTTGAAAATAAATATGAAGGAAAATATAAAAAAAAAATTAATTGGATTTTCATAATTGTAAATTTTCTGTTCAAAAATCACTATTGGAATCAAAGTCAGTATGAATATCACATCACTATTGTATGTATGCCAGACTTATGAAAGCACACTACAATCTCCCTCCGTTTGCATCGAATGCTCAAAATTTATTTGTTTGATATATAATACTAAATTACATCGATGGTAATCTTGTGGACCACTATCAGCGCAATAAGTGTGTGTTGCATAAAAAACAAAATACAAAAACAACTTTTCTCAGTTTTTTGGAGGAAAATATTCTATGAATAAAATTTTTGTTCAAAAGATTTGAGTAAAAGCATTTACGTTTTTTTTATATACACGTCCAATTGAATTGAAACTAAAAATGTAAATTTAAGTTCAAGACAATTTAAAAGCATTGTTCGCTGGTGCTTCCTGTGTGGAAATAAAAAAACTGTGACATATCTCTGGTAAAAATGGGAAACATTGAATGGAAATACCATAGGAACTATAGCAATATATCAGAATACTCTATATTCAGGTCAAATACCAGTCTTGAAATAATAAATAATTCCAAAAAATATTTACAAATTCAATGTAGTTTGATATTTTTAGTCAGAAATTCTTGATAAAATATTTTATACTCGTAAGAATATGAACATGCATATTAACATACATACTTAGATTTCCAAAAGATGAAACACTGCGAAGTTAGTAGTTTGCCTTACACATTTTCATTTAAATAAAAAAATTGAGCAGACAAATATTTAAAGATTGAAGCCGTTTCTTCAGTGAAAGTGCCACACATTACACACATATTCCATAATACCTAAATTTACTATATGCGACTATTCATGAAAATAAAATTTTTCAACAAAAATTCATAATTTTTTAATCTAGCCTCAATTTGTATTTTACTTGAACTTATTTATGAATTAGTTGTCAATTAAACACAGATCTAAAGGCTTGATTGGCATACGTAACGCAACGTAACGTAGCGTGAACAATCTATTGCAGATAAATCACTACGCTGCGTTACGTTTTCGGTAATCATTTGCACTTACACCTCATGTCACAGATCGATACTTGACATTTGGCAACGTTACGTATGCATAATCAAGCCTTAAGACATATAAATAATACGCATGCTCATTTGCTGCCTTAAACTATCTCCCTTTGATTTCGGAATTCAAACACTTTACGCAGATAAGTTTCTAGCAATATAGAAGTATTATAAATATGCAGAACTTGGGATCATTAATCAACAAATTAACGCCGCTATCGCTAAAAGCGTTAACCAAAATGTTAACGTCGTTAATGTTATTCCGAAAAAAATATGTCTAAAATTAATGCTAAGCGTTAAGATTTACTTTTCTGCCCAGCACTGTATATATACACTGTACATATATACATATAGTCTAGCCCGACAAAATATTGTAACAACGTATAGGTTTGTATGTATGTATCAACATAAATGTTAAGTGTTAATTTGTGGAGCTCTCAAAAATGCAACACTACAAAAATTCATGTTCATCACGAAAAATATATATAACTTGGCAGCACTTTTTCCTGTAAACATCTGGTATGTCAATTAAATGGAGATTTAATTTTTTTTGATTTAAGTTTGGCGCAATTTAATTTTGCAAACATTTTTCATTATAATATACAGTTAACAGTATTTACGGAGAATATTAATTTAAAAACACCCAATAATTAATTTTAATAAAAATGGCTAATGGTTTAATGAATACACGGGCGCTATATAATGAAAACGGAGGGCATTGTAAGTTAGAACCTTAAATGCATCTAATTATAAAATACTAATGTGCCTGTTTTAATATTTAGTTGCGGCAACCAAATCAAAACAAATGCTATCGTCTGGTAGAAGCCATTCCGTAAAAAAACAGGCGTTTGGTGAACTGAAAAATGTAATGCACAATCAACAATATGCAACACCTTTCAGAGGTGGTCTTGGAGGAAAGCCAGATAACTTTCCTGGAATGTTAAGCGCTTCAAAGTCGCTTGGCGTAGATGTTTTACGGAAACTACAACCAAATTATAAATCGGATAATCGAGTAAAGCCAACTAATGTGGCCTACATTGAGCAAAAGTCATTCGACAAAGAGAATCTATTCGAATATTGGGATAATCCAAGTTTATGTTGTACTAAAATGTGCCATAAAAGTGATACTTTTTGAAATTGTGTATGTTACGTACTTTAGATTAACATCCATGTTATTTTCCAGCTGAGGAGCAAATCTGGTCTGAAATGAATACAATCGATGAAGATCTATTAGATAAGATAATAAAAGGAGGTGATCCAGATTCGGACACCGAATGTGAAAATAAACTGAGCCTTTACGAAGACATTGATGACAGCATTCCGACAATTCCCATGCCGTTATTTGAATCATGTTTTGATGAAGATGGCGATGATGATATTAAATTTACATTGGAGATGCCAAATTTCCCCAATGATTTTGACGATTTACTATTCTAAATATATTTATTTTAATAATTATGTATTTATTTTGATGTATGTATTAATTTTTAAAGTATCTCTAACTACTAAATATTTACGTTAGTTTATCTTTTTATCAATTGAAGTCGTTGGGGAAGAATGATTCCACTGCGGGAATCGCTTCAATTGTAATTTTAATTCTCAGTTAAATTTTTTTCAATGCTATGTTAATAAAATTTAATTAGAATTATTATATAATCTGATTTAATAAAATATATGGATTGAATAATTGGGCACTATTTCGCCCGGTATTGCCTAGCTTGTAGGACTTGACCAGAATAAGAATACCTATAATCTTTAAATAAAGTCATCGTAATACGAAAGTAATAAAGTGATAAATAGGTACCATAAGCAGTTTAAATTTAAAAAGTGTAATAATTGAACCTCATCAAAGTTGATATGGAAAAACTCGATCGTTACATTCTCCGTTTCGCTGGATGAATACAAGCTACAAGTCGAGTGCTCTCAGAATGTCATAATACGATAGTAGCTCTTAATCTTTTTGTAATTATAATAACAATCAATAAAGCTTTGTAGAACATAAAATTCGTGCAACAAAGATTGTGAATTTCTTTTGTATCTGATACACATTTGACGCGTTTGTTTTTGCCAAGTTTGTTCTCGAGTATTGTTTTTCCTTTTTTATTGTTGTACCCACTCATACATATGTATTCTTTGCTTCCGCGGTTTCGTTATAAGTATGTATATGCTCCTCTGCTGTATGCTATCTACTGCGGCACAGGTGAATGTGTTTTTGCTTCTTTTACTTTCTTAGCAATTTATGTATTGTGTGTTGTTCGATGATTACGGCTTTTTTCGCTGCTTGCGCAATACGTGCGCAATTGACTTCCTTCACGAATGCGACCACAGAAGCAATAGCAAACGAATAAGCAACAGCAAAAGAACTGGCAGCAGAGTATGAAGATCGTTTTCTTCTTTAGTTTCTTCTACAAAAAACATGCAATAATGCTGCAACTATTCACTTACTTGCAGTGAAAGAACTCTAACTGAACTTAGTGAATTGCAACAGAATGCGGAATGAGTGTAAATTTTCCATTTTAGGAAGAAATTAATTCATTGTGGAAATTGCAGTCACACAATTCGGTTGCACTTTGCGGAGAAAATCATATAACGTATTCAAATTATATATGTATATTAGAGTAAGAAAGTAATCACCTAATGAAAAGTGTTTAACAATTTTTGTTGTTTCTTGTTTGTGGGAAAATAAAGGACCTTGTGAAAAGGTGCAAATTTTTTAAAATCAAAACAAAAATAAGTGTAAAATGTTATTTACTTTAATAGTGAATTAAACCAAGATGAGGATTTTTTTAATATTCATATACATTTGGGTAAGTTTATGCAAAAGAAAACAGGATTTATATAAAATATATTATGGAACGGTTACACATACTCGAATGCACCATTACAGCTTTAAATACTTTATTAAATTTATTATGGTCCCGCGACCATGGCTTTTTTTTAAACAATACATCAAAATTCCTAAAATTGTCTTATACCAGAAGCAAAGGTAATCCACTAAAGTCTGTTTTATGAGGAAATTAATGTAGATCACTATATTCTAATTAGTAGTGGTACTTGTATTTACTACTCCGCAGAATGAATTGGTTCGTTACTCAGGCGATAAATCATAAAAAAAATTTAATTTTTAATCTTAATATTTTTTCACATTATGTTTTCAAAAACTAAGTACCTGAAACCTCATTTTCATAAAACTCAATTGCGTATGTGTAGCGGTGGCATTTATTTTATCGTCTCTTAAAAATTCACAAATTTAAAATGAGATCAAAATCCTCATCTTTCTTCTTTTAATGGCGCAACAGCCTATAAATGGGCCTAGGCTGGGCTGAGCTTTTCGCATCCACTCATGTTATACATATTCGTACATTAATGTACCAAGTACGAACGGCGAATGCGATAAACCACAAGCATTGGTAGTTTCTATTTTACAGCATTATCAGATTCTAACTTTCAGCAATGTTTGAAATTTAGAAAGTTTGTATATGTGTTCAATTGGGAAATAAAAGCTATGTAAAAATGTTTTTATGACTTTGAAAATTCGAAAATATAGAATACAATACAAGTTCTATCAAATAACTAAAATTTACTGTTCATCGAATATTTTTCTAATAGCTAAATACACATTCTAGATACTATAATATTTACATTATAAAGTATTAGTATTTACTGTATGAGTAGTTTCCCTTTTGCTTCAACAAATTACTTTCAACTTTCATTAATTTCAATTACTGCATGCGCTTCAAATGACATTCAGATAATAATATGCCATCGTGTTTGCCATTGCATATCTTGCCTAGCACACTTATTGGAAAAGTGTCTTACCCTGTGCGCTTCTAATCTTGCGACAAATTTCTTTCATTTAGCTGTTGTAAGTATGATTGCACATTGCACTGTGGCGTGTTCACGGTGTTTTGTTGTTATTGTTGTTGTTTACTATACGTATGTATGTATACTGTTGGCTGTTCTTCTACATAATTCATATTTTGTCATTAAAGTGAAGCTAAACCGTGAAAATTTACCCACTGACCTATATCAAGAACATTAAACAACAACCAACAATGGATAAAATAACTGCAATGTTGCAGGTGAAGACTTGAGATTTTCAAAAGCTATTGATTTGCAGCCAGCATTTTGGTGAATGCAACACTTGTAGAGAAAACTATGCAGAATTTACTTATTAATATTTTACGTTTACTTTTTAAATACATACCTATATTTTAATACATAGTTATGTACTGTCAATAGGAATAACAGCTTATCTTGAGTTAAGCAAAATAGTAGTACATGAATGTAGAAGTGGACGACCACGATAGTGTAGCGGGGGGTTCGATTCCCCTTTTCCCCCATAAAAACTTCTTATATTTCTACCATCATGAAGTGACTGAGAGTTATATGAAAAAGTACAAGTACATTTTGTCAATAGAATTATATTCTGTCAAAATATTTATTATCCATTAAAATTTATAGTATCCTTTCAAAGTAGGGTCCTTTTGAAATAACACACTTATGCCAACGAAGAATTAAATTTTTAAAACATTTTTCAAACGCCTTTTTCGAAACCAGGTCAGTCAGGTCCGCCTGTACCTGATCTTTACAACGGAGATTAAGATGTTCTCTACTGCGTGTTCCTCCACCGTGGCTCGAATAAAACACCCTTCTTCCATTCGCTCAACATGACCCAGCCAACGAAGCCGCTCGAAAACAGTCCCCAGATCTTTTATGGTATTTTACTAACTGATTTTAATGTTATACATGTAGTATTAGAAATGTGATAAGATTTAGGGATAAAATTATGAAGTTTGGCAAAGGTCATATCGAAACATACATATGTTTCTTGTTGATATTTAACTATAACCGATTTTTACAGCAGCAAATAAGAAAGAAATATAAATCAGACTCCAGAATTTGAGATTTTGAGATCTTTTTAATGACAATAAGTATCTATATTTAAGTCATTGGCATACAATAGGTAAATCAACTTCCATTCAAAGTCTTTAACGACTTTACTATAAGCACATTAAAACTTTCTTTTTCGTAAAAGCTATAACATTTATATCAGATATCGTCATAAAAAAAATATAATTTTTACTATCTAATCTTAACTTGTTATTAGAATATACCCATATTTAGATGATGAATGATGTGTAAATCTTCATCTCCCTCACACAAAACAGGTGCACAAATACTATGTATACATATTCAAGGAATGCCAATGGCTAACACTTTTTCTATGTGTGGATACACTACATGGTGCTAACCATGTAAATTCTATTATTTGCATGCATTCACAAAATGTACATAAATATTTATATGGACTCGTATCTTGAAGATTGGTTTCATGCAACAATTACAATAATTAACTTAAACTTAAGCACTTGTAAGTAAACAAAAGCAACAAAAACAGCTTGTTTTTGCATTAATATGGTAGTACCACAGCCAATAGCATTTTACAGTTATGCACCACCACATTTTCCAATTGTGAGACTATTGTTGATGGTGTTTTTACAAATAATTGCTAGTTGAGTTCAATTTCTATGTCAACCATGCAATACTATTAAAGTATTATTGCTTTTATTCTGTTAACAATACATTATGGATCACAATTCCAACTGGACTTCCAATTATTTCCTAGATCAGTTGATATATGTATGTAGGTCAAATTCTACACATTCATATTTTATATTTGTAGACGAATCCAACTATGGTTGCTGCACCAATTCACATATTTATGTTTTATTTTGTAGCAGAGAGAGAAGAAAGGCGACAAGGGAGCAAGAAAATATTGTAAATAAGTCCTTGAACACCCTAAATTTATACCGAAACTCAAATATTGGTAAGAAGAAGTACTCTTGGAGATGATGATATAAAACATTGAGTAATTATTATGAATTTGTACGAATAGCTACATACACTCCATGTCACCAAAATAGGTTCAATTCTTTTAATGAAACAAAAGGTATTTTCTCAAAAAAGAGCTTTAGGTAAAGGTTTTTTGTTGTTGTACAAGAGTATTGTTTTGTCACTAAAAAAATAAGAAATCTAGAAATGACTGTTTGTTTATTGAAGTTTACTTCTTTAGAATCGTTTTATACTTACGAGGGGGTAAAAAATGATCGTGGCAAAATGCAAATTGTCACAGAAATGAAGGGCAGCACCCGCTACCATCAAGTATGAAAAACATGTGGATACATACACATAAATGATGGGCAGCACATATGCAGCCACTAGAGGGATAGAGGACTCCTCTATCTATAAATCGATTGATAGAGGGATAGGAGTCCTATATTCCTCAATCGATTAATGCCCTGATTCACGTATGATTCATACTTGATTGATAGAAGAAATTTGGAATTTCAATCAAAAAAGGTTTGAAACTTCTAGAGCTGAAAGAATAAGCGAGTATAGACTGAAAGAAACACACAAATGACGATTGTGTTACGATAAAACCTCCAGCAAAAATTACGGCTGAGAGACAGCAAGAGTGTAGACTTCGTCGAAAAATTGAGGACCAACAAAATTCAGATTCTGCTATCGTGAAAAAAAACACTAAAACCAACACCGAGAGATCGCGAGAGTGTAGACTTCGCAAGCAACTTGAGGCACAACAGAATTCGAATTTCATTGAGAAACAACTCGCAAAGACTAAAGCGGAGAGACAGCATCAATGGCAAATGAGTTCATTAGAGCCAACAACACTCATGTCATTGAGTCCCGACGAAGGTCCTCAAATTATACAGCACCGGGCAGTCATTGAGGTGGCCAAATTCACAGCTTCTCAACGAAAGAAAGGGGCAGAAGATTTACCTGCCTGAAAATAAGACTGAACTGAAAATCTTTCGTACAAAACATAAACGAGCGTTTTCAGTCAACGTCATAACATTCGCGAGTTCTGAGACCGGCAGGCAAATTTTTAACCTGTTGAGATCTTACTACCCGACAATTGATGATGATGATTATTATAATGATGATAATAATAATGATGGTAAGATTATAATTACAATGATGTAGTAAATAAATTCGCATGCTTCGATGATGTTTAGATCGGGTTAGTATGGAGGTCATTGGAGCAATTCCCCATTTGGGTCATATATCAAATTTTTTACTACTAGAGCCATATGAATTGTATCGTTGTCGTGTTGGTAAGTCCACTGTAAATGTCCAAACATGTTGGCAACTTTTGGGAATACTCTTTCGAGAATGCCTTTGTACGAATTTGCTGTCATTCCACCCGTTTAGAACTCCAGCTCCATCGTTCCACAATACGCCGTCTTTTCATCCCTTCTAATATCGCGCAAGTAATGATTAAAACCCTCCTCCTTTCATCTGATCTGAGAAAACAACAAACTGTCATTCTTTCTTCCAAGCCATAGCTATAAAAGCATGTTGGACATAACGACGATCGGCAAAAAAACTTTTATTTATTATTGACACTCTTATTTTATAAGAAATATTTTTTACGTTTTTACGTTGGGCAATAACTATTATAAATGAAAATTATTATTATTTTCGTTAGTCTTTAACCGATTTAAAGCCAGAACAAATTGTTTTAAAATAAAATATTTATTCAAAAATCAAAATTACTGGCATTATAAAACATTATTCTCATTCACAATACGAGTATAAGCAACGTAAAAAAGATTTCTTACTAAATAACAAGTTAGTGGCAAGTTGTGAAACGAATATTAGTTAAACCAGAATAAGACGGATAAGCTTTATAAGCTCCCGAATCTTGAGCAGGATGAATCTGAATTCTGTCCCTAGATGTATAATATTTGTAAAACTTTGACAACAACGAATAGTTGGAACAAAAGTTGCACAAACTCTACAAAATAATAGTTATAACTAAGGTTATTAAATTTGTTGTAACTATTATTTAAACTATTTATAACAAAATTTCTCCATTTATAACTAACCTTGATTCAACCGAAGCCGAAGGGCGAAAGCGGCGAATGGCAATTAAAAACAAAAAATAATTTGGATTTTACTGAATGCAACTAGGCCAGATTAAGAGTGTGGATCCAAGAAACTAGCTAAAATAACTGGATTTTTTGAAAATAATTTATATAAATGTCAGAGTAACCCTCTGACATTCAAGGTCAGTTAAAGTTTCACTTGTAATGCACATATTTTAGCTTTCACTGAAACTTGGCTGAAACCATCTCCATATGATGCTGAGATTCTTTGTAATAACTTTAAAATTTTTAGAAAATATCGCGTCTAAAAACTTGGCGACGATATTCTGATTGCTGTTCAGTTTTTACCTCCATCTGAGGTTTACCTATTACATTATTCTGATGAGATTGAATTCTTATGTGTCCCCATATGGATCGATGAACAATATTTATTTATTACATGTTTGTATATCCCGCCTAATTCAACTGATGATATTTATCTTAAGCATGCTTCTTTCTTAGTAGAGATTTTAATGAACATTACAATATATTCAGTATTTGTGATTATCTGGAACTTACATACTAACTAAGTCGATAAATAGCTGATGATTTTATATCTCTATTGGTAGGGAATATTTATTCGGATATACGCGGCTCATTCCATATTTTCGTGTAAAGTGAAACACGATATGGTAGGTATATCGCACACCCAGGGCAAAATTTTCAATATAACCACGGCCTAAGCCGTTTGGAGTAAATTGGTTTACAATCGGCAGAGCTGTAAAAGATTGCAGTCATTTCGAGCTGAATTCATTGAAGTAAATGAATAAAGTTTTCTTACTACAGTCTCTGCTTTCATTTGAGACTTCTCACTTTCAAAAATTACGTCACCATTCTTTTTGAACTAAATTTCTGCTGCAATTCGTAGTTCAATTCATGCAATTTGGCCGCGACAATTCCGTATCCGCTTATTGTCCACCGGAAGCAATCGCGGCACCCATCAGGCCGACACCTTTCTCATGCTTCACCTATCATGTATAATATTAATTACCGTTCCGTACAACACTCCTGCGGCCTCTGCTACTTCGCGCACTTTCGTTCGGCGATCAGCGAGAATCATGTCGTGGACCTTTTCAACGATTTCCTCGGTACCATACCTGCCGGGCGGCCTGGGCGCTCCTCATCAAAAACAGATGTACGACCACGTTTAAATTCGTTGAACCAATATCTTACGGTTATCATAGATGGTGAAGGGTCCCCATAGACAGCATCCACTTCGCTTCTACGGATCGATATTGTTGTTTTTCCATTTTATCGCGAAACACCAAACACGAGTGATACTAATGGCTGCCAAATAAAAACTAACCTATGAATCAGTTACGACGGTAATGCCAACTTTCCTCAGCAACGCCACCTGTGTTCACACACGGGTACTTATTGATCTACCCTCGTAGAAAACAATAATAAATATTTTGACGTAAATTGTCCTCGTTTTGGAAGGAGGAAACCTTGAAAAGGAAGATTATATTGCTCCCTACGGAGTTAGAATCGTTTAAATTTGTTTCCATAAAACCCCGTAAGGACGATCCTTTTCTGCCTACAAAAGATTTTTAGAAGATTGCCGGCGATCATTTATGTTTGAAAACTTAAAAAAACATTTTATTATTCATTAAAACAAATTTTAATAACCTTTTAAAGCAAAAATTTTAAATTAGAATTTGTTTATTATCCATTCATGTAGCTCAGCCTTTGGCGATACATGCGGTCATAGTCGACTTTGATAAACTGAAGTTCATTGTGGTAAAGGCATAACACTTGCCACAATGGCTGTCTATCTCTTTATAGGTGTCTTGTGATTGCATTCCCTCTCTCATTCTCCCTCCTCCCACTTATCAATCTTCCTTCCAATCAACACAATGCTCTGCATTCATAGGGGTACACCCTGTGTGTTGAATGTATCAATAAAAAATAAAAAAAATTATAAATTATCATAATTTCACACTTATTTTTTGGGATCCTTTCTCAGTAAATCGTTTAAAAGATCAAATAAATGTTAGGAAAGTGATATACGAGTATGTACATACAATTAATTATTAATTATTAATAACTGTTACTACTTATAAAATTAGAAAAGATAATTTTCCAATTATCAACTTACTGGAGCTGTTGAGTATTCTTCTGGAACGTGAAAATAGTTGGATCAGAACATAGAAATGTTTTGAAATGTACCTTAAAATTATACTAAAAAATATGCAATTAGAGCATTGTCCAAGAATAAATAAAAAATATAGTTAGTATTCGTGAGAAATGGTTAATAATATTGAATTAACCGTTTGAATGCAATTGATGCGCATCGAAGCATATTAACCCATATAAAAGTATATGTATACATACATATACTGCTTATATGTATGTACACATATGCTTATATGCGTGTAGGTAGGTAGCTGTATATAAAAACATATAATTCGTATCTGTACGAAATGAATATACATAAATTTCATTAAACAAACATACTCGTACATAGTACTTAAACATGATCTCACTTAATCTCTTAAGTTCTCTGGTGAGACTTCTTAACGGAAATACATGCATAAGAAAACGATGCCACCATAGGCTCCTTCGTGATAATGCAGTAAAAGTCAACACCGAAGAATATCAAGAATTTTGCTAAAAATTGTGCTAATATTGGTAGTATGTCCAATTCAATGAACATTATACGTCATTGTCATGAAAAGTGTTACTTACCATATTCTCATCATTATTGTTAAACAACTTTTTGTTCTATCGTTTAGAGATTATTCAACGATATTAATGGTTTTTCAACTTTTTATTTATTAGAGAAGAAAGAAAAACGAAACGGTATTGATATTCTTTTTCTTGTCTCCATTTTATGCAACATATACTTATGTGCATGATTTTTGTGCCTGATAAATGAAGGCTGAAAAGTAATCAAACAATGACAGTAACGGTGCAGCATTTACAGCATAATTATGCTGCTCACACACAATCTGCCGGTCGATGTGAATGGAATGAAGATATATATGTGTACATACATACATACATACATCTTCTCAATCACTATGACCGTTTATCGAACTGCTTTGTTGGCTTTTCACAATAATGCATAAGCGCCAAGTGCTGCAGCTGTCATTTTTCTATTGTCCATGACAGATCTCTTCTTTCTTTTGATATGTAATGATTTTTAATCTGGTTTCTGGTTTAACCTAGAGTTTTTCTTCAATAAACGCAATTATATCAGAAAATATTCTTTGACTTGGAGATTGATTGTGGCTTCTTCTCGAGTCAGCCGCTAGTGACAATTTTCACTAACCATTAAAAAAAACACAAAATATATTGGCATATATGATTATTATATCATTTTGCAAGATTCATTTTTTTATATAGTACACATAATACTCGTATTAACATATTTTCCTGAAGAATAGATCGACCGTAAAAAACAAGAAACACTTGGAAAATATTTACATAAGTTGACAAATATTCAGCGACATAATTCAATAACAAATATTTCTGATTTCTGCTTATATTTTGAATAGTAAAATAAAATGATTGTACATATGTACATACTTACATGTATGTAATATGTAAATGTTTTCCAAGTTTATTCAGCTAAAATCTAAAATTCGAAATTGCTGTCGTCTCTGTGCATGTCTTATTAAGTTACCATCCGGTCCAATTCACGTCGGTCAGTGATTCATCGCAATGCCTGATGAATCTGTTAAATGCAGCGCAACTTTTTTACACTTCTACATATTTAACAATTATTTTGAAATTCGTAACTGTTATAGAAATGACCACAATGCTCGGCCATTATGCAACATTGTTAGTAATCCACCGTAGCGAAAGCGCTGCATTGGCATTGGTATTACAGACATCTGTGCAAAGAGTTATGATTTATTTAATTTAATATATTCACATCATAATTGGATTGTTTAAACAGAGCCATTTGGTGTTTCTGTTTGAATAAATTAGGTTAATTATACGAATGTTGTAGGAATGAGGAAATAAATTAAAGTTCGGACTTGAATCTTTCTCAAACATTTCAATTTTGTATGGTTGATACAATTTAAGACACAATCGCTTCATCACCCTTCAAATACGAACTTATAATATTTATTTATTTTTTCATTTTTAATTTCTCTTCTAGACAATAATACATCAAACCATTTCGCAAGACTACGATGGTAAGTAAGGCTACATATGTATGTACGTAGTTAGACTTGTGGAAATTTATTTAAACACGAAATGCATTCTATATCAGTTAATTAATATATTCATATAGTTGGTGATATTCAGTGCTCGTTCTCCTCACCGGGCTCTAATATTGAAGATCTTATAACTGCTAGACTAAAACGGCCGGTAGGATTTAAAGGTGCTCCTCTTTTTGCTGATGACCGCAGCGTTCATCCGGACAGCGATCGTCATTGTCTGATAAAGCAAGATCTAAACGATCCTGCTGAGCTGACATATAATCTAAAGATAACAGATTTTGCACGATGTGGTGTACTAAAACGAAATGTATATTATTCAATAAGATTAAGTTAAATTAGGTCATATGTAATATAATGAATATACTTTATACGTATGCAGGGCTTCGTGCACGTTCGCATATGGTTTCCACAATTCCCCGGAGTTGTTATGCAGTCCGACCAGGAATTAATAATTATGTGCAAGCCACCAGAGCCTACAGTAATTGAGAATAAGGCTGCAGGATTTGCCGGATCTTTGTATGTTGTGTAATGTGACTTTTTTACGTGGTATATACTCAATAATAATGCATTTATTTCAGCCCCCATGGTGCCCGTGTTTCAGGCGTTGTCGAAGAAACCCCTGGTCGGCTGGAGTACGAAGTGGCCTTGTATAAAGAAGCGCCACCAATTGCTCGCATTAGTGGTACTAATACGCCAGTTAGTAGTACCAAAGATCCGCCATCGGCCAGCGAGTTACCTGTTGATCAAGCAGTTCCTATTGGCACTAAGTTGCAATTACGTGCACGTATTAGTGCTCTCTCCGTTTGGAAATATGTCAAACTTATGGAAGTTACAGTTTCTCCAGACCCGGATAATCCGCATGCAAATGGTGCAGTATCTCTTGTGCGCGAAGGTTGTCGTAATCGCGATTTTGCTACTATCATACCACATCAGCCAGCAAAGTATCGTGATCGCCCGAATGAAGTTTTCCTCGACTTCGAAGCTTTTCTACTAAGCTCAATGAAAGAACGTGCTACACTTTGGATCCATTCACAAATCAAAGCATGCATGGATCCTGCAGATTGTGCCCCTGATTTCTGCATAGATTTATATGAGCCATCTGGGCATGGACGGCGACGACGCCGGCATATGTTGCCAACAAATGCCCCTGCACCATTTACATTGCAAGCAAGCAACACTCCCGAAAATAATACAGAATACCGAAGATTTAAGGAGAACATTGAGTACACGGTGATCATGCCGGGAGAATTGGAAATGAAGCGATCAGATTCAATGGAGCAGACACAGTGTCGCAGTGCTCTCATAATTACTGGATTTCTTGTGTTAATACTAGCAATATGTGTTGGATTCGTAAGTATACCATACATTCATATATTACAAGTTCATAGTTGTCTGTATGTACCATAGTCTGTTATGTTATCGGTATATAAATTTGCATTTCCAATGCATTGTGTTTATTGTTATTGTTTCTATTGCAAATTTATTTCATAGATATGCACATTAGCCTTCCGCTTGCAAACCGAACATAAAATCAAAGTAAATCAATATTCGCCTGGATTCAACACGGGATATGCTGGTCGCGCTATAGTTCAATGAACATGATGTTATACTAATAATCATATTGCTGCATCAGTATGCAGCATCAGTCGAGGGTCATATAATCTGCGCATTTATTTTGTTTACTTCTTAGCTTTACTAATTGCAGAAGATACTACATAGCATAATTTATTTACATACATACATAAACATATATATATGTATGTACATTCATATGCATGTATATGTATATGTATATGTATCTTGGGCAATTACTTCTTCGAAATCTTAGCTTATAAAATAGTTTATGTAGCATAAGGAAATGACTGAATTTATAATAATTTGAAATTAGAAAAATACTACTGTCTATTATCTAATGTATTTAAATTATGGTATATAAAAAATAAACATTTAATTTATTAACACTTTTTAGTAACGATAGAAACGAAGAAGCTTACAATTAAAAATATATGTTATAAAATAAAGACATTAAATGTGTATTTGGTAGTTTCACTATAAAATATGTGGACTCCACTTTTGGGACAAACAATAACACGCGTGGTGTGTTTATTAATAAAGCTTTAAATAAACAAACATTCAATGTAATTGATTAAGCTTCTTCTTCTTCTTTTAATAGTACTACGGCCAATGGAGGGCCTAGGCCGACCTTTTCGCATCCATTCATGTTGTGCGTGTTATACATATATTTATACATTAATGGAACGGAGATGTACGGTTTTATGCCAAATCCAAACGGCGAAGTGAAAAACTTTTCACAGGCAATTTCTAATCTTGTAGGTATGCCATTGTCCACCAAGAGGTGGTGCTGTTTAGAAAAATTGTTTTTTCTAGTTTTTGATTTTGTCTGTTCCTGGATTTGAACCCCAGACACTGAGCGTAGCAGACCAACACACTACCAACTACGCCACGGCGACTACCTGTGATTTAACTACATAATCTTTAAAATTTATAGTTGAAATTCAAGCTTATTGAATTTTGAAAAACAACAGGTTAAAGATTCGTAAGCACAAGCCCAAGGACAACGTTTATTACTTATACAAGGCCAAAAAAATTAACCAAAGCGGATAACGCTATTCGGTCCAAAATTATGAGTTCCAGCACTAATATATATCAAATAAACATATTTATTACAACAGCTGTTAGTAGTGGCAAGTTTTCGATATTAATGATTAATGCACCTAATTGTGGTTGAGTGTTTTGTTTGGTACTCATTATTATTAGTTGTGTAAAACAAATCTTCCGTTCGGGAATAGGCTCAAAATTTTGTTTTTGATTTATTGATTATTTCTTCCTGGATTTTTATATGATATTATACAATGTAAGCAAAAACACTCAATTCAGTAACCAAAACAAAACTTTGGGAGGAGCTGACTTTTTTAAATATTTTTTTAACGAGGAACAAAATACTTATGCATACCTATACGTATAAGGTTAGGTTGGAGAGGCTGTTTTTAAAGTTATCCTAATCATTTCTTGAACCTTTTTGGTTTTCCTAAGAGTACCTGATGTCAGCAGAATCAACTGAATCTTTTCTAAATCCCTGATGACAGCAGATTCAAGGACAGCTAGGTTGCTGAAGTAGAGTTGATCTGGGTATGTTAGTCAATGTGTGGAAAGTGCTGGACAATTGAAAAAAGCCGTCAGCGGGCAGTAACAATTTACTGGAATGTCTTCCTGTCAGTCAGTGACCAGTGATAATTGCTACAATATTGCTAATAGAATATCGATTTAGAGAGACTCTCTGACCTCTTTGAGTTGTAAGATGGCCAGATTTGTTTTGGGTAGGAGCACGTGTACATTTCTCTCCACATACTGTTAGCTATGTTAATCATTTGACTATATACTTATGTTCAGGTTGTATATGTTTGCAGGTTGCTTTAGACATATGTACCTGGGGCTTGGTGAGGAGAAGGGAATGTTATACTTAGCCTTGCTAGGTCATCGGATTTGCAATTACCCGGAATGTGTTCATGACTCGGTAACTATTACAAGTGTATCTAATTTATTTATTTCTTATTATTGCTAGAAAAGGTAAAGTGCACTGTGACCACAGTTGATCTATTGTACAGACGGAGAGGGATAAGAAAAGAGTTAGGCGGAAGTGTACAGCTACGAGGTCATATACGTTGGTTGAACTTACAGTTTAAGGGCGGTTGGGAACGGAGGAGTTGCAATTTGTTTTCACTTGTTTGTTTTTGCCAGTACCTACCAAGAGGTGTACTTATAAACTTTCTTATAATTCTCATTCACTTTATATCGAACCAACCCCCAACCTACTGGGTGAGAATCTAGTGTTCTGTTCACTAGACTATCGAGGTCATCAAGTAGAGGATCACTTTGAAGATATAAATATCCCGAGCTGAAGTGGTCTGGGAAGCGGAAAGATATTTGAATGTCCACTATTTTCGCCCTGTAGTCAATAGAAAACTGAATAGAATTCTCGTGCTGAACTACCCTCTCCACCCATTCTTATCTAGTGGGATAATACGTGATAAATTTGTTATAGAAAGAGGGTCTTGTTTTATTTACCATGATATGAGTCTCCCTTTTTAATTCCATATTCTTTCGTTCCGTCGATGCTTGTCTGTTGCTTGTTTCATTTTAATATCAGCTGTTTTAACAACGACGTTGCAAGTTCCTTCATTTGGTGACAATCAAATGTTTTTGTTGTAGTTATTTTATGTTATTGAATTAGGAAATAAAAAAAAAATTTGCAAAGATGTTGGGGAAATGTTTAAACGGCATTCTGCGAACATTAAACGTAAGTTATTTATTTGAAACTATATGGCCGTAATAAAAATTAAATTATGTACATAGACGAAATGCGTAGCCGATCAACGGCGGCGAATGATTGCGACCACGCCGAAGAAATGCATCAATTTGATTCCGATGGTGGTTGAGCAAACGGGTAGAGGTGAACGCGCATATGATATTTTCTCACGGCTGCTCAAAGAACGAATCATTTGCTTAATGGGCCCAATACATGATGACCTCAGTTCCCTAGTCGTTGCACAGTTACTATTTCTGCAATCGGAAAACGTTAATAAGCCTATACACATGTATATAAATTCACCGGGAGGTGTTGTAACCGCTGGTCTCGCTATATACGATACAATGCAATACGTAAAACCGCCAATTGCGACATGGTGTGTGGGTCAAGCTAGTTCAATGGGATCACTGTTGCTGGCAGCCGGTGCACCAGGAATGAGATATTCGCTTCCCAATGCTCGCATTATGATACATCAACCATCCGGAGGTGCTCAAGTAAGTAGTACCTAATAATAATTGTTAAAAAAAAAAGCAAAATATATTTACTCCAACACTTCCTGTTTCTATTTATACAGGGTCAAGCAACCGACATACAAATTCAAGCAGAAGAGATTATTAAACTCAAAAAGCAACTGATCAACATTTACGGGAAACACACGAAACAATGCTACGATGTACTACATCAGCGTATGGAGCGTGATAATTTCATGACACCAGAGGAAGCCAAAACGCTGGGTATAATTGATAATGTCCTTGAGCATCCACCTCAAACTCTAGCAGCCGATTGCAATGATGATATTGCCACGACAACTGTCATCCCAGAAGAGCCCGAGAAGCCAATTAAACAAGATCAAAGAATTATTTAGTTTGAAAATAGATGAATCCCTTGTCTGTGGAAAGTAGAACTTGAAACAATGTCATCACCGTTTACGTTCCCTCTTATATATTTATTTTGGTGAATTCATATGTATTTAATAATAGCAATCAATTGAAATTGCCTTCTTTTTATTTCTATTGAATTAGCCTAAAAGCGTTAAATGCACCTTGGTGTCATGATATATACAAAAAAAGAAGAAATACACAAATTATTTCGCTAAAAGCAACTACGTACGTGACTTAAAAGCAGGAACGAAATGATGACAGTTTTCAATCGTTCTGCTCCTGCTCCGAAAAAGTAGTTTATCATTATGATCATAAACATGATCCACTTTTTATAGTAAATAATATATCAAAATGAAAATAATTTTCCAAATTTTCGTTCTAGAGTGAAATAAGTTGGATGGATTTATTGAAATTTTCCTTACGTCCATTTTTCTTAGAGCTTGACAAGTTTCAGTACACAGATTTTTTTTACATGAAAACCTTTATCCTCCTTTGGCGGAATGCCAACACAAAAAAAAACGATTGGTAGTTTTTTAAAACAGAAGTTGCAATCGGAACTTTAGCTTTAAGCCGATTTATTTTGCACTAACTGAAACTTTAGAGAAGATTTTTCGTGGTTTCGTTCCGAACCACACGGTTTTAGTCCTCTAATGTTTACAGATTTATCGTGATAATATAAGCTACTTAGTTTATTTAGTAGAAAATGTTTTACTTAAACTAACTAAATAAATTGTTTCGGTATTAAATTAAGTTTATTCAAATAAGATTTTTAATACAGAAATTAGACGAGATACGATTTTGCTTGGGCGTTTTTTCATGCTCCACTATTAAAGTCCAAAATAGAATAGAATAACAAATGCATTTAATTATATAATATAAAAATGTTAAGAATTGCTGCAGTTTGAAATTACTCAGCACGATTTCGTGTTGTTTTTACAACGAGAGCTCTCAGAGTTCTAAGAAGAATAAATCATTGTTAACTGAATATGAAATAGTAGTTTACACTTGTGCTACAATGCTATTATTACATACATCATATTCATTCTGTAATCTAACTTTGATCCATTGAAATGTTTTCAGCATTATTTAAAATCGAATCTTTTTGAACATAATCGAATATTTTGCTCAGCTCAGGAGTGTCTTTAATTGATTTCAAAAAGTCAGCCAGCTGTTGATTTTTATCTAAAATGTTTTATAAAAATCGATAGAGTGAAATAGGGCATTTGTGGTAGGTAGATTTGTTTTTATCGAACCTGCTTTCCGAATTTGTGAAAGTGCTGAAACCGCTCTTAATGCCGAACGTTTTAATTCATCTTGTTTTTCGTATTCCTGTTTAACTGAATTTGCTTTAACTTTTTGAGTGCATGTTTCACGTAACTGTTGAACAAATTGATCAAGTCCTGGCGATTAGATTAGATTAAATTAAAATTAAATTATTTCTTTAAATATTTTGACAATTTTACGTACGAAGCAAAACGTCTTCAGGACATAAAACGGCCAGACGTGCTGTCATCAAGTAAGTCAACATTTTGATATCGTAGTGATCGCATAGGCCCGCCTGTACATGATCTAAAAATTGCATCACATCTACTCGATCAAGTCCCTGCTCCAATAGCGTATACATGCATTCAAATGCAGCTTTACGTATATCCAGGCCATCGTCCACGGTATGTTTAAAGGGCCCCATTTCAACTTCACGTATTAGCTCGCCCTGTTAAATTTCATTATATTAAATTACATATATTCGGTAAGAAATTGGTGTGAATTGCAGAAATAGAATCAACCTACTGCTACCCCTGTAAAAATCTGCAATATTTCATGCTCACCTTAACCTTGGTCTCCGAGTACAACCATGGCAACAGTGTTGGTAATAAATCGCGCACCAAGCTCGGTTTGTTGTGAACTGCAGAATTAAATGCTACCAATGCAACACGTCTTACAGATGGTTCCGGATCACGTAGAGCAAAAAGAAATTCACCAATGTTCTGCTTCAATAGAATGTCGATTGGTTGCGGTTGATCAGATATTGTGAATTTTACAGCTGAAACAACCACAGTGCGCATAAGTGGACTTTCAGAGTGTAAAGCTTTTTGAAGACGCGGCAGCAGCTCTTCGGGATTGACAAGAACCAGCTTGCCTAGACATTCGGCCACGACGTTGCGAGACCCTTCCTCGGAGCATTCACAATGCTTGAAGAGTTGCTTCCAAATCGATGGGACTGACGGCATCAGCTGAGCCAAACCACTGGGTGTTGTGGATAGAGATGAGATCACCTCCTTCAGTGAATGTAGCAGAAGATACTGCCGCTTAGGTTGAGCCTCGATTTCTTTGAGTATTAGTGGTAGATACGTTTGCAGACTGCCAACGGCTACTGCGCCGAGAGCATGGCTAGCGGCACCTTTAACATCCTCAGAGAGAGCACCAAAGCATTCGATGATAGTTTGTGGTAAAGCCGGTATAGAGCTTAGGTCAAAGTGACGCCCAATTTCACCGATGGTCAGTAAGCAGAAAACAAGCTGAGTATCGCTGACTCCTGAGCGTTTCTGAAGATCACCGAGCAGTTGCGTAGCCAGGGGAATAGCTTCGTGAGGGCATTGCAAAGTGAGAGCAGCAACGCATTTAGCCAGCGAATGATAAGCTTGTTTGTGCAACTGTTCGCTAGGTGCAAGCGGGTTAAGCACAGCAGCAGCGTTGCACATAATTACAGGCTCCATTAACTTTTTCAACAATGCACGATAGTCCAGACCGGTTAAATTGGTCTGAACCAAGGCTTGGAACAGATCAAGAGTACATGTAAGTGCGGTACCCTAAAAATAAAAGTAAAATGCATGATATTATGTGTAGGACATTAACCAGCATTTGCGTATTGCTCACCTGTAGCAGCGGCGATCGCACCAATAACAGTACAGACGGTAGGAATTGCTCGTGTATACCAATCAGTGCTTGGGGTTGCTTGCGCGCAGTGGTAGTCAATAGGATCAGCGAGAATTGAGCCACATGTAAATCAGAATCCGATACCAATGGTTGAATTTCTGCGATGGCAGTTTGCAATAACTGTGGTCCGAAAGTGTGAGCATAATTGTCAACGAGCTTGTTCAGTAGATCCAATGAGTGTAGTTTCAAAGCTCGCTGATTTTTACGCAGAAAACTACCCAAAGCTGGTATAACATCACTTAGAATAGGTGACAAATCGATGCGTAGTGGTGAAGCGGCAATCATGGTTAACGCCTTAACGCTGCTAAGACGAGTTACTTCATTCTTCAGACGCTCCAAAAAGATTGGCAGGCACACAGCCAGCTCAGGCTGCAGCAGATCACCCATATTGGCAATAATCTGCCCCATGCAAGCAATTGCGCGTTCTTTTACCTCTTGATCAACATCAACCGTTTTTAGCTTTTGAAGAGTAGCAGCGTACAATTGACCAACAAATGGAGTAACATCGAACGCAGCAGTTGTAGCATTAGCAGCAGTGGCAGGTGATGTATCCAGTGGACGTATAACTTTTACTAGCTGTTGAAGCACCTGCAGTGCCTCAGTGGAAATTTTGTAAAATGGATCGAAAACCGCAGTGACTATAAGCGGCACCAGTACAGGGATATGCGAGTGAAATACTTGTGGTTGATGGCTCTGCAGTACCAAGCACAAAAATCCGAGGGCATCAATTTTCATGTTACTTGTAGAGTTCTTATCACTGAGCGAATAATTAATACCAGGCATAATATTATCCAGATATGGTCCCAATGCACCGGGCAACGCAGCCAATAGCTCACGCAGTATCAAGAAACAATCTTGTCGAGTTTTCATCGATTTCTCACGCATAAGCGGCTGAATAGCCTTTACAATATGTGGCACTTGAACCAAAAGCAATGCAATAAGTTCCGGCACTTGGTCCATCGAGTCCGGATCATGGGAAATATCATCCCCCAGGCGGGTATTCTTCAATAATGCTACATATGCATGGAAAATATCCGATTTGACATTTTCTTCACGCTCTTTGAAACGAGCTAGAAGTGCAGGACTTAGATTACGATAAAAATCTTCGATGAGCTCGTGTCGTGTGGAAATTAGAGCTTCCAAGCATTTAGCCGCTGCACGACGCACTTTCCAGCTCATATCGTCATCATCACTATACTCTTCACTGTCAATGTACTCTTCTTCTTCGGTGTCCATTGCAACGCCAACATCACCGTCATCGGCTTCGTAGTTGTAATTGGGATCATAGGTCACATATTTAAGGCAGATTTCCAGAATCTTTACAAAGCAAATCAAAGGAAAGAGTGTATATATATTAGACTTCCACACAAAAGTTTATAAACACAAATAGAAAATTATGCTGGTAAAATTCAGCTCAGAGAAGTTCACTATCAAAATATTTCTTAACATTTAGCTAAAAGTATAAACACCAGTATCCAGACACAAAAACAAAAAATTTACAATAAAAAAAGTTAATTTTATGCATTTTTTCCAGCATATATTGGGTATATATATATATATCAATTGGGTTAATATATGTATATAATTTTTTTTTTTTTAACTGTGTGCTCTTTTGATTGAAATACTTAATACATACCAAAGGAATGTGAGGCCTTATGGCATCTGGACAACGAATGACAAATGCTTCGCATGCCTGTAGACAAAATTCACGTAGTTCATCATCTTCACATTGGCTGTACTTCTTCAACAACAACATTGCTCGATCGATATGATTACAAAGACGATGTCCAGCTTGACGGCTAAAAATAAATATATTGATATTACACCATAAAAATAAATAATTCTTTATGCTAACCAAATTGAAGCCAAGCATTGAATGTATGTGCGTAGAGCACCTTGAGATGGAGGCTTTTCTAAGCCTTCTAGTAAATGATCAATTACTCCGTTGTAAGCGCTATTGCTAGCCAATGTCAATAGATGAGACAAAGCAACGATGGTACGCTTACGTACCGCTTGCCGAGCGGAACCCAACTGTGGTACTAATGCTTTCAGAATAGTGCTATGGAAGGGCACTAGAAAATCACCAAAACGTGATAGTAAATCTGAGAGTATATCAAGAGCTTCGAGTTTAACGGAAACATCTTCCTAAAATTATACACAAACAAAAAAATATAAAAAAATGTTTCATTGTGCTGTGGACTCGTGTAAACCCGTAAATGCCTTATACGTTTATAAGTGTGTAAACTTGTCAAAATTTGTATGAAATGTGAAAGTTTGTTTACGTGTTTATACAGTTAATGTACAAGGTTTTAAAAGCATTTACGAGTTAACATGAATCCGACTATTATGATTCCACATAAAAAACAATTTACAATTACAAACTGCAAATCGTGGGCATACCTTTTCAATGGCGCTACTTAGCTTTCCAGTTATTCGTTGACAAACATTCGGCGCAAGCGAATTGGATGCTTGAGGTAGTTCCGAAATTACAGTTTTCAATCCAATGCTGGAAATATCACGTAACTGTTCGGTATTTGATATCATATTTGCACAAAGGGAATCCACTATGGTCTCCACTTGATTCTCCTTCACCTTATTGACCAGCGGCCCAAGGCACTTTACAGCCAAATTCTGCACTTCGCCATTTTTATCTTCCAATAATTTTAGTACCATACGTACTACCTTTTTCTCAGATTCATCGTCCAATTTAATGCTATCTTTTTGCAATTCAGTCATTAAATCATTGGTAGCCATAAAACGAAAATCCTTGTCATTGGAAGTCATCTGAAGATTAAAAAAATATTTAAAACAAAAATTTAATTATTTCTCGATATATTACATGTTAATGCACTTAGTTCAAAATATAATTATACATTTAAATGTTAAAAAATGACAAGAGAATAAGTTCCATAAAAAAAAGAGCGTAGCGAGAAGCGATAATTGCATTGTAGGTTTTTATAACGACCACTATGAAACATGAAACGAATATTGGAGAAGAAAAGAAAATGTTCCCGATTTGCAGTGATGACACCGCATTCGAATCAGTTATCTATTATATGAATTATGTACTACATAAAATACTAACATAAAATACTACAAGCAAAAAGATTTAAAAACCCTTTGTTAAATTCCTTACTTATATCATGTTCGAATATAAATTTTAGGATCGAAACAAGTTTGGAATCAAAAACAAACTTTCACATGATACAAAACGATAGGTTGATCTCTTCTGGTTGCGATCGAATTCTTGCTTTGCATCGGCGCTACTGTAAAACTATCAACAGTAAACAATTATAGTATTAAAGCACCAAGTTTTTGTAATCATCATACAATTGTAATGATGCCCATGAATCAAAATGAAATTGTTTATTAATCCATGATATAATATATTTTGTTAGAATACCATAAAATATTTCTTATAACATTAGCGTAATTTCATCGACAATAAATTAACTGACAATTGCATGTAGCTATCATTTAAGATAGTTAAGATCATTTTAGTGTAAGCAAAATATGTTTACACAACGTCATTTTAGACGAAGTAATTACTTAACTTATTTTATGTTATTCACAGAGGAAAAAGTAGAAACCCATTGCACATATGAGCCTTAATCAAAAACCTTGTTAAATGTCCATTGCAAATAACACCATCACTTCGTTTTGTGCAATGCGATGATCAAAAATTCACAACAATTTCTAACGGAGTTGCTGATCTAACAAATTACATATTTTAATTTGGCCCAAATTCCAGAAAAATAAAATAAAGACCAAAAAAAATATTAATTAAAATTTTTTCGACATAGCAATGCTTTTTTTTTTTGCTTGTAATTTCACAAAGAAAATATTCGTAAACAAAGATAACTAACTTTTTCCAGCAAATTTGCTATTTGATGATATTGATGAGACGCCATATTTTCCTTTTTCCAAATTAGTTGCAATGGAGGAAAACTTGAAGATTGTTAGTGTCCGTCCGGTTCGTCTGCTTCGTAGTTTTGCAGTCAAATTGTCATATGCCTTTTAACGCGGTTTTGAATTGAAATTCTTGATTGGATAAATTTATATGGATTATTTAAACCAAAATTTAATTATTTTTAAAATGTACACCAAATTTGCATAGTTCTGAAACAATTCTTTTCTTATATATGTATATATATTTTTTTGATAAAATGGTAAAATGCTAATCTCATTTGCTTTTGCAAATCGTTCCGCGAAGCCTGCGTTATCGAAATTATGACCGGCGAATGGATGGCATATTTTTTGTCAGGGTTGATATTTATGGTTATGGTTGATATTTATTGTAATGTTTGTGTCGAAATAAATTGAGATTATTAATACATAAAAAAAATGTTATTTAAATCATGCCAATTTTGGCATGCCAATTGAGAACTAGTATTACACTGCATTTAGATCGCCCGAATGAAGATTCTTTCGCGTAGAAATTTTAGATAGTAAATTTTCATTCGTGCAACCGTTTAAATGCACAGAAAATAATCATTCGTTGTCAGTATTGAATTGAACTATACGTCTATTAAGTTTTTACTTCTTTTCTAGTTTATTTTTATTTCATTTTTAAATCGCACAAAACCAGCAACATTGGATTCGTCAAAAAATATCATCCCGGACGAAGATTTTCTCATTCGTTCGGAGTATGCAACCGTTAACATCCCTGAACATTTTGTAGCGAACACCGGGCGAACGAATGGAGATTCTTTCGTTAGTTAGGGCGATCTAAACGTTGCGTTAGATGTAAAAACAACTGTATGACGTAGGTTGCCTGCCAATAAATATGTCTGTTCATTTTTAATCGGGTGTGTTTTTAGTGGCGGAGAACTTTAATTTGGAATGAAACATAGAAAAATGTTTTTAATATCCATGAATTTGACTCATTGTAACAATAATTTTTGACATTAATGTCTAATTTCGGGCCGCCTTTCTGCTGAAACCACAAGTTTGTAACATTAATGCCTTCCAATTGAGGCACAAAAATTTAGTATTCATGTCTCTATACCACTCACGTTTAACTGTAACATTCTGATCATTATCATTTTTGAAGACATGTGGACCAATGATTCTACCGTTGACTTTCTCTGGATGTAATGGTGTTTCGACAATGGCTTGTGGATTATCATCGCTCCAAAGTCTGCAACTCTGTTTATTGAAGTAGCCATTTAACAAAAAGTGTGCTTCATCACTTAACAAGACTTTCAAATGAAATTGTGGATCAATGGCAATGCCAATAAACCAAGATCTTACCGCAAAATTTTCCATAAAATGGATGAACATAAGCTTAATAATTTGTGAGCACAATGACGAATTCAAATACTGTGCTCTTATGTCAAATCGTTGGTAGCCTCTTTGTGATAAAAATATTCATAGTAAAAAAAATTTGTGCATTAGTGTTGGCAGCGGTAGACGCTGGGTTAGGAAACTTCTTAAATGTCAGAGACAAATTATTGCATACCACTGAACAAAATGGAAAGGTATGTTTTGTATAAAAAAAAATGTTAACTTTTTGTATCATCCCAATTCACAGAGGTAATTGTTGCCAGATACATATTATAAAGATAAGTGTCAGAAAATGTATTAAGGTGTTGGCAAAATTAGTTTAGTCCTCGTTAGTACTGTGGATTCAATCCTTAAACTTTTTCGACCTGAGGTTTCTCCGGATTGGATTATATTTTTAGATATGTATTAATAGGCCAAGAAATTTCTTGCAAAGTAAAATGGTTAAGTGCAGAGCTGGGTTCGTTAATCAAGAAATTAACTCCGTCAGCCTGAAAAGCATTAACCAACAAATTAACGTCGGTCACGTTAATACTTTAATTGCGAAAAAAAATTAATGGAAGTTACCGTCAATCGTTAATAAACAAATATTTTGTTTCTCTAAAAATACTTAAATAAAAGTGTTACGCCTATGTACAGCAAAAAGACGTTCAACTTCACTGTAGGGTTTGACTGTGTTCACCTTCACACTTTCTCGCTCGAAAAGGCAGCTTCTGTCACCAATTTCGTGGAGTTTCTCTTCAGCCAGTCTGTAGTTTATTATTATAATGATATGATAAATGAACTATAAATATTATAACACATTTGAGTCGTAAACAAAATACAATTTTTAGCAATAAATAAACCATAACATTCTCCAGACACCTCTTACGACAAATCTTAATTCAAGATTAAGGTTGCCAGGTTTCAAATTGTAATTTTATTTATGTCATAAAAACTACATATAATTAAAACTAGATAATGCTATACAGAGATCTTTTAAAACAATCTTTGGAAACAGAAAATTCAATCAACTGATTGGCAAACAATTTATTATAATACCTTAAGTCCCTTGTAATGGGTTCTTTTTAGTTTGATTTAAATGGTTGAATTTTTATATAAATTGCAGTAGCGCAATCTAGCAGAATATATAAGGTTATAGCCTCCAATACTTAGGTTTTAAGAGGTATATAACAACTTGAATGTATATGGGTCAGAAAATTACGAACAGTTACGGCTTCCAAAAGCTATCTGCCATAGCTGACTTAGGTATAATACGAGGGTAGATCAATAAGTACCCGTGTGTGAAGACAGGTGGCGTTACTGAGGAAGTTGGCATTTCCGTCGTGTACTGCCATCTGTCACACGACACCACACTAAATTTCAAACTGATTCATAGGTTAGTTTTTATTTGGCAGCCATTAGTATCACAAGTGTTTGGTATCGATCCGTAAAAGCGAAGGTGGATGCTGTCTATGGGTACCCTTCAGATATTACTTACTTACTTGCTTACTTAACTGGCACTACAACCGATGATCGGTCTTTGCCGCCTCTATGAAGCTTCGGCCTTCGCCAGTCACCTCTGTTATGCGCGCGCTGGCGCCAGTTGATAAGGCCAAGTGCAGTCAGGTTGCCCTGCACCTGGTCTTTCCAACGGAGATTAGGACGTCCCCTTCTGCGTGTTCCTCCACCGTGATTCGAATAAAACACCCTTCTAGCCGGAGCGCTTTCTTCCATTCGCTCAACATGACCCAGCCAGCGAAGCCGCTGGAGTTTTATACGCTTGACTATGTCAGTGTCGGCGTACAGCTCATACAGCTCATCGTTCCATCTTATTCGAAACACGTCGTCCACGCATACTGGACCGTAGATCTTACGGAGTATCTTCCTCTCGAACGCTCATAACAGCCTCTAATCATTGATGGTCAATGTCCACGTCTCTGCGCCATACATTAGGACGGGAAGGATGAGGGACTTATAAAGCGATATTTTCGTCGGTCGAGGGAGGGCTCTACTTCTCACTTGCCTACTGAGCCCGTAGTAACACCTGTTGGCAAGAGTTAGTCTCCGCTTGATCTCAAGGCTGACATTATTGTTGATGTTTATGCTGGATCCTAGATATACGAAATCCTTGACGACTTCAAAAGTATAGTTGTCAACAGTGGCATTTTGTCCAAGACACCGTGACTCTTTGTTTCTTGACACAAGGTATTTAGTTTTGTCCTCGTTTACCACTAGACCCACACGACGAGTCTCCCTTTCCAGGTTGGAGAACGCTGCACTGACTGCTCGAGCGTTTTTGCCAATGATGTCAATATCATCAGCGTATGCTAGCAGCATGACACTCTTGTAGAAGATAATGCCAGAGATGTCGATGTTCGCAGTTCGAATTATTTTCTCCAGCATAAGGTTAAAGAAGTCGCACTACGGGAGTCACCTTGTCTGAAACCTCTTTTGGTATCAAATGCTGCGGAGAGGTCTGTTCCAATTTTCACTGCGCTGGTGGTGTTGGTCAGTGTCATTTTGCAAAGACGAATGAGCTTTGCAGGGATACCAAAATCAGACATTACGGCGTACAAGTGATCCCTAATCGTGCTGTCGAAGGCCGCTTTATACTCGACAAATAGATGATGGGTGTTGATCTTATTTTTTCGGGTCTTTTACAGGATTTGGCGTAGTGTGAATATCCGATCGATGGTGGATTTACCAGGCCTGAAGCCACACTGATAAGATCCAATCAGTTTGTTGACAATGGGCTTCAATCTTTCGCACAGTACGCTCGATAGTACCTTATATGCAATATTAAGAAGGCTTATCCCACGGTAGTTGGCGCAGATCGTGCAATCACCTTTCTTATGGATTGGGCAGAGTACGCTGAGATTACAATCACTTGGGATGCTTTCATCTGACCATATTCTGCATAGAAGCTCATGCATTCGTTTTTTGAGCTCTTCGCGTGCGGTCTTAAACAACTTAGCAGGCAGGCCATCTGCACCTGCAGCCTTATTGTTTTTCAGCTGAGCAATGGCTGTTAAGACCTCCTCATAGTCCGTCGGCGGTACTTCAACACCGTCAGTGATTGGGGTTTCCGGAGTAGATTCCGCAGTGGCGGGATTATTGCCGTCATCGCCATTAAGCAGCTGCGAAAAGTGCTCCCTCCATAATCTCATTATGCCCTGAACATCTGTCACCAGATTTCCGTCTTCATCCTTGCAGGAAGCGCCCCCGGTCTTCAAACCATCAGTCAGGCGTCTTATTCTTTCAAAGAATTTTCGGACCTCGTTCCTGTCCCGCAACATTTCGATATCATTGAACTCGCTTCTTTCTTCATCTCTTTTCTTGCGCCTGAAAAGAAGTTTCTCCTTCCTCCTCAACTTTCTATATCGCTCCTTAGCAGCTCGCGTTGCAACTGACTTCAGGGTGGCTCTGTGAACAGTGTTTTTTGCTTCAGTAGCGTCGGGACACTCTTGATCGTACCACATATTTCTCCGTCGACTGTGGTAGCCTAGCATCTCTTCGGCAGCCGTACGCATAGAGCGGGAAATGTGCGTCCACTGTGCGCATATATCATCAAGTTGAGGGGTGTTTTGCGAAAGGGGAAGTGCAAGTTGGTTGGAAAAAACTTTGGCTGTCTGTTGTGATTGCAGCTTTTCGACATCCAGCTTTCTCTTTGTACCTATCCGTACGCGATTTGCTACACATACACGTGTGCAGACCTTGACTGCAAGCAAGTAGTGGTCTGTGTCGATGTTTGCACCACATATTGTGCGTACGTCTATTACACTGGTGTCTTCCGTCTATCACAACGTGATCAATCTGGTTTCGTGTGTTTTGATCAGGGGACAGCCAAGTGGATTTATGGATATCTTTGTGTTGGAATCTGGTGCTACTAACTGTCATGTTTTTTTGCGGCGGCGAAGTCGATCAGTCCACACCGTTATCGGTGGCTTCGTCGCGGAGACTGAATTTTCCGATCGTCGGACCAAAGAGACTCTCCTTGCCCACCTTGGCATTAAAGTCGCCTAACACGATTTTAACATCGCGGCGGGGGCAATGCTCATAAATTTTGTCGAGGAGCTCGTAGAAGTCATCTTTGGTCGTTTCATCCTTCTCATCCGTCGGGTCATGGACACAAATTAAGCTGATGTTGAAGAATTTTGCCTTGATGCGGATAGTGGCTAGGCGCACGTTCACGGCCGTGAACCTCGAGACTAGATGACGTAGTCTCTTCCCAACCACAAATCCAACACCAAATTCGTGTCTCGACGCATGACAGCTGTAGTAGATATTACAGGATGCTCTTTTGGAGCAACCCTGTCCCGTCCATCGCATTTCCTGTATAGCGGTGATGTCAGCTCTATATTGTTAGAGGACATCCACCAGCTGGATAGAGGCACCTTCCCTGTAGAGGGTTCGGACATTCCAGGTGCATATCCGCAAATCGTTGTCCTTTGGGCGTTTGCGGGAGTCGATATTGGTTCAACGAATTTAAACGTGTTCGCACATCTGTTTTTGATGAGGAGCACCCAGGCCGCCCGGCAGACATGGTACCGAGGAAATCGTTGAAAAGGTCCACGACATGATTCTCGCTGATCGTCGAACGAAAGTGCGCGAAGTAGCAGAGGTCGTAGAAGTGTCGTACGGAACGGTAATTAATATTTTACATGATAGGTTAAGCATGAAAAAGGTGTCGGCCCGATGGGTGCCGCGATTGCTTACGGTGGACAACAAGCGGATACGGAATTGGCGCAGCCAAATTGCATGAATTGAACTACGAATTGCTGTCGCACCCACTGTACTCGCTCGACTTGGCTCCCTGCGACTTTTTTCTGTTCCCCAACATGAAAACGTGGCTCGGGGGAAAAAATTCAGCTCAAACGAGGAGGTTATCGTCGAGGCAGAAGCGTATTTTGAAGAGTTTGACAAATCGTATTTTTTGAGGGGTTAAAGAAAAGACAGAAACGTTGGGAAAAGTGTGTTGTACTAAAAGAAAATTAAAAAATTGCCTCTTCATTCCTAACACGGGTACTTATTGACCTACCCTCGTATAATTGGGGAGCTGAATTAGTGTAAGGCCGGTGTTAAATAACACACCAAGGTCCAGAATTTCAGTTACTGTTGTTAAAGTTTGATTATCAATATGATATGAAGATGACAAAATAGTTCGTGATTTTGAAAAGGAAATATGAAAACATTTTTTGGCACCAGCAAACAAAGTTATTGAGTTCTAAATAAGAATAGATATTTCGTTTACAATATTAATCCTATGAAACAATTTAACATCATTATTTAACATAAGAGAAAATTGACATTAGTGAAACAGCTGCTTACATCATTTATGAAAAAAAATGAAGAGCAACGGACCTAAGATACTACCCTGAGGGACTGCCGAAGTAGTAAGAAATGGCTTGGATCTTGCACCATCAATGGTAACATAACCCAAGCTAGTTTGCATATAAGATTCAACCCATGACAATAACATAGAGTCAAACTCCATTTTCGATAACTTGGAAATAGGGTATCATGTGAAACTTTATCGAAAGCTTTAGAGAAGTAAGCATAGATAGTGGTAAACTAAAAACTGCAAAATTAGATACAGTTGAACGACCAGCAACAGAACCATTCTGGTTAGGAGTAATTAAGTTTTTAACAACAAAAGTTAATTTAGTTTTATTAAGATGTAGAATCCCATTAACTAAATCATCATTATTCAAAACCAATGAGCCAAAATCAAACAGGGAATTAATATTGTTAAGAAGGATAGTATCATTCGTTACAAACTCTGCATCACAATTAGATAAAAATTAATCAGCTAAGAAATTAACTTAATTTGGACTTCAATTTCAGAGAGCAATGTACCATGCTCTTCATAAGTGAGTACAGCATAACTTATAATACGCCGTAAGTTATACTTTGTATGCTTGACGTCTCACTCCTAGATGCCAACGAAATGCGCTGCACCATGAGGGATTAGATGCCAATCAATAAGAGCTTGTGCCATGTACGAACCTACATATATCTTTCGATTCCACCAATTAATTTAAGATCGTCACTAACTCTCTGTTGGCACCAATAAAGTTTGTGCCATTGTCGCTGTGGATATCCAATGATAAGCCCCTTCAAAAGACAAACCTCTAGAGCTGTATGAAAGACAGATGTAAATGTTGCGTTGCATTCATGTTCCTTTTGTATAGTTTTGAGTGGTGATGAAGGAGTAGGCTGATAACATCAAGATGCTCAGTGGTTATAAAATCGAGAACTCATTCGCTGTTCAGTTGTCACCTGAGAGGAGACGTCATTAATGTTGTGAGGCGAGTGCGGTCACGTATTCTGTGGTTGAGAAGCCAGGTAGGCCGATGCCACTAAAAAGCGTTATGTAAAGGAGCCTCTGATTCTAAGCCGCGAGTAGCAACAAATGCCGAATTACCTGATTTCTGCAACCCTATTTGTGACATGCCGTGGATGGGATGATAACCAACCATGGACGATAATAGCGTCAGTCCAAGCTATGCATTCAACATCGCCGAGAGCCATTGTAGTCTTGACCGCCTTAAAGTAACATAGCGCCTTGCCAGTAGGATCTAGCCTTGGAAGAGACACTTGCTTCAGCGGATCCACTTTTGTTTTCGCATTCATTCGACAATATACTGCAGCTGCATACGCCATCTCTAACGCATCTGAGAAACACCAAAATTGAAGATTGGCCGCAGGGCAAGTGTGAAGCCATCGCGGAATTTGCAGAGGGTTGAAGCAATGTTTGTAATGTTTGCCATCACTCGTTTGGTACAGGTAATTCTAATGTTCCCATCGATGCCGAGTCTATGAGCACCTTTCAAAAATTAGCCGTGCAATTGCAAACCTTATGGTCTTGTACGAGACAATTGAAACAGAAGTATTGTTTTTAACAAACTCTCGCTTCTGGAGCAAACTGAGACCCTTGAATCTTATGCATTTGTATAGCGGATGTGCAGCGCCGCTGTGTGACTTGATCTCATTTTAGTTGAGCTGAGTTTCTGCAGACCTGTTGACCCTATCATTCATAACTTCTACTCCGGAGCCAATATTGTTGGGCCATGACTCATGAACACAAGGAAAAGTTTCTTTAGATCCATATAAGCGTCTTCTTGTCCGGAATATTCGATGTTTCTTCAGGAAGCAATTAAATCTTTATGTCGACGTTCACAAAATCCTGTCACTATGAATCAAGCTTGTCACATCGAAGTTTCAGATCACGTACGACGTAGTACTGCTTGCGGACAAAAAAAAAGCTTTTATATTTGGTAAACGAACCCGTTATTTGTCCCCTCATATAAATTCAATTATTTATTTTCAATTTTTATTTTATTAAACCGACTAATTTATTATTCGAAATTTAATTGGAAATTAAGATTTACACCACAGTATACAGTATGCCAGATAGTGAAAAGTCTTCTGAAATGTTCTGAGTTCTTCGGAGATTTGACAATTATGACAATACGCTCGCTCAAAAAATGTTGACAATAATTTTGTTTATGATTTTTTCTCTCTTAACTCATTTCTGTGTGATGAACACAATTATAGAGTACTTAAAAAACTAAATCTGAAATCTTAGAAAAATTATAAATAAAATACGAACAATTTATAAAACAATACTAAATAGTTTTTAATTCTGAATAATTTTTTGTTTTAATTGGTATAGTTTTAGTGGCGAAGACAATAGTTTTTGCGATGGTACTGCATATGGTTGCAGTAGCCATCTTCATTTGCCGTCCCTGAGCGACCTGGAATCAGCTGTCTCAAATTACATTGCGCATACTCGCTGAGTGCTTTTTAGTGATTTATTGCATGCTGCTTCCCATTTTCCCTCATTGCTTAATTTTCTTCTGCAGTAAATATTTGTGCTGCGGAAAAGAGATGGTAAGTGTCAAAAATGAGGCGACGGTGTTCAGACCACATTTTAGTATGAACATGAGAAAGTGGACTCTTGTCAAAATGAGTCGACACTTTGAGGCTGATGTGAACATGGTCATTGAAAAATGTTTGATTTTTTGAAAATTAAAACAAATCGTAACTTAAAAATAAAAAAATCACATTGAAATGAAAAAAAATACGCATTCTTGACAAGAAGATAATCGTCTTCTCAAGAATGCAAATTAAAATTTTAGTTGTAAGTTGACGTGGAATGACCCATATTTATGTACATATGTATGTATATATCGCTCGTTCGCCGCAAGACTGTTATAAATCAAAAAACAAAATTTTCGAGTTAAGTATACAGAAATGTGTAAAGCAATAAATGTGCTTTAACTTGTGTAAAAATTCATAACTGTATCTTATGAACTTTTCACGTGAGGAGAGTACTTGTTGTTATCAATTGTATGGAGTATCGTCCAACCGAATATTCAGTTTCAGTTTTTCGGGTTAAAAAGCGTATTCGGCATCGGTAAAATATGGCCAAATTTTTTTTCGAAGCCGAAGATTAGGATAAATTTTACTGCAGATTGGCAAAATAAAACATTAATATAATACATTAAAGTTTGATTGGGGAAAATGTGGGCAAACTTCTTTTTTTAGCGTTTAACATAAAATTTTTTAGTTAGTGTTGTTTTAAAAATACATGATTTATTAAAAAGAAGGCCTTGACTTTAATATTTTGTGTTTTGTTATATTTTTAAAGTCTACGGTTTTGGCTTTGGTCGAAGATTGAAAAAGAATCCGAATTTCGTGTTCGACCTAAAAATCGGATTCGTTCGGATTCGCACTAGAATGGATTGATAGATTAAAAATTAAAAATTGTAAATGCGTTTTTCTCAGCATTTAAATTTTTTGATTTATGACAGTCTTGCAGCAAAAGATCGATATGCACTATGAAATTGCATTCAAATTAGTTTTGAAAAATAATATTTGTATGTATTATAAAAATGAACAAGTTCAATAGAAAATGATATTCTTACCAGTAGCAATTAAAACTTCGGGTAATACACATCCATAACATAAATTATCATAATGGCACTCCGATGGGGAATTGCAGGCGCATCAAAAATATCACACGATTTTTGTGGTGCTTTAAATTCAAATTTAACTCCCACTGAGCATAAAATCGTTGCAATCGCCAGTCGGTCTAAGGAATTAGCAACAGATTTTGCAAAACAACATAACATTCCAAATTCTTATGGTTCTTATGACGCTTTGGGGCAAAACGCCAACGTGGAGGTAGTTTATATTGCCGTGTTGAATCCAAATCACTTCAAAGTTTCAAAATTAATGATTGAATATGGAAAACACGTTGTGTGTGAGAAACCCATGGCAATGAACCAGGCACAGGTGAAAGAACTTCATTTGTTAGCTTCCAAATATCGAGTATTTCTCATGGAAGGACTGTGGTCCCGATTTTTCCCCGTTTATCGACATCTATCACGCTTAATAAGTTCCGGAAGTTTGGGTGATATAAAGGAAATATATATAAAACATGGATTTAATGGTTGCGGGAATGAACGTATTGAAAGAAAAGATATGGGTGGTGGTATTGTATTAGATATTGGATGTTATGCGATACAATTTGTATTGTTTGTATTTCGAGACTCACCTAAAGAAATTATCGCTAAAGGAAAAGTGAATGGAAACGGTGTTGATATGTATTTTGAAGCTGAACTGATATTTTCAGAAGGGAGAAAAGCTAATATAATTTGTTCCGGTCTGGAAGAACTTACAAATCAAGCAACAATTATAACAACCAAGGGACCAATATGTGTATGTTCAAATTTCACTTAGTACTTGAAATAGTACTTACTTAAAATTTGTGGGTATCTTGTATTTATGCATCGGAAATGATTTTAAATTAAAATAAAAAAAGATATTTAAATGTCTATGTAATTTTTAAACAATAATATTTCGATTTCCACTTATAGATTCCCCAATACTGGTGTCCAACTCAATACATCTGCTTAGGGGCAATGCATCAGTGGAATCTAATCAATCTGCCCATTCAAATGAATTTCACAAACTCCGTCGGACTGAAATATGAGGCTGATGAGGTTTCGAAATGCATACGTGGGGGTAAATTAATCTGTAATATAGTGCATCCCGAACAATCTGTAGCTATCGCAAAGATTCAAGATGAGATACGTAAGCAAATCGGCGTTCATTATGAAAGTGATAAGGAATTGTAATATTCATAAATAAAAATTTATACATACGAGTATATACATACATATATATAACACAGTTTACTGTAGAAACATTCATACATACTTATGTATGTAAGTATGCATGTATGCATAATGATATCAATAAATAAAGTTTTTTGTTGTAAAGTATAATTATTAAATCTTATGGAATTTCCTTGTTAGTAGTGGGCTATGAAATTTTTGCACTAAAGAATTGGCCTTTAACCTGTGCTCCATTTAAAATTGTAAACACAAATATTTATATTTTATTTGCGATTTTAATCTAAGAAAGGGCTCTAAAAAAATGGGCCGAAAAAGGTTGAAGAGCACTGCACTAAAGAAGTAATTTAAAAGGTTTGTCACGTAAACAAATTTAAAATATAGTTGGTTTGGGAATTTCCCTCTAGCGGTGAATTTCATCACTATAAAACATTTGGGTTTCAAAGAACCAACTAACAAGATGTGTTTCACACTATATGTAGCATATTGTTTGGGGCTGTTAATGGGGGACGGGGCATAGCAAATGAGAAATGGTAATAAAGTAGTATCTTTTTCAGAAAATGGCTTCCCAGACAAACAACATTTTTATAGTTTCGTTTGCTTCAAATAGAAAAACAAGCAATTTCTTACAGCAGATAATATCAAATGGATTGGGTAACTATAATGTTTAACAGTTTACAGATATTGTGTTTCGACCGAAACTTTTTCGTTGTTATCCTGTTGCAAGCTTTACAGAAAAAAGTCCTCGACTACAAAGCGAATAAACTTTTTTGACAGAAGTTAAATCGAAGCTCTTTCGCAGCTGACAATCAACGAACAAAAAAGGCCGAGAGCGAACGCGACTAGTGAGAGCATATTTTAAAGAAATTTATTTTGGAAAGGAGTAAAGGACTTTACAAATTTAACACACGCACGAAAAACTTTAAATTATAACTATTAAATTTATTATTAATTTTATATAAATGGTGAAACATACAAAGCAATAAATAACAAATGCGGAAATAGTATAAAAATAGATTTAATAAAAGCAATAAAAATGTTCAAGAACAAAAACGAAAGCAATATTGTGTATAAATGTACAGTGCGGCTCCTTGAGGACTCCGATGTGCTTGAGTGTGAATTTCAGGTTGGTTGCGATCATTAATTCTTACATTTAATAAATTTTAATGTGATTGTAAATGAAAACTAGCTTTAGTAGTTTTTCTTACGCGTTAAAAATATTGTATATTTTGTTATATTTTTCTCTTTTCGGCATATGTATTTTTGTTCGTCTATTATTCACCCCTCATCGCCGCATACCTCATTCCGTTTTCTTATGTATATAAAACTACCATGGGCGTTAGGTTGTTGTTTGTAGCTATACCGCATATAGCGCTAAAATAATAATAACTAAAAGCTACATACTTTACACTACAATACGAGTAGTAAACAGGAAATTAGGGGAGGATAAACACTTTTACAACAACGATCTTTTTTTTACAATTGTATATTAACCTAATCGAACAATCTGCATACAAATACTAAAAGAATAAAAATAGATTTTCTCATTTATTAATGGACATAAATAAATGTCCATGATTTGGCATATTTCTAATGTGAGAAAGAAAATTTTCTTAATTTTGTTAAGAATTTAAACAAAAATACTCTGCGATCTATGTAGTAAATTATAGATTTTTCATATTTCAGCCTAGCTTTTACATTTAGAGTTTCAGTTGGAAAATTTCATATTCTGATGTATGACACATTTCAGGTTCAAACTGTGGGTTAATGAAAAATTTTCAAAAATATTTGGGTAAGGCAATGGGTAAAAATTGCTATTCACGCAAGTCTCTGTCAAAACACAATTAAAGTGGATGGAAAAATATAAACGTAAAACACAATGAGCTAGAATGCCATTAAATCATTCTTTATTCATCGATTAATGAATAAAACCGAAAAATTATAATAATACAAACAATAAATGTATATTGTATTTGTATTTGTATTGACACTCTTTAATTTTTCAGCCATTTCACAAGGGATGTTATCTCATAGAATATTTATGTGAACAATTGGAGATTAAGGAGAAAGACTACTTTGGGCTGCGGTATGTGGACACAGGGAAGCAAAGAGTAAGTTATGAATGCTTAAGAGCTTATGCGCTAAAATAATAAACATTTTATTACATACTTAGCATTGGTTGGACCTAGCCAAATCAATAATAAAACAATGTAAAGGTATGTTGAAAGTACAAATTATCATCATAATTAGAAAGGCCCTAAATTACATTTTATTTTTTCTTACACGGAAAAGAAAAAAGTGGATTAATTTTGTTAAAAATAAAAATAAAAAAAAAGCATTTTATTATTCAGAATGAAATCTGCAATTGTAAACATTATCTTAACAGTATTCACTGTCATATTTGAAATAACAACATTTCTTGTCCATGCAACAATTTACACTATTGAATGTAAAAAAACAGCACTCTGGCTGTTTAATTATCAGCATACACTTTCGGTTGAAATTTAACAGCAAAATACGTTGATTTAATATATTTTCCGCTTGTAATAACAACAGTAATTAAAATGCTTCTAAAAATTATTTAAAACAAAACTTTTTCAAAGTTTTTTGTTCCGAAAAAAAAATTTCAATTTTAATTAGATATTTTTTGAATGATGATGAGGAAATATGAAGGTATTACTATTTATAAGTAATACGATAACAACAGCTGGGCGTCAAAAAATTAACGTAGTATATTTTTTCGAAAGAAACTGAAATAAAAGTGTAACGACTATGAACATCCCACACTGCAGCTCTCTATGACTGTGTTATGTATTTAATAAACAAGTTAACCGATACTTTTCGCCAAAAAAAAAGTCCGCATCTGCCACCAATTCCGTGAAGTTTCTCTTCCGTCAGTCTTCAACTAAATCGTGGATGAAGCTTTTAAGCGACCTGTTGTTTTTCTCGATTTTTTTGGCTGGGTGACAGCTCTAAAGTTTTTCAGGATCCTCGTTATTGCTACAGGAAATATCGAGCTCGTTCCTCTTCGAGATCATGGCTTCCTTGACCGTTCGCATCATAATTTTGTTTTAACTTACAGACCTTGGCAATATAGTGGTGGCTGTAGCGTAGCGGTAGTGCGTTGGACTGTTACGCAGAGTGTCAGGGGTTCGAATCTCGGCACAGACAAGGGAGGGGGGAGGGGGGAAAAAGCAACAACAACAAAATTTATACACGGCATCACCTCTTGGCAGGCAATGGCAAACCTACAAGAGTAAAAATTGCCTATGAAAAGTTTTCAATTCGCCATGCGGATTCGGCTTAAAACAGTAGATCCCTTCCATTCATGTACAAAAATAACACGCACAACATGAGTGGATGCGCAAAGCTTGGCCTTTGGCGCTACATGCGGTCATAGTCGACACTGATAAACTGAAGTTCATTGTGGTAAAGGCGCAATGGCTGTCTATCCCTTTATCGATGTCCTGTGTGATTGCATTCTCTCTCTGATTCTCCCTCCTTCTTTCTCCCACCTATCAATCTTCCTTCCATTTAACACAATGCTCTGCATTCATAGGGGTACACCCTGAATTTTGAATTTATCCATTAAAAAAATATTGTACTTCTCTAACCTGAGGAACCAAAACTTAAAATAAAAGGCAGCAGCTAGAGGCAATTCTTAGGTATAGTTAAAGGACTAAAGTTGATCAAAACGTTAATGTTTTTTGAAATTAACGTAAAAGTTATTCATTAATCAAAATTATGCGGTTAATTAATTATTAACGGATTAACGATTTTCAGCCCAGCTCTGATTCTAACTATTTATTTACGTACATATGTATGTAAATTAACATGCATATTACGTATATTTAATTTATTCTATTTAATTTATCTATGATACATTCTACAGATATCGACCCAGTACTATTCTCATTTCGTGTCAAATTTTACCCGGCGGATCCCTTTCGCCTCACTGGTAATGGACGGCTTATGTTATACCAGCAATTGAAGCGAGATTTACGTCACGGACGTCTTTATTGTTCAATTGGAGAAGCAGCTGCACTTGGAGCCTTGATTGTACAAGGTACATGTAAGCAAAATATAACATCGGATCCAATTTGACTATTTAATAATAGTGATTAATAATACTGAAAGAATAGTGATATGAAGAAGATCTCAGTCTTCAGTTTTACATACGAGTAGATACGAAAACATTTTATTTGCGGCCAAAACGTTATATAAAATTTTAAAATAGTTGAGTTATAGATTTAGAATAGACCAATTTAGAGGTGCTCAACTCGCTGCAAATCATACAATATGTATGGATATCACGTTCATATTGGGTTATATAAAAAATATTATTACTGTAGAAAAGGTAAAACATGCCGATGAGGATGCTGTAGAGTGGCTTGCTCGATTCCGGTCCGGAAATTTCGATATCAAAGATACATTTCGCTCTACTCGGGCAGTCACTGAAATAGCAGATGAAATTTTGCAACTGGAGGAGCAAGATCGACACGCAAGCTGTCAGGAGATAGCGGAGGCACTAAACATCAACTACATGACAGTTTTGAATCATTTAAAGAGAACAGGTTACGCAAAGACACTCGATGTTTGAGTACCACATGAATTAACGGAAAGAAATTTGATTGACAGAATTACCATCAGTAAAACTCTGCTGAAACTCAATGAAATCAAATTATTTTTGAAGCGAATCATTACGGGCGATGAATAGTGGATTGTCAACGCGCAGTTGACCCTTCACAAACGAATTCAAAACTGGATTGACAGCAAACAACGTTATGTTGAGTGTTTGGTGGGATTAGAAGGGAATTGACTATTACGAGCTGCCCCAGCCTGGTACAACGGTTAATTTGACCGACTCGACCGCCTGAACGAAGCAATCAGGGAAAAGCGACCAGAATTGGCCAACAGGAAAGGAGTTACGTTCAATCGTGACATTGCCAGTCCACACACTTATTTGATGACTCGGAACAAATTGATGGAACTTGAGAAGTATTAATGAATCCCCCTTTTAGCTCGAACTTTGCACCGTCTTAATGGTAAGAAATTGACCGACCGAGGCGCCGCTGAATAGCACTTGACCAATTTATTCGCCAATAAACAAATGAAATTCTACACCAATCGAATTATGAAACTACCCATAAAATGACAAAAAGTCATTAATAATAAAAGGCTACCAACAGCGGATACTTTTTATATGACCCGATATAAAATTTAAACATTATTCTTAAACTTTTCTTATAAAATTCAAAATTTTAAATTATAATTATTTATTCTAGTTAAAAAATTTTACCAATGCAATGGCTTGGGTTAGAGTATTTCTGTTTTTCTAAATTCTTGAGTACAGTAATTCATAATGAATCAGGTCTGAAATTTGCTGCCTGTGCATTGTAGAACACAAAAAATCAGTACCCGTTTCAAACACGGTATTTTCAAGGCATTTTCCTGGAATTCGCGGTTATTCCTATATGTACTCATATACAAGTTGGTGGTCGGCGTGCCTTAACTGGAAAGTCGGATTCTTCGTAAAACTGTAGGTCCCTTCCGTTAGTGTAAAACTCACATAATAGATACAAGTGGATTCAAAAGGCTTAATAAATATAGATAATAAATGCCCATATACTTGTTCTTGTGTTTACAATTGAAAAGATAATACTTACATTCAATATTTTTAGAGGAGCTTGGCGATTATGATGAGGAAATTCATGTAGGTGATTATGTATCTTCGATGCATTTAGCATTGCGACAAACGGATATACTTGAGAGAAAAATAATGGAGTTGCATAGGAAGCGTGAAATGGGGCAGGATCCAACAGTGGCAATGGATGAATTTATGGGCATCGCACGTGGTCTAGAAACTTATGGCATTGATCCGCATCCTGTTAAGGATCATCGCGGTTCACAATTGTACATTGGAATAAATCATTCGGGGATCAGTACTTTTGTATCGGGCAAGCGTTCACAACATTTTCGTTGGAATGAGGTTCACAAATTGAATTTTGAGGGTAAAATGTTCATTGCACATTTAAGTTATACTGATGCAAGTAGAGAACCGGTTAGTAGTTTTTTAATAAAAATATTTAGATATACGAAATTATGTGTGCCTTTCAAATATGTAGAAAAAACACACAATAGGATTTAAATGTACATCTGGAGCTGCCTGCCGATATCTTTGGAGATGCGCTATCGAACAAATGTTATTCTTTACGTAAGTTGGGATTAATTCAAAATGTTACCGATATGCATATCTTTAAAAATGTTTTAAATTCAATTTGTTTGCTTCTAGACTTCCGAACAGCCAAAATGCCTCTGTTGTATCTGGTGGCGGATTTTTTTCATGGGGAACCAAATTTAAGTATACTGGACGTACGGAACGTGAAATTCTCACAGAAAGTATCAATGCACTTCGTGAACAAAAAATTACCCATTCGGCTGCGAGCAAACGCAAAGCAAGCAGTGTACCAGCAACACCGTCCAGCCCCCAGGGCGATTTGGCACAAATCCGTAAACTATTACGTAACTCATATATTGCCTCAAACGATTATCAATTTCCACATTATTATTCAGGCTATAGCAGTTTACCGCGTTCAACAATGTCTGAACCGTTGGGCAACTGTACTATGGCAACCACAGATAATCTAGGTAACATCATATATAATCATAACCATCCCCACGATGGCGGCGGCGGTGGTGGCCTTGAACCAGTGTCTGAAGAAGCGCGATTGCGCGCCTCAAATATAGACAGCCTTAATGCCGCTTCCGGAGATATTCCTGATTACTATTTCCGAGATTCTGTGGAGCACTCATCGACTGAGAGCGGTCTAACCAACGCTTATGCGCCGTTACACCACCATGCCGCCGCCAGTAGCAAGCAACATCTCTTCTATACGTCCAAGCAACAGCAGCAGCATCATCCTAGCTCCGCTAATTCCACGATTGACTCGAGTGCTTCCATGAGTGATTCAGTAACCTCTGCGGGCATACCTCCGTACGCTGGAAAAAATACAGTTCTCCCCGATGCCATTAGTGCAGCCGACAGCAATGTCGCACGACAAAACGCCGCTAACAGTGCCAAGAACGTACGCAAGTTTCATTTGCTACACGCATTCATTCCATCATTCATATTCGTTGTCATCACAATGGCTGTATCCGCAGTGCTAATATTAGAATCAGAGTCCGAGTTATTTGAACGAATTCGTAATATGCCCGAAATGATAAGTTTGCGATATCAATACTATCAGCCGTTGAAGGAGTTCGTGCTTGGGAAATTAGGACGAAAATTATAAACACATACACCAGCTGCTTAGAACGCCGCGTCATACTTTTAACTACACTTAATTACGAAATACTAAAGGTTGATCAATAGTTGTGTATAATATGGGTTACTTAGTATTTAAACAGACGAGAAACTCAAACCAATCATGAAATAAGGAACAATCTCACAGTGTGGAACGTTTCCATATGTATATATAACTAAAACTACTTATCTCTTACTGTAACATTACGAATATGCATACAATATACAATATGTAGCGTTATTAGGATACATAAATGTTACAGTATTAAATTCAAATCTTTTGTTAATGGCTTTTAAATATGCAGATCATTAAAGTTGATGATCAAAATATAAGTTTTTGCAAGCAAACTCATTCCATGGACTTATGATTTTTGTACTGTGTTCATTTTATTGCCTGGGGGGCCTGGGGCGTAGGACACAAGGTAAAGTTCGTTACAGTCGCAGGTGCGTCCATTGTCGATCCTTGCGCTTCTACGTTTCAAGTCGACACACAGCCTCCTCGTGGCGTCCCCTGGATAGCGATCTGACAACCGTCAGTGAGTCAACTAATGTGTGCGACGGGCTTCTTCATGATCTTGAATGAATGGTTGTGCGTCGGGCTCGCAACCCACCACGTCAAAATATTTCCCCAATGAATCCTCTAACGAAGCCTTGGATATTTAACCCCCTAATGTTGAAGACTCCCGCAAATGCCCAAAGGACAACGATTTGCGGATATGCACCTGGAATGTCCGAGCCTTGTACAGGGAAGGTGCCTCTATCCAGCTGGATGTCCTCCAACAATATAGAGCTGACATCACCGATATACAGGAAATACGATGGACGGGACAGGGTTGCTCTAAAAGAGCATCCTGTGATATCTACTACAGCTGTCATGCGTCGAGACATGAATTTGGTGTTGGATTTGTGGTTGAGAAGAGACTGCGTCATCTAGTCTCGAGGTTCACGGCCGTGAACGAGCACCTAGCCACTATCCGCATCAAGGCAAAATTCTTCAACATCACCCTAATTTGTGTCCATGCCCCGACGGATGAGAAGGATGAAACGACTTCCACCCATAACGGTGTGGACTGATCGACTTCGCCGCCGCACGAAACATGACAGTTAGTAGCAACAGATTCCAACACAAAGATATCCATAAATCCACTTGGCTGTCCCCTCATCAAAACACACGAAACCAGATTGATCACGTTGTGATAGACGGAAGGCACCAGTGTAATAGACGTACGCACAATATGTGGTGCAAACATCGACACAGACCACTACTTGCTTGCAGTCAAGGTCTGCACACGTGTATGTGTAGCAAATCGCGTACGGATAGGTACAAAGAGAAAGCTGGATGTCGAAAAGCTGCAATCACAACAGACAGCCAAAGTTTTTTCCAAACAACTTGCACTTCTCCTTTCGCAAAACACCCCTCAACTTGATGATATATGCGCACAGTGGACGCACATTTCCCGCTCTATGCGTACGGCTGCCGAAGAGGTGCTAGGCTACCACAGTCGACGGAGAAATATGTGGTACGATCAAGAGTGTCCCGATGCTACTGAAGCAAAAAACACTGTTCACAGAGCCACCCTGAAGTCAGTTGCAACGCGAGCTGCTAAGGACCGATATAGAAAGTTGAGGAGGGAGGAGAAACGTCTTTTCAGGCGCAAGAAAAGAGATGAAGAAAGACGCGAGTTCAATGATATCGAAATGTTGCGGGACAGGAACGAGGTCCGAAAATTCTTTGAAAGAATAAGACTCCTGGCTGATGGTTTGAAGACCGGGGGCGCTTCCTGCAAGGATGAAGACGGAAATCTGGTGACAGATGTTCAGGGCATAATGAGATTATGGAGGGAGCACTTTTCGCAGCTGCTTAATGGCGATGACGGCAATAATCCCGCCACTGCGGAATCTACACCTGAAACCCCAATCACTGACGGTGTTGAAGTACCGCCGCCTAACAGCCATTGCTCGGCTGGAAAACAATAAGGCTGCAGGTGCAGATGGCCTGCCTGCTGAGTTATTTAAGACCGGAGGCGAAGAGCTCAAAAAAACGCATGCATGAGCTTCTATGCAGAATATGGTCGGATGAAAGCATCCCAAGTGATTGGAATCTCAGCGTACTCTGCCCAATCCATAAGAAAGGTGAATCCCCGATCTACGCCAACTACCGTGAGATAAACCTTCTTAATATTACTGTGTGAAAGACTGAAGTCCATCGTCAACAAACTGATTGGACCTTATCAGTGTGGCTTCAGGCCTGGTAAATCCACCATCGACCAGATATTCTCACTACGCCAAATCCTGGAAAAACATATCGACACCCATCATCTACTCGTCGAGTATAAAGCGGCCTTCGACAGCACGATTAGGGATCACTGCAAAGCTCATTCGTCTTTGCAAAATGACACTGACCAACACCAACAGCGCAGTGAAAATTGGGACAGACCTCTCCGCACCATTTGATACCAAAAGAGGTTCCAGACAAGGTGACTCCCGATAGTGCGACTTCTTTAACCTTATGCTGGAGAAAATAATTCGAGCTGCGAACATCGACATCTCTGGCATTATCTTCTACAAGAGTGTCATGCTGCTAGCATACGCTGACGATATTGACATCATTGGTACCAACGAGTGAGCAGTCAGTGCAGCGTTCTCCAACCTGGAAAGGCTGGAAAGGGAGTCTCGTCGAGTGGGTCTAGTGGTGAACGAGGACAAAACGAAATACCTTGTGTCAACAAACAAAGAGTCACGGCGTCTTGGACAAAATTACACTGTTGACAACTATACTTTTGAAGTCGTCAAGGATTTCGTATATCTAGGATCCAGCATAAACATCAACAATAATGTCAGCCTTGAGATCAAGCGGAGACTAACTCTTGCCAACAGGTGTTACTACTGGCTCAGTAGGCAATTGAGAAGTAGAGCCCTCTCTCGACCGACGAAAATAACGCTCTATAAGTCCCTCATCATTCCCGTCCTAATGTATGGCGCAGAGCCGTGGACATTGACCATCAATGATGAGAGGCTGTTAGGAGCGTTCGAGAGGAAGATACTCCGTAAGATCTACGGTCCAGTATGCGTGGACGAAGTGTATCGAATAAGATGGAACGATGAGCTGTATGAGCTGTACGCCGACACTGACATAGTCAAGCGTATAAAACTCCAGTGGCTTCGTTGGCTGGGCCATGTTGAGCGAATGGAAGAAAGCGCTCCGGCTAGAAGGGTGTTTTATTCGAACCACGGTGGAGGAACACGCAGAAGGGGACGTCCAAATCTCCGTTGGAAAAACCAGGTGCAGGGCAACCTGACTGCACTTGGCCTTATCAACTGGCGCCAGCGCGCGCATAGCAGAGGCGACTGGCGAAGCTTTGTAGAGGCGGCCAAGTTCGATCATCGGTTGTAGTGCCAGTTAAGTAAAGTAAGTAAGTAAGTATTTATTTTATTGCACCATAAGCAACATGGCAAGCGTTGTTCCATATGAATCACAGGGGCTAAATCGTTCATAAATAATAAGTACTATATTTATACATTGGCGTTTTAAGGATTTGGGTCTGAGTTGTATTAAATGAAAAAATAATATTTTATACAGATTTTTAAAATTCTTGATTTTTATTTTAATTATTCTAGTCGGGCCTTCTGTTCTGCACCCGATATTTAAAAATGCAAACTTAATTTAAGAGTACAACATTAACATTTCTTCACCGCGTCACATTTAGAGGAACTCCGCTTTATCTTTGAGATATTCGCATAAAAATTTAATATGTGTTTTGAATTTCAATAGTAAAGGGTGTTTTTTCTGGAAGTGTGGTATTCAATCTGGCAATACTTTTTTCGGAGTTGGTCTTTTTGACAGATGTCACTTGATTTATGCTCAGTTTGGTTTGCCATTTGCAATAGACTTTCGCCTGGACAATGTTTGCAGATTATTGAAATTTATTGTCAAAATTCATGCGCTGTGAAAAAAGTGTTTCGCAAGCTACGTCCATTTAGCGACGAGGCTAATTTTTGGCTCAATGGATACGTGAATATACAGAATTGCCGTATTTGGAGAGAAGACCAGCCAGAGGCAATTCAGCCAATGCATCCCGAAAAATACACTGTTTGTTGCGGTCAATGGGCAGGCGGCATCATTGGGCCGTACTTCTTTTTATAACACGCTTTTTTCTGCAGAAAATGCAACAATTGGACTTGGCCGACATGTGGTTCCAACAGGACGGTGCCATATGCCACACTGCACGCGAAACCATGCATCAATTCAGAGGCGAATTTGATTAGCAGTTAATCTCACGTTTTGGTGTAATCAATTGGCCACCAAGATCGTGTGATTTGTCCCCGTTAGACTATTTTTTGTGGGGCTATGTTAAATCTCTTGTCTATAGGGACAAGCCAAACACGATTGCTGCTTTGGAAGCCAACATTGAACGTGTCATTTGTGAGATTCCGGCCGAAATGTGTGAAAAATGTGCCAAAATTGGACCTTCAGAATGGATTTAAGTGAAATTATCTTTAGAAAGTAAGTAGCAGGAATTGATTTATCGATCCAAATAAAAATTTCATTCACTTTTGTAAAATTTCTGTGTTTTTTTTCATTTTCAAAAACTAAACTCTTATAAAAATCACCCTTTATAAAAGAACAATCATTTGGTAAATTGATCATTTATGTGTTAATACAAAAGGAAAAGATCTATTTTTTGTCGGTTTTTTGTTATTATTATCGTAAATCAATAGCAGTCGAACGAAATTTACTGAATTGACACATAAGCTTAAGTAGAAAGCGAAATTTTATATCCTTAGTAAAATACAATTTAATAAAACTCTTACATTTCTCCTTTAAATCTTGTACGTATATTTTTATAAAAAATAGATGTACGTAACAGCTTCATTCGAATAAATTTTTTAACAATATTTTATAGGCGGCAGCTCGGGCCAAGTTGTGCGCTCATTTATATTTATTATTTTATAAAACCAATATCTTTAAACAAAAACTGATTGCCAAAAAAAAGTCAGAGTTTTTCCTGGTATTTTAGTAACCTTTATGAAAACCTCGTCATATATTGGATTTAATCAATTCTATATTAAATTTCATTGGTCTGCAGAGGATAAAGGCATACATAATAACGTATGCAGGATTTAAATATATGTTCATATATACTAGGGCAAATTTCTTTTAAAATTCAACATCAATAAATTCTGGTGCATCAGCGAGTACAGCATCGCGACTTTCTCCAGCCACTACACGACCTACTATCCAAGCACGTTGCTCATTGTTGGTCATTAACTCAAAGTCTTTACAGAAAGCAGCAGCCTTTTCTGCGGCCAAACACATCAAGAGACCTCCGGATGTTTCCACAGATTTTCCCGTTTTCAATTTTGTATCTTGCTGCAATATTTCACCAAACTTTAAAACATTCACCATAATGGGCAATTTTGTGATTTCGAAAACGAGTTTCTCTTTTTGGAACTTAGCCAAATTTTTTGCATGTCCCATGAGGCCGAAACCAGTGACATCTGTGGCAGCATGTGCACCATATTTTCGCATCAGTAAGGCGGCTGTGAATAGGCGAAGTTTCCATATAGAAATTCGATAAGTATAATCCAATATACCGAATATATTTAAACCTTACCGTTTTTGTTGAGGTATGACATTGCATTAACCGCCATTTTGTAGGAATTTTCAATATCGCTTTCCGAGAAGAATGCTGAAAGCTTCTGATATTTGTCGTTTCGTTCTTGCATCCACAAGAAAGCATTGGTGGCCAACTGGGTTCCTAGCGGTTTAGTTAGTACAAGAAGATCTCCATTTTGTGCATTTGAAGGCCTGTATTCGAGAATAAAAACAATTTGAATATGACTTTATGCAGTTTGCAATAATACATAAGGAATAAAATTTGTACTTAAGGAATTTTATATAACATTCAGTTATGTTCTGAATCAACTTTGAATAAAAGCACAATAACTCGTGCTACTTTAATTCCAATTCGAATTGAAAGTATATTAATAAGCATCGATGATTATACCATTCTGTTAATCTTATGGACTTCTTTGAACAGTCATAAAATAATTGAGATAAGTGAGGATATTTAATATTATCGACATACTATGTATACATAAAATATATGGCGTGTATCTCAATCGCGGAGATTACGAGATGACAACCATTATATTAATCATTATACTTTTATATTTACATGACAATATCTTCCTGTTTGCTGACAGCACTAGCGATACCACCAATAATGCACCATGGGTTCTCGGTGATACTCCGAACTCCTACACGGCAACCCGCTAGCAAAGCGGACTCGCGAAAGCCTTCAACTATCAATGGCACTATAGTGTCGCGTTCGTGATCGCTTAACCCCGTTGGAGCAGTGACAAGCATATTCAACTTATCAATATCGGTTACGCCCACCGCATATATATCGCTCAACACATTTGCCAACGCAATTTTGCCCATTATGCGTGGATCATCGACAAGCGGATAAAAGAAATCAACTGTTTGCACTAGTGAGTAACCCTTGTGTCGTACTAATGGAATAACAGCACAGTCCATGCCTGACCCTACAATGGAATGGAAGAAAACTGACTAATATAGTATATTTAGAAAAAATATCACTACTATTTACCTATATAGTTATCTTCATTTTCTTGTGAGCTGTTTGTTTTTTGTTCTATTGATTTTATTATTTCTGCACTCTCGAGATACTTGTTTAAAGTTTCTTGAGATATTTTACAACCTCACCCGCGCAACGTGGAGAAGTTGGTCAGCCGAAAATTTGATTGCAGTTCGTAATCTTCAGGGTTAAACATGATGTTAATTTTATTTATTCTTGTTCACGCAGAACAATGTAAAACACAAGATGACGGACCTAGATTTATACGTAAATTATGATTCTTATCAGGCACACCAATTGGTAAAAATACTAAGTATATGCTTCAAACAGAGAAGCAAACATTATAGCAGGGATGATTTTGTCGATTCATTTGTACTTTTTATAGTTGATGGTGTTTTAGTTGTTGACTTTGACTATAATATTATTATCTTCGTTTCTATGACGAGAGCGTTTTAAGAACGATTAGAACCGGACACAAGAAATATTTCATTACAAGAGTCTTAAGCACCCACAGCATTTAAAGACCCTCAAGTACTCTCATTAATTTATAAATTAGATTTGCTAATTTGTGAACAAGCTTCAGCTTTCTTGTCGTGGAAGCATTAGCGTAGCATTTTTAAAACAAAAATTATTTTAAAAAAAAATTGATTATCTTAAGATACATAACTTTTTTTTTTTTTGGTTATATATATCTATGTATCTACTTCTTTAATGGCACAACAGCATATGGAGGGCATAGACCAAGCTTTTTCGCATCCACTCATGTTGTGTGTATTATATGTGTACAAGAATAGAAAGGACCTACAGTTTTATGCCGAATCCAGTTTTAGGCGAATTGAAAAGCTTTTCTTAGGCAAATTTGCTTTTGAAGATTTGAACCCGGTCAGATCTCCCCGAAATGTGGAAAAAAAATTTTATTTCTCATTATTAATTACTACCTTTTATTAACAATTCAATGTGTGGTTGCATTCCCTCTGTCATTCTCCCTCCTTCTCCTTCCCACCTATCAATCTTCCTTCCATTCAACCCAATGCTCTACATTCATTGATTCACACCCTGTGTGAATCAATAAAAAAAAAAAAAAAAAATATCTATCAGATCTTTTGCCTGTGATTTGAAACCAGGCAATCAGGCACATTAACAAGCACATATGTATCTACTTATAAGGCCGTATTTAAAGTGTCTTTTGAGGCGCCAGGCGCCCAGACCTCCCCAGAAATGTGTAAAATCTTTTTAGTCTCGATATTAATTATTGGCTTTTATTAACAATTCAAATAACAATACTTACTTACTTTACTTTACTTTTAATGGCATAACAGCCCATGGAGGGCCTAGGCCGAGCTTTTCGCATCCACTCATGTTGTGCGTGTTATATTTGTACATGAATGGACAATAACATTTTTTAATCTTCTGTTTTTTGGTAGAGACACTTGATGCATCTCCGTATTTAACCACCAGTTTTACATCCACGGTCATCCTAAAAATGTTGGTATTGAAAACCCTGTCTTTTGTTTACATATTTTCTTTATCTTTTTTGTTTACATTTGAATTGTATTAAGCAATCGCGAAACTTTCATATTGAAGTTCCTTTGGTTCGTTCGGGCGGTGTTAACGCAACGTAATAAAGAAAAAAAACATAATTTATAACAGAGTACTTCTTAAAGGCTTATTTTACTTACAATTTTATTAAATAGTCGGATTTAAGCTTTTACCACCGGTTTATTTACTTTGGAATAAGTACTCGATGAATCAAATAAAAATCAATCATTCGGTTTAACCTTCCTCTTTTTAGCATCCCTATTTGTAGCTCTTACTTGATGAGCTTGTCGAAGAAGAAGATATACAAAAATGTTTTTTTTTTTCTTTTAAATAATTTTAAAAATGTTTAAGGTTTTGATTAATGCTAATTTTTAATCTGTGGGCTATGCCTCCCCTAAGAAATAGGGGATATAGGCTACGCAATGTAAAAAATCTTATATCATGTTTATGTTACATTAATCTCGAATAGAAGCTTTAGCTCATTTGCTTTATACTTTATCTTTTTCTTTAGAACCATTTTATTCTTAATAAGATAAACTCCATTAAAATGTTTTACAAATTTAAAAAAAATGTCCACTATGTGTAAATAAATTTTCCTTATACAGCATTAAATTTTTCTGGATCCAGTCCGTTCTTCTTCATTTCGACCGCCAAAGAAAATAAATAATCATAACATTCGGCCCTAAATGATTATGAGTAAGAATAAATACATACGTAAAACATTACATTGCTTACATTGTTTTCGCCTTTTCCCAACTCTTCCCCCAAACATATACACCATGACGGCGTACTAAAATTGCGCTACAGCCTGGATACCTCATCATTGTTGCATACATAGAATCTGCTAAATCACGTTCAAATGGTGTATTTTCAATGATCGGCACTACTAATTGTTCATCATATCGTAAATAGCGTTTCAGATTATCATCGTAAATTCCCTGATGAGGCAAGTATTATGAGGCAAAGATTATCATAAATAATTAATATCGCATATCTACTTTGATCATTTCCAAATGAGTGCAACGAAATTCTTCACCTGACCAAAGCAGCGTCGCCATCACTGCATGTTGAGAATGAGTGTGAATTACCGCTTCCGCTCCACGGTGTCTATATGCTAACATGAATAGTGGCGTACATTGACTTTTTGTTAAACTGCAAAGAATAAATTGAAATTTCAATGATAATGATATAATTTAACAATATAAATACTGCTTATAATCCGGTGGAAATTGAATATCCTTCCCTTCTAGGTCCTGCACAAAAAGATCTTCTGGTTGAATTCGTTCCTTTTGCACTCCAGACGGGGCAATATAGATTTCATTACTGTATATTTTTCAAAAAAAGACACAACGGAATCAACCACTTTTAATTCTACTTTTTTAGAAAAATTTTACTAACTTAGTTCTAAGGCTTATGCCTCCACCAGTTCCAGTAACCCATCCAAGATTGTAAAACTGGCGACACAATTCAGGTATAAGTTTTCGTGGGTGCTCCTAAAAATTTTAATTTCATTATTTGTTCTCAGAAAAAAGAAAAATTATTAAAACCTCTGGCAAATCCTTGTAAATAGACATTTTGTTCAATCACGTCGGTTAGATTATTTTATTTGCCTTTGGCTGGTTCTAGATAAGAAAAACAGATAAGAAAAAACAACAAAGTGTAACCGGAGATGGGAAACTATTCGATATTTTAGGCGACATTTAGATTCACTTAATACTGATAAGCAAATTAACGCTTGCTATCAGTGTTGCCAACATTAAAACACTTTTTTAAAAAGCTTACCATATTTTTATACCAACATTTTATATACATATGTAAAACAAGATTATTTATTAGAAAGTGAACTAATCGAAAATTAATGCAAAAAGTGCTTAACTTTTACTCGATGAAAATTTTTTGTCGGTCTAATAAATTGTTGCTTTCAGAAATGAATAGTGAGCAAATGAGAAAAATAACACACACCATAAGAGAAAAATATCAGTGAGTTACGTAAACAGTGTTGTCAAGTCGAGAAAAAGCAATACCATATCGTCTAATTATAGAAACTTAACGTAACATAACAGCGCATAACAAAACTTCATGCTGATTATAGAAACATGGCACACAGCACATAGCAGCATAAAATCAGTTGTTTTTGTAAATAAATAAAACAAAATAAAGCATAAAAGTATGGAATAAGATTTACTTCAGGATTTATATATTTTTAATCTATGTAGACTATATTTAAATTAGAAAATTCAAGGAAAGAACTATTCTTTAAAAATATCAAAAAACTATGAACATACCTGTTGCTTGTGATATTTGCCCATATTGTCTTCTTTTTTGTGGGAAAGCACTAATTTGGCAACAGTGCATGATTTGCTTGCAGCCAGTGTGACCAGATGATTTATTTGCAAGAATTTTTTTTTTAATTTATCAAACTCCTGTAAATAACAGCGTACGATCTCAAATATTTCGTGTGTGACCCTGCCACAGTAAAACTGAGGCCCATTCAATATAAAGGTTTCAAATAATTTTAAATTTAATTCGATTATAACTTACTTATACAACTAATTGTATACAATAACGACAGCAAAACAGAAGGGCACGATTTGAAACATGCACAATTAAACCACAAATACTTAAATTCGTAGCAAAGCCTAGGAAATGTAAGTCGAGCATTTCTCCATGAATGTATATCATGATGGGAAAACCATTCAATAACTATGGGAACCTGGATTACACGGATAAGGTAAAACTGAAACATTTATTTTCCCACAACTATTGTAAATGGTAACTAAACTTTAAAATAGTGTCAGATAATAAGAATAATTAGGGAAATTAATAAAATTACCAATTTAGGACAACTGGTATATATTGTTTATGTATACTCAAAAGAAAATTATCAGCCCCAGAGGATATATTACTCGTATCATAATAAATAATTTTATACAAACTCATATATTCCGCAATTACATTTATTAAAAATGCACATTATTATTTTTTTTTTTTTATATATAATAATAAAAATTATTAATGTAAAAGTTTATAAAATAAATGTATATAATTTTTTTATTGAAATTTTAAATATGATTTCTAAAAGTGCATTTTTTGAATTATTTAGCATACATAATTTTGTTAAGTTAATTTAAAATAAATCAAAATTATTCAAAATTTTGCATAATTTGTTTATTTGCGCTCATGTAACTAAAAATAAATTTGCCTCTTTCTGTTTCAAATTGTTAATTGATTGAAAATATAATCGGGACCGACGAAATATTACATCTTAAGGACTCTAATTTATAACTCACAATCAATTTCTAGTTTGCTTTCAAATTTAATGTGTTGCTGTCTTAAATCTATAAATGTATCTGTTATTTCACTTGTAAGTAATATTTAACCTATCATCAATGTATTTGAAAGTTCGTTAAAGAAATAAATGAGGTTTACACGCGCATACATATTTCTTAAAACCATAATCCAATTCAATTATGCCTCCGTATCAAAAGCGATTTAAAGCACAATGTGCTTGTATAAAGAGAAAGTTTTGATTTTTTTATGTTTAATAATATTTTAATAATTATTCAAAATGAATTGGAGGAATCAAATTCGTAACGTAAATTTTCTAAAAGAAACTTGGGTCGGAGTATATGTAAAACCTTTTTAAATTTCATATGCTTTAAAGCATTTACTTTAAATGCTCAGTAACCTCGGTATCAGTATTAAATCGAATCTTAAAAAGAATTTATTGGTGTTCGAGAACTGCTTGAGGTTGGGTAGATAGGAGAAAGTTTTTTACTTGTGTTATTTCTACTAAATATATTAGAAACAATTTTAAATTTCATTAAATTTACTACAACTTTGTAGTATAATGGAATATTTTCATTATTTTCATTCTTAATTTTATTAAATATAAAATTTAAAAAAAAACATAAATCACATTCACTTGAGTTTCAAATTCTCGCCGTGTTCAAATCTTAAATTTATCCTCATAATTTTCGATAAAATAACTACCCATTTTCAATGGTAAGCTAAAGTATGTTAAATACAAAGCAGAATTTTTATCCCCATTTTTAATATGATGTTTCTACAGAATTCGAGATCAGTCTATATGTTTGGAATTCCGTTCAAAATATGAAAAGTTCAACAAAAACCAAACTTTAGCGCTTTAAAATTATTCACTAAATTTAACTAATTTCGAGATAAATATGTAGTTATGTATGTATGTAGAAGAAAAGAACCGAAAGAAAAATTTATATTGAAACATCAAAATTTTTATAACTCTAAGCTTGTTTTTAGCTGCTAATTGCTCCACCACCGCCGCCGCCCCCAAGTTGATTATGTGCCAGCATAAGAATATCCTTCTTCTCTTTCGGGAATCTCAACTCACGTCCAGCTAAACGTGCAGTCTCAAGTTCTCTCTCGGCTTGCGCCAATTCACGACCCAATACACCAGGATTTTCCTGCTCTCTTGCAATCCAATCCAATGCCATTTGAGCACGCATATCATCATCCAAGCTACGATTGGAATAATGAGCCACCACTTCTTGCCTTGAACATTGTCTCTCTCGCATAGCCTTCAATGAGCCATTCCAATGTAACAGTTGAAAAACCGTCATTAGCTCTTGAAACTCCAACATAGTTCGCCCTTTGTTGGCTTCCAGCATGAATCTGATTGCAAAAAAAAAAATGTATTTTCACAAATAATCCAAAATCTTCAATAAGGTGGATTATAAGACCTAAAAGCGCCTATTCCTGTGTCGGGTCCATCGCCTTCCTGTGCATCACCTTTAAATGAAGCGCGTGCTTCCTGTACCGCCTTTTCAATAAATTCGTCACTAATTCTCCTAGAAGGGTGTTCATTGAAAACTGAATTCATCAATGCTATTTTTGCTGAGCTGCGTCGAGCTTCTGCTTTTGTTGGACAATTCTTTAGTTGACAAAATCGATATAATTAATATTTTTAATATTTTAAGTTTTTTGCAGAAGAGTTTTCTATTAAATTCTTACCTGAAAACTTCCGAAACAGCTACCGCCGGGTAAAGTTACATAACATACATATGGCTGACTATTCGATGGTACAGATTCATAAATAACCAATGCGCCGTTTTTTAAATCTGCACCACGAGCTTGCTTCATTTGCCAAAATTCTTGTAAAGCTTCAACAACATTGACTGAAATTAAAAAACAAATATTATTGCAGGTTTTCTATTATACTGAAAAGTAACACATACTTAAATTTAATAGATCTTTTTCGTTTAAAGTTTAAATCTAAAAAATTTTAAGGGTTTTTTTTGTTTACTAGAAACTGTAAAACTATGGGTAATAGAATAGTCAGACGTTCTATCACGTTCTACGTTCTATCATTTTTATTAGGTAAACATTTTCATTTTAATAATAACTCAATGAAAGATTCTCCTGCATCAACTATTTAACTTACCATGGTAATCACTATCGTCGTATAATCCGTGTATAGTTGGCACTGCCCAAAAGGACTCTTCAGGATAAACCATCATCATCGAAAAATGTGATAAAATATCAAGGTACTATTTTTTACTTTTATTCAAAGACCCAATAAACTATAGCTAAAAATATAATCTTCACTTTGATTAGTGAAAGAAGAAATTGGTTGAAAATAATTTATCCATTAAAAGAAACATGGCCGACCGATAAATATTTAGCTCAGCGAAAATTGCAAGGAATTTTATGTGAATTCTGTTGATTTGGAATCAATATTTACTAATTTACTATTTTTAAGAAAGTGACGCTAAAGTGTGATCACAATAGCTAGAAGTTAAAATATTGTAAAATAAATAAGAATCTTACTAGACAATATTTTCACTGAATGGTATTTTTAAATTGAGTTGGGTAGCTCTGCTCCATCACTTTTAGTTACCATATTCTCATTAACATTTTGCATATTTACCAACATGCACGGTCAGATGTTCTGACATCTAATATGAATAGTGTCTGCCTAATCGTGTAGAAAAAGTTCAATATTAAAAAGTCTCGAATATGTATGTATGTCGATTTATATTAAAAATTTTTCATGCGGAAATTTCTTTTTTTTACATATTTGTCGGGTTATATTTCAGATAATATTTGATTAAATTTGTTCGGCTATAATGTACATTGATGCCAAAGAATAACTACGTACGATCTGCCTATTCTATGAACGTGGTTATTCTTAGGCCTCACTGTTCATTGTAGCCGAAGAAATTTAATCAAATATTATCTGAAAATTAGAATAATTATATTAAAAAATTTTGAATTATTTATTTATGTAAGTATAGTAGAAGAGTTAGCAATTTATTTATTCCGGGACTAAAACTGCATCTGAAAGGACTAATTAGTTAGCCCATTTTAGGTATATGTACTTATATGTAAGTACCTAAAGCTTTTATCTATTTCATTTAGTAAATTTGTTGTGTATGTATGTATGTATGTATGTACATACATATACATATGTATTTATATACGAATGCATTTACGTTTACTTGAAATTATCTTCTTCTTTTCTCACTGTTTTTGTAGCCTCGTTCAGTTATTATTTTTTTTTGTTTTGCCTCAATTCTTGTTTTGGTGCTTGCCGTTTTATGATAAGTTGGTAGAAAGTTTTCTATATTAGTCGTGAAAATTGAGTAAATTCTAATATACAACCAAAACAATTTTTCTGAGATCTTGGCTGAACATTTATGTACATATGAAAGAATACGTACGGATGGTATGAGTAAAGAAGAATTAAAAATATTATGATCATTTAGCAATAAAGTTTTTGTAATTAAGATCTACCGTTAGAAAAGTGTTCAAAAGTTTATCCTCGTTATAAATTCATATTCACAATTGTTTTGTTTTAAACACAATTTCCTATTTTTGTGCTCAATACCAATATGAAAAAAGTGTGGTATTAGTGTTAATAACTTCATTTAATCAAATTCCCATTTACGAGTATGTATGTAGATTTTCCTTATTGCCGCAAATATACACACACTTAACATGGATACACACACACATCCATATGTACATACTCGTATCTATATATGCATACACATTTGTACGTACGTACGTACATATGTTTGTATGTACCAAATACATATACTTATACATACATATTTGGGTATACACTATGTGCGCAAGAAAATTAAACAGTTCATAAATATTTTATGGCATTTAATACACAAAATCGCTAAATTAAAGAAAATGTCAGCTTATTTCCCGAAACTCTACTCGTTTATGTGAACAACGAGGACAACAAAAATTGAGGTATACACACTTGAAACTCGTAAATTTACACACAAATTACATATACAAATAACAAATACGAGAAAACAAGTGACAACATCTCGCTCACTTTAATTTTAAAATTATTCTAATTTTTGCTGTTTTCTCCCCCTTTTTGTTGTAGTTAGGTAGTTAGTTAGTTGGTGAGTTTGATGTAATAACTGCAATAATATTTTAATTGAATTTGAATTCAACTGGTTTTATGCTTTATTTTATAATTCACGATTTGAACAAAACAAAAAAGAGAAAAACGACCAACTATTAATTATGAAAACTATAAAAAACAATTATCGTTTTCAGAATATGCGGCACGTCGAGTCACATTCGATACCATTGCCAGACTAAAAAGAGAGCTTTCAACTAAAAGTAATGAAGAAACCAGCCGACATCAACCAACAGAAAGCGGTGAGGTATTACAATAAACCAGAAATACAGCTTAGCTTAGCTCAAAAGATCGTTTGTCTCCTCATTTCGAGGTATAGTGTCGGCTCGGCCTCGTTGTTTTTGTACTTGTGTCTGTTTCTTTTTGCTTTTTATTTTAGCTATTCTGCTTTGGTTCTTCACATTTCAGAGTTTTCGTCTTTTCCTTTTAAATATGTTGGCTATTGATCGGGCCTTGTTGTGTGTGTTAGTCGCGTTAAAATGAGGAAGAAAAAGACACAGCTACTCATGAGTAAAGACCAAATCTACGAACAATTACGTATGTATGCCACCTACCTATGGACAAACGTACTCGAACGAATGTGCATGCAGTTTGTACGTACTTTTAATAAATTTATAGCCGGTTATATCGAATTCTTGTAGTGCCCTGCACATGGAATCATAAGTTCAATTCTCAGTTTCCCCTTATCTAATCTCGTTTTTCTCATTTGTTGAAAATTCTCACCAATTCTGCCATTTTCCATAGGCAAATTTTACTACATACATTACAACAATGACTGCCAATTACTAAAACCAGCTGTGAACATCTCAATAAACAGTGCTGTCGCTGTCACTTTAATCGATGTGTTCCACTTCATTTTCAGGGCAGACACGTTCTTCACTTCTTTTTTTTTTTAATTAAACACTTCTATTTTTTCGCTCTTTACATCATAACAATTTTAAATATATTTATCAACTCAAACACACGGAATACCATTTTATTTGTGATAGGGAAATGGTATCGCGTTAAAAGTAACGACACTAAATTTGAAGTAGCGAATGAAAAGTATCGGGTACTCAAAAGTAATTACAAAAATGTTCGCAATATTTAAAGAATCATATTTCGACACCTAAAGTAAGTTCAAAAAACGCGCTCAAAACATTGGCGATCAAAACTGATCACAACGTACCACTTATTTCGATGTGTAAAAAAAAAAATGGTTTCCTTGTATCCATCTGAATAACTACCAAATATTTAATGCTATTACTTTTTAATTTTCCAACATTGGTGGTCAATAAACGTGTACAGGATAGACTATTTATAATTTGGAATTTTAATTTTGGTGTAAATAAGAAACAAATAACTTTTGTTCAATGTGGGTATTATTATTCGAAAGTACAATCGTTCCAGTTAATTGTGGAAGGCTATTTCATTCAAATGACTTCCATGGCTGGCCTTGGTGGTCAGTAAACGTGTACAGAATGGACCAACATAATTTTTCAATACATTTTCGACTATACGAGCCTTAATCATTGCTGGTTAGCGTAACGCTGATCTTTAACGGAACCCCACAAATAATAGTAAAACGGAGTCAAATCACAACTGCGTGGTGGTCAATGCACACCACCAAAACGGCTAATGACGCGGTTTTCAAACTTCCCACGCAAAAGATAGATTGTTGCACGGCTTGTGTGATACTGCACGCCATCCTGTTGGATCCAAATGTTATCTAATTCCATATCTTCTAAAATACACCACAAATATCCAGGTATCATTGTGCAGTAGCGCGCACCATTGTAATGCATCTTCCTTCTTCTGAGCAACAGCACTCTGTAGGAGTTCGAGAAAGTTTGGTTTTATCCAATAAAGATCGAGTAAAAATGTATCGGGTAAAAAGTATTGACTATGGAGTACCGATACCATGTCTCCATGCAGTTCTGTGTAATTTGTTTATTTTGTTGTTTATCTTATATACAAAATTTAACTTTTTCTTTATGTACATATGTATATGTGATGAATATATGTAAATTTTTGCATTTCGCTCCAAAGCACAACACTTTTTCTAAAATTTCACTCTGCTCGACAATTTTAAAACGACAACACTGTCAATAATTGTGACAAATGGAAAAATATTGAGAAATGTTTTTTAGGATATACGAGTATGTATATAGATTTTGGCTATTATGTATGTACTGGCGTGCCATAAGTTCTGTTACAAGTTCAAGACACTATTAATTGAAGAAACGTTTTCTACTTCAAACAACAATATTGTTTTTTTTTTTTTAGTAAAATTATAAATACAAAAAAATATGTTTAATCGAAATGATCACCATTTGATTTTGTACAGGCCTTTAAACATTCCTACTACGCAGAGCATCCGGGGTTCGAATCTCGGCACACGCAAAATCAAAAAAAAATAAATAAATAAGAATTGTTCTACACGGCACCACCTCTTGGCAGGCAATGGCAAAACTACAAGAGTAAAAATTGCCTATGAAAAGCTTATCACTTCGCCGTTCGGATTCGGTATTAAACTGTAGGACCCTTTCATTCATGTACAAATATAACACGCACAACATGAGTGGATGCGAAAAGCTCGGCCAAGGCCATCCATGGGCTGTTGTGCCATTAAAAGAAAAAGAGAAGAAGAAGATGTCATGGTATAGAAAATAGAAGGAATGGTATATGACAAGATTTTTACAACGATTACTTATACCTATAGGTACGAGTATGTACATTATAAAAAAATACGAAAGACGCAGTAGGGGTGGGGGTTAGAAAAATATTAATGCATAAATGTCTTTATGCATTAATCGCTTAAGGATGTAAGAATATTCATGTGGTCGAACATACATAAATAATTATGGGGAATTTATTATAAAAACATATTTATTTTTATATACTTTTACAGCATGAAAATGTCGTTTTCTTGGTTGCATTTATAATTTTGTACTGCATTGATGGACATCTTTCACATACTATACCTATATGTATGAACTAAAAAATCCTATCCCAGTTGAAAAATAACCAATCATTACCCTAGGAAAACCTTGTATGGTTGGTTGGTAGGATGGCTCTCTCAATCACTTCATATCGGTAGAAATACATACATTTTTTTATTTTCGATTTTGCCTGTGTCGAGATTTAAATCCCGGACACTCTGGCCACAGCAGGCCAACACACTTCCATCTACGCGACAGCGACCACAATGAAATTATCCATAAATATAAAATCATTTAGTGGATATTTCGCACGTATGGGATATACACATAAACACACCCTACGTAGCTTACTTTAATATTTTCCAACTGGGATAAAATGTTATTTAATGGTGATTGTAATTAGTGGTCATTATAACATACCATTTAGCAGCAGCAAAAATACTATCTTCTTGCACTTTTCGCACTAGTGCACTTTAGGGTGGAATGCACTATAAGTATAAGCTCGTACTTACTCGTGCATTTTTGTGTATGTATATACGAGTATGTATGGATGCTGTAACAAAACGACTCATTGTCAGAAGAATCAAGGTTCCCAATATGCATGTCGAGTTAACAACGCTTTTAAGACAACGACTACATGAATTCATGTAATTCTGTGCACTGAATTCAAATACTCTAGTTACGTACGGATCCTCACAGGAGACTGATGGCTGCCTATCAACACTGAACGTGGCTTGTAATAATATCGGATGTAAGGGGTGTAAGGTACTCAATAAATGAAAATTTGTTTTAAGTCTCTTCAACTTCCGCAACAGGTTTGTAAGCTCTACATTCATATATGTAATATGAACATATGTATGTACATGCATACATAGTATGTATGTATGTGATATGTATGTTTATTTTGCTGCCAAGCAAGCCCTAGGCTTACACGTATGCTGATAGTTTTTTTCAACGTAAGACGAACTACTATTATGGACAAGTAACCATTCTTGTATACCGAAGTAAATGCAAACAAGAAGTCAGAATCATCAAAGTTTTAAAAGTTAATTTATAGACAAGCTCATTTTTTGCCATTAAACAAGAAATTAGCTTATAAATTAGAAATTAACTGAAATTATTAATAGCTACAAGCTATGAGAAATTTTCACAGAGAAATGAAGTGAAGACAATATGTTCTTATTAGTATTTTTTTTAGCAAAGAGTAAAATAATTACATATTTTAATATCATCCTACATAAATAAAAATGGACTTTACCTGACTAACTCATCAGTTCATTCATCACTTATCAATTGCAAAGCCAAATCACTGGTCCTAGAAACATAAAATTCGGAAATCACAGTTCAAACCAATCATGCTTTGTAAACATAAAATTTACGAAGCATATTCCTATCATGATGAAGGCCTCGACGACGAATAGGTCTTTGAAATTCCACCTCTATAATAAAGCAAACTGAAGAGAAGTGTGAATTTTGAGTGAGTAACCTTCAATGCCTGTATATTCTAGTTGCTTGGCACCTCCAATAATGAATTTTGCTTTATGCTTCAGTACCATAAAAGCCCACTAAATACGCTAGTTCGAGATTCATATCATTGGGAATAAGTAGTTTTTCATGCAGAGATTAATACCACAGTACAACAAAAATTTTTCTGAATGTGTTACTTTTTAAAAAAGACTCTGTCCTGGGCTGCTCTTTCGATACATTTATGGTACACTACTACACCACAATTTTTAAGGGGAGTTCAACATCATGGTGGCATGCTTATAGAAATAAGCCAGTAAGTTTATTATTTCGAAGTCTTACAACTTCGAATTTGAAAATATATTTTATGTAGAACAGTTAAACATTATTAAAAGTTAAACATTCTTTGTTTTTACACAATCCTTTAACCCCCTTCGATTTTAAAATATATTTTATGTAGAACAGTTAAACATTATTAAAAGTTAAACATTCTCAGTGCTTCTCCGATCGAATGTTTTTGATACAAATGTGTCCAAATATGACCAATTAGGTGGGACGGGGAATAATTTTGATGGTCGCCCCGCCCCGACTTTTACTTTCTTTTACTTTTTTATGGGAAATGTGTTTGCCGAAGAAATTATATAATTAATCCATGCTCATATCCTATTACACTGAATGAATATATTCAGTTAGTTGGTGTAAAGATAAAGAATGTTTAACATTTAATATCCAGTAACTATTCCTAAAGCGCCAAATAAATAACATACTAACTCACCGATTTAAATCCGCTGAACAGCGTGACCTTAAAAAAAGTATGACGTCGTATTTTATAATTATTTCGGAGTAAGTGATCAGAGAGCAGTGCCCTCTTTCAAAAAATCATAACTTACATTTTAATCTGTGCAAACGATTTCTCAGATATTAATGTATACCTAAAAGTAACAATATTCTTACCTCTCCCATATCCTTGGGTATGTTTGGCAAAACTATTCACCACTACATCAACAGCTTCTCTTAACACCTGCTTAGCACGCGCATCTGGTGCAGCACAAACTATATCACCGCCAACACCACCACTAGTGCCATTTACTACGTGATTGACCTGATGAGCTACTGCTGCTGCCGCTGCAGCTGCAGCCATTGCGGCTACTGATGAAGTTGCCATAGGAAGGTTGATTGTACTACGTTGCTGAACGATGCTGCCACTGCCACCGCCACCGCCACCGCTACCAACAGAACAATTGTCGGTCAGTGATGTATGCGATTTATTCACGACCATTGAATCCACAGCAGCGTTATGCTGCTGTTGTTGTTGTTGTTGCTGCTGATGCGAGTGAAGCTGTTGTTGTAAATGTTGATGCGGTGACGGTAATTTCAATTGTTTGTAAACAAGTTGTTGCTGCTGATAATGATGCGTCGGCTCAGACGCCTGTTGCAATTGCATTTGATGATGTTGCAATTGAGTGCTTTTCATTATAGCACATCACTATCTGCTGTGTAACTTTTGTATATATATATACTATGTATGTGGGTATATTTTATTTTGCGATTAATATTATGGAAAGAGACGATTCCCCCTTCGGCTGCAGTTTATTTTATGATCTATAGTATATCGCCTTTGATTGCACTTGATTGTGATAATTTTCAGAATTTATTGTACATACATAGTTGTTTATGAAATTGTTAATAACATTTTGTTGTGCCACTGTATGTAAAGTGTTGTCATTAACTTCCCAATATTACTACTACTTACTGGATTGATTACCAAATTGAAAGTCTTGTCTTCTCATCCTGAAACAAAAGCTATTAAATGAAACATAAATATAGGTAATCAATGGTAGTTTATCTATTGTATTTTAAATACATGGGTAGTACATACTAAGTCTAATGAGACAATGCTTCTAGTTACACTAATGGCTCGTAGCCTCCGAAAAATGTCACTGGCATAAATGAATACATACTCGTAATTATGTGGATGATTCGCAAGATATCATAAAGTAATATGTCATAAGTTAAAGTTGTGTAAACATACGACAGTTGTGAGCACCCCTTCATAATTGTGTATGATATTACTTACTTTACTTTTAATGGCACAACAACCCATGGAGGGCCTAGGCCGAGCTTTTCGCATCCACTCATGTCGTGCGTTATATTTGTACATGAATGAAAGGGACCTACAGTTTAATGCCGAATCCGAACGGCGAAGTGAAAAGCTTTTCATAGGCAGTATTTACTCTCGTAGGGTTGCCATTGCCTGCTAAGAGGTGGTGCCGTGTAGAAAAATTATTTATTCTACTTTTTGATTTTGCCTGTGCCGAGATTCGAACCCCGGACATTTTGCATAGCAGTCCAACGTACTACCACTACGCCACAGCGACCACTGTGTGTGATATATCAACTCTTAATCAGCTGATTGAAAACCATAGGGAACAATTATATTTTATATGCTGTTTGCACTGACGCAAGCGTTAAAGACTTGTGAGAGAGACAGGTATAAAAGTAAGGTAGTAAGAAAGAGGGAGTAAAACCTCATCTCTTTCTTACTGCCTTATTTTATTTCTACCTGGCTCTCTCGCACAGTCTGTCAATCTTGCCCCAATTTAAAAATTATCTTAAAGTTTAGACCTGCACAAACCTGTCTCTCTAGTATAGTTTTTCATAAGTGTGAAGGAAAGTAGACATCTTCCTAGTGCCTTGTTATGTAAACGGTCACGGTCACACAAAACAGGGTTACGCTGTGAAATTATTTGCAATAATTCACTTTTAGGAGCAAGGTGCATGTTTAGTAAAAATGTATGCAAAAAACAAAACAAAACTGCTTAATAGCAACATTTGCTTACATTTATATTTGCTTGGTTTTTCGCGAAATAAAATAATGAACGTAAATATGTACGTTTATATACTTTATTTCTGTTTTAATAACTACGAATTGCAAATAGAAAGTACTAAAAGTATGCAAAAACGTACTAGTGACCGGCGATCAAATGACCGTCTGCATAACATACTTTGGGCTCAGAGTTGAAAAAACCAAAAAAGAGCGTAAAAAGTGACATGATCAACGATCATTTGATAACATTGCCCTTAGAGGCTTTTTACATGGGTGCAAGCATGAAAGACTGTGCGAGAGAGGCAGGAAGAAAAGTAAGGTAAAAAAGCATGAATTGGACGTACTAATGATTGAACCAAATAAGAAGTATTGCATTGTATTGTGTGCGTTTCTTTTATATATTTTCGCAAATGGTAATGCAAAATTATCTCGACTGCTTTTTGATGTCAAGAGAGTAATATGTAGAAGAGATTTCGGAATTTTACGAAGTCATATAATAAGTTCTACAATAATAAGTAGTACAATAATAATTACATCGATTTATATAATAATAAATGGATTTATCGTAAATATTTTTTATAAATGTTTCCAACCTTTTTTTCGTAAATATGTATAAATAAATATTTTGTCATTCGTCCCTAAGCTGTTCATAAGTATTAGCAATTATTTATTCTATTCGCAGAAATTAGCAGAACGTATTCGAATTTGTAGAAAAGTGGGAAGCTCAAAAATGGATTCCTTGACCCTGGTACACCAAGTAAGTAAACTCAAAAAAATTTTGGTGAAAAAATACTTTGTGCGTTTACTTTGCAATTGCCTAACGGCAAAAATCCCATACGAAATCTTTTGGACAACCTAGATAAGTTAACGCTACGATTTTGTTGCGCAAAACTATGCAAACCAGGTTTTCGAACGAAAACCGTACCCAAACCCACTTTTCTCTGTACCTAAATCCAAACTCGCAAAGGGTTTTGTTAACAAGTTCAGGTACAAAAAGTACAAATAAATGAAAAATTCGTAATACACAATAAATAAACTCAAAAACGTCCGATTTAGATTTTATTATCATGAAAGCTATTGAAGTATGTAAAATATAAGATAGAGTTCCTAGAATATATATTATATTATTATTATATATTATATTATTACTAATTACATAAATAAAATTGTATCGAATTCTATAAAAAAAATGATTTTTTTTTAATTTACTTTTCAAATAGCAATAATTTTAAACAAATTGTTTCCTTCAAGCTAACAGGACGTAATGGACTGACCCGGAAAATTTGTACTTATAATTACACGGAGAACACAAGGTAAATTTCGGGATGGTCCCACATTAAGGGTGAGTCCATGTTCCACCCTTGCGCTTCTCCGTCTCAAGTCCGCACTCAGCCTCCTCGATGCGCCCCTTGGATAGCGATCTGACACTCGTCAGTGAGCTAACTAATGTATGCGGCGGGCCGAATCAAAAATGCTGTTAAGAATATTATCAACAATAGCATATTATCGGGCAATAACCATTCTTTTTTGTTTTATTCTCAATAAATCAAAGTTACTGAAAAGGTTGCGGTAGTACTTCTGTACTTTTAAAACCAATAGCTCGAACAAACTCAAAGCACCCACATTACCTAACACTGATGAATATTATCAATTATTTGTAAGAAAATGCTAACGAAATGCAAAATGGTGCATACCATATATTGAACAACTGTTTGCTTTGCTCGAATGATATTTGAACCTGTACCCGAATCCGTACCCACTTTTATTTTTTGATTGAAACTGTACCGAAGTCGAAATTTCACAGATTGGACACCCTGGTGCAAACTACCATAATTTTGAAACTCATTAATCAGCTGTTTCCTGTTTTATTCATATTTTTCTTCTCTGAAGAGATGGAGGTGGAAATATACATAAGTTAACTAAACTTTTTTTCAAAACAGTAAACAGCTACAAAACGCAAACGTCGTTTATAAAGACGCCTTGGACAACATGATTAGGGATAACTTGTACGCTGCAATGCCTGATTTTGGTATCCCTGCAAAGCTCATTGTTCTTTGCAAAATGACACTGAACGACACCACCAGCACAGTAAAAATTGGGACAGACCTCTCCGCTCCATTTGATACCAAAAGAGGTTTTAGCCAAGGTGACTCCCTACCGTGTGACTTCTTTAACCTTGGAGTGGATTTAGTATTGAACGAGGACAAAACGAAATACCTTGTTTCGACAAACAAGGTGTCACTGTTGACAATTATACTTTTGAATTCGTCAAGGATTCCCTTTACTTATGATCCAGCATTAACACCAACAATAATGCCAGTCTTGAGATCAAGCGGTGATTAGCTCTTGCCAACTCTCGAATAAGATTTGAGCTGTACGCCGACACTGACTTAGTCTAGCGTATAAAAATCCACCGTCTTCGCTGGCTGGGTCATGTTGAGCGAATGGAATTAGGTGCTCTGGCTTAGGGATGCAAAGGGAAGAGAAAAAACCTGTTTTCGGTTAACCGGTGTTTGTTTTCGACAGTTTAAATAATAACAAAAAAAAAACGGAACAAAAAAAAATTAGAATAGGAGAATAGTCGGTTTTTAGCACTTTCCACTTGAATATTTACGTTGGAAAAAGTACTCGATAAAAACAGGTTTTTATCACACAAAAATCATTCGTGCGGTAAATTCCACCGGTTTTTAGCATCCCTACTTCGACTAGAAGGATGTTGTTTTCGAGCCACGGTGGAGGAACGCTCAGAATAGGACGCCTTAATCTCCGTTGGAAAGACCAGTTACATTTACATGGAACCCTGACCCCCTTTAAAGCAAATATTCTTCCTTATGATTAGATAAGTATGCCATATGTGCTTTTTTTATTGATACATTCAACACACAGGGTGTACCTCTATGAATGCAGAGAATTGTGTTGCATGAAAGGAATAAGGAGGGAGAATGAGAGAGGGAATGCAATCACACAGGACACCGATAAAGAGATGCCGACTATGACCGCATGTAGCGCCAAAGGCCAAGCTTTTCGCATCCACTCATATTGTGCGTGTTCTATTTGCACATTAAGAGCTTCAATATTTTCTAGCGTCGTTCTTGGTGATCTGACAAAAACATTTCCGGTGAGATATTGTTGGACTTGTTGAATTTTAGAGTGGTTGAAATGTTTTGTCGCTGCTTGATTGTTATATTTCAACACTAACCATTAACCAATGAATCAGTTCAAATTTGTTACTAAATTAAAAATAGCGAAAACAACAGTGTCTTATCCCAAACCTTAAACAGAAGTTGTAAATAGGCACAATGTATACATAAAATATAACTAAGTACAATTTACAACGTGAAGTATGTTTGTTATCAAAGGAAGAAATTTTCTTTACATATTATCTGTATGTCCACTTCTTCAAAGGCTCTTATTCCACTACACTTCTCTGTAAATAGTAAGCAACTCCCAACAATGTATGATTTTATAGCCAAAACTGCATACCACAGTAATAGTTAGTATATACATTCACAATTTGCTATTGCAATTTCTTTAGAAAGAGTAAAGGATTTTTATTACATTTGTATAATTACTTTTTATTGGAGTTTTAACGACAACAAAAAAAGTATAATTCCAATGAGCTTCATAGGTACATACATACATACATAGCTGTATGCTGAAAGAAAAATGATAAAATAAATCTGAGAAGCTGTGGTGTAGTTAGTAGTGCGTTAGCCTGCTACGCAGAGTGTCCGAGGTTCAAATCTCGACACAGGCAAAATCAAAAGGTAGAAAAAACAATTTTTCTACATAGCACTAGCTCTTGGCAGGCGATGGCAACCCTACAAGAGTAAAAATTGCCTATGGAAAGCTTTTCACTTCGCCATCCGGATTCGGCATAAAACTGTAGGTCCCTTCGCTACGTCTCTGAATAAGTTTTTACAAAAGCGGAAAATGATCTGACAAGTCAGCTGTTAACTGCCATTTGTTAAAGTGTAAAAGTAAGTAAAATTTTGAAGTGTAAAAATAAATGAAATACATATGTAAAGAAATATTGATTTTTTTTACAAAGCATGACAAGCAGCAACACTTGCATTGAAGTCAAATCGCAATTTCACAAAAATATTTTACACAACCGACAGCTGTTTGTTTTTGATTTATTTCAACTGTCGTTCAGACATTTTTGAGTAAGTACCGCAGAAGATTTCTGCTACTAATAGGGAACGACGCAATAGAAAACCCTGGACATAGGACTGAAGAAAGTTGTTCCACTTTACCATAATATCTTTCAAAATTATTTCCCAAGATATTATTTTATCATATCGTGGTATTCAAATTATGTATTGTAGTATCTACATATATAAAATAATTAACATATATAGTACATATATTGAAAAATATAAAAATTCATCTTATACATAAGTTGTGAAAGCAAAACGCTGCAAAAATCCACACAAAAAACTAGTAAACTAATATTTACATGTAGGTTTGGTTCCTAAGAAAAGAATTTTAATAACGCAAGGTTCGGAAAAGTGTGAGAATATTGTTTTCTTATTATTCATTACCAGTGTTTGGCACATCTGAGAGACTCACGTGTCAAGTTTCACTTGAATTGGAAAAAATTTTAATGTTGTAGTGGACTATAATGTATCCGCCATTTTAAATTTTCAAATTTTGGCTTTGAATTTGAACTCTTCTTTTTCTTCTTTTAATGGCTTTTCGAGTTTAAATTCAGCAACTCCTTTTGAATTTTGAAATTTTGCCTTTAGAATTGAACTCAACAACCCTGAAAACCCTTAAAAGTACATGCCATTAAACAAATGTATGTTACATGGATATGACTTACTTTACTTTTAATGGCACAACAGCCCATGGAGAGCCTAGGCCGAGCTTTTCGCATCCACTCATGTTGTGCGTGTTATATTTGTACATGAATGGAAGGGACCTACAGTTTTTAAAGCCGAATCCGAACGGCGAAGTGAAAAGCTTTTCATAGCAATTTTTACTCTTGTAGGTTTGCCATTGCCTGCCAAGAGGTGGTGCCATGTAGAAAAATTATTTTTTCTACTTTCTGATTTTGCCTGTGCCGAGATTCGAACCCCGGACACTCTGCGCAGCAGTCTAACGCACTACCACTACGCCACAGCGACCACTATGACAGTCAACTTAATTCTTTGCCCGACTTTTTCCATGCTTCGATCCACTGTGTTGCGTCCGCTTCGTCAAAGTGATAAATTAAGTGATTTTCTACATTCAGAACCAAAATCAAAAACAGTTGCCAACAGTTGTGGGCAGCCAACAACGGTAGTGCAGCAAATATTAGTTTTAATTATGTAAATTAAGGTTGTGACAGGTGCAGTACCCCACCCCACCGATTATGCCAATTTTTGTTATAGCAACACTTTTATTTGATTTTATGCCGCCACACTTGGCTTCTTTCTGTACCACAGTACTTATACAATCTGTGAAATACATATTGTACTAAAATTAAGTATTTTCTCACAACTTTTTACCATACATTCAAGTTTTATTATAAAACTGGTTTATCATAAACTTTAGTTCTTCGTTGTACCAGAGCTGTTAAATGTTAATCTAAAGTATTATATAATATCGTAAATCTCTCCACGATGTAGCATATGTAATAAAATCGTTGATACAAGCTAAAAAGAGAAAAAATTTATCGCAATTCTTAAATTGAGAAACACATTAGATTGATCTTTAATTAACTTTAAATTACTACGTAGTATGTCTAAAATTAAGTATATTATGACATAAATGTTAAACTTGTCATTTCTCAAAATCTATTTAAATAAATGCACATACGACAAAAGGGAACATTAATGATTAATGACGTGAAGTGATGATGCAAATTATTTCTATTTCTTCTTATACACAAAAAAAATTCAATGCCAAACAACAGAGTTCATTGACGTAATATCTATCATAAGCATGTACAAATTTAACGGTAGCTACTTAAAGAACTTCATGGATATCAAGGAATACTACAATATAAGCGCTAACAATTAAACAGAAGCATGGTAACATAAACCCAACAAATACATAAGGATCGGATTAGTTCACAAGAAGCTGCCGAAATAAAAATATTGAATGACAACAAGTAACTATAGGTACGATATTTATGCACCATTCGAAATCTCGATCGATGCACTCGCAATAAAAGCCTTCAAGGAGAATTTACAAATCTACGTGATATAAAGTGAAATAATAAACTTAATTTTGATCGTAGTAAAAACGTTCTAGTAAAACAACACTTTCAAATAAATTGTCTACCTAATTATGCAAAATAAACCTTTTAATAAAAATTTCAAAAACCTACTTCGTGCGCGGCTGTACTTTATATACCCTACACACTCTTTAAAATAAAGAACTTTTATGTAATGCTGTTTGTAATGGTTTTTTGATGAAATTTTTTCTTTATATTTAGCCTTACTCCATCAATAATACTAACAATTTTAATACAGTCAGTATTTTTTCGAACAATATCTAACTTATAAGATTAGTATTACTGTCAGTATTTTCTTCATTACAATTTGCACTTTAAAGAGAAAATATCGTTTGTGTTTATATTTTCTGGGATGAATCGACGAAAAAAGAAATTATATAAACATAATTGACATATGAAAAATTTAACTAAATTGGCAAATTAGTAGACACATAATTCTGTAAATACTGATAAATTAACCTTACGGTCAGTATATTGACAGTATTTTAAAATACTGATAGTAAAAATCAGGAAATATGGAATTCCATCAGTATTTCCTTCATTCCACATACTTACAATATTACTGATTGTATAACGCTAGCTTATCATTATAACTCACTACAAATACGACCAAACCATGTCGTATTTGTAGCAATATTTCCTTTTATATTTCTTTTTTTATTTCACTTGTATGAGACGGAGTCGTGGTTATGGCCCAATAATGGGTCACAGGTTATTTTGAAGCTATTCCAGATTTGTACACCGAATTTAATTTAAATTGCTTAACTATTTCGTTTGATATTGGACTTTGAATATACCTGTTGCGTGGGAGCTAGGCGTGGAAATTACCCGATGTTGACAATTTTTACAAAACTTATGCTAGAGGCTAAGCAAAACTAATATTTCGGTAGCTCAGAAAAGAAAAAATATAGAAAAGTTTCAAGTTGATAAATAATTTTGGGCTATAAATTAGTAAACTTATAATTGTTATAAAATTTCAGAAACTGTTGGTTCTAAGTTCGCTGAAAGCCATGTCGATGCTGTACGACGGACAATACGTAAATTTATTACGTTTATTTATTATATTATTTATAAGTATTATTTATATGTATTTATGTACGTACATACACAAAAAAAATATGAGTTTTAACTTAAAAAAAATAGGATTTTGAGATAGGCGCTTATGGAACCGTTACTGTGATAGGCACCTTTTGGCCTGAACTGTGACAGGTACCTTTGGGATCGGTATTGTGGCAGGTACTTTTAGGATCGGTACCATGACCGGTTCAAAGGTTGTTTCAATTTACCCTTTTCAATGACAACGCCGTATCACAGTTACCGGTTCGGTTCATACAAAAATGTGGGTTCTGGAACCAGTTCCTAAATTTACGAACCAATTACGTGGTTGACTTTCCCGTAGGGTACCTACGGTGTCTAATTGTAGCCGTTACAAACAACTGTTATTCAATCCAAATCAATATACCCTGTACACAAAGTGTGTAGGGTACTTAAACCGGATTGCAAATTCAATTTCATTACTACTGATAAAGAACTAAAATATCTATTTTATGAAAATATTTAGACCAGTTTTCTAATCTAATAATTGGTTTGGGGCATGATCCATATTTGGGTTATTATACTTTACAACAGGGTACGTTGGTTTTAACCGAGTAACTGTTTTTTGTAACGCCCAGTGATATATAAGGAAATTCTAAAGCTAATTGAACAAAACCCGATACAGATCATTGGAATTACACTTTCAAAGTAGTAGTAGCCATAGTATAGTAGCCATTCTAAAGAAACGGAATTGACAATTGAGCGCAAAAATTCCTCATAAAATCTGTTTAAACAATCATGTATCCATAAAAGTTCATCAAGCCCAGTATGGAGGCTATACATGCTATTAAATTTTTCAGAATAGCTATTTCCGCCTTGAGATCACTTTAAGTTTACTGGAGTTGAGTAGCTAATTTTTCTCCTTAAATATTGTCAAAATATGCTCAAATTATTAAACGGTCTCAAGTCAATAAAATTATGTTCATGATACTTTGCAAGAGCTTTATAAGTAGTATTTAACAAGAGAAGAGAAGAGGAGACAGAGAGACACGAACGTATATTTTGCCTTTTCGGAAGCTCTAGATTGTTTTGTCAAATAACCACAGATATGAAGTCACGTTAAAGATATGATATTGACGTGGATGCTGTAAGCATGAATGAGAGTAGTGACTAAGGCAGAGGGTGACGTGAGCCACCATATTACGGTATTCACCTATACACAAATATGATTGGATGTGGTTTTTATGCATCATCATATGCTTCATGCATGAAAACAATCAAAAACCAATTAGAAAAATCATTACGAAACATTGATTAAAAAAATTTTATTAATCCAATTGAATAAACTTCCAATTCTCAGGTAGTAACAGTAGCCGCACTACCTTTTATTTTTATTTTCTTCAGTATTTTCATTTAGTAAATTATCATTACCTGCAGTTCCTTAATGTGAGCGACAAAGAACTATCGCGTGCAATGCATATTAAATTAAGGTTAAATTGCAAAAAAAAATGCAAAAAATATAAGAATGAAGATACAGATGTACATATATATGTATGTATGTATTTCTGTATACAAGTATGCGAGTATGTATGTAAAAGTACAAAGGAAATAGTATATGCTTTCAGCAGTTTGGACTAGAACAAACAAAAAATAAAAACTCACACAACACAGCATAAAACTATGAACGAAAAACGAGCAGTAAATTCAATTGCAAATTGTGGGAAAGTTTATGCAGACATTTTTAACTACGAGTATGCACATATACTAAATCTATGCTAGCTACCATTTATGTATGTATGTACATATGTATATTAAAGTTATATAATTTCGCCAAATATTTAACTCCTTTCTGAGAACTGGTAGTACTCGAATATTGATAAGTTGCACTTATATGGCAAATTTAAATTAAAAACTATTTTTCGTGTAGCAGTACCATTTCCTGATTACTTTGCGATCTGTGCGAAAACCAAGAAACTTTCACAAATATTTCCACTTTCAGAGTTTCTTTATCGTTATGCTTTGCACTTGTGGTATTTCATTGCATTTCTTTACTTTACTTTACTTTGCTGGCGATGCTATGCGTCTGCGTGTCCGTAATACACTACATATACGTATTCCCGTAAAACCGTCAACCGTTGCGATAAAATTACAACTAACGTTGTCAACTTGATCGCAGTTACGCTAAGCTAACAAACTTCCCAATGTTGTTGCCTGCTGCCGCTCTTCTTGGCTGTTGGTTGTTGGTAGGCAGTAGGTAGGTAAGTGAGTGAGTGAGTCGATCAGCAAATTATGTACATAAGTACGGCGACGAAGAAAAAATTCCGCTGCACTCCACCACATTCTTCTTTCAACTCCATCCAACTCCATGCACCGCAATGTACATACATACATGAGGTACGTACGTACGTATAGTATATCTGCAACATCATTCAATTCAGTCTTATTCACACCAATTGCTGAGATATTCAAAGACGACAGACAAACATTGCAGATACTGCAGCAGCCTTAGCAGCTACTGCTCGTACCTCGTACCTCGCATACACTATTTTATATGTAATGTAGTATGCTCGATAGACAAATGACGGGGACTGGGAGCACAAGCATGGAATCGGTAACAGCTTTTTGTATAAGTAGTATATGTGTTTGGCAAAAAACGTGTGCGAAGAAGAAGGTTTGAGAGCCAGCAATAAGTCGTATGCTGTTGCTGCTGCGGCTGCTGCTGCTGCTGCCGACCACAAACTTGTATGAAGAATCACTTTTCAAGTAAAATATTATACCATACATATAGTATGGATGGATGTATGTATGTGATTGCATATCATCCGGCTGTGCCAGAACCATGAATATGCAAAAATTGTGTTTTTAAAAACAAACTTTGTTCGCTTTTCAAAACCACATATAGTAAATCGGCAAAAATGGATCATCAAACTACAGATTTTGAATAATTGACCCTATCAATTCGAGATAGCATCGTGGCACAATTACCTCATAATTGATAAATTAATAATCACATTCATGGTTCTGGTACTAACTGATTACATATACATACATATGTACATACCTATGTATATAAGTATACTCGTATATTCGTGGTTTAGTTTGTTTTCTGGCTGCTGTTTTTATGTTCTTTGAGATACTTGTATGCAGTAGATACATACATACATACCTACATATGTTCGTATACCCCTGAGTGCAAAAACTAAGTCCAAGTAACACACATTATCTAATTTCATTTCATACAAAACAAAGTAAATTCTAATTTTTAGTTTATAATGTACATATCTAGATACTGGTATATATGTATTTATGTATGTGTAAGTAAGTATTGACATCAATATATGTACATACATATAGCTTTCAAATTACATATTCGAGCGAGAATAAAAACGTACAACTGCATACACATCTAAGATTAACCTTCCATTATTTTTATTCAATAATATTCAATATTTTTACTTACATACATACATACCCAAGGGCGTACATGTTGGCCAATAGCTGAGAAGTTGAATAGTTATGTAAAGTTCCACAACTCAAATACAATACATACATCTCTGCACTCTGTATAAATGGCATTTGTTATAGGTACCCTTCAGAATTCATTTATGTGTTTAAAGACATTTCCAGCGCAATGGGAAAATAATGGAATTGCAAGTTTCAGTCTCAGTCCTTGAAATAATTACACAAAATTTAGGTAAAAAATAGAAACTGTTACTTTAACCGATACATGGTATAACAAAAAGAAAACAAAAAAAAACCATACATCGTACATATGTAAATCTCGATAAATTTATTTAATTGATAACAAAATGGAATAAGTTTCAACTTTAAAAAAAAAAAATTTAAATAGATGTCTTTATATCGACCTTTGCGTGTGTGCTCTTCAAATAGTCAACTTATGTCTGAAAAATTTCCTCTTTATATTTGTTCCATATTTTTTCGAGTACATTTCGATGAATAAGACAACAGTTGACAGCAAAATTCCTCCTTAAAATATCATTTAAATTCAAGTTTGTACTATTCAATGAATTTATTGTATTTATAAGCACTAACCACATAGAAGTATAAAAGCACTTGTAACTCCCGATAAAGCGACTGGGTATACCGTATAGAGTGATTGGCAAGGAGGCTTTCGGGGTTGTCGCTGCCGAAGAAGTCGCTCAATAAGTCCTATTTCCCGTGCACGGCACATACTAAAAAAATTTAAGTTACCAACCACATTTATACATAACTTAAGAATCTAAGAAATATGCGAGAATTGCTAGCTTACACTGCACGAAATATTTCCGTATATTGGCTATTCTTGTGTATAACCCAATTCATTATTTCCGTCTCCATGAGGCCTGATACTACTCTCAAGTCACAGATTTCATTTGCATCGAAGTGTTTAGCTATTTCCGGATAAGCGTCAACCACTTCGCAGTGGAACGCGTAACTACCATTTTTGAGATATGGAATAGCATCTTCTAAATGAGCGTAGATAGGTAAATCAGCTGCGTCGCGGGGTGGAAAAATTTTGCGACTTAACAAGCGCATCACGATGGGTGATTTATTTTCCTATTTTATTGGGAAAGTTACAGAAGTGAGCTATGTAATTTGTTCGCAAAACTAAAAAAAAATACATTTCCAAACTATGTATAAATACAATATGAAGTACTTACTCGAAACAAAACTTTATAGTAACCAATGTCTTCAAATGACAATTTCAGTGGACTGGTTACTACTTCGTCTACGGTTGAAGGCCCTGCGGCAGTGCTACTTAATAAGCCGCCCACCACAGACGATGTATAATAGTTATACATTACAACGGAAAATATGAATATTGTCAGTATAACTGTACGAGATGGTAAACCTTTTGGAATCGGATCCATACCCTGCTGGCAAACCGCAGCAAAAGCTTTCAATAGTACTCCGGCCAAAGACGTCTCGTTATCATTGCTTAAAGTTGTATTGCCTCTTTTAATATCTTCTTGTTGCCGTTGTTGTTCTTGCTTTTGCCGAGTGTTCTTCATCTATTTTCGTGGTATTAAATTTTGCTGTATCTTTTTTATGTGCTTCTTTAATCGCCAACCTTTATTTACCTTTTCAATCAGACGCCATATAAAGCTAACTGCAAATAATGTTCCACCGGCAAAAAACCATACCTGCATGTCAAATGGTGCAAGAAAATTTCCACTTTTACCTTTTGTATCCAGGTCAGGTGTAAATCGATACAGAAATGCTGTCTCAAATTTCCAACCTTGGTGTATTGTATCAAATTCGGCGAAGCGATTGATTCGATTAAATATACCCGATGCTCCAACATCAGCTTCGTTACGCATTATAATGCCAAGGAAGCCAAGGCGATATTTCGTGTTACCCAAGCGACTGGCCCAACCGCGTGCATTTCGATAATTAACGGTAAAATTGAAACGTTCACGTATAATCCTTAATAATTCGTAATGATATTTGGTGAAAGCAGACACGCCTGAATCCTTTGTTGGGTGTGAGAGTACTCTTGCAATTTGTTCATTAGTGGTGATATTATCCAAATCGATCTAGTATTTTTGAGCGTTTCGTAATATATTTGAATGATACATTTTGATACAATGAAATATTTTAAGATGCAAAAAAAAATAATCTACCATATTTTACGATATTATTTTTTAATTTCATTCCACAACGACTTGGTTTTGCATTTTAAATTTATATAATTCTGAATTAAATGGTCTTCTTAGATTTATCATATTGTCAATTGGTATTTTTCTAATTTTTAAACTGTAGTTCTTCAAAAACTCACCGTGGCGTATTTGGTATTGCGTTGGCCTGCTACGCAGAGAGTCCGGGGTTCAACTCTCGGCACAAGAAAAAACAAAAGTAAAAAAAAAATGTTCTACACGGCACTACCTCTTGGCAGGCAATGGCAAACCTTAAAAGATTAAAAATTGCCTAAGAAAGGCTTTTCACATGCCTTCCTTAGGCTGTTGTGCCATTAAAAGAAGAAAGAAGAATCCGAAAAAGTTAGCCACAATGAGAAAGTTGCTTGGCCAGTTACAGATTGCTTTTGTCACAGGGACAATGAGAATTTATTCTTCGGCAGCATTAGAGCAATGTCAGACTTACTAGTGGTTCTACATCTAGTAATAAATAATTAACTCTCAGCAAACAGTTTGAAGCTTCTCGGATTAAGAACACATTCCAAAGATAATTTTCTGGGGCTTAACAGTTATTAATTCGGAATTCTCAATCCTAAGGCCGTGGTTATGCTGGTGTTCGCTGTTCGCCGAGCATTTTTCTCTCGTGCTCGGTCTGGTGGTTGCAATGAACTCAAAAAAAATTGCAAAATTGCTTTTGGTCGAAATGCAGTTTTCGATAATAGTATTCTGTGCGCAATGGCAACTCTAAATGGTATACAAACAAGCTTTAAACAATTTTATACAGAAGGAGAGTGAAGTTAATAGAGTTAAGATTATTTGCATCACATCGTGAAGGTCGCTAATATGATGTATAAATTTCATATTTTTATAAAGAAAATAATATCCACTTTTAAACCATTAAAATATTGGCAGCCTTTTATTCAAATGAAGATAATGGTTTGCATGTTCTCGTACTATTTTCCATAAAATTTTGTTCTTTTTTGAAAAATAGCTTATTGCTACCCTGAAATTAACGCCGAGCACGTTGTTAATTTCTCCCAGCATTTCGTGTTCGTTGTGAGAATGAGTTGAGGAAACTCAAAATTATTAATTTCAAGATTACTCTTTTTCTTTCCATAGACCTTTCTTTTAAATATTGAATTTTTTTAGTTAATTTTTAAGATGTACACTCTCAGTGCAAATAGACTACTTACCACAGTTGCTCCCCTTAGGGTTAACCCATTGAATTGGTCTCTATAGTGTATACTTTGCATTCGATGTATATCTTCATGCATTATTATATCTTCTATCTGATCAGATACTGAAGATGTTTTAATCGTAGCTATTAGATTAATTTCTAATGGACTTCGTAGGTGTAATCCTTTAGAATGCAGATCCCAAATCATAAATTGAGAACCAGCAGTGCCATTGATATAAGTTACTTGGGCATTTGGACCTAGATAATCTAAATCAAATGGTAATATTTCATCAATACCCACGTTATCCGAGTCCCAAAATAGCCACTGGTAAGTTTTATTGAAATAACGCTGATTGGAGGCTCCACTAATGAGTCCAGTAATCATCTCCTTATTGCAGCAATCGACAATGACAGACGTTTTGGCATGATTATTTTTTGTCAAAATAGCTGCAAGCGTGTAGTTGTTAAAATTCAAATTGATGGATCGCACTAATATATTCCAATTTAGCAAAGCTTTGGTTGTTCGCATCAGAGCTTTACATAAAACAAAAATTATGTTTGTACATATGGTACATCGTTTGTACCAATCAAATTGAATCACCTGTTTGACTACATGCAAATATAACACTGTGTTGCATCTTTACCAAGTTGAGGGTGTAGTTCGTTATTATGTTGGCATTCATTTGATAGGCTTTTATACAACAAATGCATCCTATCACTACCGGTATGAAGAAATACATCGTTTTAATATAGTTGAACATTGAAGAGAGAATAAAAATGGTCTACGTGAATTATTCTATTGCCAATTGGCTATATATAACATTTTAGATTTTATTACTGTTTTTTTGTAAACCACTTATGTTCAATTTCTTCTATTTATAACTTTATTTTGATGGACAATTTAATGTGCGATTGATTACTTTGAACACCCAAGAGGTGAAAATAAAAGTTAGCGTTTTATTGAATTTTAAATTAGTGTAAATTGATTTAACACAGGTGTATTCCAGTGTCATACTTATATAAGTAGATAAACGCACGACAGCTGGAAATTTAAACTGTTTAGAATATTTTAATATATCAATGTTACCAATCAGTGCTCAGTTTTTGTGTGTACATCAAAATGCATAGGTAAAGAATTGTGAACGTACGGCAAATTCGAACTTTCACAAGCTTACCGCATGGCCCTAAATTTATTAGACTGGATGAGATTGTTTTCGAAGTCACCCACAACATCTACATCCTCTTACCTACAACACACATCACTAAGAATGTCATTCAACTCAACAGTGTATTCATGAGGTATCCATTAGGCGTGTTCAGCTCAATTAAAATCGCTTCACACATACTTATATAGAATCAGAAATCTCATGGACTACTTTGAATTTCAGTTGTCAATATTTCTGACACAAAAGCAAATACTACCTCCTTTTAAATTTACGCGATCATCTATGTCTATCGAATGTAATAGCCTCGTAATTGAACTGCCATATTGGAGGTATAAGGTTTGAGGCATGTTTCCGAAATCCCAACAATATCAAGATAACAATCTTTTAAAATGGTTTTAAACTCGTCAAGCTTAGATGAACGTGAGGAGGTATTTAGACTAAAAGTCTTTAAGTAGGAAAACAAAAGATTGATTGTTTGCAATGGGCTAAGATTTCATTAAGTTCCATTAAATACTATTAAGGGAATGCCATTATAAGAATATAAAGTTGAAAATCTAATTACATCTTAAATTTAAATAATAATATCAGGAATAATAAGTACAAGGTGGAACAAAAGTAATGTCATAAGTGTATGTGCCATAATTTTTGAAAATTTTTGGTGTCAAAAATCATTGTGGAGCGATACACAGCTCGGGCAACGATGGAGATTTTGAAACACGATTTGAACTGGCTTACCAGATCGCCAGATCTGACAGCGCCAGACTTCTTCCTTTGTTCTCGTGTTTACCACAACAAGCCACAAACCTTGCAAGTCTTAAAAGCCATCATTAAAGAAGAAATCAAATGTTTTGCAAGCAATAATTCAAAATGCCATAAAACTAACACAAATGTGCATCAACTCAGGAGGTGGTCATTTGACCGATACTATTTATTATTAATATTTTCAATGTTTGACGCCTTCAGATAAGCTTTCATTGCTAACAAAACGGCAACCACCTTGGTGAAATGTATCCAATTACAATATATTTAATAGCTATAGCTCCTTTTTATTATCCAATTTTTTTTTTGGTATTTACAATTACTAATGATAAAAGTTTTATTTTTGCTCAGAAACTAGCAATTATTCATGAAGCTTCTGGATCCACTATCAATACACCAAGCACAGAAATTAGCTAGGGGCAATAACACAAGATTGCCCAAATACTTTACTTATTTACTTCTTACTTATTTAAGAAGATTGCTGTTCATACAAGGCGATTAACCACAAACCATCGGGGTGATTTTCAGAGCACGGTACGACACATTAGGACATTTTCTAGGAAAATGTTCAGTGGCTAAAGATTTTAGGGTCAGATTTATTGGCAAAACCTTACTTAATGCAACGAATGTGTTGATTTGTTAAATGGCATCGTATATCATGATTGGTATGCTTTAATGCAACTATCGACAAGCGACATTATGTCACAATCGTAACAATTTATTCCAATTTATGAAAATTTTTTGAATAAAAGAGCATTAACGAAACTAAAAATATACTTGTCGCTCGTTTGCTAAATAACTGTCATAACTCAAAAAACCTAGATTCTAAGAAAATTAATCCATAACATATACAACACATACATTTAAAAATTAAAAAAATATCATCAATCTACTTTGTTTACAATTTATTTTTCATTTTATTTTCTCATAAATACAGATCAAAATCAATTCTATTACTGGAGTAAAAATTTCCAGCATCGCCAATTTTTCGTACGTAAACGCCTTCTTTGAAATATTTTTGCTGTGACCATTTTAGCATTTGTTCTGTGGAATAAGGACCTTGCAAATCGCTATCATTCTGCTTCCACTTGAACTCCCAGCACAATTCTGTTTTCTTTGCTGCGACATCATCGGCCTGTGTTGGTTTTTCTTTTTGTTTGTTCGTTTCAATAAGATTTTTTTCTTTCTCCACAAAATCATCAGAATACATATCAAAAGTATCTGACGCAGAAGTGTTTCCTGTGGACACCGTTCCCTTGCTAGTACTTGATGAATTATTAACTTTTACTTTTATTTGCGCGTATGTCTCCTGGTAAATATCCATGTTGCCAGTTCGTGTAAGAATTTCATTTACCAACTCTGTAAATTTTGTTATCTTCTCGGCAGCTTCATCTACTAAACCTAATTTTTTACGACGTAGACGTTCAGTTGAACTTATTTTAGCTCTATTCTTTCCAAGACGTTGTAGTGTTGTTTGTATAGTTTCATTTGGATTCATAAATTCTAGGACTTTTACATATGTTTGCACTTCGTTGAATGCGTCTGGTAACTTCGTAGAATCGTTCGATTCATCATCTTCTTTCACATTCGAATTATCTTTACTTTTAATCTGAAAGTAAAAATTAATAACAAATAAAACTCATTTTATATTCTGATAAAATGACAATTTACTTTAACCCAATCTATGTTATCAAGCCAATTGTCTTTTACTTCGGCATCTTTGTTCCAATGGTAATGTCCTTCTTTATCGAAGTGACCTTCTTGCAATTCTTCGCGCATATTGAATGGGGTTATCTTTACTTCATCTCGGATATTAGCTTCACCTTCTTCTTCGCCTTCAATATCGCTTTCGTTTAAATCTTCTCTAGAGAATATACACATTTATTGTCAATTTATTAATTTGGTATACCCAAAACAAGGCAGCCGAACTCACTTCTCATAATCGTCACTGTCCTCTTCGTCCGAATCTAAAGTATGCTTTTTGTTCGACACATGCATTTCTTGATAATCTTCCTGATCGTCCGTCTCCAATTTACGTTTTGAAGCCATATCTTCGAAATTTATGGAACTATTTAAATTTATTCAAGTTGTAAATAAAATACCAAATCAAGATGGATATTATATATAATTAAAGATAAATAGAAAGCATGGTATTGAAACAATAATGCCAAAAGAGTGAAACACACAGAGACAACGAAAAAAAATTTTTTTGCAAACCTCCCGGAAACATTAAATCCATAATTTTGGGAATAATATACGTAATTTAAAAACTATAAATTTATTTAAATTACCTTTTTTCACAAATTCTATTAAGATTTTTGCTGTTGACGCAGAATTGGTACAAGTCTAGAAAATTTAATAACTACCTTCAATTTTGAACTGATAAAATAATTAGTTACAAATCAATCCAATTGTCTTTTCCTTGGACATCTTTCATCCAATAGTAATGGCCCTTTCATTGTGACTGTGTACACTAGCGGAAGTATGAAATACTATCCGAGAGAGATAGGTGTAAAATTTCTTTTCTACTACCTTACTTTCCTTCTTTCGCAGAGTTATTCATGCTTGCACCAGTGTAAACAGCCAAAATGACCTCCAATTTCGTACTTGACTAGTTATTAAAATTTTAATTATTTAAAATAAATAAATAAATTTAATAATTTATTTTGAGTACTCAAAAATATTCAGTACTCAAAAGTGCTCAGCATCGATATTTACATCTGAAATTTATCATATCTATTAGTCTTTGTTTACACACGCCGACATTTTGTTTGAAGGTATGCTTTTACACACCCCGAGTTCTGCCCGATTTTTCTTACCGAGATTTTGTTTGCCTGCTAGGGAGGAGAAACGAAAGTGAACGAGTCATAATTTGCGTTTCTTGACGTTTGCTTCCTACAACTTTCGCATGTTTTCACCATTTAGTACACAAACATAAAGTATGCAAACATCTATGTGTAATAATACACTTGTAAAACATCAAACACTAATGTCAGAAAAAGCAAATACAATTTCAAAATAGGTGTGGGTAAAAGCTCTCGACGAAGGAACAAAATAACAAAAAAGGAATATTGAAAAATATGTGAGATAAAACTAGCAAAAATCGGCGTGTGTAAAAGCGGACTAGGCGATGGTAAGATGAAAGAGGAAGTGTCAACCTAGGCTGTAGTACTAAAATTTTATGATTCTCTTCACACTTCTTCAAATTTTTGCCAAATTTTTTTACCTGATTTTTCTGTATCACGAAAACGGTTTATAAATGTTTTGACGCTTTAATTGATATTAAGTTTACATTATAATTAATGATGTTGGGCCTTTTGGAATTTATTTAACGATGTTGTTAATTTATTCATCATGGGTTTGTTCTATCTCACTCCTCCAAATATACTTTATTAAGGACTGTTTTATTGGAAATATTAAACCTATAAATTTTTTCACGACAATGTAAAAGAAAATTTAAAACTGTTAACTTGGTAATTGTGAAGGTTTTTGGATCACTCGAAGATGATAATACAGGTCCTTATGGAAGTTAATGTTACTTCCATATCGAGATTTTTTTAATTTATTTACCATATTTTGAATTTAATACTTGATTCGAATATGGTATTTTTTGTTGTTGAGATATTGCATCGTAATTAAATTGGACTAGTACTATTTGGCTGTGACTTCAAACAGTCCCATATACCATCGGATATCACAATCTTCGTGAAAGCCCCGCAGTAATGAAATCGGTTCAATCATGTACATTCAAATCAAAGGCGGTATCAAAATGTAGAAAAGCGCTGAACGAAATACGAACCCACAGGTTTAAACTATGCTGGGTTCCAGGATATAATGATATTGAAGGGAACGTTATAGTATATAGTAGTAGTAATGCAACTTAGCGTGGCAAATGTTAACATACTTCCACCGATAGCTCATTTGTACAATGTGACTGATAATATAAAGGAAACTGAGACCCCAACCGAGCTTGGAGATACATAAATGTCTGCGTCACAAAGTCAAACAATGAGCATTCTGATCCTTAATAGCCCTTCGCTTAGTGACTAGAATGATCACAGGCAAATAGAGTTAAACTGCAGAAGATGTAGAGGAAATCGAATCAATTCAACGTTTAAACCCCCTGCATTTGCCCGACTGGGTGACTACGCACTGTGTGCAAGGTTATTCGATAATTTGACAGATATATCCATTGTAAAAATATGAGATTTTATGAAATTTGTAAGGAGTAACGACTGGTTTCAACCTTCTGATCAAACACTCTTCTTAAACCTAGCCTAACTATACAGTCACATATGAACAGACATCTATGTAGAACATATTTAGAAGTTGAATGATTTGGCGTAATAAAATCCCGATATCAATATAAAATACCATAACAAATAAAACCACCTGGTAACCCTCTCCTATTCTGAACTCTGGCTAAATTAGAGTGACTATTATTTGATTAATTTGTAAATTTTTTGTTCTTGTAATTTTGGTAAATATTTTTAAATGATAAGGTATTGGAAGTGTACATATTATGCAATCCAAGATGAAACTAGCTTTTCGCAGAGGTTTATTTCAAATACGAAACTGGAACAAGTGCGTTGTAATTGGTTTGCCAAAATAAAAATCAAATGTAAATTTATTTTTCAGAAATTTCGGACAATGTAACGCTGTGGAAATTGGTAACGTTTCGCCGGAGCGTTCAGTGCCTGATCATATTGACAAGCCAGAATATTATTACAGTTTTATGGAACCAGGCAATACAATCGGTGAACCTGAAATCAAGAACTTTGATCAAGTTAATCGTATGCGTGCAAGTGGTAAACTAGCAGCTGAAATACTAGCTAGCTGTGAAAGTTTGGTTAAGGTGCGTTTTAAATAGCAATGCTATTATTTGGACAATAATGCAATCAAATTAAAGATAGGCACCACTACAGACCAAATTGACGAATTTGTGCATGCAAATATTATTGCTGCCAACGCTTATCCTTCGCCTCTTCGTTATGCCGGTTTCCCCAAATCGGTATGCACGTCAGTAAACAATGTCGCTTGCCACGGCATCCCCGATGATCGGCACTTACGTGATGGTGACCTTATAAATGTTGATATCACTGTCTTCCTCGATGGTTACCATGGTGACTGCTCTAGAACTTTTTTGGTTGGTAACGTAGATGACCGCGGCATCTATTTGGTCGATTCTACACGAGAATGTTTGGATAGCTGTATTGCGTTGTGTGGGCCGAATGTAGCGTTTAAGAATATTGGTCGATTTATTTCGAATTTTTGCAAAAAGAAACATTTGAATGTTATACCTGCATTTATTGGGCATGGCATTGGTTGTTACTTCCATGGTCCACCCGAAATATTGCACTATAGTAAGTTTAAAAATTAATTATATACAAACTGAAAGATTAACAGCCAATCAAAAGAATCAAACTCAATTTATTGACACAAAACTTAGCAAATGCTGTTAAACAAATCCGGTGATTAGTCTCAATTCTATACCCTTTTCAGAAAACTCAGTTTCAGGTGAGATGAAGCCAGGTATGACATTCACAATCGAACCAATTTTATCATTGGGTGGTCCCGATATTGAAATTCTAGAAGATGGCTGGACCGCAATCGGTGTCGATGGAGCCCGTTCAGCACAATTTGAACACACGATACTTATCACAGACAATGGCTCAGAGATATTAACTAAGATATAATATGAACTTGTGTGCTGAAAACTTTAGTTACTCGTTTCAAAATTTTATTTTGTTAAAAATGTCTTATGTGTTTATGTAGAGTGCAACCATATATGCAGGTTATCTTCATCATGTGTATGTTGTGGTACATAGATCATATGAATTAAAAACTACTCTTTAATGCTAACTCAAACTTTTCTGTTTTAACTGCACACACCTTGAGCAAGATTCTTCGAAGGAGGTTTTTGTATGGGCAGGAAGAGTTTAAACTCGGGGGGTAACTCGTCTTCTGAATAAAGTCTGTCCGAGAAATATACTCGGCGAATTCTGCAATTTGCATGGATCTGTACGCGCAGAGTCTCCACATAATTTGTACCGTAAGCACGACGAGTAAAATCGGATAGGTTGAATTGAATTTGATTCCATCCTTCATCTAGTCGCATGGGCATCGTGCAAATAAATGGTTTCACACGTGTTGTCGATTGATAGTTACTCGCTCGGAAGCGTCGCCGTACGTTCTTGTCGTCAAGGACCTAGCAAGCAAGTAAACGCACGTTAATAAATCATTAAAAACATATAAATCTTGCACGTTTAAATATAACACAAAGCTCACCTGTACTTCGAAAGTAAAATATTTCTTTAAATTTTTTATTATCATCACAAGAAATGGCAGCTTGATACCAAGCGTCTTCTTTGGGTCTGCAGGACATGTTATAAACGTTGTACTAACATTGGTACCTACGATTTCCAATACCAAACTCTGAATATCGTTATCTGTAATGCGTTTTATATGGCCATTGCGCACCTTTTTATCCCAGATTTGCAATGGTTTACTTCCAATGCTGTATAAAATTGAAAGAAACCCTGATTGAAATGTGTTTTTAAACATGTTTTTCCCAAAATTTTTCGAATTGAACACAATTTTTTAATAATTTTTTCTTTAAAAAATATAAATAAAGCCAGCCGAAAATGTTTAAGCGATTCGGAATTTTCAACTTTTTTGTTTATGTCGATATACAGGCCGGCGTTTCCCTAAGCAATGACAAATGTAGTATTGCCATATGTTAGTAATTACAAGAAATAAAAAGATTTTTTCATATTCATATAAAAAGTATTGCCTATGAAAAGCTTTTCACTTCTCCGTTCGGATTCGGCATTAAACTGTAGGTGCCTTCCATTCATGCACAAATATAACACGCAAAACATAAGTGGATGCGAAAAGCTCGGCCTAGGCCCTCCATGGGCTGTTGTGCCATATTACTATAGAAAAGGTAAAATCGCTGCAAAAACATTTCGGAAAATTTCTGAGTTTTAAATTAGAAAATTTGAAAATTTTGCATCTGGCTGAGGATACTTTTATATGACCCAATACTACCAAGTGATTACTCTTCTTTCTCTTAAACTTCCAGCGATACGAAATTGTGGTGCGACAGAAAAAGACTTGAACGCGAGAAATGAAGTCTTTTACTATAAAATTTTAATATAAAAGAAGTACGTTTTAATGTTCGTAATTTTTTTACCCGTTTTGTTTTTATATTCTTTTAGCCTTTTCTTTTGACTGCTATTTCACTATTTACGAATTAATGCAGGTGAATTCATAAAGAGCGTAACTTAGAGAATAGGTACTGTACAAACGGATAAATAAGAATTAGGAAAAATGAAAAGTGTCGAACTTTTTTTCTTTGCTTGGTAAAAGTTAACAAGAGTAAAAATTGCCTATGACGTCGAACTGACGTATTTAATTAAATAAGGAAATGAGTAATTGCTTATAAATCGATAACAACATTGTCTCCTACATATTTTCATAAGAAATCTATTTTTGAGTTGAACACAAAATGTATACAACAATACAGAAATTAAAAAATTTGTTTTTTCTTCAAACGTTTCGCTTTCATTTGGCATGCCATATAAACGTGATTACATAACGCCACGTAGAGTTCTGTACACAAAAACTAAAATAAGTGGTAGCACTTGAGATCGACAATATGTAAATATCAGGGATTGGCTACGTATACAGTGGCGAGCATTAATGGATACATGCTGGTCGAATTTGAACATTAAAATACTAGCTCTGAATGTTCGGATCCGGAATTCCATTAGTATTTTTTTTTTTGCCACAGCTTCAAGAGCTGCAGCAAGACTGATCGTGTAATGCAAAATGTTATCTTTCACCAAATCGTTTAGCAAAACACGGCTAAGATCAAGAGAAAAAATGCGTCCACAGCCAAGGAGAAGTGGAAATAATGGCCGAGTTTTTGGAGGCGATCAATATTAGTAGTTATTAGCTAATGAATGTATTCGAGATTTGGTTTAACTCCCTGATTCGTTGCATTGATTAGAGCCGACGGTAATGCTTGTGAGCTCTCTTCTAGTGAAAGTTTGATTCTTCACATATAGTTTCATTGTTGAGTTAAATAATGAACGTGCCCTTGAGTGTTTTTGTCTGAGTAGCGTCACCAACGATCCCTTGGAAATTTGTCAGAAAGAGCATGTTGTCATCGATTATTATTTCCCTAGACCCAGGTTCAGGGACACCTGACGTCCCCTGCTTTTATTAGGCGTGCTGCACATCCTTCTTCGGGTAACTTTTTCAGATAACCTTATTAGCATATCGTAGAGTTATTAATTGAAGGACATTAATTTATTATGCCATACGTTTCATCTTTACTGATATATTCAGTATACCTCACATCTACCTTCCTTCCGTAAGTGGCGGCTCCTGTTACCAGGAAGCAGAGTTTATCCGGTTTGACCTTGGGAATCGAAAGTACGTAAAGCAGCATAGTACCATTTGAGAACAGTGAAGGCTTCGCACATTCTATAGCTTCGATTGCGTTCTTGTATGGTAGGACTTCTTCTTCTTCGATTAGTTGCTGCACTTCTTCCAGATTTAGGAGGTTGGTTTTGGCTGTGCCCTTTTTTGTCATTTGACATGCACGTATCACCTCGTTTATCTCTTCCTTAAGAATCTGGACTCGGTTGAGCAGCATTGCCTCAGATTTTTCTGTGCTGGCCTCTTTCCCGATAACACTCACGTAGTGGATCATTTGGATCATTGATTCTCGAGTGGCATTGAAAAGTTTCTAATTGATTTTGAATTGCCGGTTGTTACCGTCGATGATGCTGTTCTGGCTTCTAAGGATTGTATTCCAATCAGTTGCGTCGGCTGAGCCAACGATCCACTTCCAAGCTGAGCTAATCCAGTTAATTGATCGAATTTACGTGTTTTTGTTCCCCGTAGTTCAACAAGGCTTTGTTCCATCTGACTTAAGTTGTACTTGACGATGGATTTCGTGACAGCATTCTTTATGATATTTTTCCTAATGCTGTGACAAAGAGATCTAGATAGATTTTTTGGCCATTCATGATGCAGTCATCACCTCGGTGTGTCGCTCCCAGGGGGCATCATAGTTGAAGATACCGAATACGCTTTGCAAGGAAGAAATTGTCTTAATGGGTGAACATTTTCCTTTTCCACAAAATCTTACAAATGGAAGCGATTGTATACAATGTTTATTTAGAATTTCACATTACTTTTGATAACTTGAAAGGTTATAAATTATTTATTCGAATCTTATGCATATGAAGTAAATTATTTTACTTATCCTAGCTTTTTTATGTTCTTAGAAACAATTGCAAATTGACTTAACAATATTTAAGATTTCGTCTATTATTATTTTTTTTTTGTTTTTTGCTTTCAATTTTTAGGTTAAACTTTTTTCCATTATGTAAAATTTAAAAAGTTACCCTTATTTCTTGTTGGACTTTTATAAGGAAATATTTAAATGAATATATGTACTTACTTACTTAGCTGGCGCTACAACCGATAATCGGTCTTGGCCGCCTCCACAAAGCTCCGCCAGTCACTTCTGCTATGCGCGCGCTGGCGCCAGTTGATAAGGCCAAGTGCAGTCAGGTTGCCCTGCACCTGGTCTTTCCAACGGAGATTAGGACGTCCCCTTCTGCGTGTTCCTCCACCGTGGTTCGAATAAAACACCCTTCTAGCCGGAGCGCTTTCTTCCATTCGCTCAACATGACCCAGCCAGCGAAGCCGCTGGAGTTTTATACGCTTGACTATGTCAGTGTCAGCGTACAGCTCATACAGCTCATCGTTCCATCTTATTCGATACACGTCGTCCACGCATACGTGGATCTTACGGAGTATCTTCCTCTCGAATGCTCCTAACAGCCTCTCATCATTGATGGTCATGTCCACGTCTCTGCGCCATACATTAGGACGGGAAGGATGAGGGACTTATAGAGCGTTATTTTCGTCGGTCGAGAGAGGGCTCTACTTCTCAATTGCCTACTGAGCCCGTAGTAACACCTGTTGGCAAGAGTTAGTCTCCGCTTGATCTCAAGGCTGACATTATTGTTGGTGTTTATGCTGGATCCTAGATAAACGAAATCCTTGACGACTTCAAAAGTGTAGTTGTCAACAGTGACATTTTGTCCAAGACGCCGTGACTCTTTGTTTGTTGACACAAGGTATTTCGTTTTGTCCTCGTTCACCACTAGACCCACACGACGAGACTCCCTTTCCAGGTTGGAGAATGCTGCTCTGACTGCTCGAGCGTTTTTGCCAATGATGTCAATATCATCAGCGTATGCTAGCAGCATGACACTCTTGTAGAAGATAGTGCCAGAGATGTCGATGTTCGCAGCTCGAATTATTTTCTCCAGCATAAGGTTAAAGAAGTCGCACGATAGGGAGTCACCTTGTCTGGAACCTCTTTTGGTATTAAATGGTGCGGAGAGGTCTGTCCCAATTTTCACTGCGCTGGTGGTGTTGGTCAGTGTCATTTTGCAAAGACGAATGAGCTTTGCAGGGATACCAAAATCAGACATTGCGGCGTACAAGTGATCCCTAATCGTGCTGTCGAAGGCGGCTTTATAATCGACAAATAGATGATGGGTGTCGAACTGTTTTTCTCGGGTCTTTTCCAGGATTTGGCGTAGTGTGAATATCTGGTCGGTGGTGGATTTACCAGGCCTGAAGCCACACTGATAAGGTCCAATCAATTTGTTGACGATGGGCTTCAGTCTTCCGCACAGTACGCTCGATAGAACCTTATATGCAATATTAAGAAGGCTTATCCCACGGTAGTTGGCGCCGATCGTGGAATCACCTTTCTTATGGATTGGGTAGAGTACGCTGAGATTCCAATCACTTGGCATGCTTTCATCTGACCATATTCTGCATAGAAGCTCATGCATGAACTTTTTGAGCTCTTCGCCTCCGGCCTTAAACAACTCAGCAGGCAGGCCATCTGCACCTGCAGCCTTATTGTTTTTCAGCTGAGCAATGGCTGTTAAGACCTCCTCATAGTCAGGCGGCGGTACTTCAACGCCGTCAGTGATTGGGGTTTCCGGAGTGGGTTCCGCAGTGGCGGGATTATTGCCGTCTTCGCCATTAAGCAGCTGCGAAAAGTGCTCCCTCCATAATCTCATTATGCCCTGGATATCTGTCACCAGATTTCCATCTTCATCCTTGCAGGAAGAGGCCCCGGTCTTCAAACCAAGAGTCAGGCGTCTTAATCTTTCAAAGAATTTTAGGACCTCGTTCCTGTCCCGCAACATTTCGATATCATTGAACTCGCGTCTTTCTTCATCTCTTTTCTTGCGCCTGAAAAGACGTTTCTCCTCCCTCCTCAACTTTTTGTATCGCTCCTTAGCAGTTCGCGTTGCAACTGACTGCAGGGTGGCTCTGTAGACTGCGTTTTTTGCTTCAGTAGCATCGCGACACTCTTGGTCGTACCTCATATTTCTCCGTCGACGGTGGTAGCCTAGCACCTCTTCGGCTGCCGTACGCATAGAGCGGGAAATGTGCGTCCACCGCACGCATATATCATCAAGTTGAGGGGTGTTTTGCGAAAGGAGAGGTGCAAGTTGGTTGGCAAAGACTTTGGCTGTCTGTTGTGATTACAGCTTTTCGACATCCAGCTTTCTCTTTGTACCTATCCGTACGCGATTTGCTACACATATACGTGTGCAGACCTTGGCTGCAACCAAGTAGTGGTCTGAGTCGATGTTTGCACCACGTATTGTGCGTAAGTCTAGTACACTGGAAGCGTACTATTGATCACAACGTGATCAATTTGGTTTCGTGTGTTTTGATCAGGGGACAGCCAAGTGGCCTTATGGATATCTTTATGTTGGAATCTGGTGCTACTAACTGTCATGTTTCGTGCCGCGTTGAAGTCGATCAGTCTCATACCGTTATCGGTGGCTTCGTCGTGGAGACTGAATTTTCCGATCGTCGGACCAAAGAGACTCTCCTTGCCCACCTTGGAATTAAAGTCGCCTAACACGATTTTAACATCGTGGCTTGGGCAATGCTTATAAGCTTTGTTGAGGAGCTCGTAGAAGTCATCTTTGGTCGTTTCATCCTTCTCATCCGCCGGGGCATGGACACAAATAAGGCTGATGTTGAAGAATTTTGCCTTGATGCGGATAGTGGCTAGGTGCTCGTTCACGGCCGTAAACCTCGAGACTAGATGACGCAGTCTCTTCCCAACCACAAATCCAACACCAAATTCGTGTCTCGACGCATGACAGCTGTAGTAGATATCACAGGATGCTCTTTTGGAGCAACCCTGTCCCGTCCATCGCATTTCCTGTATAGCGGTGATGTCAGCTCTATATTGTTAGAGGACATCCACCAGCTGGACAGAGGCACTTTCCCTGTAGAGGGTTCGGACATTCCAGGTGCATATCCGTAAATCGTTGTCCTTTGGGCGTTTGCGGGAGTCGTCAACATTAGAGGGGTTCGTTATCCGAGGCTCATTTGGAGGATTCATTGGTGGGTATTTTAACGTGGTGGGTTCCAAGCCCGACGAACAACCATTCATTCAAGGCCATGGAGAAGCGCGCCGCACACATTAGTTAACTCACTGACGGTTGTCAGATCGCTATCCAGGGGACGCCGCGAGGAGGCTGTGTGTCGACTTGAAACGTAGAAGCGCAAGGATCGACCATGGGCGCACCTGCGACTGTCACGAACTTTACCTTGTGTCCTACGCCCCAGGCCCCCCTATGTACAGTAAAGTTAATATACGTACGTACAAGTGCTCGTGAAGGAAGGTGGAGTGAATAAAAGACAAATTTTATTTATTTGCCTATACATTTTTCACTTATGCATTTCCCCCCTTGGTTTATCGTTACCGTTACTATATTATCCCTTCCTATAATCTCTTTTTTATATATATTTTTCACCGATACCTTTTTAGCATCGATACTTTTCATTAATATTTTTCTTGGTATCGAATACATGCCAGTATCGGAAAAACACTACTTACCGCTAAAAAAGACAATGGTCAACCCTCCGATTTATATAAATGCTTTATAAATATGCTAATTTATTTTTTGATCCATATCACGAACCTGGACAACCAAAATCAAACACACTAGGTCTAACTACTCGTATAATGTGAATGAATTGGCTTATGGCACCTTAAATAACTGCAAATACACATAAATCGTATGTTAAAACTATTCTTTACTTGACAAAAAGTTTCGTAAGTGCCATTTGCTTACACAAAGAGCGAAACTGAGAATGGTATACATAAAAATTATATTTGGAATGGAGTACGAAAAAACATTGACCTTTTTTAAACGAATAGAACAAAGTGTGTAATTGAAATAAATAAAAATTTGCATATTTACTGTTATAGATATCTAATCTAAATATCTACAGTTTGTACAATTAATTTAAGTACAATATAATCACTAAAAAGTATATTTTGAAGTCCTTAGTTTCTACAGTAGGTTAAGCCAGTTTATGAATATTATAGTTAGATCTTTAGTCTTTTGATTTTCGTCAATCAATAGAAATCATCAAATCATGAAATTGCATACTGAAGCATTCACACTTATTTTTCCAGTAATCATACATACATACACAATCATTAATTTTTACGAATTGATTTACATAGCCCCCTAGCGTGTTTCAGTATTTTTCACTTTGTTCCGCTATTAAGATTCTACCCAAACAGCGTTGTTGTCTTTGGTGCTTTGCAAGTGTGAAGGTGTTTATTTTTATATCATAGCTAATGGTAATTTTCGAATATTATGACTATAAATTATTGTGTTATTCCATGTTTATGTTGAAATTTAAGTTAATTATCGAAGGTTTTTGATTCTACAATTATATTATGCATGTGTATGAACTTATTATTATACAGTTCTTTCCGCCGGTTTTAATTATTTTTTTTGGTGTGTTGTAAACTTTTGTGGGAGGGTTGGTGTGTTACACCAAATAGCCCTTAGTTGCCACGCATTGATTATCTACATACTTGTTCGCTGTAATAAGAATATTAATATGAGTTAACTGAATAAAAAATTGTTTGTTTTATATGTATATTGTGGCAAAACAAATTCTTGACTATTATGAAAATTGTCTAATGATTAATTGGTGGATTACAAAATTGGATAGATAATGGGCATTGGCTAAAGTTATAAATCGAAACGCGAATGGTTTTATTGGAAAAAATGATGACCTATATAAATTGAATAGATTTAATATTCAGAGTAAACAGAAATTACACGGTATTATAATTTATTCTTGCATTTCATCCATTTTTCCTAATAATTTAAAACATTTTGCTCATATTGACTTGGCAACACTTCTTAGATACTACATGAAGAAAGAATATGCTTATACAACAAAAGTGAAAAGAATGTCAAAATCTTATGTCAAGCGCAATCATTGATTGCGGCCACGTCATTTTTGTCGTGCTAAACATATTCCGTCTGTTATCGCGATTCCCGCTTTAAGATATTATTTTATGTTTTGAGCTGACATTTTTTGTAGAAAATCTAAAACGGCCAACGTCAAAATTTTCTTATTCGTTGGCAATTTCACAGAAAATTAATAATAAATTAACAAGGATATTTTACCATTGCAGGAACGGCACTGAACAATATATGCCATAAACGAATATAGAATAGGAAAACAAGCCTTCATTGGTGATAAAAATTGAGCAATTAGCAAAACCGCTTCAAAACAAATACAAATATATCACAAAGGAACATAGAATCGGTATAAATAAGAAAGGAAAACAGTCAACATGAATATATTCCGTTTAGCTGGTGATTTATCACACGTCTTTGCTATTATTATACTTTTGTTGAAGATTTGGAAGACGCGTTCATGTGCCGGAATATCAGGAAAATCACAGATCCTCTTTGCTTTGGTGTATTTGACGCGCTATCTCGATTTGTTCACCACCTATGTAAGCTTGTATAATTCTGTAATGAAGATACTTTTCTTGTTCGGATCTGGTGCTACTGTATATTTGATGTATGCCAAGTTTAAAGCAACGTATGATCACAATCACGACTCGTTCCGGATTGAGTTTTTGCTGGTTCCATGTGTAATGTTATCGCTTCTCATTAATCATGAATTCACTCTAATGGAGGTACTTTGGACATTTTCTATTTATTTGGAATCGGTGGCCATTCTGCCGCAGCTTTTTATGGTCAGTAAGACTGGTGAAGCCGAATCAATTACCAGTCATTATCTCTTCGCTTTGGGCTCATATCGTGCACTGTATCTTCTCAATTGGGTGTACCGCTATATCGTAGAATCGCACTACGATCTTATTGCGATTTTTGCTGGTGTCGTGCAGACCATCCTCTATTGCGATTTTTTCTATTTGTACATTACCAAAGTACTCAAGGGCAAGAAATTGCAACTGCCTGCCTAAATCGCATCTGGAACTCATTAAGGAGGGGGTCATCAATTGGGAACGAAGCCGTAATATTATGGAAGAAAACAACAACTTTGCATGTGAAGGTAGCGGCGAGCAACACTACCGTGCACGATAAACCAATTTAAAAACACATCATACACATGCACCCATGTAAAATTAACGCTCATTATTTGTAATAATCAAGTTATTAATTCAATTTAGCATTTAAATGATTCAATACAATCAATTAAAAGATTAATTGAAAATCGTTTGAATTTTCTCCTTTTTTTGTTCTGTAATGAAGTTAGTTGTGTAAAGTAACATGTAAGGAATATAATATTTAAATTCTTCTACTAAACAAACAGCAAACATTTCCAACCAGAAATTTGTTTTCTTTTTGTCAAATTTTATGAGGGATTGCAAACCCAATAAGATATTTCTTGGAATACCAACTAGAAGCTACATACATACATACATATATTTATGAAATGCAAGACATTCAAACGAAATTTTGATGATTTGCCGCTTTTGCGAGCGACTGTTAGTTTTTCAATAATGATGTTTCAAACTTATGAATATTGTTCCAATTTATAAATAAATATAATATAAAAACTATTGATCACGGTTTATTATCTAAGTTTTGTTACATAGAACGTTGGATCGTTTAGCGCATACTCTTGTATCCATATGTAATATTTGTTATGTAGGTTCAAGATTAAAAAAAAAATAGATAATACTGGCAATCTCTATATGGTCATTTGAAAATTTCAATTGTATGGAAGGTATGCGCTATTTTGGCTTTATTTGTTTCACTATTTCCTTTTAAATTACTTTTTAAATTTTCGCATGCATAGAGGTACTACGAATTTTTAACCAATTTTGGCCACGTTCGTTGAATTTTCACAAACTTTAATGGAGTTAGGACGTATACAGACAGACAAATATAACTAGATTCACTCTAATAATGTATATCTCTAATATTTATATATGTAGCAGAAAGTAGTGTACCTTTTGAACGTCATTTTTACAAATTGCATTCCTTTGAAAATCAGCCAAACAACACATGTTATTTTAAACCCAAATTATTCTCAGTTTGAGGTAGAACATGAAAAGGTTTTGTATATATGTGATATTTATTTTGTACGTGTACTGTGGGCCATATTGAACCCATCAAAATAAAAGTCGGAAAATTTATACTAAAAAAGAGTTAAATTTTCATAAGAATCAAAATTTCAAAATTATAATACTATGAGTATGGTTTAATAATAAAAAACATATAAATATTTATTTTAAAAAACTTCAAATTTCATAGGATTTCTGTAATTGTCTTCCATCCATTCTTTGTAAACATATATAGTTTTTTATGGGGAAAAATTTATTGTTGGTTTCAACCCAATTGCAAGGTGGTTTCAGATGAAACAGTATCAAAGAATATTAGGAACTGCATCGTTAAGATTATTTTTGGGGTAAAATTAGCTCTAGCATCCACTACAATCGTTAATAAATCATGGTTTTTGCACCATATAGTACATTGATATATGCAACACTTAGGGTGTACCCCTATGAATGTAGAGCATTGTGTTGATTGGAAGGAAGTTTGATAGGTGGGAGGAAGAAGGAGAGAGAATAAGAGAGGGAATGTAATCACAGGTCACCGATAAAGAGATAGACAGCCATTGTGGCAAGTGATATTATGCCTTTACAACAATGTGCTTCAGTTTATCAATGTCGACTATGACCGCATGTAGCGCCAAATTATATTTGTACATGAATGGAAGGGACTTACAGCTTTATGACGAATACGAACGGCAAAGTGAAAAGGTTTTCTTAAGCAATTGCCTGCCAAGACAATTTTATTTTGCCTGTGCCGAGGAATGAATGACCTTATTGCTAATAATACAGAAATTTTATCTCGGTCACTCAGCTTAGCATTCCAGTTCACTACCAACTACAACACGGCGACCACAATATTGGTTTATTAGCATCGCAAAAGTATAGAAGTTGAAAGATTTTTTCAGAACATCCAGCTTACAAGAAATGTTCACGATCATGAAACGGTGTATAAGTCTAGACGCACAATGACCCAATGTATCAACCGCACGACAAAATCATAGATTTTTTTGTCGCCTATACATCTCCGCCCACTTTAATCTAAATATTTTTTGTCCATACATACAACGCTTAATTCGGAGCGTTGCAAACTACAATTACAAAAGTCCATTTAAGTAATGCCTGAGATAAATTTTCTTTTTTTTTGCCCTGGTCCGAGACGAGTCAAAAATAGAAATCAATATTTTCAATACGGCACCACTTGGCTGGTAATGTCAAACCTCCAAGAATTGGTAAGAGAAACTTTTCATTCGAAATAGGCGTAAAACTTCTGAATTTCATCAAATCTGTTGTTTGAAGATGAGGACGTTTCGTTTTAAATATTATAAAATTCTTCTCGAGGCATTCTTTGGCAAACAAATTTAAGGGCTTTATAGTCTTTGAGATATATTCTGCAGGGTGGGTGGAGGACCCTCTTAGAAGTTGAAAGCAAAAATTAAGCAATATTTAATTTACTATAAATATTAGTATAACAGATTAGATTATAAGAATAAATCAATTTTTATTCAGGCAGAAACTATAAATTAAATACCAAAACTGATTGCTTTATAGAAAAAAAATATACGCATAGATTAATTGATACTTCATTTTTAGTATCCTCCACGACCTGGCGGAGGAGTACGCAACATTCCTGGTGGTGGTCCTCTCAATGGTGGTGCTCCACGTCCAATTCCACCTGGCATTGGTGGCATACCTCCTTGCATCATGCTTGGCGGTGGACCTCCCATCATTGGATTTCGAGGAACTCCACGACCTATGGGTGCCATATGCTGCTGTGCGGGTCCGCCAACTCCACGCACCGGTCCTTGTAAACCGGCAGGCACAGAAGATATATTCACTGGCACACCACGTCCTGCAGCTCGCCCCATACCAGGGCCAGGTGCAGCACCAGGGATGGGTACACGCGGTAATCCTTCCTCCGGTGGTGGTGGACCCTCTACAGTAAGCGAAACAATATTTTCTCCTCGCAGTAGTACAAAACCTAGCACTCGCTTCTCTTCTCGTTCCGGTACTTTGGAATTCTTAGAACGAATTTTTCGGAATTCTTCACAGTCTCCCAATATAAGATTCATATGTTTATCGAACGCTTTAAATGTGCCGATGAATGTACGCGAGTCCTGCAAAACAATCCGCACCCTATAATTAAGGTGCTGGAGCATTTTGTTGTTTTTACCAACCGTCTGGAAAAGGGAACAGGAAAAAGGAACATCAAAACTTTTTCAAATTTTATTTGATAAACATTTTTAAACGTTCCAAAGAAACATAACCTATAATGCATACACATTATGCTTATTTCGAAAAAAAAAAACTCACCATGATTATACTGTTGCTACTGTACTAAAAATATATTTTATCAATAATTTGAGTTATAAGTATTTGAATAAAATTATGTAAAGCAATAAAATCTTGCTACAAACAATTATTCAATAGGCTTGAAGCGGCATCCAGAAAGCAGTGCTGCCAACCAGTTGCAATAACATAACAAGATGGCAAACAGTGCTGCCACATTGGCCGATTTAACGTCAGTTGGGATCTTTTATGTAGTAATACGAATGTATCCGAAATTACATTTTAAAAGCATAAAACTCTTGAGGCGTAGCAAATGTGTCACTAACATTTTTCCATTTTGTATATACATTATTTTTTTTAAGTGGTATTCGTTTTAATTCCAAATGTTATAAAAATGTGCAAGAATTTGAGGCTTTACTACAAAAGAGAGCACAGTGCACGCTTCCCCTCTCATGTTTTCCTTTTAACCCCCTGAAACGATTTCATAATTGTTTGTTGGAAGTATTTCACAAAGATACAAACATACGCACACTAACAAATAATTTTGATATAGGCTATCTCTCTTTGTTGTCGGAATTGAAACTGATTTTGAAGATAGGTTACTGCCAATATACATAGAAGTATTACATATATAGTTAGGAAACTTCTTCCTGGCATCTGATGCATATCTAAACCATGTCATGAATTCATATAATTATTATCATAATTACGATTTGATTTTACTGATTAAGCTTTAATTCTTAAAATAATTTATTGTTTTTTTTATACAAAATATTTAACAACAGCATGCGAATCTGCAGTTTTTTTTATATAAACAACAAACTTATTACTTATGAAAGTTGATCAAAAACAAAGCCACGGACATTTTAACTTAAAACTATGACACAAAAATTAAATATAAACATTTAAAGAAAAAGTTAAAGCAATTTCAAAGTTTTTATAAGCGGCAAATACTTACATATTAAAAGAAGTAAAACAAAAACAATTACTCAGGCAGTCAAGCCGTTACCAAAGTACTTGATTACTTTGAAATATCCTCAAAATTTGAATGCATAGAACTCCTGAAAGAATTAGACAACAGAAATAAAGGTGATAGCACATACAAACTGCTGTGTACTTGAGAGCAAAGTAAACTGACATGAAGCAGAGAGGCGACACAATGCCTACGTTTTCTACGAATATTTTTGCAAGTAAATTAATCAGCTGATATCTGTCACTACCCCTCACAAAGTACAGCAAAAGTTAAAAGTTGGCGAACTACTTGTGTTCCTTCAACATATACGCTGGACCACTTAGCATCCAACTCAGCGGTAGAGATTTAAATTGGCCCAGAACCCATGATAGGTAAAAGGAAACAAACCATAAGAACACTTTAATGGAAGAAAAAGCGAACATTAGGTAAACCTATTTGGCCCACCTTCCAAAGCTTTGACAATCAAAGCTACTAATTGGGGATTTCTTACCTAAAAGAGGTGTTTGTCTTAAGCTTAAACCAACTCAGAATAATAATGGGTTTCCTCCCAGGACACTGTAAACTGGAAGAGCACATACAGAACTTAGGCATTAACCAGGGCAAACCTGTAGGTTTTGCAAAAGTAATGAGAAAACACTAGAACATATCCCACTACACTGCGAGACACTCACTAGCAAGAGGTAAAGATACCAAGGACTCTAACACCCAGAAAGAAGGGACATTATTGCTTGTACATATCAGACCGGAGATTTATTCACTAAATTTTGATTACACATAATATATAAAGCGAATAAAATTATTTCTTGTTTTACATGAAGAATCAGCCCTGAAATATTCATCTGACTAAATCGTTTTTACAAGTACCTTTTATACGTAATTTTGATTGGTCCTACAAAGGACAAGCTTTTCGATAAAATCGGAAAGATTTTGACGCCAAGAGCTGTTACAATGCCAGCAAATGAAAATATCCGCTCTTGTGATGCAGCAAACAGGATCATCGTATTGTACTTTAAGAATACTTAAAAAAACTAAAAAAAAAGGCTTTGAAGTGATCATAACAACATCTATATTGCAATAAATTTGCACTTTCACTCAGTTGTCAATTGAAATGTGCTCCTTATCACTAAAAGTGGTAGTGGGGGTTTTTCCCCCCTCTTAATTTAATTTCCGCTAAACGTTTAGTGGTATAAGGATTTTATTTCTACTACAGTATTTAGTGGTAGAGATATTTTATTTCCACTACCACTAATCGTTTACTGGTAGTTGGCTTTTGTTTAAAATATCACTAAACATATAGTGGTAGTTGTGTTTGGTGCCCACTACCATTAAACGTTTAGTGGAGTCTTACTCATACTGAATGTAGTGGAGAGCGAAATTTAATTAAGTACCCCGTTCGGTACATCCGGGATAAAGACAATCCGATAGTTTTATCATAAATGCTTTCTAAAAATTGGACTATTTTGTTAAATACTGTGGTCGCTGTGGCGTAGTGGTAGTGCGTTGGACTGCTACGCAGAGTGTCCGGGGTTCGAATCTCGGCACAGGCAAAATAAAAATAAAATAACAAAATAGAAAAAAATAATTTTTCTACACGGCACCACCTCTTGGCAGGCAATGGCAAACCTACAAGAGTAAAAATTGCTATGAAAAGCTTTTCACTTCGCCGTTCGGATTCGGCATTAAACTGTAGATCCCTTCCATTCATGTACAAATATAACACGCACAACATGAGTGGATGCGAAAAGCTCGGCCTAGGCCCTCAATGGGCTGTTGTGCCATTAAAAGTAAAGTAAGTAAGTTTTTAACTACAAAATACAAGGAATTGACAGCCAACATTCTCTTAGATTGTGGCCAATATTTTAAGAAATCGTCGGGTTTTATAAAAAAAAGTGACAAAACCGCCACCAGATTTATTTGTGATGTGAAATCTATAATGATAGATTACAGGATTGAGTTGATCAAGTGATATCAACATTTTATTCAAACCAGTATTAAGATATGCACTTCAAAAATTATTCAATAAAATTTGAAAATATAGTTGTACTACGTAGAGTGTTATTACACATTACATTTTCTAATGAACTATCGGAATAATCTTTTGGCAATTCTACGAATTCTTCTTCTCGGCGGAAACTTTGTGCTCGGTATGCTTTTCATCCAACATATCGTGTTCGGTGCAACCAGGATAAAATTTAGAGGTAAGAGCATTTTGACAAGTAAGAAGAAACAGTTGACAGTTGAAGAAAAAATTGTGTTAATACAATTTTTTTTGCACTATTGTTGTAATTTTATTTCAAATAATTTTTGTTTTTGGAAAATATACGTACGATTTTTTCTACTAGATGGAAGGATGAATTTTGTTTCCGTTTTCCTTCGTCACCCCCCTAACATATAATATGCCTTTTTCTGCTGAATTCCACTATATATGTACCATCACTACATACGACCATTTTCTGTTCCCATTTCCCTTATATGATTACTCTTTCCACTATTTATATTTTGCTTTTCTCATGTTAGGTTAACGAACGAACTCTACAATAAACATAGGCCGCGGTTATATTGGAAATTTTTCCTGCCGAATACTTTGTGCTCGGTGTGCGACACATCAAAATTGTGTTGCAATTTCGTTACTTATTTTCTATTAAACCATACATTTTTTCGAGTGTAAATATTTTGTTCCGTTCCCTTTGTGGTGTTATTCTGTAATGTCAGCATTTTAATCTGTTATTTTATATTCATACGCCTTATTTGCAAATTCTGTGGGGCGTAAAAGTGAACTTCGAAAATAAATTTTCCAAGTAGTTAAAAATTAGCTGAAACTATTCTGCAAAACAATTATATTGTGCGCTTTTGTAAAATCGATATTAGAGCAGAGATCACGATCCAAAATAATGGCAGCGGAAATAAAACCAGCGCAACGTAACACTAATGACCGTTTTAGTACATCAAAGAAGCCCGAATTATTGAGTAAATTAGAAGGAAGCAGCGATGATGTGAATGCAGCGATTTTAATTCCAGGAGAATATGGCGTAATAAGTGTATCTGATGATAAGTACGTGTGTGTAGTATCTTAAAAATGTAATGTAGTTCTTATATTTAACAAAATTCCCCACAAACACCACTTCATCCTTAGAACTGTTCGTGTTTGGGTTAAACGCGATTCCGGTCAATACTGGCCCAGTATTTGTCAGAATATGCCTTCGGGTTGCACATCTATAAGCTATATTCAAGAGTGCCGCTCTTTATACATCGGGCAGGAAAATGGCACCATTACCCAGAACACACTTTCAGAGGACTGCAACAGACTGTCTTTTGTACGTGACTTTTTGGCACATCAGGCGCGTGTTGTCGAAGTTGCTTATTCTAAACCTCACAATTGGATTCTATCTTGCGGCAAGGACAAGCTGTTTGTTTACCACTGTACTGAAACAGGGCGTCGAGTGGGCACCTATAATTTCGAAACGCCATGTACTGCTCTGCAGTGAGTTGAGCGAATAATAAAATTTACCAACATTTTAATTCTAATTTTCGTTTTAAGATTCGACGCTTTAGCTAAGTATGCTTTTATTGGTGACTATGCCGGTCAAATTACTATGTTGCGTTGCGATTCACAAGGTGTACAGTTGATTACCACTTTCAAGGGTCATACCGGTAAAAATTTTTATTTTTTGCTAATTATTTATAACTTGAAATGTCATCTTTGCTCTTTACAGCTAGTATTCGTTGTCTTAAGTGGGTCGAGGGTCCTCAATTGCTTTTTAGCGGATCCTGCGATCAATCCGTAATTGTTTGGGATGTAGGTGGCAAACGAGGAACAATTTATGAGCTGCAGGGTCACAAGTTAGTTTTTTGTATGCTGTTTATTTTGGTATCAATTATCAATTCTGTTTATCTTTTTGTTTTTAGCAATAAAGTTACTTCACTCAGTTATGCAAATCATACACAGCAACTGATTAGCAGTGGAGAAGACTCAGTTGTTGTATTTTGGGAAATGAATGCCATGCGAAAAGAGGTTCCAGCTTGGGTTGAATGCAACAACTGTCAGCTTTGTTCACGTCCATTCTTCTGGAATTTCCGTTCTATGATGGATCAAAGACAAATTGGTAATTTTATTCGTTTCGTAATTATGTATTTCTTAGCAGATAAGAATTTATTTTGTTCGCCAAAGTAACAGTAACAATTTACGTCCGTCCAATGGAAACAAATTCTGAATAATTCCGATTTTTTACTGTGCAGAGTATCGAATGCATGCAGTGTACACGTAGCTGTAAACCTCATAACTGCGATTACATTTGTTATCACCACTCCCGATATCACGCCCATACAGTAAGTTTTGAGAGCCTGTAAGACGAAAAATTACTCACTTCTTATCTCTTATTAAGTGATATATATCAGGCTCTATATCCCCTGATGATTGATAATAAATTTCGGTTCAAAAGAACCCTTGTGTAAATTTTTTGTCCATTTTTCGCGCTGAACTATTCGTTCTATAACGTTCTCGCATGATTTTTATAGCTTCGGCGGTACGAACGCAACTTCCTAGGCCACTATTTTCACGATCGCTTATAGAGCCAGTGTCGATAAACATCTTTACAGTATAATAAAAGAAATTCCGCTTAACTCCGAGGTGCCTCAGCTCCACATTTTAAACCATTTTTGAATTTATTAATAATTATGATGGGTATGTGTGCCATATTGATAAATTTGGACTAGCGCTTCCAATTCAAATTAAATTAATGTTTTTAAGTAATTAAACAAACTAATAATTAACTAAGGCTATTTCAAAATTTTATATGAAGACAAATTGGGCACATAAGATGTACATAAAAAATTAGATTCGATTAGTAACTATACAGAATACTCACCGAATTTAATAAATATTTATTAATTTTGCCCAAAATGTAACCACTTACTGGTTCGATCCATTGGAGCATTAATTAATTAACAAATTTTTAATTTTGAGAAAATTCTTATGGTACATTTTTAGGAATCAGACAACATCATTGTAGACATTGTGGAAAAGCTGTTTGTGACACTTGCTCATCCAACAGAATTAATATTCCAATAATGGGTTTCGAGTTTGACGTGCGATGCTGCGAGCCTTGCTTTAATCAATTACAAACTGTTGAGTATGTTTGTGTCACTTGTTTTAAATATGATGAATTTATAATACTCTATATTGCAATAGGAGACCATCATTAGCATCTTTTCATGATGCCAAACATTCAGTTGTTTACATGGATCTTGATGAAGAACGCAAGCGACTTTTAACTGTTGGCCAAGATCGTGTTATTAAGATTTGGGATCTATCTACGATTTGGGCTTAATATTTCCCTACACCAGGCTCACCTTCATCTCCATCGATGTTTCCATCGGCCAACACAATTACTTGTGTTACGCTAAAGTCACTCGCAAAACATTTCAAGGAATATCCTAAGTGATAGTGTTGGAGGAGACTCATTCGATCATCCGATGGCGGCGGTAAATATAGAAATATAAAGAGTGTATAGTTGATCAAACTCGTCATGAAGATCTTCTTAATATTTCGCTGCCAGCTTTTGTATATTACCTACTACTACTACTTACTACAATATAATCAGTTTTATTGCAATTTAAAATAATGTCCCGAGGACTAAAATGTATTCTACTAAATGTGAAATGGAAACTATCTTTATATTTATTGTTCTTGAATGACGCTCCACATTTGAAGGAATTATTAATATATTACATTTAAAAATAGTTTTTGATATTTTCGAAAATGATAATAAACTTAAACTATCTCAAAATATCAAAATTATTGTCGTGTTCATAGCGAATACTGAATTACGAAGAGGCAAAATCATAAAATACCACAACGAAAGCAGTGAATAAGAAAATGTTGCGGACGTTGGAATAGAGTTAACTAAGCCAAGAATGTTATTTTAATCAATGTGTTTCGTTAGGTGTGCCTTTATTTTTTTTGTTGTGGCACAATAGTTTATGAAGAATAGCAAAATGTAATGATTTTCTCGGTAAATTTTTACTCTTGGTTTGCCATTGCCTGCCAGGAAGTGTTGGATTGTAGAGCATTTTTTTTTTAACGATTTGAACCGCGGGCACTCTGCGTAGGCCAACGCACTACCAACTTCACCACGGCGACTACTGTGCTTGCAATTACTTAGTAAAAAATATGTTTAAATTGCTTCTTTTTTGGTGCTCGTTTGTTTTGTTTATATGGCCATGTTTGGAAGTTCATTATTTCGCAGTTCTTAGGTCGGTTGCAGTTGAAACTTCCTTTGGAGTTATAACCGAATGATGATTTAAGAACTAAACTACACATATAAGGAGATATCTGTAAAAATAAATAATTATAAATTTTCCGAAAGATGATAAAAAAGATTACAAATAAAATAAATTATGTGGTATATAAAAATAAATAAAAAAAAAGAAATGATGCAAACATGTATCAAATGTAGCTTAGCGGACGTTCCGCGTTTGCGGATTTAATAAGTGGCCCCGTTGTACATACGATCAATTTCTTTACAGATATTAACGTTAGATAAACGTAACTAACTATGGGGACACTTGAAGATTCTAGTTATAGTACGAGACGTCGGAGCACATCCTTCTGCGCTGCGATGCATTCCATTATATGGAAAAAATATATCTCGGGGATTATTGGCCAAGTATTTGTGGCATCATAACCATTGCACCGAAATCCAAACTGAATTAATCAGTGAGATTGGCCTGTGTGAGTGTTTATAACTAGTGTTGGGTTTACACCCGAGTATTTACCAAGTCGCGAGTAAATACCCGCTAGTAAATTGGTATTAAAAAAATGGGTATTTAGATGCGACTTGTTAAATACTCGGGTGTAAACCCACCACAATCTATGGCTTTTTGTTTTTAGCGGCCGAATACTTTTTAAATTGAAATAAAATACAAAACAATTGAAATTGGCTTTATTTTAAAGATTTGGTTACATTAATATTTGAGTATGAAGAAAAAATAGAACTTACAATCAGAGAGAAGTTTTCTTGAAATATTCCTAGTTTGCTGAAAGATTTAAAAGACAGTGACTTTAACAAATTTTTATGATATTAAAATGATGTGTGAAAATGTTAATATTAAATGGTTTTGCAATCAGTGTACTGTGTCCGACATTAACACAAAGTTTATTGAAATCAAACATTTAATGCAGAAATGTGACGATAAGAACATAACAAATGCTGATATGAAAAACCTTTTGAAGGAAATTTTGGTACCTAAGCTTTCTCAGTTCAAAGCTAGCGTGGCTACAGTATTTAATACACTTCTGAAGCACAATATTGAAGTTAAAATAAATAAATATTAAGTAAAATAATAAAAGCAGCCCGGTACACCGGCCAAATCGACAGCAATGCCAATGGGATCAGCGAGGTGTTATCTGGTTTGACCTTCTGAAACCAGGTGAAACAGTTACTAGTCAACGCTACCAACAACAATTGACCGAATTGAACCGTGCTTTGCGCCAAAAACGTCCAGAATATCAAGCTAGGCAACACAAAGTGATTTTTCTTGATGCCAACGCACCATGACATCGAACAAAACAAACTCAGGAATTGGTAGATTCGTACACCAGACTTGGCTCCATGGGACTACCACTTATTTTCATCAATTGGGCACGGTGTTGCTGAGCAGCACTTCGATTCGTACGAACAGTTTTTTTTTTAAGCGAGGCGTTCATTAATTGCCAGAGAGATGGGGAAAATATGTAGCTAGCAATCGCCATTACTTTGAAGATTGAATGTATAAATAATTATTTTTAAATGAACGTGTATTTTCTTAAAAAATTACCTGTTTCATACTTGTACATCTGGTAAACTATACTATAGACAAAATAGCCAAAAAAAAAAAATGGTTTATCGAGAGAACTTGCAAAAATTTAACGAAACAATATAAAGCAAAAGTTTATAGATCAATTGTTGAACCTCACTTTATTTACTTCCCCACAATCTTCTTCATTATGAAAAATTCCCAAATAGCAAAACTAACTAAAATGCAAAATAAAGCTATGCGCTCAAAGAAATGCTTTTCAGTTTAAATTGGTTAGTTAAAGCAACAAATTTTTTTTAAACAATGAAATTTATTTCCAATATATAGAACGGACACATGCCGGATTATTTAAGAACAAATATTAAATTCAACTATGAGGTACAAGACATTAATACGAGAAATAGAAAAGACTACAAGTTTTCTCTCTATAAAACAGAGTAAGAAAAAAATAAAAAATTGTCTGTCTTATAAATGGTTAAAATGCTATAATGAATTACCTGAGGCTATTAAAAACAGTAACATTAGTCAGTTCAAAGAAAAACTCTTCGCTCACACTAAATCGTTAGAAATAAGTTAGATGTTGTTTGGATCGTGGTATATGGTTCAGTTAATTACTTAGTCGCAAAGTACTTCTTCAGCGGCAGTACATGTTTAAAATTCTTATGTTTATGAAAAACAATAAGGGTACAGTTATAGATTCTTACTAAGCAGATATAGACTAACTATTGTGTAAAGTTTGGTTGGATTAGCTTGCATAGTTATGGTATTGTATGAGAAAATGGTATTCAAAATTGTTTATTTGCCCTGGGTAAATTAAGTTGTACCTACTAACAAAAATGGAGATTTAAAAAAACTTGAGTCTTCTCCTCCCTTTTTGCCCCACAAACGATAGGCCTTGCGTACAAGTACCGTTGTTTGGTACTGTTATCATTTGAATCTGTAATTTTATATTTGTCTTTCTGTTGCACCATGCTATTACACGTAAAAGTGAAAAATTTAGAATATTAATTTGCTGCGGTGTGAAAACTTAGCTGGAATACATTGGCCAACTTTAATTAACTAAGAACTACATAACTAAATACTATGGCGGATGAAACGATGGAAATGGAGGAAATGCCGGGAACAAGCCAAGGGTCACCACCCAAAAAAATCAGCTTCTACGAACATAAAGCGCTAAAATTTCTCAATGAAATACAACTTAACGGCCGTGTTAATGCTGCAGTTTTTATTCCAGCCGAGAAACGCATAGTTACAGCATCATCAGATAAGTTCGTGTGTCTATATTTAAAAAAATTAAATACTCATAAAATAAAGTAAATTCCCTCGCCAACCCCTTCATCCGCAGAAAATGTATTATGTGGGATTTCGAGCGCCAAAACACTATGCGTAAGATACAATCTTATAATTTGGAATATGTAGGCACTTGCATATGTTATAAAAACTCAAAATTGTTGATTGGAATGTTGAATGGTGCGATTGTCGTGTTTAATTACAAAAATGGTATGCTACACGGGGAATATATTTTCGATGCACACTTATCGCTTATTGTTGATATTCACCTTACTTGGGCTACCAAGCCCCCTAGGATTTATTCTTGCAGTATAGACAAAGGCTTTGCTTTCTTCAATTTAAATACATCAAAACAAATGTTCCATTTATATTTAGAATCACCAAGTTGTGCTTTTGAGTAAGTAACATAAATAAAATTATTTTGTTAACTTCAATTTAACTTCTAAATTCTTAATTATATTTTAGAATGAACATTTCGGGTGTAATAATATTTCTTGGTGAACATTCTGGCCTAATTAGTGTAATTAATTGCGGTATACCAGAGCCAGCGCTTATTTGTTCTTTCAGCGGTTGCAAGGGAACGTACTGCGGTATATTTTTATTTCTCATTTTTATCATCATGTTAATACTTGTATATTTGTTATTTTAGCTCCGGTAAATTGTCTTAAATGGAATGAGAAGCTTCTGATGCTTTTCAGTGTATACGATCAAAGCATAATTGCTTGGAAGATAGAAAAATCGAAAGGGAAAATTATGTACCAATTGCGGGGTCACAGGTAAGTTTTATTAATTGTTCATTTCTAATTGATTTTCCATTACTCGTATGTATGTTATATTCCTACAGAGGCATGGTTGCATCATTTTGCCTTGCAAAAATAACGGATCACTTGATCAGCACTGCAGAAAATGAGAAATTGATTGTCTGGGATATGAAATTCAGTCGAAAATTAACTCCAATTCAAGACACGAGGAGTTACCACTGCAACAACTGTTTGAAAGCTATTTGTCCGGAACTATCTGGTAATATGAAATTACAAATAGCTTTGATAATTTAGAGGCATCCAAAGTAGCATTTTCTTAAAAAATTATGTAGTTCAATAGGAAATAGGATCATGGAAATACATATTAGCGAAATCCTCTATACAATTTTTTGATCAAATGAATTTGATTTTTAGGTTGTATAAGACCCCTGGTGATTTGTTCTTATTGTGGAAAACGTTTTTGTCGTAGATGCTGCGATAATAAACTACCTATTCCTGAAATGGGGCTCGAGTATAGTGTTAAATGCTGCAATATTTGCTTTAGGCATGTGGTCACTAAGTATGCTGCTTATATTCTTTTTGTTTTGATTTAACAATTTAATTAATATTTCAACAGTCAGGTACCACATGCAGTTTTTTGTGATGCCCAGCAATCAGTTCGATACGTGAATATTGATGAATACACCAACAAGCTGCTTATAACTGTTAGTGAAGGTCGTAAGATTAAGTTATGGGACCTTTCTGAAGTTTTGTGGTCTTAAAATCCATGAATGTGATCGACGGCAATAATTCTGTGGCCACAAGTCAAGTTAGGAAAAATAAAAACTTATTGCATATTTTTGATTATAGATCCCAAAATGTTGAGAGTTCTTGAAAAATGTTTCCAATTTAGCAATTCTCATAGTTATTTATTAATTAAACTCCAATAACTATTTAAGAACTTTCAATATTTTGGGATTAAAATGAAAAATATGCAATGATTTTTTATTTTCCATAAGTCGAGTTTAGCTGTTATTCATTAATTGAGGAGTGACGGAACAATATGTCAGAACCTAATGTCGCAATTTACAAAATTAGACAGACAAAATTTAAAAAAAGTCTCTAAAAATAATATTTTTAATCGAGTAGTATTTCCAAAATATATAATACAATTATTATGTTCAATAAATAGCTAATTTTGTTCTGTCACTACTCAATTATGTTATGTATTTAAATCTACTTATGTCAACAAATTATATAAATATATTTTATTTGGAGTATGTATAAATCGAGTGTTTCCTAAATCTGTACTGACCTTACCCACAAAAACTTTAGCTATAGATGACAATGTAAAATTATTGCATGCAAATATCGGATACTAGTTTTTGATCTGGGACGGATTGAGATAGTATATTTATTAAGCACCACATTTAGTGTGGTAAAAAAAATTAAAAAAATGTATCTTTGGATTGAATGTATCATCAACATTATCAGCCAATTGTGTACACTGTTGAAACTAGGCCTCTTCTGGTGACTCCCAACATTGATAGTTCCATTGCTCTCTGAGCTACTAGCGATTTATGACTTGTCTGCTTGTTAAGAGTCAATGTTTCGCAAACGTACGAGATAGCGGACAGCACACATTGATCATATACTTTACTCTTAAGACTACAGGCAAATCTCTTGTAAGGAATTCTTTTAATTTTTTTTATAATCTTTAATTCGTTAAGTGATGCTGAAGGTAGAACACTACATTAATTTAATTATTTTCAAGGAAAATAGCATAAACAAGCAAATTGTATAAATTCACGGTTGTGAATTTGTTATTTTTTTCATTCTGATGCATGCCAAAATAGAATTAGATTAAGTCGATTACAGAGGCATTGTAATGTAATTGTTTTTAAGTGTAATTGTAATGTATTTACGTTTTGACAGATGCCGCAATGTCGTTCCATGGCAGAATAAACATGTAGCCGCTCCAGACATGGCTCTCTCTTCTTCATTCAAATATCCAACCAGCTGTTTTTGACAAGGAAACAAATAATTAAAAAAAATATTTATGATACTACGTGTTTTTCGTCCGTGATTTGAATTATTTTTATATTTTACTAGCGGACCGCATGCACGTTTCACTGTGCATAATTAAAAAAGTAGTTCAAAGCATTTTAAATTTAAAGTTTATATTTATTGTAAAACTCTATGGTAAACCACATTTTTAGTTTTCTTATTATCTTGGCAATAAATGAATAATGCTGATGGTTTGCCTACACGTGAATAGGCTACGTATAATTGTCCATGAGAAAATACTGGATATTCTAAGTTGATACCACAAATTTCCAAAGATTTACCTTGCGCTTTATTAATGCAGCGAATGCAACTCGAACTGGAAATTGTACAGGTTTGAATTTGAAAAGTAAATCTGTTGGAATCATCGGAATTCGTGGTATTAACACGTCTTCACCTTTGAATTTGTACGCTTTGCAATGATTACATACGTCATCCATAGCACCAATATCTACAGTTTGATGTAAGTATAGTGTAATCAATCGTCGAATCATACATAATTGAACGCAGCTCGCTTAACATTTAAATTCCTTGCTGTTTGAATATTCCGAACACCGTCTTGTGCTGCACGTCTCCTTTCAGTTTGTTCACTATTCTGCATATTTCTTTCATTGTGCTGCTCTTCAGTTTCTGCAGCTCGAGCAGCTGCAACAGCTCTTGTTTGAAGTAAGCGCCTACTAAGATTGAATCGTGGTCGGACCATATTGCACGAAAAGCAACTATGTAATAAATGGAATTTCAAAATGAAATTAAAATAGGTATTTTTAAAAACAAAAATAAAAAAACCATCTTACTGTTATCGATTCTAATTTTAGTAACGATAGCACTAAATGATCAAAATCAGCCGCACGCAATGCAAATGGCACAAAAGCAACATGCAATGTTTCTCCAATGTGTAAAAATGTCGTCAACAATTACAAAAAAAAAGCAAAAACGAAAGAATTTCAATTCCAAATTATGCGCAACACGCTAATTTACACGGAACGATCGCTTTGTTTCAAAAAAAACTGTCTCACTTGTGGAAAGATAAGCAAATTGTATCAAAACAAATGATTTTGTTAAAAAAATATGACAATATAAATTTGAAATAAAATTACATTCCTTATGGATGTGTTTTCAATTTGAAGTGAATGCGTTGAGGGGTTCAAAAGTTATAGGCCTTTTACTCTTTTTGCGGGCGTGGCAGTGAGCGGATAATAGCCTATGTCCGTCAGAAAAGCTTGTACTTTAACATGAAAGTTGAATTTAAAAAAAAATCTAACCGTTTCCGAGATCATTCATCACACACATAACATATATTCATTTATATATATATAGATTTGAAAATAAGTAAAATCGAAAACATTGTGAATAGTGTACGTTTATAATACAAAAATGTGTGTTGTATGTTGCGCTATTTGCAAAAACAAATAGCGCAGAAACGACATTGAACTGAGGTGATAGCGCTGGAGCGAAGCATATGAAATGGTCTTTGAATAGACTTCGGTAGTTTGTGAAAATCATTTTTCCTTTAATAACTTTATAATCCCTTCAGAGATTATAAAAAGTTTTTTTAAAATGCTTTATCAACATTGATCATAGACTGTGATGATGTATACCGGCTACAGTGTGCTTTAAATTAAATTGGCTTTCCCTTCGCTTAAGTTTTCAACAAGTTTTCTGTTTTGTGTTAAGTGTTGCTGCCACCGGCGCACTTACTGGGGTTCGGCTGTAATTTCTTCAAAATGTAGTCAGGACTTTCAAATATAATCAAGCTAAATACTGAATATCTCTTGGCCACCATAAGTGAATAGCTCAGGAGACTCATTAGTGCAATTTTGCATACAATTGAGACGATTCCCAGATTAATGCTTTAGTAATATCTGCTGCAACTTCGACGGTTTTCAGCTAAATTTTTTAAGTGGCTTGTCTTTTGGAACTCAGCGAGCTCAGTTGGTACAACGCTTGTTGCGTCTTCCATTACGACTTTTCTTAGTCATCGAAGCAAGTTCTTGAAGCAAGTTTGATAATTACTTACAACAAAATTTAAAATAAATAAAAATTATTTGCCACTTTTGACAATTTTCAACTGATTGATTACTACGCTCAGAGCTCTAAAGAATAAGTCTGAAACAAAATGAAGTCTTTAAAATTGAAAATCGAATTAACCTAACCGAAGATATCATTGATTTAATCGAATATGTTGGAACATATGTGAAATTCAGTTAAATAACAGCAACTTTAAGGTTGCCGATTTTCACGAGAATGCATATTTTTGATATATTTTAGAAAAGTGTCTAAAAAGTAAAACATTTTTAACTTTACATCGGAATATCTAGAAATCTACATGAAATGAAGAAATAATATAATCAATAGAAATAATATATCAGACACCTCATAAAATATATGAGGTGTCTGACGGAAATTTCGTGTTGAGCAGTATTATTATTTTATCCGGTAACGGCGTTTCGGTAACGGTAATGATAAAGACAATGAAAATTAATTGGTAACCAACCTGTAACGGCAAGGATAAATGTTTCAATACCTGGTATAGTAACAGGTAAGAAATAACGATTTCATATTTATATATAAATGTATATGTACTTGTGTTCCGGGAAATATGGTACAAATACGGCTCTCTTATTTCCTATGCAATTGTGATATGAGCTTAAAAAATATGGAGCTGAAATAAACTGAACATAGAAACGGTAAAAGCAGTTCGAAAGGCAATTCCGTTCTTAGCTTATCTTAGCCCGTAAGCTAAGACCAGGATTTTGGAAACAGAAAGAATACATCGCAATTTACGACGACTTATATCTTAGGTCAATTTTTTATTTCTCTTTCTGACGTCGAGCGATGACGGAAAGGGGTTGTGCATACTATACGATCAGCTTTAATTAATTAAAATAATTTGGAGGGAGCAAGCTTATAATAAATTATATTTATTATTCTTAATTATTATTATTACTAACTACAATGGAGTTAAGTGAAAATTTGAATTTGGAAATGCGCCACCAACAATGTTTGTATGATTTAGAAGGAATTTGATTGGTGATCATCAAATGAGTAAATACAAAAATTTTTGCCTGTCTAGTCCGTCCCGAAAAGTGTTGCCGTACTCGAAAAAATTACAAATGCGGCGATAAGAGAGTAGTTTTCTTCTTCTTCTTACATGAAATAGATCGTACTTTTTCTTCGGTTAAAAACGTTAACAGTGGCAAACAATCAGCTGTTTGTTTACCAGCTTATTTGTGTTGTGTGAAATTGTAAATTTTTAATTAAAAATAACTAACAATTCCTGAAAAATTTTATTTATTTAGAACAGAAAATGTACACAAATACTGGAAAACTTACATCTTTGTACATTTCTTAACTTTTTAACTACAATTTGAACATTCTCGACAAGTTTCTCTTCTCTTAATTTCAAAGTGGAAGCGGGAACCTTGAGACCCATCGCATAAGGTTTTTCGTTGCGCCAATAATAATAATATTATTTTTTTCATAATTAAACTCAATTAACGGACAACGTGATATGCGAGTACATACATACATTTACTTACAATAACGAAAATAAGAAGGGACAATATTGTGATTGCTTATCCTATGTGTTATGTGGTATTTTGGTGATTTTTCTAAATATTGTTTATAGATAGTGGTGGAATTACGAAAAGTTTTGATAAGAAATGTTTTCCCTTGTTATTCAACTTGTGTTTGGTTTGTAATTTAGTCAATGGTCTTAAGCTCTAGTCGACGTGAGTTCTCTGAAGGAAATATTTTTCTCTCAAAAATTAGATATTATTCAACTGAGATAGCAAGATACTTACTTATACCATTACTAAATTGCTGAAGTATAATAAAATAATACAGGAACTAAATATCGTGATCCACAGATATACCTGACTGTGAATGCATTTAATCTTTTAAAATTAAAATGAAAAAGGCAAACTAGTTTCAATTAAGAAACATTGAAAGTATAGTAGTTAACGAAATTACACACATACATAAAAAATGCCAATTGCAAACATTATAAAATAAAGGCACCAAGTCTTAATTTGGTGACGATATGGTGGATGATAAATTTATCATGTATACAAAGACAACGAATTCTTTTTTAAAAACCGTCCGTGCTTCGGCACAGTTTATTCAGTGAAAACATTTCAAGCTTCTTATTCCAATAACTTAGCACAATTTTTTTTTAAAACACGACTGTAAAATATTTTGGTGTACTATAAATACAATATGTCTTATGAGCTAAAATAAAGAAAAATAAAAACATTCTTCATCAACTAAGGATTCTAATGCATGTATGTATCTTTCGCCCCCTCACCAGCACCACAATTACGCATGCACAAAAAAATGACATCAAAAATTTATGTGTCATGTACACGTGAGCCGTTTTCGGATATATTTTTCTGCCATATATAGAACACTGGTGCGAATTTATTAACATTTTTTAGAATTATGTACATATATCTAGAAGCATCTTTCAAGAATGGGGTCTGGCCTGAAATAGTTCTTTTTGTTTGAATAATAATTCCATTGAATTTAACAGTTTACCTTTTATAACAGGTAATAACAAAAAATAACATGTGCAAGGTACAATTAAGTAGAGCCCTAACGGCACTTGCTGCACCGGTTAATATGTAATGTCAACATTTATATCAGTTATTTTACATTTGCCATTCCGTGTTGAGTTCGGCACAAAATAAATTTAATTTACAATTTAAGGAAGTGTTCGCAAGCAGTAGTTTACAAAATTAATATAGCTACATACTTTACTATATGGTATTTTATGCATTAATAAATTTAATTCATATTAGAGCAGAGAAAAGAAACCAAAATAATGGCAGATATAGTATCAACGCCAGCGGCAGTGGGACATTCAAGATTTGAAGGCATAGACTCAGCGCATAGACTAGTGGGTACATTGTGTGAGAATACTGATCGTGTTAATGCTGCTATTTTCATTCCAAACACGAAAGCCATAGTTAGTGTATCCAATGACAAGTACGTTTGAATTAAAAATGTCATGTAAATAAATAAAATTAGTGTAACGCCTACTTTACACATTCATAGGAATATTCGCGTTTGGCTCAACACCCAGGACATTATGTACGACCTTGTTATTTGCAAGGAATTGCCTTCAGCTTGCACCTCTGTATGCTATGATAAAGAGTACAGCTCCTTGTATATTGGAGAAGAGAGTGGCACCATTTCCCAATATGCACTTTCAGACGATTGCAAAGAGCTAACGTTTGCACGTGCTTATTTAGGACATAAAGGCCGTGTTACCAAAGTCGTCTACTCTCCGGAGCATAACTGGATTCTATCTTGCGGCCTTGACAAACGCTTTGCATATCACTGTTCTAAAACCCTGGAAATGGTAGGCGAATTCGAATTCAGAAGGATGTGCACTTGTCTTGAGTGGGTAAAATTATACTTGCATTTTTAAATTTTGTATCTTACGTATACTTTTTTCATTCAAGTTTTAACGCAGAAAAGAGAAACGCATTTGTAGGTACATATGGTGGTAAAATTTTTATGCTGCGTTGTGAGACTGATGATACATTGCTTGAGAAACTTTTCATCCGTTCTCAAATCCCTCCTGGCTGTAAATTTTAATTTTTACTTCTCGTCATTCATCATTTACATACATACTTATTATATTTTAGCCACTGTTAGCTGCGTTAAATACGATCGGCATCGAGAAGTCCTTTATAGTGGATGCTTTGAACGATGTGTTCTTGTGTGGGATGTAACTTCAGAGAACTTTCCAGAAGAAGAAATTACATTTAGGATGACTGGTCACACGTTAGTTACTTTGGTCTCTAAATAGTTTTACTATTGGATTATTTGAAATGCATATTCGAATAAATTTTATTTTCCTTAAAATAAATATTTTTATGTGTCGTCGTTTAGGTTTTTCCTGTGTTAAAAATATCATTAAAAAGTTTAAAATAAGACCTACAAAATAGTTCTAAGAATACTCATTGAATCATTTTCATATGTACAAAAGTTCTGAATTCTTAATCTTAATTCTAAGTAAGTTTGATTTCTCTTTTTCAATTTTTTAGTTATGACGTTACTTCGATTTATTATATAAAGCGTGCACAGATCTTAATCAGTGGGGGAGGTGATAACGTTGCCGTATTTTGGGATTTGAATTTCACACGAAAAAATATTCCAGAGTGGTTAAGTGCTGAAAACTGCTATTTGTGTAAAAGAAAATACCTGTACACTTTTGTTGGAAAAGGTAATTATATTTAATTTATTATTTTTTCTTGTAGACGCCATTAATACGGCGGTCATTACGTAAGCCCTGATTAAATACAGTAAGAAGACTGAAACTGAGTGATCATGGTTTTAATAACCCGTTTTGGCTGGTTTCCAAACCACCAATGTACGTTGTACATTTAAAAAATGTTACTTATTTTTTTATTCATAAAATTATTTCGAACCAAACACGTAGCCACTGGGTGTTCTCAGGAAGAGGTATTTTGATCAGAACCATTGTATCGAAAAATCCGTGAATCTATGGATTCTATCCACGAGCAAGGATTTTTTGGTTTCACACCAATTTAGTTTAAACCAATTCGCGCAGATTAAAATGTATACATATAAAATTTGGTGACATTATTTTCAATCTAACAAATTTAACCAATATTAATTTAATTTTCAGGACTCAGAGAAGAAAATTGTCTTAATTGTGGACAGTCTGTTTGCCCCGATTGTTCCAGCAAAGAAAGTTATAATCCTACAATTGGGTACGAATTAAAAGTTCGCTGCTGCGATATTTGCGTCAAGGAACTGAATGAATTAAAGTATGTTTTTCTTTGTTTCTTTTTAGTTGACTTTCGATCACTACTTGATTAATATGTATGTTTAATTTACAATATTTATTTATATAGGCAGTCAACGGGACGATATGAACTTCGTACCAAGTGTCCCATTCTAAACATTGATTTTGATGAAGAAAAAAAGCGACTTATAACTGTTGGTAAAGATAATTGTATTAGGATCTGGGACCTATCTCGGCTTTTGAAATACTAAACTCGCTTTCATTTAATTGAAGTTTCCATCTGGCACTTGTGTGCCAATCAGTACATCACTTGGAAAATTACACGAAGTGCCCAAATTTAATAAAACTTCCAAAACCAAAAGATCCTTCTTTTCATTGAATGTAGCCTACACTGAAACACTGTTTCACCGATAAAGCATACATACTCGTAGTACTGTTATATAACCTTCAGTTTTCTAATGCATAAAACTAATTATAAATATTGTCATTGAATGAAACCAACTACGAATTCTACCTCTTAAATAAATGAAAATAAAAATTGAATGTGTTAACTATATTTACGAATTATCTTTAATTTATAAGAAAAAAGTTAAAAATAATTTTGTTCAAAGCTTTGTTAAATTTTTTTATTTTTATTTATACCTATTATTCACCCTTATTGCGGTTGTCGATTAAGAAGTCTATTACAAATTGTTATTTTGAGAGCTGAGTCGACTGTCGAGTATTGAAAAAATTGATTTTGACAATGTAACTTTTGTGGTCGACAGTTGTTGAAAAAAAAACAATTTTCGTATAAGAAATAATATGAAAGAAATAAAGCTAGAAATTTCAGCAAGGTCTTCGCTAAAGTTGACATGAAGCGGGAGTGGACCTTAATTGCTACTAAACAGTTTAGGTTCTCTGGTACGTGAAGGCGATGTTTGATTGCCGGTTTTAAGTCTACTCGACAACAAACTCGAATGTCCAGTAACGCGACTCTCGATAACCATTTACCGCTGCTTCAAGGAGTCAGTGTATAGATGACTAACTCGTGCGTCCGCTAGTATGTCAATCATATCAATCGAATAGTCGTATGCTAAATTTTTTGTGTTTGTGTGACTATTATTTTTTTTTCAAAAGGAATACAGAAGAATATAACTATTAATAAACTATTCGGCAACTCTTTGTTTGACGTTTAATACACCAATCTTGCGGTTAAATGGTACTCTCTGTGTACTAGTATGCACGGACTAGAAATATTTTCAGTCTGTTTGAGTAGACATGCGCCTTATATGTAGTCTGCCGTTGGTTACAGGGTATGCATGCGATTCTGCAACACATTTGCAATAATTAAATACCGCGTTTACCAGTGTAAATACTCGAAATTCATTTTGCAAATTGCGAATAACTGGGAAATTGTTACCTGTAGAAATCTAAATAGCTGGTGAATAAACTACTTTTAGCGTGACCATCGTAATTTTGTCGATTACAGCGCCATCTATCATGAATCGCATAAAATGTTTCAGACAAATCCAATACGCATGATATGAATCTATAATAAAAATATACATAGGTTATTACAAACACATACATATGTTGTAAGACCTCCGCCTACAATGAATTTCGTCGACAAAAGCGCTATCTATCATGAATTGAAAAAATTATTTCAGACAAATTCTACATAGTTTTTAGCCATCAAATCCGAATCTGCAAAAAAAGTAGGATTCTATGTAACATTTTATCCCTTCACATACAAGGGGGACTAAATATAATAAATACAATCTATAAATATTTTTAGCAATTAACGTATTCCTCCTCAGAATGATTAAATTTTGACTTTTTCGTAGAGTGCTTATTATTTGAGACATTGAAAAGTTTCAGTGTTAAAAACTATATATACCGAAAGTAAGACGGGACTATTTTTGGGAATTTACCCTAAGTTCTGTGTACTATATATGGTGACTTATGCAAAGGCTGTTTAGAGTGGTGTAATACGAAAGCTTTTGATAAGAAATGCTTGCCTTTTATATTCAACTTGCGTTTTGTTTGTGATGTAGTCAATGGTTTTTAACTAGTCGACGGGTTCATAACAAGTGCTTCATTAATTAACGCCAGTCTGTCTAGGAAATATTTTTCTCCCAAAAATTAGATATTATTTAAATATTGTAAACGCGATTAAAATCAAAACCAACTAACATAGCAGGCGACTTTTATAAAATAACAAGATTGAGGAATGTATTAAAAAAATACAATAGCTAAATATCGTGATACACAAATATACCTGACCGTGACTGCATTTAAACTTTTAAAGTTAAAGAGGTCAAATATTTTAAAACAAGGAGCATTTAAAGGAGCAAACCCAATATTACATAGCCTACATACAAAATGCCAATTGTAAACATTATAAAAAAGGCATCAAGTCTTATTCTTGGAGACGACAAATTGGATGAAAAAATCGATATTGTATACGAAGACAACGAAATCCTTTTTTGCAAAAACAACGTTTGTATTCATCCACCGACCGTAGCTCGCCAAGCATCTGATATAGTACACTATCCGGGATACTTGACGGTGACGACAAAAACTTTCGTTGATCAGTATAATAATGCCAAGAGACCGACCCTACTTCTTACGTGGATTCCGAATTCATCGCTACTGTAAGTAGTACAAAATAAAATAACACACACACACACACACTCGTATTTTAAAGGAAACTACATAAGTATGTGCGAAATTACGTTTACTCTTACATGACGGTTGCAAGTCCTTAGTATTTATTATAATTTGCTAAAAACTTTCTCATCTCATTGTTTTCTGAAGTTAAAACTAAAATTAATGGCTAGTATAAAGTAGAATGGAAAATGTTTAGTAGCCCCTCTGGATCCAATACTTTATGTATTACTTCTTCTTTTAATGGCACCACAGCCCATTGAGGGCCTAGCCCTTACACTTATTCCAATTTGACATTGAAAAGGTCATTTTGATCTGATTCTATAAAAGACGTATTTGGATAAAAAAAATTATATATTCTAAATTAAAACAGCCATATTAATTTAAAAATAGGCATATTGACCAAATCAGTATTGAGTCAGTACTAGATTATATGATAGGAAACTATAAGTTATTCATACTTGAACTTGTAATTTAGACATAAAAATAATTCAAATTCACTGAAAGATACATCTATAAAACGAGAAACTACCAAATGATATTTGGAGTCATAGGAATGGAGTCAATATTGAATCAGTGTCATTACCTAACATAAGACGGTCAGTTACTCGAACATGAGTATGCAACATGCAACTAAAATAAAATAGTTCAGAATCGCCAAAAGTTGCATCTAACAAGAAACGTTTTGTTATAATTCCTTTCCTATTACATAGATTGATTCAAACTATCCACACAAGTAAGGAGCGTACACGAAAAAATTTATCCCCCGAAAAATAAGTGTTTTTCATTCAAAATAACAATATTTTTCGTTAAGTGTAGTGTTTAAAATTGTGTTTCTGAATTTCTGAAAAAAGTTCGTACCTTACCACTAACTCCTTTCATCATCTCTTGCTCAGTTGAAGCACTGACTTTCTTGGCTGATTCATAAAATTTTTTTTAAATTCGTTTTCGTTTTTAGCCATGCCTTTTGTTTTTTTGAGGTATCGCTTTACCATAGCCCAATGTCACTCATTGGACGTAACTCTGGGAAATTTTGTGGGTTGCATTACTTTGAGTCAAGAGTTACTCTATTATCAGCGTACTATTATATTAACCATTACTTTCTTGGCATTATGTGACGTGGTCGGGAGAATACTGGAAATTATGGCTTCTTAAAAATGCTAAGACACTTTTTCAAGTACTCGTCGATGTATACTTCTTGATTTATAGACCCAGTGGTAACAAAAGTTTCAATAAAATTTTTTTTGGAAAATTTAAACTGTTTTTGGCTTCTGAAATTTTTACGGGCTTTACCTTTAGCTTGGGCTGTGTAAAATTGCTGAAAGTCACCTTTCACGTAGATTTCATCAACCATGATGCAGCTGTTAAATTTTGTGAGGGAATTTACGTACAGCCTGGCTTCAATTTCCTTTTCTTCGGTTCAATCTGGAAACTTTTACACCTTATATGATTTAAAATTAAAATTTTTTTAATTTTTTCAAGTTCCAAGTTTGGAAGCAATATCGCAAACAGATACATTTGGACTTCTCTTCAAGTGGGCTTTAACTAAAGTAGTTAGTTTTTTGTCCACTGGACTACAGATTTATTTAAACTGTTTTCGATATAGAAACTGCCTTCGTTGGTTGAAATTTTATAATGTTCACTTGGAACTTGATAATTACAATGTCTGCTTCCACACTCATGTATACTCCGATGCATACCTCTATGTAGATTTTAAACATTATAATTTTAAATACGAACTACATCCTTAAACATATGTTAATTCAAATGTCTCACACAGAGCACCTCATCATAATTTGCCACAGGATGAAGTGTATGGAATTAGCTCTAATAGCAATATAGATATTACAACTATAGCAGAGGCAAATACGCAGATACACCACAATGGTTTAGATGATGCTGTCATCGATATGCTAGAATTGAAGAATGAACTTCAACCATTGTTGGGAGGACATACCGCATCCATAGATGATTTGGAAGTGCTGCTAAAAAAAAATCCAATAACATCGGTTAATATAACCATTTCTAATCCGCAAATCGAGAATACCAACATTCCACAATCGTATAACTGTGTAGTCGTAGCTGACCATGATAAAATGCAACTTAATTCTGATGGCTCCATTTCGGATGACAATAATCCCAACTGGATGACGCCCGAACTTTTAGCGTTTAAACACAATTTGGCTTTTCCGGACAGTGCTAATGCAACACCGACAGTACGACGCAAAGCAGTAATGAAATGTCGACGATTCTCGGTAGATCTTAGTCAAATGCGTTCGTTGCGTCTTTTCTTCAATGATGACAATTGTACTTCAGGTCAACTTGTAATAGCCTCGCGTGAATCCCAGTACAAGATTCTACATTTTCACTATGGTGGTTTAGATCATTTAGCTCAGGTACAGGTTTCTCTAACTAAATTATAATTTCGATTTCTAACTCCAATTTCTATGATATTTTAGGTGTTGCATCAATGGCATTGCTTTTTGCATAACATTACACTTGCTCCCGGCCAAGAAAAACAAAATTTACCTTATCGTCAGTTTATGGTGTGTCGGCCTGAAGTCAAGAAATCTGAACTGCACCCGGATGAGGGTAACGTTAAAAAAATTACAACAAATTTCTTTTACGGCACACTACTCAACGAGACAGGTCAAATTGACGACGATTTGCTGTTACGCAAGTGCGTCTTTTTTGGTGGACTCGACAAAAGCCTACGGAAAACAGTGTGGCCTTTTCTACTGAAATGTTACTCTTTCTCATCCACTTTTGAGGATCGTGCTTTACTTATGGACATCAAACGCCAAGAGTATGAGGAAATTACGCGCAAACGTTTATATTCCATGTCACCAGAGGAGCAAACTCAATTCTGGAAAACAGTGCAGTGCGTAGTAGAGAAAGATGTCGTACGCACAGACAGATCAAATCCATTTTTCTGTGGCGATAACAATCCAAACACTGAAGTCATGAAGAATATACTCTTAAACTATGCTTTTTACAATACGGGAATATCTTACTCACAGGTGATTATTATTGCGTTGTAAATTCAAACGTGCTACCTGTACAACATTCATTTATTTCCATGTACAATTCATTTCAGGGTATGAGCGATTTACTTGCGCCCGTACTGTGTGAAGTACAAAATGAATCCGAAACGTTTTGGTGCTTCGTGGGGTTAATGCATCGTGCCTTTTTTGTATGCACACCAACCGACAACGATATCGATCGTAATCTTTGTTACTTACGAGAACTAATAAGGATAATGCTGCCTCGCTTCTATGAGCATCTACTAAAGCACAGCGATAGCATGGAGCTGCTGTTTTGTCATCGATGGCTACTGCTTTGTTTTAAGCGTGAATTTACAGAGGCAGTCGTTATACGAATGTGGGAAGCGTGCTGGTCTAACTACTTGACCGATTATTTTCATCTGTTCCTCTGTTTGGCTATAATAGCTGTTTACGCGGATGATGTTGTCGCTCAAAATCTGCGAGCTGATGAAATGCTACTGCATTTTAGTTCATTAGCCATGTACATGGATGCACAATTGATCTTACGGAAAGCTCGTGGGCTTTTACACCAGTATCGACAATTGCCGAAAATACCGTGCACTCTGAGTGGCCTCTGCAAGCGATGTGGACCGGGAATGTGGGACTCGGAACATAGACCAGCACTAGAATGTGTCGGACATACAGACGATGAAAAATGTTCGTTAGCTATTGATTAAATTAAAACAGTTGCATACATAGTTATGTAAGAAAGAATAGTTAAATAGTTTCCGATTGCTAGTACTTATCGTTTTGTTCGCTTCTTTCTGTATTATATTATCGAAAATTGCAGTTTTGCTAAATTACATACTTATATAAAATTGAATTAATCAAGCGTTAACCTTTGCAAAAAGGTGTGCATGGGTGCACACACACTCACACACACATGTACATTTAAACATAGCAAATAATATTTGCAGAATATGCAAGGAAGTTATTATTTTAACTATAGCCGAAAGTGATTTATAAAATCACATTAAGCTAACAAATAAAGTATATACGCTTTAAAAATTAACTTTAATATCAAAATAAATATTTTTCGGTTTGCCTGCGATGACAATTTAAACGTTAGCTTGATTGAAATCATTTTATATACTATATTGGATTGAAAATTTATAACAAAATAGTAAAAGATGCTTCACAGATCACAGATCTCTGCACTTCTTAGTCAACTATTTTCAAACTTGTACCTGTTATTTATTGTAAGATTTTGAGAAGCGGGCACTGAATTGAAGACTAAAGTAGAATTACATAAATTAGGAGTGAATAAAAACTCACGAGTCTTCTTTGAACCACAGGAATTCATCACAACAATTAAGAACTTTTGTTTTTCCACAAGAATCATTTTCAAAATTAAACACAATACCGTAAGCAGAATAATGATATATGAATATGTATGTATATTAAAAATTATATTGTTTAAACAAAAGCTCCGCTGCATTATATAAGTCCATCCTATTTCATATTCAAATACATTAATAGTAGTCTATTGCATTGCAACGGACAAGGAATTTGATTCAATATCAAACACCAACTCCAATTTTACTAGTAATATTCTTAAAAAAAAACTCAAGCTATTGAAAAAACAAAAGTGGACTTTGTATATTTCGCAGGATATACTTGTTTTTAAGGCTTTTACCACAATAATGGTAACTTTCGATCGCCTTTACATATGCGTATTTCAAATAAGGCACTCATCACCTTTTCATATTACAGTATGAAACTAGAACTATAGTTAAAAGTGTACTCAGGTAAGATAGAACGGACTTATAGAATAAAACGGAGTGTTAGTAAGAGCTAATAATTTGTGAAACTGTGCCATTGATACTGTTTACATTTGAGGCAATTGCTCGATGGGCGTTGTAAATTTAAAGTCTTCCGGAAACAGTTTAGCTGCATGTGGATACATTAGTTTATACGATTGTCTGATAGTGACGTCCGCTACGCCAGCAATATCGCCAATTTCCTTCTGGCTACGTTTATGTTCAGACGCCTGTGAACAAAAATTTAAATGCAATAACACAAAATATTAAATTGAAGTCATTCGTTTCAATACCTGTGATGCCATATATATAGCAGCAGCGGCTACCGATATTGGAGACCTGCCAGGTACTATATCCATTTCGACAGCCTTTTTAGCAATATGCGTTGCAGCTCGTTGAACCATATTGGGGAGATCTTTAAAAAAAAAAACATTCCAAAGTTTTAAATCAATTTGACTTCACAAAAAAGTTTAACTAACCAAGATTTGCACAGAAGCGTGACATAAAATCTGCAGTAGTAATAAGGTCGACACTTGTTTCCAAAGCTTTAAGTGTTAGTTTAAAACAACGTCCAATTTCTTTTTTGCTTATTTTGCTAACTGCGCAAATTTCCTTGAATGTACGTGGTACACCCTCTTGACGACAAGCAATATACAGGCAAGCTGAAGCCTTTGCGTCATTAGAACGTCCTTTAAGATTTTTACCATCATGAACCTGAATCAAGATTTGAACATAGATACATCAACACAAAAAATTCGGTAATAATAACAAACAAAAATATGCTACAATAATAAAATTTGGTGTACTCGCACCTGCTTGAAGAGATTATTTGCACGATCTACTATCGTTTTCGGTAAATTTATGCGGTCAGCCATTGTAGAAATTTCCTTAAAAGCAGAAATCAGCGATCTATCTGAGCTGCTCATTGTGCGTCTATTTTGGTATTTAGGTGAACCAAATGAGTCAAATGAGGCCGAACCTGTGCCAGGTCCAATAATCGTCGACAAATCGCCACCGCTAAGAAGTGGATTTTCTGGACCACCGACACGACTGGGATCTACGCCACTTTTCTCGTTGCTAAATGTACGCCATTCTGAGCCTACATCGATGACGCGATCGCCCACTACTAGTCCGCATTCTGAGCAAATCATATCACCAGCACGATAATCCTCAATAAGAGGTGCATCTGGATGAGCGTAACAGCACACCTTATTACTTGCATCTGGTCTGAAATTTGTATTTAATTTTGTTAACAATTAAGTAACCTGTAAGTGCTTGTATTCAATCTAAGCAATTTGAAATTAATTTCCAAAATCAATTAATTCAATTTATCGTATATCGTATCTACAATGTAGATATGTATATCCAGTATTCGGTAAGTTCATTTGAGACAATTTTGATTTTCAATTTTACTTATTCAATTTCACACAAAAGCGAATTAGGCACGTGGCTGCAAATTTCTTTTTCTGGAGACATTTTTATTAATCAAAGGATTTCAACCTTTAATCAGTTTTAATAATGTTAAACATGTTGAAGTATGTATAAACAAACATTCTGATGAAGTAATAATAAATTTCATCAGACTTTACGGAGTCCAAAAAAAAATGCATCCACATTATTTACTTAACAATGAATATTATTCCTTCAAAACTTAAAACATGATCGACGAAAATAAATTAATTATTGCTACCATATTAAAACACATAAAAAAGATAAAAGAAATGTGGAATGTCAACGTCACGATTAAATTTGTTTATTTGGAGAGGTTTTAACTCTGTCGAAAAATATTGCTGGTATTTTTCGTACAACATTACGCTCACATATGTTCGATTGTTGAAAAATATTATATACTCATCAGAATAATGTACAGATTATTGTCTTCTCACCTGGATGTTGACATTTTTAATTAAAGTCTGAGAATCTATCTTTTCAATTTGATTAATATTTTTTGTAATTATTATAAATTTTCTAATTTTCGCTTCTCTTTTTTCTTCTACTTTGCTTCAGAATTCCATGCCGATTGAAAATTAACAACGTCGAAATTTACAAATTCAATTCAACGGCGCACAGAGTAACGCTGCATTTAGAACGCCTGAACGAAAGAAGATTCTTTCGCGTATAAATTGTAGCTAATACATTTTCATTCGCCTAACCATATGCACCGGCCGAACAAACATCAGAAGCAATCTTGTTCACTCGCCCGATGTAGATGGCAATTTTAATGTTTCCAAATATCACTTTAATTTTTTTTGGTAAAATGCACAGAAAATAAGCATATGTTGTCAGTATTACATTGCACTATAAGTTAACTATGTTTTTTCTTCATTTTCACAATTACACAACAGCCACACAGGATGCGCCAAAAAATATCGAACTCAGACTTCCCATCCCGAACGAAGATTTGTTCATTCGTTCAGAGTCTGTAATCATTTACACTCCCTGAACACTGTTTCTGAACACTTTATAGCCAACACAACGTTGAACGCTAAACTATTTACACCGGCCGAACAGGTGTAAACAAATATCGAAAGTTAAACTTGAATATTGTTTGAAAAACTGTAGTGACAAAATATTAATTAAAATATGTAAACTTTGAACACAGGCAATTACATTTGTATATCTAAGAATCTTCTATTTATTCTTTTGCTATTAATTCTCGATATTTTTGTAACGATTTAACAATTTTATACACTTGAGACAAGAGATGGGAAACATATCGATACCTGTCGACAATTATCGTTAAGCAATAATATTGAAATGTATCGACAACAGGATTACCGTTGGAAATTTTAAGATAGGGTCGAAATGGATAAAATGTTTCCGATTAATTTACAAATTTCAGTCTCATCACTCAAAATTAAATACCCAATATTTAAATACAGCACACAGTCTTATTCTGTCTTCAACAATAAACAAAAAAGAACAAGGGCATAGAAGTTTTTATGGAAAATTTAGACAAAACTAATATGTATTTATACAATAAAATTGATTCAGAAAACAATATAATATAAATTGAATAACAATAAGCTTTTCTGCCAAAAGGTGCAGTGCTGCCAAACAAATTCATTACTGAAAAATCCCGAAAAAATTTAACTGTATTTAAATTACAATCGACAATTAACTTAAAAGCCATTTAATTTTTTGATCTTAGTTTAGTATATATTCTAAAATGAAAAATAATAATATATAATATAACTAACTAGGTAGGTCGCTGTGGTGTAGTGGTAGTGCGTTGGACTGCTACGCAGAGTGTCCGGGGTCGAATCTCGGCACAGGCAAAATCAAAAAGTAGAAAAAATAATTTTTCTACACGGCACCACCTCTTGGCAGGCAATGGCAAACCTACAAGAGTAAAAATTGCTATGAAAAGCTTTTCACTTCGCCGTTCGGATTCGGCATTAAACTGTAGGTCCCTTCCATTCATGTACAAATATAACACGCACAACATGAGTGGATGCGAAAAGCTCGGCCTAGGCCCTCCATGGGTTGTTGTGCCATTAAAAGTAAAGTAATATAACTAACTCTTGACCGCCATCTATGTATGCTTTCAGCCTTAAATGTTGTTGGTAACGAATATCTGAACTACTGTAATTCTTAAATACAAAGTTGTAGTTATGGGCATAATATGGTCGCCGTGGCGTAGTTTGTAGTACGTTGGCGGCCTGCTACGCAGTGTCCGAGCTTCAAATCTCGGTACAGGCAAAATCCAAAAGTAGGGAAAACAATTTTTTTAAACGGCACCACCTCTTTGCAGGCAATGGCAAACCTACAAGAGTAAAAATTGCCTATGAAAAGGATTTTCACTTCGCCGTTCAGATTCGGTATAAAACTGTAGTTCCCTACCATTCAAGTACAAATATAACACGCACAACATGACTGGATGCGAAAAGCTCGACCTAGACCCGCCATGTTGTAGCATTGAAAAAAAAGAAAAAGAAACTCGATCTGACACCCATCAGTAACCGTCCGTGAGCTAACTACCTTGAATGAACGGTTCTGCATAGGAATCCTCAGTAAAAGCCTCGAATATGAAAACACCTCAATGTTGGCAATCCCCGCAAACGACAAAAGGACAATGATTTACGGATATGCACCTGGAAAGTCCAGCTGGTAGATGTTCTTGAAAGATATCGAGCTGACATTAACGCTTTATACGAAATGCGATAGACTGGACAGAGTTTCCGATTACCCAAAATATCATCCTGTGATATCTATTACAGCTGTCATGATTCGAGACACGAATTTGGTGTTGGATTTGTGGTTGGGAAGAGACTGCGTTACCCTCTTGAGGTTCACGCCCGTTTCCGCATCAATTGTTCAACATCAGCCTAATTAGCGCCCATGCCACGACGGATGAGAAGGACGATACGACCAAAGATTACTTCTACAAGCTCCTCGACGAAACTTATGAGGATTGCTCCCTCCACGATATTAAAATCGTGATAGGCGACTTTAATGTCAAGGTGAGCAAGGAGAGTCACCTGATCCGACGATCGGAAAATTTAGTTTCCACGATGAAGCCACCGACAACGATATTTGACTGATCGACTTCGCAGCGACACGAAACATGACTGTTAGTAGCAACAGATTTCAACATTTCGATATTCACAAGCCCCCTTGGCTGTCCACTGATCAAAACACACAAAACCAGATTGATCACGTTGTGACCGACAGAAGGCACGCTTCCAGTGTACTAAAGGTACGCATAATACCTGCAAATATCGACTCAGACTACTACTTGGTCTGCACACGTCTACATATGTGTAGCAAATCACGTACGGATAGGTAGAAAGAGAAAGCTGGAGCCACCCTGCAACCACGATCTGCGCCAACTACAGTGGGAAAAGCCTTCTTAATATCGATGTATATTTTTATCGTCTGTTCTGTGTGAAGGTCTGAAGCCCATTTTCAACAAACTGATTGGACCTTATCAGAGTGGTTTCAGGCCTGTTAATATTGACTAGATATTAACACTAGGCCAAATCCTGAAAACACCCGAGAGGAACAATTCCGTATAAAACTGTAGGTTCCCTCCATTCATATGCAAATATAACACGTACAACATGAGTGAATGCGAAAAAGCTCTGGTCCTGCATTGGCTGTTGTGCTATCAAAAAAACCTAGGAAGATATCATATTTCCATATTTCTTTTTTTTTAGTAATTTTAACTTTCACAATCGCCGTTGTCAAAATTGTTTCCGGGCAAATGTAGCAATCTGTTTTGCAGACACAAAAGCAGCCCAGGAGCACAAACAGAGTAGTAAAACGCCGCGGGGTTTGGCTATATTAGCTCGTAGTTGTATGTTATGACTTACTGAAGTTGGTATATATTTAATTTTTTTTAAATAAATCAATGTATAAATGAAAAAAGTGGTTTAAAATGCCCCTTTTAGCTCAATATAATATTTCGATATAATTTTTTAGTTAATTTAGTGAAATGAATACATTTAAATAATTTATTAATCAAGTGGCGAATATGCTGTGACTTTAAAATCATTGTAATTCTTCGCTGATAACCGTATAGATAAAATATAAGTGTTTATGTACGATTAAGACTACAGAAATAAAGATTACCAGCATGTTGCTGTGCCATTTGAAATTATGTGAAATATTAAATTTAACTTTTTGTTATTAAAAAAAATATTACTTATTATATTATTATATATTACTTATCATTGATTTCCATTTTTGGTGGACCAACAACGTGTCTGAACGCGAAGAAGTAGAAGAGGGTTTTAAACCTAGTTGCGTTGACTGCGAGGCAAATCGACTCTGATGCAACAAAACTTTTTTTTTTGCATTACACCGCGTTTCCACGAGAAATAATTCAATTCATAACATCTGTCAGATTTCATTTTATGAAATCAATATCGCCGACAATATTTTTGATGTGGGCTTGCAATTTCGTTTCTCAACATTGCGGTTCGTTGCGTCCGCACTTTAGAAAACTTAAGAAAATTAAGAGATTTGTGTAATGAAGGGCAAGGAAGACATAAACCAAAGTTTTGGGTAAATCCGTTTCTCGCACAAAAATCAATGCGCTTATATTCGTCACTCCTATAATTTAATAGACACTCATATTGCCGAAATATGTTTACTAATTTTAAACTTACTTACTTACTTAGCTGGCGCTACAACCGATGATCGGTCTTGGCCGCCTCCACAAAGCTTCGCCAGTCACTTCTGCTATGCGCGCGCTGGCGCCAGTTGATAAGGCCAAGTGCAGTCAGGTTGCCCTGCACCTGGTCTTTCCAACGGAGATTAGGACGTCCCCTTCTGCATGATCCTCCACCGTGGTTCGAATAAAACACCCTTCTAGCCGGAGCGCTTTCTTCCATTCGCTCAACATGACCCAGCCAGCGAAGCCGCTGGAGTTTTATACGCTTGACTATGTCAGTGTCGGCGTACAGCTCATACAGCTCATCGTTCCATCTTATTCGATACACGTCGTCCACGCATACTGGACCGTAGATCTTACGGAGTATCTTCCTCTCGAACGCTCCTAACAGCCAACAGCCTCTCATCATTGATGGTCAATGTCCACGGTTCTGCGCCATACATTAGGACGGGAAGGATGAGGGACTTATAGAGCGTTATTTTCGTCGGTCGAGAGAGGGCTCTACTTCTCAATTGCCTACTGAGCCCGTAGTAACACCTGTTGGCAAGAGTTAGTCTCCGCTTGATCTCAAGGCTGACATTATTGTTGGTGTTTATGCTGGATCCTAGATAAACGAAATCCTTGACGACTTCAAAAGTGTAGTTGTCAACAGTGACATTTTGTCCAAGACGCCGTGACTCTTTGTTTGTTGACACAAGGCATTTCGTTTTGTCCTCGTTCACCACTAGACCCACACGACGAGACTCCCTTTCCAGGTTGGAGAATGCTGCACTGACTGCTCGAGCGTTTTTGCCAATGATGTCAATATCATCAGCGTATGCTAGCAGCATGACACTCTTGTAGAAGATAGTGCCAGAGATGTCGATGTTCGCAGCTCGAATTATTTTCTCCAGCATTAGGTTAAAGAAGTCGCACGATAGGGAGTCACCTTGTCTGAAACCTCTTTTGGTATCAAATGGTGCGGAGAGGTCTGTCCCAATTTTCACTGCGCTGGTGGTGTTGGTCAGTGTCATTTTGCAAAGACGAATAAGCTTTGCAGGGATACCAAAATCAGACATTGCGGCGTACAAGTGATCCATAATCGTGCTGTCGAAGGCGGCTTTATAATCGACAAATAGATGATGGGTGTCGATCTGTTTTTCTCGGGTCTTTTCCAGGATTTGGCGTAGTGTGAATATCTGGTCGATTGTGGATTTACCAGGCCTGAAGCCACACTGATAAGGTCCAATCAGTTTGTTGACGACGGGCTTCAGTCTTTCGCACAGTACGCTCGATAGAACCTTATATGCAATATTAAGAAGGCTGATCCCACGGTAGTTGGCGCAGATCGTGGAATCACCTTTCTTATGGATTGGGCAGAGTACGCTGAGATTCCAATCACTTGGCATGCTTTCACCTGACAATATTCTGCATAGAAGCTCATGCATGCGTTTTTTGAGCTCTTCGCCTCCGGTCTTAAACAACTCAGCAGGCAGGCCATCTGCACCTGCAGCCTTATTGTTTTTCAGCCGAGCAATGGCTGTTAAGACCTCCTCATAGTCAGGCGGCGGTACTTCAACGCCGTCAGTGATTGGGGTTTCCGGAGTGGGTTCCGCAGTGGCGGGATTATTGCCGTCTTCGCCATTAAGCAGCTGCGAAAAGTGCTCCCTCCATAATCTCATTATGCCCTGGATATCTGTCACCAGATTTCCATCTTCATCCTTGCAGGAAGAGACCCCAGTCTTCAAACCAAGAGTCAGGCGTCTTATTCTTTCAAAGAATTTTCGGACCTCGTTCCTGTCCCGCAACATTTCGATATCATTGAACTCGCGTCTTTCTTCATCTCTTTTCTTGCGCCTGAAAAGACGTTTCTCCTCCCTCCTCAACTTTCTGTATCGCTCCTTAGCAGCTCGCGTTGCAACTGACTGCAGGGTGGCTCTGTAGACTGCGTTTTTTGCTTCAGTAGCATCGCGACACTCTTGGTCGTACCACATATTTCTCCGTCGACGGTGGTAGCCTAGCACCTCTTCGGCAGCCGTACGCATAGAGCGGGAAATGTGCGTCCACTGCGCGCATATATCATCAAGTTGAGGGGTGTTTTGCGAAAGGAGAAGTGCAAGTTGGTTGGCAAAGACTTTGGCTGTCTGTTGTGATTGCAGCTTTTCGACATCCAGCTTTCTCTTTGTACCTATCCGTACGCGATTTGCTACACATATACGTGTGCAGACCTTGGCTGCAACCAAGTAGTGGTCTGAGTCGATGTTTGCACCACGTATTGTGCGTACGTCTAGTACACTGGAAGCGTACTATTGATCACAACGTGATCAATTTGGTTTCGTGTGTTTTGATCAGGGGACAGCCAAGTGGCCTTATGGATATCTTTATGTTGGAATCTGGTGCTACTAACTGTCATGTTTCGTGCCGCGTTGAAGTCGATCAGTCTCATACCGTTATCGGTGGCTTCGTCGTAGAGACTGAATTTTCCGATCGTCGGACCAAAGAGACTCTCCTTGCCCACCTTGGCATTAAAGTCGCCTAACACGATTTTAACATCGTGGCGGGGGCAATGCTCATAAGCTTTGTCGAGGAGCTCGTAGAAGTCATCTTTGGTCGTTTCATCCTTCTCATCCGTCGGGGCATGGACACAAATTAGGCTGATGTTGAAGAATTTTGCCTTGATGCGGATAGTGGCTAGGCGCTCGTTCACGGCCGTGAACCTCGAGACTAGATGACGCAGTCTCTTCCCAACCACAAATCCAACACCAAATTCGTGTCTCGACGCATGACAGCTGTAGTAGATATCACAGGATGCTCTTTTGGAGCAACCCTGTCCCGTCCATCGCATTTCCTGTACAGCGGTGATGTCAGCTCTATATTTTTGGAGGACATCCACCAGCTGGATAGAGGCACCTTCCCTGTAGAGGGTTCGGACATTCCAGGTGCATATCCGTAAATCGTTGTCCTTTGGGCGTTTGCGGGAGTCGTCAACATTAGAGGGGTTCATTATCCGAGGCTTGTTTGGAGGTTTCATTGGAGGGTATTTTAACGTGGTGGGTTCCACCAACCAACCATTCATTCAAGGCCATGGAGAAGCCCGCCGCACACATTAGTTAACTCACTGACGGTTGTCAGATCGCTATCCAGGGGACGCCACGAGGAGGCTGTGTGTCGAATTGAAACGTAGAAGCGCAAGGATCGACCATGGACGCACCTGCGACTGTCACGAACTTTACCTTGTGTCCTACGCCCCAGGCCCCCCCCTAAATAATTTTAAACACTCCATTTTAAAAAATTTATTTCTTAATTTAAATGTTCTCGCTTGCGAAAAAATATGTACACAGAAATATAAAATGGCAGTTCATTGTAAGCAATAAATTTCCTACCATCACCTACCTACATTTATTTCTTAACATCAATTTCTTAAAATGAATTATTTATTATTGGAGACTCGGTGTTGTCCCCTTTTTCACACGGCAAGTGTTCTTGAAAGCAAGTTAAGTTTGTCGACGAGAGAGGGGAGACGAGAGGAACAGGTACAGAATTGCTCGTTCCGGTAAGTTTTTTTTATTTTGGCTGTTCGTTCTTTGACATGTCGGACAAAATAAAAGCGGGATTGATCAAAAGAAATCTTGCTGTGTGGTAATACAAGATGGGAATTGGAATCTTTCTGCGTGGAAAAGGGGACTTGCGGTACATCAGAAATTTTGGTTGTCAGCCAGCTGTTTTATGTTCCAACTTTAAGGCAACTAGTAAATTAGCTGATCGGTTGGGTTGCAATCGATAATGCAAAATTGCCGATAGAAACCAAACTGGGCGTAAAGTTGTCAACCGTAATAGGGACATTAATTAATTAAACGCGGATTCTGACAGCAATTATTTTCCAATTAAACCACTATAAAAAATAGATGGAACAACATAGTTGAACTCCTTTATTCATTCAAATCATTGGAAATAAAAATTAGTTTAAAATGTGAAAAGGTAATTTTGATCCACTACGCGGATAATGAATCAAATATAAATCAGATATAATAAATATAAATAATAAATAAATCAAGATATTTTAATATTTTCCATCTCCAAATATTTAATTCCATTTGCTTCATTTATACATTGATCTGCCGAAAATGTACTAAAATTAAAATAAGTCAAAAACTATTCAGCTTTACTTATGTATCAAACAAACAAAACTACAAAACAATTTGCATAATCTTGCTGTAAATCTTTATATCTTATAGGCTCTTTTACCACTAGGTAAGTTTTCTCGAAATTATCTAATTCGCCTTTATCTCGCCATTTCTCTTTTATTACTGGGGCTAGACACGCAGTCGATGTGTGGAAAACGAATGACAGTTGGTTGTAGTGTTTACAATACAATTCAAATTGTCCAAGAGAGGTTGAATGTCTACCGTGAATAACTGTTATGCTTTCTGCATTTGTATCTAATGAGTACGAGCTTATTTTACATTCTCTTAATTCAGGTTTTCAATTTTGGAAGACATATTCTTTAAACTATTTGTACACGTTTACTTTACATTAAGATACTATAGCTAGTGTTCAAATGGAACAAATGTAAGTTTGCTTAGAATCCATGTTCATTAGCTCATTTTACTCGTAGATAAACCAAAGGACAGAAAAAGAAATATAGACATTTGAGATTACGAATTATTTAATTCAAAGAAATTGGTTAAATGTATGAAAGAAAACACAAATATTTTAATATGCAAGTGTTTGTAGTTTACAGAAAAACTAAAATGTACGTTCTAGTAAATACATGTAATTATTATAACATTAAAATGTATATAAAGATGAACATATCTTTTTTAAAAACCTTATTTAGATTTTTTTTCTTCATATATTCTATACAAGCCTATAAACTATTTGTTATTTAAAATACCTATGTTAGTAAATTTTTTTTTAGTTCTTGCGACCCTTATTGCCTTGTGCTAACGGTCGATTTAGTTGGCCACCTGCTCTCAATCCACCCGTATTTCCACCAATGTTACCTTGTGCATTACGATGCCCGAAATTATTGCGATTGCCGCCACGGCCTCCTCGTTGGTTTTGATTTTGACCACTGCCGCCACGTCCTTTATTCATCTCAGCACGATTTCGTGCTTTTGCCTGAGCATCTTCTTTCACCATATCTATAACCTCATCTGGGATGCGAAGATATTTGATAGTGCTTCCTCGTATGTAGCATTCCGGCATGCGCCAGAAACGATCTCCGTCCTAAACAGACCAAAACAAAATATTTATTGGCATATTAATGGAATGTTTCCAGACATATTTAGAACTTACCTTCGAGGTGCATATAACATCACGTAAATTAATATTCATCCAAGAGTCACAGCTGATTAAATGTCCATTGTATGTTTCACCATTTTTTAACTCTACAAGCATGGGATGGCTCTGAGCAGTTTTAAGTAATGATAATGGCAACTAAAACAATTCAATTTATTTTATTTATTAGTCAATAATCAAAACTTCTAATCCATTTTATTTTTACCATTTTTAAGAGAGACTCGATAACAATGTTGCAGATAAAAACTAACAAAGGTAATACAGGTTGTTCCAGATGAACATTTTGCTCACTAATATTTTACCCAGTAGTGCGGCCGATGGTTGACCGCTGTCAAAACTAAAAGTCACCAATGGTAGATAAAATATAAAAAATGTGACTCTTCAAACAAATGTAAGTCGTAGTACCGTAAGGTGCTAGTTAGACTGGTGGTCGCTGTTCGACGAACACATCATATTTTACTTTCGTGCTCGGTGTAGTGGTTACATAGGTATGCGTTACAGAGTTGGTTTTTTGTTGAAATTCAGTTTTTTTTAATACTATATTGTTCGCAACGGCAACACTAAATGGTGTACCAAACAACCTTAAACAATTTTATTAATATGGAGCGTGAAATTAATAATACAATTGAAAAATTATGAAAATAATATAAGTTTTCTTCAATAGTTTTATGAATAATATATTTGATATTTACTTTTGAAAACTAAAAACATTCGCAGCTTCCCTTTTCTGCATATGAAAATAGTAATGTAGAGGTTTGTATGTTTTCCTTCTATTTTACATACATTTTTGTTCTTTTTTTTTGTAGAATAACTCAATGACACCCTGAATACTCAGCGTGCTCGGTGTACATTTCACGCAGCATATCGTGTTGGGTATGAGAGTGAGTAAAAGCTATTTTTCGTGTTCGGGCAACAACAATTGATGGTTTTCGCCGAGTAAAATTTGAATATAACCACAACTTAAGAAGTTGAGCAAGTGTTGTGAGTATGTGGGAGAGTGTGACAGATACTAGCTGATTAATTTACTTTCAAAAATATCCGTTGACTTCGTATCTTTCGCCCTCATCTACGCAAAGTATTCTATGGGCCAGAGGCATAAATCGTATGAAATGGCACTGAATTGTGGGTTGTTTCTACCTCCGAAGGTTGACTTAAATTAATTTTTATAATTGCCAACAAGCACCGCCGGATATGGTTGATTGTGATTGCTAATTGAAGTAATTTTTATCTAGTTAAAAAAATTTTAATTATCAGTAATCATTGAGCACGGACACACGAAACTAACTATGCTGGGTGAAATTGAATTTCGTATCCTAGGACCCTCTTCCTGCAAGGATGAAGACGAAAATCTGGTGACAGATGTCCAGGGCATAATGAGATTATGGAGGGAGCACTTTTCGCAGCTGCTTAATGGCGATGACGGCAATAATCCCGCCGGAATCCACTCCGGAAACCCCAATCACTGACGGTGTTGAAGTACCGCCGCCTGACTATGAGGAGGTCTTAACAGCCATTGCGCGGCTGAAAAATAATAAGGCTGCAGGTGCAGATGGCCTGCCTGCTGAGTTGTTTAAGACCGGAGGCGAAGAGCTCAAAAAACGCATGCATGAGCTTCTATGCAGAATATGGACAGATGAAAGCATGCCAAGTGATTGGAATCTCGGCGTACTCTACCCAATCCATAAGAAAGGTGATTCCACGATCCAACTACCGTGGTATAAACCTTCTTAATATTGCATATAAGGTTCTATCGAGCGTACTGTGCGAAAGACTGAAGCCCGTCGTCAACAAACTGATTGGACATTATCAGTGTGGCTTCAGGCCTGGTAAATCCACCATCGACCAGATATTCACACTACGCCAAATCCTGGAAAAGACCCGAGAAAAACAGATCGACACCCATCATCTATTTGTCGATTATAAAGCCGCCTTCGACAGAACGATTAGGGATCACTTGTACGCCGCAATGTCTGATTTTGGTATCCCTGCAAAGCTCATTCGTCTTTGCAAAATGACACTGACCAACACCACCAGCGCAGTGAAAATTGGAATAGACCTCTCCGCACCATTTGATACCAAAAGAGGTTTCAGTCAACGTGACCCCCTATCGTGCGACTTCTTTAACCTTATGCTGGAGAAAATATTTCGAGCTGCGAACATCGACATCTTTGGCACTATCTTCTACAAGAGTGTCATGCTGCTAGCATACGCTGATGATATTGATATCATTGGTAAAAACGTTCGAGCAGCCAGTGCAGCATTATCCAACCTGGAAAGGGAATCTCATCGAGTGGGTCTAGTGGTGAACGAGGACAAAACGAAATACCTTGTGTCAACAAACAAAAAATCACGGCGTCTTGGACAAAATGTCGCTGTTGACAACTACACTTTTGAAGTCGTCAAGGAATCCAAAGTCATGGAAAGCGTAGTTAACTTTCACTTGGCCAAATATATTTAGCAAAATTAATTGCTTAAAGACCGCAAATACGGTTTCCGCCGAAATCGATCTACGGGCTATCTTATGGCGGTCCTCACCGAGCACTGGTATCATAGAGTCCATGGCTTAGGTAAGAGCAAGGCTGCTGTCCTCGATATTTCAAATGTGTTTGACAGAGAGTGGCATAAAACATTGGGGTCAGGAGTTACTTCACACGATGGATCACGAACTTTCTAAGCGGCCACTCTGTCCGTGTTGTGATAGACGGGATTTGGAGTTCTGATCTCCGCATGATCTACAGCACCTATTTACTTACTTTACTTTTAATGGCACAACAGCCCATGGAGGGCCTAGGCCGAGTTTTTTCTCATTCACTCATGTTGTGCGTGTTATATTCGTACATGAATGGAAGGGACCTACAGTTTAATGCCGAATCCGAACGGCGAAGTGAAAAGCTTTTCATAGCAATTTTTACTCTTGTAGGTTTGCCATTGCCTGCCAAGAGGTGGTGCCGGGTAGAAAAACCACATCACATCTTTCAAAGCTTAGACAATCAAACCTGCTAATTGGGAATTTTAAACGCAAAAGAACCGCCATATATCTTAGGCTTAACAAAAAACCAACTCAGAATAGTCATGTTTTTTCTCTCAGGACACTGTAAACTGGGGGAGCACATGAAGAACTTAGGTATTAATCAGGACTCCTGTAGGTTTTGCCAAAGTAAAGAGGAATCACCAGAACATAATCTAATACACCGCGATGCACTCACTCGCAAGAGAAAAAGATACCTAGGACACTATCACCCAGAAAGTGGGGACATCATATAAAAGAAAAATATTGTATAAAAAAGCAACGTTTTTGTTTCAAAACAGCAATATTTTAAAATATATTTGTTTTATTTTCCTTAAATGTCCTGCTTATAATATGATTTTCTTAAAAGTCGACGGCTATGGGCGTTTTGTGACAGCGATGGTCTAAAGTCAAAGAAGTTCTCATTCTACTACTACAAGTATAAAACAACAGACCATGTGGGGCTAAGACGAAGTTACGCATTTATTAATGTTGTGCTATTTATATTTGTGCATGAATGGACGAAGCGTACTATTTTATGCCAAACCCCAACAGTGAATTGAAAAGCTTTTCCTAGGCAGTGTTTGTTGTTGCTCTTGGAAGATTCCTATTGGAATTGCACAGTAGGATTGTTGTTGGATTTAATTTTCGACAGTTATTAGTTGCAATTTTTCAACCATCCACATAATGTCAATTTATTATTTAAATAAAAACTTAATGATGATGATTCTTTGAATATAGGAAATATTCATACTACATCATGTACAGAATTTAATTTCGATCATTTACGTTTTTTATTATTCTTTTTATCCAATAACTTAGTCATAGGTAATTATTATTTTTATTTTAACATATATTTAATTACTGCAATACTATTATGATTAATTTAGATTACGATAAAAGGTAATTATATATATATATATATATTTAAAATAGTTTATTCCTTTGTCCGTCGAGGCCTGCCAACCTTGCCTTTTCTCGTAGGAAGGGACCCATTGGTCGTCGGTGAATTTTTTAATAATTTTTGCCAATCTTGTTCACAAACCAAACTTGCACCCAACATTGTATATCTGTGTAACAAAAAACGAATTATTTATTATAATGGAATGTTTATTTTCTGAGGAAGGTTTGTAACTTACCTATCACCAGGGCGTAGGCTAGATCCACATTTTGCGCAGGTAAAGCATTTTAAATGAAAAACACAATTTATTATTTGTTTGTGTGGCTTTTGAATGTCTAAACTGTTTAGTCCAGGTATTGCTTTAGCAACCATTTCGTTCGGCGGAATCGTTTCCCCACATCCAGTGCAAGTGCCTGAACAGCCAAACATACTGAAAATAAAAAAGAGTTATAATGGATAAATAATTGATACTTGAATCTGTATTTGACACAGTGAAATTTAATAAAGCGTTCCATCTTTTGTGTTTTCCAGAAACCCTACTCTGGCATTATTTGGCATTATTTTTAATAAGAACTTTAAAATTAGATTTGACAGCGACTCAAAATTTATTTAAATCGAATGTATTTAAGAGTGCATGTACATGTATGTACTTACTTTACTTTTAATGGCACAACAGCCCATGGAGGGCCTAGGCCGAGCTTTTCGAATCCACTCATGTTGTGCGTGTTATATTTATACATGAATGGAAGGGACCTACAGTTTAAAGCCGAATCCGAACGGCGAAGTGAAAAGCTTTTCATAGCAATTTTTACTCTTGTAGGTTTGCTATTGCCTGCCAAGAGGTGGTGCCGTGTAGAAAAATTATTTTTTCTACTTTTTTTTTGGATTTTGCCTGTTCCGAGATTCGAACCCCGGACACTCTGCGTAGCAGTCCAACGCACTACCACTACACCACAGCGACCACATGTATGTACACTGGGCGTCAAATGAGAGTATAAATTTTTGCCCATTGCCAATCTATTTTGTTCACACGTGCACTATTCAAAAATTTATTTGTAAAGTAGACCACGAAGAAAAAAATTTATCTGAAGAAACTAAAAACAAATCAATTTTATTCATTGGTAGTAAGTAGAGATTTACCTATCATTTAACTGTATAGATTAGCTAGTACGAGAGCGAGTCATTTAAAGTTTAAATTTCGTTATTAGTGATTTCTTACAAGATAAAATATAAAAATTAGAAAATTTTTATAATATTACTATTAGATGTGAACTATTAGTGCCATTAGCAATACTTTTTTTCTAATAATTTTTATTCAAAGTGAAAATGTGGAAAATACTCAATTTCAAGCGGAGGGACAAGGAAAATATTGGAGAATTACAAAAAAGGCAAGGCCCAGTATGGAGGAGGCCCGAACTCAAAAATTTCGATTCAAAGTGAACGCCTTATGAAGAGACAGGTTACATTAAACCGAGAAATATCAGCACGAGAACTAAATAAACAGTTGGACTTGGATGTATCTGTCAGCACCGTGTAAAGAAAGTTGCGAGAACTGGGACTAAAAAACTTGGCGGCAAAAAAGAAACCACTGCTTTCCGCTGCCAATCGGAAAAAGATGCTGGCATTTGCAAAACAATATGTGAACATGCCGAATTCATTTTGGAGCAGAATAATTTAGCCTGATGAGTTCGAGCTAGACAATTCCAAAAAAGGAAACGGGTTTGGTAAGTGGTTAAGAAAGAAACCTCTCCTTACGAAAATAAAAAAGGAAATGCGATTGGAATTTATCTACTGACAAATGGCCAAATATTTTGTGGACTGACGAGTAAAAAATTATTATGTATGTTCGACGTCCATTCTTACCATCATCATCATTATAATAATAATCATCATCATTATCAAAATATGATCTCAACAGGTGGAAAATTTGCCACTTGCCGGTCTGAGAACACGCCTATGTTATGAGGTTGAGGTATATTTTGTTGTGCTGATGCGAGTTGATTTCTTTCCATGGAGTAAAGTTTTTCAGCAAACTTTCAAGTAAATCTTCTGCCCTTCGCTTTCGTTGAGAAGCTGGGAATTCAGCCACCTTTATGACTGCCTGGTGCTGTATAATCTGAGGAGCTTCGTTGGGACTCAATGACATGAGTGTTGATGCAATCATTGGTTCTAATGATCTCATTTGCCGTTCATGCTGTCTCTCCGCATTAGTCTTTGCGAGTTGTGTTTCAATAAAATTCGAATTCTGTTGTGCCTCAAGTTGCTTGCGAAGTCTAAATTTTATTTTTTGCACGTTTGCAGATTCTAAATCTTGTTGAGCCTCCATTTTTCGACGAAGTCTACATTCTCGCTGCCTCTCAGCCGCAGTTTTTGTTGGAGATTTTTTCGTAACACAATCGCTATTTTACTAGATGGACAGCGCCCTCTATAAATTAAGTATGATTCAAACTCAGCGCCTTCTATCAATAAAATTTAAAGCATACGCGAATCAGCGCCTTCTAGCAATCAAGTTTGATTCAACTCGTGAATACATGTGGATTTATATGTGCTGCCCATCATTTATGTGTGTATAAATATGCATCCTCATTTTTTTCCTACTTGGTTGATAGAGGACGCTGCCCATCATTGACATATTTCGCTGCGATGATCATATTTTACCCCCTCGTAAATATAAAAATTATTCTAAAGAAGTAAACTTCAAAAATATTTACTGCTTCCAATGAAGCATGCAACCATAATCATTTTGATCTACTCAACTGTGCTGTCGGAAAATTAGAAAATGAGATTATATTCATTAATTTTATTAAATAATCATTATTTTCGGTCCCTTGTATAAATGCGTTCTTTCTTCATTCTTTGTCCACTAATACCGTTGAAAAAAAATACCAAAAAAAAAACTTTAACCATAATTATTATATTTGGTATGTGTATCTGCACACCACCGCATAAACAATTTTTAGCTTATAAAAATCTTAACACACGTTTTACCTAATAATTTTTTTTGGGTGCAAAATTTAAAAATTTCGTTGATCTAGTTATCTTTGAAAAATATGTCAGTTATTATTTTTAATGACAAACATGTTGATTTATTGTGAGTTTGATCAAAATGAGTGAAGAAAAAGAAGTACGTCTTAAAATTATTAAAAATTTTCAAAAAAATCCAAATTGGTCCTACAAAAAATTGGCCAAAGAATTGAAGGTCTGCCGTCAAACTGTTTCCAATGTTATTAAACAGTTTCAAGAGAAGTTGACCATAGATAGGAAACCTGGTTCGGGAAGAAAACAAGAACCACATGATATTGGGAAAACCAAGAAAATAGAAAGCATATTGAAAAGATCTCGAAACACATCATCTAGAAAAGCTGCCCGGTTAGCCCAGTGCTCTGACTATTTTGTGCGAAAAGTTAAAGCCAATTCAGGTTTGAAATCATACAAAGTCCAAAAAGTTCCAGACAAGAATGCTGCAAGAAATTTAGACGCCAAAAGTAGGGCTCGGAAATTAAAAGCGAATTTTATGCAAAAATATTCATGTTGCATAATGGACGAAGAAACGTATGTACTGGCAGATTTTACGCAGCTTCCGTAACATTTTTATGTTGGTGATACTTGATGTCGAAGAACAATTTAGAATCCAAAAGCAGACAAAATTTTCTAAAAAATTCCTGGTATGGCAAGCTATATGCAGATGCGGTAAAAGAAGCAAGTTATTTCTTACAGTGGGCTCTATAAATACCGAAATATACATCAAAGAATGTTTGTAAAAAAGGCTTCTTCCTTTCATAAGAGAGCACAATTATAACGGCGATTGTATGCTAAAACCACAATGAGAACAAATCTGTTTTGAGATAAAACGATTTGAATGCCAAAAATCAGATATAAGATCTAAGCTCTACAAAGAGAAAAAACCAATATCGTCTGCCTTAAAATTTGTGACGGGAGCAATTTGTCACACTTTCTGAATACATTACTACTTCAGATGGAAAGGCTTAACAAATTGTTCCACAATATAATCCTTCCAGTATTAAATGCGCATATAGCGACAGTGGGTGTTTTGCATAATTATTTCTAACGTAGTTGCCATGACATTGAACGAGTCGAAAATGCCAAACACTTCCTGTGTGACTACCAGTCTCTAGTAAGGTATAGATTCAAAATCTTTGGTAAATCATTCCTCTGTGGTATAAGTAAGGAATGCTGAAATTGTATGACCTGACTAAATGATATTGTAGAACTTTTACACTTGAATAGCAATGAATCTTTCCTTTTAACTAATCATTCGATAGAGGTATCAAAAAGCCGCTAATCCATGTAATCCATGTAATTAGAGAAACAACCACTAAACTTATCGTTTGCTAAGATAAAGTTGGAAAAAATCAGCCTACATCATAATTTTTGAGTTGTTACATTAGCTAAATAAGCACACATTTATCGGAGAATTGATATGAATGTGCATTTCATAGTTTTCCCAAACATTCCTTTGAAAAGCACTTCGCGCACTAATGAGCGTTCAAGCAGAAAGTCCAAATTGATTTTATACGTTGTTTTTTAATGTTTTCGATGCTATGATTATGGATTCTAAGTTAACAATTTTATAAGAATGGTAAGGAGAAAGTGTCACCCTGTCACATTTCTCAAAAAACTGACGAATTATATTTTAAAAATATATGGAAGATTACTGACAAAGCCCTATGACGAACTTCTTCTTCTTCTTTTAATGTAGCAATGAATAGAAGGAAGCCACAGTTTTATGCCGAATCCGAAAGGTGAAGTAAAAAGCTTTTCTTAGGCAATTTGTACTCTTGTAGGTTTACCATTGCCTGCCAAGAGGCACTTTCTTTTTGCACTACCGACTGCTCCATGACGACCAACATGTCCTATATCGAACAGCATAATTATTAATTGTATATAAGGAAACCAGCGCACAAACTCTTTGGAATTTGTGCAGATAGCTTATGTACATGTGTACTTAGATGCAGCTGCACTTAAGCTTACTCAACTATAAATGTAAATTATAGTACATATATACCTATGTATGTATACTATAAAATATATTACATACTTACCTCGAATAATCTTTTTTGCACAATATCAGGCCACGCCTTGTAAAACAACTAGAGCCAACATCTGCAAGCATGGCTCCACAGCAATGGCATTTGAGACAGGAATTATGCCAGTACCTCTCTAAAGCGAACAACAGGAATCTATCACTTATTTTTTCTAGAAAAAAAAGCAAAGTAATAAATATGTACTATGTAACATTTTGACAAGAAAATAAGAATATAAGTCTTCAAACAGGGAAAATAGCAATAAATAATTGTCATAAGTAGCATAATAGAATAAAACAAAAGGTAAATTAAATGTAGTTTGCGATTCCTGTTGCTTTGTTCCGTTGAGTTTTGGACGGAATTGCTCGTAATCAAGACTTAATTATTTCTATTGTTCATTGTTTTCTTTGGCTTTTTTCAAGGTGAAGGTAATCTATGCACGTGTGTCTATTCTCCATGCTTTAAATTCTATATTTTAAAGATGAAATCAACCAAGGTTCTTGTTTGACGCTGTCGGGTTTTTTGCTAAATTTAAATTACAATAATAAACTCATTTGATGGTTTTGCAGAGTATTATAGTATGTAGTATTATTTTAGATAAAGAAGAAGACTTTAAGTCTTCTTCTTTTAATGGCGCAACAGCCCATGGAAGGGCTGTCGAGCTTTTCGCATCCACTCGTGTCGTGCTATATTTGTACATGAATGGAAGGGACCTACAGTTTTATGTGAAGTGAAAAGCTTTTCATAGGCAATTTTTACTCTTGTAGGTTTGCCGTTGCTACGCCACAACGTAGTGGTAGTGGTGAAATAAATGACAATACTATAAGGTGAAATGAGGTGAAATGCTTACAAATTTGAAGAATTGCTTTACAAAATACCTGAGCAGCCTCACTGTTAAGCATTAACGTAACACTTGAAAATAAACCAAAAAATTTCCTTAATTAATTGATTGATTTGGAGACTTTTACAGGTCACACTTAGACCAGAACGGCCTGCTGTGGTACAAAATGGTGCTTGCTTGGTTAATTTGTTTTATCATAGTTTTTAGATGATAAAGTCGTTGCTATTGGTCCAATAACAGATTCCCAACACTGGTTTTAAAATTATTCCTTTGAACCAAGGTTTCGAAATACGACTAGGGCAACCAAAAATTTGAAAGTTTGTGTTTTTTTTCAGATGTCTTATTTTAAAATATATAAAATAAATAAATTTCAGAGAAAATCATGACGTTTGAGATAAATATGTTGTGTCATATGTTTGCATATTTTAGTTATATATAAATACTTTGAATTTGTTCATAATTAAGCTGCTATAGAAATTTTGCTTCGAAAAAATTGGAATCATAAGGTATTTTGCTTTTGGATCAAGTCAAAGTACTGACGTAAGCGCAGTCTCGATGCATATCGGGAGAAATTGAAAAAAATTTAACAAATATACATAGGGTCTTTATTAAATTACATTGTGCTCAGTAGAAAAATAAATTATAAAACATTGCTATGTACAGATTCAATAGTACTTTCTGTCTTTATTCTAATCACAGGATGCTAATAGAAATCTCTATGTATAAAAACATAGTTAGGTCTAATAGCCAAAGATTTTTGTTTGAAAACTTAAATAATAAAATTAATAAATTAATAAAAAAAATTTTAACAAACATATTTAAAATAGTAAAATTTTTAGTTACAAATTTTTTTATTTGTAATGTTTCTAAATTTATAATTTTTAATTTAATAGTTCTTTTTTTTCATTTTCCAGATTTTTTAAGTGCTTTAAATACTTTTTAAGGGCATATTTTCTGTTGCCATAATAATGTCCTCCGGCTAGTTTTATTCAAACCACGGTGGAGGAACACGCAGAAGAGGACGTCCTAATCTCCTTTGGAAAGACTAGGTGTAGGGCAACATGACTGCACTTGCCCTTATCAACTGGCGCCAGCGCGCACATAGCAGAGGCGACTGGCGAAGCTTTTATAGAGGCGGCCAAGACCGATCATCGGTTGTAGTGCCAGTTAAGTAAGTATAATAATGTCCTTGGGCTGAAATTCATGTTTCAACTCGCATTTCTCGCATTATTATTAACTACCTTGAATGAATCAATTATTTTGATACTTATAATCTGAAATCCCTTAAAAAACAAGTCTGTTTTTCATGATATGTACAGAATCAAAAATTAGGACTTCCATTGCAACTATTAAATTCAAGGTCAATTAGTTCAATCGTATAATTTTACAATTATAGTGCCACAATGTAATTGTAATTATAAGGAGTAAACATAATTATTACTAAACAATAATGATGGGATGTGTTAAAAATGTATAGTATGGCTTTGAAATCTTTACCAATTAGATAGTGATAGATAAAACATACACTTACCACCACAACCTCCACAAATCTTAAATAATGAATTCGAGTTCAAAATATGTTGTTGATTATGATAATCATTAGACACCTCATCCATGAATGCTAATTGCTGCTGTGATTGCGTGTCTGTAGTATTACTTTCACAAGTTTCTTTCGATGAAAAACCATTACGATAATCAACAAGTAAAGATGCAAAGTTATCAGGACTTGACGAGTCTTGCTGATGAGATGTCAAAAATTCCGTGTACCGATGAAAGGATGCATTCATTGCTATTTTTGCCGCCAGTTTGTAAGATTACTTGAACTTAAGATGTTAACAAATGTTGATTGGTTGGATTCGAGTTTTACAATTTTATCTGTAAAATTTAACATATTCAAACTTTGAGAAATATTATATATAAATTAAGCTATGGATTGTATATCTCTCAAATGAAATGTAAACATATTGCACAAGAACACGCTTTAATGCCAGCTGTTTTGTGTAAACCGAAGGACAAAAGAAATAATTAAGAATTATGCTGTCAGCTGGGTAAACTATCTAATGTTTCGAGGCATTAAAATTTTCAATTCATGCTGAAGAGTTTTAAAGACATTTGAAGAGCTATGTGCATACGCCCTGTACAAGCCGGTATTGGTAGTTAGAATGACCTTTAGTAACAATAATTTTAAAAAAAAGACAAAGCTATTTTATCAAATGCTGAATGCTCGCTTGCTATTATGCTGTTGATTATTTTTGAGGTCAATTGTTCAGAGTTTTTTCTTTTTATTTCATTTATATTTTTTTTTGTAATCTCCATTTCTGTAATACCATAAAATATGATTAAAATTTGAGATTATTGAATGGCTGCTATTGCAATTATTAATGTCAAAGTTGGCATCAATGTATGTCTGTGTCATTGATATACCTATATCCGATATAAATCAGCGTACAGCTCATCGTTCCAGGCCTGAAACCACACTGATAAAGTCCAATCAGTTTGTTAACGTTAGGCTTCAGTCTTTCACACACTACACTAGATAGAACTTTATATGAAATATTTAAAAGTCTTATTCCACGGTAGTTGGCATAGATCGTGGAATCTCCTTTCTTATGGTTTAGGCAGAGTACACTGAGGTTCCAGTCACTTAGCATGCTTTCATCCGACCACATGCTGCATAGAAACACATGCATGCGTTTTATGAGCTACAGTGTTAAACAGCTCAGCAGGCAGGCCATCGGCAAATGCAACCTTATTGTTTTTCACCAGCGCGTTGAATGTTAATAGTCGGGCGACGTTATTTAAACGCCGTCAGTGATTGGGGTTTCCGGCAATACAGCATTGATTTAACGTCTTTAGTAGCTGAGTACCTTTTCTCTGATCTTTCTTGCTCTTGTAATGAATAAGTCTTTCGTTTTGAATATTTTTCAATCAACAGATTTTGACATTTACTCCCGAGTTAAATGCAAATTGCGCTGACTCTCTGCGTTGCCTGTTTTTTGTTTTCGTAGTGTTAAATACCATAACGTTAAATACAGTAAATTAGCAATTCAGTTATATACATATGCACGTGCATATTACTCAAATGGGTATCTCCCAATTTTGCTTAAAAAAAAGTGGCATAAATATAACCAGGATTAAATGGAGCTGACCATTTTCAATTGGAAAGATTATATGCGAAAAATACATATTACTCTGTTGCACTGAATACCTTCACAGTTTAATCATGCAAATATCTTACAGTGTGCGTGTATAAAGTAAACTAAAATATATCACCCGTGACATTTTTAATTGAAGGTTTAAACAATCTTCTGTTGTGTAGTGTAACTTTTACAAAATGAATCTACTATGAAGCTAAAGCTTAATAATAAGGAAAATTTATAACAAAATTTTGTTTCAAACGTGCACATGTACCCGTAAGTATGCCAGTCGTCAATGAATTTATTGTAAATGGGATGGTTATAGAAATAAATTATGAAAATTTTATTTTTACGACTACTGAAATTGTCAATTTCATGCAGTATTTCGACTCGAACAGCAGCTGTTAAACTTACCAATTGAAGTCTGAAGATTGTTTGGAATTAAGAATTATTAGTTGATTAAAGTCGAGAATGAAATATGAGTAAATTCTTCCCTAAACTTTAAAAAATATTAACAATATAATTTTACCGCGCACGAATTCACACCGTACTATACGAACTTTATATTTATTTATTTATTTATTTACTTATGCCTAAATATCGCATTCAATCTGCACTTCGTTATTACATTTCTGTGCAATTTTTCATTAAATAAATTTTGCTAGTGATGCACAATATTTGCTTATCGAAACTCTTTTCGATATATATCCGATTGATTATTAAATTTTTGTCAAACTGCAATGTTTTCTCTCAATCTCATTACTCTATTTAAGATCGGATATTGCAAATTAGTGAAGATTTTATTTCCCACTTTAGTAATGAAAGGCAAGAATAAATGTGTTGATACGCAAAAGTGATCAAATAACAGAACTTACTTCGATTAATATCGATTACAAACAGGAATGACAGAACTTTGATCACAGGGTTCGCTCAAGCACAAACTTCCATTAAACAAAATACACTGAACACAATCAGACACATACAATAAATGGCCAGAGTAAAGGAATCTTCATGAAATAAAATAAGAAATGGAACAACAAAAAGTACTTATCACTAATCTCGACGGGGTTGCCGACATGACAACGACGTGAAATTGGTATTATTAATTGCGACGTTAACACGAAATTGTTGGGAAAAATTCGGGAGAATGACAGTTTTTTCATCGTTTTACACCTCTTCTTCATCGTAACAACTTCTGTACAGACTGCTTGTCGGAATACGCAATAATGTATTCGTTTATGTTCATAAATAGTTTCTATATAGAAGTTTGTATTGAGGAATAAAGCTTCGTTTATATTCATTTGGGAGCCTTTTCTGACCAACTGCGCTACTTCGCTTATGGTTATATCGCTATATCTAGGAATCCAGCAGAGAGATACCTTGTAATGCTCAGTGTCCACAAGTCAACCCCGACATATCTTCGATTTAACCACCTTGGATCCTACCGCTTTCAGTGCTCGAATCCCGAATTGTACTGTTTTGTATTAGCTGCGTTTTCAATTGCATGAATCTTCGCTTAGAAGAAGCTGCAGGATTCAGGTAGTCGATACGACTGCCTTATCTGCAGGATATAAAAGTATAAGCCAGTCGGTAGTGTGGATAACAATTTCCGATTTACCTGTTATAAAGCCTGTTTGAGCCCTGTATATAGTTTGTGTTTACGTTGTTAAAGACTCATTAATATCAAGAAAACCCAAACCTTATTACTCTTTACGTTCTATTGACTTCTCAATCTACCTTCATGGTATCCATTGTGTGAATGCTAGTAACCCTGCTGATGTACAAGTTTTTAAGCCTTTCGAGTGTTTTTAAAATAAATGCAGAGAGGCTTCTCGGCCTGTAATCTTTAGCAGAAGAGTGATTTAGTTTTCCTACTTTTGGAATAAAATCCACCCTGACTTTTCTGCAAAACATACCCATCAGTGAACCATCGTGAAAGATGATACACGGATTTGTTATCTATACTTCGACAACGTTCGAGTCCGTGCATCCTGAAAAGTGTGTTCCCATCAATACCTCGAGTGATTCTTGGCTCGGGTGCGATAAGCTGTTGAAGTTCTAGGCAATATGTTCCGTATCCGCGACGCCTCGTTTTTTATTCTCCAGAGTTCTACAGAACTGCTAAGATTCTCTTTCTTTTCAGATTCTACTTTTGTGTCCATTAAAGCTAATAAATCCTCCCTTACTAAGTTTTAGCCCAGTGGCCTCAAACCGCTTAAACACTTCCTCCAAATGATTGTACTGACGAATGAATGCCCAAGTAAAAAGAAAGGCAATTTATCATTTCTATTTACTATTTCATTAAAACAACTATGTACTTACGTTTTCATTTTCTATTTCCCTATTTCGTTAATGCATTCTATTAAAATTTATGTTATGTATTAGAATATTAAAGAAAAATAAAGAAAATAAGATTTACTATTTCATTAAAACTACTATGTACTTATCTTTTCTATTTTTTATTTTTCAATTTCGGTAATACATTGTATTAAAATTTATATTTCTTACCTACTTTCTTAAAATTTGATACACTAAAATACGGGTGCTGAATTAGTAGTTTATATTCGAAATTATTGCTATTTTTTAACATCAGTCCCCAAAGTAAATGTATAGTAAGTGTACCTAGAGTACACATTCCAACTGAAAAGTTCTAAAGGACTTTTAGTAGTAATAAAAGGAATTGAAACTACAACTGACATCAAGAATGTCGAGGATGCACTTAATGAAGCAGAATATCCAGTTAAAAACATATTTAATTTAAAAAATACTTGTTGCACCAAAAAATGCCATTGAAGAAACCTCACAAGAGAGAGTGTTCAAACTTTCAGGAGTATGGACATACTACGTCGTACTGTACTTTGCGTACTGTACGTGTCATATGCGGGGATCTTCATCCATCCGCTTTCTGCACCCGCAACAAATTTGATTTACTGGTTAAAAAATGTCGCTTTGAAATCAAAGCAAATTAATCAACCCCAAGTGAAATCAAGATCAACTACAGAGGCTGCTGTCACAACTACCCCACAAAATCTGGAAAATCTGATATCCAACTTAGCTTGCTGTATTACCTGTATTAATTTATGACATCGATGCAAAGTATGAAGTGCACAATTGAGTTTTTCAACACTCTGAAAAAAAAGTTTATTGCGACACGTGATTACAACGCTAAACATACATACTAGGGGTAGTATGTATGTTTACATTACCCAAAAGGTAATCAGCTATACTCAGCGTTGGCCCACAGACCCGGAAAAAACTCCCGACCTAATAGACTTTGCATTGTGCAAGAACATAAATCGACAGCTGGTAAAAACTGAACCTCGTTATGACTTGTAGTCGAATCATTCACCACTAATAACAACCATTCATAAACAACCGCATATTGCCCAGAAATTTAATGTTTTCTCCACGAAAAAACCAATTGGTTTAGTTATCGAAAATACGTAAGCAGCCACTTGAATATTCATTAAATGACTTTAATAGTGCTTCTGGCAGCAGCAATCCAAGTTACTAGCAAAATAAGCAGCCTTATATCCGAAAAAAGAAGAGAATGGCAAAAGTATCGTTCTCCAGCAAACAAACATAAACTTTTTGCAGCTACAAAGTATCTTAGAGAAGAGATAAATGATAATCTAGAGCGAGCTCTAAAAAGATATAACTAAAAATTAACTCCTCAGGAAAATACGAATTATTCATTGTGGGAAACCACAAAAAATATTAAGACCCCAAACAAGCTGGGGCACCTTTACGTAAAAATAATGAAACCTGGGCAAGAAGCGGTAGATACAAAGCGCTTACGTTTGCTGAGCATCTTGAAAACGTTTTTCAATCAAACCCTCCTCGTTCAAACTTACAGGTCCCAAGGCAATCAACAGAGACCACATGCAATGTTTTAAAAGTCAGACCCTCTGATACAAAGCGCTACATAAAGAATCTTAAACTTAATAAAGCAGGAAGGTATGACCTTTTTTTTTTGTTAACGAACGAACGTATCCCAACGGACCTTCCTCCCGCCTAACCGCTTTACACGAAAAGCTGTTTATCGATTTAATATGATAAGTAAGTTTATTTTGTATAAGTAAGTTTATTGTGTGGTCGATGTGGCGTAGTGGTAGTGCGTTGGACTGCTACGCTGCTACGCAGAGTGTCCGGGGTTCGAACCTCGGCTCAGGCAAAATCAAAAATTAATTTTTCTACACGGCACCACCTCTTGTCAGGCAATGGCAAACCTACTAGAGTAAAAATTGCTATGAAAAGCTTTTCACTTCGCCGTTCGGATTCGGCTTTAAACTGTAGGTCCCTTCCATTCATGTACAAATATAACACGCACAACATGAGTGGATGCGAAAAGCTCGGCCTAGGCCCTCCATGGGCTGTTGTGCCATCAAAAGTAAAATAAGTAGAGTTTATTTTGATGTGTTCCAGAGAATCGGAAATTTTGACTAGATTATAATGTTCATTAAAATCTCTACATATTCCACGAAAAGGATCATTCTGAGCATTGTTTGTTCTGCATTTGCTAAGTTTAATAGGAATAAAATAACGTTAAGTAAATACGAAGATAATAAAATGACATTCAAGCTTTACAAGGAAAATTTATATTCAGCACTTTTCTTCTGCTTGTCAATGTCGGTAGATTAATAAGTTTTAATCGATGTTCATACGGTGGAATGTTCGAAAGAGGATTTCAACAAAAACTCCTTAGTGCAAAAATAAGAAATTTGTTTTAAGTGACCAAATTTTACTTTTATGTTGTTATATTGCGGATTCCAGAAAGGAGATCCATACTCAAGGATGGGTCTAAAAAGTGAAGTGAATAGCGTTTTTGTAGCGTTTAACAAATCCTAAGCAACTTTTAGCATTGTTCACGCACGAGTTGATATACAAGTTAAAACCTAATTTGGAGCCTATTGTCACACTCAAACCAACAAATATCAATACATGACTCAGAGTCTGATCCTGTAAAGAATATTTAACAGACGTAGGTTGTCTCCTTGTAAATGTCATAAACTTGCATTTATCCAGATTGAGTAAAATCAATTTAATCGGCCCCATTTTGAAAAATTATAAAGATCTTCTTGCAGAAGTTTTTGTGGGATTACAGAGTTGTAAGATAAGAACAAACCATCTGTTATTCGAAAGCAATTTCGAATAACAGATGGCAAATCATTGATAAACAGATGAAATAATAAAAGTCGCACATGGCTCACTTGAGTAACTCCGGAAATAACAGCAATGCATTTTGATACGGCATTTCGAAAAATTACCTTTTGTTTTCTGTTAGTGATTACTTACTTTACTTTTAATGGCACAACAGCCCTTGGAGAGCCTAGGCCGAGCTTTTCGCATCCACTCATGTTGTGCGTGTTAGATTTGTACATGAATGGAAGGGACCTACAGTTTAATGCCGAATCCGAACGGCAAAGTGAAAAGCTTTTCATAGCAATTTTTACTCTTGTAGGTTTGCCATTGCCTGCCAAGAGGTGGTGCCGTGTAGAAAAATTATTTTTTCTACTTTTTATTTTGCCTGTGCCGAGATTCGAACCCCGGACACTCTGCGTAGCAGTCCAACACACTACCACTACACCACAGCGACCACTGTTAGGGTATGGGTATCTGTTAGTGATACCCATCTCAAAAGCAAGGGCGGAAATCCAATCAAACCTAGTTTTTTTAATAAGGAGGCCATGCTTGACTTTATCAAATACTTTGCTAAAATCAGTACATATAACATCAGTTTGTTGGTTATTAATAAATCCATTTATTTCACATGTATTGAATTCTAAAAGGTTCGTCGTTGTAGACCAGCATAATCTTTACTTTTAATGGGTAAACCTCAGATGGATATAAAAACTGAAAGGTTATTAGAATACCGCCGCCATGTTTATGAAGGCGATATTTCCTAAAAATTTAAAAATTAGTACAAAGAATTTCAGCATCATATGTATATAAATGGTTTAAGCCAAGTTTCAGTGAAATCTGAAATGTGCGCATTACAAGTAAAACTTTTAAGATATAGTTTGTTCAACTTTGAATTTAACCCTCTGACATTTTGATATATTATTTTCAAAAAATCAGTTATCACAGCTAGTTTTTTGGATCCACACGAGGAATGCGCGCAACTCTCTCTGAGTCTGGCCTAGGTTTATAAACAAACTCTTGCACAATTGCATTTTTTGGTCAGAAGTTAATATCAACGATTTTGTCAAACATCTCAGCCGGAATACTAATTTTAAAAGATGAAGTATTTCTTTGGTATGAAAAGCTAAGTTTCAGAACAGAAATGTCATCAATTTCAATTTCAATTTTAGATTCTATATGAAATTTTATGCCATCGATTGTAGTGTCATTAGAAAAAAGAGAGATAAACACAGTTTTTTTGGGTGCAACTACTTACAGTTTTTTTGTAGCAGGCGCAACACATTCAACTAGTGTTAATTTTTTTGGAACGGGCATATTTAGCACATTCTGTGATAGATGTAGGTAAAATTTTACTTTCCGTCGAAGTTGAGATTGCAATAGTAGGAATAGCTGGAAATTCATGAATAACTATGAGAGATTGATTAATAGCCCAAGGAGAAGAAAATAATATTGGAAAAACATCGACGGCACGCAGGGTTTAAATAAGTTCGTAAATTGTATCGATTTTCAATTGGGAGCACAACATTATTAACCTCGTCGTTTTGTTTTTCGTACTTTTTAAATTTTTCTACAAGTACTGACAACTCTTTACCAATGTTACTAAATCAGTATTGAACATTTTGCTTATTTCAATTTCTGCCAAACTACACTCCATTTATGTATAATGTCCGCAATACCAGAAAGACTAGCACACTTAATATGAGCGAGGCCATCACAAAACCATCAAGACACCTGACGCTTGGATTCATTTTCTAATGTGCAATTTGGATAAGTATATTATTAAAGTTAAGACAGTATAAAAAGGCTATGCAAATAACATTTATTTAAAACGTTTGGGAGCCACTGCATATGTAAACCGTACCGGTTGCAAATATATATTTATAAAAAGATGATAACAGATTAAGAATAGCTGCAAATGCAAATTACCTTTTCAGGATATGAATAAATATGTACAATGTTGCGAGTGTACAAGCTGTTAAAACAGTAAAGATACAAAAAATAAGGAATACAAATTTAGAATAAAAAAATTAGAGAACAGAACTTGCTCTCACTGGCAAAGATTCAGCCAAAAATTGTTGTGGAAAATCTCGCAAATTATAATGATTCCAAAACCGGGTAGACCCTACTCAACCTAATCACTACGAAAATGATAAAAGAACTATCGCTGTAAAAACTTTTTCCCAGCTTATTAATACAATCCTTCGCAAGGTTACTTTTCGCAGTGGTGGAAAATCTCGCAAATTATAATGATTGCAAAACCTGGTAAAGACCCTATTCAGCCTTTGTCATATAGACCTATTAGTTTGCTCCAGCTGCTATAAAAATTTTTTGAATAACTCCTACTGCAAAAGATAGCATCATATATCGAAGAGAAGGGCACGAAGGACTTATCTATAAAATAAAACATAAAATATACTCGAATCCTATCTTGCAAATCGAAAATTTCAGGTTAAAGTAAAAGAATCTATAATCCAAGTGTTCCCATAACAGCTGGAGTACCATATGTAAGGTGCACAAGAACATTTTAAGAAAATGTACGTTTATTTAAGAAAATGGTTATACATTCAATCTTCAAAATCTTCAAAGTAATGGCCATTGCTAGCTACACATTTTTCTCATCTCTCTGGCAATTTGTGAATGCCTCGTCAAAAAAAACTTCGTTTTTTGAGTCAAACCAGTCATCGAGCCATTTATTCACATTTTCGTACGAATCAAAGTGCTGCTCAGCAAGTGCCCCATTGATGAAAATAAGTGGAAGTGAGATGGAGCCAAATCTGGTGAATAAGCCGCATGGGGGAGGGCTTCCCAGCTATACGAATCTACCAATTCCCGAGTCTGTTTTGTTCGATTTGAAGGTGCATTGTCATCAAGACAAATCACTTTGTGTTGCTTAGCTTGATATTCTGGACGTTTTTGGCGCAAAGCACGGTTCAAATCGGCCAATTTTTGTTGGTAGCGTTGACTAGTAACTGTTTCACCTGGTTTCAGAAGGTCAAACCAGATAACACCTCGCGGATCCCAGAAAACACAGAGCATTGTCTTCTTTGCGAAGCGATTTGGCTTTGCTGTCGATTTGGCCGGTGTGCCGGGCTTAACTTATGATCGTTTACGTTTGGGATTTTCGAAATAGATCCATTTTCATCGCCAGTAACAATTCGATGAAGATATGACTTTCTTTTATACCTGGCGAGCAACATTGCACAGGTGGTTTTTGATTTTCTTGCTTTCAGTTAATTCATACGAAACCCATCTTCCCACCATCAAAATCAATCCCATGGCTTTTAAACTTTGAGAAATGCATTGTTGGGTCACATTTAATTGTTCTGCAAGTTGTTCTAGCATTTGACCATCATCCTCATCGAGTAAAGTTTGTAATTCGGCATCTTCAAACTTTTTCGGTGGTCTTCCACGTTCTTCGTTTCTCACATCAAAATCACCACTTTTAAACTTATTGAACCACTCATTGCACTGTGTTTTGCCTAGAGCGTTCTGGCCGTAAGCTTTCACAAGTATTCGATGAGATTCCAAAGCAGGTTTCTTCAACTGAAAACAGAAAATCAATGATGTCCGCATATCGTAGTTTGTAGGCAGAAAATTCGACATTTTTACGAGCGAAAAAATATTTGTTGTTGTATGAAAATTGATTGTTTATGAACTGAATATTGTTGACAAAATTAAATGCGAAGAAATGGCGCCAATGATTTGGTTTGACAGATAATATAGTCTTACCTAGCGACACAGAGATGTCATTAGCTGTTTCATACTTGTACACCGATACTCTTACCGCTGATCTACCCACATGCAATGACTTGCTAACATCAGCATTTGCTGATGATGCTGCAATTCTGAGCACGCCCTATGACCCGAAAATAGCGTCACTAAACCTCAAGGCACATCTTAAACTCATAGAAGATTGGTTGTCCTTTTACCTTGCGTAATGGCACTTGCCCCCGTAACTGTCAGCAATATTGCTGTCCCACAAAATACGGCAGTAACTTATTGAGGTGTCCACCTTGACTGTCGTAGTACATGGCGGAAGCATATTGAAGCAAAACTCACACATCTTAAATTTATGGCTTTGAGATAAAACTGGTTGCTGAATACAAGGTCCCAACTGAATCAATTGAATCACAAAGTTGTACTCTACACCTCGATAATTAAACCCTCGTGGACTTACAGTGCTCAGCTGTGGGGCAGAGCTAGCTCCTCTAGTATTGAACTCATTCAGCGAGTGCAATCTAAAATCTTGGTAACCATCACAGGTGCCCCTTGGTATGTAAAGAACGAAGACATCCATAAGGACCTTCAAATACCCCTGCTGAAAATGTGATACTTGAACTTGATCGCAACTACAAGGCAAGACTCAAAAGGCACCCAAGTGTATTAGCCAAAACGTTAAATTCCTCTTGGACGAAAACTCCCCGCCTAAAAAGACTCCGACGCATTAGTATTCCAACCGGATGATTATATGCTGTCAAAATATATTCATTATTATGTTCCCGTAAATTGCATACTTCTGTTACTTTTATGTACAATGTAAAAATCTCTGTATATTAACTTTCTAAAAATATGTTTAAGTCCAAACAATGGCCTGGACTTACATACTAAATATTAGTATGCATGTCATCTCATTTATTACATACTAAGAATTAGTATGTAAGATTTATAAACTTATTGTTAGTTTCCATGGGAAAGATTCAACAAATAAATATTATCATAAAAAAAGAAAAGTCTACCGTAATACAAATTAAAGAAAATTAGCCGACTACGGCTAATTAGCCGACTACGAAATTAAATACTTAAAATTAATAGTCAATTTAAATTTCATCTTAACGTTAAGACGCAGTTGGTCAAAAAGCTTTAGGCACTGCAAGGTGCCTAAACCGATCAAATGAGATCGGAACCCTACCGTTCATATATTTACGGTGTATATAAGTATACATCTCTATGAAATCAGGTGTGTATATATATGTATATGTCATCTCATTTTCTGGTGTCAACCCAGTAAGCATTATGAAGTTTCAAAACATCTGATATATACTCAGCATTAAATTAGTCAAAAAAACTTAAATACCTATAGTAGTTGTAATAAAATCATCATTTAAATCGCAAGGATGGGTAAAAATTAATTATGCAATAATGTACTTAACTTTAATATACTTAGTTGGTTCAATCTTAAACTTGTGGTCTAAATTTATATTTACTCCAATTGGCAAATTAATTGTATAAAAAAAAAATTATTAATTATTATTTAGATAATCTAAATAGTAAAATATTTTGATCCGAATGTTATAGCTAGTGTTGGTCGGTTGTAACTAGGGGCTTTGAGTTTCGTTATAAAAAGCATGGAGGGTTTGGGCAAGGTGCAGCCACAAAATACAATCTACGCTGCTATGCGTATATATTTTTTTTTTATTGATACATTCAACACACAGGGTGTAAGCCTATGAATGCAGAGCATTGTGTTGAATGGAAGGAAAATTTATAGTTGGGATGAAGAAGGAGGGAGAATGAGAGAGGGAATGCAATCAATGAATATTACTAGGTTTGCAGTGTTTTTTTTTTCTTTATTAATATCTTGTTTTGAGCTACTGACTCGCTAGTTTGACGTCTTGTATAGTAGCTAGAAAAGTAACCACCAAAACTGCCAGTGTACAAACCCTAACTGCTGAGATAGGGACACAGGATATGAAAGGATATTTGGTAAATACGATTTACAATAGCAATATCCAGTCAGCGTGCTCATAACATAGAGAGGTGAAATACTTCCAAGGTCGGTAAGGTAAAGAAAATTATTTTGCGTACGGTCATAAAAGACATGCGCGATGAGGAGCTAGGCCGATATTTCGTGCAGCAATAACTATATATAAGTAAATTATTGTACAATAAAAAAAACGATAATTTTTTCAGTCCTGATTCTCTAAGTGTAACATATACCCTTGTTTTTTCATTGTAAGGATGACAAAATATTTAAATTCTGCTAGTCTTACACTGTGCAAGGACATATGCTAGACTTAGAGATTCGCCCTTATGATATCAATTTGGTTTTTTTTCGCATAGGAAATATAAATTTCTTGCTCCTTTTTTCAAATTTTTTTTTTTGTTTTTTGAGAAACCACTTCTACATCCTAAGCAAATAGTCGGATGTAAAGCAATGTTATAGATAAATATTTCTTGGAACGAAACTTTGAAAGAACTGTGTGTACCGAATTTAATTTACATACTTCGCTATTTCTATTTATATTACTTACTTACTTACTTAGCTGGCACTACAACCGATGATCAATCTTGGCCGCCTCTACAAAGCCTCGCCAGTCACCTCTGCTATGCAAGCGCTGGCGCCAGTTGATAAGGCCAAGTGCAGTCAGGTTGCCCTGCACCTGGTCTTTCCAACGGAGATTAGAACGTCCCCTTCTGCTTGTTCCTCCACCGTGGTTCGAATAAAACACCCTTCTAGCCGGAGCGCTTTCTTCCATTCGCTCAACATGACCCATCCAGCGAAGCCGCTGGAGTTTTATACGCTTGATGTCAGTGTCGGCGTACAGCTCATACAGCTCATCGTTCCATCTTATTCGATACACGTCATTCCACGCATACTGGACTGTAGATCTTACGGAGTATCTTCCTCTCGAACGCTCCTAACAGCCAACAGCCTCTCATCATTGATGGTCAATGTCCACGTCTCTGCGCCATACATTAGGACGGGAAGGATGAGGGACTTATAGAGCGTTATTTTCGTCGGTCGAGAGAGGGCTTTACCTCTCAATTGGCTACTGAGCCCGTAGTAACACCTGTTGGCAAGAGTTAGTCTCCGCTTGATCTCAAGGCTGACATTATTGTTGGTGTTTATGCTGGATCCTAGATATACGAATTCCTTGACGACTTCAAAAGTGTAGTTGTCAACAGTGACATTTTGTCCAAGACGCCGTGACTCTTTGTGTGTTGACACAAGGTATTTCGTTTTGTCCTCGTTCACCACTAGACCCACTCGACGAGACTCCCTTTCCAGGTTGGAGAATGATGCACTGACTGCTCGGGCGTTTTTGCCAATGATGTCAATATTATTGATTGATATTACGACGATTTAAATATTTAACTAGGTAGGCGTGGCTATTACGCGACTTTGACAATTTTTGCCTGAAGCAACAAAATGGAAAAGAAAGATTTTAGCAATAAATTCGTACTTGACCAGTCTTCAACTTTCCTCACGGAAAAGCAAGACAAACAACCATCAAATGAATCCATCTTTGGCGATGAGGTTTTGTTTGAAGGACTCGAAATTTTTTAATTTTCTTCAAATTGTATGGGATGCAGGGTTGCAAATGTTATGTTTTTTAAGCTTGTCCCTTAATATTCTCCATAGTCCCTCCATTTTTGCGGTAAAAATTAGAAAGTTCTGAAGCAAAGGAAAGTAATGTACGTTGTGGCGTAGTTGGAAGTGCGCTGGCCTGCTGCGCAGTGTCTCCGGAGTCTCTGGAATCTCGGCACAGGCAAAATCAAAAAGTAGCAAACAAAATGATTCTACACGGCACCACCTCTTGGCAGGTGGCCAAAGAACTTACTAGATACATTTTAAAAAGAAAATTTTACGTTAAAAATTAGTTTGAACACTATTTTCGACCTAAAGTTACAGGAAAGATATTACTGTTGAAACTCTAAAATAGCATGTTTTCTTTGAAATTATTTTTATAAATAAGCAAAAGAAGATGAAAGATCATTTTTACTCTATTAATTTTTTTGGTTCACTTTTCCTCTAGCAAATTATATGTTTCACTTTTTTTCTGAGGAAGTTATATTTTCTAATACAAACATTTTTTTAATCGCTCATTCGTACTTTATATAACCAGGATATAAGAAGAGTATTTTTTAATAAACTATATTGTTATTTTATAACAGAAAAATATAATTTAGTTTTGTACGCTTAAACTTCATCGCAATAATAATTAACATAATAATGATAGATTTATCCTAAAGAATCATTTTGATATGTTAATTTTTAATAAATGCAATAGTTATTATAATATTATTCCAAAATCAGCAGAAAAAGAGGTAAGCAAAATAGGCAATGTAGAGTAAAAAATTAAATTGTAAATGTCAATCGAATAAATCTTTGATTGGTGCAAATATCTGAAGGTGTGGAAATCAGTAAAACAAGTAATGCCTGAAAAGAAACATCTATTTTGAATAGCAAAATTTACTGCTTCGAATCCGTTAATAAATGAAATAAAATTATTTGTGGACATAAATGTCAAAGTTGAAGAAATATAAAAAACAAATTAAAACATGCAGAGTGATGCATTTGAATATTCCACAAATTTTTATGTATGCCATTTAAAAAGAAATGTATTTCACTGTTAAATTTGCAATTATAAATTACAACTACATTTTAATAAAGCATAGAGAGAGAATTTGTTGGTAAAGTATAAATAAAATCAGGCATATTATGCTAAAAGTAGAAGCAGCGTGCTAAACTATAAACTCATAAATCCCGGGATCGATTTCAGATCAGGCCATGACCTCTAATGTAACATCCTTTTTTAATCTGCACAGATTTGCATTTATACGGTTATCTCCTGTTGATCATCATCACTTAGAAAGGCACTAAATGACATTTTTGTGTTTTTTTTTAAACAGAGAAACAAACATTCTCTTAATATTGTAAAAAAAAATAAAAAGGCTTTTGATATACTATAAATTGAATTTTTGGTACCTTTTACTTACTTACTTTTAATGGCACAACAGCCATGGAGGGCCTAGGCCGAGATTTTCGCATCCACTCATGTTGTGCGTGTTATATTTGTACATGAATGGAAGGGACCTACAGTTTAATGCCGAATCCGAACAGAGAAGTGAAAAGCTTTCCATAGCAATTTTTACTCTTGTACAAATTTTTTCTACTTTTTGATTTAACCTGTGCCGAGATCCGAACCCCGGACACTCTCCGTAGCAGTCCAACGCACTACCACTACGCCACAGCGACCACATTTTTTTGGTACCTTTGTACGTTAATATGTTATTGGTAATTTTAAGTTTCTCAGTACTACTCCTGCAAAAAAATCAAAAATGTCTGTTACTGATTGTAAATGATGATAACCATATGCACATACATACCATACATATGTATATGGTTGTTAAACAAGTCTTATAAAATTTAAAAGCTTTGAGTGAAAATACCAAATTTCAAGTTTTGTTTCTTTGTGATACTATTTTACAACATAAATTACTAAAATTTCATGATAAATGATTTACAGCAGACTGCTGTTTAATTTCGTAAAATTTTACCCAAAAATAAATCAACATTTAATTGAAAAAAATCCTTCAATGAATGTCTGTCATACAAATGATGCAAGATAAAATTGTAGTCATCTTTCATTGAAGCTAAAATTAAGTTATACTTTTACATGTGGAATGGATCAAATTATTATTAAATGTACATATATGTATAATGCATAACATTTTTACTCATTTAATTCTTTCAGATTAATATGATAGCGTTTGTTTGCATGAAGATTTTACTTCCTATATTCTTTATCGTACAATGTGGAATAGCTTTGGAAAATGGACTGGCACGAACTCCACCAATGGGGTGGTTATCTTGGGAAAGATTTCGTTGCAACACGGATTGTGAAAATGATCCTGATAATTGCATTAGGTTCGTACCAAATCAATATACTTGCACAATATATATTTTTTTTTAAATATCGTCTAATAAGCAATTATGCGTTCTTCAAAAATTTAGCGAACGGCTTTTCCAGATAATGTCTGATCTAGTAATAACTGAGGGCTATGCTGCCGCTGGATATGAATACATAAACATTGACGATTGTTGGTTGGAGAAACAGAGAGCTATGAATGGGCAATTGGTTGCTGACCGCAAACGTTTTCCAAGTGGAATGAAAGCTTTGTCTGATTATGTAAGTTTATACTGAAGTAGTAAACCTGTAAACTAGTTAAAGTGCGTCGCGTTGCATCTATGTGTCTTTTTATTTTAAATTAATAGTATTTTATTTTAAATTTTCCTCTACAAGATAAATTCAAGTTTTCACTTTAGAGTGTATGTTCCAGTGTTTGCCTAATACTACCTACAACTGGTTGAAGTCTCAATTTCCAATGTTATAAGAAAAACTCAATGCAACCACAAATATGTCTTATCGGATTATCTATACAACTTTTCATAACTAAATATCACTAAAAAAATTTCCAATCAACGCAATACTAACTAACATTCAAAGAAAGATTAAGTTTATTTTAATATTCGTGATAAAACTCTAGTACCTACCTTTGGATTTATTTAAGTATAAATCACTCGTCGAATGGATGCGAAAACCAGGGACTCGGCTTGTAAAATGCTGCTGTACAAAGATAAGTGGAATGCATCTGAGAAATATTTATCTGAACTCTTTCCCCTCTTAGTTATTACACGTGTTAATAAATATTATATGGCTTTCCATGTTTTATCAAATAATCTGGTTTTAAGATTCACTCTAGAGGCCTAAAATTTGGAATATATGAAGATTACGGAAATTACACGTGTGCCGGGTACCCAGGAATAATCGGATATCAACAATCAGATGCCAATCAGTTTGCAGACTGGAATGTCGATTACGTAAAATTGGATGGCTGTTATGCACTTCCACAGAATATGGATACCGGATACTCAGAATTTGAACGATTATTGAATCGAACTGGAAAGCCAATGGTTTATTCTTGTAGTTGGCCCGTTTATCAAATATACGCCGGTATACAACCAAATTTTACAGCTATTAAGCAGCACTGTAATCTTTGGAGAAATTTTGATGACATTCAGGATTCGTGGACATCTGTAGAAAGTATAATAGACTACTATGGCAATAATCAAGATTTCATTGCAGTAAATGCAGGACCAGGGCACTGGAACGATCCGGATATGGTAAGTAAGCATTTAAATGACGTAGGGATACCCGTAAGTTGAATATTCTTAAGAACAATGGCGTGATATATCTTTTTATTTTAGTTGATTGTGGGAAATTTTGGACTAAGTTATGAGCAAGCTAAGACGCAGTTTGCAATATGGTCGATACTTGCTGCGCCGCTTTTAATGTCCGTTGATCTAAGAACTATACGACCAGAATTTAAAGAAATTTTACAAAACAGAAAAATTATTGCTGTGGATCAAGATTCTCTAGGAATTCAAGGAAGAAGAATATACAAGCATAAGGGCATTGAAATATGGTCTAGACCGATCGGACCAATTTATCAAACATTTTATTCATATGCTGTCGCCTTCGTTAATAGAAGAACTGATGGAACTCCATCTGATGTTGCCGTTACCCTAAAAGAGTTAGGACTCGTAAGCTATAATGGTTACAGAGTAGAGGTAAGTTAAATGCTTTGATATAAAGGGTGTTTTTTTCAGAACTGTGGTTTTCAATCTGGCAATAATTTTTTCGGAGTTGGTCGTTTTGACAGCTGTCACTTGATTTATGCGCAGTTTGGTTTGCCATTTCAAGAACGACCATCAAGCGAGATGGTCACCGTTCCTGATTTTCACAAAAAAATTTTGTTCAGCGATGAAGCTCACTTTTGGTTGAATGGGTACGTTAATAAAAAAAACGTACCCAAAAAGTCATTGGTCCATATTTCTTCAAAGATGAAGCTGGTCATAATGTTACAGTCAATGGGGAACGCTATAGAGCCATTATTAATGACTTTTTCGTGCCTGAAAAAATCATTAAGACCTTTAGTTGCAACAAGACGGCGCTACACGCCATACAGCCAAGGAAATAATCAATTTACTGTAGGAAACTTTTGGTGAGCGCATTATCTCGCATCGTGTGCCTGTGGCGTGGCCTCCAAGATCGTGCGATTTAACACCGCTGGACTATTTTTTGTGGGGTTATGTGAAGTCGCTTGTCTACGCAAATAAGCTTGAGACGATCGACGCCTTCGAAGAGAATATTCGGCGCGTTATTTCTGACATACGGTCCCAATTGCTGCAAAAATTGGGCCTTACGGCTGGAATTTATTCGAACCGGCCGCGGCGGCCACTTGCCCGAAATCGTTTTTAAAACATAATGGCAAATCCTTATCTTTTTAACAAAGCCAAATTCTTGGCCATATCATTAAATTATGTGCGTTTTATTTCTTCTTGAAAACCACATTTCTAAAAAAAAAAACAACCTGTATATGTAAACGTCAATTCAAGTTATTTTGGTATTGTAATTTTCATTTAAGGATTTATATGAAAATGTAGACTATGGCATACTTTTTCCAACAACTAAAATAAAGGTGAAAGTTAATCCATCTGGCGTTGTAATGCTGAAAGCAGAAGTCCAGTATGAAAAATATCCAAAGACATCATTCAATTCCCTAGATTATTATACTAGTAATAATTAGAATTTTTATTAAATCTTATTGTAAGAACCAATACGTAAGTATTATATTTAAGAGATTGCCAGTTGTAACAGCCGAATTTGTTTAGACTAATATAAATATCGTCTATTAACTTTGAAATATAAAAGTACACTTGATCTTCTTTTTACACGGTAGATACGTTCCCGAGAAAACCGCGTAAAACTATTTGGATTCTATATAACAACCTGTGGTGTGTTCCAAGTAAAGAAAAATTATACTTTGTCTCGTTTTTCAATTTTCTTTCTAAATTTATTTTAAGAATAGAGCACATGAATATGAATTGGTTTATTTTCAGTAAAAACTAAATTAAAGGAACTAAACATAACTAAAATAACATAAACATAAAAGTAACACGAAGCTTCGTTAATGCCTTTTGGAACGGATATAAATCGTTCGTTTAATGCAAAGCGTTCTCCTTTTGTCTGATATCATTAAAAATCATTATAATAAAAAAAATAAAACTTATTTGCTTTGCAATAATAATGGTTACTTATGGTTCCCATCTTTGGCTTTTTGATCGCTAAATTCAAACGCAAGTTAGCTTCGCTGTTTCTTCATTTCTAAAGGTGACTCACGGGTTGCTCTTTTATTTCGAAAAGTGATTATGTATCCGTGCCAAAAATACGTGTAAAACGAGCATCAAGTGTGCATATTTTTTACTTTGTTAGAATTAAACATTGTTAATACATATTAATAAAATTTTTAACAATTATGTTGAATTGCTTATATAGTGAATTTATTATTTTGAGCAAAATATATTTTTCAGTTTGTTTATTTTCATGTTTTCAGCTTAAATATTTTTTAATAGTTTCTTATTTTCGTGTTTTCAGCTTAAATATTTTTTAAGTTTCTTATTTTCGTGTTTTCAGCTTTGCAATCGCGAATTTCAAGTTATATATTCGTACTTAATGGTAAAAGAAACTCAATTACTAAATAATTAAGGATCATCAATTTCTAAAATTACTTCTGCTTGTTTTGTACGGTACGGCAATGCTGTTTTTACTTATAATATCACAAAGAAGATAACTTTCTGCTAGCACCTGCTTAATATATACTATGTATATTCTAATTGTATACATAAAGCATTTAGATTAGTGAAAGAATGATTTATTTTCTAATTAAATTCATTTTTGATACAACATTTTGTATATTCCTTGTAGAAGTTACAGATAGAAAAGTTTAGTAGCCAACTCTTCAGAAGTTGATCTTCGAATACTCTGCCCAATCAAATATGCCATTTTATGTGCGTACTAAAAAAGACAAATTATAATACAAAATAAGAAAACTTCAGGTCAACGCTTAATTTTACTTAACTTACCTGACAACATGCTGGAATACGAATTGTGCCAGGCCAATTGTAATATAAAAAGCAAAGTTTATAGGTCAATCTTTGAATGGTGTCTGGAGAGCGTTTCATATCATCTTTCAGAACTATGTAATGAGAAGGACTCACTGTTCCTTGTCGAACGGATTGCGATACGAGGAAAAAGTCATATACCCTCTTTCGTGTAATGATATTGTCAACAATACTGCCAGGGAGTGGATTATCTGCCATTGAACCCTTCATCTTTAAAGATTTGAAAGTATAATTTTAAATTTAAGTTAAGTAAAAAATAAAATTATAAAACTCGATATATCATTTTCCATTTAATTTGTCGTATTTCTTGTTGATAAGCTTACCTCAAAATAACGAGTATTTATTCTTTTTTGTACTATAATAAAAGTAATTTTAAGAGTGTAATTTGGAAATAGTCTTTTAGCAGCATCTTCAAACTGCGGTATTTCATATTGCGAAATAAGATTCAATTGTCCATCACCTACACCATCACTGAAAAGAAAATACACACAAAAATTAAGTAGTTAAATATAAAAAGGAACTTATTTTAATCAATCTGGGTTTCTTTTGGAAAAACGAAATTACTATTGCTACACAAAATAGTTGCTGTTTCTTTTGTAGCGTATACCGGCTTAAACAAATTTTTGTATTTACGCTTATATCGCGGCTATATCTATTCCTGCGAAGAATTTTAACCAGAATAAAAGAAGTGGAGTCAAATCAAAGTTTTAATTTTTTATAGTTTAATTATCTGTACTAAATCGCACCATTTCTTTTTGTGAGTGTAGAAGCAGGTAAAAAAAGAGGAGTGACAGTAAAAGGTAAACAAAAGTTTGTTTGTATGATCGTTTTTCTAATTTAAACATTTTATTTTGTGTTGTTCACAAAAAAAATTAAGCAGATATACGCCTTTTTTTTGTCACTGTAATAGTTATCTTATATACGCGTCAAAAGAAACACAGCTATTAGCTGTCAAGAGTAACATAGCTAATACCTAAAAACGCAGGGTGCACGGATTCGAGTCTCGGCGTAGTTATGTAAATCATTATTAGTTATGTAAATCATATTGTAAGAAAGGAATGCTAAATCACACGTCTATAAAATTTGTTAGCAGTTAAAAATTATTGATATCATACCTAATTGTCGATGCTTGTGTTTTTCTCGCACATTGCGTCACGCGTCAAAAGAAATACAGCTAATATATGTACTTATACCATAATAGGGAGCATTCATATTTGAACGACTGATATTTTCGTTTAATAGCATTAATAGCTGAGCATACATTTTTTATAAATTCGATACGTCTTGGAGTGATACGTCACCTCCCATCACTCTTCTTCTAATTAATAATGCAGCACGTTTCAGAATGGAGCTGTTATAGTACCTGAACACCGACTTTAACAATTGCGTCTTTTTTTTATTATTTAATATTATTTAATGTCAGTGTGCAATCTTACCTAATTTATATCTATTTATGTAACTTTCCTACCAGTTTTCTTCTCTTATCTTATTTTATTTGTTATTTATATTAACGTAAAATTTACATTCTCATATCTTTCGATTCTGTAAACTTTTCCTGTCAATTTAGTATAGTGACTAGTGAAATCTTAATATGCTACGTTCAAAATAAAAATAAATAAAATAAATACACACAAATTTGCTAAATCACGTGACCCATGATTTTCTATATAAAATAAATGCTCCTTATACGAATTGTATTTTGATAAAAATGAGGTGATAACATAAATTATTCATTGAAACATGTATTCAGATTTAGTTACCGGAAAATTGTTACACTTTCAGGAAGTTTGCCATTACTCTTTTCGTATGCTATTAAGGCCGCTGTGAAACATGAACACAACCCATTTACAATTTCCTCTCTTCTGGTTTGAATAACAGCTTTACTGTACCATTTCGTATAATTTGAATTCAAGGAAGCGACAAATGCTAGAATAAAATTATTATTATAGATATTACAGCTACTATTAATGTATTCTTCAAAACAATTTGAGCTATTTTCTATCTTTTGCGTATTTCAAAAGTATCTTAGAAACTTGAGAAGTGAGGTATAAGCCAATCTCATTAAAACGCTCAACAATATACATAATTTACATATTTACCTGCAACAGAGTTTCCCTTTTGAGCAGCATCATGATAAGAATCTATTCCACAAACCATTACGTCCTTTATACCTATTTTTACGGACCATAAAGTTCCGCCAAGTTTACAATTAATTTGTAAGGCAATCTTTTGTACAATTGATCGATTTTTCGCATCATTTGAGAGCGTTCTAGCGTTTATGACCTAGAATTCAAAATTTTAGTAAAATTGTAATGCATAATGCAGACTTAATTTGCAAAAACCGTAACACGCATTTTAAAATTTTTCAGATGAATATTAACTAATATTTTCAGTTTTGTTTTCAAAATATTCAACGTAATCATATAAACTCGTAAATTCTTCATAAATTTATAAGTGTCTAAACTTATCAAAATTTATATGAAATGTGATATTTCGTTTACGTGTTTATTCAGTTTACAAGGTTTAAGAGGTATTTACGAGTTTACATATGTTTTTTTTCGTGTATAGCTCCAAAATTTTAGGCAGAATGCAGATATACACTCGATTTTGAAAAATTGTATGTTAAGGGTTTTGCAAATTAAAGAAGCGATATGTAATTAGGGAGGTTGTAAATACATAATATAATATACGTATGTACATATGTATATGAAATGATAATAAAAAAAAAAAATTTAACAAATTATTTACCTGAGATGGTACTGGAATTTCCGAACAGCACACCTTCTTTATTGCAGCATACCTATCGTCACGACTGGTTGGACATATGCACACGATCACTTGCGTTTCATTTTTAATATTATTTCTTAAGGCTTGTACATAGGTATCGACACGATCGTTATCAAGAACTACCATTTTGGGTCTTTGTATTTGTATGCCTAATGGCGCAGCATTCCGACCCATATGATCGCAGAAGGTGTTAGCAACTCTAGCATCACTTCTGCAGTGGAATACAATCCAATTACGTAAGTGAATAACTTCAAGAAGCTCACTGCTACCAGCATATTTTGAAAAATCTGCATTTTTTCCAGCTGAATAACTTCGATTGCCGCCGAAATACACTTGTACTTCATCTAAACGTCTACCAGTCATAAACTCACACGTTGGTTTCAATGATAAACCCCAACTCAGTAGAATCTCACAAGCCTCTGGACACCCATTAATATTATTATAAAATTTTTCCAATGCTTGCATTCTTTGATTTGGCGTAACTCTTGTAATGGTGGCAATTTCACGCATAAGTTTATAGTCGGATCGTATATTGTCCTGTAATCCAGTGAGAAAACATACCTCCGGGATGAGGCAGAACACGAAATCATCAGCGCCTTTTTGTTCACTACCCCATTGCTTCTTAATACTTATTAGAAGAGGTTGTCTTAAATCCTTTATCACTATGTTATGGTTTTGACGGTAATAGTCCACGTATGAAATTTCTGAGTCTTTAGTTTTAAACGTGGACAGTGGATTTTTGTCAAACATTATGTCATCAATTCTGTATGTTCGGTTATTATAACGAGTTATAACAACTGCTCCGAGCAATGATTTTTTTGCGTTCTCTTGGAAGTTATTTTTACTCTTATGGAAAATTTCGGTTAGTGCTTCCAGAGCAGTCTTGTCACACAGTACTCTGTGAGAAACGTCGCAACATAACATAAGGCCACCCTCGTACTCATCGACCGCTGTAACGTAACCTGGCCAAACCTCTAACTTTGCTTGAGGTATAACTTTTGGACTTTTTGGATCAAATTGTTTTCGATCAAATCGAACATAGTTTAACGTTTTCATCACTCTGTCGAATAGCACATTATATAAGTGCATGCAATCTTTAAGTGACTCCTTTCTCTTGTATAAAATACGAATTTCTACATCAGATTTATCGACGAGACTCTTCGAGACATATGTTGTTAGTTTTTCTGGTAATAAAATTGGCAAATACAGAGTGACACCATCGAAAGTTTTAGTGCCGCCAAACTTATCACGATGTTCATTTAGATATTTCATACGTAAACCAGTTGAGTCAACGCTAGGATTAAAACGGACTTCATATACGTAAACTCCTTTTTTTGGGTCAGAGCATAGTCGAATATAATTACAGGCAATTTTAAAAGGAGTGCCTACAACAAATAAAGTATACATAAGATTTAAAAGATAGTGCAATGACAATAAATAAATATACATCTGTAAATATACATATAGAAATTTAATTTACCTATATTTCCACGTGTATTTGTGGGTTTATAAAATGTATTCAAGGCAACTGCCTCCATTTCTTTAACAGACTGCTCTGCCTCCGATTTAACTGAACCTTTTTTTTTAACACTTTGGGGCTCAGGCTCATTGGCAATTGATTCAGCTAATAGACTTTTAAATATTTGAGAACGACCCCGACCTTTTGATCGTTGTTCCTGAGTTGATTCACATGATTCTGTTGTTTTAAGAATTTCAAATAACTGAGCTCTACCCCTTCCAGCATTTAAGGATATGCTAGAACATGAAGATGCCAAATCATCCAAAAGTTTTCCACGGCCAATGCGTCTGAATTCTCCAGAAGAAATGGGACTTCGTGAGCCTAGGCCACTATCTTTAACTGAAACTTCTTCACTGGAAAATGATCCACCAGAAACTCCAGCTACAGTATGCTTGAGTGCCAAAAAGCTTCCTCGACCTCGACCAGGACCAGACATTTTTACTAGAATAAATAAGATAGGAAATGTGTGTTTTTATAAATATATTAAATTTAATCAAACACCAAATGTATCAAAATAAGACTTAATACTTCAGGTCAGAAGTACCGTAGTTATACAGGGTGATCGATAAGCTCTTAATTGAACAGAATATCAAAATATAGCTTTAGTAAAATATTTTTTTTTTTGGGGGTTATTGTCTTTCGGGAAAATTATGGAGTCCACAGCTAAAAAATTACAAATTTTAAGATTTTAATTCTTGTTACTGAATCTGCTATTGATCAGAGTCAAAAATAAATACCTTCTGAAAATTAAAAAACGTTTTACTATGAAATTAAAACCGGGGATTTGAACGATCAATCTAACTCTTTAACCAACTTCGATGGGTGATTTGGGTTGTTTGATTAAAAAGACACGACAGTAGCATTTAGTATTCGACGTATGTATTCAATCAGATGGTTTGGTAAAATTGACTCGAATCGACTCATTTTTGTTTTTGTGTTGATAAAAAAGCCTACTCCACTTGTCCTTTACATTGCTACCCGAAACTATACAGTACGCCTACAATATCTCTTTCTTTGACTCTACGAACATGGCAAGATACCTTCTGAATTCAGCAAATTAAATTTATAATCTTCACTAAATAATGCTATTTTCTATTCTATGGTCCAATTAATATGAGTTTTGGCAAATTCCAATCGAACATTATATAAAAATATTTAAATTGAGAAAAATTAATTTTTTAAACAAATTTTTTTCCATATGAATTAGATAAAACATTTTAAATAATTTTTTAATGCACATTTGCCAACAGTGTTGGAATAAATGGATTTTTTAATCAAAGTGACGATACGTTGAATGCGACTTCGACGGGTATGTCAGGACAACAATGACCCAAGGCACTCATCGAAATTAGTCAAGGAGTGGTTACCAGCCAGTGGGATTCGAATCTTGGATTGGCCATCTCAATGCCCGAACTTGAATCTCATAGAAAACCTCTTTGTGGGCATATGTTGAAACCCAGGATGGCTGCTCAACGTTTGAATGACAATGATACACTGATGCCCTGCTTAAAATTGAAAAGTATAACAATACCAACGACTACACATTCAAGCCTTATAGAATCTATGCCCCAAAGATGAGCAGTAGTTATTAAAAAAATGATTTCCCTACCAAATACCGAAAAGTTGCTTAGGGTTCGAAAGCCTGTATTTTGAGTAAATTGTTTTTTTTCTTTGCCTGAAATGAATTAGAATTTAATTATTCTCTAATTCTAAAAATATTAATCAATCTTCATATATTTAATTGTATGTAACTTCGAACCGGAAAAATCAATTCTAGATCTTTTTTGATTCAATTTAGTTATTTTCCTATCTACAAAGATATTTATTTTTTAATGCAAGTGTCTATCTACATTCTACACATTGTAACTGTTGTTATAACTATTTGAAAATTATTATTGGATTTTAGATACTAAGGCCGCGGTTATGCGCTTGACTATGTCAGCGGGCCGCTCATACAGCTCATGGTTCCATCTTATTCGATACACTTCGTGCACCTATCTTGGACCATAGATCTTACGGAGTGTTACTCTTTAACACTCCTAATTCTTCTCATCATTGGTGGTCAACGTCCACATCTCAGCATCATACATTAGGACGGGAAGGATGAAGGGTTTATAGAGCGTTATTTTCGTAGGTCTAGAGAGAGCTTTGCTTCTCAATTGGCTACTGAGCAAGAGTGACTGCTGCTCTCGCGCTGTTTCTAATGATGTCAATATCATCAGCGTATGCTAGCAGCATGACACTTATAGACAATAAGCCCAGGGATATCGATGTTCGCAGCTCGAATTATTATCTCCATGGTTAAAGAAGTCGCACGATAGGGAAACACCTTGTCTGAAACATCATCTGGTATCAAATGAGAGAGGTCTGCCCCATTTTTCACTGTGCTGGTAGTTTAGCTTTGGAGGGATACCAAAATCAAACATTGCAGCGTACAAGTGATACCTAATAGTGCTAACGAAGGCGGCTTTATAATCGACAATTAGGTGGTGGGTGTAGATCTGTTTTTCTCAGTAGATCTGTCTTTTCCAGGATTTTGAAAAAAAAATGAAATAAAATATGAATGCAAATAGTCCGATTTTTTACAATTCATGGCAGGTGACGGTTTGTGAAAGCAATGGCTACACCTGCATTGAGGACAAAGCCCAATTTTATGTAAAAAAATATTTTACACAACAAACAGCTGCATCTTTTCATTTATTTGTTTGAACTGATAATCAGTATTTTTTTAAGAGAGCGTGGAAAATTTTTGCTACTTAAAATGGGAGTGCTCCTTTTTAGCAGAAACTGATTTTGTCCATTCAGAACTACAATAAACTCAAAAACTGATGCCAACAGTTGTGTGCCTGTCAATGCATCTTAAAATGTTCGATTGTTAAATTTTATTTTAATTCGTGCAGTCAATTGCTTATGAGCGTGGGATACAGAGAATATTTTCAATAGAAAAATGTTCTCTGATGCGGAACAACAAAAATTATAGGCAATATCGAAACATTATGCAGTTACGTAAAGTGTTTAATTTAGGTAACTAAATAGTTATATAAGGTTCTATCGAGCGTACTGTGCGAAAGACTGAAGCCCATCGTCAACAAACTGATTGGACCTTATTAGTGTGGCTTCAGGCCTGGTAAATCCACCATCGACCCGAGAAAAACAGATCGACACCCATCATCTATTTGTCGATTATAAAGCCGACTTCGACAGCACGATTAGGGATCACTTGTACGCCGCAATGTCTGATTTTGGTATCCCTGCAAAGCTCATTCGTCTTTGCAAAATGACACTGCCAACACCACCAGCGCAGTGAAAATTGGGACGGACCACTCCGCTCCATTTGACACCAAAAGAGGTTTCAGACAAGGTGACTCCCTATCGTGCGTCCCTATTTAACCTTATGCTGAAGAAAATAATTCGAGCTGCGAACATCGATATCTCTGGCACTATCTTCTACAAGAGTGTCATGCTGCTAGCATATGCTGATGATATTGACATCATTGGCAAAAACGCTCGAGCAGTCAGTGCAGCATTCTCCAACCTGGAAAGGGAGTCTCGTCGTGTGGGTCTAGTGGTGAACGAGGACAAAACGAAATACCTTGTGTCAACAAACAAAGAGTCACTGTTGACAACTACACTTCTGAAGTCGTGAATGATTTCGTATATCTAAGATCCAGCATAAACACCAAAAATAATGTCAGCCTTGAGAGCAAGCGGAGACTAACTCTTGCCAACAGGTGTTACTACGGGCTCAGTAGGCAATTGAGAAGTAGAGCCCTCTCTCGACCGACGAAAATAACGCTCTATAAGTCCCTCATCCTTCCCGTCCTAATGTATGGCGCAGAGACGTGGACATTGACCATCAATGATGAGAGGCTGTTGGCTGTTAGGAGCGTTCGAGAGGAAGATACTCCGTAAGATCTACGGTCCAGTATGCGTGGACGACGTGTATCGAATAAGATGGAACAATGAGCTGTATGAGCTGTACGCCGACACTGACATAGTCAAGCGTATAAAACTCCAGCGGCTTCGCTGGATGGGTCATGTTGAGCGAATGGAAGAAAGCGCTCCGGCTAGAAGGATGTTTTATTCGAACCACGGTGGAGGAACAAGCAGAAGGGGACGTTCTAATCTCCGTTGGAAAGACCAGGTGCAGGGCAACCTGACTCCACTTGGCCTTATCAACTGGCGCCAGCGCGTGCATAGCAGAAGTGACTGGCGAAGCTTTGTGGAGGCGGCCAAGACCGATCATCGGTTGTAGTGCCAGCTAAGTAAGTAAATAGTTAAAAATTACTTTAAAATTACATATGATGCTGTTAACTGAAGAAGGGGTTAAATTATATACCTATAACTTTTATTAATTTAAATATTTTATACTGAATTTCTCATTTCTGATTAAATTTACGTTTATATGTTTAGCAAATATTTGCACATTTATTGAAACTATTCATGCGTTATTAAGCATTGCAATTTTGAATCTGTGAATTAGATAAAATGTGAGTTTATAATTCTTCTCCAAAGCGTTTCATATCAGATAGTTGTCGATGCCTCATTTCATATGGTAAAAAGATTTCACATTGCCTGTAATTAAAATGTTTCGGTAAAGGTAAATATGTGGGCGTACATAGTTCGTAGTGTTCGACTGCACTGAGATCGCGGAAAGAAATATTTAGCGCAAATTCTAATTCACATGGGCAGAAATTTTTCAATTTGATGTAAAACTAAAAAAATTAAATTTCATGCCAATTTCTGTAGTTTTAGAACTTGCTCATGAAGATTAAAGTCGGAAAAATCATTTTTCATCGCTTTTTGTTATTTGACCGTATAATCACTTTAAACAACCCTTTACATCTGAAATAGTTAAGTTAAAATAAAATAAACAAATTCCCTCAATTTCCAATACGTGATTTAACGGTTTCTACAGATAATTTTTTGGAAGTTATGGCATGTATTGTTGATTTATACAAAACATTTTTTATTTTCATTGTAATATTTGTAAAATCAATATAATTTGAAAAATGTAAAAGAAATAATATTAGAAAAATTTAAATTACTGAGACACTATTTGGTTTGATAAAGTAAAACAGTTGTAAACATTTCAAGTCGAAAATTGTTGTTTTGTAATCAAATATAACTTTGTAATAAATATTGTTTACTCTGTTCAGCTTTAGTTAATAATTTATCTTCACCTATGAAGTAGATTTGACGCTCGGTTATTAATGGTTTTTTAGAAATGAAACACAGAAAAATATTTTTATATCCATGAAATTGGCTGGCGCGTACATGGCGCGTAATCTGGATGCAAAATTTTAACACAAGTTGAATCTTATAAGCACGTAAACCAAGATCTTTACACAAAATTTTCCATAAAATGGACGCACATAAACTTAATTGTTTAGCAGGATAATATTCCATAAGAAATTCTCGAAACAACATTACATCCAGAAAGTCACGTTTGGTGCGCTTTATGTTTCGTTGAAATCACTGGTCCATTGGTCTTCAAAAATGATGATGGTCAGAACGTTGATGCACGGGAAGCGGTACAGAGACTAACTTTTCTTGCCTTAATTAGCAGGCATTAATGTTACAGACATGTGGTTTCAGCAAGACGACGCCACATACCACACATCGCGCGATACAATTAAATTACTGCAAGAAACATTTAACGAACTATTAATTTCACGGAATGGACTTGTTAAGTGGGCACCTTGTTCGTGGGAAATAAAAAGGTATTATCTAAGGACTTGGTTCTAATATAGTGCCGACTATATATGTAGATAACGTTATAAGAACTACAGAGCAATATCAAATAAAAATCTATTTTACTTAAATCAGAACTTTTGCAATTTAAACGACAATATACATACATACATGTAAATAAGCAACATACACAATAAAATACATGTAAATAGTATATCTTAAACGCATAATTATGCACACGAATGCAGTTTCAGCCCCATTTGCTAACAGTTAAGGCATACAATTTTACAATTAAATTTATGAGTTGCAATAATTGTACTTTCGTAAACTTATTACAAAATAAATCAATTTTCAAATAAATTTACCTTTTTGATTGAGTTTTCCAACAAGTTAAGCACGTGTAACCTAATTTAAACTATTAAATTCCAAAAAAAAAAAAAGTAAAAAGGGAATTTCCAACCGTAACACACGAACAACGGGGCTTTAGTATTTTTATAGATTGATGCTGTCGTTGTTTATTATTTTCTTGCACGAACTTAAGCGTTAAGTGATGCCACCCTTTAAATTTATCATACTAATATGTACTAACACACCGTATCAACAAATAACGCAGCGAATATTCGCTGTCAAATTTAAAACGCCTCAGCGGTATGACACGGCACAGAATTGCAGCTTCAAACGAATTTACGTTAACTTAGATCTATTTCTATTTTTGAGATAAACGACGATGAAAAAGGGTTGCATTTGGTGAAATGGTGAAAATAAAATGAATATAGATTTGGAGAGAATTGTTCATAAATAATTTTAATAAATTAATTATTAATAATGCATCGTTTAAATGTAAAAATTAAGTAAAGTAAGATTTATTAAATACATAACAATAAAAACAAAAATGTAAAATTTGCAAGCACGAATTGTTTTAAATTATCCTGGTAACTTTAAAGAAGTAGAAAACATAAAACACGTTCCGTAGAACCTCAAATCATTCCTGCTCAAACTCACAGGACGTATCACCTCATTTCCAATCGTTCTCTAAACGCTTCGTGTACATTGCCAATGCTGGCACGCCATCACTAATACACTCACGCTTTTTCACTAACGCACTTAAATTTTTTTTTGATTGGCAGAGTGAAGTCGGCCAATTTTGATCACAATGAGGCTACTAGCGATTTCATATAAGAGCACAATGTTTGACATTCAGCCAAATCCGGTTTTGGAATGGAGATTAATATTCCTTTGAGTAACCCTCCCTGAAAGCCATTTTTAGGGTTGTTGTAAATGTGCAAGGTCCCTTCCATTCATTTACAAATATAACACGCACAACATGAGTGGATGAGAAAAGCTCGGCCTAGGCCATCCATGGGCTGTTGTGCAATTAAAAGAAAGAAGAAACGATCTCTTCTTCTTTCTTCTACGTGTTCCCAATATTTCATCCTGATTTTTTATTCTAGTAATTTCTTCTTTCCTTCGCTGTACATCTGTTGAGTCTCTAATTAGTTTGGCAGCCACTGTGACAAATACCAAAAATAGTTTTTCATATACCCTATTGGGGCATATGAAAAACTCGTAGAAACTTCAGGGGACACTTTCACAAAGAAACATTCACAACTTTAATATAAAAACAAGCACTTTACAACACTAACACTATCTCTATTTATAGATATACGATATTTTCTACTAGAAGGATGGATGTATCTGTTTCCGTTTTCCTTCGTCACTGCTCTACATATACTATACCCTGTTTTGCTGAATTCCAACATATTTTCCTAAACATTTACAGATATTTTCTTTGACTGTCACTCACTACATACGAGTATTTTCTCTTCCCTTTTCTGATTACTCTTCCCACAATTTCTATTTTCTCTTTTCTCATTTTTATAATTTAAAGCTTATAATTTAGAACTAAAGAAGCAGAGGAAAAGCTTCGTGACGAGCAAACACGTGAAATGATGGGCATACTGCAGCAATTAACTAGCTGTGTTTCAGAGTTCGTTCAGGAATTTTAAAAAACAAAATACTATTTACAAATACTTGGAAATTTTGGTTCAGGACCCAAAACGCTCTCTCAATACAATTTATTACATTAGCGTGAATTTCGTTATATTTCATAGGGAGTGTTCGAATCAGCAATTGGTGTAAATAACCAGGATAGTCTTGGTCTCATATCAACTAACTTTCTTGTCTATTGATCAGATATGATCGTGATGCGTTGCACCAAGAAAGTTCAAATTAACATAAGTATGTAAACACTAGACGGCGATCGCAGAAAAACAAAGTCATTATTTTTGCAATGAAATTTTATATCGAAACAAAATATTTTTTACACCTTCTACATTAATGGCCCTTTGTTTCTCCCTGGAACTTTACGATACATGTATATATCTGCATGATTGCTGTAGAATCTTTTTCTGTTCATATAAATATTCAGGGGCTTTTTATGCCAAACTGTCTAAAAAACTATAAAAACTATAAATATTTTATTATTATAATAAAAATTGTTAGACACTCATACTCTGCTTTGATGATATTTTCCTCCTTTCACAAGACTTCGCTTTAATGATAGGTTGTGCAACAGAATGTATACAAATTTACACAGACGACTGACTCATAGGCAAATTTCAGTTATTACCAATGCATTTTTGGTAAGATGCGTGCCCAAAAAAATTCAATGCTGTCAGAACTCGAACAGTCAAACATAGAAACGTTTATTGTGTATCATGCGACACCAAGTCGCATCAATCAACCGACTGCACAAGGTTCGAGTAAGTAGGAAGTTTTATATGAATTCCTCTTCGCACAAACAAAATAGATCACTATTATCGTTAAGGCTGCGAACTTGTTTCTGCTAATTCTCTTATCTTAATTTTTGTAAACAACTGTCAATAGCATATCCAATTTTGAAAGAGTTACAGAATGCCAATTCTTGGCAAATAATAAAAAGTTGATAAATGGTAAATATGGTGAATTTAGATCAGATTGTGCTGTAGTACGTTCGACTGTTACGCAGAATGTCCGGGGTTTGAATCTTGGTAAAACCGGCACCTCTTGGCAGGCAAGAAATGGCAAACCTACAAGAGTAATCATTGCGTACGTAAAGCTTTTCACTTCGCCGTTTCGATTCGGTATAATGTACAAATATAACACGCACAACACGAGTGATGCTACAATGGCTGCTCTATCTCTTTATCAGTAACCTGTGTGATTGCATTCCCTTTCTCATTCGTCCCCTTCTTCCACAAACCTATCAATCTTCCTTCCATTCAACGAAATGCTCTGCATTCATACGGGTACACCCTGTGTCTTGAATGTATAAATACAAAAAAGGTTACGATAACACAGATTGAAAAAACAAGACAATTTTTGGTGTATGAAAAATTATTAAACTTAGATATTGAGAACTGGTAAGTATGCGATTTATTAGAAGAAAAACATCGATATATGACTACATCGCCAGCTTATAGTACATTGCATAAAGAATTTCCGATGCATTGACACCAAAAAATCGATGTTTTCGCTGCATCGACGTACGAGTATATCACCCATCATGTTCATTTCCTCGTTTGCTTAGTTCATGGTTATATTGAAGATTTTGCTCGGCTAACACTTTGGTCACGGTGTGCTGCGTGCATCGCATATATAGCAACAACAATTTCATGGGGTTCGTCGAACAAAATTTTCAATAGCTCTATTCACGATCTGGAGTAAATCGTATTTTATTCTGTATTTTTGATAAATTTTATATTTGTAGTAAATTTGATATGTTTACAAAATTAAAACACATGCGATTCTCAAATATAATTTTTGTGGTAACCGAACATTCTAGATGGTCCAGCGTGAAAAAAGTATGAGGCTCAGCTAACTGAAGCTGGAGCAAAGGCTGCTGATAGAGCGGCAATATGTGTAATATGTGCAATTTACACTTTCATACAACAAGTTGGTGATGCTGAAATGGAAATTGAGCCCGAATATAATATTTTTTCAGACATGCCACAAAAAACACTGTATTCCACTGGCTACATACCCTGTTCAAGTGAGGATGATGCCGTAAGTGATCACGAAGTATCAGATGTCGATCACAAGTTGAAAGTGTCAGATATATCATTACAATATTATTCTCAAGCCCTGGATAGATAACAATTAATATTGAATATATTAATTGGCTTAATTAATTATATTGGTTTTTGGTTTGAGCTACAACAAAAAATCTAAATTATTTAAGTACACTTAAAATATGAATTGCACCAAAATTTAAGCAGCTATAACTTTTTCGTGTATTAACGTAATGAAACAAATTATGGAAAAAAAATTGTTTAAGAAAAAGCTTTTCATTTCGCCGTCGTGTACAGATATACCTTCATGAAATGTTGTGCCATTAAAAAAAAGGATAAAAAAAAAATTCTGTGCGTCAGTGGGGCGTCCTAAAGAAGTTTACTTCTTCACAACGTTTGCGTTTAAATTTCTAACGATTTTTGTTTGAAATTTTAAATTTTATGGGCAGCGCCTTCGTATGAAAAAAATTGGGAATAGCACACATATCTAGTGCCTATATTGTATGAATTTTCTTTTTTCAATACACTATTTGCACGAAAACTATTTATAAATACTTACTCGGAAAAGTTAATTTATTTTTAGAATATGATACTCGTGGTTTTTCCTTGAGTCTTGAGATCAAGCGGAGATTAACTCTTATAAGTCCCTCATATTTCCCGTCCTAATGTATAGCGCTAAGGGTGGACGTTAGCCACCAATGATGAGACATACTCCGTAAGATCTTTTTTTTATTTTTATTGATACATTCAACACACAGGGTGTACCCCTTTGAATGCAGAGCATTGTGTTGAATGGAAGGAAGAAGGAGGGAGAATGAGAGAGGGAATGCAATCACACAGAACACCGATAAAGAGATAGACAGCCATTGTGGCAAGTGTTATGCCTTTACCACAATGAACTTCAGTTTATCAGTGTCCACTATGACTGCATGTAGCGCCAAAGGCCAAGCTTTTCGCATCCACTCATGTTGTGCGTGTTATATTTGCACATGAATGGAAGGGACCTAAAGTTTTATGCCGAATCCGAACGGCGAAATGAAAAGCGTTTCATAGGCAATTTTACTCTTGTAGGTTTGCAATTGCCTGCCAAGAGGTGGTGCCGTGTATTAATTTTGTTGTTGTTGCTTTTTTTTTCATTTATTTTTTTTTTTTGCCTGTGCCGAGATTTGAATCCTTGACACTCTGCGTAACAGCCCAACGCACTAACGCTACGCTGCAGCGACCACTATGGTCCAATATGCGTGGACGACGTGTATCTAATAAGATGGAACACTGAGCTGTACTAGCTGCGTAATGTTGGGCGAATAGAAGAGGGCGCTTCGACCAGACAGGTGGGAGGAACATTCAGAAGAGAAATTCCTAATCTCCGTTGGAAAGACCAGGTACACGAAGACCTGACTGTACTTGGTCTTCCCAACTGGCGCCAGCACGCGTATAGCATAGGCGACTGGCGAAGTTTTATCGTGGAGGCCAAGACCAATCCTCGGATGTAGTGCCAACTAAGTAAGTAAGTATATCATTTTTTACAAAGAGTCAATTTATTCTCGTTTCTCTTAAATTTTGTGAAAAGTGAATTATGACAAGTCAACATATGGTAATTTAAATTAAATAATGATAATATAATACGATAATATTGAGTTAGCAATGTCTTTTATTTCCAGCAAGGAAATAAGTTCCACCACTTTTTTTTGGCCATTGACTTGCCAAGTTCTTATGAAAATATTTTTTTTTTTCAATAGCGCTAATTTTCATAAACAAACAAAAGCCAAAAGACATAGAAGGTGGCAAAGAAAATAATATATTTCTGAGTTAGTAAAAATTTGTATTAATATTTTCCAATAAAATGCAATAGAGTATTTTCGGCAATCCCATTTTATTTGAAGTGAAGCAGGTTATTTCTGACAGCAAAAAAGTTTGAAGTTAAACGTGTTCATTTGGTGTGTTCGCGTACTTTACTAGTAAAATTTCACTAGAAGGAAAATTCAAGAGCATACATAAAATAATCGCTTAAAAACTAGTAAAGTATATAAGTTAACTAACTGTATGTAACAAATTTTTAAATTGTTTTAGAAGTTAATTTTATTTGCATCGATTTTAAATACAAATACAAATTCCTTTACAATTAAATTTTTGAAAAATGTTCAAATATATTGAACAAAATATATAAAATAAACTTTATCAGTTTGATATTTTAACAGCATTTCTCTTACACTATTTTTTTTTTAACGGATTTCCATTAAAAATATTAAAACTTGTAACAATTACGCGAACAGAGCTATTTACTCTTTTGTGCAGTGTTTATTTTACTAAACAACAACGATTTCATTGTCTGACAGCAAAACATTGATCGTGTCACATTGCCCTTAGGTCGTGGTTATACATATGTATTGAAAATTTTGGTCGGTGTGCGATGCACACGCGCGGTACACCCCCTGTACGCAGCAACAACTTTCATATTAATTTTTTAAGAATTACCTTCTATCATGTTCATAAATTCATTGTGTTTCGTTTTGTGTAATTCCAACGTAAATGCAACTACTTTATTTTGACGCTGAAAGTTTTTGGCGGTTTTGAGTGCGTTTCAAATTATTTTAATTTGCATATAAAATCATCAAACAAGCTAACCAAATATGGAAGATTTCCAAAAGATTGAGAAAATAGGAGAAGGGACTTATGGTGTTGTGTATAAAGGTCGAAATCGTGTAACTGGACAAATTGTAGCAATGAAGAAAATTCGCTTAGAATCGGATGACGAAGGGATTCCCTCCACTGCTATAAGGTTTAATTTATTAACAGTGAATGTCAGTTTGTGGACACATTTACAAATAAGTATTTTATTCTAGAGAAATTTCACTTCTAAAGGAATTAAAACATGCAAATATCGTTTGTTTGGAAGACGTACTCATGGAAGAGAACCGTCTATATTTGATATTTGAGTTTTTATCCATGGACTTAAAGAAATACATGGATTCTTTGCCACCCGAGAAAATGATGGATAGCGAGCTTGTCCGTAGCTATCTCTATCAAATAACGAGTGCAATTTTATTTTGTCATCGGCGCAGAGTTCTTCATCGTGATTTAAAGCCACAAAATTTACTTATCGATAAGAAAGGCATAATAAAAGTAGCTGACTTTGGACTTGGTCGGTCCTTTGGCATACCAGTCCGTATTTATACACATGAAATCGTAACACTCTGGTATAGAGCCCCCGAAGTGTTGCTGGGTTCACCTCGTTATTCTTGCCCAGTTGATATATGGTCGATTGGATGTATCTTCGCCGAAATGATAACAAGAAAACCATTATTTCAGGGTGACTCTGAAATCGATCAACTGTTTCGTATGTTCAGGTACGTTTTGTAATGAGATAATTTATTTTAAACTCGTTAAAATTTAATTAAATTAACACGGGTCAATCGTTGGTATTAAATTGATACGCATTTCAAAGATAAGAATTGATATGCGTTAATACTTCATGTATGTAAGCATATAAATAAAATAAATATAATAAAATATAATTAATTTTATTGTATTAAAAAATATAATTTAACGAAAATAATGTAAAAAAAATGTATATTTTTAAAGTCAATCGGCTCAATATTAGTTGTGGCTTTTGACTTATCAAATTGTTATCAACGACAGATTCGATTGGCCAAATAAACAACAGCTGCATATTAAATAATAAAAAAGAACCTTTTTTATTTTAGAATTCTTAAAACACCAACGGAAGAAATTTGGCCTGGGGTAACTAGTTTGCCGGATTATAAGAATACATTTCCATGCTGGTCAACGAACCAACTTACGAATCAAGTAAAAAATCTTGATGAGAATGGAATAGACTTGCTCCAAAAAATGCTTATATATGACCCAGTTCATCGCATAAATGCGAAAGATATTCTGGAGCATTCGTATTTTGATGGATTTGAAATACAATTTATTGCAACCGAATAACAGTTATTGCGCAATGTTTTCGCTTGTGGTTGCATTAAAGCATTAGCTTAAATTTTTTATAATTCATGTTTATTATATTTTGCATACAATAATAAGAAATAATAATATAATTTTTAATACTATGCGTTATCATTTCTATTATTTTATATGTATGAATAGTGTTGCTAAATATTTTTTTATATTCATAAGTAAATCGAACGAAGATGGCGCAAGTTATTGTATATTTTTTTTCGCATTTTCAAAACCGATTCGTTTCGCACTATGCTATTTAATATTATGTAAAGCGAATTTGGCGAACATTTTTTTTTTTCAAAATTCCACGAAACCGCACAATATTTCCAGTTTCTTTTGTAAATGGAGCAACATGTTAGACGAAAGAGAAAAAAAGGTGAAATTTTTAAAATATATCAAATAAACTATTAAATGTGACAAAATCAGTTTCATTCCGTATATTATTGGTAATTTGTACGCAATATTAAATTATAAAACGATTTGCCAACAATTTTTTATTATTTTGGTTTGTTAAAAAAAAAATTGGACCAGCCACATTAATAGTTATCGATTTGTTTTGCGAAAGTGAAAGTTAATACAAAAATTAATGCTATGAATATATTTTGACAGCAAAACGAAAAGAGGTGGAAGAATTATGAAATTTTAGAATACAAAGCGTGATCCGCAGCGCTTTGCATAATCGGCCTACAGGGTTTACCGGCCTTTTTCGTTGTATCCATGACTGGTGGCAAGAATGGTTTAAATGGTGAATACCAAATATCGTATCTCTTGCAGCATCCAACAAATTTTTTTTTTTATCGTGCATTTATTGAAGTGACGGTCAAATGATCGTCGGTCATGGCACTTTTTATGCTAACTTTTGTTTTTTTTTAACTCTGTGCCCAAAGAATGTTATGCTGACGATCATTTGATCGCCGGTCACTAGTACGTTTTCACATACTTCCAGTACTTTTTTTCTAATTTTTATTTGCACTTTGTAGATATTATACGTATATATATTTACGTTAATTATTTTTTATTTCGCCAAAAAAAAGGAAATTTAAATGTTGCTAAATGTGAATTATATATATATATGTATATATTATATGAAAACCAATCATTTGGTGACCAAATTTTACTCGTGCCCATAATTGATGTCAAAAACATTATTGATGTAGTACCAAATTCCTTAGAATGCAACTAATAAATTTGTGTACAGGTATTAATTTTTCAATAGAGAATTTTTGCATTGTTCGTTACCGATATTATTTCCGGTTTCAATACTTTATTCAATGTAGTGTCCCTCTAGTCCTGAATTCGCGCAATAAACTATGATACGATAAAGTCTCGAAGCTCGTACGAGTTTATAAGCTCAAGCCCTTCCAGCGATTTTATCGTAAGTTACACTTTTTTATTGCAAACTACTGTGGTATGAAGTTGAAACTTCTCAGATGTATCGTTACGAATCATATTTTACTCGTCGCATTTAAGAAGATGTTTTAATACATACATATAAAGGGTGTTTTGTATAGAAGTGTGGTTTTCAATCTGGCAATACTTTTTTCGGAGTTGGTCTTTTTGACAGTTGTCACTTGATGCTAAATTTGGTTTGCCATTTCATAATGAATAGACTTACTCCTCAACAATGTTTGCAAATCATTGAAATTTAGTATCAAAATTCATGTGCTGTGAAAAAAGTGTTTCGCAAGCTACGTATGGACGTTTAGCAGTTAATCTAAATGGTTAGCGATGAGGCTCATTTTTGGCTCTATGGATACGTCAATAAGTAGAATTGCCGTATTTTGAGTGAAGACCAGACAGAGGCAATTGAGCAGCTACCAATGCATCCCGAAAAATGCGCTTTTTGGTGCGGTTTATGGGCAGGTACCGTTCGATTATAACACTTTTTTTGGCCGAAAATGCTAGAATTGGACTCGGCCTACATGTGGTTCCAACAGGACGATGCCACATTCCACACTGCACGCGAAACCATGCATCAATTGAGAGGCGAATTTAGCAGTTAATCTCACGTTTTGGTGTAGTCAAGATCGTGTGATTCGACCCCGTTAGACTATTTTTTGTGGAGCTATGTTAAGTCTCTCGTCTATAAGGACCAGCTAAACACGATTATTGCTTTGGAAGCCAACATCGAACGCGTCATTGGTGAGATTCCGGTGTGTGAAAAAATGCCAAAATTGGACCTTTAGAATGGTCCACTTGAAGCGTAGCCGCGGGCAACATTTAAGTGAAATTATATTTAAAAAGTAAATGGCAGAAATTGATTTATCGATTCAAATAAAAATTTGATTCACTTTTGTAAAATTTCTGTTTTTTTTTCAAAAAAAAATCCAAACTCTTAAAAAAATCACCCTTTATCTTCGAAGTTTTTTACAACTATGGCAATGTTTGCCCGTTGCCACAATTCACAAAGAATTATAACTATTGGTGTGCAATCATTTAGTTTACGACTTTTTGGAGTACTTGAAGTATCAGATCAAGAATAATAATTATATTCAATGAGAGTTTGTTGGCCATCAGGCTTTATTAATTCTATTCTCCCGTGAGAATATCTTTTTTGAAACTTTAGGCAAAAAATCTATAGGGCACAGACATCCTTTATTTTTATCTGTTGTCTAATTACTTCAATACGAAAAATAAAAAAAAATTACTTTAATTGCCTTAAAAAATTATAATGTGTTACAGCAAAAACAAGTAAATTAGGCATTTCATGTAAAAAAATTAAGTCATAGCAAGCTTTGCGAAGTACCGTAACTTGATAAGTTGCTTGAATTTGTTTTGGCAATACATAAAAATTAAAAATATAATTTTTTGCTTAGTTCATGGTTATATTGAAAATTTTGCCCGCCAACACTTTGTGCTGGGTGTATCGAACATATAGTTTTCTGTGCAACAACAATTTCATGGGGTTCGTCGAACAAAAACAAAATTTTCAGTAGCTGTATTCACGATATGGAGTAAATCGTATTTTATTCTGTACTTTTGATAAATTTTATATTTGTAGTAAAATTGATATGTCTACAAAATCAAAACATATGCGATTCTCAAATATAATTTTTGTGGTAACCGAACATTCTGGATGGACCAGCGTGAAAAAAGTATGAGGCTCAGCTAACTAAAGCTGAAGCAAAGGCTGCTGATGGAGCGGCAGAAAAGAGAGAAAACACTTCATATATCAGGAATCATTTGTGTCAGTTGTAACGGTATCTTAAATAGCATCTGAAGATTCATCGGCGAGCTTACCAAAACCAACGTTTATTATTTTTTTTATCTGTGTATCAACTTTAAATAAACGAAAGATTTATTTACCAACTTTCTTCTCGCTGTTCAACATTTTCAAATCAAACTTCTTCTGTTTTCGTTATTGACAGTTCACGGGAGGGCTTTTGTTCAAACCAGGGATGTTAAGCAAAATAATATCTATACATAGCAACTTTGCGGTTTTTGTTGTTGCTTTCCCATACAATTAGCGCAACTAGTTATACATAACTAGTTGAAAGTGGCGAATAAAACGAAACTATACTTAATCCTCTTTTTTTTATTTTTATTTTTGGTATTACTATATGTATATTGATGTATGTCATTTTGTTTTTACATTTTACAACTTTAGAACGCAGCTAAGATAGAAAAAAGAGAAGTAAGAAAGATAGAAATAAATTACAAACTCGCGAACAGTGGCTAAAAGGTCGCTAGAACTGCCAAAAATAAAAAGTTGAATGAGGGCAATGGTGCGCACTATAAAAAACACGAAAGTGCAATAAAAGGAATGGTTTTACACAAGATATATCGTGTTGTTCTGCTAAAAATGGAGCGCACACTTGTTTGGTGGTTGAAAACCCACTTTCACAAGAACGCCTTTTGTTGACGCAAAAGGCATAAAATTTAATTAAATTCTGTGAAAAAAAATCGAAAAACCAACATCTTCAGACAATGCAAAATCCTCTCACTTTTGTGCCGGCAACGTTGGCTTAAACATTTTTTGCTCCGAAATTCCCTACACAATGAGAAAATAAGAGTAGAAGGTGCATCAGCAGACAAAGAATAGGTAAGAGGCTAAGTCGCTAATCAAGTTTTTAATTCTGTTGAGACATGGCTGTTTTGGAAAACAAAAAACATCTTAGGGTTTAATGACAGGTTATATCAAAAACTAGATTCTTTTAACTTTTTTTTATCTTTTAATTGAATTCTAGTAATGTTTTTGTTCTTTTTTTTGTACTGTACAACAGCGCACAATATACAAATAATTTTATCCATAAAAAATATAAATTACATAGAAAAACCTTAAATTTTTAAATTAATTAGAAAATTTACATGAAAAAATTTCTTCTTTTTGTGCCCAAAAGACAACGATTTACGGATATACCTGGAATGTCCGTGTCCCTCTACAGGGAAGGTGCCTCTATCCAGCTAGTGGATGTCCTCCAACGATACAAAGCTGATATCACCGCTATACAGGAAATGCGATGGACGGGACAGGGTTGCTCCAGAAGAGGATCCTGTGATATCTACTACAGCTGTCATGCGTCGAGACACGAATTTGGTGTTGGATTTGTGGTTGGGCAGAGACGGCGTCATCTAGTCTCGAGGTTCACGCCCGTGAACGAGCGCCTAGCCACTATCCGCTTCAAGGCAAAATCGTTCACATCAGCCTAATTTGTGTCCATGCCCCGACGGATGAGAAGGATGAAACGACCAAAGATGACTTCTACGAGCTCCTCGACAAAACTTATGAGTATTGCCCCCGCCACGATATTAAAATCGTGTTAGGCGACTTTAATGCCAAGATGGTCAAGGAGAGTCTCTTTGGTCCGACAATCGGAAAATTCAGTATCCACGACGAAGCCACCGATAACTATATGAGACTGATCGACTTCGCTGCCGCACGAAACATGACAATTAGTAGCACCAGATTCCAACATAAGGATATCCATTAGGCCACTTGGCTGCCCCCTGATCAAAACACACGAAACCAGATTGATCACGTTGTGATCGACGGAAGGCACGCTTACAATGTACTAGACGTACGCACAATTCGTGGTGCAAACATCGACTCAGACCACTACTTGGTTGCAGCCAAGGTCTGCACACGCAAAACGCGTACGGATACGCTGGATGTCGAAAAGCTGCAATTACAACAGACAGCCAAAGTCTTTGCCAACCAACTTGCACTTCTTCTTTCACAAAACACCCCTCAACTTGATGATATATGGGCGCAGTGGACGCACATTTCCCGCTCTATGCGTACGGCTGCCGAAGAGGTGCTAGGCTATCACCGTCGACGGAGAAATATGTGGTACGACCAAGAGTGTCGCGATGCTACTGAAGCAAAAAACACTGTTTACAGAGTCACCCTGCAGTCAGTTGCAACGCGAGCTGCTAAGGAGCGATACAGAAAGTTGAGGAGGGAGGAGAAACGTCTTTTCAGGCGCAAGAAAAGAGATTAAGAAAGACGCAAGTGCAATGATATCGAAATGTTGCGGGACAGGAACGAGGTCCGAAATTCTTTGAAAGAATAAGACGCCTGACTGATAGTTTGAACACCGGGGGCGCTTCCTGCAAGGATGAAGACGGAAATCTGGTGATAGATGTTCAGGGCATAATGAGATTATGGAGGGAACACTTTTCGCAGCTGCTTAATGGCGATGACGGCAATAATCCCGCCACTGCGGAATCCACTCCGGAAACCCCAATCACCGACGGCGTTGAAGTACCGCCGCCTGACTATGAGGAGGTCTGAACAGCCTTTGCTCGGCTGAAAAACAATAAGGCTGCAGGTGCAGATGGCCTGCCTGCTAAGTTGTTTAAGACCGCAGGCGGAGAGCTCAAAAAACGCATGCATGAGCTTCTATGCAGAATATGGTCAGATGAAAGCATGCCAATTGATTGGAATCTCAGCGTACTCTGCCCAATCCATAAGAAAGGTGATTCCACGATCTGCGCCAACTACCGTGGGATAAGCCTTCTTAATATTGCATATAAGGTTCTATCGAGCGTACTGTGCGAAAGATTGAAGCCCATCGTCAACAAAGTGTGGCTTCAGGCCTGGTAAATCCACCATCGACCAGATATTCACACTATGCCAAAACCTGGAAAAGATCCGAGAAAAACAGATCGACACCCATCATTAATTCGTCGATTATAAAGCCGCCTTCGACAGCACGATTAGGGATCACTTGTACGCCGCAATGTCAGATTTTGGTATCCCTGCAAAGCTCATTCTTCTGCAAAATGGCACTGACCGACACCACCAGCGCAGTGAAAATTGGGACGGACCACTCCGCTCCATTTGACACCAAAAGAGGTTTCAGACAAGGTGACTCCCTATCGTGCGTCCCTATTTAACCTTATGCTGAAGAAAATAATTCGAGCTGCGAACATCGATATCGCTGGCACTATCTTCTACAAGAGTGTCATGCTGCTAGCATATGCTGATGATATTGTCATCGTTCGCAAAAACGCTTGAGCAGTCAGTGCAGCATTTTCCAATCTGGAAACGGAGTCTCGTCGAGTGGGTCTAGTGGTGAATGAGGACAAAACAAATACCTTGTGTCAACAAACAAAGAGTCACGGCTTCTTGGACAAAATGTTACTGTTGACAATTATACTTTTGAAGTCGTCAAAGATTTCGATTATCTAGGATCCAGAATAAACACCAACAATAATGTCAGAACGGTCTCAGTAGGCAATTGAGAAGTAGAGCCCTAGTGCTCTATAAGTCGCATATATCCTTCCCGTCCTAATGTATGGCGCAGAGACGTGGACATTGACCATCAATGATGAGAGGCTGTTAGGAGCGTTCGAGAGGAAGATACTCCGTAAAATCTACGGTCCAGTATGCGTGGACGACGTATATCGAATAAGATGGAACGATGAGCTATATGAGCTGTACGCCGACACTGACATAGTCAAGCGTATAAAAATCCAGCGGCTTAGCTGGCTGGGTCATGTTGAGCGAATGGAAGAAAGCTCCGGCTAGAAGGGTGTTTTATTCGAACAATGGTGGAGGAACACGCAGAAGGGGACGTCCTGATCTCCGTTGGAAAGAACAGGTGCAGGGCAACCTGACTGCAGAGGCGACTGCGAAAAATGTTATTGTATGAAACTTCATTGTTTATGAACTGAATATTGTTGACAGAACTAAATGCGAAGAAATGGTGCCAATGATTTGGTTTGACAGAGCGTATAGTTTTACCTAGCGACACAGAGATGCCGGTTTTGTAATTGTGCACCCACATAGAATGGAAAAGAAATGAGGTTAACATTCAATTCAAATTGGAGAAATGTTTTAACAAATTCCAGGTCAATGTAGCGCTCTATGATAGACAGACGGATTTTGTTTGCAGACGGATTTCCTACACGCTAACATGCCACGTACAGAAGAACAAAAATGCCAAAGCAAATCGAGCGCTCCGTTCTCGAGTTATTAATTACAAACATATTTCACGAATTTGTTTTATAAATATAGATAATGAATTTTCAATTGTTCCTCCTCATTTATTATTCACTCTTCTTAATCTCTGTTCTAAATCGTTGCAAGCGACACACACTATCTCTGGGAGAATATCGTCCCATACCCGTCAAATTTTTTATGAAATACATAGGGTATTGCTTTAGTGTTGTAATGAATTTATGAATCGAATTTAGTTATATTCACTATACCTTTTATGTCATTATGTAGATAATGTGTGTTTTTGTTATTTTGGCCATGGCTGTATGTGCATATGTATGTCATGGATTTTTCAATATAATTTTTTTGCTCTATAAATAAGAAAATAAAACTTAATTTCCCTTTGTAAACAGCTTGAAGAGTTTGATAATATACATTTACTTTTTTGTTTTGGTTGTTTAATAATGTACAAATATGTCTTTTGATTGATTTATTTACAGTAACTATTTAATATACACTTTAATTACTTATTTTAAATATTGAAATTTTTTGACGACGAAGATGATGAGTCAGAAGAATGATCAAAATCTATTTTGGCATAGGTATTATTTACATTAAAAGCAGCCACAGGAGACGAATCACTTTTGATTTCCGTAGTTTTCGGAATCGCTTTGGGATTTGCGTCAGTGGCGGTAGGTTGCGGTAGATCTAAGCTCGCGTAGTACAATTCATGTTCTGATGTTACAGATGGAGGTCTGGATGTAACACATATTTGTGTTGTTTTATTGGCAGAGCTACTACTACTAGTACTACCACTACTATTAGTTGGAGTTAACTTTGTATTGGAAGAAGATTTAATAATTTGCTGCTCATTTGCTGTTAAAGTATTCATTATTGGCATATAGTTTAAACATGATGTCGATAAAGAATTACCACCACAGAGGGTAGACGATGAAGATGATGATATCAGAGATGAGCTATTTGTTGATTTGGGTCTGATTAGCTGGTTTAGCTGTTGGCATTGTTTTGAATCTTTTCGTACGGTATTGGGGTGATTTTGTGTTTTATGCGATTGTAAGGAACTATCACTTTTTATTTGAAGAATTTCATAACCCGTTGTCTCGTTACCTCGTACGATTTTTTTGCTGACGCCGCTGGTGTTGTCACCAAGACCGCATTCAGGTTTCTGCAAATCATATTTATAATCTTCATCGCTTCCCTTTTTGTTATGATGTTTATTCGTTGTTGCTGATGTTGCTCTGGCTTTTATTACATTATTTTTCAATTGGTTTTCACCATAAATGTTATCATTACGTTTTCTATCAATATTAATATAATCGTCATTATTCGTTTGATGATGCTCATTGCTTTCGCTCCTTTCTGACTTGTTAGGCTTGGAGTTCAAAGTGAGCTGAGAATATTTTGATGTAAGATTAAATGTCTTTAAATTGTTATGAGTGTCACTGGCGGCGGTATCTTTATTTTTCTCCATTGCTGTCGTATTGTTAAAAATATATTTTCGCATTGCAGATGTCAGTGCGGGAGAATCCTTGTAGTTTTCTTCACTTTTAAATGACTGTATAGCTGCAGCAGTGCCAACTACATGTTGTTGTTGCTGTTGCTGCTGATGTTCAATTTTCTGTTCTAGTGAAGTTTTAGTATTTCGACTATTCCTTTCGTCGAAAGTCGTTGTCATCGTATCATTTTTATTTACTAATACTGCATTTTGAATATTTGAAAACAACTGCGATTGATCCTTGGTAGTTTCTGATACATTAATAGTTTCAGGTATCATCTTTGGTTTATATGCTGAGGCGACGGTAGCAGCAGTGGCAGCGCTGACGTATTCACTTGAAGCAGTATTGTTGAAGTTTGAAAAATTCCCTGATGGATTTTTAATCGTCATCATTGTATTACCGACAGGCTTCATTTCCAAATAACCATTATCAGTTGTTGAAACTTGCTGCTGTTGTTGTTGTTGCTGTATATTTGACTTGATTGCTGATAATGTTGGTGTTAAATAATTATGAATTTTTCTTTCGTCATGGCCAGCAAATGATTGCACAGTAGCCATCGCTGCTGTTGTATCATATTTATTTTTACTGAAGATTTGATCACGTGTTGTTGACGTTGTTGAGCTTGGAACGCTTCTGGAGAATAATTGTGCTTTTGCTGTTAGCGGCGCAGCTGCTGTTGCCATTGGTATTGTTGTTGAATATTGTTGCCGTGCAATATTTGTGTTATGTGCACTTTTTGAGAAATCGATTTCCATTAAATCGCTCATTCGATCAACTGAATTATGACTTTTATGTATTAGCAGTGGAGCGCTGGTTGATTTCTTGTCGCCACGTGTAACATTAATGTTCAACAATTGATTATATACTGATACGTCACTCACACTGCACACATTGTTATTGCTATTGAAGTTGTGTTCAATCGTTGACTTGGGACACAGAACAGCGCGCTGTAAATCGCAACGTGGAATTTTAGCACGTGATCCAACCGAAAATGCTCGTACTCGTATGGTACTATTTTGTTCAGCCTCATTTGTTATGTTGCCTATGCGTTTGTTAACTTTAATATGTTCCATTTTGCTACCAATTGAGTATGCACGTGTTGGCCGAGTGGATCTATACAAATTAAAAATAATATGTTAAACATATTAGCAGCATCGAGATTTGAACCGAAACCATAAGTAATTTGAACCGAAAGCAGATTAGCTACCAATCGAAATTTTTTTTTCGGTTCCATTATTCATATTATTTACATAAAAACTAATAACTAACTGAAATATTTTAACTAAGGACAAAATTTCATTTAATATACAATAAATGGAAACTGTTTAGTTTTTTGGATGAAATAAGTTTTCTAATTTCAAAGAAAATATCAATCACGTTTATTCCAAAACTTAAATTCCGAAAATCTGCACATTTGTTATCCAAATATTTATAGATATTATTAAACTAGATATAGATAGATATTATTAAATTAGATATTATTAAAGTTTAGCGAAGTCATTTTTTCATGCTTGTTAATGTAGCTATGAATTTGGAAATGGTACGACGCATTCTGGGATAAAAAGGGTAGATAGGTCTGAACACTTGAACTTGAAGACAGATTAATTCCGAAACCTACCAAAAGGTGTATTTCAATTCATATTGACAATTCATAGATATTTTGCAGAATTTCGTTCCAGTCTTATAGATCACAACAAAAGGTAACCATTATAAATTTTTTTTTTTTAGATTTCTAAAATAACACTAGTTTCAGATCAATATTATTCTATTTGTGAATATGATAATATAAAACAGATACTTACTGTGAATCCGCTTCATTTATAAATGTTTTCGATATATTATCTGATGTGTATTCGGGAAAGTCAATTTCAGATTTCGCAGCTAGTACACGATTAATAGAACAAACGGATGGCACCAATTTCTGATCATCATTCGTTTTAATATGTTTCAAATGCTTTAATTTATTATTAATTTCTCCCAAGTCCTTGTTGTTAATTTTCACTGGCGCCATAGATACGTAATTCTCCTCCGTTATGTTATCAGGTAAATTTAATGAGTGACAATTGACATCTGAAATTTTAATGCATAATATTCAATTTTAATTATGTGTAATCTGTGTGTTAAGATTTTTTTATTTAAAATAATTACCAGCTTCCATTTGTACGCTATGTTCATTGCATTTATTTTCCGAATTCGCTAGTTCATCTGTGTTTTCCTCTGGTATTACTCCTTCAGAAGACCGAGAGCTGAAAATGGAGAAAAAATACAAAAAAGAAGATACATTTTAAATTTTTAATATAATTAAAGTTATCCCTAAAAGCACTATGCATGTTATTATTTTATATCTAAATATATCACAACATCGTTTTTAAAAAACAAAGCTGAATATAATTAACTCATAAGACAAAAGCATTCACACCAAATCCTGCTCTCATTTTATTTCTATAAGGTATTTCTAATGGAATACTAATGGCATAGCTACAGTTCCTTCAATTGAACCAGAAAACGCATAGTTTTTGACATATTCAAAATAATAATATTAGGATTCATATAAACTCATAAATGCCGCATAAATACATAAACTTGTCAAAATTTGGGTAAAATTTAAAAGTTTGCAAGGCATTTATATTAGACAACTAATTATGCAAATACTGATAAGATGACCATACACGGTAAGTGTTACAGTATTTTAAAAGACTAACAGTAAAAATCCGAAAATCCGGAATTCCATTACATGATCAGTAATAATGGCAATATTACACGATCAGTACTACAGATCTTTTAAGGCCAATTTACGAGTTTACATCTCAGTAATACTTTTTGTTTTGTTTTTTTAACAATTTATTTCATTTTATTTATTATATATTTTCCACATTTTTAAAGTGTGTGTAGAAAACATATTTTGATAATATTTAAGCAATCTAACCGCAATACTAGAATTAGTTAGGGGAGGTATTACAATGGCCAGTGGTATAGGTAAGATGCTCTGAACATAACAATATATGAAGATCCTTTAAGTTCTTAAGACCGCAATAATAGTTATAAGAGAAACAAAAGTAAAATGGGGGAAAAAAGCTTTTCCGAATTGAAAATTCATATTGAATAAATTGCAAAAAGCCAATGGCCTTAATATTAAGAGTACTCATATAATTTCGTAAATGCCTCGTAAGTTTATAAGTGTGTAAAATTGTCAAAACTTGTATGAAATTTGAGTTTGTTTAAGAGGCATGAATCCGATATTTTAAATTAATGTCTAGAATTAGTTTCATCGAAAAAATTTTATCAAAGAAATAAAGTCACAACAACAGCGAAAGGCTTGGTTTATGTTATCAACATGAACACAACGTGTCTGTTGTGCTTTCTTAGTAGCAGTAGTATTTAATCAAATTACAAACCACTAGTTATTATAAGTAGGTATTCCTATATTGAAAGATATCATTTAAGGCGATAAATAAATTTTTCATACAAACACATGATGATAACTGAAAACATAATTTCCAATATGTGTAGTAGGAAAGAAAAAAAATATTTTTCTATCGATACTTTTATCTTATTTAAACAAGAAAACAAAACTCACTTAAATCGATACGATAGAAAACTTCCATTATCGTCTGGTTCGTCAATGCTAATAGAGGATTCTTCACTTTCGGAACATCCCATAGTAGAACTCATCGGTGGACTATTGCTATGTCGTTGATATGAATGTGGACGGAGTCCTGATATTGTATTATTACGGATAGTAAAAGCTGATGGAGCTATAAAACTTTGGTTACTGCATTCACTTGAGGTACGATTTCTGGATGGCAAACTGTCACATCGTTCCCTTCCAAAATACATAGTTGCTGAAAAATTTATATATTTTGCCATGTATGAATAAGTTTCAAAAATACACAATTACCTGAATATTCAGGCAATATAATTTTGTATAGCTCTTTAACTATAGACAAACATAATCTACTGTCATAGAAATGCAACATATTTGATTTAATAATTGTAATGTGAAAACTTAAAAAGGTCTGATACTAAATGAATTTATTTTAGTTGTCGGTCGACAATGATATGGCTAATTTTAAAAGTGTAGTGGTCATGGATTCTAGAATAGTTAATGGAACTAAGCTGTAAACTAATAAAGGGTTTCACGATATGTGATTGAACAAGCCACTCTACAAGAACCCTATGAGGAAATATCTTCATGATGGATGAAATGTAATAAACACACAGCGTAAAACAAACAACCAGCAACTACGTAATAATCTTAAAAATTGAAACACATGCATGTAGGAGGTATAAAATATATCCTTAACATTCTTTTCTCCTTTCTTTTAATGGCACAGCAGCCCATGTCCGCATCCACTCATGTTGTGCGTGGTTTTTTTACATGAATGGAAGGGGGATACAGTTTTATATCGAGTCCAAACGGCGAATTGAAAAGCTTTTCTTCGGCAATTCTTACTCTTGTAGGTTTGACACTGCCTACCAAGAGATGAGGCCGTGTAGAAAAATAGTTTTTTCCACTTTTTTATTTTGCCTGTGCCGATACTTGAATCACAGACACTCTGGGTAGCAGGCCAACGTACTACCAGCTACGCCATGGCGACCACCTTAACTTTCTAAGTACAACAATTTTTCACACTTTGGACTACCATTACATGACTGACTATATTTGATTTATGAAAAATAATACAATAGAAAACATAAAACAAAAAACTGTTCAATATCGAATTAAAATTATATGTAAGGGCACACCGTTTTACTTTTTAAAACTTATAATTTTCTGTCTTTTTACTACTTTAGGGAGCTTAGCATCACAAGCTTATAGTAAAATAAAGAAATACGCTAAGCTTGAATTCTCCTCTCTTTCAAAATACAAAATTTTAAACATTATTTGAATTTTCAAAACTATTTTCAAGAAAATTTTTAAGGAATAGTTGCGTTTTACTTTTTATAAAAAAGTACTTATGCAATGTAAAATATGTGGCTATGTGACCATGACTAAGAAATACGATATTCTCCAATACTTTATTAATTTTTGTTTAATATATTTTTTGATAATCTAACTTTACTTTTAATGGCACAACAGCCCATGGAGGGTCTAGGCCGAGCTTTTCGCATCCACTCATGTTGTGCGTGTTATATTTGTACATGAATGGATGGGACCTACAGTTTAATGCCGAATCCGAACGGCGAAGTGAAAAGTTTTTCATAGGCAATTTTTACTCTTGTATTATTTTTTCTACTTTTAAATTTTGCCTGTGCCGGGATTCGAACCCCGGACACTCTGCGGAGCAGTCCAACGCACTACCACTACGCCACAGCAACTAAATTTTTTGATAATGCGTATTACTTTAATACTACTCTCCCTACTTAGTCTACTTATTTATTTTGCTCTCGACGCCTTTGCTGTGATTGATTATACTAATTACTTTAAATTAACTCTACGTAATGGAAATTAAATATTTAGAAATTAATATTAAGTTATGGTGATAAATAACGTGCAAAAAATTATTCAAACTAGCTTTAATTTCCAAGAACGTTTTATTTTTTTACAATCCCAGAGACACACTTACTTGTTAGTGGAGAGTTATAAGATTTATTTTCCTGTTGAGTTTGCCGCCTTTGTAAAACATTTATTGGTTTTGAAGCCTCAGTTGCTGATGATGATCTCTTTCTCATGGGCTCTGTATTCGAATCAACTTTCGCTGACATTGCACTTTATAATAAAGAGAAGTGAAAGAGTATTAAAACGTGTTTATTTTGAGGCATCTACATAAATTCGATCTTAGTTTTAAACTATTCTTTACAAAGCCAAACTTCAGTCGGACTTCTTTTTTATACTAGCAGTATTTATTGAAATTGAAATTATCTTTCGTTCGGAAGAGAAATGAACATAAATCGTTACATGCTACGACTTCAATTTCGATCGAAAGTAATTTTGAGTGCATGGCTGTACAATTATATAACAGCAACAAGTGTAGAAATTATTTATACCTCAAAATCATGTGATGCATATTTTGTGCTGTAGCAGCATCTTCTGTTTCCATCCACAGTTCTCCGGGGCCTGTTATACTTTGACGACCTACCTCCATATAGAAGAAACATTGAGAATCGCCACATCTATGAAATATATAAATTATAAAAAATTAGTTGATATACATATGCAGATACACATATATAATATTTAATTATATTTTAATAATATATTCCACTTTTAGAGAAAACTTTTAAAATTATAAGTATTTATTTATTGATATCTTGCATACCTTCTTATTGTAGTTAACATAATTTCAACGTGCGAAGATCTAGGCTCGCCATAGTTTGATTTTTCTGGGCCAATTTTAATGAATGTTACAGATTTCGAAGTTAAACCAACATGATAATTTCCAACAATCCCTTTGTCTTCAGCCAGACCTTTCTTCTGAACTAGAACTTGCCATACATGATCTAAAAATCATAATATAATTGTTTAAAAAATACATATGTATCCATTACTTAAAAAATTATTTGTTGGTTGGTTGGGTTGGGCTGTCCAGAGGACACACTTAGGACCATTTTGATACCACATAGTTGGACATATAGTTAACGCCAGTTTCGAACGGTGAGTGGCAATTTGCTATAACTTATAAAACAAATCTGGTCATCCTACAACTCGAGCTTAGTAACACTTGGCTCTTTAAATAGATCTTCTATTAGCAATATTATAGCAGTAATCAATAGGTACTGTCTGATAGGTAGGCATGCTAACAGATTAGGACTGCTCGCAAATGACTTCTGTACGAGCTCCCTCGATGAAGAAACTACTTATCAAAACTACAAAATGGCTCAACTATTCTTCAGTTGAACTTAGGAATTCTAAAAATTAGTAAACCACTTAGGTTCTAATAAATATTAGTGTAACTGGGCAAACAGTTCACATGTTATTACAACGGACCAAACTGGCCTAAGTATGTCCTATTAACATAACCTACCTACTTTAAAAATGGTAAAAATATATATTTTAATTTAATAGTAACTTTTTTTTGACCTTTAAATATAAGAAATAATCCCATTATGCTTGTTAATACGTGCTGGATTTGCTTCGCTAATCCATATTTGAACGATTATCCACATACTAACCTAAACTTTGAGAAACAATAAAAATACTTTACAGTCATGAATGAAATGAAATAGTCCCTTAAATGGAAATTTTTAAACCTATTATCATAATAACAAACAGTTGTTTTAAACATTAGGTAAAAACTTAAAGAAGAAACCCACTGAATAAAAAAAAAATTTATTTTTTAAAAATACAGTTTCGAACTATTATAACCAGAGCATTATTCTGGTATATCTATGTCTCCTTTTTTTTGTATTTGGGTTTTTTTTTCAAGCAGAATTTTTGAAATAAATCTTGCCGTGTGTAAATGGAAGCGGCAACACCAAAACAGAATCTATAAAACTAGAGCAAGTAAAAATTGGGACATACTAAGTAATACAATTAAAAAAAATAGACAAATATATGTATGTATTATAAAAAAGAGGCTGCATTTCCTTACCGAATTGAGAACGAACTGTATCATTTAATACTTGTAACCATTTATCCATTTCACTTTCAGTTTCAATAACAATTCCAAATCCACCGTCTTTTGTTGAAAGTGCTATTACATATTCATATTTAGTGTCTCGTCGCCGATTTATATTAAAGCAATGTTTTAACTTTATTACACGTTTAGCTGCTAAGCCGGACTTAAACTTTTTCTCATTATCGTAATATTCCAGACGTGCTGGGTTATCTGCTGTCTCTTCATATAGAACAAAATATTTCTTTTTCATAGTTTTTAATTTTTTGTGGTATCCACTTAATTTTAAACCCTGTTCGTTTAAAGGCGTGCCGCTATGATGTTTTGACATGTTTATCTAAAAAAATAAATATATAATTAGGTACTATTATATTATCTGGTATATGAAGTTTATTTATGTATTTATAAATACAGTCTTCGGTTCACCGTTCTTTGCTACCTTAAATTTATAATTTAACAAAGATAATAGGATAAAAACTGAAACATAACGATATGTGAAACGACCTTAGAGCACTAAGATGACTGTACAACAAGGAATTTTTCACATATGTTATGTACGTATTACTAATAAGGTTAAACTTTTCGTGGGCTTAGAAAGTATGAATTCAGTTCTGAGACTGAAACGACATGTACGATCTCAATATTGTATCTGTTTATGTACAGTCTAAGGTTATGTTATTATGACGCACTGTTGTAAGTACATTTAAAGTCGTTCCGTTAGAAAAAACAGTATTTCTTATTATGGAGAAGAAAAAACTTTTATCTAACAGATGGATTTCAGTGAATAAGAAGGCGCGCTAAAGTACTTGACTTAAAGATCTAAATCTAACCACTTTTTTAAGCAATGATAATAGCATCGAAAAATAAGAAATAACAAAATTCAAATTCAAACATTAATGTCAAAAAACTATCTTTAGCCAATTTCATGGATATTAAAAACATTTTTCTGTTTTATTTTAATTAAAGTTCTCCACTTCTAAAAAAAAATCCCGATACTACAATTGTGACAACAGATTAGTAGTAGCCTAGATTTGGTCATCCGTTCATGTTGAGGGAGTTGAAGCTTCACCGTGAACAACGTTGTTAGCGACAATGGAAACCGCTTTTCGCGAATGGAATGGTTTACTTTATATTCAATATTTGGACTGTACCAAGTTTTAACCCAGACTACAGATGATATTACTTATAAATGAATGGTCGCCATAAATAATGTTGTAAGCGTCATATGGGGTGAACCTTCTAATAGAGATATATTCTGATACGAATTCTTCTTCTTCTTTTAATGGTACAACATCCTATGGAGGGCCGATGGTTTTTGCATCCACTCATGTTGTGCGTGATATATTTGTACATGAATGGACCTACAGTTTAATGCCAAATCAGAACGGAAAGTGAACAATTTTCCTAGGCAATTTTAGTCTTGTAGGTTCGACATTGCCTGATATAAAGAAAATCAGTTTTTTCTCCTTTTTGATTTTGCCTATGCCCATTTGAACTCTTGACACTCTTCGTAGCAGGCCAACGTACTACCGAATATGAGGTATAAAATTTATGTTGCGATAAAAATCTACTAAATTTTACAAAATTGTAAAAAGTATGTGAAAAGAGCAAAATTCTACATTACATTTACAGAAAGTTTCTCCAACACCTACACATTTACTTGGTAAGCGAACAAATTGACAAACAGAAAAAATATAAACTAAAGTTGGTGAGTAGTATAAATTATTTACACAAAAACGCGCCGTTAGAAAAATGGAATTGATTACAATAATTTAAATTTTTATTTCAACATACATATGAATTTCATACCGGATAATGAAATGAGTTTACAGAGTTTTATGCGCTAATATAAAAAAATATAAAAAAAAGAGAAAAACCTATTATTTATTTTTGTAAATAACTGTTATTGAGTAAGCAATATTTAGTAAAAGAAAATATATCAGTATATATCAATAGTATGTTGTTTACTATGTTGAAATGCGACATATGTATGTATTAGCCTAGACAACTCCGTGAGCTACGAGTGATGCCCATGAACACATGAAAACCGCATGAGAACTTTCGAGCATATTTGCAGCTTTAAAGGCGCACACCTACTTTGTTTTTTATTTTTTATGAATTATTTTCTTTAATGTGTACATACATATAAAAAGATGTTTAGCTGAAAAAGTCGAAATATCGAACAAGCTGATCTCTGTATGTATCGCATGCATGAATGCATGAATTACAATCGAGCCCCTGCTATGGCACTGCAACAATTGCCCACCATTAATGGGAAGAAACCCAGAAAATATTGGGCCAATTAATAGCGCAATGTTTCTCATGTCAAAAATTATCTTAGTTAATATATATGGACTATTTGCTTCTTTTTTCTTTTTTTTTTAGAACTTGCTTTTGCAAATTTACTCTATTATAGATTTGTTTTTGCATACATATGTTTTCGAATGCAAATCTTTTTCCCCTGACACATTATTTTCACAAGATAATACATACCAATTTTCTTGAAATCACTGAAATGTTATGATTAAATTTATCCACTTTTAAATCATGTAATATAACGCTACAGAAATTTCCATTTATGTTGCTCTTTTACGATTCCTTTTAGAAATTAAAAAAATTACGTCGTGAAATCATTTACACTTTTTATGTATGTGAGTTGTATGTTTACGTATCATTTAATACTTAAGTGCATAAAAGTGCACCCATGTGTTTCTTAAAAATAGCCATAGTCATTTGGTGACTTTGTATATAAGTTTTTAACTGCCATACAAATATTTCCATATAATTCAGCATAATAATCGACGAAATGGCACAAATATTTTCTTGTTTATATTATAGTATCTTAGTGCCCTAAAATACAACAATAGGTTTCTTATGGGCTTTATTTTCAAAATCCACAAAATGCCGAGAATGTTTTAAAAGAAAGAAGGTAGGGTAAAATGTTTTTATAAATCTTTGTCAGAATTGATAACTTAAAAAGGTTTTTTAAAACTTATGATGAATATTCATTTAAATGTGATATAAAACACATTAATACAGGGATGCAACCGAACCAACCGCAGTTTTAGTTACTTGATCCGAACCATCTTCGATTATTTTCACCTGAACCAGTTTTATTCGAAAAAAAAATGGTACGGTTCTATCCCAAAGAAACATTCCCATTATTACTTTTTGCAGCAATACATTTTTCTTTCATCTTTATTACGTTTTGTAACCCTAAGTACCCCTCATTAAGTTAATCAACAATCTACAAAAGTACTGGGTGTATAAATTGAAAAGGAGAGATTCTTTTTGCGCTACAGATATGTCAGTCTACGTACCAAATAAACAGCATTTACATATTTATTTATTAAAAATAGTCACATTAAAGAAAGAGTTTTACAAAATAACAAAGTATATACAACAGGCTGATCAGACAAGGTCTTGCTTTTTTTCTTTAATTCTGAAAAAAGTACCATTTCCAAGTGCCTAAAATCATTGGGTTTCATTCAAAAGGTAGGAAATTGGGTGCCATACGACTTGAAGCCGAGACGTCGAAAGCCGATTTTGTTTTTTCATCCAATTATTACTGGTGACGAAGTCGAATGTGAAGCTCGGCCAACCAGGAACACCAACGCCAAGGTGTATTTGGTGGGATCAGAAACGTGTCATCTATTATGAGCTGCTAAAACCTGATGAAACTATTACGGGAGAGCTGTATTGAAAACAATTGATTTGTTTGATGAGAGCAATGGCCGAAAGACTACATGAATATGCGACAAGGATCAAAACCGTAATTTTCCAACATGTTGCATTGCTCCATCTATCACTTATTGGAATACCCTTACTGGAATACGATTTACTTCAGTTGAAATTGTATTGATTTTTTCATAGCCTCAAAGTCACATAAAAAATGGACTGTTTTTTTTTTGGCAAAGATCCATAAATTTCACTACTTTAATAATGAATTCAATCGATTTGTTATTCAAATAAAGCTATATTTTTGTAAAAAAAATTCCTAATTTTCAAGTTATACACCCAATAATTATAATTATAATTTATAAACAATTGTGCCAAATTTATATTCATGTAAGTTTTAATCATTTCATTAAATGAAACCCTGTCCATACCTTTATTTTGTAACTTCAGTGCTGCCAATCACATATAATTTGTGGTACGTATTTATGCATATAAAGTATGCACAAACGTGTTGGTAATATAAGCTTGCGTAAACACTTGCTTACTGAGGTCCAATTGAATGTGGACTCCACATTGCAAACCTTAAGTTATTAGTATATTGTTGAAGCTTTAACCAACCTATGTGAAGCACTAATCCCATAGTCTAATTATTTATAAAACACATAAATAATTTGTACGTAACTAATAACACGAGTAATGTACGTAACATTTTTGTAGTTTAATTTAGCTCTGGGTATTTTAAAATAAGTTCTAGGAAGTTCTGGTTTCAGATCTTTCATATTTCTACATTATATATTTGTTGTTAAATGGAAATGCGGATCAAAAAACACTGATGAAATAAATAAAGCCACACATTATGCTATTTCCTCTTCCTCGTCATACCTCGCAAAACAAGCGCCAGCCTTTGCATCAGCCTTATTGAAATGGAAGAAATATCTTAATCTTTAATTGGATGCTCTTCGCTCTGGAAAAATTGGAAATAAATTATTAGAAATATTTGCTACGTTATAAAATTATATCCTCCATAACAGCAAACACTTGTAAACCTCCTTGTAAATTACTAATAGCTATAAACTATAAATCTCAATTTATGTCATATATTTATATTGTATTTTAAACTCTAAGTTATTGCAGCAGTAAAAATAAAACTTAAATTTTTATTTAGAAAATAAGCTGCCTGAATAACGTACAGTAATAATATTTATTATTAAAAAAAAATATGCAATATTGCTAATTTGGTTTATTATGAGTAATATAATCAAATGTTTATATACGGTATAAAACATATTAAAAATACAGAATAAGTACATACATTGGAATATTTAAAAACAAACTACATAATAAATCCATAAATTTATATCTTAAATTTTATGCATTTGTCAAAAAATATTTTTAAAAAAATATGTATATGTATAAACAGTTTGAGAAAAGTACATGAAAATTTTAAAATCAATTAGTCTGCTTTATATAAATATAACCTCAAAATATTGAGTGATATAACCTGACATTGGGTGCTCTCTAAACCTCTTAAGCATTTTTACTTGTCTATACTTGCAATATTTGTTTACACCTAAAGGTTCATTTCATTCTGTAAAATACTCAAGCGGTTTAAAAAAAAGTTGCATATAAATGCATTCATTAGAAATGAATATGTCATGCATTAGAAACGCACATATGATGCATTAAAGAAATGCATACTAACTTTATTATTGTGAACATATGACAAAATTACGGAGATTCTTCTTTTTGCATTCAAGTGGTGTCACGAATTGTTGTTTACCCCGCCTCAATTATTCATGAACTTATTCATATTGTTGCGTAGACTTTATATATATATATATATATATATATATATAACCTATATATATATATATAAATATATCTGTGGTGAAAATGAAAAAGTCGACTTAAGATGTAAAATATTTGATCACATACTTTTGACTATAAATAACAAACTGGATCGATTTTTAAATAAATTTTGAAAATATATATTATTTCAAGAATGGTCTTTGACCTGAATATAGAGTATTCTGAAATATTGCTATAGTTTCTATATTTCCATTCAAAGCTATCGAAAATCATTCAACATAGTAATACACTTAAGCTGTTTTTTATTTTCACCACAGATGTATTTGTGACAAATTTAAATTTTTTATAAATAAGCTTAATTAAGTAGAAATTATTATATACCTATATTTTTTTATTTTACAAAATAAATGTTTAGCCGAATTCCTATTGGTGAAGAGATACACTTAAATCCTACATACTACAATACCTATTTTACATAAAAGATGAAAAATATTCATGACATGAGTTAGAGGGGAGCTAAACGTTAAATGATTGATTATAACGACTACGTTTTAAATGTATGTTATATTTACCACTATTTGACCACGAAGCTAATTATTTTATAAAATAATCATCTTTGTCGATGTTTTAGCGGCCTTTATATTTATAATAGATGCATTTTTAATGAGCTCTAGGCCAAGAATTTATTAATTTTAAACAAACGTCAATATTTCGACTTCAATTAGAAGTCATCTTCAGGAAGAAGAAAAAAAAAAGAAAAGAAAAACAGACAATATTTAAGGAAAGCAACTAATAAACACAACTTACATAAATTTTACGAATATCTCTAATGTATAGCGGACCTTACACGGTCAATAATAATGACATTATTTACATTCATTACTTGGAATGATGAGTGATAGGAAATATTGACGGAATTCAGAAATTTCTGTTTTTCTCTGTCAATAGTTGCAATAATGTCATTTTTAATGATCGTGTAAGTCTGGCATCAATATTATGACAATACTAATATTGTTATTATTAATGACCGTGTAAGGGCCGCTTATAAGCACATATGAAAGATATAATAAATCATTCATATTTTGTCGTCACCAAATGTCTGTAGCTGTAAGCGCAGTTGTTAGTATCAATTTTGAAGTTGATTATATCTTCATTTGGTGTGTTAATAACAAGTAGCATCTCTAAAATATGCCGTTTTCTGTATCTTGATGTTATAATTATACTTTGAAGATATTCGTAACCTTACTGTAAGTTGTTTATTAATTGGTTTTCTTAAATATTGTGTTTGTTTTAAGATAAATATGTTAGCGGAGTTCACTCTTTGCTGTAAATGGTCTTGTATAATTATAAATGCAAAATATAATGGCATATTATACATATTTATAGTTGTGATCGCAGGTATATTTTGCATTGACAATGATACAAGAAATTACCAAAAAATTAACTCTACTAATTTATTGTTGTAGTGCCCGAAAATTACTTCTAATTGAAGTCGAAATTCTGGCAAAAAAAAGTTTTTATAAAAACGTTTACTTAAAAACTTTAAATTCTTGGCCTAAAGCTCGTTAAAAATTCATCTATCATAATCAATTAATTGAACATATCAATGTATTATCTACGATTTTTGTACAATAAATATGTTTTCATAGACTGAGGAAGATGCAGCTCCTGAATTCGTTCTTCCAAATTCGTGCGACCTACTTTTTGTCGAATTGTTCTTCTGCATAAATCCATTAATGGTAGAGGTTCGGCTAAAAAATTACAAAAAACCAAAAACCTCATTATTGATATTTATTTTTCGTGTTGACTATATTTTATGTATGGCTTTCATTATAAAATCGAAAAATTTTAACAGTTGCTCTTTAAAATAATGTCATAACTTTAATTATTTAGACAGTTATTTGTTGCTACTATTTGATATAAAGGGTGATTTTTTTGCTTCTTGGTTATTGACGTTTATATTTCTGACAGTGCACAATTCTTGACATGTGTCTGAGTAAAAATTGCTCGTTTTGGTTTGCTATTTCATCATGATTAGACCTACGCCTCAACAACGTTTGCAAATTATTTAATTTCAGTATAAAAACTCGTGCTCTGTGAAAATGTGTTTTATCGCAAAATTGTATTCAGCGACGCGGCTCATTTCTGGCTCAATGGATACGTGAATAAGCAGAATTGCCGTATTTAAAGTGAAGACCAGCCAGAGGCGATTCAGCAGCTACCAATTCATCCCGAAAAATGCACAAATGCAGTTTTGAATTTTCAAAAACCAAGCTCTTAAAAAACACCCTTTATATATAAATTATAAATTTTATAGCTGAAAGTTTTGGTTTTGTATAGAAGTGATATTTTTATGTGTAACACAGACAATTATTGTAACTAAGTAAATGAATAAATATGTATATATGTTTATAAAAATATTTAACTTACGATCTAGACCGCCGATATATCGCATTGTTATTTCACAATGTCCCCATACCGCAGACACAACGGGATACAATTTTTTTCCTTTTAATCCTCTAAAAGCCACACCTAGATACTGCTGATCGACGATAAAGCTTAAAGTTCCCTCATCCATATCGAGAGCTACTAAAAATTTATCTGGTACTAAAAAGGCTTCATCATTTTTTAATATTGCTGGATAAGTTATTCCACTGTTGTTTTTTGAGTCGTGATATAACTTATTTCGCCCTAAATCCCAACCCCAGCTTTGATCCGAAGAACCAACTAAGCTTTGATATCCCACAGAATGTAGAGGAGCATCCGATGTAGCAACACCGACTACCGCATGAGTACCCCTTTGCCTTGTGGGCCAATATATCTCCCATACGTGAAGACCTTTTGTCAAACCAACTTTGCCTCGTATACAATCTGTACTTTGCGCTACAGGATGTCTGTGGAACGTTAATTTATCATCTTCTTTCACAAATATGTTTAATGATCGATCTTCCGAATTCCATGAATGCTTAAGTTGCATTTCTCTACTTGCAGGGGGCATATCCAATAGTATATCTATACGTGCTGGCTTAACAAAATCTGCAGCTAATTCTCGTGGTATTATTGGTTTAAAGGGTGCCTGTGAATCATTACGGCTTACTGATTTTACACCGCCACTTATTTTTTGGCCCATGTTCATGCCACGGCAGCTTCGTGTTCTCCTTTGGTCGATAACGGCTACTTTGTACGATAATCTTAAGCGTTCGAAATCTCTTGGCTCCAAGCGAGATAAAACAACGCGTGGTGTCAGTGTTGATGCAGTTGAAATGCTTTGAGGTCGCCTTCTATCACTTGACCTTAGCCCAGGTGTCCGACCACCCTTATGCCTGAAATATACAAATAAGAAAAAACAAACAATTATAACTTTAATAGTTATCAGTGAGTTTGATAATCAACAAACAAGAAATACGACTATTTGTATTTCTTTTGACTGTTATTCACAATTAGCAAATCGTGACAAACAAAACACGCTTCCATAATTAAGTACATAATATTAAAAATTTGTCATCACTCTCGAAAAAATGTCACTACTATCGACAGCTATTATAATAAATATATTTAATATACAGTGTTAGGCGATTGAACTGTTACCTATTCAAACCTATTTTACCAATTTTTTTTGTGTAAAATAATTTTTTATTGGTTCAAATTACAAAAATGTGTATAAATAATAAAAATTTTAGAATCCATTCACTTTAGCTCAATGTGGCCTCCTTTTCCCCGGATTACGGCTTTCAAATGGTTAAAAAATGAGTTGCATGCTGCACGAATATGATTTTGCGATATTTTGGCCCATTCCCGTACAACGGTTTTCTTCAACGCTGCCATACTGGCATATTTTTTAGTCTTCACCTTGCTTTCCAAAATGGCTTAAAAATAAAAAAAATAAAAATTTTATTTCAATTAATTGCTAGAGATTTTTTTTTATTTACCTATTTGTTCATCGTTTTAAGGTGAACCTGTTTTGATTTTTTAATTTTTTGCCAAATAGTACTTCAGCAGCTACAACAACCCCGCTTTAGTTCAGTTTATAAACTTGTCAATACATATTTATGAAATTTTAAATTTTGCTTACTATTTTATAAGCTTAAAAGGAATACGAGGCATTTATGAGTTTAAATGAATCTCATTTATAATTTACTAACTTTTTTGTTTTGCAAACAAAAATAAGATGTTTAGTAGAATGAGGAGGCACGTTGTAATATAACTGGTCTTGCTTTTGTCTACGGTAGTGACATTTTATTACTTAACCTCACGTTCATTATAAACAAAGCATACGGTTTATTATTGTCAGTAACAACGGTATAAAGAAGTTCAATTTAGCATGCTATTATTCAGATAAAAGGCTTGTAAACACTTGATTTTTGTAGTAAGCTTTTTAGAACAAGTTCATCCAAATATATGATAATAACATAATTTAGAAAATTAATCGACTTTAAACATACAATACAAATAATAATAATAATAAAATTGCTCCAGCAGAAATCAATTTAGGATTTTAAAATTACTCATAAATCATATTCACAAATCCACATTAAACACATACATTTAAAGTCGCGACTTAACTATAAAACCAATCTTTTGTAAAAACTTTTTGATTTATTATACTTTATTTTCAGACTTAAATTTAATTTACTTACCAATTTTTTTTCTTGTTTGTCATGTATACAATATTTTTAACTTCTCTATGTTATTTATTAAAGCTTAAACAATTATTTTGCACAAATATTCATTTAAAAGGTTTTATGCATGTTTTGTAAATATATCCATTACACATATATGTGTAATGTATATATCAATTTATTTACTTTACATCGGCCATTTTCAAATACACCCTCTATACCAATGTTGCATTGACTATATTGACTGTGAAAAATGAAAACGTACTTTTAAAATAAGTACTTTCGTCTTTATTTTATACTTATTGTAATTTTTCTACAATGAAAAAAAATATGTTTATATATGTGCATTTTAATGTGTACATATCCGCCTGAGTAGAAAATATCTACGCTATGTTCTTTATGCATTGTCCTCCATTAATTCGTAAATGAAGTGCAACCAAAGGAATCACAATGGAATAGGAAAACAAAACGGGCACCAATACGAAAATTAAAAAGTACTTCATTTGTATAAAAATTACATAGTAAATGAAACATTTATTTTTCGTACTGTGTTCATTTTGTATTCGAATACAAGTCCTTATCTGTCGCACTTCCGTTATCCATCTTGTTTGTTTTTCTCTTCTATTTCGTATTGATGGATGTGAAAGAGAAAAAATACAACATAGTTGTAAATATTTGGTATTAAAAAAAAAACTATTTGTATCTAAAAACAAATAAAAATATACCCTAAATAGTACGAAAGTACGTAGTTGGGCAACAAAGCTGTATACATATACAATAAAATTACATAGGTGCATACATAAATACGTATATATCTATCGATGTAAGCATATGTACCACAGTAGTAAATAACTGAGCATATAATTTTCATCATATTATACACACACACACACACACACATGTATTAAAACACATAATTTAAAAAAAAAAGCAAAAAGAGAAAACTATTTTCAAGGTTCGGTCAATGGAGTTTACCTTTTCTTTCCGATTTCCATCTATATTGAAGAGGTCTTTTTTTTATGTGAAATATCACTTAAATAAACGCGATTAATTTTTAAAAATGGCGAATGGCACTTTAGTTTTTGTTCAACAAAAAGCCAACAAACTAATATAAGTGCTTAACGGTCTCACTGCAGAAACATAGTTTATTATTGCATATGGAAACTAGGAAATAGTTTTAATATATAAGCATTTATCAATGCTTTTACAATAATTATTTCCCGTATCAAAGTTTTAGACAAAACCACAAAGCAAGCACGGATTTAACACTACGAACCAAGTCGCTGTGGCGAGTATACAGTAAAGTAACCATTTTAATTCACGGTCGTCAATATTAAATAAGGAATGAATATATAACACAGGGTTGTTATAGAAATAAACGAAAAAGAAACGAAATGACAAACGAAATTTAATATTTATAGTAAGAATTGTCGCTTCAGCAACACGACATTATTTGTCAAAACTAATGTTTTCTTATAAACTTCTTGGTTTTTCACTTTTTGATTATGCCGGTGCCGAGATTTGAACATCGGACACCGCCGACTACGCCACGGCGACCACTTCCTTTTTTTTCAAACATATATATTCTTTTAATGGTAAAACAGCCCATGGAGCTCATGAATTAATTTTTGTAAGAAAGGAATTTACATTTTATTGGCTTTTATTTGTTTATTCTCTAATAATTTTTCTTTTGTTTTTTAGCTGTACACATATTTGAACTCGGCATTGCAAACGCACACACTGTGAACTATGCACGATCACAAATTTCTGTACTCAATAACGCATGAATAGTTCCATTAAATATGCAAATATTTGCTAAACATAAAAATATAAATTTAATCAGAATTGAGAATCACATCTGTTCAGTATGAAATATATATATTGATAAAAGTTATACCCCTTTCTTCTAATATGTTTCGAACTTAATACTAATTTAGTAGAGATGATTAGAACCTTTTATTCAGATGAAATAAATAAATATGCCGAAACACGTTGACATCAATTTGGTAATTTTCGCACCTTTTTTTCTTTTGATAAAAATTATCTAAGGGAATATTTTGGAATTATCCCATCCCTTTTACAAAACCTAGAAAACAACAAACACAAATAGTTGTATTTCTTCTTTATATGTAACAAAGTTGGACTTTGTTTAAATTATACTAGAAACTACGTTTTTGAGAACTTGTAATAATGAATAATGGTTGTAAAAGAGGTATTGATAGTTTTTTTTTTTTGCATCGATAAAACAATTTTGAAGACATTGCTAAGCAGATTTTACTCCAACACTCAAATACTTTTAAAAATTAGAAACTGAATAATATTATACTGGATTGGGAAGAAAAAAGAATTTGACACTAAAGTCTTTTTTTTTTTAAAGCTTAAGTCGCTGTTTTGTGTATTTAGAAAATTTTGTTTGTCTAAGTGCAGAAACAATAATGAAAAAAATAAAAACTTATAATGTTCCGAATGATTGCTTTAGCGTACCATAAATTTAATGTGCCGGGTCGCTACGCAACGTACATGGGTTCAAATCTCGTCATAGCAAGAATTCGACGAGAAAAACAAATATTTTTCTAAAACAAGAACAACCTATTGGTGGTAATGCCAATCCTCCAAGAGCAAAAATTGCTTAAGGAAAGCTTAACAATGCGACGTTTGTTAAAGAAGAATAATGTAGCAATGAATTCGTTGTTAAATATTTTGAAAATTTTGCAACAGTTAAGCAAAAATATAATTTTCATAAATTAATTTATCATTGTATTTCAATGAATTCACTATGACTTAGACATACATATGTAGTACTTCTATATTTTCAGTATATGCAAGGTACATATTCATCAACATTAGAGTGCAAATATAAAGGGTTAGGCGATTGAAGTGTTACGAATTTCACACCGGTGTGTGTTATGTGATCAAAATGTGATATTGCCAACTATGTCAAATTCATACCAATGACAGCTTTTTATATTGTTTACAAGTTACCACAAGCAGTCGCGTCTAAGTTTGGTAGAACAAAAGTTATTTGAAATCGAATTCAAACGTAATAGTGTGATTGCGTTATATTTGAGTGGAAAATCACCACCAGCTATTGTTCCTAAGATTAGCCATCTCAAATTGAATAAAATGTTCGTGTATCGCACCATAAATCGTTATAATGATATATATACAGGCATTGCCAAACGCTATGGTGCTGGACGAAAAAAACAGCAACATCACCTGAAATGGTTCGGAAAGTGAAGGCTCGACTTCACCTCGTAGTGGTAATCAAATGGACAAAGAACTGAAAATATTCCATCGAAGCATCCCACGCATATTCCAAAATGAGCTCAAGGTAAAGCCTTACAAATTCCAAAAGGCACATGATCATGCACCAAAGCAAGAAAAAGTTAGACTCGAAAGAGCAAAGGAGTTGTTACGCTTGCAAGAACGGGCGAATTTCCACACATTGTGTTCTCTAATGAGAAAAATTTCTCTATTGAGCAGTTCATTAACTCTCAAAATGATTGTGTTTACTTAACTGAACGACCTTACGAAAATTTTAGCCTACGAGCGGCCACCCGAAGTAATTTTCCATCTTAGATAATGGTATCAGGAGCTGTGACCGCCGATGGACGCTGTTCAATCGTTTTGATCGAGCCTGGTGTCAAAGTCAATGCGACTTATTATCGGGAAAATGTTTTGGATGCTGCTTTAAAGCCGTGGGCATGAGACATTTCGGTCGTACACCATGGACGTTCTAACAAGACTCGGCACCGTCTCATAAAGCTCGTGTGAACCAAGAATGGTTAAAAACCATGTTCCACACGTCATTTCGACCACACAATGTCTTTCGAATTCGCCACATGCAAATCCGATGGACTATTTCACTACGAACTGCTAAGTTAAAAGCCTTTTACTTTTACTATTAAAGTGTTTGATTGTGCTGAGTCTCGAACCTGGGCACCGTGTGCAGTAGTCGAACCATCCACGGACATAGGTATTAACCTCGAATTTTCATATATAACAATAATGCCTCCACAAGTCATCTTTGATTAAAATGGTTATTTAAGAATATGCTCGCTGTAAAAATGTGAAGAGAATTAATTTATGTTTGCTTTTTCCGATTTTTACTACAAAAATTCCCTAAACATACAATCACATAATTAATACCTTGAAAAGGAATTTTGTCAAGCGGTGAAAAAGGAAAAATGAGATGCATAGTTTCATAAAGTCTTGGATAAAATGCTAAAGCTATAAACACATAGAGAAGTACAGGCTTTCGACTACATAACTGAAATTACAGTTGCTCTCAATTGGCGTCGGTACTCGAGAGACTACTTACTAACTTAACGACTACAGAAGCAAGCGACATCTGTTATCGACACTTAAAAAAATTTTTTCTTACTCGGTTTTACAGATTTAAGAACGATATGTTATGTAAAGAGTTTACTTCGAAAAAAGGTAAAACTTATACATGAAGTGTGGCATTTTCCATAAAAGTGAAACTTTAAAAAAGTGATTTTAAAGGAAACACTGAAACAAATTAAACCAAATTCAGTACAATTTTCCCTTTAAAGTACATATCTTGAAAATAGTCAATATTGTGCCACAACTACGATTACTTGCCTTATATAAGGGAAATCTTTAAATAGCAATAGAAATATTGATATAAATTGAACAAAATTCATTTAGTTAGACCCTTAAAAAAATACTTTAACTTTGTCGAATATACAAAAAAAAAAAAAACAAATAGGTACTCATAATTGGATTGTATAGTTAATATTCAAAACTATGGTTTAGCATACAAATTATTATGTTCATATTTCTTAAAAATATGAAAAGAAGTAAACTTTAATATTAAATATATAATATGTTTTAAGTAATTATAATGACCATACATACATTCATACTGCCTACCTAGCATATTTTAGTCTTGGTTGAGGTATTGGAGCTATTGACAGGGGCTTAAAATATCCGAAAAATATAAAGCCATTGAAGCTTCATATATTTTGTGGTAAACAGTAAAATATTTTCTGAAGATGTTTATCTCAATGTGTAAATCTAAGAAATATCAGTTTGCAAATAAAAACAGTTTTTGTTAAACGTATATGGATCAAAACAAGATGAATGGGAATGAGGAAAATTTTTTTTTTCGTACATAAGTAAGTAACATGTACATTCTGTCAAAAAAAATTCAAGGGAAATGATAATGTAAAAAGCTCGCTTAAAGGGATTGTAAAAATTACATTTGTGCCTAAGTTGTCACCATTTATGCTCTATGCAGACGTGAGCGCGATTTGTCATTTATTTTCTTTACAGTGCATGATTTTGTTATTTTAGTTCAAAAGGTGTTTTACGATTTTTACTATGAATAAAAATATCGAACAAAGAATTTTTTGTATTGCAATTGAAACAAATATTATTGAACAACGACCGTATTCACCTGATATGGTCCCGGCAAACTTTTTTCTCTTTTCAAAACTCAAAATACCACTTCGAGGTACCCGTTTTCGATAGAAGACATAAAAAAGAATTCGCGGCAAGAACTGAAGTTGATTCCGGAAAATGCGTTTGGAAGAAAAATTTTTGTTATTTTGGAAGAGGCCTGCTTTAAAGGCGATACAATAAATTTGAATGAATTTGAGATTTCAGAGATAATTTTCTATTTGTTTTGTGTGGTGTGAAATGGAGCGAAACGCTGACATTTGTAAATTGTTTAATAATAAATTATATGAATAGAGATTAGGATTAGGAGTAGTTACAAATTATAATCAGCGGTTATGGGCAATTTGAACCGAAATTTGGCCTATTTTTCTTCTTTTTTTTTTAGAAAAATTTGGTCCCTTTAAAATATATGAAGACATAAGAAATTACAATTTCTACATAATTTTGAATTTCTGATTTAAAATCCAAAATAGTTAAATTTACTATTTATTGTAGATTTGTTGTATCAATTACTTATGATTTTATTATCTGAAGATTTAACTTGCCTGTGAGGAAGGCTTGGTTATTGTTAGATGATGGTATTTTTTAAGTTATTTCAAATGTGTACACTTAATTTGGTTCAATTCGCTTTACTATTTTCGTTGATATTGCGCTTCATGTAATTCATTTGTTTGGGAGGTAGGCGTGGCTATTGCCCGATGTTATCAATTTTCATAACAGCTATTCTTAAGGCTATTTAATGGAGTAGTATATATATGTTTAATCTGTCTTCAATATTACTCTTTGTTTAAATTTCACTTGTATAGGTATTCATGCATGTTCATACCTACGACGACTAATTGAGAGTGTTACAAAAACCACTAAATTTTGTGTAATGCACCAGTATATTCTGTGTAACGTTCCAGGTTCAAACATATTTGGTTCAGAGCACTTAAAAAAACTTTTTGTACAATTACATTTTTAATATTTTCAGTGATACTTTACCGTGAAAGTAGTTCTAAAGTTCTAAAAACTAGGAAATAATTTGCTGGAAGAACAGATTTTTCTTAAAATCTACAACCTTCAAATCAGTCGCGAAAATTGTAACATGATTAAAAACTTGTTTCAAACTTGTTATTTCCAAATCACAAAAGGATAATTTTTCTCAATTGAGTTGGGTTCCTTGGCGCTATGCAGAGCAATATTTTAGTACGGCGGAAACTAAAAATGCAAATGTACTTATGTATTACGCTTTAATTTCTCAAAATGTTAAGCTTAATATATGCAAACTTATATACAATTTCCCACATCTACCACGCCTTTTTTATGTCACAAACAATTATTAAGCCAATCTGGTATGCAAATAAAAATAAATGCGTATAAGTTTTTGCCAAAAACTCTGTCGCATATTTTATATTGAATTAATAACGGGATCCGTGACACATCTATTAAGATACGGAAAAAATTTCCAAGTTTGCAATTTGTTCAACTGGATTATTGAATTTTAAATTTATTTAATTTTAATTTGTTTTTATGTTTTATCTCATTTGCTAACGGAGAAAGTTTATTGAACTCAACCATTCACAATTTTTCAGTCTGAGACAGAGCTCTGATATAAATCATAACACGAAGTGCTTCGAAGCACTTTTTTCCTCCAGTTCTTTCAAGGAGATTGAAAATTATATTTTTTTTATTTTTTTATATAAATAAATATAGGTAATAAAAAATGTATCTAAATCATCCTTTGTTTTTTACATTTGTCTTTATAAAGAGAATGTATGTTGAAAATACCACTTTATACCTTATCTCCCATTTGAACATATATTAAGTTAATCACAATAAATTATTTTTGCAATTTATTTCCCAACTTACAGTAGTTTTTATGTTTCCGCACATTTTTCACAATTCTTAAAATTTCGGTGTCCACTTTTTCACTTCTAAAAATAATTGTTTTTGGACATTTAATTCTTAGTATCGCAATCTTTTCTGCGATTTTATTTATGGTATATCAATTTTTTAGTAACTTATTTGCACTCATAATAATAATTTTATATACAGCACTCTTACTGCTCAATCATATGTTTCGAAACAGATGAAATAAGGAGAAGTATAGAGAGACTCATATGCTAAACTAATTAAATGCATGGTTCATAAAAGAAAATTAAAATGTAAGGCATTTGAGTGCGTTGCGTGCGTTGACTTTTTTCTTTATTGCTAAAGAATTATTTAATTAATATATTGTTTCGATTATCTAGTTCCTAATGTTAATTCACTCTCAACCAGTGATGTTGAATTTTATCATCAAATTACTGCATGAGATGCCAAACATTACTTACTTTACTTTACTTTTAATGGCATAACAGCCCATGGAGGGCCTAAGCCGAGATTTTCGCATCCACTCATGTTGTGCGTGTTATATTTGTACATGAATGGAAGGGACCTACAGTTTAATGCCGAATCCAAACGGCGAAGTGAAAAGCTTTTCAGTGAAAGCATATATTTGAAACATATGATTGATAGCAATTTTTACTCTCGTAGGTTTGCCATTCCCTGCCAAGAGGTGGTGTCGTGTAGACAAATTATTTTTTCTACTTTTTGACTTTGCCTGTGATTTGAACCCCGGACACTCTGCGTAGCAGTCCAACGCATTACCACTACACCACAGCGGCCAAAAATTACTGCAGTTTTATAACATCTAAATATTGGACTAATTATTTAAAAATATATTTTATAGGTGTAAAAAGACTTATTTTCAATTTCATTTAAATGATACAGGATACATGATACATTTATTATTTGGATTTTGATTTTGGTGTAAATAAGAAACGAATAATTTTTTTTCAATGTGGTTTTTATTATTCGAAAGTAAAATGCTTCCGGTAAATTGTGGAACACTATTTCATTCAATATTTATTATATTTTTCGACGCTAGTCTGGCCTTGCAGTAACCCAATGCGATCAACCCAATTTTTCAGTATATTTTCGTACAGTACATTAACGGCTTCTCACAAGTAATAGTTCAACGGAGTCAAATCGCAACTAGGTGGTGGTCAATGAACATCACCAAAACTAAAAATAACACGATTATCAAAATTCCAACACAGAAAATCGATTGATGCACTGCTTTGTGTTACGAAGCGCTACATTTTCGTTATAAGATTCTCAACGTTGTTCAAGCCTATATCGATTTCATTATCCGCAATTATAAAACTAATTTTCTCATACATAATACGAACAATATTAGAGTTGGCACACTTAAAATATCCAGAGTTCAAATTCCAAATATTAGATGGACTTACATACTTAATAATTTAATTTTACATAAATATTAATTGCTTTACTGTTTTGAAAAATATATCTTTGGCATTAAACTGTAGGTCGCTTCCATTCATGTACAAATATAACACGCACAACATGAGTGGATGCGAAAAGCTCAGACTAGGCCCTCCAAGGCCTTGTTTTTTAAAAGAATAAAAGAAGAACGTGATAATTTTCTTTTACTGTTTTTTTTAATACCCATAATCCATAATTGCAGTTTTAGAAAATATATATACTCTTTTGTGAACTAATGTTTTGGGTACCTAAGTAGTTGGTACTAAACCTATTGAAATTAGTCGATATTTGCAAAAACACTAGGTTGAACTTTCGAATTGAGCTTTCGTTCTCTGTGACATATAGATACTCGTATATCTTTAATCGAAATTTTAATCTTTAAAAGTATTGAAAATTTGTATAAAATGGTAAAATGATTATTTATTGTATTGTTCGATATAAATCTTTGTCCATCACTAAGTCCGCAATAAACAGTTCACAATAGATATTTTACAATAGACTAAATACTCGTAAATAAATAAAAAAAAAACATTTAGAGGCAAGACTATGATATATTCTGCGCATAATGTGCACACTTTTTAATATTATCAATATAGTTTTGGTTTTTCATAGACATACATATGTAATTTCGAAAAACACAATTGTTTTTGTAGAATTGGAAAGGCAGAATTATATGGTAAGAGTTTTGTTCAGCCATCATTTTTAAAAGTACAAATCTGAAAAGCGGAATTTTGATTCCCGAATTAACAGCATAAAATCATCCTTTAAGAGCCGGTCCGTTCACTCCATGATTGTTTCAACGGATAACCGTTGATTGCGCACATTAACCAAACTGTTAACCTGGCTTCTGGGTTTGATGTTATTTACGACGATTTGCTCTTTTGCTTGGTTTGCTTCAAATTACTTTTGAAATAAGCGATAGAACATTTTTTTACAATTTGAGAAGTGAGTTTTTATCTATCCTTTGCTTTAAATAAACAATAAATAAATATGTAAATGTTTTATTTACAAATTCAGTGGTTTAGGAAATATTTTAATTTCTTATATTTTGTAAATTTTTATTATTTTATTTGTGGTCTTATATTTGCTTCAATCTGTTGCTGATTTTGCACTCTCTTCACCGAGTAGCATATTGACAGCATTGTCGCCATTCAAATCGTATGAATTTTCTTTTTGAAGTTGACTTCGAATTTATGTAACGATGCTATTTCTCGCTGCAAGAACTTTTTTTTTTGCAAATTACTTGATGCTAAGTCGCCAATACGTACGCCCATCATTCGGAGATTTAACCGAGAGTGCAGCAGCTTGAAACTAAGAAAGGAGTTTTTTTAAAATGAAAGAATGGAAACCTCGAATAATTACAAAAAGCCAGCTTACATTGAGCTTAAAAAAAAATTAAATATGGAAAAACTTCAATTAAAGATTTTCAAACTTTACTGAAATATTTAATCAAATTTTACATTAGTTATACTTGTAAATGTTTTATTTGTTTAAGATTAATTTTTCATTTGGAATAATTTCGTAAAGTTGTCTAAAGATTTAAAAATAATTTGCTTTTAATTTTGTTTCACATAACATTTCGGTTATTTTATTCGTTTTTTATCCTGAAATGTTTGCTGATGTGCAGATAGTGAGAGTCGAACCACAATATCCCGATCGTCTAAACGTCAAGCACCACCACAGGAGAGTCCTCCATTAGCATTTGGGAAAAGTTCTCCACATGATTTTAATTCCGTGAAAACTTCTGTGAAGAATCCTGGCTCAGCATTAATTTTCAGCATTTTGTTACTTAAACGATTAACAATAACTAGACATCTTGAAAAAAAGAAAGAAAATGGATATAATGATTGTTTTCTCACTTTAATGTAAGATAAAATGCAGAATAAATGCATTGCTTATGTATGCATGGAAATGTTGGTGGGGTTAAAAACTTATCTTACCTGTCCCAAAATTTCTCTTTTGAATCTTCCACTAAGAACGGTTTTAGAGGGTAACTTATTTCATTACCCATATATGAATAAGATAAATACAGGCATGTAAGTACAGCTGCTTGCAGTTCCTGTTCTTTTGTTTCTTCACCGTCAACAAGCTCTCGAATCAACATATATACAAATACAACATTAGCAGGATTAATAAAAGCGACATCCTAAAATTTATCAAGATAAAGAAAGTAATTATAATGTTGTAAAATCGACTAATTTTAGTTTAAAAACTTAATAAGTATAGGTATGTAAAAATTGATTCATGGAAATTATATCCGTTCGTTTTATTAAATAATATGCAGTTGCGAAATATTGCATAATATTTAATTGAAGCATATCGCACCATAAAAAGGCATAAATAGTTTCTGAATGAAGGAGTAAATAAGTTTTCACAATTACCATATTTTAATTTTAACGCTACTTACTTGCCATCCTTGAAGTAATAAACTTCTATCAACTGCTCGTAACCACATCACCGCATCACCAGCTTCAAAATTTCTTAGTTTCTTGCATCGACAGTGTAAAAATATTCCTAGGCATTTCAATAACTCCGTAGTAGATGCCTGAAACAAAGCAAACCAAATATATAAACGAATAAATTTCAAAATTGTATATTGTTGTATTGTTGAAAGTTACTTACCTGAATAACAGTTTTTTTGGGAACATGGTTATTATTTTTATTTTGGATTGTTGTTGTTGCTTGCAGCTGAGGCGGCAAAGCCAATGTCAATGGTTGTTTCTGTATTAATTTGTTATGATTATTAATTGAATTTGTATTATTGACTCTCACAAGATCGAGTGATGTTGTTGTCTTTTTTGACTTAGATGCTGAATAATATGAATTACATGTCGGTTGAGTGTTTTCGTGATTAAAATTTAAATGTTGATGTTCCTCAATGTGGTTGCAATGTAATTGAACATTTTTGTTTTTGTCAGAGGTCGAATAAGACGAATCTAAAAATTGAGCTTTAAAACAAGCAGTTGGCAAATTCGCGCATTTGTTTTTATTTTCAATTTTCTTTTTGCTGTGAGATGCAGCCAATTTCTTCCAAGATAATGCATTTATAAATAACGAGTGCTTTTTTAAATTTTTCTCAATACTACTTTTTTCCGATAAAATTGCACAATTTTCGTTATGAGAGTCTAAATCATTGTTTATAGCATCTTTAGTACTATTATTAAGATTATTGATGTTATGAGTATTCATTTGGCTCTGTATGGTGAAATTTATATTTCCACATCCATTTTGTTGGCTTATACCATTCTTCGATAGTTGATGGCATAATATTTTTTTATTTTCACGATTTTTAGCATTATTCAATTGTTCATATGAAAAGTTGTTTAAATGTGAATCAATCGAACTGGAATTCTCATTAATATATTCATTCCTCAGATCAGACTGTTGATTATATTGAATGTGATGTTGAGATGAGTAAACAGGATGTCGGTCCCTTGGATTAAAGCTCAACACAGTTCCCATCTTCAAGTTTTTTATCACCTGAAATACAAAAACAAGTTCATCACTTAGTACATTATTGAAATATTGGATTGACATTCCGAACAAGAAGTTAACAATAACTAGAAAACGAAAATATACCCAAAACCAATATATGTGTAAGGATATTTGTTTGCAAAATAAATGTTCAATAAGTTATTATTAAGCATTTTTAACATTAATCATAATATTTTTCTAATAAATATAAGGTCTACCAAATAGCATGTAATGTTAAAAACATATAAGTCTTCGTTCTCTATGGTTAAAACAAATATGTTAGCAGTTATTATAACAGTTATTTTAATCTACCTACATTTTATTTATTTAAAAAGGGAATAATAATGCGTTAGATTTTAATTAAAATTTACTTTTATATAATGTTCTCCATTTATAATATTTAATTCTCAAAAAATAAATTAAAATTCTAAGAAAAAAAAATATTTTACTATATTTTTATTATATCGCTCGTTTGCTGCAAGATTCTCATAATTTAACAAACAAAATTTTAAATATGCAGAAATATCAGTTATTGAGTGTTTTATCTTGTGTAAAAAAGTCATAACTGTAATCTACAAACTCTTCACGTAAAAGAGTATTTGCCGTTATCATTTGTATAGAATGATAAGAATGAAAAGTTTAAATTCGTTTTTTTTCGAGACTTAAGTTTTCTTGCAGCAAATATGCAATACTTATATACTAAAAGTCTAATAGCTCATTTGCTTTATCCATTTCCGCAGGTTAAGTTAAAGAAAAATATTTTTTTACGTTACTGTATACATATAAATATTAATACTTAATAATTACCATAGGAAGTCTCTTCTTCTTCTTTTAATGGCACAACAGATTATGAAGGGCCTAGGCCGAGCTTCTCACTTTAAGTGCGAGTGTACACTTCACAAATAAGTATACACTTAATTTGTTTTATTATATTTACAATGGACTTGCCTTCAACCGACTCACATACATACATAAGTATGTATATGTATAGTAGATATTTACGTAGATGTGCGTAGGTTTTCTTCAATTTCCTTTGCTTTCATATACAAAGGTGGTATCGATAATATCAGTCTTATTAGTTATAAATATGACAAGTTTATTATAGAAAATGCAATCTTTGCAATAAATTGAATTGTAGTTTACCCTTTCTTTTCATTTTCCATTTATGCGATATAGTAGTGAAAGTTTTCTGTGCTCAAACTCAATAAAATAATCGATATTTTAAGTTTGTTGTTTCGCAGGTAGCCTTGTGTCTTATAAGATTAAAACTTTTTATTTGTTTAAATTTGCAATCATTAAAAACACGTACTTTCTTAAATTTCTAACTTTACGTACATTTTATTACAAAATAAAAACTCAAACGTAATTTGATGTCTATTCAAATTCAACCAAATTAGCATTAATATGCAAATGACTACTTTTGATTAATTAAAAAAGTTTTAAGAACAATTAATAAGAACAAAGCATTTTTTCGTTTCCACGCACTTGGTATTAATACTATAGTTTTTTACCAGATTTTTATACACACACTAACTGTTAGCGACAGACTAAAAAATCTGCAGTTTATTTTATAGAATTATACCCTACAAAATTTGCATATCCTTTATGAAATATATCCGACTGTTATATACGGTATTTGATTATGAGTAAAATATATTTGCAAAGAAATACACTAATATAACGAAATTATATGGAAAGTCTTTAATTTAAACTAATTGTTTACAAAAACAGAAAATTTTACCCTTGGAATGCGACTAGAAAAACGTCTTGAAAATTTCTGTGGAATTGATTAATTGAAAGCGCAGAAGCACAATCAAGGGTTGATAGCCATTTGAAATGTAGATATTTTCTATGGACGAAAATTATTGTAGAGAACGAAAATACGGAGCATGCTCAGTTTCTATTCTTAAATCGTTTTGATACAAAAATAATTGTAAGAATAACGAATATATATCTACTGCTATATGACAAAATAGAACACATCGACATTACAGAATTATGACTTGAATTATGTATTTTTGGTATTATTACTATAATTTATTAGATGTTGTTGGTTTTGTTTTTAATTTGGAAAATTATTTTCCTAATTTTTGGCAAGTTCATCTGTTAGATAGCATACATAATTTAATAACCCAAAGTTAAAATATATATATTATATCATATAGAGAGCTTAGCTGCCAGGGCTAACAGCTGTTGTATTAAACAGATTCAAGTTTTACCCAAAAACATTTTTTATTGTACGATCTTTGTTTAACTAAATGATTAGTTTTATTTCATTAAATAAAAAATCCAAAATAAATATAATTATGATTGTATTTGATAATGAGTAAGATTATCTCTCCGCCACCAGAAAATGGAATATGGACCCCGAAACCAAAAAAATTTCGAAAATGCCAAAACTGGATAGGTTCATGATATTGTATAGTACCATAAAAGCATTAAAATGGCACACAAAATTACTAGATAACTATTTTTTGGTTAACCAGTTTGCTTTTACGGTAGTAAAAGTTGTTGAATATTATTCGTATTTGAAAACCGAATATTTTCAATTCACAAGTAGTTTGTTATACACCCTGACACACAAAACAAATTCAACTAGCAATTTTTGCTTTAGTATGAGAAATAATAAAAAACATACCGAATGGTAAGCTTTTTATGCCGCAGAGTGGCGATTTGTTGATATCGTTTAGAAGGAAAAATTCAAAATTTTTAAACTTTTGTCTGTCGCGCTATTGCCCGATATCGGGATGTCTGTTTCTATAAAGTGATATCTGCAAAAAGTATTGCAAGTGGGCAAATCGTTTGTTCAACCATGATCAACGCCTGGATTTTATACAAGCGAAACCATGTGGTGTCTAACCAAACAGATCCGAAGAAAGTGTTGCATGAATTTGTGTCTGAAGCTGCTCATTGGTTGACGAAATCTGGTATTGAATTGTGATTCGGAAAAGGTCGCCCAAATAATGTTAAAGTTGAAAATGCTGCGAAACGTCATCACCCAATGTCATCTGCGCTGCTGGTGCTCGACATTTGCGTGGATAAAGCTGGGCATTTACCAGAATATGTCAAGGAAAGAAGACCGGGCTGCAAATTTCGGAATGAACATTCCGTACAAGTGTACGATGCCGAAAATGTGGGATATATTTATGTTTTCCATCTGAAAAAACTGTTTCGCTGAGTTTCACCAAAACTAAGTTCCATTGGTGATACTTTTATGCTCTTTCTCTTCATTTTCCTGCAACTTTTTTGATTTTTCACAATAAAATATTTTGATTTTTGCTAAACAAAAATTTGTTTAGTACAAATGCACTTTTTTTAAATTTGAAGTGAATTCGGTAGGAACCTACCAGGTATTTCTAACCTAGTTCAGGTGAATGTCACCTATGAGCAAAGTCGCAACAATTGTTCAGAAATGAAAGTTTGCATTAACTTTTTCCAGCTCTAAAAAAAATGGGTTTTAAGGGTTAATCTAGAGAACATTTATTGCACCATTCCAATTGATTCAGATTCTCCGACAGGTTAATAACACAATCTCGCATATGTAATTGTTTTGCTAGTATTTTTATGGACAATATGAATGGTATGTATGTAACACGAACTTCCTACGAATACTATCTGGAAAAACTTAAAATTGTTAATTACATATGAAGTGAAGTAAAAGCCATTGCCTGCCAACAGCAAGAGTTATATATAACTTTTGAAATAGGCGTGGCAAATGGCTCATATTAAGCTAACTTGGATCATTATTTATGATTTGTACATTTTTAGCAAACGCAAAACCATTGTTCGTATAATTTAAATATTTCGGTAATTTTTTATAGAATAAATAATTTATGACTATTTTTTTTTAATACACATATACATATTATAAAAGCAAAATAATATTATTTATTTTATTCCAAAAAGCAATTAAATTATTTGGTTACAAATATCAAAATGCATGAATTGCCGTCGATTTCAATCTCTTTCTATTTTTGCATGCTACAGAATAAAATTAATAACCGTGAAACTTTACAGTTTGTTTGTTATTTACTTTGAAAATAAATAAATTAATGGAGTGTTCTATTAAAAACATCCAATTAACTCTAAACAATTAGTGGAAGAGGAAATAAAATCCCATTGCCACTAAATTATTAATTGTAGGGGACAGCAATCCCAACAACCACTTAACGTTTAGTGGTATTCATCTACTACTATTTAGATCTAGCCGAGATTCGAATCTAGCCGAGATTCGAAATTTCAATTGTGAAAATATCCAGTTGGAAATTAACGCCTAAATCATTCACAATATTCATCGGTCTGGCCACACATTGCTTCCACCAAGCACAGTCGCATTCTGTACACATGCAATACAAAATTTGCTGTGGTATTTACGTTTAATTAATATTATCATATAAAGTATATATAATAAGTGAAATAAATATAATCATTAAAAAAATTACTTTTTAAAATCATTATAAAAACGAAAGAATATGAAAATTTTGTATATCCAAAGTGAACGAACATACTTTTTCAATTCAGAATACGTTTCATACTCAAAAAAAGTATTTGTGTCGAAGAACTAAAGAACGTACTTTTTGCAACTATGGCATGAAGCTGTTTTTATATGTGTATAGAGACAATAAAAGCCAAATTAAATTTTCTCGGTAAAAATTACTTTAATAATTTATATAGTGTGAATAAGAATAAAATATATAATCGGTTTGCTTTACTGCAACATTTTTCTTAACAGCGGAAACAGATTATCTAAAAAAGATAGCAATGTTATACGTGTAAGACATTTCTAGGAAAGAGTATACAATACAATCCAAAATCGATTTTTCGTAAGCCAACCAGCACGCAGATAAATATCGGCTTTCTTGCTTGAAAGGTAATGAAAAAAACATTGATTTATCTACAATATTATTAGGCATTATCATTCACTCATGAAAACAAAGAACAAAACAAAATTCTGAAATTTTAAGCTCTGAGTCACACAGCTCTGGCTCTGGAATCATAAATCTGCTTGCTCACTAGTGGAACTAGTGAAAATATGTCTTCGCCGCGTTATGTAGAGTAAGTTCTAGCCGGCCAAATTGGACACACGAGGGTTGATAAAAAATAAATTAACTGAAAAACCACTTTGTATGGACAAAACAAGGCGTGGCACTGTCTCAGAATATTTTATTTCCCTGTTTCCTGCCCCTCCTTGAAAAAAAATCAATTTTAAGGAAAACTCTGCTGTGGAATAATAAATACAACAAATTTCTTCTGAGTGGATATAAAATAACGTATTCTCCAACCAGGAAGTTTATAAAGCCTCGAAATTAAAATTTTAATATTTAATTTCTGTAAAAATATAACATTTTGTTGTATCGATTTACAAATACTTCAGAACAATTGCAGCCAAAATATATTGAGTGAAATTTATAAAAGTTTGCGAATATAAATCGTTATTTAAATATGTCTGGCATTAATGTCTCGTGCTCTTTGCGCCGAATCTCATTGAGTTGCAGGTAAAGTTATATTTTATTCTTACACAATGCTCAGGTGTGATGCGCAAACAAACAAACAAATTTCTACATTGATATGTTTGCAAGGATATGTAACAAATGAAAAAACTTTATTTTATTTCATGGAAAAAAACCATTACTTATGTTACAAAATTATTTTTGTCATGATGAGAAAAAATTTTTCACGCAAAAATGAATTTAAGAAACTACAATAGTTAGTAATGATTTATATATTTATATTATTAATATTTATAACCAATCAATAATTAACTTTTTTTTTTTTTCTTCTAAAATTAAAATTAATAATCGGTTTGGTATAAAAAAAATGTAATTTTTTATGTAAAACCAAAAATAATTTACAATGGTTTCGATGGTCTATAAAACTTGTTGTAAGTCTTCTTGATCTTTATAAATTATACAAATATTTGGAAAATTTGTGGAACCTATTATGAATAGCTAAAGACTAAACTTACTTTGTTCATATGATCGTTACTACCACGTTCAACTACATTAAAACGCGCTCTGCTCCACATACACCAATTGGAGACTGAATCTGCAGAAGTTTATTTTTCCACTTCATCGTCGTTTTCTCTGCCTTATCTATGTATGCATGTTTCAATTTGAAAATACATACCGAAGGACCTTAATTTTTGCGTTCATAGAATCCTGTTGATATAAACAAATTATCGTACTACATCAATGCCTGAATATAGTTTATACAGTATATGTTACATCGAATGTCGCTGTCGGACGCTAACACGGCAATCGAGTCACGAGCATCATAAAGTAGTGAAAATTAAAATGAATTTTCTTTTTTTCATCTTTACCCTTCATAAAATAACCAATATTTTTTACCACAACCCATTAATGTGATAGACATGGAATTCGTTGTCAATAAAAAGAAGTAAAAATAAATTATGTTGATGAATAATTCGCGTATTTTGGCAAGTCAAAAAGATATATGTACATATAAAAAAGTTATATTATTGGAATTGTCTTAGTTTACAAATTTAAAAAAAGGAAGTACCTGATTTTCCAATCCATAAGATAAATTATGTTTTGAAGTTCGGTTATATCCAGAAAATGGAAAGATGTATGAATATGAATTTTAGAAGACAGAAAAAGTGGATAATAAGTATTGATTTAACAACTTAACGTTTCATAAATTAATTTTAACATGCATAAATCGTTAAAGAAATAATAAAATGATTATACTAATACATCTAAATGCATATTTTTAGGTCAGCATGATTGTATAGAGATAAACCAAACATAGCAATGAGTAACCGTCATCCTCTTTATACCGTTGAGGTGGGGGACACTAAATTTACAATTCTTAATCGATACCAAAACTTAAAGCCCATTGGTTCAGGTGCTCAAGGAATAGTATGGTAAGTGACGTTGTTTGATAATAAAATAAAATTGTACACTCAATGTATTTATTCCTGTTGCAAGCAATATATGTATGTATATAGAACTAAAGTTTTAACATTAATAAAAATTATTGTAATAATATATCGTTACCTTGATGTACTTAGAAAGGACGTAAATATTATTTTGCCCAGGAATATATTTTTTGCAAATTGAATGGAATGCTTAATCAGAATCTGACAAAAACTCTATATGTAAAAATATTTGGGGCCTCTCTATATTAAGGTAACGTTATGTAAATACATATGTAGTTACCATATTGTATATATGTATGCACACACCTGGACAAAATAATAGGTGTGAACATATTTTTTTCAAAAAAGCTTGGCTTTCATATATTTTTTATTATCCTTCAAAAAATAAATTAGTTTTCAACATAAACATACTTCAGCGTTATAACAAAATATAAAAGGTTTTAAAAACTCTAAAAAATAACTTAAATTTTGGTTAATTCATAAAATACACAGATTTTCGATTGGACAGAATAATAATTGCTTTGACTCGCAATGAATGTTTAGGATCGTTGTCCTGCTGAAATTTCCAGCAAAGCGGCATATTATCATCGGCATATGGTAACATTACCGTTTCCAACAAATCCTTATACACGAATCTATTCATAACACCATTAATTTGATGTATCGGGCCAACACCTTGCCAAGAAAAACAGCCCCATACCATTAAGCTGCCACCTCCGTGCTTCACTGTTTTCTTTGTGATCCGGACGTCGAATTCTTTGCTTTCGGGAAAGTTTCTTTCCGCATCGTTACCAAACAATTTTATTTTTGTTTCATCGCTCCAGAGAAGATTTTGCCATTTTTTTGCTCCCTGTGAACCGCACCACGTTTTATGATCCAATGCAAAGGTTTCTCTCTTCCTCAAATTTGCAGTTCTAAGCAGAGGAACTTTGAAAGCAATCCTACCGGGTAGGTTTGCCCTTACTAATCGTCGTTGAAAGGTTCGTGATGATAGAACACTCCCAATTTCGCTTGCAATTGTTCTGGGCAACTTGAACGGGTCGCGTTTAGCTATTGTAACGATACGATTCTCGATCACTAATGAAGTTTTTTTAGCTGCTCCGCGCGTTTCAATATCTTTTTCTGGCTTGAAAGCATTTGTAACGAAATTCTGAAACCGTCCCATCGATCTGGCAATGAATTTGTAGGTTTTTCCTTTGTCTCGGAGCTGACGAACAAATCTTTTCTCCTCTGTACTACAATGAACTCCACGACCCATCTAATATTATTAAAAATTATAATTAAACCTTTATATAGTTCACTTTCATCGAAATCTTACCTTCTGGAATTAATAACACCTATTTTATTGTCCAGATCAATTTGAAGGTTGAACAAATAAACAAGCCGCATATTTATTGAGAATAACTTTTGTTGCGGTGATTCCCCCATTTCATTCGAAAACTTTGCCTTTTGATTGTAGACCATGCCAATTAATTTTTTTCGCTTTATTTTAAAAATTTTTGGGTTCACACCTAAGGTGCCCCCATCCAGGTGTGTAAATCACACTAATGAGCTTCCCTTAAAAAAAAATCGGAATCATTGTTCGTAGCCGGTAATTGTGAAGTCAGTATAAGCAACCCGGGCCCAAGATTTTTCGTATAAGATTTTTCATTTCAGTAAGAACAAATATATTTAATATTTCAATCCGCTGGTCTGTCTCCTGTGGAAAAAAAAGCATTTTTAATAATAATATGTAAATGTATTAATAATCCAAAGATATTACATACAGTATGTAATAGTAATATTATCTTTATTTATTATAATCTATAGTGCTGCATACGACACCGTCACTGAACAAAACGTAGCCATAAAGAAATTATCAAGACCATTCCAAAATGTTACACACGCTAAGAGAGCGTACAGAGAGTTTAAATTAATGAAACTAGTGAATCACAAAAATGTAAGTGCTTGTTTTTAATGCTTTCCAAAAATACATATACAAATTTGATTCGAAAAAATTATGTATTATTTTTCTATTTAGATAATTGGGTTACTTAATGCATTTACACCTCAACGTAATTTGGATGAGTTTCAAGATGTTTACCTTGTGATGGAACTAATGGATGCTAACCTTTGTCAAGTTATACAAATGGACTTAGATCATGATAGAATGTCGTATTTGCTTTATCAAATGCTGTGTGGCATTAAACATTTGCATTCAGCTGGCATTATTCATAGAGTATGTAGATACTTTGATTTATATGTTTTCAATGCTTTTTGATATTGTTCTTGCCAATGAATTACATTTTTACATTCTATTAACTTTGAATTTTGGTATATTTCTGAAAATAGTTTCACTGAATATTTTTTCCGATTTACTTCTTGAAAATAATTTATTATGCTGAGAAAAAATTTCAGGACTTAAAACCATCAAATATTGTGGTTAAAGCCGATTGCACACTTAAGATATTGGATTTCGGTTTGGCACGTACAGCTGGTACCACATTCATGATGACACCATATGTTGTTACACGGTATTATCGTGCTCCGGAAGTAATCTTAGGAATGGGTTATACTGAAAACGTCGATATTTGGTCTGTTGGATGTATTATGGGTGAAATGATTCGTGGAGGTGTTTTGTTTCCAGGAACTGATCATATTGATCAGTGGAATAAGATTATAGGTAAATTATAGGTGTCTCTTTTTGAATACATATATGCATGTAGTTACTGAAATTGCTTTCACAATAAATATTTTAGAGCAATTGGGAACTCCGTCTACTTCGTTTATGCAACGTTTGCAACCAACAGTTCGAAATTATGTGGAAAATAGACCACGCTACTCGGGCTATTCATTTGATAGGCTATTTCCAGATGTATTGTTTCCTAGCGATAACAATGAGCAGAGCCGTCGAAAGGCATCCGAAGCAAGGGATCTTCTCAGTAAAATGCTGGTTATTGATCCTGAACAGCGTATCTCAGTGGAGCAGGCACTCTTGCATAGCTATATTAATGTTTGGTATGACGCTGAAGAGGTTAACGCTGTAAGTATTATTACATGCTAAGAACTTTGTACGTCTAGAATATATAAAATATTAAATTTTCTCTTCAAAAACCGGACCTAGATGCATAGTCCATTTGTAGTACTATCAATTTACATAACAATAGAGATAAATAAATAAATTCGCGATTTATTTCAGTTAGATTATATAAGGTTTCTTCTGCTGTCCCTTTATTTTTAGCCTGCACCTGAGCCTTACGATCACAGTGTGGATGAAAGAGAACATACCGTAGAACAGTGGAAAGAGCTAATATACGAAGAAGTTATGGATTATGAGGCACACAATACAAACTTAACAGTAAATAATACACGGTAGAGCAAACAAATCATTTTTCAGTGTAACAAATATGGAATACTACAGCTTCAAAGCAACTCTTAATGTATATAAAATATAAGAACAATAAAAGCATTAACTAAAGAAATTACAGAACTCAAAATTTACTTATTTATATTTTATATATGGTCAATTAAAACTATTGTGACGTGATACGGGTAATACTATCAAGTCAGAACAATTCAGATTTTCCCGAGAAGTTAAATTGGAAACAAAACCAATAAAGACTCATGCTATTGCTGTACGATTATGTCGCTCCTCTTTCTTCAACCACGTATCTCCAAAAGCACAATTTTATAGAAAACGAAGTACACTAAATATTTTTCGATAAACTTTGGTTAAGTATTAAAGTGGAGAGACGACATTGAAGAAATGGTTCTAAAATTAGTTTTTTCATACAACTTCGCAGAAAACTTATTTTTATTTGAATTCTTAGGTTATTTCATTCAAGCACTGAAAATAAAAAACTCAAAGGAGATACGTGATTGAAGAATAGTGCTACCTCTCATGAACAATTTTTAATTTTAACATGTTCATAAATACAAAGTAGAGATTCGCACAGTACTCCGCTAGCAAGAATTTGTTCTTGAAAGTTGAATTGAAAAGTATTTTTAAATAATTCTTTATAATACATTCCATTCAGTTTGTAGAAAAGCTGGCTTTAGTCGGCGATTAATAGAAATATTTGCTGATTTTACCTCGTATGTATGTACATATGTCCACCGTGAAGTTATTCATATTTTTTTATGTTTTACCTCAAACGGGCCATAACACGGAGGAGTGAGTGACTAATCGAGTTTTATTATTTCATACAAAAATATGTATTGCATCAATCAGTTTAGCGTGAACAAAGGGGTTGATATCTGGTTTGTATGCCGATCATAGAGTTACGATCCGTCCATGTATTCACATCGTAACGCATAAGTGACGATTTAAGCGTCCTATGCCACCGCCCAGTGATGCCGTTAGTTTGGCGATAGTTAGCAGCAGTGCGAAGAAGATCAATGCCCAAAGTGCAGGATGGTTCGTTATAATATGTTGAACTGAATTGTTGACCCTGATCAGTTGTAATACGAATTGAAATTCGAGTGCATGTGCAACGGTCTCAGCATGTGAACTAATTTTTAAGTGTTTTGTTAAGCGGTGAAATTAAGAAAGGTACAAAATTTGCGTTTATACACAATCCAGTGATCAAGCCGATTTTAGTTATTGAGAATAAATAAACAATAGAAACTAAATAATCATAACAATATGATTAAATATTTGTGAAGTGAAGATTTTCCTCCGAGGTTTGAGACATCGATGACGTTGCCAGAAAGTGCTGTCGCAAATGTTAGTTTTTTAGTCGAATAAGCAAGGTTTATTGCAGCGCTTTGCGTTGATTTCAAACTTTTGCGTAGTACCAACAGACATTCAAGTTCTTTTTGTGATTATTAGAACCTGAGACGTTGGTTTCTGCTGTTTCAAATTTAACCAATTTTAGCTACCATCGCAGCTATTGATTTTTCGAGATATGTTCTTCAAGAGAACTGCTTCCTCCTCGGATTGCTTTGATGATTGTAACGTTTGTTGTAGAGTATTGCAACTAGCGCAAGGTCTTCAACGGGGTTGGGTACATAATCCCTAATGAGCAATCCCGAAAAGTCACTTGTCCGAAAGCGAATGTCCTGAATGTCGTTGCATAGGTGGACTGAAAATCGTTTGCGTGTTTTTCATCGGGGTCCCCTGTATTATGAATATATTTTTATAATTCTTTCTTTTATTCCGGCATGACCAAAGATTTCATTTCAACTATTTTTATTTTTTAGTAATTTATTAAATTACTAATGCTTAGGGGCTGTATAGAGACTCAAACCCAAAAGCTCCGCAACCACCCTATAGCTACATCCGCACACCATTCTGTTTTTGAAAGAACTAGCTAACAACCACAGATGTATTTTCGACACTGTTATCCCCATTCATTAGTGCATTAATGGGGATAACAGTGTCGAAAATCAAAAAACAAAAAAAATAGAAAACATTTTTTTTTCTACACGGCACCACCTCTTGGCAGGTAATGGCAAACCTACAAGAGTAAAAATTGCCTATGAAAAGTTTTTCAATTCGCCGTTCGGATTCGGCATTTATGTTCAAATATAACACGCACAACATGAATGGATACGAAAAGCTCGGCCTAGGCCCTCCATGGGCTGTTGTGCCATTAAAAGTAAGTAAAGCAATAACTAATGGTAAATATTTCCTAAATATACTTTGTTGTAATTTTTTTTCATTCAGTATAAGTCTTGCAAAAATATTATTTACCATGTTTCCCTATACCGATGCAACCACACTTTTGATAAAGAAATTATTTTGAAACGTTTTATCATGGTAGTAATAAAACGTTATTGGTGGTATTTCAACGTACCCTGTGTTACATTGTCTTATAAAGTATTGCATATAGCTCACATTTTTGCAACACTGTGCTCAGTTGTGCTCGGAAGTACGAAAAAAAACATCGAGGCAAAACCGATTTTTCCATACAGTATTCATTGGTACAAAGTTCAGTGTTTTTTTTGGGTTCATCTTTATTAAGCTTTATTAATATTTTTAATTCGAAAATGATGAATTTAAGTCGCGTTGCTTCAAGAAATAGTAAATTGGTTCACATTTGGTCCAAGTAAGTTTACATAATTGCATTTATTATGAATAATAGAAAATATCAATAAGGGAAGTGATGTCGTCGAGGTGTTTACGTTTACTTATTTAATTCTGCGCATATTTGTATTCTAAGGTCAATTATCAATATCATCAATAGTTATGTCAACATAAGAAATTTTATAATATCTAATTTAATTTACTTGTATGGGTATATAATTTATTAATAAAAACGAAATTTACAGACTGTTTATGTATCTCGTTAAAATTTGAGAAACTTGGCTGCCTCGATTGCTAAAGCCCTAACATACAATTTTTCAAAATCGATTTTGCTTCTCTGCTAACATTTTGAAGCAATACAAACAAAAAGCTTGCGTCTTTTTTCTTTTATTTTAAATTATCATGAGAATTTTTATTATTAGTTTATTTGAAGTACAAGACATTTGAATCTTAAATGTAAGTCGACAACCACTGTAGTTCGGCCTAGGTTTTAATTTTTTTTATAAATTTTATATACAAATATAAAATTCAAACAGTATATCAAGCTGCTAAGGGTAGAATGAATGAAGGTCCAAAGTACAAAACAAATGTTAAATGTATTGTCTATGTATATACATGAATGCATACATTTTACATACATACATATATATACCGCTGCCAAGGTCAAGGCCTTGCAAAAATGCGTAAAAGTAAATAAATATTTATTTATAAGTGGCATAGGCGAGAAAAAGTGGCGCATAATGTAATTTTGTTTTAAATTTAAGTAAATACATATATTTGATCTAATACTTAAATTTAAAGTCAAAATTTTGATGATTAGGAAAATGTGTGATAAAGTTTATTTAAAACAATAATCACTATTTGTTTTGGCTAATCTGTTCTATGACGTATTTAATGGATTATAATCAAGAAAAAGTTACAAGTTATTATACCCTACATCGTCATCTTATGAAATGGTGTATTCGTATATGAAAACTGTTGTACACTGAAAAAAGTATAGCAATCAAATATTTTTAGCACACGGTATAAATATTATACATAATTTCAATACTAAAGCTAGCCAGTAACGTCGTCATACATGTGTGTTCGATTGGTGTGTGTTGGAAGACATTTTTCTGGTGTATGAGGTTATTGACTAACGACGGTATTTTGAAAAACTTAAATTATTGCCCTTCGGTCGATCACACATGTGTGAAATCATAGTACTTAAATAAACATATTATTCCAAGTAGAACTCCTGCCATCTTTTATATTTTATCAGTCAGTAAATTTATGTTTCATGTGAAGTTACATAAACTAGTAAGAATAGTACTTAATCAGAATAGTAGCTTAAAATATTCCTATTTTTATCGGAACTTAAATTGAAGTCACGGTTTCTATGCGTGTTCTACGCATTCTTATGTTTTTATATACTCGTTTCCAAACAAAAAAGTATTGAAATTTGTTGTTCTTTTTTCGTAAATATTATTCCATTTATATAAGTACAACTGCTTATAGTACATAAATGATCGACTACGACAACTCTTGTCATTCAACTATGGTCACAACAGTTTGTGTAGAAAAAACTATTCCCCCTCCCTTCTCTCCCTATATCTCTCTCATCCTTCTTATCATTCCCTCTCCCTTCTATCACCATTTATTTTCTATTCATTGACTTATCTCCTATATCCAGTCATTCTTTTTTATTCCCTCTTTCTCCCACCATTCCTATTTCCGCTCCTCTCCTTGATTATCACTTCTCTTCGTATTTGTCCTGCTCACTCTTCCTCTTCCTTTATTTCTTCTCCGTATTCATGCCCATTTTACCGGGTGACAATTAATAAGAGTTTACAACAGTTTTGGACAAAAAAAATTATTGTAATTTAAAAAGAAAAACAGACCGAAGGAAAAGATAACATAATGCATGAGAAAATTATATTCAGCCGGTTTCAAAGTGGCCACCCTTGGCACGTATACACATCTTCAAACGTTTAGAAAATTTTGGCTATGAGCCTCAGCTCCTTATTGTTATTCGGTTCCATTCACGACGCAACGACTGTTTCAGGGACTTCAAATTTTTATGACGCTTAGCACAGAATACGCTGTAATCCATCGGATTGATATTCGGAGAATATGGTGGCCATTATTTGGATGTGATAAAATCAAGAAAATGAGCCCTGCACCATTCTTGTGTAGTTTTGGCTCTGTGAACTGGCGCAGAATCTTGCTGGAACGCCGGTACACTTCTTGGTTGATTTTGACTCCTTGTTCCACAAAAATCAATGGTGTCTTGCCATTTCCGCAAATCCCACCCCATACCATGACGGATGGCGGAGTTTGGCGATGCTGAATGACAAATGATATAGGTCCAGGAGCCTATGTTGACCAGCTTCTGTCATTTGGACAGTTATGCGCTTGTTCATCTGTGAAGAAGATATTTTCTTTTCCCATCCAATTCCTGCGGCCCGACGTTGAAGTAGGCGCCATATTTGGAGTCGTAAGCATTGAATTCTAGTTGCCTTTTTGCTATTGATGCCAGTTTCGTGAGCAACTTTTCCCATGGAAACCGTAAATTACTCTGCATCCGCTTATGTACGATTTTGTGATTCCTGTGAGTATTGACGGTGGGTTTTCTGCCTCTTCCTGGTCGATCACCTTCATGCCCCAGCTTCTTAAACCGTTTAACTGCAAGATAATCTAACAGACGAGCAATGCGAAGCTGTCGCGCAATCCTGCCTTGCTGATTCAATGTTATACATACAGGTTATAGCTGACCGATTATTTGAGATCGTAAAGTAAATAACTAAATGAAATCTAGAACACATTAAGAATTATGAAAATTGCAGAAAAATTACAATACATTTTCTATAGCTCGAAGAAGTTGTTTAAACTTATTAATTGTCACTCTATAATATTGAATTATTAACTAACAGATGCCTCAGGCAGATAGTGCTGTTATATATGTGTAATAATAATACGAAATTAATGATAAATTGTAATCTTTCATTTATGTAACTTTGGTTATTTATAGATGTTATGCATCTGCTTTACCCAATCGTGATATAAAACCTGAGCACAAAAATGAACAACCAAGGGAAAACTTGTCCTTCATGGCCAATATATTTCGCGGAAATTTAGTTTCAAATCAAGTATTTCCATATCCAGATGTGCTTACTCAAGATCAAAAAGAATTACTTAGCAGCTTAATTGATCCTTTTGAAAAATTTTTCTTGGTAAGTTTATTATCAAATAAATAAGTACATACATACATACATACATAGATATATTTCTCGGTTAATTTCACTCAAAATATTCGCTTTGCATTTCCCGATTTTCATCAACGCAATTAATCGAAAATTACTATGATAAACATTCTCTTGTTTAAATTACATATTACGGTAAATTCTTCATTTTAAAGGAAGTCAATAATGCAGCACAAAATGATGCAAATTCAAAAATGGACGACAAAACACTGGACGCACTATGGGAGTTGGGTGCGTTCGGTATACAAGTGCCCAGCGATTTCGGTGGATTGGGATTAAATAATTCACAATATGGTCGATTGTGCGAAATTGTTGGTGCCAACGACTTGGGACTAGGAATAACCATTGGCGCCCATCAAAGCATCGGATTCAAGGGAATTTTGTTATTTGGTACTCCAGAGCAAAAAGAAAAATATTTACCCAAAGTTTCAACAGAAAAGGTTTATGCTGCATTCGCACTTACTGAACCTAGTTCTGGTTCAGATGCAGGTTCCATTCGTTGCCGAGCTGTTAAATCAGCAGATGGAAAACATTACATATTGAATGGGTCAAAAATTTGGATCTCCAATGGAGGAATTGCAGAAATTATGACGGTATTTGCGCAAACTGAACAAGTGGATAAAAAAACTGGACAGAAAAAAGATAAAGTAAGTTATTAAATTCATATATAAATTACAACCTTATTCTTATCAGATTAAAACATATGGAATGTATACATTTTTTGCTGAAATTATAGGTAACCGCCTTCATTGTCGAACGGTCGTTTGGTGGGGTCACAAGTGGTCCACCAGAGAAGAAAATGGGTATTAAAGCTTCCAACACAGCTGAAGTATATTTCGAAGATGTGAAAATTCCAATTGAAAATATCTTGGGAGAGGAAGGCGAAGGCTTTAAAGTTGCAATGAATATATTAAATAATGGTAGATTCGGTATGGGTGCAACTCTAGCTGGAACAATGAAACATTGTATACAAAAGGCCACTGATCATGCAAACAATCGCGTACAATTTGGTAAAAAGATTAAAGAATATGGTGCAATACAAGAGAAATTGGCTCAAATGAATATGCTGCAATATGCCACGGAATCAATGGCGTATACAATTTCGCAAAACATGGACGCAGGAAGTCAAGATTACCATTTAGAGGCAGCGATATCAAAGGTCTTTGCATCGGAAGCGGCTTGGTATGTTTGTGATGAAGCTATTCAAATACTTGGTGGCATGGGTTTTATGAAAGAAACCGGCTTGGAACGTGTGATGCGTGACTTAAGAATTTTCAGAATTTTTGAAGGAACTAACGATATTCTACGTCTCTTTGTTGCACTAACTGGCATTCAATATGCTGGATCTCACTTGAAGGAATTGCAAAAGGCTTTCAAAAATCCTGCAGCCAACTTAGGTTTGATCTTCAAGGAAGCATTAGGCCGTGCAGCTACAACTGTAGGACTTGGTGGTACTGACTTAAGTCCACATGTTATTCCAGAACTGCAACCTTATGCCAAGCATACAGCAGCGTGTATCGATATGTTTGGTCAAACAGTTGAAGGCCTCTTAGTGAAATATGGCAAAAACATCATCAATGAGCAGTACATTTTGAATAGGCTCGCGGAAGCAGCTATAGATATCTATGCTATGGTTGTAACACAGTCTCGTTCATCGCGAGCGGCACATCTAAACTTGCCTACAGCCGAGCATGAATTAAACTTAACAAAGGCGTGGTGTTTGCAAGTGAGTTTTTTAATGGCGTACACGCATTTTAAATAGTTTTTATACTTTATTTTCTTAATTTTTTCTGTATAAATTTTAGGCATCTAAACGTTGCAAAGCTAATCTTCGTAAGACTTCATCCACTGATCAATTGGAACTATATAGAAAAATGAGTGTTATAGCAAAGACAGTTTGTGACAATGAAGGTGTTCATACTTCACATGTCCTGAATAGCTCCTAATATTATGTAAGCAAATAAAAGCGAAACTAGAAAAATTTTGCAAAATGTATTTTATATTGAGAAAATTGACAATAGCCTTAATAATAATTGAATCAAAACGTGAAATATTTTTATACGATTTTACTGCTAAAACTAAAATTCAATAGTTTAATATTTTCTAATAAATAAAAAGTAAAGTTTTTCCTCTTTATTTTTTGGATATACATACATACTTACTTACTTCAAATGAACTTGATTTTGCAACTATTTTTACTATTATATGTACTAATTTAAGAATGTATTGAATGAAAAAAAAAACAAAATAAACTGATAAATTAAAATAATTAAATTCATATTTTACTATTAGTGTGAACAGTGTGAACAACATGGGTTGTTGTGCCATTAAAAGTAAAGTAAAGCGAACAGTCGAAACATCAAATTCATTTCATCGCATTCATTTGTCTTCTAACTGATTTCAAAATGCAGCTATCTTAAAAATAAGTGCAAAATTCTGTCGTAATAACAGATCCGATTAAAATTCACGTTTGTGATTAAGATTGCTCGCAAAACAGATAAATACGTAAAAAACAGGAACTAGTTTAAAATTTATAATGTTTTTCGAATTAACAGGGCTACACCCTGTTAATTAACAGGCTAATACCCAGACATAGCCGCATATTTTTCCATCAAGTTAAATTTTTTCTATTATCAACCCTTATTGCTTGCTATAAAAATTATACTTCTTGCAAAATTCAAATCCCACCCTTAATATGAATCCGTATCCCTCATTTTACTCTTTTTCCTCTGGTTTAACCCTCGAGTAAAATATTTGTCACACTTTTATTCTGATTAAAAAAGTTCAGTAATGCTGACTTGACCAATTTTCTTTTTGACCAGCGGAGTATACTTTTTTTTGGGAAAAACAATTGGCCGATAAGGTATCATAGACTCTCAATTGTTGAGAATTCTCTAATTCATTTCATTATTTCATTTTCATTCATTTGATAGTTTCGAAATTGTGAAATTGTTTCAATAATATTTCATGATGAAAAATATTTTATGCAAAAACCATAAAAATTTAACGACACAATGCAAAATGGTAAGTATGTCAGAGGGTGTAGTGTATATAATTTCGGCCGCGACTGAACATAGCTTTCCAACTATTTTAAATGACATATTTTTACTTACCGTTTATTCAATGTACCTATATTAGCTATGGAGTGTACCATGTAATTCTTAAAAATGGTATTTGGATACGCAAAGTGAGGTTCAATGAAAAAAATCGTGAGCTACCCTTAAGAGCTGCCATACAAAAAAACCATTAATGTACAAATATAACACGAACAACATGAGTGGATGCGGAAAGCTACGCTTTGGCTCTACATGCGGTCATAGTCGCACTGATAAAACTGAAGTTCAATGTAGTAAAGGCATAAAACTTGCCACAATGGCTGTCTATCTCTTTATCGGTGTCCTGTGTGATTGCATTCCCTCTCTCATTCTACCTCCCTCTTCCTCTAAGCTATCAATCTTTCTTTCATTCAACACAATGCTCTGCATTCCTAGAGGTACACCCTGTGTTTGTAATATATTGATAAAAAAAATAACTAATTTAAGTAATTTGACAGGCTTTAATCATAGAAATTTCGGACATTGTTCGTGTAGTTTCTATAATTGTCCTATTTTCCCGTTCAACGGCGCATTATGGGCTGGTGTGTATGCCACTGTAAGTTCATGTTTGATGCCTTTTTCCTCAAAAATCGTTTTAGTTCATTATTCACAAATTCCGTTCCAGTTTTTTTTCGGTTTGGTTCTTCACGAATTCAAAAAATAAGTTTTGCTTTAGATGGCTCCTCTGATTTTGCTTTGATAAAAACTCATATTTTAATAATAAAATTCCATTAACAGATAACTGAATGCCTCATTTAAATCCGTGTGCAACAGTTCACTCATTTTGTTGTCGTTTCATTATGGAATTTGTATGGCAATCGATGTGTTTTACCTAAATATGATGTTTGCTTCACATTGAAAATTTTGTTTATCTACGAAAATTTTATCATTTCGCTTAAAAAATGACTGCACATGCGCTAAAACCTCTATACCACAATCGAAAAGATTCCTCCTTTTCCGCTACTTTTGCATTTGATGATTCTGATTTTATAGGTCCCTGTGCTCTTATTAATACTTTGTATAATAAGGTCTCACGTCTCTCTCAAGGTTTCTCAAAGCAAAAATACGATATTGCTTCGAAACTGATGTGACTACAAACATTTGCCCGTGCATCGACCTTGCGGAAATAAGCTTCAATTTAATTTCGGCACATACAAAACGTTGATTAGAGCTTTTTTAACCCATTTGTTTCCAACATACGCTTCGATAACAATATCGCCCACACCGATTGCATGGAGAAATTCACCATTCCCAACTGATCAATGTACCGTTAATTCTTTAAATGTACGAAAAATTCTCGACGATTTGCCATGTACGCTGTTGCGCTTGAGTCCATATATAATGTATCGGTTTCACTAACGGCAACTAATGCACCGCAACATAGACTTCTGAATTTGATTTCTGTGTAGCTCACACATCACAATCTTTTTTCAGATGTGACGTGCTACCGCATACGAAACACTTTCGAGCATAGATATTATATTATCTTTTTGACTGTATAAAATGCATCCGAATAACTGCTTATGAAAAAATGCAATATATAAGGAAAGAAAACAAGAGAGTAAAGTGACAGCTTGGTGTGAGCCATAGTAAAATAAAGAAGTATGCTAAGCCGAACTCTCCCCTCTTTATGGGTGTGTGCATAGTGAGAGAGAAAATTAGTTTTGGATAAATTTTTACTTGAAAGAATATGCAAGCAGAACATATACCTTAAAAAAAAGTAATTTAATTTTTCGTAAAAAATGAAAAATATTTTTCAATTACATCTTTTTTATATCAATTTAAAATATCGAATATCAGCGAAGTTGCGATAGAAGAAGTAAGAAAATATTCATTAAATCAGGTTTTATTACTTAATTAAAATCATCGGAACAAGCCTACCACTAAGAAAATCTGTGTCGAAGCTCCTTCAATACAGTTTCAACACTATTGACCTTCGTTGAATCGATTTGCCGCTCTGCTATAATTTTATCGAATTTTTCAGCACCAGCGACTTGCGAAAAGTTATTTATAAAAAATTACATATTTATTGATCACAGTTTCTTAGTTTCGTTTATTTCTATATTTACCAATTTCAACCTTTCCTCTTTTTCCCATATCGACAAATTTAATTTCAGATTTAGATGTTTACAATCAGCTGTTTCTAATAACTTTCGAATTCTTGCGAATTTCCGTTCGCGTACTTTTTTGATATTATTTCTTCGAGAGCGAATAGTTTTCTCTCTCTCTCCCTCTCTTGAATTTAGTTGTTTTGCAAATTTGTGCTGAAAATGTACGCGAACAGACCTTATACATATCTATCTAGCTGAGGGGAATAAATGAGACACTATCATGAGTTAAGTTTTATGATATATGTTGCTTTAATCAATGTTATGAGTAAACTCGCCTTTACAATATGTATTCTTGTACATTACCGCTGTCGTCGACTTCAATCTATTTATATTTTTGCATGCAACAGAATGAAATGATCAACCGTGATATTAAAAATTTGCTTGTTTGTTATTTTCTTTGAAAATAAATTAATTAATAATCTGTATAAATATAAAATCTGTGGAAACTGTGAATATTAGAATTAAAGTAATTTTGTCGTTCTCGCGTTCATTGTGTTCCAGTCGCAGACAACGTGTCGAAATTTGCCGTGGACGCCATCTTGTTGCCATGATGCAATAACGCTGTCGTAGCCATTGTGTTAGTACCTTTAGTACTCTAAAGAAAGAATACGGCTAAGGTAATAGTATCATTTTATTTTACACAACACACCATAGCAGAAAAAGTTTAAATTAGGCATTACAATGCTTCAAAGAAGTTAACTCCGAGTGTCATTTCAGTGATATCACTCCATAATCAACCCAACTTGACATTGTAAAATTTTTAGTTAAATGTACAAATGTGTATAAGGCAAAGATAAATATTATTAATTGGTCTAAAACAATAAATGGATGACCCTCTGAACTTAATGCAGACCAAAAGCGAAACTGCTTGCAACTTCCATAAACAAAAGAAGGGTGTCTATCGTACGGATGACAGGCAGCTTCACTTTTTACATCTAAAAATTAAGCTTTTTAATTTACATAGAAGAAATTGGTTTGTGGGAGAGATTGAGGCTAGCTCTGAATAGGGTTGTGTTGTCCTGCAACCTCCACAAAATACCTTTTGACTGCTTTTGTAATTTTTTTTTTATACTTCTATTGTAAAATATTACAAATATTAAGCAGCTGATAGGAAAAACGTTGTCCTGAGCGATTCGGCAGAAGAAAATTTTTTTCCCGTCAGAAATACATTCTGTGGGAGTAAAATTAATGGGAAATGGGAATTAATTAGAATTGGGCTGAATATATGTAACCAAGGTGAATTCAAAACAGCAACAAGGTTAAAGTATGCCAGATAAACAAAGTTTAAATTTATGCTGCGGAAGTACTTACTTTGTAGTTCTTTTCATACTTCATTATAACCGAAAGTTCTTTTTATCTGAGCAGAATCAACCAAAGGTTCTAAGTAAAATAAAAACAACTCTTCTCAAGCAACAGCAAAATTATAAAAAATGTTTTGACACTATAACTGGATATTGTTAAGTAAAAAAATGTAGGAAGTTATATCTTTACAATCAACCACTCAACCACGTATCTCCTTTTTGAACGAAAATGAATTTTTTTTGCCTACTTCGTAAAAATTCAAAATTTCGTAGCGAGTTGTATGAAAAAAAAATTGTTTTCATTAGCCTAGTATCCCCATTTGAATACTAAAGTTTAACAAACCTTTGATTTTTTTTGTGTTCTGTAAAATGGTACTTTTCCAGTTACGTGGTAGCACTTTTCCATTGGTTCGTTTTAATCGAAAAGTACCGCACTTGTTTCTAATAATGTGTTTATGCATTTTTGAAAGATAAATTAATTCTTTGATTTCTTACGTGCGATATGTATGAAGTATGGCATTCATTTCACTTTTCATATTATTTATAGTTTCAATTCCAAGTTTCATCGGTAGTTAACCCTACCATGATTTTTCTTTTTTTGCTCCAGTTCCCTAATAATTTTCAGTTCTAACTACACTTTTATTTGAATAAGTATGTGTACTACCTAACAGTTTTTGGTATACATGACTGAACAAATTGAAAGCGTTATTTTAGTTAATGCTTTAAACATCAGTATTTTAATTCAAAATTTATGTATTACTTTTTCTTTGAAAATTAAACAAACAAAAAATACTTATATGTATATTAGCATAAAAAATTGATGTACATATTTAGTTTTTTAAATACAAATTATTTTGCTTTTAACTATTGGTGTTATTTCCAATACAAAAATGTATGTGTATATATATATTTATATGTATGTATGTATGTAGGATGTTACACGTCACTTGGCTTTATCTCAGAAAGACTTAACTCTAAATTGGTATAATACAATAATAAGTCGTCATTGAGATTAGTCATGAACCACTTAGATTTAAAGAAACATAGATTAAACAAGTTTAGAGACAATACATACATAGTTATAAATACGAGTGAGTCAATATGCGTGAACAATGATACGCTGTCCCTTTGTTGCGATTTTCGAAAGAGATATAAAAAATGATTCAGCAATGAAAAACACCAAAGAGTGTACAAAACTATCGCATTTCTTTTACCAATAATAATAAATAATAAATTTCTATGAAGTATATTAGAAACAAATCATCGTAGCAACCAATGAGATTCTCTCTGTGTATAAACTTAATGTTAAGGCTGCGATAAGTTAATTCTATGTTTAATTATACTGAATAATTTTCGAGATAAAGGGAGTAAAAACATTGTTTATTTATATTTTAGCGCACGCATCAACCTGTTGTTGTTTTAATAATAATTTAACAATAATAATAATAATTTAGAAAATCATAATTTATTTTTACATTTAAAGTGACATGTCAAGTCAACATTTCCATGTAATTTTATGAAGCCTCAAGTGAACCAATTAAAAATTTGTTTTTCTGTTTGTTTATTTTGTTTAATTAAAAAAATAATTACTATGTGTTTGCATTATTATATGTACTTTGTTGCATTTGAGAAAGAAATTTTACATTTGCGAAGAATTAAAAAATAAAATGTTAATATTAAAAATACAAATTGGTATACTATAATTGAATACATCATGTTGTAGTACATAAATAACAGATACTTAGAGCAAGGTCTTTCTTTGACAACTCCATAAACACATGCGAATAAAACACCCTGTATATAAATTTTAATTTTATATTGCTTTTTTCTCAATAAGTTTAATAATTTCGATTTTTATTATAGAGATTAAATGTAAATAATTATCACATGATTTGCATATAGGCAAGAGATTTTGAAGTGTTTTAAGTATATTTTCTATTAAGTTTATTATTTTTTCATAAATATTTACAAGTTTTTACCAAATATATATGTATGTGTAAAGTAAGTTTAAGTTTCCCTATGAATTAAAGATAATATGTTAAACATTGTCATTGTGGATCAAAAAATACTGAAGCTTTGTTAGATTTGTTATTATAATATTAACTTTGAATTAATTAAACCTATAGATATTTTTTAACAAGCATTAAGTATTAATGTCCTTGCTTAAGAGTTGATATTAAAAACATATCGTTTTTTATTATCATATCTATTATTTTGGTATTGGTTTCTAAATTTTCTGTTTTTTTCTTATTTTGCATTTCTTTTAATATTATGTGCGCATTATTAAAAATTACATCTCATATTTTTAATTTTTTGTTCATAGTTCTTTTTTTTGTTTTGTTTGTATCTTGTTTTTATATTTGTTTTTGATTTGGCGCTTTATGTTAACTTAGTGTTGTTCTCACTGGAAACAAGATTAAGAGGTACTAAAAATTCATCTGCTGCTTGTTCAACTGTGCCTTCCTTATTAGACTCTGTTTTAATTTTCTTTTTTTTTAATAGGCTTTCCTTTAAAGTTGTAGCATGTTGTTCTCCTTCCATGTACCTCTTATATTTCTTTAAATAAAATAATTCATATAAAAATATCTCATTAAATTTTAAAATTGCATTTAAATTGCACATTGATAATATTTCAAATAATAGACTCCAAACAAGCTTCAGCTACAATAGGTATAACATTGAAGCGATCTCATATTGCTTATTTGCAATTATTATGTAATAAAAAATCTTGGAAGGCTTATGTTTCTTCCGTAAGATTTCAAGTTGTGGACTTAGTACCTTTCCACTTTTCGCAATAGCAATATCGTTCCATTACTATATTAAGCTCGTAATTCTTCTTAAATGGCACAATAGCCCATGGTGGGCCTAGCCCGAACTTTGCAAATCGTAAAATAACAGCGCATATAAGTTTCTAATCACTCCAATGAATACAAGTAGGAACAATTTTTTAAATCATATAATATTTTCAGGTACTCGAGGGTCCCGAAAGTAGCGAAACTTGGATCATAAAAATTTATTTCTTTTTTAACTTTCAGCCAATAATTTTTTTTTTACTAGTTTCAGGGTCTATGAATTTAGAAAAAAATTTATGAAAAGTAAAATTTTAATTTAATTTTGAATCTGAATCTGAAAATGAATTTAAAAAAATGTAAGTAGAACCGTTTTCGATATATTGGTAAAATTCCATATTATATATTCTGAAAAAAGTGTTTTTACTTAAATCTAAATATCTCGGTTTTTTTTTGTTAGTTGATTTTAAAGAACTTAATAACAACTGAAAGGTAATTGAATTTCCTATCAACTGTATATACAACGCTTTAAAAATCAGATTATCGATTTATGCACTATTTATAAATTTTTCTGCGATTGGGTCAGCTTGGGGCGTATGAATGAATGGTAGTGCGTCGGGCTTGGAATCCACCACGTTAAAATATTCCCCAATGAAGCCTCGGATAAGGAACCCCCTTAATATTGACGACTCCTACCTAAAGGAAAACGATTTATGGATATGCTCCTGGAATGTCCTAACCTTTTACAGGGAAGGTGCCTAAATCCAGCTGGTGGATACCTTCCAAAGATATAGGACTGACATCACCGCTCTACGAAAAATGCGATGGACAGGAAAAGGTTGCTCCAGAAGAACATCCTGTGATATCTACTACAACTGTCATCGGTTGAGACACCAATATGGTGTTGGATTTGTGGTTGAGAACGCCTAGCCACTAAGCATCAAGGCAAAATTCAGACCACTACTTGGTTGCAGCCAAGGTCTACACACGTGCATGTGTAACAAATCGCGTACGGATAGGAACTAAGAGTAAGTTTGCTAAGGAGCGATACAGAGAGTTGAGGAGGGAAGAGAAACGTCTCTTCAGGCACGAGGTCCGAATATTCTTTGAAGGAATAAGACGCCTGACTGATGGTTTGAAGACTTGGGCCTCTTCCTGCAAGGATGAAGACACGGCAATAATCCCGCCGGAAACCCCAATCACTGACGGCGTTGAAGTACCGCCGCCCGACTATAAGCAGGTCTTAACATCCATCGCTCGGCTGAAAAACAATAAGGTGCAGATGGCCTGCCTGCTGAGTTGTTTAAGACTGGAGGCGAAGAGCTCACAAAACGCATTGGAACCTCAGCGCACTCTGCCCAATTCATAAGAAAGGTGATTCCACGATCTGCGCGAACTACCATGAGATAAGTCTTCTTAATATTGCATATAAGGTTCTATCGAGCGTATTGTGCGACATACTGAAGCCCATCGTTAACAAACTGATTGGACCTTATCAGTGTGACTTCAGGCCTGGTAAATCCACCATCGACCAGATATTCACACTACGCCAAATCCTGGAAAAGACCCGAGAAAAACAGATCGACACCCATCATCTATTTGTCGATTATAAAGCCGCCTTCGACAGCATGATTAGGGATCACTTGTACGCCGCAATGTCTGATTTTGGTATTCCTGCAAAACTCATTCGTCTTTGCAAAATGACACAGACCGACACCACCAGCGCAGTGAAAATTGGGACAGACCTCTCCACGCCATTTGATACCAAAAGGACTTCCAGACAAGGTGACTCCCTATCGTGCGACTTCTTTAACCTTATGCTGGAGAAAACAATTCGAGCTGCGAACATCGACATCTCTAGCACTATCTTCTACAAGAGTGTCATGTTGCTAGCATACGCTGATGATATTGACATCATTGGCACCAACGCTCGAGCATTCAGTGCAGCATTCTCCACCCTGGAAAGGGAGTCTCGTAGAGTGGGTCTAGTGGTGAACGAGGACAAAACGAAATACCTTGTGTCTACAAACAAAGAGTCACGGCGTCTTGGACAAAATGTCACTGTTGACAACTATACCTTTGAAGTCGTCAAGGATTTCGTATATCTAGGATCCAGCATAAGCACCAACAATAATGTCAGCCTTGAGATCAAGCGGAGATTAACTCGTGCCAACAGGTGTTACTACGGGCTCAGTAAGAAATTGAGAAATAGAGCCCTCTCTCGACCGACGAAAATAACGCTCTATAAGTCCCTTATCCTTCCCGTCGTAATATATGGCGCAGAGACGTGGACATTGAACATAAATGATGAGAGGCTGTCGAGAGAGCGTCCGAGAGGAAGATACTCCGTAAGATCTACGGTCCAGTATGCGTGGAAGACGTGTATCGAATAAAATGGAACGATGAGCTGTATGCCGACACTGACATAGTCAAGCGTATAAAAATCGAGCTTCGCTGGCTGGGCCATTTAAGCGAATGGAAGAAGGGGGTTATATTCGAGCCATGGTATAGGAACACGCAGAAGAGGACGTCCTAATCTCCGTTGAAAATATCAGGTGCAGGGTAACCTGACTGCATTGGCGCCAGCGCGCGCATAGCAGAGGCGACTGGCGAAGCTTTATAGAGGCGGCCAAGACCGATCATCGGTTGTAGTGCCAGCTAAGCATAAAATTAATGCTCCTTAATCGCTTGTCCCAAAATCCTTAATATCGACCTTCCATGGCTTTCTTTTGCTGTGGAAAACGTTCACCGTGTTCAACACTTACATCGATCTCATGTGGAAAAAATTCAAATGAGAGTGCAGAAAATAAGTCTCCAAAGACATCTTCACGTCTGTTTCCGATAAAATGTGAAGAATATGAATAAATTCAAAAATTAAAATATGGAAATCAACTTATTTTCTCATATTTGGTAAGCAACTGTTCGATGGCTGTTTTACTGTTTCCCAAAACGCATATAAAACACAACGCAACGAGTTCCATGCTTCTGCTTCATCCACCGACAAAATTTAACCGAATTTCAAAATCAAATCATAAACATTAAAAAGAACGTTAATGTAAAAAAGTGTTTAAATTCGAAAATATGTTAAAAAATATATCTTATGAAAAATTTCAGTTTTGTATTTATTTTTTAATTTGGATAAATAGTTTTTCTCGATGTATTGTATATAATGTATTAAACCGGCATAATGAACGTTAGGTTGGCCATAGGGAGAATACGACGATCTTTTTTAATTTATACCGTAAAAACGTCTAAAGAAAACCATGAAAATTGTTACAAAAGTAATTTCTCTGTATTTTTACTCAAATGCTTATAAGTTCTACATTTTCCAACCGAATTTGATAAACAGTCACTTATTTTCTTTGAAATAAATAAATCAACACTCAATAACAAAAAAATGCTAATATGTTTGTTTTTTTTTTTATTTCAAAAAAAAAAAAACAATCTGAAATGTTTCTAAAATTTTATGCAAAATCGCCTAAAAATAAATAGTGCCTAAACCTGTAAGGTTACTTTACTTACTTTACTTTTAATGGCACAACAGCCCATGGAGGGCCTATGCCGAACTTTTCGCATCCACTCATGTTGTGCGTGTTATATTTGTACATGAATGGAAGGGACCTACAGTTTAATGCCGAATCCGAACGGCGAATTGAAAAGCTTTTCATATGCAATTTTTACTCTTGTCGGTTTGTAATTGCCTGTCAAGAGGTGGTGCCGTGTAGAAAAATTGTTTTTTCTACTTTTTGATTTTGCATGTGCCGAGATTCGACTGCGTAGCAGTCCAACGCACTACCACTACACCACAGGGACCACCTGTAAGCTTATTGGAAAGTATTGTATATACAGCTGAAAAAATTCAATTACCTTTCAGTTGGTATTAAATCCTTTAAAATCAACTAACAAAAAACCGGAGACATTGAGATTTAAGTAAAACCACTTTTTTTAAATTTAAAAATATGAAAATTTGCCAATAACGCGAAAAATTAACTACTTAAAATTTTCTTAAATATATTTTCGGATATAATCGTCGCTGGGTTTTACATAAAAAATTACTGTCAAATAGCATACTATAGATCAGAATTGTTTTACTAGTTTACTGTTACTTGATTTCGGCTGTGTAAAATGTAAACTAAATGATTTCATATTTATGGTAGATAACATATTAATAGACTCAATGTGTGAAAACATTTACACTTTTCTATACATGCTACGCTTTCTTCTCTGTTACAAACGGCTTGGGTGTAGGATGTAAATATAAGTTCGCTTTTTCTATGTTGCTAACACATGCATAGTTATTTCTAGATAGCTTCCATCTAACTAGCACTAATATTGTAAATTTTCAATCAATTAAAAATGTTTTTGCACACATACCGAAAAAGAAAATCCAGAATTATTTGCATTTCCAACTGTTAAAAACATCTCTTGATTCTTAAGATCCATTGTGATATTTGCATCTTCAATTGGCATTCTGTTTAATACTCCAGAAGCAGCAGATAAATGTTTATTCCCTGAAATAAGAAAAATATACATATGTAAGTACATATGAAATGTATATAAAATAGTTTTAGTTTACTGTGATGAGGACGATGTAAATTTATTTATGTGTGTATTTTGTGTGTTGACTCCAAAAGTAAAAAATTAATATTGATCGGAATTTACAAACGTATTGGTATTTTTCCAGTTTAAATAGGAAAAAAGGGTTCAGCTTAAGTCCAGCTGCATATTTTGAAGAAAATAATAACTCCGGATCTAAATTTTACTCCAAAAAATTCCATTTCATAATATTTGAAACATATTTGAAAAGAATTATTAAAAACTTATTATTAGTAATACAGTGAATTAAAATAATAAATTATAGTAATTAAAAACTAGATTAATGTGCTAACCATTTTACCAGGTTTTTTTATTTTTAATTTGGAAAATTATTTTTTCGAATCTTTATATACGTATGTACATATATATTTAATATTAATTCGTTAAATATGAATTCGTTCGTTAAACAGAATAAATATAAGAATGGTGGACCTGGGGGCGTAGAACACAAGGTAAAGTTCTTGATAGTTGCAAATGGGTGAGCCATGTTCAATCCTTGCGCTTCTTGGTCTCAAGTCGACACACAGCCTCCTTGTGCGTTAAAATGCCTCCCAATGAAACCTCAGAGAAATGAATTCATCATACCCAAAACCACTAAGTTATCAATTATTTTTGCCTATTTAATGAATTAATTTGTAATTATATTAATTTAAAAATAAATTTTATTTAATAACTAATAAATTTAATAACTAATAAATTTTAATTACGAACATTTCAAAACACAGACCATTCTGTGAAAATTCAAGAAATTAGTTTACTATTTATGATTCAAGCTTAACAATAAGCCCTCAAGTCCATACATTTGCAACTGTGGGGCGTAATTTTATTTGTTATCAGATACAAGTCTGTTATTTAACTTTGCACTTTTGTTTTAATTTTAGCTTAAAAAAGATAATTCAGAAATAGAAATAAAATGGATATACCAGATTTTATAGTCATCCATTTACAAGCAAGTTACAACCCCCCATCCAACAACAGCTCATGCAAGCCGTATGCGCATGCAACCTTCAAGTGCATGCGCTGCATACCACAACAACAACTCATATGCAGGCCGTATGCGCGTGCAAGCTTTAAGTGCATACGCTGCACTATAAACATATTGTACAATAATAAATAAGTTTAATTTGAAGTCTTTGTCGTTTAAATCCGAGCAAGTGTTCGCTCAGGAAATTATGTTTTTAAGGTCGAGGGACTCGTCCTCGTTAGCTTGCATATGTATGTACTACTAAAAAATTATCAACGCGAATAAAACCCGACAAAACAATTGCAACTAAAATATTCCCTTAATTTTATTTAAAAAAATTAATATATGTATATACATACATATCTTGACAAACCGACTTTTCCTAATGACTTCCTTACATCATCGAGGCATGGACTCAATTAATTTGTTAATTATTTCCTGAGGAACATTTTCTCATTCATCGTGAACTCTTAATAAAAATTAATCAATTCATTAATCAATTAATTTCAATCATGAATTAATTTAAATTATATTGAACTTTCAATATTTTAATGCGAACCCCCATAAGTTTTAAATAGGGTTAGGTCTCAAGGATTTTGATTACATATTAAGGAACCGTTATTGCTTTAAGTTAACTTAGCGGCATTTCTCATTCAGCATATGACAGCATTACAGATTCCATGATGTATTTGTATACACATTGGCCCATAATATTCGTAATGTGATATAGAGATTCCAAACCAGACTATTCTCTCTCCATTGAGACATGCCTCCGCGATAAACTAAACATTCAAAAGATACTCACAAAATATATCAATCAAAATATCGTAAAACGAAGAAAAAAATTAAATATTTAAAGAGCTAACTCGCACAGCCTACTAACGTGCAATTGTTTTGTCGTGCACCGTTTCAGATAATTTCGAAATATTTCTAAAAGCTTTAAGGATTCGTATATACCAGGCGGTAATTTTTTTAAGAAAATACACGTTTAGTTAAGAAAAATGTTTATACGTTGAATCTTCTAAGTAATGGCTACACATTTTTGTTTGGGATTCCCGAAATAGATCCATTTTTCGTCGCCAGTAACAATTCGATGAAGATATGACTTTTTTTTGTACCTGGCGAGCAATATTTCACAGGTGGTATTTCGATTTTATTGCTGTCTTTCAGTCAATTCACTTTTCAAATTCAATCTTTTACTTCACTTTTAATAGCACAACAGCCCAAGGAGGGCCTAGGCCGAGCTTTTCGCATCCACTCATGTTGTTCGTGTTATATTTGTACATGGAAGGGACCTACAGTTTAATGCCGAATTCGAACGGCGAAGTGAAAAGCTTTTCATAGCAATTTTTACACTTGTAGGTTTGCCATTGCCTGCCACCAAGAAAATGCCGTGTAGAAAAATTATTAATAAAATTTTTTTTTTTTTTTTTTTGTGCCGATATTTAAACTCCTGACACTCTGCGTAGCGGCTTAACGCATTACCACTACGCCACAGCGACCAAAATCAATCCCATGGCTTTTACACGTTGAAAAATGCATTGTTGGGTCACATTTAATTGTTCTTGCGTTTGTAGTCGGTACAACATCGATCTTTCACGTCACCTCACATAAAAATCTAACAGGGTTAATTGTAGCTTGGAGTAATTAGTTTAGGTCAGGTTACGAAGGCGCGTGATAAGTAAATATCCGCCTTTCCATTCGGAGGCAACAATGCCCATTGTGATTGCCTTAACAAAATTTTCCAGTACGAGGCATATTTCCTTATGTGGCTTCCATTTAATAAACCACTTGGTTTTCCAGATGAAAGCAAGGATCCGATAGTTCCACTTCCATTATCTCTGTTAGGCGTGTGAAGAAACGTGAACACAGGCAATAGAGCCGTTTAATCTGTAGCCCATTTTTTTGGTATAAGTATGTTGAAGTGTTGGTGTGATAGCACAATGTCCGGTTAACACCCCATTTAGCAGCCTTACTGCAGAACCCTAATTAATAATTGCTATGCCCAGAAATCCAGCAAATGTCAACAAGTTAAACCCGACATTCCATTACAATTTTCGATGTAACCACCTTGGGGTCCTAAACCTTCCTGAAGCGCACTACTTACAGCTCCTGATATTCCCAGCCTAGCAAGACTTTGTGCCCTTCCAATGCGAGTTTAATTGCACTTCTTACTCAACGCCTTCCACTTCTAACATAACGTAACCTAGATCGCTTGTTTGATGGGCTGTCTGGCATTCTGAATCAATTGGACCTTGTAACCAAGATTATGGCCAAAATTCTAATCAGGTTGGTGCGTGAAATGTTGAGTTGTTGAGATCGATGTTCATGGATGGAGTTGCAAATTATCGGTTGTATAACGAGGGGTACCGTGAGTGTTACCCACTAGAAAGCCAGTCTCACGAACTTTTCGCACAAACTTGCTTACAGCAGTAGCGGTTTTTTTTCGTTTCGCGGAGGTATGTTGTTATGTGGTCGCTGTGGCGTAGTGGTAGTGCGTTGGACAGCTACGCAGAGTGTCCGGGGTTCGAATCTCGACACAGGCAAAATAAAAAAAATAATTTTTCTACATGGCACCACCTCTTGGCTGGTAATGGCAAACCTACAAGAGTAAAAATTGCTATGAAAAACCTTTCACTTCTCCGTTCGGATTCGGCATTAAACTGGAGGTCCCTTCCATTCATGTACAAATATAACACGCACAACATGAGTGGATGCGAAAAGCTCGGCCTAGGCCCTCCATGGGCTGTTGTGCCATTAAAAGTAAGTAAAGAGGTATGTTACTAACTGACAGTAAAGATTTAGAGCGGGAAAAAACTGTCAGTGTCAAAATTTCCTATTATTCAAAAAGATGGACCACCCTATATATGGAAATGGCTTGAAACCTCATACCATGTTCTGTATTTGCATCTTTTTTAGTGACCGAAAATCGATGATTTAGCTCTATGTGTTCTCAGTTGCAAATGATTGGCACAGCACTATATAGCCTCATTTTAAACATTTTTCCTCGAAAAAAAAACCTTATTGTATCTGTTGCTACTAAAAACTATACTCTATACTCAATACCTACTAGTGAGTGTTCACAAAAATGTAACTTCGTTTGAGGGTGTCAGGTGTTTATCAAAGTATGTACTTACTTTTTTTTGCCGCCTTTTCACATTCCTTCGGACGTCTGCGCCGAGTATGAATAGTATCACGCCTCATGGAGTGAGGTCTATTCACACCATGCAATTTGAAATACAAGCCACACGCATTGCAAACCATTTCCCCACGAACACTTCTTCGCCAAATTGTTGTCGTCAGAGTTCCACAATTCGAACATGACATATCCTTTTGAGTACTGTTCATTAAATTAACGTTTTTGGAATTCTAAATATAAGAAAATACAAAATTTATATGTTTATGTGTAATAAAAAAGCGATAATGTTGTAAATATTAAGAATTCAATCAACATTTCAATGTTTTATTAAAAGTCTGTTTATACGGATAAATTAATAAAAAACTGTATGTAACCTTTTTATCTTGAAAAGTATCCAAAACGATATTGCTATGAGAATTGATATTACCATCAATATTCATGTTATTAATTGCATTTACATTGGGCAATTCTGTAGAATCTGTCTTTGTTGGATAAGTTTGTTTCCTTCGACACAATTTAAAATTGGCAGAAAGATCAGCGCTATCATTCTGTAAAACAATAACATTTTAATATTCCTGTTTAATTATAATTATTTATATTATATTAGCTTAGCCTCAAAATTTACGAGTCCATATGTAATTTCAAGAAAATGTCAAATATCTAATTTTATCAAATATGTATTAAGATTAGTATATAATAAAATTTCAATATTATTTTATATTTTTCATACAATATTAAGCGCAGGACATGGATAATTTGAAGCATAGCTCTATGTACTAATTTTTTGAGTTGGCGGAATATGAGTGGAATGGTTTCTTACTTTCAATAATGCCATTGGTTCTTCAGGTACATTTTCCACTGACATCACAGTTGATGACGCCACCGGGAACACAAGAGAATTTTGTATCATTTGTAATAATTGCGTCGTTTTGTTTTCTTCGTGAGTGTTATTAGCTGCAGAAAAATATTGGAAATCTGTTACAACACAAAATTAGAATAAACAATTCGATAGAGCTTTATTAGCTTACCTGCTGAGCGAGCCAATGCTTGCCATAATTGAGTAGTTGCAGCATCTGTCCCTTGTTCTTCTGAAGTCATGCTATCCGGCGATCTGCGTTCGTTCAGCACTGTTATATCCATTTCCAAACGATTGGAATCTGAACTCTCTTCTGTATCAGAGTATGAAGCATCCTTGTTTTCTATAGGAGGGGGGGCATTACTACTATAACTTTTATGTGGCCCTTCAATTTCCACTTTAGTAATAATACTGTCATTTATTTTATTTTCTAAATCTAAGTTTGTAGGTGAGTGTGATTCGAGTATTGTAGGCCGGCCAAAGTGATGTAATGAAGATAAGGTAGTTTGAGGATGTGAAAATTCACTTCTAGGTTTTTTAATTGATAAGTCTATTTCTTTTCCGTCTTGAAATTTCTTGTCATTCGATGGACGTTTAGCTTTTATCACAGAGTTTTTAATACTTGCATCTGTTATCAAAGAAAGACTTGGAGATTGGCGATTCGAGCATGGTGGCGATATAATAACTTTTTTACTTATATCCATAAGCACTGCAGCCGTTTCCAATTGCTGCTGTAGGGTTTTGAATTTTTCCACATCTGGGGCATTTTTAGATGATTCAACATCTAAAACAGATGATATATTGGGTTCGCTCTTAATGTTTACAATACTACCTTCATAGCTGTGAGTATCATTTGCGAAATGCTCATTTTTCTTTACATTCGGGATGCATTGCAGGACATCAGTTGATGATGTATCTGATTGAATTTCTGACGCCTTAGAATTTCGCGGCAAATCAAATGATTTGGTTAGTGAGCAAGACGGAACATTAAATGTATTTTTTTCCATATTCGAGCTTAAGTGATCCGTCGTATGAACAGCATGTATATCATCTTCACGAGGATATACTTCATTAAAATCCTTGGCAGTTATATTTTTGCTTTTATTAATGTTAACAAAATTACTTTTTGAAGATTTACTCAATTCAGTTAAAGCTTTTGCTGCCATTCGTTCTGATGATGATTTCCTACATATTGTTGAACGTAATATGTTATCCAATTTAACGGTATTCTTAGAAGAATTCTAAAGAAAGCAATTAAATCAAATACAAAACAAAATTAACCTTTTTTTATAATTTTCCCTCCAATAATACCAACTATTTGGTTTTAATATGTACATGTAAAAGAATAATATGAATGGTTAAAGCTTCAAGGGTTGTTACCTGTAGTGAATTTTTTGAGTTATTTATAAACTCCTTCAAAGTCATTTCGGCCTTTTGTGCTGTTAAACGAAATCTCCAGAAAGATCTTAGCTGAGTTCTGCAATCACTACATATAACTGTAGGTAATCCATCGGCTGGAGATACCTGAATAGAAACAAATATGTACAATATTAAATTCTAATTTCTATTTAAAAGTTTAAATTTATGTAAATACATATATGTATACTAAAACATGTTTTAAAATATATAAATTAATAGAAAACGTTAGTCAAGTTTAGAAAACTTACAAAATTTATCAAAATAGTATTTTAGGAATAAAGAACATTACTCCTTACATACAGAAGAAAAATTTGTTTTAACAAATTAATTATTTGAAGCAGGCATCAAAATCTAAAAATCTAAGGCATTACTACATATAATTATTGCAGAATGCACCTTGCGATTGGCTAGCATAATTAGTTCTATGGAAGGATTCAATTGTAAAGGTTTTTATAGACCAACAACAATGAAAAACATATTGTACGATCGGAAAGTGTTGGTAATCCCAATAATATGATTCTGGACAAAATCCCATCCGCCCCGTGCATATTTTGTGAATCTTTTCTATGCGATTAGAAAGAACATAATGGGTATTCCAAACTATAGAACAATATTCGGGGTGACTGCGTACAAAAGCCCAGACGCTACGTAAATTTTTTATTGTAAAGTCGATAACTATCAATAATTAAAAACGTACCAGTAGAGAAGGCATCCAACATTAACTAATTAATGTAACAAAAGCATTGATATGACATAGTTTTTATTAACATAAACATACATTTTGATATTATAATCTATGTACATATATAATATACTCTTGCATTATATTATATATTGTACAATGTCATACAGTGTCCATTTATACAAATTGCTATTGATTCAATACAACTTGCTAAAAATGTGCCGAAAACTTACAAGTGAGAATAGAAAGGTGGGTAATAATAATGTATAAATACTAACACATATTAACAATGTTTTGAGTAAATACTTGAAAACGCAACCCTGTTTAATTTGATTATTGTCTCAATGGTGTCGTAATCACATCTCTGCTTATTACTTACCTTTATAGAGAGGCAACTGAGTATCTGTATTGTAATATGTGGTGATGAATCATCACAACAATGCTCTTTATTGTGTTCCTCTTCTCCAATACTTTTATTTGGATTATATCTTGCCTCATCGTTATCATCGGATAATAGTTCATTTTCAAGATTTTTATGCGGTTGAGGTTCGCTCTGCATAATTGATGTGGTCGGAAAAATCACTAAATTACTTTGATCATATGAATTGTCCAATATTGCTTGACCTGATACACGAGTCCCAGCGTGGGTGGAGGTGATGGAGGAGGAAGGCACATTATGTACAGATGATAATGATTGTACTCCAAATTTAAGTTTTTGTTCGATTCCAGTAACATTTGAGTTTGTTAGTAACGACGGAAAGTTATCACAATTACAAATCTTTCCACTGCAATTGCACGATATTTCTTCCGCCATCTGCTGATCAATGTCTGCATTTATGGGGGTTTGATGTGATTGACTTTGAGCAACGCTAGATGTATTGGCATTAGCTGAATCGAAAATTTGGTGTGTCGCGACGTCATAATCATTGACCAAAGTTAGGCACAAACGACAAACTTGAAAGAATTTAGGCGGTACATTACACATAATTGATGGATATATGAAATGATTTTCACACAGATTATGCACTTCACAATGTTATAAACAATATAAAAAACGAATTGAAAAACCAACAAGAACACACTTTCCTATGTTAATACATCCGAACAGATTCACCATAAAATCTAATAATAAGAAATGCTATGCTTACTACGTTCAATAAGAACAAGACATATTTGAGACATTGCTCTCACGCAATTAATTCAGGGTTTCCACATCACAACACACAAAATAATCCACAAATAGCAACAGAAAATAGTACTCAATATCTTTCGCTTGTTATTCACTACTACCTTTTTCTTTTGTTTCTGGGTAATTCTTGGTAACACAATTTTCTTTTATCAAAATGCTGATTTTTTAACTCGTCGATACCACATTAATTTGAGTCTATTTCATGCATATGTTAAAATACTCGATAACATAAAATTATGAATTTGTTACAATCACAAATGAATTAAATTTGCTGGTACAATTACTTTGAAGGTCACTATTTTGGCCATTTAGTTTTATTTCTATAAAAACTTTATCAAATCGATTCGCACTACTATCACACGCTAAAAACCAAGTAATGTGAGAACACTGATGCGTGGTTTAATTTTATATTATCAAACATGGTTGCCAACTTTATAAATTGTTATAGCATTTAATTGTTCGTTCGATTGCATGCAATGACGAAACCAGCAACAAATAATCTTTTCAAATAATCTGTATACTTTTGCATTACATCAAAGCTATAAATCTCTTCACATAATGCGTTCACAATTCACGATATGATAAAAGACGGCAACACTGACAACAAATCAAAACAATGGAAAACATGTAAAAAGTATGCAATTCAGCAGCTATTATCGATTAGTACGAATTATGATTAAATTGTTTTTCTCAAAATATATATTATTTAATCATCCTATTTACTATATGAACATATGATGATATTTTGTTTTGCACCCAGAACAAGCTATTAAAAGCAAAACGAACTCTTTGAGCGATATAGCCGATAAAACTAAAAAAAAAAAAACAATGTTGAAAAAGTGCGAAATTTGCATATTACACTTAAAAAAATGTTAGACAATGGCATGTGCTTTGTGTGGGCTTTAGTTCAATCATGTCGCTGCACGCATTTCAAAAAACTCAAAACGTTAATGTGGCGATTCAATCCGGGACTTACACACGAATTGGATTGCCCTACTTGACTGATTGTGTTGGCGAAGGAGATGAGTTGTAAAGCGATAAACAATCAACCGCAAGCGCCCGCTCGGTTTTTAGAATTATTTCTGACTTTTAAAAATTTACTCTTTTGAGATCTTCTCCAAGTAGAATCTCGCAACAATGTTTTCTTATACGAGCGAGACTTTGTATTGTACAAAAAATCAAGCTCACGCACCAAAAAAACTTTAATTTTTTATTAAAGTATTTCAACAATTTATAATGTCACGATGTGAAATTTTGCCCACACGACTTACATCCTGGTCCAAACGTTGTAGTTGATTTCCCAAATATCATCTGACGATTTGGACACAACATTAGTAAAGCTACTATAATTGGAAATAAAGAAGAGAACAAATAAATTTCATTGTGGCTGCTCAGACAGGCGCAAGCATGAGCGTAAGCTTTGATGACTGTCGTGTTCTGACGAATTCAGCCATATCGGATTTTTTTTAACATACAAGCACTGTGGAATACCATACATATGTAAAAAAGAACTTCATAGAACTGCCGACATCAGAGCATTCAATATCCACACTGGATGCTCAACCGATAATACAATTGCTGGACAGCTAAAGCTGTGGTTACAGCTTGGCAGGCAATGTCAAACTTACAAGAGTATGCAGCAATCGATAGTGTCTTAAGGAGAGACCAAGTTGTCCCAAGTATGCAATGGATTTTCTTGAACTTCATCGTGTTTTGTTTTTTCTTCTGCACTTTCTGTCTTCTTACTTAAATTCAAATTTATTTTTCTTCTATTTTGAAATTTGTGAGGAAACTTGAGAAAAATGTCGAAACATTTTGAACATGGAACATTTTTCATTGCACTAATTTTTTTTTTATTTTTGTATTTTCGCCGTAAATCTTTTTTTTTCTTACTACTTACTTTTGTTAAAACCCTTACATGCTAATGCAAATCTCACAGTGGTCCGGGTATCGAATACCTATTGAAATGCATATCCCATGAATGAGTTGCGTTTCTTTCTTGAAATTTATTGCTTGAATACTAACAATATAAAACAAATTATTGCAAATTTAATTTATTTTTTCACCACTCAAATCATTCACAATTACATTACACTCTGTATTTTTACTCAAACTGTCGAACTGTGCGTGACTGTATTCCGCTACTACAGTCGTATTTATATCACAAATGGAGCTGGCGTGATACGCAGAGTGTCCATTGCAAAATCTCGGCGCACGCAAAATCAAAAAGAAAGAAAAACAATTTTTCTAAACGGCACAACATCTTGGCGACAATGGAACACTTATTTTGATTGGGCCGAGATTTGAACCCCGGACACTCTGAGTAGCAGTCCAACGCATTACCACTACGCCACAGCGACCACAGGTCATTTATTTGTGAAATAATTAAGACCTTTAATAAGACCTTTCTTCCGTTGTGGATTGTACATTCAGTTGCATGCAGATCGCACCTGGCCTTCATTTTGTCACTTACCAGTATAATACTCTTTCTGGCAAAACGATGAGCTTCATTCAACTCATTTCGCTTGCTTGTTGGATAGTCAACTTCCTCACTACTGGATGGTGTAGTTACGCCAAACTTTAAATTGGCTGGCAATTTGAGGTCAGCAACTTGATTGGATCTAATAAACCCAGTTGTTGATGAATGCATTGGGTACCGTTGTGGCCTCCTGATTTGGAATCTGATGCACCTCTTGCTAGTTATTACCATTTTCCCTTTACGGAAATGGACCTACTATATCCATGGAAATTTCGCGCTTCGAGTCAAATGGCACTCCTACATTGTATAGGCGCATTTTACTATGGCTTCTTCTTATTGGTCTTTTTGCTGCCATGCACTAATCACATCGACGAATCCAATCTGCAACAGAGTTCAACCAACACAGTTACAACCAACAATAGCTAGCAGCTCTCTCCTTGTAAGGCAGTAGTTTCCGTCCGGCTGGGATATAATTTTGCTGTAATAAGCGGTTACTTTATCTTGACCATCGACTATCTGGGAAAGCATCCCGCCTACTCCGAAATAACTAGCATCGGATTCCAAAACTAATTTCTTTCCAGGTATTTGTAATGTCGATCTCGTTGTCTAATGGTACGAGTTCTAGGTGAGAGTCAACTGCTTTCGAAAGCTTGTACTCCTCCAACCTAAAACCATGTTTGAATGTGCGAAGGGGACGGTTGCACGTGCTGGTTTGCTTGCTAGCTAGTTCGGGAGATATGGGGGGGGATCTTGTACCCTACACAATTCCACACATTACGAAATAAGATTCACGTGCTTGGTAAACAAAAAAAAATAAAGGTATAAAAAGAAAAATATAAGAGGTATCTGACAGGTTTGGCAAAAATAGATATGTTGGAGCAAGCTGATCTAAGTAAATGCTGCTAATGCCCATGACGATTCCCATCCTACCTTTGGATTCTAGAGGGCTGATTTCATTAGAATCCCCTAATTTAATATTACTACTCCAGACCAAGATCAGAAAACACTTAATTCATGTTAAAATAACAATTCATTTATTATAAAAAAAAAAAAATTCTATTAAAATATTGCAAAAATGACAAAATTGAAACCTTAATTTCCAGCGTTATATATATTCATATTATACCATATCATAATAACATATGTAGGTAACTTAAAGAGTAGAAATTAGTTTAGTTAGAAATTATAAATTTTTAAAGATTTAAAGTAATAATTCATACTTTTGTTGTTGTGTATGAATGAAAAAAAACTAATCAAAACTAAGTGTTAAAAAAAATATATTATGTGCATAATTTTTAACCATGCATACTTTAATCTGATGATACAAAAAAAATCACGAAAAAAAAAATTTTACTTAACGGACACAAGTATATATATACTGGAATAATTTTATATTCTTTATAGGTAGCGTATCTCTCTTAAATTTTAAAGGTGAATAAAAAAAATTAATAAATAAAACTTCAACTCACAGTTATTCCATGAACCCAGTAGTAACGATGAAAGGCCTTTCTCGTTCGCTTAATTTGGGGAGAAAAATTAGTTAGTAAAAAAATTACAAAAAAAAATATTGATTTCCCAGATATGTACATGTGCTTGTCCATGACAATGCATGCGCTGCCTTTACAAAATTACTTTATACACTTCATTTTAATCACTTTTGTTTGTTAGCATGCTTACTTAATTTAAATTTTTAAGCTTATACAAAAGTTTTCCAAATTATTTTCTTTTTCTTTTTTTTTTCTTCTTTCTTCTTTCTTTGATATAATATTTTTCTTTTAGTTATCTTAATTATTTTAATTGATTTTATTTATTATATGCATGCTTATTTTTAAGTTTTTAAGTTAATTTTAGACTACTGCGTTGCATGTTGAATTATATGTTGATTTGGTAAGGGTCGCTTATCCTCCAACTTGCCAAAGAGTGGTAGCTTAGAGCCCTATGATTTCTCTGAGACTAATTAGGTATCCTGCAACTAGGTAATCCATCCAATCCTCGTTTTCACTTATGTTCGCCAATGCAATTGTCAAGAAATATGTATGTATGCAGTGTAGTGGTCTAACTAAAATCGACTCGTCTCCGTCAGTTCTGGCAACTTTCTCTCTCTGTTATTTTCAAAAATTTGTCGAGTTACAAACTCTCCAATGAACTTTGGACTCGAAAACGGTAAAATTACACAAAAAGTAGTTTGTATACAAAAATGTTGCTATGGAATTTTGCGCAATGTTGCCCTTTACTGTGAGTCTCCATTAACAGAATAGTCTAGAACAACGCTAACATTTAAATTTAACCCAGGATTAAATAGTTTATGTGTTTACAGGTTTTAACACATTTTTAAAACTTAATGAAAATACAACCATTACATATTGGATATACTAGTACCAGCGATGAGCAAAGTATATCATTTAGTTACTTGAAAGGTCTATGCTTCCATCGAATCGGTTAATTTACCTTGTCAACTCATGCTTACTGCTGCTGTTAAGTGAATAATTCGAGGAAACCTCAAAGCTTATGTAAAATTTTCGGAAGTGGCCAGTCTTTTATTGCGGCCACCTTCTCTTTGTCGGTATGAACGCCTTCCGCGATTACTTATGACCCATATATTTCACTTTCCTCTCGAAAATGGCGCATTTCGTTTTAGCCCAGCAGACTCAATGCGCTTCAACACTTTTTCCAACTTTTCCAGATGATATTTATTCAAAGTATTTTCCTATCTCTACGATGTCATCGAGTGAAACCAAACAGGTCTTTCAGTGTAATCCGTTGAGCCAGCATTGAAAAGTGGCTGGCGCATTACAAGCAAAAATTTGCCACAGAACATCACCAATACTGAATGCAGATTTCTCCATATCTTTTTCGTTCAATTCAACTTTACGGTAACCACTCTGCAAATCCACTGTAGATAGTTTACACCGGGTAGAGTATTAAGAATGTCATCGATTCTAGGCAGGGGTAACCCCTGTTAGTTACATCATTAAGCTTCCGGTTGTCTATACAGAATCGAGTGCTGCCGTCTTTTTTTCACGAGAACCACAAAGGATTGTTCTGATTACTGTTCTATTATACCATCTCTTAGGTTTATTGCTTCATCTCTCTTGGCAACATAAACTCTTCGGGGCGGTTGACGAATAGGTTTTGCATCCCCAGTATTGATTTGGTGTTTAACAGTTGTCATTCTTCCACTTAATTTGCTGCTGGATAGAAATATGTTCCAGAACTTTCTCATGATGCTAACTCCTGTTTACTTTAGTTGTTCTGTAAAGTTACCGGTCCATTCCTGCATCTGCTATTTAACGCTAGGATACGGTTTAAAGTAGATTTATTCGTTTGACTAACCTCGTAGTTCACAATGGTCGAAACCTCCTGGCATTGTCCAATTATCATTCTCTTCCTGATGATGGTTGGCGTACGAGTTGGATTTAAAACCCTTACAGGTACTTCTCCGTCTCTTGTTGCTAGCTTCGAAAATCTACAATTTCCTGTCTCCATCGTCCTTATCTACCGTATCGCGTCTGAATTTGAGGGGATTTTTTCTATTCACTGCTGCTGCGTTGTTAACATTTACAATAAAGTCATGCTTTAGTTCTGTTTTGCCTATGTTAATTCGCTTTGAGACTTTCCCACATGCTTAAAAACGACCTGTCTTCATCTTGGAGGTATTCGATCTACCATATCCTTAACAGCTTGCCATAGTGCTTCCACAGCTTGCACCATATCGCTACTCTGCGTACTTTGATCATTGGACGAACACACATCAGCGATGTTTCGCATGTTAATACCTGTGTTACTGTCTCTTTGAACGATTGTTTCGGCAGCAGCATCATTGCACGTCATGTTTCCTGATTATAGTCGTTTGTTTCTCCAAGAATTTCACAGGTCCGTTTGTATATACCAAATGTGCAAAGCACACACGTTGCGTAAGCTTGCAAAGCTTCACCGTCGCGCTGAGTTCTGCTCTTTAACTCTAGCCCGAAGATCTCTCGCATGTGGTCACGTCCGGAATTGTTTGTAATACCTCTGAAGCACCACCCTTCAAAAAATAATCAATGCAGAGACCCGATGGTCATCGTTCCCGTTGTTTCTAGGTGTTGTTGTTTCAAATTGCATCTTAAAAATGCTAAACGTTGTGGTTCTATTGTATGTAGGTGTTGAGAAGTTTGTAGTATTGAGCACAGTGGGTTTCGATTCACTCGCTTTCAATTACTTTATTTGTTCCTCCATCTCCGAGAATTATCCATCAATTTCGAGAACTTTGTCTTGTAATTCCTTGTCTTACTTTACTTTCAGTTGTTCGATCTTCACCATTTTAACACAATGCCACTTCTAACATTGTTACGTTATTTAGTTTCTACTGTTTTTTATTCTCAAAAATTAAAAATTAAAATTATTGTAACTTTAATTAATTATTTCATCGCTCAATAACATTTAAGATTCACAAGAATATCACACACTCAAAGTGACGAACTGTGACTGACTCTATTCTGCTGTTGCAGTTGTATTTATACCACAAATGGCGTTACCTTCACGAACAGCTTTTCTAAGTTTCCAGATGATGCTGTGTTTTACTTATGTCATTAGTTGGTATAGCTACTACTATTGCCACAAGCTTGGTCTTATCTTTATGCAGAGATAACATATATTTACATCTCCACTGTAATGTTTTACATAAAAAGAAGTATCAGTGGAATTACAGGGTGGCGAATATGGTGCCTATTTTGGAGATGTGATAAAGTCAGGAAAATGAGCCATGCATCACTCTTGTGTCGTTTTGAGCTGGCGCAGAGTCTTGCTGGAACTTCCAATCATTATCGCCAAAGTGCTGTTGGCTCCAAGTGGAGTACCACAGCTTCCAAAATTTCACGGCGGTACACGTCTTGGTTGACTTTGACTCTTTGTGCCACAAAAGCAAGGGTGTCTTGCCATCTGCGCAAACCCCGCCCCATATCATGACGGATTGCAGATATTAGCCATGTTGAATTATCCAGGTTCAGGATGTTGACCAGCTTTTCTCAGTTTGACAGTTATACGCTTGTTCAACAATAAACAGCTTCTCATCTGTGAAGAAGATTTTTTCTTTTCCCATCCAACTCCTGCGGCCCGACGTTGTGATAGGAGGCTTCTTTGGAGTCGTATGCCCTTGTTTTCACCCCATTCGTAAGTAACTGTCCTTTTTGGAGCTTATAAACATTGAGTCCTAGTTCGTTTTTTGCGGTTGATGCTAGTTTCGTGAGCAACTTTTTTCATGGAAACCGTTGAATTACGCTGCACCAGGTTTTGAACGATTTTGCGATTCCTGGGAATATTATCATTGAGTTTTCCGCCTCGTCCGGGTTGATCACCTTTATGACCCACCACCTTTAACTTCAAGAGAATCTAACAGACAAGCAGTGTGAAGCTGCCGCGCTATTTCACAATTGCGTTTGCGTAGCGGATGCAATTTTATAATAGTTGACCGATTATTTGAAGTCATAAAATAAATAACTAAATGAAATCTGACCACACAAAAATTAAATCAGATGTATTCTCTAGAATAATACGAGAATGAAGAAAATTTCATAAAATTACAATACTTTTTCTATAGCGCGAAGAAAGCCGCTTACACTTATAAATTGTCATCCTATACTTAATATATTTACATACCATAAATGAAATGTAAAATCTAAGCAAATATTAAGATGAAAGTTTATCGCTATTTTAGATTACTTAGCACACAAATTAATGTAACACAAGTTGTGGTCAGCACATGGTGTGAAGCCATTTAGTACCTTCACTTGTGTTGTAAAGATAAGAAATTACAGTTTTCTTTATTTTAAAAACATCTATGATTTTGTTTGCTATGAGCCAAGTAAACAAACAGCACAGATTATGGATAATAAACTGGCCTTCGCGTCTGTATATAAATATATTAATTTAGAAACTTAAGTCAGATATATAATTCATATTCAATATAGAGCAAAATTACTAAAAATATACAAGGCTAATTGATAGTCAAGTGGGTAGCGCACGGACGCGATTTCTGTCTTGGTCTGGTAGTTAATTCTTATTCATAACCTTCTTTCATTCCTACCGATAGGACGTGAATGAGATATATGTATAACAAAGGTAAAGTTCGTGACAGTCGCAGGTGTGTCCATGGTCGATCCTTGCGCTTCTACGTTTGACAACCGTCAGTGAGTTAACTGGTGTGTGCGGCGGGCTTCTCCATGGCCTTGAATGAATGGTTGTGCGTCGGGAATGTCCAAACCCGCTACAGGGAAGGTGCCTCTATCCAGCTGGTGGATGTCCTCCAACAATATAGAGCTGACATCACCGATATACAGGAAATACGATGGACGGGACAGGGTTGCTCTAAAAGAGCATCCTGTGATATCTACTACAACTGTCATGCGTCGAGACACGAATTTGGTGTTGGATTTGTGGTTGGGAAGAGACTGCATCATCTAGTCTCGAGGTTCACGGCCGTGAACGAGCGCCTAGCCTCTATCCGCATCAAGGCAAAATTCTTCAACATCAGCCTAATTTGTGTCCATGCCCCGACGGATGAGAAGGATGAAACGACCAAAGATGACTTCTACGAGCTCCTCGACAAAGCTTATGAGCATTGCCCCCGCCACGATGTTAAAATCGTATTAGGCGACTTTAATGCCAAGGTGGGCAAGGAGAGTCTCTTTGGTCCGACGATCGGAAAATTCAGTCTCCACGACGAAGCCACCGATAACGGTATGAGACTGATCGACTTCGCCGCGGCACGAAACATGACAGTTAGTAGCACCAGATTCCAACATAAAATTATCCATAAGGCCACTTGGCTGTCCCCTGATCAAAACACACGAAACCAGATTGATCACGTTGTGATCGACGGAAGGCACGCTTCCAATGTACTAGACGTACGCACAATACGTGGTGCAAACATCGACTCAGACCACTATTTGGTTGCAGCCAAGGTCTGCACACGTATATGTGTAGCAAATCGCGTACGGATAGGTACAAAGAGAAAGCTGGATGTCGAAAAGCTGCAATCACAACAGACAGCCAAAGTTTTTGCCAACCAACTTGCACTTCTCCTTTCGCAAACCACCCCTCAACTTGATGATATATGCGCGCAGTGGACGCACATTTTCCGCTCTATGCGTACGGCTGCCGAAGAGGTGCTAGGCTACCACCGTCGACGGAGAAATATGTGGTACGACCAAGAGTGTCGCGATGCTACTGAAGCAAAAAACACTGTTTACAGAGCCACCCTGCAGTCAGTTGCAACGCGAGCTGCGAAGGAGCGATACAGAAAGTTAAGGAGGGAGGAGAAAAGTCTTTTCAGGCGCAAGAAAAGAGATGAAGAAAGACGCGAGTTCAATGATATCGAAATGTTGCGGGACAGGAACGAGGTCCGAAAATTCTTTGAAAGAATAAGACGCCTGACTGATGGTTTGACGACCGGGGCCTCTTCCTGCAAGGATGAAGACGATAATCTGGTGACAGATGTCCAGGGCATAATGAGACGTGTACATTGACCATCAATGATTAGAGGCTGTTAGGAGCGTTCGAGAAGAAGATACTCCGTAAGATCTACGATCTACGGTCCAGTATGCGTGAACGACGTGTATCGAATAAGATGGAACGATGAGTTGTACGCAGACACTGACGTAGTCAAGCGTATAAAACTCCAGAGGCTTCGCTGGCTGGGTCATGTTGATCGAATGGAAGAAAGCGCTCCGGCTAGAAGGGTGTTTTATTCGAACCACGGTGGAGAAACACGCAGAAGGGGACGTCCTAATCTCCGTTGGAAAAACCAGGTGCAGGGCAACCTGACTGCATTTGGCCTTATTAACTGGCGCCAGCGCGCGCATAGCAGAGGCAGCTGCCGAAGCTTTGTAGAGACGGCCAAGGCCGATCATTGGTTGTAGTGCCAGTTAAGTAAGTAAGTGTACAAGTAGATCTTTTGGTAGGTAATTTGCCCCCGGTCAGGTACCCAACCAACCAAGCAGAGCCAAAATGAATAAAGAAATCACCCATATTTTTGAGGCAGCCAATGTTGTTGCCAACAAAAATACACTTATGCACTTAATGGTAAGCATCTGCAATAACTCTGTGAACTTTATATACGCTTTATTATTACTTCTTTATATAAGTATGTCAATCGATGAAATCTGACAATTCATTCGCATATTGTTTCGTTTTATAACTCGTTTCCAGAAGTTGATAGTTTTTGGTCCAATCTTCCAACCTTCTCTTGGCCATCAAGTTGTCAAAAATGCTATAAGTCCAATTCGGTTTTTGACTATAATTGTTGCAATTGTTGTTGCCCGAGCCTTTTCCATTCGCTTAACAGCGTTTGACTATGTCACTGTCGGCGTACAGTTCATATAGCTCATGGTTCCATCTTATTAGACACGTGTCGTCCATGCATATTGGACCGTAGATCTTACGGAGTATCTTCTTATAGAACGCTCCAAATAGCCTCGCAACATTGGAACATTGGTGGTCAGTGCCCACGTCTCAGCGCCATATATTAGGACGGGAAGGATGAGAGACTTCGTCGGTCGAGAGAGGGGTAATACAAAGACCGTAGTAATACATGTTGGCAAGAGTTAAGAGTTACCAATGATGTTAATATCGATGGCATATGCTGGCAGCATCACTTACTTACTTTACGTACTTCTAATGGCACACCAGCCCATGGATGGCCTAGGCAGAGCTTTTTGCATCCACTCATGTTGTGCCTGTTATATTTGTACATGAATGGAACGACGAAGTGAAAAGCTTTTAATAGCAATTTTTACTCTTGTAGGTTTGCCATTGCCTGCCAAGAGGTGGTTCCATGTAGAAAAATTATTTTTACTACATTTGATTTTACCTGTGCCGAGATTTGAACCTCGGACACTCTGCGTAGCAGTCCAACGCATTACCACTACGCCACAGCATTACACAGAACATTAATTTCGAATTAATTTCTCCAGCATACTGTTAAAGAAGTCGGACGATAGGGAATAACATTGTCTCTCTCTCTCTCAGGCTTTTATGCATGCGCCCGTGTAAACAGCCTCAACAAACAGGTTATAGCAGCCGCCGTTCCCTTCTTCTTCCCGATTTGCTTGGTTGCACTTCATGTAAAATAAGTCAGCTGATTTTTATTTCAAAAAAAGAAACAAACAAAATTGCTGAGCAAAACACTTTTGTTCTCTATTGTTATGGTCCGATAGAACAAGTAGTTCCGTGAAGAAAATCATATAAAAGCAAAATTATTCATCTGTTGCTTGATGAATTTAACAGAATTCGATTTCCAGCCCTTCACACTAAAACAGAAAATACTGTTGATTTTATTTTGTAACCTTATTATTGAGCCAGATATAAGACATTTGTAAAACATCAGAATCGATTTATGTAAAGCTCTCGACGATGGAATAAAGTAGAATATGGAAATAACGCTGAGAAATCTTGCAAAAAGGGCGTGTGTAAAAGCAGACTTACTAGTAAAGTACCCGAACAAAGCTGGTAGACAATCTGATTTTCCAATTTTGTGGCATCTGTCTTTCGTATGGCAACAATGTTCAGTCTTTGTTAATTGCAACTAATGTCAGTCTTTTATATTTAGTATAAATAGCAGTAAAAAAAAAACAAAAATGGTAAGTTGGACGATTTGCAAAAATAATATAATAGAAATGTTTTAATGGCCTTTCTTATGCAAATTAGGCTGTCGAAGTATATGGAACATTGTGTTTGAGTAATTCTTCCAACATGATTATGATATGCACTAATCACATATATTAAATAAGTGTTTGTATATATGCCCTTACATTGGCGGTTGCCATGACTCATTGTTTTAAATGGTGGTAGTAACATCGTGGGAAAGATTACTAAAATCCATATTTGGGTTTGATGTGGACCCGTCTACCATGGCAAACAACCAAGTGCATAAGTTGTATTTAAAATTTTTCACTTTGGCCATTCGCATTGAGCATACAGTTGTAATTGTTATACAAGTATAGCTTTCAGTTCGAAAAGTTCGCTTCCTGCAATATTTTATTTGCTAACAACGCACCATTTCCTATATTTTCAAGATAAAATTTATTATTTTTAAACCATTGTGTACATACATTTGATTGGTTATATATTTTTATTGGCATAATTGGTTATGTGATGGACAGCAAAGTATTTTTTTAGTTGGCAGTTGCATGGCAGCAACTCTTGGCTGGTAAAATTCGTCACTCGGATACTGCTTAAAACAGCAGGACAAGTCTCTTCCATTCATATAGAAATGTACATAAGTCCCACAGCGCTAATAGTGGCTAAAAACTCGTCCTCGAATTCCTTTGGACTGTTGTGCCATTAAAGAATAAATGTTAATACATAAACACTTATTTTGATGTCAATGATGCAAATTCCATAAATAATTCAATTCAATAACAATGATCTACCCTATGTAACTTTATACAAGTATTTTACTTCTCAATACTTGAATAATTTCTTATGTATATATTCTTTTGCAGGGCACGCGGACTAAACCAAATATAATCAGTAAGATTCTAGAATATGATGGTATTCTAACCAAAAATTTCGTTACGTACATCCTACAATTTTCATCATTTAAAAGTCTACAAATTCACGGTAAATTTTTGGAAATATCTTGCAATGGAATTGTATGGTTAGCAACATGGATGGCTTTCATTTGGATTGTCGACAATAAAAATTTATATCAAATGCAGTTAAATATGTTATTTGCATTAGTATTGGATATATTTATTATTGCCATAGCGAAAGCAGCATTTAGAAGAAGACGGCCTGCGGTATGCAACGACATGATGACAATTGGACCAGATAAGTTTAGTTTCCCTTCTGGGCATGCTTCCCGATCAATGTTTGTTTTGATGTTTTTCACATGCTTATATCCAGTATCAATAATCTGGTGGTCACCAATGATAGCTTGGGCTGGAAGTGTTGGCCTATCTCGACTGATTTTACATCGTCATTATATTTTAGATGTAACCGCTGGAATTATTCTTGGTATATTGGAAGCGGGTATTATGAGTTTATTGTGGATAAGTGAAGATACAGCCACAAGTTTTATCCATTATATATCAAATGATAATTTGCCTGGACCAGCAGAGTAGTAATGTGAAACTAAATTGCTTTGTAAATAAAATGTTATAAAAGTTAAAGTATATTTCAGATTGGAAATGTAATGATTTTCGAGATACCAAATAGATTTTCAAATTGCCAAATAAATTTTCAAATTACCAAATGAATATTTTGATATAACTTCCTAATATCCAACAGAAAGAAATATTTTTTAAAATTATTAAATAAATGTATTTATTAAAATGATACATATGTACTTATATAGGTTAACTTTTTGAAAGCAATAAGTATGTAAAAAAATGTATTTATGATCCGCAAGACATGCAAGCATCTTTATTTTCCAGAGAACATACCATGTCCGCCATTTTGCGTTCTCTTTCGGCATCACTTTTGTCGGCGACATTCTCTTCAACTGTATCAATTTTTACCCCATTCGCAATAGTTTTCCTACTCTTGTCGACAGTGAACTGTATAGCATTAGCAGCGGGCTTGGTGCGTAAATAATACATTCCCGTTTTAAGACCAGATTTCCATGAATAGAAATGTATTGATGTTAATTTTCCGTAATTCGGTTCGGCCACATGAATGTTAAATGACTGGCTTTGATCAATGAACGCTCCCCTATCAGCCGCCATTTTGATGGTTGTCTTAACTGATATTTCCCATACCGTTTTATATAAATCTCGAATAAATTGAGGAATCCTTTCAATATTTTGTATAGAACCACGATTGGAGATTATCTGATGTTTCATATCATCATCCCAAAGGTCAAGTTCAGTAAGGTCCTTTAATAAATGGTGATTAACCACTTGAAATTCACCGGATAAAACTCTACGCGTATAAATGTTGGATGTATATGGTTCGAATGCTTCATTGTTTCCCATAATTTGAGCAGTAGATGCAGTAGGCATTGGTGCCAACAGTAGAGAATTTCTGACACCATGTGCTTTAATTTTTTCCTTTAGCTCTGTCCAATTCCAAAGATCACTCGGTATTTTGTTCCACATATCATATTGAAGAAGGCCCTTGCTAACTGGGCATCCCTCATATGTGTCATAAGGACCTAACTTTTCAGCTAGCTCACAACTGGCTTCCAATGCGCCATAATAAATAGTTTCAAAAATTTGTTGATTAAGCAAACTTGCTTTCTCACTTTCATAAGGATAACGCATAAGAATGAAAGCGTCCGCTAATCCTTGCACTCCTATACCAATTGGCCGATGACGCAAATTAGATTTTTTTGCTTCCGGTAAAGGATAGTAATTGATATCAATAATTTTATTCAAATTTTTCGTTACCGTCTTGGTTACCTCTTTAAGTTTTTGGAAATCAAATGTTTTGTCGGAATTAACAAACATGTTTAAAGCAATCGATGCCAGATTACAAACGGCTATTTCGTCTGGGGCTGAGTACTCCACTATTTCTGTGCACAGATTACTGCATTTAATGGTGCCAACATTTTGCTGATTACTTTTTCTATTACATGAATCCTTAAACAACATATACGGTGTACCTGTTTCTACTTGCGACTCAATAATAGCAAACCATAGCGATTGAGCTTTAATTGTCTTGTTAGCACGGCCTTCTTTTTCATATTTCTCATATAAAGTTTCAAACTTTTCTCCCCATACATCATGCAAGCCGGGACATTTATGTGGACACATCAACGACCAATCGCCATCCGCTTCAACTCGCTTCATGAAAAGATCAGGAATCCACAAGGCATAAAATAAATCTCTGGCTCGATTTTCTTCCTTCCCAGTATTTTTCTTAAGATCCAAAAAGTCAAAAATGTCAGCATGCCATGGTTCAAGATAAATGGCAAAGGCACCAGGCCGTTTACCGCCACCCTGATCAACATAACGCGCTACATTATTGAAAACTCTAATCATTGGCACCAACCCATTCGATGTGCCATTTGTTCCAGCAATTGATGTGCCCTTAGCGCGAATGCAATGTATGTTAATACCGATGCCGCCGGCAGATTTTGATATCATTGCGCAATGTTCTACTGACTTAAAAATACCCTCTATTGAGTCGGACACCATTGTTAGAAGGAAACAAGACGAAAGTTGTGGCTGTCTGGTTGCAGCAGCAAATAATGTTGGAGAGGCATGTGTAAAATATCTTTCAGAAAGTAAATTGTAAGTTTCAATAGCTGCATCAATATCTTCTCCATGTATCCCAATCGAAACTCTCATCAGCATGTGTTGTGGTCTCTCTACAATTTTTCCATTTGCTTTAAGTAAATATGAACGTTCGAGTGTTTTGAATCCGAAATAATTATACCCGAAATCGCGATCATATATTATAGTTGAATTTAAGCGTTCAGCATTTTTCTTAACTATGTTATAGTGAAAATCTGATATCATTGGAGACGGAAGTGAAGTTTCATTGTTCACGTGTAAGTATAGATCGGTGATAACATCTGTAATAGAAGTATTTTAAAGTATGGCACTAAAACATGTATGTACCTACTTTATTTCCCCATTATGACTTACCTGAGAATACTTTTTTTGTTTCCTTGTGCAAATTGGAGACTGCAATGCGAGCGGCTAAAATAGCATAGTCTGCATGATTGGTAGTTAAGCTGGCAGCAATTTCGGCAGCTAAATTATCCAATTCCTGTGTTGTTACACCACAGTATAAACCGTTTATAACTTTTAGCGTAATGGACACCTAAGAAATTAAAATAATACAAAAAAATAGAGGAACATTTATTATGTTCCAATATCACAATAAAAGTAGCTAAGACTGGTCCCAAACAACGGACCATCGAAACGTTAAATATTATATATTATTAAATATGCCGAATAAATATGTACATATGTATGTATGTATACATATACATTAATATAATTAAATATAGAAATAATTTTAAGAACTTACTGGATCCACGAAGTCCATATGGAGACCATAGCATAATTTTTGAATTCGTGAAGTTATTTTGTCGAAATGAACTTCCTCCTTGCGCCCATCTACGAAAGATTAATTCAAATTAACTAATTATTTTATAACTACTCTTTTTATAATATACCTCTTTTGATTACAAATAATTTAGACGATTTCATTTTGTTCATGCTGTTATACAGACGAAAAAGTAATTTCACAATTTTACAAAATTAACACTGCACACGACGAATCACATTAAATAATGGCGCCAAAATCTGGCTGGTACAGTGTTGCCAAATTTGGATTTCAAAATCCACCAGAACTCTTCACACGCTTCTTTGTCAAAAATCCAACACATTTTTATACCTGCCTACCAGATCTATATATCAGCATTTTATATACAATTTGAATAAAAAAACGCGTTAAAAAACATTAGATTAATTACTAAAAAGTGAGTTTTTACTTTTTCGTAAATTAATGAATTGGGCACTTTTACACTCTGAAATGCTAGTGTCAATCATTTGAAATAGTTTTTTTCAGAGACGGAAAACTGATCACGAGAAAATAAACTTGCATCATAAGAGAAAAATATTACAGTGCTACTATGCTGCCAAGTAGAAAAAAATCACTGTGACCAAATAAATCAGTGCCTTCAAGTAAAAAAAAAACGCTGTAAAGAAGTGATTTATTTTTCCAAATCCACCAGATCGGGTGGAAAAACTAAGATTTTGGCAACCGAGCACGCCGAGTATTCAGGGTCTTGTATCATTGGTCATTGGTATTATCAACTTCACTCTCCATCTTAATAAAAGTGTTTAAAGGTTGTTTGTACATATACCATTTAGTGTTGCCATGGCGAACAAAATGGTATTACAAAAATTACCAAAATCAGAATTACAACGACTTCAATGTAACCAGACCAAACTCGAGAGAAAAATGTAATGTGTTCGCCGAACAGAAACACCAACATAACTACGGCCTAACAGGAAATATGGAGGTGCCACCCTAAAAAGTAAAATTGTAAGGAATGAAACGTACCCAAAGTCCCATGACACACGTTGATTTCCCGGATACATTTCCATCCATGCATTTCGAGTTCGTGGGTGAAAGCGGAGAAGTTTCGTGTTGCACAGAAATGCATATTTACTGATTCTAATGCAACTCTTTCACAGTTCTATTCTTGCTCATTTATAGTTTTGTGGTCGCTGTGGCGTAGTTGGTAGTGTGATGGCGTGATGCGCAGTGTCCGGGGTTCAAATCTCGGCACAAGCAAAATCAAAAAGTGGAATAACTAATTTTCTACACGTCACCACCTCTGGGCAGGCAATGGCGCAGGCCTACAAAAAAAAAAATTGCCTATGAAAATCTTTTCACTTCGCCGTTCGGATTTGGCATAAAACTATAGGCCCCTTCCATTCATGTACAAATATAACACGCATAACACATGAGTGGAAGCTAAAAGCACGGCCTAGGCCCTCCATGGGCTGTTGTGCCATGGACTCCTTGCCATAAAAAACGTACCTCTTTTTGGGCTATGAATGAATCAATCCAATTTTTGACACTTTTATCCGAAGTAAAGCGTATTCCATTAAGAGCATTTTGCATCGATCAAAATAAGGGTAGTCAGACGGAGAAAGGTGAGCCAAAACTTCCGATCCACTATTTTCCAAATAATTTTTAACCGGTCTAGCAAAATGAGCCCGCGCGATGTCATGTTGGAAAATTGCGGTCTCCTGCCATTGCTCTGTTCAATTGTTTTTGATGCAGCTCTTCTGGAATAGTTTCACCAGAATTTAGCAGCTCATTATAGATGATACCTTTCTGATGCCATCAAATATAAAGCCTTACCTTGGCGCTGGAATTTCAACTTTTTCGAATGTTTTAATGGATGGAGTAAACTTCCAACCACAATCGATGACTTTCAACAGCCCTTTTTTTTGAAAAGCAAATGCTGTTTATTTGGCATGTACGCTTACATTTTTGTAGTGCAAAAAGGTTATGTTGTTTACACTATGGCAAATTGATAAATAATCAAAACAAAGTTACATGAAAATAGTTACAGTATTGTCAGTTGTGATTTAGTAAAAGTTACGCCATCAATTGTAACTCCCTAATTTTCAAGTTATACACTCAATAGAACGATATTAAGTGCAGCTTAAATTAAGCTTAAGCTTCCCCACTGCCCAAGTATCCTGTTCGATAGTCTCTAGGAAAGCTCCTTGTTTGTGACATGTCAAGTAAAGTTGAATTTCTTTTATCCGGGACTCTATTAATTGGCAAAATCTATTAACCAGTATATTTTAAAATTTATTCCAATCATTTTGCATTACTTCTATTAACCGGGTTTTGTATATTTTGTATTTCTCAATTTCTTTCCATTAATCGTGATTGACACTATTACCCGTAATGCAAATAAGTCTACTGCTCGGTAATAATAATAAAAGACAATGAAAACTAATTTTTTTTTATTTTCGATGTTCAAGTATATTTCTGAAATTTTTACAAATTATTGATTCGACTATTAGATGGGAATTTAAAGACAAAATATATGTTACATTACATTTGGTTAACCCGGTCATGAGTCTGACCCTTTACAAGTCTCATTTGTGTTGAATACAAAACAAGGATTTATAGCTAAAATTTAGAATATCAATACATAAATATAAAAATTATATTTTTTAAAACCAAATAACAATTAATAACAACAATTTTAAATTATTTAAAAAATGAAACATTATTTTTATTATTATGGCTCGAAATTAGACTTGAAATTCTATGTTAGGATTCTAGTTTCCAGCTACCCATTTATAAGTAAATAAAAACAATATTTATTATTTCCATAAATTTATGTAATTTTATTACTTTATTATTCGCGTAACTACCGACAATTTTTAAAATTGCAATAACTGGCATTGAATAACAAGCAGCGATGCATGTATAATCTATAATTATATGCCATTAAATGACAATTTTTTCTGTTATCAAAATTTTCAATAGCAAACAGTTCAAAAGTTTAAAAAACTATGGCAATCATGCCATATTTTCATGGAATCTAGGTAGCAAAACAGTTATATTAACCCTTTAGGATCACGACGGTCACCCTGTTGCGAGGCAATATCTCTTTCGTTTTCTCAAATAAAATAATACAAACCAATTTTATTAAAAATCTAATAAATTGGAAAAAATTCTGCCATACACCAAGTTTAGTATAATTCTACTGCCTCTGGCGAAATTTTTTATAAATGTAGATAATATGAATTTAATTCTAATCTTTATAATTTCCAAAGATTATTTACTTTACACCGATAAAAATCAATAATATTTAACAGAACACTTCATTAATTTATTTATTTTCGAAGTAAATATATATTTTTTTTTCATCAACTGGATCACTGCACTTTCGCAGTGATGCAGTATCGCAGCCATTATGTTCATCTTCATTGGCTTGTTTATGCATACCTAGCGGAACGTAAACAATCTATTGAAGATAGAATTCGTAATTCTCTAATTACGATTTCGGTACTCACTTGCAAGCACTCCTCATACATCAGATCAATACGTGACATTTGGCAACGTTACGTTTCGTTTGCATAATCAATGCATGGTATTTAAGTGTTGGCAGATGGCTCAATATCATTACCGCGTCCATAGTTTTCGTAGCTTAACCGTTGTCGTCGACTTCAATCTATTTATATTTATGAATGCTACAGAATGAAATTATCGACAGCGAAGTTATACAATTTGCTTGTTTATGATATTTTCTTTAAAAATAAATAAATTAATAGTTTTTTATTCAACTTTTTTGTTTGTTTAAATATTAGAAATACGATATTTTGTTGTTGCCGCATTCAATGTGTTGCAAACAACATAACAATTTGCTGAGGATACCATCTTGTTGTCATGATGCAATGAAGCAGTGGCAGCCGTTGTGTTTGTACCTTAAAACTTGTCGCAATTTACATTCAATAATATACCTTCTAAAAGTTCGTTGTAAAATAAATATGTAAATCTATATGAGGTTCCTTTGTTTCAGTGCCTGGTTTGTTTCAGTAGTGTTCCATTCCACAGTTTTACATTTACACATATTTTTTGTCATAAATCAAGTAACCTTTCACTACTTAAGATTGTGCGTTGTGTTTAATAAAATGACACACGATAAAGAAATAAGTCCAACGCAAATGTATTTTTTCGAAGGTGTTGAAAAATTGTTGGAAATTTGGTTTCAAACCAGTGATAATAAGGATGCGGACTTGAGGAATATTCCAAGGTAAGGTTTCATATATTTGCTTTTTAATTAAATTCGCTTAAGAGTTTGTGTGTAACATATGTGAGTATTCTTATCAGTTGTGAGTTTTAGCAAGGGCACAATCCTAATTTAATAACTGATAACGAGCATCATTTTTCATTCAGCATCATCATCTTCCTCTATGGTACCTATTTCCTTCCAAGTCATTATCTGTACAAATCTTTGACAAACTTTTGGTTCGCTGGAGTTGTACATTCTTTTATAATATCATATTTTGTTAAATGTATTTTAGTTTTACTAAAACATTTAAAACAAATATCAGAGTTCAAGGTCGTAGCGCGTGGCAACGTTGCCTGACTGTAATATTTTAATTCACAGAGATCTTTGGGAAAAACTATTGAAATCTGTTAAATGCGAGATAATAAGCTGCTCGAAAAATGATACCATAGATGCATATGTTTTAAGGTATGTAAAATATTATCATTCTTATCAAATTAAAAAAACTAAATTACTTTCATTATTATTTAAATTTTTAGTGAAAGCAGTATGTTCGTTTCAAAGCGAAGATGGATTTTAAAAACATGCGGTACAACTACATTGCTACATTGTTTGAAGCCATTGCTGAAACTCGCTTCTCAATATGGTTATACAGAGATTTCTGATTTGTTTTATTCACGCAAGAATTTCTCACGACCAGACCTTCAGGTGAAATTCTATATTTGAAATAGATTTATTTGTTTATCTACTCTCAAATAAACCACATTTTTTTTAGTTATTTCCACATCGTGGTTTCTGTGAAGAGGTTGAATTTTTAGATGCAATGTTTGAGGATGGACGATCCTATTGTTTAGGTACAATAAATCGTGAATGCTGGTATTTGTATACATTTAGTAAGCATAACTACGAAAACCATGTACATAATATACAAGCTGATGGAAGTAGCTCAGATCCAGATCAAACTATTGAAATTTTAATGCAAAATCTGGATAGCAATGTTATGGCAGCTTTTACCAAAGAGGAGAGTGCTTCGTCAACGGAAGCGACAAAGGTAATCAAGAATTAAGTTTATATATATATATATAAATACATATATAAAAACCAACATAAAATCACGTTTTTTTTTTTTGCAGAAAAGTGGAATAAATAAAATATTACCTGAAATGGTAATTGATGATTTTTTATTTGAACCATGTGGATATTCAATGAATGGAATAGGGAAAAATGTAAGTGGAATAATTAAAAAGAAATAAAATAATCAATAATAAATAGCGACAATGAACGTTTTGGAATGTGCGCAAATGAATTTAGCATATAAAAATCTATGCCATGGTGTGATATATGTGAATATTTCGTATATAGGGAGTGAGATCGAAAAAATCGGATAAGTTTGAAAGACCACTGCTTTGAAACTCTTCATCTGAATGAAAAAATTCAAACAGTAGGCTTTGCGCTGGAGAACATATGATGAAATACAATCAAATGTTTTTTGACTTGTGAACTTTCAGTTGTTGAATTATTTCGAGAAAATCCGCAGTGGAGCCAGAAAACCATTGCAAATAAGGCGAAAGTTGCACAAAACATTGTCTACATGATTCTTAAAAAATTTAATACAGACTTAACAGTTGCTAGAAAATATGGTTCTGGAAGGAAGGCGAAGAAAGTCATTGCTCTCTTAGAGAATATTCCAGCGTTGTCTAATTGTCTAAAGTTATCCGATTTTTTCGATCTCACTCCTTATATGTATGTAAATATAACAAAATTTATAGCGTATGTATGGAAATCAAATTCATCACGGTAAACTGCATAATAACCATTTTCTTTCCATTTTAGGGAGAATACATGACGATTCATATAACTCCTGAAAACAGTTTTTCATATGTCAGCTTTGAAAGTAATGTGGCATTGAATAATTATACGGGGCTTATTAATCGTGTAATAGAAACATTTCAACCGTCGAAATTTATTGTAACTCTTTTTGCGAATAAGGTATGTAAATTAATATTTATTTAATAATATTGCTGATGAACAACAACAAAAAAAATAATAATAATTACATGTTTCAGACATCTGGTGCTTACACAACAATGAAGGAGCTTGAATTGGAATATACCAAATCATCTTTTTGGAAATGTTCTGATATGCTGTGTTGTAACTTTCCATCGTATAATCTTTTGTTTGCACAATATGCGCATAATCCTTAAATTATACATATTATATAGTTTGAATCTCTATTATAATAAAGTTAGCTACGAGTTTCATAGTAAATCGTTAGGCATGTTAGATATTTTGATTATTATTTATAAAAACAATGTTTAATGACACATCAGCTCATGAAGGATATAAGCCAAGCTTTTCGTATCGATTCATGTTATGTGAGTTATATTTGTACACGAATAGACTTACAGTTTTATGCTGAATCTGAACGGCGAAGTGGAGAGCTTTCTTTATATAATTGCTTGGAGGTTTTCCATTGCCAGCCGATAAAAGGTGGTACCATGTACAAACACTTAATTTGCTACTTTTTAAACTTTTAACTGTGCCGAGCTTCGAACACAGGCACCATGCGTAGCAGTCCAGCAAACTGCTAATTATGAAACAGCGACCATATGAGTGTACTTACTAAAACATGTACATTTGGAGACGCTTAGCGTATATTATTTTAAAACAAATTTAATTAAAAAGTGAAATACAGTTTTTGAAATTATGTATATTTTGTCAGTTTAACAGAACACTTTGATTGCATTTGGCACTACAGCTACTTGTATGGGTCTTGTGTCATATTCCTCACCGTCTATAGAATAAAATGTATTATTTGCATTAGTTGCACATGGAAACAATTTAATTGTTCTGCTCTTCAGTATTAAGGATGGTTCAACATCATTTTGAATCGCGCTCGGAATATTCTTTATAAAATCGAAACCAGGTTTTATCGAATTAATAAATTTCGTTTCTAGTTCGGAAAACGCTTCGTCATTGCGATGACATGATATATTTAATTGGTTCGTTTCGACATTGCCTTCTATCTGTGTAGTACAATTAGCATTTGATGTCACAGGTTTTTTGGTGCCCTCTCCGATGTTCGTCGATTTCTTTGATAATAGCTTATGCAAATAGAACTTGGAGGAAATATTTTTCTCTCTTTCAACCAAACAATTTTGACATCCCGGACATGGAGGTGTATATATGAAATTTGTGGAAAACTTCCAATTTAATTTGTTTGAAAACGAATTGAGAAAAGCAGCTGCGTGATGTCGCAAATAACCAAAATACCAGTATTTGTCCTTGAATGATTCGATATCTCGAAGTAAGCCCCATGAAAATTGGCATAAACCATAGATGGGCTTTAGACTCTTGTGATCACTATTGCTATCCAGAACATCAAACTTGATGACACTCTCAGTCCGATATTTCTCTTTTATCATAGGCATTATAGAATTTGTTAGAGATTTAACAACATCTAACTTACTCGTCGGCTGAAAATTGGAATATTTCAAAGCAGTTTCGTTGCAACAGCCTAAAGGCAACAATGCAATTGGACATGTTTCATCATTTCGTCGCATTAGCCCTGTAACCACTTCAGATGTTGTTCCATCACCACCTGCAACTACAATGGCATCTGGTAGAATTTTCATATTTTCAATAAGTGATTTTGCATGCCCAACATGATCAGTCTTTACAATTTCAACGGAATATCCAGCTAAATGCAGGACTGGTTCACAATATTTTTTGAACTGTAATGCAAAGATCGATTTTATTTATTTATTAATTTTCATTACCATTCAATGTTCATTACCATTTTTTCGGCTTTCTTTTTATTGGCCACAGGATTCATTATGACCATAACACGTTTAGGTAATCCTTTCTGCAAATCGGCATTGTTTGCGATTTCATTGCAAACCTGCGTCATATGATGTGTTATTCTTTAACAAATAAAGACATAAAATGTTTAATATACACAAATAAAGCTAAAATTACTAATGATCACGGTTTCATTTAAAACTTGCAGACAAGTTTAAAATGAGTCAAAATTGGATTAAAATTACAGAGTTCAGAAAACTTACCCATAGTATGACTGAAGAGAAAGTATTCCGTATCCTAAAAGAGCGGAGCCAAATACAGTCTTCTTCCAATTATTTTTCACAATTCGTAAATAATTCATTATAACATATATGAAACATATGCTCTCTCAATTTCTTAATAACGCGTAGTGATGGGCGATATACATCGATATCTTGGTCTCGATGCAATGTATAAACTGTCGATGTAGTCATATATCGATGTTTTTCTTCCGATACATTGAATTTTATAATGTAAGACACAACTCGTGCCCTAACGAACATTTGACTGACTATCGGAATTATCCATCTTATTGCATACGTAACTGTCCGTTACTGTCCAAACGAACATCTGACTGACTACCGGAATTAGTCATCTTATTGCATACATAGTCAGTATTCATACAATTTGTCTGATTTTAACAAACCATTTTACATTCCCGGATTTTAATACAAGTTTGAAAGCGCACCTGTGACACCTATCCAACGCTTGACTGACCGAAGTATTTTCATTAAGTAACTAGAATTACCAAATATGAAGAAATTTTTATTGATATGTTTTTTTCAATCGATTAAAACGCAGTTGTAATCGCAAGAGAAAAATTAAAGTTGTTCTTTTACTTTATCTACACTTAGTTCTATTATATAAATGATAAAAGTTATGATGAAATATATTTTATGAAGCAGAAAAATAATAGTCGGATTCATGTAAACTCGTAAATGCCTCTTTAACCTTGTAAACAGTATACACACGGAAAAGATTTCATACATATTTTGATAAGTATTGATAAGACACACTTATAAACTTAGTTTATATGAGTCTGTTGAATGATTATTTGCTTCTCGGAAAATAGCCATCCGAATTATTAGGTTTGTACGGACAAGAATGATCATTTTAAGATTATAAATTTATCCGATGCGTTGACGATTTTGACTGATATATCGAAGAATAGGGCTACATCGATATCTTTCCCCAATGCCGATCACTAATAACACGGAAATGAAACACAGAGAGACTGAAATGCTGCTAGAAATTTTGAGGTTAGTGTTACACTGAGCTTAGACCGCCCGAAAGAATGAACGTTCTTTCGCGTAGAAATTGTAAAGACGTTTCATTTATTATTTTATAGCTTTTGAATAATAAAAATATTTATAAACAATTTTTCAAGTGCGTTTTATGAGAGATTTTTTAATTGTTTATTTTTTGTTAATTAAGTATCACAAAAAATAATATACAAAAACCCCTAAAAATAGTGGTAAGTGTCTGCAATTTTGACGTATATAACAAATTTTTCATACTCTTTTTTTGATAGAGGGCCAGCTGCCGTCGGCCAATTGTGTTTAACTATTTTGTAGTCAAATTTAGCTTTTTTTTTCTCATTTAACTACCAAGTTTTTGTTTTAGCTTCTTTTTATGTGCTATAATATATTTAACATTTGTTATAAAGTATTGAATCCTTAAGAAATATTTTTTCCATTGACAACCCTTTAAAAGTTGTTTTTCAGTTCAGATGGAATTACCAAATTTCGAACTACAGTGGAAGAAATTTTTACATACCTAGGAATGGAAATCACAATTACTTCACTTGAATTTTGTTAATGTTAATGATGTACAATAATATGCATTTGTATGTTTAGTACAAATACAACTTTCAAGTGTATGTTTCGAGAAATAATTTAGCTTCTTTTTTTTGGCTAAAATTTTTTTTTGCGTTTTAGGTTTTTAGGTTAGGTTTAGTAATCTTGTAAAAACCAGAGTCTAACGTAGACTTTACAGGCGTGGCCGCAGGAATTTTGAACGAACATGTATGGAAATTGTTTATGTGCTGATTTATGCCAACGAAAAGAGTTGTATAGTTCAGTTTGATGATTCTCAGATTCCAGGTGTGCTTACTTACTTACTTAACTGGCACTACAACTGATGATCGGTCTTGGCCGCCTCTACAATGATTCGCCAGTCGCCACTGCTGTGCGCTCTCTGGCGCCAACGGAGATTAGAACGTCCCCTTCTGCTTGTTCCTCCCCGTGGTTCGAACAAAACAAAGCCGGAGCGCTTTCTTCCATTCGCTCAACATGACCCAGCCAGCGAAGCCGCTGGAGTTTTATACGCTTGACTATGTCAGTGTCGGCGTACAGCTCATACAGCTCATCGTTCCATCTTATTCGATACACACATACTGGACCTTAGACCGTAGATCTTACGGAGTATCTTCCTCTCAAACGTTCCTAACAGCCTTTCATCATTGATGGTCAATGTCCACGTCTCAGCGCAATACATTAGGACGGGAAGGATGAGGGACTTGTAGAGCGTTATTATCGTCGGTTCTCCATTGCCTACTGAGCTCGTAGTAACACCTGTTGGCAAGAGTTAATCTCCGCTTGATTTCAAGGCTGACATTATTGTTGGTGTTTATGCTGGATCCTAGATATACGAAATTCTTGACGACTTCAAAGCTATAGTTGTCAACAGTAACATTTTGTCCAAGACTCCGTGACTCTTTGTTTGTTGACACAAGGTATTTCGTTTTGTCCTCATTCACCACTAGACCCACTCGACAAGACTTCCTTTCCAGGTTAGAGAATGCTGTGCTGACTGCTCAAGCGTTTTTTCCAATGGTGTGCTACATCTGGATAAACTTCATTGTGACCGTTTGCATTTCCAATGCATGCGACGCCCTCTGCAAAATCATCATATCATCAAAATATTCATACTTAAAGCAACCCAATCTCTCGTCTTCTTCATTCTAAACTCGCTCATTCTTTTAGCAATTTCTAAGGGATTCTGTTTGAAATGTCAAATTTTTGTTTGAAATTTCAAGAAGCCGATGGGAATAAGCATCCTCTATCAATCTAGTTTTTTTTCATACTCGATTGATAGAGGGCACTGCCCATAAATATAAAAACGATTCTAAAGAAGAAAACTTAAAAAAAGTGTAACCAAATTAATTGCATTAGTAAAAACTCATTCAGTAATATTCAATAATCAAAATATGTAATAGATAATCAATGAAAATAATTTGGCAAAAGTGTTATTTTTTTTTACAAAAGTATTACTTATTTGATTTTGGCATTCCTGTTTTGGTTGAGTGTTGAGGGACAACATAAACCAAGTTACGTGTAAAATTTGTGCAAAAAAATATATACATGTGTACATATATTATATTAACTAAATCAAACGTTTTTATTGCGCATGGGCAATATTAACAGTAGATGTTCACACAAACCACTATATCTTTTTCATCTGCGCTATCTTATATAAAATATAAAAATGAAAAATAAGTGAAACTTACCAAATATTCAAATTGTTTAAGTTATACAGTTGTAAGATGACTAGCATAATTTGCATAAGAGTTTTAGTTTTTATAAGTAAGTATTTTTTAGCTTCATCACTTTCTATAAAGTATTGTGCTAATAAAACTTAACTAATGCAAAAGAAAATATAATCCGTAACGGTATTATAAAATTTAGTTTAATTTACAAACTCAACCAATTACATAGAAACATTTTCAGTTAATGTTCCACACATAAATAATGATTTGTTACATCTACTTAATATCGATGATATAATATTTTATCGACATTTCTAAAAGGGTTCTAAAAGGGTGAAAGTGAAGTAAAAGACGAGATGGGGTAGCCTCTTATTGCAAAAATACATTAGAATACAAACAGTGTTAAAGAATCCATTTAAGATAAAGTTGCAATGTGTATATGCAGGTCATGAAAAATTTGTATAGCTAAGCCTCTAAATTAATGAGCTTCGTATTTTGAAGAATGAAATTAATCGACAAATTTTATTATATTGTGAGAACTTTTTACCTAGCATATATGTAATATTAAGGAGGGGTTTAATCAAAAGAACACGAATTTTATATTCGTAGTAAAATTTTTCCACCCCTCGAAATTATAGTTGAGGCACTACTTTTGCATCTACTTAAAGAGGAAAGAAAATTTGATAAATATGTTTTTGACCTAAATAAAAATGTGCCGTGTTTAGGCGTAGTATTAAGTAATTATTGTTAGAATATTTTTACAAATAATTAATTAATTAAATTAATTAATTATAAAAAAAGAAATTGAAAACAACAAAAACAAAACTAAATCTATCTTAATTAAGGAAATCTTAATTTATCTTTATTTCTGTATATAATAAATTGATTCCTGATTTGAAGATGAAAGCTAAGAAAAATTTTTTTTAATTTAGTTTTTTACAGAGAAATCGGGTGCCAATATTTATATGTTGACCATATTGACCAAAAATCAAATAATTCCGAAATTTTATTAAGATCTAAAGATGAAACTGAGAACTTTAAGCTTATTAATGAAAAAATTTTAAAAATGAATAAACCACTTGATAGAGGACCATATTTTGATACGTCTGCTACAAGAAATGTTACTTCTCTTGTTGGAAAGACAGCACATCTCAATTGTCGAATAAAAAATCTGGGAAACAAAACTGTAAGTTAAAAGCAATTTATGTACATAGACTATTGCACTAGTGGATGTGGGTTCTTTAACATGAAAGTGCTGAATGGAGGAAAAATTAAAAATTGAAACAAATCCACTAGTATTGTTTATAAAACATCTAAATCATTTATCATTTATTTATTCATATCACAATATTTCTTTTTAGGTATCATGGATTAGACATAGAGATTTACATTTATTAACAGTTGGTGAAAGTACGTACACATCAGACCAACGATTTACTTCAATTTATAATAAATTAACCGGAGATTGGTCATTACAGGTAAATTAATTAAAATTTCTTCATGCTATAATATTATATATGTAATTAAAAGTAAATTGTTAAATTGTAATTGAATTTTTATTTTCAGATAAAATTCCCTCAAATAAGAGATTCTGGAGTATATGAATGCCAAGTATCAACTACTCCTCCTGTGGGGTATACAATGGTTTTTTCAGTAGTTGGTAAGCTGTAATATTATTTTTTTGTTTGGTTGATAACCTTTCGGGGCAAATTTTTCAAATTAATTACTACATAATTTGAATGAAAATAAACGGCTCATTGTCGCAATGTATAGTGTATTTAATAGCGAAAATCAAGAAGATTGTATTTGATAATTTTAAGCCAATTTTGATCATAAACCTGCTGGTTTAAAAGAAACGCTATAGATCAAAACAGGCACATACAAGTTTTTGGTTTAGCTTAAGCCTATGGCAAATGATGGGTTAAGATGCAGGTTTAGAACTCGGTTCGAAATAGCATATTAAGCATTGGAGGCAAGTAACATTTTACTGGCTTGACAAAATGACTGTGGATAAATATTTCTGCCAAAAAAGTATTCGATAATAATGTGGTATTTTATCTTTTTAGAGCCAATAACAACAATTCCAGGTGGACCAGAATTGTATATTGATATGGGGTCAACCGTTAACTTAACTTGTATTGTTAAGCATTTGCCAGATCCCCCATTAACCGTGCATTGGACTCATAACAATGAAGTAAGTACCAAAATTAAACAGCTGTTCTTAAATTGCTGCTTGATAAATATGCATACATGTTCTTTGACTAATGGGTCAATAATGTAAAAGCAATAATTAGAAGTAATTCCCTTTAATTTTGTAGGAAATAAATTATGATTCCCCGCGAGGCGGAGTATCAGTTATCACTGAAAAAGGTGATATAACAACATCATATCTTCTTATTCAACGAGCAAAAATTTCTGATTCAGGAAGATATTCTTGCTTACCTTCTAATGCAAATTCTAAATCTGTAAATGTTCATATACTCAATGGTAAGTGTTTTTTGAAGACAATTGAACCTATTTGTACATATTGCCTTTATGGGAAGACACATATTAGGTCCGTTTCCGTACTACAACGTGGGTGAACATGTTAACCCAAAAGCAATCCAAAAAGCTAAAAACTTGCAAATGAGAGCGAGGACAAGAGTACTCTCTTGTCTTGTTCTTCTTTCACGAAATAGCCGGTAACTTTTATTCGTGTCAAAACAGCTGTTTTGTGTTTGCGAAAATAAATTCAATAAATAACTAAAAATTTATATTCGAAAAATATTGTACTTGAAAATTTATGTTGTGTTTTTTCGCGTTTCCCCACTATTGAGCATTATAGTCTTTGGCTTGCTACGCACAGTTTCCGGGGTTCAAATCTCGGTACAGGCAAAATCAAAAAGTAGAAAAAACATTTTTTCTGCACAGCACCACTTCTAGGCATGCAATGGCAACAGAAAACCTACAACAGAAAAATTTGCCTAGGGAAAGCTTTTCATTTCTCCGTTCGGATTCGACATTAAACTATAGGTTCCTTCCATTCATATACAAAAATATAGCACACAAACTTGAGTACATACGAGTCTAGGCTGTTGTGTTATTAAAAGAAGAAAAATAAGTATCACGGAGAGTATTTTTGTTTACTCTAATTTTACCAGACTTTGCCAGACTTGTAGTGGAACAGTCCTATGTTGTTTCATAATTTGTCAAACCAAAACGTCATTGTTTTCGAGTTATTTACATATTTTTTGATGTATGATGTAGTTAATAATGTATATAGTACAGTCGTTGTTCAATGAATTGCGGACAAGGAGAAAATTTTACGTTTTTTAGTTTTAAATAATAATAATGGTCAACAAATGTTTCAAATATAAGTTTTTATTAATTTATTTGTTACATTGATTTGATCACCTTATTAAACATAGAAAAGTAAACTGGAATTTCTTAATATTTAGTAACTTCCCCAGTAGCACTGGGGAGTGTTCCCGCCATAAAATGTTAGGGCCCGGCTCTTTTGCTGTAATTCATCGCCACACCATCACAGCCGGAGGATATTTTACACGACTAACTACGCAGGATCAAGCGGGCGTCTTCTCACAAGCCGAGTTGATTCCATAAGGGCTTCTAGCCGACATTCGTCACTATAAATCAACTGCAAAATATGTTGAAAAATGGATATTTCAAATTTATGCTCTTAAGTCTACCACGTAATAACATATTCTTTCTTATCTTATCCCAGGTTTTACTCGTGTAGTTATTGTGCAGCTTGTCTCAAAATATCCGTTTTTTTCATTGCTGGCCTCAAACGAGTTCGTTCCACAGGACGCCTACATTTAATGTTTGCTTCATACAATCGGCATCTGACTGTCGATATTTTTATTTCTGAGTAGTGGTAATGCGTTGGACTGCTACGCAGAGTGTCCGGGGTTCAAGTCTCGGCACAGGCAAAATCAAAAAATCAAAAAACAGAAAAAAATATTTTTTCTACACGGCACCACCTCTTGGCAGACAATGATAAACCTACAAGAGTAAAAATTGCTATGAAAAGCTTTTCACTTCGCCGTTCGGATTCGGTATCAAACTTTAGGTCCCTTCCATCCATGTACAAATATAACTCGCACAACATGAGTGGATGCGAAAAGCTAGGCCTAGGCCCTCCATGGGCTGTTGTGCCATTAAAAGTAAAGTAAAGTAAATTAAGTTTACTTTTCGATTAGTCGTTCAAGGCTTACTTATGCGAAACACAAGGGTCATAATAATCGGGGAAAATATAATATTTGTAGGGAGCTTAATCCAAATACGCGCGGTACGATAGAAAAATGAACTTTCTCGGTAATGCGTAGTGCGGTGGAACACCCTGTCTACGTGGAAGGCCTGAGTTCCGCTTAATATTCGTGTAGTTATAATGAGCACACGAACTGGCGGCATTAGCTTGAGCTTTTTAGCAGAACATCTACCATGAAAGTAACGATAAAACAGAGAGACTCAAGCCACATTTCGACAATGTTCCAAGGAGTCAAGAGAGTTGGAAACTTTATTGTCTCCTATTAGCTTTATCACTTGATGTTGGATACGATCCAGGAGTTCCAGTTGTGTTCGTGAAGTTCCAGACGTATATAAGTGGTGTAGATCATGCGCAGATCAGTCGGACTGAAATATTTTTTACACCGACTAAGATAGCCGAGACACTTGGCTGCTTTTTTCGACATGTAAAAAATGTGTTTGTTCCAACGAACATCACATTGGGTGGACAATCCCTGAACATCAAGAGTCGCTGTCTTCGCAATAGCTACTCGTTTGTGAGATAACAGACAACATTTCTTTCGCGCATTGAACTCAACCCTATTCGTGAGACCTCACTCCGGAGATCTTTATTGAGTGAGTCATTCATAACATGTCTTATCCACTCAATCCAAAGAGTTAAGGCATTTTGAACAGGTATATGAATGAGAAATGGTGCTGTCATCTGCAAACGAGTAAATGGGATTCTTCGTTAATGACAGGTCATTAATGAAGATAAGGAAAGGTGTAGGGGAGAGGAATGAACCCTGCGGCACTCCAGCATTAATGGCAAGATCTTCCGAAACAATGCCGCTTATCATAACAAGGATAGAGGATAAAGTTCGTGATACATCGTGTGAATTTACTCCCGACCCCATAAGCACTCAGTTTTGACACCAGTGCTTTATGCCACACTCTGTCAAACGCCTTTGAAATATCCAGAGCAATTGCCTTGCTATCACCAAAGCCATGGACACTATGGTACCAGTGCTCGATGAAGACCGCAATAAGATCGCCCGTAGAGCGATTTCGATGGAAATCGTATTGGCGGTCATTAAGCAATTAATTTTGCCCAAGATATTTGACCAAGTGAAAGACTTTAGATAGCGTAGAACAGATTGTGATGGGACGATAGTTCGCAGCGTCCGTAGTCTTGCACTTTTTAGGAACTAGTTGGACATTGGAAACCTTCCAACAAGACGGAAATACAAGAATTGTGTATGAAATGTTGAAAAGATTGCGCAACGGCCGCGCCATCGCTGTCGCAGAAGTTCTCAATACATGGTCGCGTTCAAAAATGTATCTCAGGCATAGTACAATATACAGATTCAATAAAGGGCAGTGGTTGATCGCTGACTGACAGAGAAGAATTATCTGCGAAAATGTTAGCAAAAATTTTCGCTTTTTGAACCAAGCTAGAGGCGTTCTGTTGGAACCTGTCAAAAGAGTTAGAATTGACGAAGACGTTTGGTTCTTTACTCTCTTTACAAATGACTAAAAGTTGTTACCACCCTTATAGAATTGTAAGTCTTTATACCTCTGGCGCTGTTCGTAGAAACTTTTGGCGCTTTAGTGAGGCATTAAAGCGATTTATTTCCTGTTTACGCAACTGTTCAGTATTGACATTCTTGTTAGATTACCAGTTCCTGAACCAGTTCCGCATTTCTAATAAATTATTTCTAGTACCATTTTAGCACTGGTTTCTCTGTTTTCACCTGTAGAACGCAATTTCCAATAAAAAATTTTAAAAAGTTATTGTGATCATTCCAATTTGCTTTTCCGTAAAGCCACACTAATCGCTTTAAAGCTATCGGCAAAAGGTTGTGGATTCGAGAATACGGAAAGGATGCTAAAATGGTACAGTAATCCGAGTTTCCAAGAGGTGCGTGGACACTTACATCATATTTGTCATGATGAGAAGTAAGATAAAGGTTTAGGATGTTCTGAGCTTGCCCTGCGATACATGGAATGTGTGTAGGTTCGGTCACTAATTTAATTGGGTCGTGTGTTGTGTGACTTGAGTGGCACAACCAATCTGAATTGTGAACATTGAAGTCACCAGCATCCACGATTTTACTGCACGGATATGTTTCCAAAATAGAAGTGATCGAATCAGAAAGGAAAACTAACTTATTAAAAGTAGAATCCCCATCAGAATTTTGGATTCTATAAAGAAAACAGAAGTGCAGCAAATGAGACTGGATACTGAACTTAACCCACTGGAGCTGAACTCAGCATCCGTCATATAAAGTTTTTGCTCCCCTTTGTGGGGAGAGAACAATGGTACCAGCCTATACCCTAGCACGTGGAAATCCAGTGATAATCGGAAAACAACGATAATTATGGCATTGTAATTGCATATAACGTAGCTAGTATGACAAATAGAATTGAGATGCTGCTTAAAAGTGGCGGGGAGGTTACTAATATTAAGCAATTCCAGTTAACTTTTCTAAGTATAATAAGGTGATTAAACCATTGTTACAAATAAATTAATAAAACTTATTTTTGAAACATTTTCTGACAATTATTATTATTTGAAGGTGAAAAACGTAAAATTGTCTCCATGTCCGTAATTCATTGAACAACGACTGTATATGGTAATATATGTATACATAATTGTTATATATTTACTTACAGGAGAACATCCAGCTGCAGTTCAACGAGCTGGTTCTATATTTCAACGCTACAATAACTTAGCCGGCGTTTTATTTATAATGTTTTATATATAATTACTTATGAAATAATTTAAAGGTCGTTTCGAAGTTGTTGTAAACATAAAGTTTTTATAAATATTATAGAAATATCATTGTAAATTTTAAAATTTCGCTGTAAATACAACTGTATTCATAATTATAATAGTCCAAAAATTATTATTCATTGGCCGTACTTTTTTATCCATTATAGCAATAATAAATTACTTTCAAATTATTCTATTTATAATTGTTATGAAACCCCTTTATTTAAAGTCTTGAATATTTTTGAATTCAACATACAAAAATCTTTTAAATAATTCAGTAATTAATGTGGCTCTAAGGGATTTTTACACTTTTCAGTAAATAAAAAAGTACAGTTATAATTGGATTACCCAGGAGAACACTGATTCTGCGGCATGGGATTTGTTAGAAAATTTAAGGTAATTTTGGTCTACTGAATACGAAAACAATCATATTTTTGTTGAATTAACTCTACTTTTTGCGATAACGGCAATCCATTTATACTGCAAATTAAAGTTAAATAAACAGGAGAATATTGTATGTATGAATTTTATACAGGATTCTACGAACATTATTGCCATAGAGAAAATAACAAAAATGTATATAGCAAGGCAGATCAGACGATCGTTTCGGAACCAACCATGATTCCTCATTAGTGATATTAGTGATATTTCTTTGTGTTTTCATACATAGAATATTCTTAATTGATGAACTTACCAAAAAATCAGGAAAAATAATTTTCCAAAATAAAAATAAAAACAAAAGGGGAGAATATTTTTAAAGCGTTTATTTTAAAATTATCAAAACAATTCGTTTCAAACAAACAAGGTGCTATAAGTGATACAAAGAATAATAAAATTAATCACAAAAAACAAAAAAAATTATACCGCGTTGGTGGCTTAGCGGATTGTACGTTTGGGTAAACCCAAGAGCGCTTTTTGTATTGGTTCATATCTTTTACATTCAACATTTGTTGTTGCCCAAATTGTTTTCCAAAATATGCCCGATAACTTTGTTTTACAAAATCATTTATTTTCCTTCGTTGCTTTTTTTTAGCAAAATTTACCACATACATGTGTAGCAGAAATTGTCCTTGTTATTGCTTGAAGAACTCATGCTTACTTACTTACTTTACTTTTAATGGCACAACAGCCCATGGAGGGCCTAGGCCGAGCTTTTCGCACTCATGTTGTGCGTGTTATATTTGTACATGAATGAAAGGGACCTACAGTTTAAAGCCGAATCCGAACGGCGAAGTGAAAAGCTTTTCATAGCAATTTTTATTCTTGTACTAATTTTTGATTTTGCCTGTGCCGAGATTCGAACCCCGGACACTCTGCGTAGCAGTCCAACGCACTACCACTACGTCACAGCGACCATAATTTTTTTTTATGAAAATACACGTTATTTAAGAAAAATGGTTATACGTTCAATCTTCAAAGTAATGGCCATTGCTAGCTACACATTTTCCCATCTCTATGACAACTTGTGAATGCCACGCAGAAAAAAACTGTTCGTTTTTTGAGTCAAACAAGTCATCGATCCATTTTTTCAGATTTTCGTACGAATCGAATTGCTGCCCAGCAAGTGCGTGCCCCATTGATGAAAATAAGTGGTAGTCAGATGGAACTAAGTCTGGTGAATAAGCCGCATGGGGGAGGGCTTCCCAGGTGTACGAATCTACCAATTCACGAGTTTGTTTTGTTCGATGTGATGGTGCATTGTCATCAAGAAAAATCACTTTGTGTTGCCTAGCTTGATATTCTGGACGTTTTTAGCGCAAAACACGGTTCAAATCGGCCAATTGTTGTTGGTAGCGTTGACCAGAAACTGTTTCAACTGGTTTCAGAAGGTCAAACCAGATAACACCTCGCTGATCCCAGAAAACACAGAGCATTATCTTCTTTGTGTACCGGGCTTAACATATGATCGTTGACGTTTTCGATTTTCTAGCTGCCCTTCAGTCAATTCATGCGGCACCCATCTTCCCACCTTCAAAATCAATCCCATGGCTTCTAAACGTTGAGAAATGCATTGTTAGGTCACATTTAATTGTTCTGCAAATTGTTCTTGCGTTTGACCATCATCTTAATCGAGAAAAGCTTGCAAATCGGCATCTTCAAACTTTTTCGGTGGTCTTCCACGTTCTTCGTTTCTTATACCAAAAACCCCACTTTTAAACTTATTGAACCACTCGTTGCACTGTCTTTTGCCTGGGGCGTGCTGGCCGTAAGCTTCCACAAGCATTCGATGAGATTCCAAAGCAGATTTTTTCAATTGGAAACAGAAAATCAATGATGCCCGCATATCGTAGGTAGTTTGTAGGAACAATATTCAACATTTTTACGAGCGAACAAAAATATCTTGTTGTATGAAACTTGATTGTTTATGAACTGAATATTGTTGACAGAACTAAATGTAAAAAAATGGCGCCAATGATTTGGTTTGACAGAGCGTATAGTTTTACGTAGCAACACAGGTATGTTATTACCATTTCATACTTGTACACATGCAATCAACTTGATTTTTTAACACTAAAAAATTATGAACAAAGTGCTTTTCGTGAAAATCTCGGACAACAGTAAGTATTTCTCATTTTATACTTCGAAAATAAGGATGGATTAGTAAAAAACGTGTATTTTTTATATAACGGTTTATCATGAGAACCAGAGTCATTTCAAACAATATACATAATTTATAGGCTGAGTACTTCATAATTATACGAGTATGTATCTAAATTGACTCCATTTACTTATAAAAATCAGGTAAGTGATTAGTGAACGTTGCACTATGGTAAAATAATAAATGCTATGAGCTTGTGATCGATATACAATATGGCTGCCAATGGAAAACTTTCAAGTGGAAGAAAAAACCTTTTAACGTCTCCTTTCGGATTCAACATAATACTGTAGGTCCTCTCCATTCGAGTACAAATAAAAATAATAAAAACTCGGCCTAGGCCGTTCGAGAAGACGGAGATCTCTAATCGATTTATTTAATGCTTTGATTCTGTTATTTTATGTTTTCTAATTTTGTTCTCAAGCGTTGCCGATAATTAACTAGCCGCCGTCCGCCATACGACAAAAAATGTCAACATTCGTGTATTGCGTTGGATTCGTAAATAACTGTAATTAGAAGAAACAAACACAAAACGTAGGTACTAACATATTTTTCATTGCAACTAAGTTTTTATTCACAATAATGCGCTTAGAGAGCTGAATGCATCAAACCGAAAAAGCATATTCAGCGATTGGTAAAGACATCCTACAAAAGGTTAAAATATTATTTTCGGTGAGGATATCTTTCTTTTTCTTTTGACTGCTGAATCAGGAAGGTTGTCATAAGTTTTCTTAAAACATATGTAACAAGTATATTTTCTCTAAATCAAAAATAATTTTAAAGAGACTCAATACGACCATTAAAAATACATACGACACATTGTAGTGGTCGAATTGCAAAACATTTTAAAGAAGTGCAGGACAGCAAAGGAGTACACGCGATTATCATCCACGTGTATGGTATCTGTCGACGACTAACATATTACCATATTTGGAGGGTTATGCACATCGCTCGAGCCAACAGAAATAAGTTCTTCAATTGTATACCTCGTTCAACAAAACTTTTATCTAGAGAAGACTAAACTACTGAAAAATTAAAACTATAACTTACAATTTACGAAAAGCTAATTAGCTAATAATATATCTAACCATATTAAAACCTAAAATTACAAATTACCGTTAAGCGTGGTATGGTATTTATCACAGAGAAAATATCAGAGATTATGTATCATTGATAGAAATTAAAGTATAAAAAAAAAACCATCAAAGATGTATCTTTGTTAGTCAAAAAAAAAAAAAACTTGGTACGTCATAGCTAACAACACAAAATGCAATTTGTTATTGCATCCCAATTTATAGTTTGTAATTTTTTGTGGTGACAATATCTTTTCACGATCCCCATTGAGATGTCGACAACATTTTATGAACAGGGCGATGTATTGAGTATTTGGCCCCCCTTTCAGCGTAAAACCATGTAATTCACCCAAGTTTTTCTTCTTTATGTATTGAAATATAGCTCACTCTCCACAACTAATGCTAAAACAAATAAAATCATATATAGCTTGAAATCTGAAATAAGGTGGAATAAGAAGATTTATAATACATACATGCATACATATGTACATTGAAAACCTGACATATGTATTTACCATTCTTATAAATATAAATATTATCAAGTGTTTTGTTTTATGTACATACATATATAATATAGTTTTCGCAATAGTTTAAATATAAATTTGCCTGCACTATTTAAGTTTGGATTTTAGTATGATATATTATTTATAGTAACGATAAGAAAATAATAAAAAAAATCTCATATTGAAACATATTTTTTGTTAAGTTGGTTATATGTATCCTAAAGTTCCAGGGAGGAACAAAAGTTCACAATAAAGGTTTTCCATTCAGATATATCTTGCCAGTCTCTTGACTGCGCATCAGCTTAGATTCATAGCGCGCGTTTCCCTCTCCAACTAATATCTCCAAATGTTTGCCGATCTTCCCCTGCTGCGGTTTCCTTGGGAGTTCCAATCAATAGCAGTCCTTGCTAAATCGTCATGCTGCCTTCGTAGTACGAGTATATGGCCGATCCAGCACTATTTTATTCTCCAAATATCAATGAGAACTGGTTTTTGCTGAGTTCTGCTCCATAAATCAGCATTTGAGACGGTGTTTGGTCAAAATAGACAGACGGCAGACATACTGCATGTATGTCTGCCGGTGATGCATTTCACGTTTCACAGCTGTAGAGCAAGGATGATGTGACGTTAGAGTGGAATATTTTCAGTTTTGTACTTTGCGATGAGTGATGCGTACTTTTGGATGAGTGATGAGGTTCCAGATTCCAGATAATGAACCGAATGCCATAATTGCTTTTTCGATGCGGCTTTTAATGTTTTCACTCGGGCCGCCTGTCGACGAGATAACAGAAAGACTACACTTCTTCCAGATCTATTCCATCAATCGTGAACTTCCGCAAGTTATAGGTATTGATACGCATTGCTTTGGTCTTTGGAATGTTGATTGCCAAGCCGGCTGACTCTTTCACCAGTTGCAACTTTGATACCATGCCAGAATATGTATGTAACAGTATACAAGTATCGTTCGCAAGTCGTCATTGCAGGCCCCAAGTAATGCCACCTCCGTATCTCGTGGCATTTTTCATGATTATGTCTAATAAGATGTTAAATAGAAGGGATGAAAGTACATACACTTGCCGCACACCAGTCAATACCCTTACCCTATCGCTCAGAAGTTGTTTGTGCATTATACGTCATTCTGCATTAGTGTAGACTACTTCAACTAGTGCAATCCGTTTACCTGGAACTCTCTTGCATTCAAAAGCGTTACGGATAACATCATAGTGCTATACACTAAATAAAATTGCTTTTTTTAATATCTAAATATGTACCAACATATTTCGATTCACACTTATTATAATTAAATAAATCATTTTCATAATGAATTTCAAATTTAACTATTTTTAGTCTGAAATATATGCTGGTTTTTGGAGCTTCCACAAACAATTAGGACAGACATGGTAGGGCGGGCCCTGAACAACAACGACAACTAAAATAAAGTTGCTATGGTTTGGTCAAATTTGGTAAAGAGTATTCTTAGATTGATGGTATGTATGTTATCCGCATTATTATTTTTCCTTGCTTGCAATATCTTTCTTCTCGTACTAACTTTTATCTCGAATGCTTTTCTGTCGTTATTAGGATACTATGTTCTTTTGAACAGCTATAATCGAACCCATACAACTGAAAACAGTGCACACAACGTAGTTTTTTAGCTGACGTATCAATCTATTCTATCTAACTAAATCAGGCTAACTAAGGCTAAATCATAATCCAAGTTTTGACTCTAAATGATACATGTACATGTATGTATGTAGGTACGAGTATGTTAATATCAATTACGACCTCTCCTTTGTACCCTAGGTTCCTCTACCCGCTTGAGCAAACAGGAAAAATTTATGAAAAATTTTCGCCGAACCGTTTGTGGAACAACAGTGGAATTTATGGCAAATACGTGCATTTCAAAAATTTGTGTTTACTGAACATCGATAAGTATAAAAGTGACAGCACTTGTTATCGATTAATTCGAATGCGTGTCTGTACTATTTTTTTTCCGGTGTTCAACGTACGTGTCCAAATTTTATAAAGTATGTGTAATTGGAATTACCGCAGCGACTTTGGTTTACTGTTGGTTTTAGCATCAGCATGTGTTACCTACGGAGCTATAATAAATCAAAATGTCGATAGATCAATAGATTTATCTTCCCAACTAGTTAAGGAGTCTATAAAAATCACTGCCGAAGACACCACCGGCAAACCAGTAAAGGAATATACATATATCGTTCCTAAAAATGAGCGTGCAAAATTATCGTTCATATCAGGCAAAGATTCAGATAAAAAAGATATACGAATTAGGGAAGAAAGTGCAGGAGATCAAAGTAAATTCATATTTACATTCCAATCACCTTTGTCGTCGCAAGTGCTGAATATTGAAGCGGTATACACTAAAAATGTAATACCACACCCGGAGCAGATAAAACAAAATGAAAAACAGCTTGTAAAGTACAGTGGTCTACTGTATTTGTTTTCTCCTTATAAAACTGTCACCCAGAAAACTTCAGTCAAGTTGAGTTCTTCAAATATTCTGTCGCATACACAAATTAAGCCATTTTCTGCATCAGCCAATAAAATTAAATACGGACCATATGAGAATATTGAAGGTAACATTTTTTTTCTTAATAAGAAAGGGGAGTATACTTGAAAAAAAATTCGACAATCTGAAAAGAAAATTATATTGAACATTGCCTTTCATATAAAAAATGTCTTTCTATCTTTGCAGCGTTCTCAAACCAAACATTCTTTGTTCACTACGAAAATGAAACTCCCTTCATGACAGTGACCCATTTGGAAAGAATCATTGAAATTTCTCATTGGGGTAACATTGCTGTTAAGGAGAACATACTCCTAGAACATTCGGGCGCCAAGTTAAAGGGATCATTCTCCCGTTACGAATTTCAGAAAGACACACGGTCGGGACAAGCTTCGGTGAAATCATATAAAACTATATTACCGGCTTCGGCTACGGATGTTTATTATAGAGATAGCAACGGCAACATTTCGACCTCGAATATGAACATTATGCGGGATGCTGTTGAATTGGAATTACGTCCCAGATTTCCGCTTTTCGGAGGCTGGAAGACTCAATACATTTTAGGATATAATCTTCCTTCTTTCGAATACTTATACAATTCAAATGAGAACTATTTACTAAAAATGAGAGTTATCGATCACATATACGATGATATGATTATCGATGAAGCTGTTATTAAAATTATACTACCGGAGGGTTCTTCGCAAATTGAACTTATCACACCATATGCAGTCCATAGAAATCCAAATGAATTATACTTCACTTACTTGGATACTGTCGGTCGACCAGTTGTCTCTTTCTCAAAAACCAACTTGATCGAAAATCATATAACAGATTTTGATTTAAAATATAAGTTTTCAAAAATTTCCTTACTTCAAGAACCAATTTTGGTGATAACATTTGTTTTTATCATTTTTATTCTCACTACGATATTTTTGCGTTTAGATTTCTCTATTTCTACACATTCTCACAAAGAGTAAAATACAAAATTATATAATTTGTAAGAAAATATCAAACAATAAAAAAGAAAAACCAAGTAAATAAAGATAATTTTTACAATGGATCTAAAAAATAGCATTAACAGATGCTATACCGGAGTCCTGGTGTCGTGCTGTATTACTTTACTTACTTTTAATGGCACAACAGCCCATATTATTATACTGTTGTATTATTTTTCTTAAAAAAAAAATCTTAATTTTGAAATTTACAATTTTTTTTTTAAATTTTATTTACTTTACTTTTAGAAAGTAAGTTCGGTTCAAAGCCGTAATTACCACCGTGGCGTAGTGGTAATGCGTTGGAGTGCTACGCAGAGTGTCCGGGGTTCGAATCTCGGCACAGGCAAAATCAAATAACAAAAAAAGTAGAGAAAATAATTTTTCTACACCGCACCACCTCTTGGCAGGCAATGGCAAACCTACAAGAGTAAAAATTGCTATGAAAAGCTTTTCACTTGTCGTTCGGATTCGGCATGAAACTGTAGGTCCCTTCCATTCATGTACAAATATAACACGCACAACATGAGTGGATGCGAAAAACTCCGCCTGGGCTGTTGTGCCATTAAAAGTAAAGTAAATATTTTTATAAATCCGACCTTAAAATTTTAATATAGTAGTAAAACCAAAAGTAAAAGAATTTTCGGTAAAATAAAAAAAATACAAGTACAGTGATGGAAAAAATAGAAACGACATACATTTTAACAATTATAACCGGTATGGTAATTTTCTTGGCGAATTCTATTCGTGAAGCCTATTGTGCACGATTTGCTGATAACGGTACTTTATTTTGTTTTCAATTTTGTCCATATTTCGGCATGAATACTTGTTGCATTTGAGTTTCAATCAACCACATTTTTACCTTGAAAAAAAAAATAGAAACGCGATTAAATTTCGTCAAAATATTGTCCTAGAACGTTTGAAATATTTTAATTGAGGTAGTTTTTGGACATTCCAAAAAGGAAAAAGTGTCAGAATAGCAATTCTTGCGAAATTCGTCCTTCTGCATTGTTTCTAGATTCAGAATGGCTCGTGGAGTGCATTGCACAGATGTGGAGGGAGAAGTCATGGAAAATCTCAAAAACGAAGGCAAATCAATGGCTGAAATTGCGCAAATAATGAAGTGATCCAAAAAAAGTGTTTTCAGCAATTCATTTTGAAGAAAAACAGGAGAAACGAGGCAGGAAGCGAAAAACCTCCCATAAATTCGATCAACTTCTTATTCGGCAGTCGAAAAAATCCATTTCATTCATCGGAAGAACTAAGGAAGGAGTTAAATGCACCTGTTGCGAGCCGTACAATAAGGAATAGGCTGATAGAACGTGGTTTAAAGGCACATTCAGCAAGGAAAGTACCATTCCTCAGCAAGAAGAACATCCAGAACCGAATCAATTTCACAAAAAGACATTCAACGCGAACAAATTGGAAAAACGTCTTGTGGTCTGACGAAACAAAGGTGAATTTGTTTGGATCTGACGGAAAACCCCAAGTAAGGCGCCCCAAAAATACTGCACACGATCCAAAACACACAATAAAAACGATTAACCATGGTGGTGGCAACATTATGCTATGGGGATGTTTTTCAGCATTCGGTGTTGGTCCAATATATTGGGTGAAAGGTAAAATGTGTGCCACCGACTACGTTAACATACTAAATAGTATAATGCTGCCATATGCAGAGGAAGAAATGCCAATAAAGTGGGAGTTCATGCAAGATAATGACCCCAAACACTCATCAAAAATTGCCAAAAAGTGGTTCCGGGACAACCAAATTTCTTTGATGGAATGGCCTTCACAATCACCAGACCTGAATTCAATAGAACATCTTTGGGGAGTCTTAAAAAAACGAATTTGTGCCAAACTGGTGGATTCCATGGATCGTCGGTGTGTCCAAGTTATAAAAAATCGTGGTAGAACTACTAAATATTAAAAACAAAAACATTCTACTAATTTTTATCAAAGACTTTTACTGTTACTTAGTTTCAAGTTTTTTGTTTCTATTTTTTTTTCCAAGCGTAATAAAGGAAGTTAATTTTTTATGTACCTTCTTATTTTTTTATTTTGAAATATAATGGAATAAGTAATAAATAAAAATTATAGCATTGAAAAGAAAATTTTAACATTAAAAGAAAAATAGGTCGTTCCTATTATTTTTTCTGTATGTATTTTATATTTAAAAGAAAGTACCTACTACATAAAAAAAGGTTTAAAAATTTAACGAGTTTTGCCCAAAGCTGTGTTCTCTTTTCTTCGACAAGCTCACCAAGTAAAGATTATTGCCAGCCATTCCATAGACAAATTTTGAGTGGTATGTTAGTGTACAGAAAGCCAATTGGCATAAACAAATTGATAATGGCAATTGCTTCACATATATATTTTTATTACTAGTGTAATATCGAAAATTTAAGAAAAGTTCCCCGTTTTCGGAATTGGAGGGGCAGGAAATCCCAAAGCACCCTCTAAATTAGGCTTTGATTCCCTTAACGGCCTCTTCTGAACTGGCTTTTCCGTACCTTCAAGCTGCTGCCACGGGTTCAATATTGGTTTAACTTGCTGGAGAAAGTCTAGTAAAACACCATTTTGTGAGTTATTGGAATAAATCTTAGTATGTACATAGTGTATACTTTAAATGTAATTTTTTTTATTATATTAAAATCGGTTTAATAAAGTCACATACACTCGTTCGAACTTACCAATTTCTCTCAATTTGTTTTAATATCGCTTCATTTTCATACTTGGAGTTTGGAGATTAACTTAATGAAGTGGAGAATTCAGCGTTGCAACAAGTAGAAGATGAAAGAAAAAATATATTTCTTGGAGTGAGCTAAAACTGGTTTCCTTCAAGTAAAAAAAAATTACAATGGTTTGTTTCAAGTAACTCAAACAGCAGATATTTCGATTAAAAATTAGTTTGGTTCAAAACCGGTTTGCATTCATGCTTTTATAGCCAACAGGTCTCACCCGCTCTATAGAAAGAGTTACAAGTTACAAATCGCTGACAGAGTGCTTTCGTAAAGCCTAAAGCCGTTGTTCTTTCTGGTGGTATACAATTTTTTAAGGATTGGTCTTTTTTTATACTTATATATTCAAAAAATTAATAAGATTTCCTACATTTTCTAGGCAAAACTCAAAAAGTTAAAATGGTATGAGCAACGATTTCTTAACAAATTTATTTAGGCAACTTTTGGAAAATCGAAGCTCTCAAATAAGAAATCACTCTGGTTACATTTGATGCGGGAGGCAAACAACAATAATTTTATCTATTCGGCGCCAATTGTTGCCAGTGTGTAACCGCCTAACAGACTCGAGTTAATAAGCCAATTTTGTGATATTTCTTATGCGATTTCTATGAAACAGAGGTACATTTTTAGAAGGGTACTGAAAAAGATTTTTTTGTAGGGAACGTGAGGCAAAGTAATATCATAATATGATTTCATTAAAAGTTTATTTGAAGGTGTAAAATTGTTGACAGAAAGATGAAAAAATTATATCGGTTAAATGGCCACCTCTTGGGTTGATGCACGTTTTATGTCATTTTGGCTTTATTGCTTATTGTTAGTCAACTAAGTCTCTATCGGTCTTATATGTCCCATAAGTTAAAAATTGTTTTTTTTTTGTATCAAAACAACTTCGAAAAAAACTTAGAAATTCGTTTTTTTGTTCTTCTAGCCTGACATTGCCCTTAAATATTGTAAGCTATTTGCGATAAATAAGAATTGAATATTATATTATTTTAATTTAAAAATAAATACAGTTTTATAAATACTTATTTACATATAAAGACAATATGTATGGTAATAATTTTAGTTAATTCGTTTATAAACTAAATTTTTTCTACATTTTTATTGAATCATTTTTGTTTGTGTGTACTAATTAAATTGTAATAAAGTACCAAATAAGAAATATAAGAAAAAGTGTGCACAACTAAATAATGAAATTAATAAAGGCCAAAGGAATGGATACCGTGATGGTGTAGGAACGATTATTGCTATTATTGTAAACATTACCATACAAAATGTGGAAAAATTGTGAAATTTAGTTAAATTAGATAATTTGGATTTATTGTACATTGCATTGTTATTCAAGCAAAACTTTTCAATACAAATGTGAAAAATAACCATTATTGCCATGAAAGCAAATATCAGGTTATCTTTCATAAAAAGCGGCAACATACTAAATACGGTGACTTCCAAGAACCAAAATGTTAACAAAGGTTTTAGTCCAAATAAACACAATGCCGGCAGTGCAACCAAAAGTATAGACTTCTCATGTACCTAATTTGGTATGGTATGTAATTTTTAATATATATGTATCAGGAATTAGACAACTTACTTGAAAGGAAAATAGGAAAAAGGCCATGGCAGTGTTGGTAAGACAATAAAGAAATTTTTCTTTTCTTGTCGCTATGAACAATTTGATATTGATGGGGAGAACCGCAGCTACGGTGGTGCATAAGCATAATAAAGCCATTTGTTGATTGGATAAGTTTTGCCTGTAATAAAAAATTATTTTCCTATTTTATTATGGTCGGTTTCTTGTCTATTCTACTGTTAATAGGCCAACTATGCAACTTAAATTTAGAGTGTACTTGAAATTTTTAAATAAAACTTTTGCTACTTACTTTAATTTGTATATAACGTTAATTGCACACCAAACATTAGCAACTTTATCCTCGAATACACCGCGGCCAATAGGAAATAATCTATTTATGACAGTTGAGATGGAATGCCGTGAATTTATCCAAGGAATCCATAATGCGATGATTGTTAGTAGTACTAAACTTCCAATTATGATGAGTTTCTTAATTTTTTGAATAAAGCTATATCAAAAAAATATAAAAAAATTCATTCATTAATTCAATACAGTCATATTCAGCTGAACGCTTTATCTAAATTATTACCTTTTTTCTTCAAGACATACCCGAAGCAGGTATACAAAAACCGGCAATGCGTGGTACAATTCCATTTGTTTATAATTCAATGCTAGCGTAAAAAATAATGCAGCCCAATTATAATGATTACTTAGAATCGATGATATTGCGAGCGCTGCTAATCCAAGGGAAATGTTATTATATTGAAAATGCCCATTATCTATTAATATCTGGCCAGGATATATAATCATTAATAAGAATAATGGTATGACTGTCTGCAGGCGAAAAAACTTTTGTAAAGTTTTAGCTAGTATAAACATGGCCGGTATATATAGAAATATATCAGCAAGTAGCACAGTCAAACGCATAAAGCTTTTGTGTTCCTCCGATTCGATACCACGTGACTTTCCAAGTTCTACGAAACTTTCATTTGAACTTTTTCCAATTGCTCCTAGTATATAGCTATGATAAGCGGTCAAAGGTGGATAATCTAAGCCCCAGTACATTAAGTCATTTTCGGAAGAGTTTGTATACCATTCCTTTGCGGCTAGATTGATAGTCACTTCTTGCCAATGCCTCTGAGCTTCATAATCACCATACATTGGCGGCTTTGCTGCTCCAGAATATGAATGCAGCGATACGATTGCTCGTAAAGATATACCAACACAAATTGTTGTAAATATATCCACATCAACAAGGTTGAATTTCATTTTGTTAACATACTGAAATGAAACCTGTGGACCAACAAGTTGGGAGGAATAAATTGGAAACGGAACATATTGTAGTCATTAGAATTTTACATTGATTAAGGTATGAACAGAATAGCAACGTAACGACTAATATACGCGGCCACAATAACATCGCTGCGTAAATTGTTCGACTGCAAAGAATTGCGACGTAAAACGCGACGACATAAACAGTTACCACTGTGTTATTTCTATTTTGTGAAAATGATTGTTTGTAAATTAAAAATTATTATCTTTCAATTAAAAATTATTATTTTTCAATTAAAAATTATTATTTGTCAATTAGTGCGCGTAAATTTTTTTTAAATAATACAAATGTAGTCAAAAATTTACCGATTGAAAAGGAGATAGAGTTGGGGTTACCCAAAACATATTTTGTGCAATTAAAATTTCAGTACGATGAACGTTTTTAAAACGGGCTGGATAATTCCCTATTAATATTATCCTTTTTTTTAATTGCGTTGGCGCAAGTTGGTAAGGCTAACAGCAGTCAGCTCTTTGTACCTGGTCCTTCTAACCCCACTCGACAAGACTCCCTTTCCAGGTTGGAGAATGCTGTACTGACTGCTCGCGCGTTAGTGCCAATGATGTAAATATCATCAGCGTATTTAGCAGCATAGTTAGTTGTAGAAAATAGTGCCAGAGATGTCGATATACGCAGCTCGAATTATTTTCTTCAGAATAAGATTAAAGAAGTCGCACGATAGGGAATCACCTTATCTGAAACCTCTTTTGGTATCAAATAGCGCGGAGAGGTCTGTTCCAATTTTCACTCCGCTGTGTTGTTTTGTAAAGATATTGCGATGTACAGGTGATCCCTAATCGGGTGTCGATTTGTTTAATTAATATTAATTGAATAAATGTTTTCACTATAAGAATTTTACGATTCATGAGTAATAACACCACAGTATACAGTATGCCAGATAGCAAAAAGGCTTCTGAAGTCTTCTGAGATTTCACAATTATGACAATACGTTCGCTCGATAAATTTTGACAACAATTTTGTTATGCGTTTTTTCCCTTACCCCATTTTCGTCTGATGTACACATTTAAGTAAATAACATAACAACAAATAAACGTTTTGTATCTATTTAGATTTATTTTTTTATTTTCAAAATTAATTCTCAAAATTTTGTGTGGTTTAATAAAGTATTTAAGACACTAAATCTGAAAACTTGCATAAATTAAAACAAAATTCAAACAATTTAAAACTATTAAAATAGTTTTTTAATTTTAATAGTTTTTTGTTTTAATTAGTTTGTTTTAGTTGTTTATTTAAAAATGTAATTCTGAAATCAGTTCAAGACTTAAAAACAAAGTTTTTATGCTATCACTTAAATCCACACCGGTAAATTTTTCTAATAAAACATCAAATAAATTTTAAAGACTAGAAATTTCATCGTCTGTTTTGTTAACACAAATTTTCTACAAATGTTTTATGTATATGGTCCATAAATATTTGGTTGGGCTTTTGAAGCCTTGAACAACCTGATCATTCCTGGTATTTTTTCTATATTTTTATATTTTACTCGCTCTAACGGATTAATTTATTTTGTATTTATCTTTGGATTTACAATAAATTTGGGAGAAAATTGAGAGCAATTTTTAGATTGGGCAGAAGTCAGGGAAGGACAAAGAAGGCGTTTCTTCTATTTATTTCACTTTATTGATTTCACTATGATTCATAATTAATTTGTTAAAATAATTTATGAACGATTCGCTTCAAATTTATATTCAACAAATTTTCAACCATTTCTTCAAATGTAAAACATTTTCGTCATCACCGACCTCAAAAATAAAAATAGATCTAAATCGTCGGATGCTGCTATTGTTTTATTTATTATCAGAAGAAAATTATAGCAAATAACTATTTTATCTGAGCGTTTTCACCAAAATAAAATTTTTATCATTAAAAAAAATATATTTCTTCTTCTTTTAATGGGACAACAGCTCATGGAGGGCCTAGGCCAATCATTCGTATCCACTCATGTTGTGTCCGAACGGCGAAGTAAAAAGTTTTTCATTTGCAATTTTTACTCTTGTAGGTTTGCCATTGCCTGTAGAGTTGGTGCAGTGATGAAAATTTTTGTATTCTTTCAATTCAGACAGTTTTTTTAAGCGTACTTTTTTAGGGCGTGCAGTACAAAAGCATAGTGTTTTCCCGTTTTTATTTATATTATATTAATTAATATTAACTACTAAAAAAATATATGTTTTCAAAACATAATAGCATACTAGCTGGTTTTCGCCCAGCTTCGCTATCCGCCACTGTCAAACTACTTTATTGACATATCCTTCATTCTTTGTTTTAGCTTCACAAACGGAGAAAGGCGACACAATACCAACGTAGCCGACGGAGGCTTCTGCAAGTAAATTAATCAGCTGATATCTGTCACTCTCACACACTCTCAACGTAGAGCAAAAGTTAAGGAGTTCGCTTTCAAGCACACAATGGATTTCATGTGCCAGTAACTTTACGCCTTGTATTACATTAGCAAAAAGAAAAGTGTTACAACTACTATGGTCTACATTATCATAAAACGTTGCGTCTTTTCAATTTCAACTCAAGGGAACAAAATATTACTATACAAGAAATTGCTCATGTTTAATATACTTCTTTATTCAGTCCATCTATGAGTACAATTTTGATTGGTACAAACATAATACAATCTCATTTCTTCTTCTGCGCGCCTGGTCTGAGCTTGAAAGAAAACAGCTTCTCTGTGTGAACATTTAGGACACGCATGATCTTCCGTCCGAGGTAATGTTGGATCAGAAATTACATCCGGAACGATATGAGTTAGCTCACTGAAAAAAAAATTAATAAAATTATTTTCAAATTAAAGTAAGTTTTGGTCGATTTTTATACAAGTATATACAGTACTTTCAATAAGAAAGCAACCGGCTTTTTCGCATGAAATAATTTGAATATCAAGTAGGCCTTGATTTTCAAAAAACTTGATTTCATTGTAAATTTCGCAATGTAATTGTAGAAACAGTCCATTATAAGCTTTCGTCTCAAGAGCATATTTAAGGAATGAGTTCCGTATACGCGAAACGTTTTGAATCATTTTTCTTTTTTCCCATCCAAAAAAGATGTCCTTGAGTGTTTCGAAGTACTTTAAAAAGTCGAAGGCGTTTGTCCAGCATTGGAACCAACACTTTTTGGTGCACAAAAATGTGGGCGACTTGCCGAATAGCGGCATTTGCAGAGCTACCTCGAAGCAGGATTACTTGGTTATAAAGAGTATTTTCGATGCTAATCCAGTCATATCCTTGAAAGCAGCTAAACAAAAATTAGTTCGAAAGGGCATAAATGACTCTCTGAATACAATAAGAAACCGTTTGACCGTTTGTCATCCTTTTGGATGACAAACAGTATTAAGCGTGCTTGGTCCACTAAAGACGGTCCACTAAAATCCAGGAAAGGTTCATGTTTGGGGATGCTTCACAAAACAAGGATTTGGCAAATTAAGCATGTTCACGAGGAATTTGGATGCCAACTTCATGACCACGATATACCGTCGTGGACTTCTGCCATCAACGGATATGTGGTTTGGGGCAGGAAGCCGAGATTGAGTTCTTCAAGAGGACAACGACCCAAAACATCAGAGTCGCTTGTGTAGCAGTTGGAAAGAGGAAAACGGCATAACTTCATTGGATTGGCCCTCACAGTCACCAGATGCGAATCCGATCGAAAATGTTTGGGCTCTTATGAAGTTAAAACTACGTGGAAAAAAGATACGTTCAATAAATCATTTGAAACGGATTCTTAGGGTAATATGGCGAAGTTTAACACAGTCATATGCTGAAAAATTAGTCGATAGTATGCATTTCCGTTGTAATGAAATTACAAGGAATGTTGGTATTAATATATTTGCGCAATGAATAATTAATCATTTCAAGATGCTGTGGACTTTTTTTTAAGATACCTTCATTTTTTCAGCGACTTAAGCCGATTGCTTTCTTGTTGAAACTACTGCAAGCAATTCTCAAAATGTTATATAATATTATAGCAGAAAATTACATTTCCCAAGCTGAATTGCTGACCAAAGATTTGCATAGAGTGCTATAAATTGAAATTATAAATCATTATAAATATTGGGTCATATAAAAAGTATCCGCGGTTGGTACCCACAAATCTGTCATGTGCATATATGATGCTTAGTACCTCCGCTATATCCTGACAGCTTGCTTGTCGATCTTACTCCACCAGCTGCAAATTTTCATCGGCTTTTTTAGGAACTTTCAGTGCATCTTTGATATTGAAATTTCCGGAAAGGAATTGAACGAACCACTTCTGGGTCCGGCGTTCATTCACAGCATCCTCACAAATTTGTCGGCAATTTTGCCTTTTCTATATTAATAAAACATCACATAGCGTATTTCTTCAGATATTTCAGTCATTTTCAAATCAATGTAACTTTTTACACAAGCGACGAATTACACAACTGTCTTTACACAAAATATATCCTGAAATGTTACATTTAAAACATGTGTGCTTTTGACATGATTTGTGGGTACCAACACTAAAAACCGCAGGAACTTTTTATATGGCCCAATATTCATGGTGATCACCAACATTTATAAACAGCTACAAACAGCTTAAAATTCAGTTATTAGACCGCCCGAACAAATAAAGATTCGCGTAAAAATTTTAGCTAATAAATTTGCATTCGCGCAACCATTTACACCAGCCAAACATATGCTCCCAACAAACATCAGGAGCCATCTTGTTAGCTCGTCCGGTGTGGATGGCAAATTATGTTTCCAAACATCACTATAAATTTTTTGTAACCAATTACACTGCCTGAACAATGTTCCTTAGCATTTTGTAGCTAATACAATGTTCAACTCTTACACAGCTCGAACGAATGAAGAAACTTTCTTTCGTTCGCGGTGTCTAAATGCCGCGTTACGGTACGATTAAACTGGGTTTTCTAGAAATAAATACGCCGATTAACAATTTATTGTATTAGTATTGGCATGTCGCCGAACTGATCCAGTGCCAAGCGAAATGGCAACTAGTAACCAACTTGCATGTGATTATGAATGTAATCATGTTATATTTTGCAGCCTCAAATAACGTTTTAAACATTCATTAAATCTGTGGGCGTTCTTTGAGGCGGCCCGAAGAATAAGCGAGGAAAAGTCCTTCGAGATTTGTTGCTCTCCATTAAACACAATAAACATAAGTTATTCAACTTATTCAATGCCTACAACCAGGTACAGCAATGAAAATTTATAACTTTATATACTTACTCAATTTCGTGCATAATTTTGTTCACATATATGCAATTGGAATCAGCTTCTTGTTTGTAATCACAATTTCGGCAGGCGTATAATAGTACCTTGTTTTCTTTATCTTCTTTTGGATATAGCATGTTATTACTAATGAGAAAATAGATTATAAAATTATACTTTACAAAATATTAATAGCTATTACCATTCCTGACAAAATCGGATTCCTACAAATCCCGGTCCTTCAGTATTTCCATTGTCGAAAATTGAAGACATTTTCACAAAAACGCGTATTTATTCTCTTCGATTTGTAAGTTAAACCTAACAACTCCCAAATTTGTTTGCGTTGTGTGTGATTACTAGCTTCTATTTTTAATAGGGCTGGGAAAAGCATCGATAACTAACAATTATTTTCGATAGGTCGTGCACATTGCACATCCTGCGTCTACACTTGCCAATGTTGGTTTGCCAAAGAAGATTACTTATTAGCTGTGTGAATACCTAAAATTTTTCTATGTGACGTAGGCGTCCTGCCAATTGTCATGTCGTGTAAAGAAAAACAGTTTTTCTTATCTCTTTCTCTATTTTTCTTTCCCGAAATAGCCAGAAACGTCAAACATTGTGCTCTTATGTCAAATCGCTGGTAGACTCATGTGATCAAAATTGGCACAAAAATTGTGAGTGTGTTAGTATTCGTATGCCAGCATTAGCAGCTGTAAACGATGAGTTAGTATTAATAGTTCCTAGTAGAGATGTGAAACGATAAAATTTCTAAAACTGCAGATGGTTCGGTTTAAAAATTGTTTGGTTTAAAACTGGTTTACAGTGACTTCTTCTAGTTTTGCAAAAAAACATCGGTAACTATCGATAGTTGTGCTTTAAACCATTTTACCCAACTCTAATTTGTAAACACAATATGGATGTGCTCATTTTGATATTTACGGTATATCGGAATCACACAGGGTGTTCATAAAAACAATATACAATATAATAGCTGTTTCCTCTGGCGCGAAACCCGGCTTTAAAAAATGTTTGTACTGGAAATAATTAATCCTATATGCATATGCTTATATCAAGGAGATATCTAGCCTTGCGAAGAATTATAACCGGGGTAAAAAAGGTGTAGCTAAGTCATAGTTTTTAATTTTGACAGCCAACGTTGTGTTTATTTGTACTAAATGGCTCCATTTATGTTATTGTGAGTGTGGAAGATGGAAACTCAGGGAAAGAGTGACAGTAAAAACTTAAACAAAAGTTTGTATGAAATTTTTTCTAATTTAAACATTTTATTTTAACGGAAATATTTATTTGGAAAGCTTGTATTGTGATTATACGTAAACAAAAACTCTTCTCAGAAAAAAGTTTCTTTTTCGATTTTGGACTATTTTATATGGCAAAATTGTATATGTTTATTTTATAAATTTATTTAAATTTAAACTTAGTGATGATTTTATTGCGTGAAGTTCCGTGCTTTATTGCTGCTTGTGTGCGTTACACAATTGTATATATGTGCATACATATATTCTTTCTTCTTTTTGTCTTTTTACCACATTTATATATGTAGGTACCTATATAGTGGTAGTGCGTTGGACTGTTAAGCAGAGTCTTCGGGGTTCGAACCGTGGCACAATTTTTATACACGGCAATGGAAAACCTACAAGACTAAAAATTGCCATTTCACAACAATATTTTTACAACTATTATAAAATTATATGACATATGGCCTATATGACAATTTACGAGGCCTAAGGAATCACTTAATTGTTATTGCTATTATTAGTACAGTATATCATTCGTCTTTTGCAAGACTACCAAAACTCAAAAATCATAGATCTGAGAAAAACTAAGTTAAATTTTTCAATTTACTTATTACTCCATACAATTGATAACGACAAATACTTTTTTCCCGTGAAGAAACAGGCTCAAATAAACGTTAGGTTTGACAGAGAGAATAACAACAATGTATGTAGAACAGGCAAATCAGACTACCTTTTCGGAACCGTGGCTGGTTCTCTTTCTGGCAAACTTAACGTTCATTAAGACTGTTTAATTACATTAGACATACTCTAACAATATGAACTTGGCAAATTCAATTCAAATCCAAGGAAGTCATTTGAATGAAATAGTGCAAAGAGTGTACTTTCGAATAATAAAAACAATATTTGAAAAAAAATTATTTGTTTCTCATATGTACCAAAATCAAACTCTAAATTATAAATGGTCCACTCTCTACCCGACTTTTACCCACACCAATTTTTGCCCAATTTTTCTCACTGTGTTTTTGTTTTTTTTGGCGAGGGAGGGAGACGAAAGTGATCGAACGAGTCGCAATATACAGAATGCAAACTTGTATGTGTCATCTTTTTCTTCTTTTAATGGCACAACAGCCCATGGAGGGCCTAGGCCGAGCTTTTTGCATCCATTCATGTTATGCGTGTTATATCTCTACATGAGTGGACATCCCTACAGTTTAACCCCGAATCCGAATGGAGAAGTGAAAAACTTTTTTTGGAAGATTTTTACTCTTGTAGGTTTGCCATTGCCTGCCAAGATATGGTGCTGCGTTGAAAAACAGTTTTTTCTACTTTTTTTTACTTTGCCTGTGCCGAGATTCGAACCCCGGCCCGGACACTCTGAGTAACAGCCCAACAGCACCACTACGCTACAGCGACATTTGCAAACATTAAAAATGAATGTCAAACGAAGCAATACAAATTCATAGTCGGTGTGTGGCGTAGTGGTAATGCGTTGGACTGCTACGCAGAGTGTCCGGGGTTCAAATCTCGGCACAGGCAAAATAAAAAATAAAAAATATTGCCTCTTGGCAGGCAATGGCAAACCTACAAGAGTAAAAATTGCTATGAAAAGCTTTTCACTTGGCCGTTCGGATTCGGCATTAAACTGTAGGTCCCCTCCATTCATGTACAAATATAACACGCACAACATGAGTGGATGCGAAAAGCTCGGCCTAGGCCCTCCATGGGCTGTTGTACTATTAAAAGTAAAGTAAAGTAAGTAAAGTCGGTGTGTGTAACATATCTCGACCATGGAACAAAAGAACAAGAGAGAATATGGGATATCGGTGGGAAAAATCTGGCAAAAATCAGCGTGTTTATGAGCAGACTAAGTAATTAATCATTTAAAAAATAATAAATAAAACGAGTCCACAAAACGAAAACATTACGATTCAGAAAATTAAACTTGTATATTTATGTACATACATATTCGACAATTGGTATGATATAATTGTTTTTCAATTTAAATGACATAATATGAGTATATTCGTAGCAATACAAATTTACAGTGTTATTTTACTATTTATTTATCATTTTGACTAGAAACACTTAATACAAGTTTATGTGTTAATGAAATAATTTTAATTATATTTACAAAGTAACTAAGAGTATATTTTGTTTATAACTATCTTAATGTTAGTATAAATTAAGATTTCAATAGAGAGATCAACTTAAGAGCAAATGAAAAATATAAACTTTTACGAAATATGAATAATGAAAAAATATAAAAATTAAAAACAATTTTGTACAAGTTTTAGTATGTAAACAAAGTTTAAGGAAATAGATTTGGTATAATCTTAAAATATACAATATTGAGTTTCATTGAATTCATTCACGCATATCTCCTTGCAAATAGCTGCGCTTATTCATTATAACAAACATCGTCGTTTTTTATTTGTCGTCGTATTCTGTTGCGCCGTTCGAGGATTCGTCTTCAGTAGTTGTCTCTCCCCCCGATCGAAAACCAGTCTTGTCAGCGTCAGTTAAATTGTTTAAATCAGAACATCTTGCGCAGACTCCCTGTTGCATGGTGTTTGCTGTTGTAACAAATACCTTGCCGCATCGAACGCATTCATCTTGTGGATCACCTGAAGTTAAGAAATGGAAATTAATGCACCATTGAGAGAGACTAAGCTATATTAATACATTGGCAAAAATGTGGCATTTCAACTTACCTTCGTGTGTTTTCATGTGAGCTCGTAAATTGCACGCTAATGCGAACTTCTTGTTGCACAGTTCACAACCATGTGGCTTATCACCTGCAGTGGAAGGAAACCCAAGGTTTAGCAAACTTTTTTTTTCATAATAAAACTTCGCATATACATATATATGTACATACAATAAATATCTATGTATCGTGTGTGTGCATGTATAACAAACCTGTATGCAAGAATAGATGGTTTTTCAAATTCGTTTGTTTGGAGAATCCACGAAAACATATATGACATTTGAAAGGCCAAGAACCACTATGGACATACATGTGTGATTTCAAGTCGCCTGGCGTTGGAAATGATTTCACGCACAGATTACATTTGTGAGGTTTTTCCTAAAAATATTAAATTTTCTGTTTATTAATGTACCCGTAGGTATATACATATTAACAAATTCTTAATACAAATATAAAGCAAAAAGTATGAACGTAGTGCATGCATTTTAATCTAAAAAAATGTAAATAATAGTTTGAAACGATTCCTAGTATCTTTCGTAGATACGAAATATTGTACATATGAACTCTATACGCGTATGATTGTAAAAATTCATTGAGAAATTCTAGTTTTTTTTTTTGGATTAAGTCAACCTCCCAGCAAGGTATTGTTATGATGCTCAACAGTCACACTTTCATTCATTGAAGCAAAACAGAAGAGAGAAAGAAAGAAAATGAGAAACGAAACCATACAGTTTGATTAAGAAAAAATACCATGTACATATGTATAATGGTATTTTAAACCAACTACGGTATAGAGAGCTTTTGTCTGAGCGAAGGTTAACCGAAGCCAAAGTTCTTTTAAAGCCTTTGGAACTCAGAGATATTAGCAATGCCTCGGTTCAATTGTTTTTGGTTTTATCTGAAAAGCTGAATTATGCCTTGCCTCTGCAATTTTTAACCAATTACATATTATATGGTATTATTTGGTTGGCCAGTAACAATCACATTATTGGTGCTCACTTTAATCAAGGAATGGAGAATTTCTTTACTGCCACCACAAATCTCTATATGCTTGTACATTATATAAATTCGATTTTGTGGGCTAGGTTGTTGTTATTATAAATAAAATAGATATTAAAATCGGTATACATATGTGTGTATATGAGGTACAATGTTTCCAAATTGCCGACACAATCGCACGCTGAAGATTTCTTGTGCCGCAATCGAGATCAAAGCATTTTTCGTCAATAGCTTAACCGCCCTAGTATAGTACACAATCACACCGAATACAGAAGCGTTTTAAGCACGAATGAACACAGCATTGTTCCTTGCAGAATTATTGCAATATTTCTTTGGCAAGCTCTCTAAATGAAAAAGATGAACGGTATGCGTTAAAACTTGTTTCGGCGAATAGTAACTAAAGAAAACAATGCGGCACTCAAAGCATTTAGACTCTTATCGCTACGGCGGCAACATAAGAAGAGTGCATTTTCGAACAGAAGTTGTCAGGCGGCTTGTGGAACATATAAAATACATATTTTTAATTGCAGCAGAGCACTTGCTTCTATTTTAAAACTCTTGAATTTAATACTAAATAACTAATTAAATTTATTTAATTTTAAGTAAATAAAATATATTTACTTACATATGTAAGTATGTAAGTAAGTAGAAGAATATTTTTAATTTATTACTTGCAATATTATAATTTTTACGGTGTATACTTCTGCACCCTATGGTTTAAAGGGTGGTCCATCTAACATTTTATTTTGATAATGTCATTCGTATTATGACGGAAAATTTGTTTTATATTAGCAATTAACGAAATAGGTAGATATACCATACGTTTGAACAACGCAAATTGTGGATCAAATTGTGAAACTGGATATTTATTGGATAAAACAACACGTTTTCGTTCTCTTACAGCTCGCACAACTGAACAAAATTAATTTCTGCTGTTGCTTAGAGGAAGAAAGATGCGTTACAGTGCATGTTGAGCGTTACCCCACAAGGATAACTGATTATTTGTGGCTTATCTTAGAAGATATACAACTTTTGGTCCCAACAGCATGGCGCGCCGTGTCACACAAGTTGTACCACAAGCTATTATTTGCGCGGGAAATCGCGTTATTTGCCGTTTTGGAAATGTGTATTGGCCACCACGCATTAGCGATTTGACTCTGTTGGACTATTATTTGCGGAGAACCGTTAAAGATAAGTGTTATGCTAACCATCCAGCAACGATTGAGGCTCTTAAGGATGAAATTGGTGCAGCCATCGGTCAGGTACAGCTCCACACAATCGAAAATGTACAGAAAAGTTTGGTTAATCGTATGGGTTACTGCAAGGCCAGCTGAGGTAATCATTTGAATAAAATAGTATTCCATTATATTCCTGCGTATATAACTCTTTAATAAAATACTTATTTGAAGCAGTAGCTGCATAATTTGATCTGCATTTTTATAAACTTTGTAAACAAAATTTTGATTACGTACAGTAGGTGCTCACGCTACTAGAAAATACTAAAATTATAAATTTCTAAGCTTCCGTCTTGGCAAACAACGCATACATTTTGTTGTCCACGATTTCTCAAAGTATTCCAATGTCAAACTAATGGTATTTTCGTTAATTCACCACAACATTTTTTTTATCCAAATTGTTTTATATAAGCTAGAGGGTTGCATACAGCCACAAATAAAGCAGTGATGGTAAGTATGGGCAGCAATTAGCTCTGAAGGTCCTGGTCCTCTTAATTTTCTAGAAAGAACGATGAGCCAAGACAAATGTATTAAGACCCTGGATGAGGTTTTTGTTCCTGTGTGGCATTAAACATGATCAGTAAAGAGCCATATATTTTCTGCAAGACGGTGCACCATGCCACACCGCAAAATCTGTTAAAAATTACTTATTGTCTCAGAATATCACCAAGCTACCCTGGCCGGAAAATTCTCCGGGCTTAAACCAAATTGAGGATGTCTGGCAAACCCTCAAATTGCTTGTTTACCTCCGCCACAACATCCTCTCTAAAAACCAACATTATTGAGGAGTGCATTCAAAACTCAATATGCCCACACGTGTGGATGCTGTTATAAAGGCAAAGGGGAGCAATACATCCTACTAAGGAAGTTGAACGAAATTCACATTATACCTATAGACAAATTTAAATAAACCCTAAAATTTAATGTAAATTCAAATATTGGTATTATTTTCAAACTTTCTAATAGCGTGAGCACCTACAGTAAGTCTACCACTATTACAGATGGCCAGGAATATTTAACTAATTATATGTATGTAGTATACTCGTACTTATGTATGTACTAAGTATATTTATGTATTAACTTTGTACATATGTATTTAATTATATTAGAATAAACGTGTTTATACATAAGTTAAAATACTTAAACAACCGCCCTAATACACCTGCACTAACGTATATGTACAATAAATTAAAAATGATAAAATAAATCTGTAATAATAACACTTCTCGACTTTTATACTACATACGAGTAAGCACTGTGAAAATGAAATCAAGTTTATACACTTTTATGTCATGCTTATGTCTATCCAACACAGGCATGTAGGCATATAGGCATTCCTACATAAGTGTGTAAGAGTGTACATTTTTTTAAATACATAATTAAAACGAATTCATTTATTTCAATTTCGTTTCTATTTCACTCACCTTAATATGCGTCATTCGATGGTAGTACAGGTTCGAGCTGGCTGTAAATCGTTTGCCACACACATGACATTCATGAGGTTTCTCTCCGGAATGAATACGTCGGTGTGTATTTAAAGAACTGGAAGTACTAAAGCCTTTGCCACAAATCATGCAGACATGCGGTTTCTCCCCTGCAAAAGAAACATCAATAGTATTCTTGTCAGTACAAATATTTTATTTATTGTATGTATGGAAAGAAGTTTTTTTTAGATGCATAAGTTTTTGATTTTGATAGAAACATTTTAGAAGAATCTTGAATATTATTTTTACCTGTGTGCGTTCTCATATGTCGTTTAAGGAGACTCGGTCGATCAAATGCTTTTCCACAAACTTCACAGGGTAAAAGGGAACGTTCGCCACGCCCAACTCGTGAAGTTCTTTGAGGTGTTTGATATTTGGTTTTATTTATTATGCTTATTGAAGTGTTTATTATATGATCACTGGTATTTTCATTTAATGATAAAATTGATCCTGATGAATCACTCGAAATTGATTTGTGTTCATCTTCACTACTTGAAATTGGTGAAACTGGCAAAGATACTCGATGCAATAATGACATAGAGAGGTCTAAAGGATAATCTAAACATAGTAATATTTTTATCATTTTTCGTTAAAAAGAATAATGTTACAATGTACATATATAGGAAATCCAATACAATACTGATGTAAGCATACCTTCCAAAATAGAATCCATTGTTTGACGATATAAAGATGAACGCATACGCATGAAAAATAGTTCTTCTGGACGTTCGGGTAAATAGAAAACTACTAGCTCTTGGTGTTCGGTAACAGGTTTGACAACTTCATATATAGGTTCGCCTTTCACTTTTGTACACACCATATTCACATTGGAGTCATAAGCTTTTGAAACTCTCAAAAAGCGTATCCAGTTACAATGTCGTACACGTTTTCCAAATGTATAAGATATCTCATCATATAGTCCAAAACGGTATCGAACCTGTTAAATTGGAGCAATGATAAAGGATAAATTGCATAGATTATGATCTTAAGAAAAGACGAAAATATGTAGGTTTAGTAAAAGGTATTAACCCTAAACAAATATCTAACTTAAGCGAGAAAATTATTGAAGCCGTGAAGAAGAAATTAATAAACAATTTAATAATTTAATTAGGGTGGATTGATTTTTTGCCTTTAAAATGGTCATTTTTTTTCTTATGATTTTCAATCGAATTACACATTCATGCGTTTTCAAATTGTTTTACATTTTACTTTTTCACTTTGAAGAAACTTTTTCAGCTTATTGATTAAACGTTAACCGCCAAATCTCAAGGCAATGTCAAAATCAACTGACGGTATGTACATATGTGTGAGCAGTATGATTTGAATAGTAATAATAGTAATTTGAAATAATACCAAATTTAAATTTTAAACTTTAAAATGCACTTTAAACTACAAATCAATAATAAATAAAAAACATATATATTTTTGTTCAAGATCTTCTAAAAAATTAATGACCTCGTATATTATTTTACAAAATTTGTTGAAAATGTGCCACTACGTTTTCAATCATTTGAGTACCATCGAAAGTTTTAAAGCAGTACTGGTACTCATCGATGCTGCCATAATGATTGGAGAACTGCATTAAACATTTTATAGAGGGCTCACATAGCAGTTGTGCAACAGCAACTGTATGCTAAGACCATCCAATGACGCACTCAGCTAATTTATATGGGGTGCACAATAATAAAATGTTTTGCTTATTAAGTATTTATATTTCCTACGCCCAATTGTTACTCCAAATTATGTATTTCACTTTAGGATACTCATTGCTCTATTACTGTCAACTAAAAGCTATCTACATATGTACATATAAACAAGTGCAAAATGAAAAACATTCTTAACTCGTTTTAATAAATTCATAATACTCGTATTAAGTTAACAAGCTCAACGCTACTCGCAACGCATTCATTAGTTTGCATGTATGTAAATAAGATTAACTAAGTAAAATCCGGTTTTAAAACTTGACCCTTACACAATTGTTGTTGTTGCTGCTTATAGATAACAGTTTTGATTGATTATGTAGACTACATCTATAATTATAAAAATATACAATTCTTTATAATATCTGCAGAATATTGATATTGCTGAACAAATTTATATGTACTGACGGGTACAAAATTGGAAGGACATTGTAGTTTAAACTAAACTTAAATTTTTGTCTCCATTACATATGGCATATGTATGTATGTGTACAAAAGCTCCATTCGAAAAATAAAAAATATCGAAATTTTAACGACATCAAATCTGTAAATTTATTTCCATTTGGTAAATGTAATATTAAAAGATTCAAATTTTTTCGATTTTGCTTTGGATGTTTTGATATGATTCCGGTGCCATTGCTTTTTAAATTAAATTGGCTACATATGAAAACTTTCCTAGTGTTTGCAAAAATATTCGATTTTTGTTTCCATCCCTTTATGATAACACAAATATATGTAAGTATATGGTTTCTTGATTTGTTTTAAGGCAAACAACACACTGGGTATATCCTTTAGAATGAAAAGCTGCGCCTTGAAGAGAAAGGCTGTGAAGTGGCCATGGCATTGCCGGAAATCGAACTCGAGGCTCCAGATAAACGAGAAATCAGTGGACTCAAGTAACACTAAATTTTATCTTTTAGATTTAAATTTATCTTTTCGCAATTCAGTGTATTTCTGATTAACCTATTCGAATCCAAACCACAAAAATCAGCACTAAATTATATTTTTATTTCCTTGATTTCTAATTCTGTTTCAGCGACATACATACGTCCCCCCATTTTTGTCTCCGACTGTAAGTATATATCAACACTTGCACTGTACTCGTATTTTAGAACACCTTTATTATTGAACGGAAACAAGCAAGATGATGATCAGGTGCGGTATGTACTTGTACATACGAGTATGTCTTGTGTGGATATACAAATATGCGATAGTTACATGAAAAATCAAGTTTTCGTTGCGCCGAGAAAAAAAATTCATTTATTTATTTAATTCAGTAATTATAATCAGGTCTCTTAAGAAAAAAAGTTTCTTATACTTGAAGTTAATGTTTTAGTGTATGACAAATTACAAACCAATAAAGATCTGAAAGTGGGAAGCAGTAAACCAATTGTTTTAAAGGTAAAATAATAAAGACAATAAAATCTAGGGAAAAGATTAAGGTCCAGTCCAAATATCCGTTTGAGTGGTGATTCTATTTCCTTATTAAATTAATTAAAACCGAGTGTTTTGACACCACATTCTCACTTTCCAAGCTGTCAAAGAAGGGCTTACGTGTTATGACCCTGATGGGAACAGAGTAACTAGAGAGGAAGTGCACTATTTTCTCGGCACGTTATAACGTTATAGGTGTATTATTGCTAATAGGCTGGTGTATTATTCTGATGGTCGTATAATGACTCTTTTGCGGATCCTATTGATTGATCAGATGTTTTATTGCGTTCTATTCTGCTCAGGTGTGCAGGATTCAACATACTCCCTGCAGTATTACCATTAAACCTGATAGGACTTAGTCAATTATATAAAGCTAGTATATGTAGAACAAACTCTAGTGGCCAATTAACTTATAATTCCACAAAGCTACAGCACACTATTTAATCAATTAATTAAACGAATAACGACTAATCCGTATATCTTATGTTTTAATATGTACCAATATGGTCAAGGAAATTGAGATATTGACTGCACTCCAATCATTTTCGTATTAACGAATTCTTCTTTTTTGTCACTTTAACGACGGCATATCACTGGTGGTTACAATGCCAGCGTTAAAAAGTTTGAAGTTACTATTCCTCAAGGGTCTGCTTACCAAACAGTTGCATTCTTTAGAAATATCAAGTTCAACATTTCGCTTTTGAAATAAATTTTTTTCATATTTCGAAAAATAAATAGAACATTATACAATATTTGACAATCGGAACATTTTATTTCGATATTTAACATTACCTTTTTCCTTCCTATACATACGCAGTATTAGCAATTCGTAGAATATTTTATTCATGAAACCAAAAAAAAAAAAAAAAAAAAAAAAAGAAAAGGAACCACAAAGTCAACATTTAAATTGCATGACTAGAAGTTATGTGCACGAAAGGCACATAGTACAAGAAGCACTTACTCAAAACATCAAAGACTTTCGTCTTCACTAATCTTACGAAATCTCAACGAAGTTTATAATTTAAACTGTAATCAACTCATCATCAAGAACAACAGCAGCCTCTCCATCATTTCAATCATAACAAAAAAAATAATAATAATAAGAAGAATCATCATCGTAGTGGCTATTCACATTTATGGATAGCAACGAACATACGGTTTTAACATGTGTGTTAACTACCGAAAAAATCACAAAAAATGACTGGTGAAATTACCGAATTTAAAACGAAGGATTTTATGAACTTTTAATAGCGTTCAGTTGTAAGCATAATGTTCAAACATTTGTATACAGGTATATACCATGTATGTGGTGAATACATATATATTGGGTGTATGTATGTACATACATATATGCGTTTACTAGTTCTAAAGATGGAAATGGTAGTAATTTGGAAGAAAAATTATATCTTTTGTTATTTCCACAGAACACTCGAAGCGCCACAAAATACATACAAACGTATAACGATTTCCGCTAATTAATACTCGAATGTACACACAATATAACGATTTGAAATAATAACCAAGCGATCGGCACTAGAAGAAAATGAAACACATTTACATAACAGTAGATTTATTCTTTTTATATTATATTCTTCATGTTGCTACTTATATAAATATGTTTATATTAGTGATGGGGAGTATCGAGTACATCGGTATCGATACATTTAAGAGCCGTTACATTTTAGCCGATTTTATTTCTGGAAATAATACATATTTCAAAACAAAAAATTCAATCTGGCCAAACAAGTGTTTTTTTCAACTCAATTTTGGGAAACACATTTCTGGTCCTGATCCAATGCCGCCAAGACCAAACGTCTGCGAGCATAGCAGTTTCTTAAAGCCATTTGTTTTGATAAAGTTTCTCAGGCACATACCATTTGTCTGCTGAACAATCATCAGCATCGACAACAAGGTACACAATCGACGTAAGAGCGAACAAATGTGATATATGTATGATCACATTTTGATGTGCGGATTTCTAGGTGCGTCTTGAACACTAATCCAAAAACTTCTAGTGAGCATTTAGTTCAGCAATATTTGGTCGTACCCTTTGCCAAAAAGGTTGAAAAATCCGCTGGAATTTTGACAAATACACAACAACAAAAAAGTTCGGTGCAAGCAGGCCAGATAGCTAACCAAAGAAGAAACGACTATTACCTAAAAACTTAAATATGATCGATTCTGCAATTCGTTATACACTTTTTCGTTTTTATGTATGTTTGTAAATTAGCTATAAATTACCTGAAATGCTGAGAAACTTTTTTGTTTGTTTTGTTTTAATGAATTGAATTCAATGTAGTAACTTTAATTTACTACAATTCAACGTATTGAACTTACTGTTTATGGCTTGAAAATAAATTTTTAAAATTATCGATTCCATACTGAGTACAAGCATAGATTTGTTAATGAGAACTAAGTACTTTTTTGAGTACTTTTAAGTACACAAAATCGATACTTTCTAAAATCGAGAACTACCAATTCTTTTGAAAATGCAGTACTTTCTACTTTAAGTATCCATTCTTCCCAACACTAATAAATATTATATAGAAATGCATTTATTTATGTATTAGTTATTTATCCTTTACTAAAAGTAAATAGTCGTAAATTAATGATTACCTCTAATTGAAAAACATTTCGTTTTTCTAATCATCTGCCCGTTAGCACAAGTTCGGAATATAAATGAACCTTTCAAGTTAGATACTGCTAATCGACCGGGCCAATGGCCAGCCATAAGTTTTGCAACTGGGTCAATACTTTGATGATTGACAATTTATGTCGCTTTAATTCTAAAATAATTAACCGTTCATTGCAATGTATAGGTATATCTACTTATGAAGTACTGCCATATACTTACTGGTGAAAGGTTTTTATTCAATCCGATAACTGAAACGAGTATGAAATACTATTTATATGAGCCACCCAAAAGCCAAATCGATTAACTCCACTTTATGATTTTTTTTTAATTTCAATTCCCAAGCCCTTCATATACCCCTAAAATTTTTTATTCGGAACAACTTTCCATAATAATGAGGGTCAAGACCCATTACAAATAAAATATTATTGGCAATTGAAAAAAAATATATATGTATATATATGTTAGAAGCAATCTGATTTAGAGAGTTAATCAGATCTAATGCAAATCAGCCAGCGAACACTGTGGGTTAATGTTTAGGTACCATTGTATATTTTTCCGACATTTTTAACAATATGTATAAAATTCAACATAAATCGCATAATGGTCGCGAGAGAAATCAATAATTGAGAATAGGTAACAGAAACGTTTTTCTGTAAGGCTCTTTAAAACACACATTGTAATGTTACAGAAAAGGCAGAAATATATTAACAAAAAGATCTTACAGAAAAAACGAAATATTAAAGACAATCGGCACATGCCACTTAGCTCAGCACATTTGAAATATGTACACACTTATGTAAAGCGTTTTTCAATAATTTAAGTGTATAACCAAGATCTTTACGAAAAATTCGACACAATGTGGACTGAGAGATATAGTTGGGGCTCATTTGTATACTTACTCCTAGGACAAAGAAAATGAAACTCTAAAAATTCAAAATTATGCAACTGAAACTGCTAAAATGTGTTATTTACCATTTATGAACATTTTTAGAATATATTGTACCAAAACTGATACGGCGGAGCCTGGTCAGTTTTTTGTTTTTTATTAGTGTTTAGGAATATGAAGTATCAACCTTGAGCACTTGGCACAGACTCTGGAGGAGCAAATTACTTCTCTCACTTAGTCTTTAACACTTAGGATCCCAATTCTTGTAAACGGCGTGATATCGACTGAATTAGCTCATTTTGAACTGATGCACGTGCAGCTGCGATATTCTCGGTACTTCGACAGTTGCGGTGTCTCACTGGCACAGGAACACTCAATAGTGAATATGTCAACTCGAATTTATCCACTATAGCACAGTCCTTCTAGTGGGACGATTGTTACGACCAAATATAGGAGTAAGCGCTCCACCGACTGAGTCAAGTTGCGACCACCGACTCAGAATTCCGGTAGTAAATTTTAATCATTTCCGAACGTGTTGCTCCTTCGTAAACTTGAAAACATTTTGGCATTGCAAAATCAAAAAAAAAAAAATTTAATTAAGGGTGCGTTTGTATTTAAATACAAAATTCTTATGTCGCTATTGAAAAACCCTTTATACAGTAAAATATACAATATCATTCATCTTTTAGGTACAATCGGACTGAAAAAGTATTTGGGTAACTTCAAAAAATGTGAAATATCAACTCTGCTGTGAATTGCCTTGATTTGCATTCTGTGGGTTTTGGTTGCACAATTTTAGTAATAACATAAGCCACATGTTCACTTGGCCAGAAATTATAGGTTTTCGCGGGTCTAAGGAAATTTTCTCATGTCTAATAAGGTATATAAAGACTGGACAACAAAGAAATTTTAAAACTCTTTTCCTTAAGTTTGTTAAAATTGGTTCAAAGTCCAGACATTCAAAGAGTATCGAATCATCAACAAAAAAAAAAAAAAAACTTATGCTACCAGTAAATTGGATGAAAATATGCTGGATTATCGTTTTATTTTTTGTTGTTTATAGATTTAATCGTTTTAGCTTCTGAATGGCTCATATGTATATAGATTGGGCTTAATAGAGTAAAGATTTAAGACAAACCAAAAGTTCCAAATACAGCTTTAATTTTTTTAATTCGCTCTCGAATATCTTCAAAATTTACAGATATTCTTAGTAATTTCATAAAAATAAGTTGTTATTAAAAGCATATCTATCATGAAGATAAACACTGGTGTTCCTAAAAAATTTCAGAAAAACCAAGCAACATAATCTAAATTAAAATCTACTTATCATATGTTCGTCAGAAAATCTTTAAAGTTTTTATCTTCGAATTATTTGAGGGAATAAGTAACCTTTTTATGATATTGTTTACATTTAGATATTGTATGTAGATATTTAATTGAGATTAACAAGGGAGATTTTTGAGAAGCCATTTCTAACGGTCGCTTCAATAAAATCCTCTTCCACAATAGATATTCTAAGCTTTGTTAATGGAGTTAGCGTCTTTTGTCGTAAATTAGGGGATGGCATAAAATATTTTTTTTTGGTTGCCGTACCTGACAATTTGGGTCTCCACACTAAAAATTTAATCTTAACGATTTAAACATTTATAACTTGAATCGGATTTACTAAATGTTCAAGTTATAAAACTATTATATGAATAATACATTTTTAAAACTTAAATTACATTTTTTATATTACATACATATATTCACCAGAAACAAAAATATATTTTTCCTAAAAAATGGAAAATAGTTACACGCATTTAATATCGTTCGAAAATCTTGATGCATTTACTCGTATAAGTGAAAGTGTGATTTTATGCACAGCATTTTATGTATGTTTGTTTTTACCGCATACACGAGTCATATATGGATCAAATATGTGTTATTGCATTTGCTGTAATCACTAATATATTAAGTCACCTATCTGGTCTAGTTCAATGTTCGATCATGTTAAGTAATTTATGTTGAACGATGTGGTATTTTCATCGAAACTGCGTCCATTAAACTAATATTGAGAAACTCCTTATTTATGTTACATCTACGGATATACAAGTACATAATTATGTACATATGGTATGTATATACATTAATGTAAGCGGTGTACACACCATATATATGTATGTGTAAGTATATATGTTTGCATATAAATAAGTTCGCGTGGTTGTGTGTGTGTGCGTATGTAAATGCACTTGTTTGCAAAGATTTACAGTACTCGTGTTATGAGTTTTAAAAGAATTTTATTCGTTTTAATTTTCCTTAAAAAACAACGCCATTACAAATCAACTTGAACGGAAAAAGGAAATTATTGTCTTACTATTATTGTCTACTGATCATCTTTGTGGAGCTTTGTGAAAGTTTTACAGAATATTTGCATTAAAAGGGCAACATTTCTTAAATTTCTTGAAAACAGGGTGCGCCATCTGTTATGGTATGTCGGTATGTGAATATTGAATAACTTAAAAAAACATATGATATGCAGAGCATTGTGTTGATTGGAAGGAAGATTGATAGGTGGGAGGAAGAGGGAATGAGAATGAGAGAGGGAATGCAATCACAGGACACCGATAAACAGTTAGACAGCCTTGTGGAAAGTGAATGAACTTTTTTTAATATTTTTTTTTTAATCAATGTCGCCGAATCCGAACTATTGTATGTTTGCCATTGCCTGCCAAGAGGTGGTGCCTTGTGGAAAACCTGTTTTTTAACTTTCTTTTTGATTTATCTGTGCCGAGATCCAAACCCCGGACACTGCGTATTTTTTACTTTTTTTTTTATTGAAAAATGGCCCAATATTTTGGAGCAAACGCCGGCGAAAGCACTCACTTTTTGGTCATGAAATGGTGTTTCATGAATTCACAAATGCGGCGAGTGTGAAATGGGCCTCGTCGACCATTAAAATTTCCTTCCAAAAATCAGGTTTAGTGTCAACCTTTCGAGCGACTGTTTGGCTGTATTCCAAGCGACGTGGGCGGTCTGTCTACGATTCCCGTTGCTCCGTGCTCAACAAAATTCGTCAGACGGTTCTATTTCGGCACATTGTTTTGGCGTGAAGCGATTCATGCTTAAAATTGCACTGAATTTACGTTTAAAAAACATGTTTACTCAGGTCAATCGGTTGATAAATGTTACAATTATTCAATGCTTACATACGGACATAAAAGATGGTGCTCCCTGTACATATCAAAGATAAAATTTTATTCATGAGGTAATAACAATGGTCTAAAGATACCCTTAACCTCAATAAACATTAACTTCCCTCAAAAGAAATCGACAAATCAACAAGCACAATTTGCTTACAAAAAATATCTATTTATATTTAGTGTTAAAATTCAAAATTGTGCATTTCTTAATAAACAGTGTAGAAGAGTAAATCGTATCCCTCAAAGGTATCACGAGTTCAAAGGCTCAGGGAAGTTTTATTTTTTTCTGCCTTCTACGATTGTTTATTTGTGTATTGTTTTGTGTATTCTATTTGTACAGGGTGGACTATTTATAATTTGTTATTATTATTCGAAAGTAGAAACCTTTCGGCTGGCCTTGCGGTAGCCGGTAGCCTATACGATCGATATATATACCAAAATTAAATTCCAAATTATAAATGGTCCACCATGTATATGAAATTCTCTTCAAATAACAAAATACAAGAATATAGACAACAGCCCTATTCACGATGTCATGTATTTAGACTTGCATTGTGTATTTTTAATAAAGTTGTCATAAAATGTACTATGAATGTTATGTATGTGTATGTTACTCTTAAATTTATCAAAAAAGCACGATACAAAACCAAATACATCACATCGTGAATAGGGCAAGTATTTCAAAAGAATACTGCCTCAATCAATTTTCAGACAAATAATGTATAGACTAATCTGATAAGTAAGTATAAGGTGTGTATAATAATCGGATTAATAGACCATTTTGAGAATTTTACTTACATAGAAATGTGCATACTTTGATAGAGATCAACAACTTGGATGGTTGTAAAGACAACTTAAAATCAAACTGACAATCAATTTCTTCAATCCATAATTGGTAATTATATAGAAGGTACTACAAACTTTGAAGACTTCTCATATCAGGATAAAATTAGGTATTATCATTTAGTTATCGCAAACAGTGATACTATGTATTCTAACAAGAAATTTGTGACTACTACCGATCAGCGGCTAGCGAGCTATCATGAAAATCAGCCTTTGACACAATAGTCACAATTACCAATTTATTCTGGGCCGATACTAATCAGTGAATTGTATTACATTGGTATGTTATTTGGTTGCCGTGGCGTAGTTGGTCGTACGTTGGTCGGCATGCTACGCAGAGTCGGCACAGGTAAAACCACAAAGTAAAAAAAAACTATTTTTCTAAAATGCACCACCTCTTGGCAGGCAATGGCAAACCTACAAGATTAAAAATTGTCTATGAAAAGCATTTCACTTCACCGTTCGGATTCGGCATACAACTAACTGTAGGTCTCTTCCATTCATGTATAAATATAACACGCACAATATGACTGGATGCAAAAAGCTCGGCCTAGGTCCTCCATGAGCTCTTGTGCCATTAAAAGAAGAAAGAAAGTAAGTTATCATCGTTTTAAAAATTAGCCAATACGGGCTTATTGCAGTGTTTAAACATAAGTATTATTCCAATAAAGATTTCTATGATTTCCAGAATGTATTGCTTTACAATGTTAGTATTAGGATAGTGCGAATAATGAAAATGCAAATACGAATAATAAGTTTGCGAATGTGAACGTAAAAGCGAATATTTTTTTTCATAAAATAAACGACAAAAAATTCTAAAACAAAAAAATTAACAAGGCAAAAACTTAAAAAAAGACAACCTTAATTATTAATTAATTTCAGTGATGCCAACTTTTATCCTTTTTTTTCAAACATCGAAAAATTATTTACAGAAATTATTCGCATAAAAATGTACGAATGCGATACCGAATGCGAATATTGAAACTTATTGCAAATTATTCACACAACTCGAGAAGTTAGTATCACAGTTTGCTGCGATCTAAGATATACTTAGTTTGTTCCATAGTGAATAGAGATAATTTCTATTGATCCAGTAATGGCTTACGGTCACCGTCCGATTGTTGGCAGTCTGTTGGCGCTGTAACTGTTTTACAACCTCGACCAGTATCTATTAGTTTTATACTTACTTTTAATGGAACAACAGCCCATGGAGGGCCTAGGCCGAGCTTTTCGCATCCACTCATGTTGTGCGTGTAATATTTGTACATGAATAGAAGCGAACTACAGTTTAATGCCAAATCCGAACGGCGAAGTGAAAAGCTTTTCACAGCAATTTTTACTTTTGTAGGTTTGCCATTGCCTGCCAAAAGGTAGTGCCGTGTAGAGAAATTATTTTTTCTACTTTTTTAATTTTTTATTTTGCCTGTGCCGAGATTCGAACCCCGGACACTCTACGTAGCAGTCCAACGCATTACCACTACGCCACAGCAACCTACTGAGTTTCATACTTATAAAACTTTAATCGGATGAATTTCATTATATTGGTAAATGATTGCCGCTGCTGAATTGAGCATATCGTTGCAGTATTGATCAGCTTTACATTGGCAGTTAACGGCTGCCTACGTATATCGTCGCCGCGATCACTCGACTTCGTTTATCAAAAAGGACTCAGAATACCTTGAGTAACCACAAATAATTACAATTAATAGAAAATTTTAAATAATTTGCTTCCCCATAACAAGTCTTCCCTCTTATTTAAATACCTGCATGTTAGTACCCGTAGATACTCGTATCTGTGAGTATTACTGCTCATACACACATACATAGTTACATATATATGTATATGTATATTCCAAAACTATCCACGGAAGTAATGTCTCAAAATGGGGGAGACAACTTAAATACTAAAGTGTTGTATTGTATCGTAGTAGAGCAGCTCTGTGGTTCTAGAGATGGTAATAATTATTGTAAAATTCTCACAGTTATGAATGCATACATATATTAAAGTCACTCTCCCATAACGGTGGGAAAATCTTCAAGAAATTCCCAAGCCGTCTTAAGATCTCATGTTTTCTTAATGCCTCAACTAACATTTAAAATGTTTCTTTTACACTTCGTGCACATGCAAAAGGTAGGGTGGGTTGACCGACGGTTGAATTTTAACAGCATTTTACCCTACACAATTTAGTGGTTGTGCTTACAAAGCGTGAACTTCTATTTTGAAGAATAATACATCATTGCTTGTGGAATTGTTAGGCACTTCCTCTACACAATTGTTATAGTACCCGTTTAAAGCAATTATGCTCATCTGATGAAATTGCATGCCACCAGTTGATATAAATCGCAATTAATAAAATAGCGTGGGAATTTTCCCACGTATATAGAATTTTGCTTCGTTTTTGCTTTTCCTATTTTCATTAGTAATGGGATGGGATATATTTTAAGATGGAGAAAAATCATTTTTTGACTAATAGATGTTATGTATAGATATTACTTATATACATTATTCCAGTCTTTGTTTTGTTTTGTGTATATGAAAATGTGAAATATTATAAATTTAAGAAGTATTTTTTGCCTATATTTGAACCTATAAATTAATGTAAAATTCTATGGTATTTGTTTGTTGAAGTTTAATTTGATTACAATAGTATTCAATGTAAAAATTTAGATTTTATCAATATTTTAGAATTTACAAATCTATAGTAACATATAATAAGTTGTGCATATGAATAAGAAATTTGCAAAAAGTGTTATGTGATAAAGGTCCCTTCTAATCTTAACCCTTAAAATTTCCATAAACTACAAAAGTAACATACACTTACAAATGAAATTAGAATAAAAGGTTGACTTACATCTTCGTCATCAAGATATTTGAATGTATCCAATTTATCCAAACGAATTGTACCTTGAAACGGATAAAAGAGTGATCCTTGCGCAATATTCGATGTTGTCCACACAGTAATGTCGGCTTCATTATTACTAGTCAATGAAGTTTTGGCTAACGAAAACTCTTGCGGTATTAATACGCACGTTTCCATATTTATAAAACAGTTTATGATTTTGTAGTCTCAGTAAAGTATATAAACTATGTTTACAATATATAATATTTGCAAACTTTAAATTTTCTTAAATAAAAAACAAAACAATAAAGGAATTTTGTTTTTTTAACTTTGTTTATACTCTCAAACGCGATCAGTAAAAACGATTTCGTTCACTCTCTTTCACAAAGACATTTCAAAAAGAGGACCCATTTCCTTCAATGCTCGACTAATACTGTCTGATCAGGATTGTCCGTACTAACCATGACCTTCTAAAAGAAATAGCGCACACACTTGATACACCACACTAACTGCAAGACCGAAAAAATTAAGAGCCACTCAGGCAAGCTCATTTAGCTCAACGCTCCAATACGTTACCAAAAACAAGATCAACATTACACAACGTTAATTTAATCGATTGATCGCATATACCTATTTACAGGTAGCGGCTTGACTTTTCGCCAAGACAATTGTAAAGCAGCTTAAGAAAACAACGCTGAGTATTGCCGTCACCTGTTGCCTTGTTTGGTGTATGGTGTATGTATGTTTTTGTTGTTGCTCTTATTGCTGTAGTTACTGCTGTTGTTGTTATTGTTTTTGTTGTTTAGTTTTTTCTTTAAGACGTTAAGTGTTTACCTGAGCAACTTTTTGAATGAAATCAAGTAGGAAACCCACACATACCAGTTTATGAATGCTCTCTTGAGTCAGTTGAGTGTGTTTTGAGCCAAAAGACGGCAAATAAGTTGAGATAATGTTCAAAGCGTCTCCACGCGTTTGAAGGCAAAACAACCTGTTTACTACGACCCATTCATAATTTTCGATTGAATCGTTTCCATTCTAGAGAGTACACATATTAAAGTTCCATAAGTTCTGTTGAGTGAAAAAAAAACAAAAAAGAAATAAGAAAAGTATTCTGGATTTTCCAAGTGAATGCATCTCTTTCATTGTTAAGAAAAAATTAACTCCGCCCTTTATTCTACAGACGTTAGCGTATGTTACTTCATTATTTCAATACAATTTTGAATTTTATTTATACGTTAACAACCAGTTTAAAAAGAACTGTATTTTCAATCTGCCATAAACTGATTAATTTAAGCTGCATGATATCCAAGCGAATACTAATGATATTATTTGCAGTCCTCCGAAAATATTGAGAAGCCGAATTCCTTCGGCAGTTTATCCGCTTAATAATAGCAATTTAAAATATTTCACACAGCACCATCTCTGGGCTGGTAATGGGAAGTCAATAAGAAAGCTTTTCATTTTCGGACCGTCATAAAGCTTTCCCTTCTATTTGTATTGGTCAGGGCACTCTCCTAGGATTTTGTGGCATAATAGGAAAATAGTAAATGGCGGATTCAAGATGGGGCTTTATAATAAAATACCTTATTTTTTTCTAATTAAAAAAAAATCATAGCAATCAGTTTTCGCAATTCATCGTGCTTCTTGAATCAGTTAGTAAATGTATAAATAGATCTTTAATAGCCTTGTTGTTGAGCGATAGGTTCAACGTTCAAACTTCAAACTTCCAAAATAACTTTTCTTCTTAATACTTATAATATTTTTAAATTGATACTATTAACCAATTAGGTAAAATATTTATTTACATGTTCACTATTTATTTATATAGTTTTATTATCATTAATTTGGTCGCAGTGGCGTAGTGGTAATGCGTTGGACTGCCACACAGAGTGTCCGGGATTCAAATTTTGGCACAGGCAAAATAAAAAATAAAAAAAGGAGAAAAAATAATTTTTCTACACGGCACCACCTCTTGGCAGTCAATGGCAAACCTACAAGAGTAAAAAATTGCCCTTGAAAAGCCTTTCACTTCGCCGTTCGCATTCGGCATTAAACTGAAGGTCCATTCCATGCATGTACAAATATAACACGCACAACATGAGTGGATGCGAAAAGCTCGGCCTAGGCCCTCCATGGGCTGTTGTGCCATTAAAAGTAAGTAAAAAAGTAAGTATTATTAATTTAAACCAACATTTACGCAAATTCAAATTTCACGTAATACTTATTTTTATTAGAATTCTTGTATTTTTTTTATATGCAAGCCTGTCAAATTTTTTTTTCATTTTACAACTCGTGGGGTACGTGGATCGAAGCTGCTGTATGTGTCTCTTCAAACTATAACAACATTTCTACATTTATAGCTAACTAAACTAGATCCAAACGAAAGAGGCGATTGTCAATTCTAAAACAAAAAAAAAACAAAAATTAGTTGGCTCTTATTAAATACTAAATAAACTTTGCTCACATATCAGTGACTACTAAGGTCGTGGTTATATTGAAATTTTGCTCGGCGAACGCCATGTAATTGTTGTTGCGCCAAACACGATATGCTGGATGTATCACACATCGATAAACTACGGCATAAACAGCTTGAAGGAAAAAGGTATGCATTTGGGTAATCAATTCAAGAAATCGAATCAATCAAAGAAAGCTTGAAATTAATTCCGGAATAAGAAGAATTTTTTGCATATTTTTTAATTATTTGCATAAAAAAAAATAATGGCTTACGAACTCTGACGAAAACAACCTAGTATTGTATTTTGGTTAGCCCTTTTGATGACTGTATAGGTATAAAAGTTTTTTAAACTACCATTTCTACCATTTCTTTGTAATCTATTGAAGATAGACTTGCTGGCACAAAGAGTGTGGTTTCGGGCGACTGTAGTATGCAGTTGATAATACCAATATTGTAGAACAAAGTGGTTGAAGTGGGTATTGAAATTAACAGCCTTACTTTTGGTTGGATAATGCAGAAGGTGGCTTAATAATAGCCGAATAATGGGGCATTTGATCATGGGAACTAAAATTCAAATAAACCTTCCACATAATGTACCAGAAGTTTTATATCTATGTATATATTAAATGAAGGGAAGGGAGAAGAATGTAGCCAAGTTATTCCGTAACACTTGCCTAGTGTTGTTGGCAGAATTCTTTGAAAACAGAATAAATAAATTTAGCAAGTGTTTTAAGAGAAGAAACAAAAACACTCAGTTTTAAGAAGCTGCTACGAGGTCACCTTAATCCTACGAAACCGATAACGGAACATTTCCTGTTGAGAAGGACAGAAATGGAAAGAACAACAGTTTTGTACCGAATTCAATTTGCAAAGTTGTGATAGGAAATGTGTACATATCTATTTCTAAGCATTTTGAAGAGGAGCTCAACATTGAATTTCTATCTAAGATAAAGTTACCATGCGTGCATGTACTTATTGTACAGCATTTTCATCCAATGTATGTACAGTATTAAATTTTTTATCCCCAAAACATTTTGTAATGTCATGTTGTCCATTAAACTCAAAAATTTATTGATTTCTAATACACTTTATTTGTACTAGTGTCACATGTCATAATTTTCCGCCTTTTTGTATGAACACAAATATTGAAATGTGAGTGGAAATTGAATTGTGCCCAAAAATAATTGGCTGCAAGGACTCCTCGACGTCTTCGGTTATAAACCACATAAAAATTTAGAACTAGAATTTAAATCTTCAAACCAAATTACAGATAAATCTATTCAAAATATATATGGAAATGTGAAACTTCTTAATTTTTTACTATTATTTCGTATGTTAATTAGCTTGCGATTGAACTCAAATCACATTGATTTATACATATGTAAATAAGTATGTATATGTACATATGTTTACCAATGAATACATGAGAAAAAGCTGAGAGGATTTTTCAATCATTTTGACAAGATGATGCTCACAGTTTTACTATTGCCTCACTCTTTGCGAAACTACTTCAAATTATACTCCCCAAGAGAAGAAGTGGGATAGCAGCTGTGATTTATAATCAACTGTTGGGCATCAGATTGTCAAAATTTCTAAAAAATAAGACTCTCAGTATTTCTCATTACCTGGTCTTACACGATCAGTACTACTGACAGTCTTAATACTAGCTTCAGTAATTTTTCGAACAAAATCTAACCCTACACGATCAGTATTTTCTCCATTGCTCTTTACGCTTTGAAAAAAAAAATACACTTTATGCTTTTAGTTTTTGCGATCATAATTGCGACAATTTACTTTACTTACTTACTTTTAATGGCACAACAGCCCATGGAGAGCCTAGGCCGAGCTTTTTCGCATCCACTCATGTTGTGCGTGTTATATTTGTACATGAATGGAAGGGACCTACAGTTTAATGCCGAATCCGAACGGCGAATTGAAAAGCTTTTCATAGCAATTTTTACTCTTGTAGGTTTGCCATTGCCTGCCAAGAGGTGGTGCCGTGTAGAAAAATTATTTTTTCCTGCTTTTTTTTTTGATTTTGCCTGTGCCGAGATTCGAACCCCGGACATTCTGCGTAGCAGCCCAACACACTACCACTACGCCACAGCGACCACTTTTGCGTTGGCTTTCTACGCAGAGTGTCCTATGTTCACATCTCGGCAAAATCAAAAAGTATAAAAGACAATTTTTCCACACGGCACCACCTCTTGGCAGGCAATGGCAAACCTACAGAGTAAAAATTGCCTATGAAAAGCTTTTCAGTTCGCCGTTCTGATTCGACATAAATAAATAAAATCCATTCATGTACAAATATAACACGCACAATATGAACGGATGCGAAAAGCTCCGCCTAGGCCCTAATGGGCAGTTATGCCATTAAAAGAAGAAGAAGACAGAAAATCTGGAATTCCATCAGTATTTGGAATGAAGGAAGGTATTTCCTTACACGATCAGTACTGGTATTTTAAAATACTGACAGCTATAATACTAATTGATATTTAAATAAAACTGTTAAAAATATGACGATTTATTTATAAAGGAACAAAAAGAACCCGGTTTATCCGGTTAACCGGCTTTTTGGTCAAGTAAGTATTCGGAAACCATTTTTCGAATAATGGTACTATTCGATAATCTGTTAATTGATTATGAATAAAAGTTGGCCACCTTTATTAATATATTTAATATTTTCTGATTCAAAAATGTATCAGGTGAGCTAGTTTTCAAATTGAATAGTCAACATAACTACGCATCCTTTTTGAATATTACAATGAATACATACGAAAAGACATGAGGAAATTAAAAACTATTGCTCTTATTTCATTGATCATTTGAGTACTCATCAAAATATTCTTTTGGACAAAATATGTATTTAGAATGAAAAAAATATTCTTCAACAATAATATTTCGACTGAAGTACCGCGTTCCCCACAATCATAAATTTACACGCAATGCACCGCAAAATTGCTGTAAATCATCTATGAAAGAAAGGCATTACCTGAACTTCCACATGCTTTGTATATAGGTAGTTAGTTTATAAAATATAAATGTATATACATATACATATTGTTTTGAATTCAATTATTATTTATTATAAGAACTGCTTCTTCCGAGAAATTAAATTTTTTAAAACACCAGTTTCTTTTTGGCAAAATTTCTGTTATATTTTCGCCAATAGTGGAAATTGCAGTTTATAGAAAGGAAATTAAACTCTCATAAATAAATTTGCTTAGTCAAAACTTGAAAGCTCTTGAATTAAGAATTTAGTGATTTTCAATAACCTTCATTGAGAAGAGAAAAAACATATGTATGATTTTCTACTAGGTAATATTTCTAGAATTATTAAACCGTATAACTTTAGTCTCCATACTCTTGTATCTTCTCCATAGGATATACTCATACTTTTCAGTGGAAACAGGTTGAATGAAGGAAACATTTGTTTACGCTTTACTTTGACCCAAACGTAAGGAGTACTTACAAACGACTTTACTTTAAAAGTAAAAAAATATTTCATTTGTTTTCGCGTCTTAAACGGTTAAACACAAATTTAAAATCTTCAATATGTTCGATATTTGTAATAAATTATTAAAAATAAAATTTAATAATATTAAATAAAATTTATAAAGAAGAAAATAAGAAAAATAAATTTTTTCCAGCATTGAAGCTGGATTATATAGTCCATAGGATTATATATGTAGTTATATAGCATTATATAGTCAGGGCTAAATACATAAACATAGCACAAACAAGCAGAGGCATAGGCAGAGAACATAATCTGTTCTCTGATTATAGCGCTTTAGCGCTTTACCATTTTTTGGTTTAATTTGCATATGTACTATATATAGGTGGATGAAATACTATTCAAGTTAGAAAGTGAAGAGTTTCCGGAACGTTTATACTAGGTTTTATGTATGTAAGTATCGTATCCTCATGTACCAGATATTAAAAAAGAAGAAGAGATGAGAAAAGGGAATTTTCGATTTGAATGTCACAATGCTTGGATTAGGTATTTTTGCGAAGTTTGTTTAATTTATTCAATCTTATGGTGAACAAAATAGTTTGGAAAGACATTTTTCTCTCAAAGCGTTTATGCTGTTTGAGTTCACATTTAGTTTATAAAGTATATGTTAAACGAGTCAATTGACGTCATTGAGACGTTGATTGGTTGATTAGGGTGGCTGACCTACAACAGACCATATGTGGGTCAGAATTATCGCTCTATGTTACTCGCCGAACATTGAATAGATGGTAATTATTTAAACCACCCCGTGGAATTTAGGTATATTGGTAGGTTCTTTGAACTAACTACCGAGCAATTGGACAAGTTATCGAATATATACGTTCCTAGGAACAGAAATCTTGTCCTTACCAAGGCTGGGCATTCTAGCGAGACTACCCCCGTTATATGAAGGCCATGTCACTTACGAGATAACACATGATGTTATTTATTTTCACCTCCGATTAGCCAGTTGAAAACAGTGCTTCTACATGCACAAGATACATGCTTCTTTTGAAGTATGTTGTGCAAATCTCGGTACCGGCAAAATCAAAAACTAGAAGAAACTATTTTTCTACACTGAAGACAGGGAATGGCAAACCTACAAGAGTAAAAATTGCCTAAGAAACGCTTTTCACTTCGCACTTTGTATTCGGCATAAAACTGTAGGTCCCTTCCATTCATGTGCAGATAAAACACGCACAACATGAACGGATGCGAAAAGCTCAACCTAGGCCCTCCATAGTCTGTTGTGCCATTAAAAGAAAAGAAGGAAAGCAGTTTTGAGCTTATTACAACTCTGCGCAACCCTTCTTCTGAATTTTGTAAATGTGGTCAGAATGCTGTAAACGGTGATATTTTTAAATTACTCGTATTTTGCAACATTTTACTAAGGCAAGATGAATTTTGTGAATATAAAAGTTCTTATGAAGTATTGTTTATGAATTTGTCTAAGCTTCTATATTCAACTCTAACTTAAACAATTGCACTAGTACTAAAAATATAAGCATAGATTTTATTGGCAAGTCAAACAACTCTTATGCTCAATCATTGTCTTCTCATTGGTCGACGGTATTTTAATATAAATATAGTATAATACCCATACTGTGTACACATAAATATATTTTTGCTCTTTGTTAGCGTAAGACACTCACTTTCATTATTTGGTATAAGGTTGAAGTAACGTTTGCTTTAGTCTGAAACGATTTTTGGTAAACAAAAGGTAAGCAACAAATATAACTGCGGATACGGTCACATATGTATACATACCATGTATACATGTCTGTAAGTCAGAGTATATAAGTATGTAGTATTTGGGTACACACAATAATTTGTAAGTATATATGTATGTATGTACAAAAGTAACGCCTTTTAATATACCTAAGTAAGAGTAATCAATTCAAGTTCAAAAAAAAAAAAAACAAACAAACTAGCCAAAATAATGTAAACACCTGAAACTGTCCAAGGAATTTGATTGCTTTTGTATTTAAGTATGTACATTCATACTTATACATTACATACTTATCATTATATGAAAATATGTTAAGATATAAAAAAAAATCATAGAAATAAATTAATATTTAATAACTAATTGTAAATAAATATTTCATTATCACTAAAATGGATATTTGTAATCATATTTTAATTTTTCATGCTCATGGTCATTAATTTATTATGATTTAATACAAAAGGAAGCAATTAAATATCAATGCAGATTACCCTGGACAACCGATAGTAAAACTTTTTACCCCACAAAGTGTAACAAAATAATGTTCAAGATTCGGTAGAAGAGAAGTGCCTTCCACACAATTTGTGGATCAATTTGTGAAACATGTCCGTGAAACTGTTTATATATTGGATAAAACAACACGTTTTCGTACAGTGAGCACAAGCGAAAAAGCTGCTCCTGCTGCTGCCCAGAGGAAGAAAGATGCGTCACAGTGAATGCTGTGTGCTACCGCACAATGATAACTGATCAGGCGTGGGAAGTTTGAAAATCGCTTTATTAGACGTTAAATAACCAAATTGTTCTGGAGCGCTATCTAGAGCTCAATTGCCGGCAAAATAGAAAAAGAAGTTGTTAAAAACACGTGTAACAAAACTTAAGATATGATGCGACATTTATAATTGTTTATTTGTTTATTTATTTATTTATAAATAGAAAATTAAATTTTTTCGGCTCCATTTATAATTAGATTAGATATTAAAATTTAAATTTAAAGGAAAAGATCTTTACCGTGTGGAAATGAACCTTGGATATTATTAACCTATTATAAAGAGCATGTGGCCTCCGCGGCTGCCGCATACATATAGTAATCTTGAGGTCCAATTTTCACACACTCTTCGAAGTAAATCAGCCAATAACGCGTCGAATGTTGGGTTCCAAGCGCTCAATTGTTTCTGGTTTATCGGCGTAGACATGCGACTTTACATATCCCCAAAGAAAATAATCTAATAACTTCAAATCGCACGAACGAGGTGACTAGTTAACAGGTCCATTTCGTAAAATTAATCGTTCATCAAATAGTTCTTTCAGTAAATTAACTGCCCTGTGTGGCATGTGGCGTTGTCCTACTGGAAACACATGTCTGCAATATCAATGCCTTCCAATTGAGGCACGAAAAAGTTAGTAATAATGACTCTGTACCGCTCACCGTTGACTGTAATGTTCTTACCATCATAATTTTTGAAGACATATGAACCAATGATTGCAGAGGCCTATAAAGGGCCCCAAACGGTTACTTTTTCTGGATGTAATGGTTTTTCGAAAAAGGATTGTAGATTATCATCGCTATAAATGCAAATGTTTATTGACGTAACCATTTAACCAAAAGTGAGCTACAAAATTTTCAAATGATATTATTGATCAATGTCAATGTTTCATTCGGCCCATTCACCAAATGTACAGCGTGAGCGACGATCGTGTTCATTCAATTTAGTTATAGTTTAGGTTAAACGTATTGCGAAAAGAATCCATAGTTTCTCAAATTAATCGCTCTGAAAGACGATTATGAGCACCATAAAACGCACGTAATGTCCGATGTGTTTCTTGAAACCATGTATTTCAATATAAATTTGAACATTTTGCAAAAGTTGCTCCGGCGTTAGTCTATTCATGATGAATTGCCAAGCCAAACTAACTTCAAAATAATCAAATAATAAATGTCAAATCGGCTATTACGGAAAAGAGTTTTGCCAATTTAAAGTTCTCCACCTCTAAAACAACACCTGATATAAGTTCAAAAGAATGATTACAATAAGACCTTCTTCGGTAGAAGGTCAAAATTGTATTTCTACATTTTCGTGTTGGCTGTGCCGAAATTTGAACCTCGGACACTCTGCGCAGCAGGGCAACGCACCACGAACTACACCACAGCCACCCCACGGTTTTATAAACGAAAAAAATTACATATGAAAATCCACCGCCAACAAACTAATTGGACCTTATCAGTGTGGCTTCAAGCCTGGTAAATCCACCATCAATCAAAAAAGCGCTCATATAAAATACTATTTTTTGTACACAATAAATAGCCAAGAATGTTAACAAATTGGAAAGTATAAGCATACAAAAGTTTGTGCTCATCTCGGTTTCAGGGAAATATTTTTTTAAATCTGATAATAAATATCTAAAGCGCCCCAGCCTTCAGTGAAATTTTTTATACATTTTATGTATATGAAATAATTTTTTAATATTGTTTAAGTAAACTGTAAAATAACTAGTTATGTATAAATTAGAAATTATACACAAAAATTAACTACCAGCGCGATCGCAAAACAATTATTGCATGTTAAGTTTTCTGTTCTCCACTGTACGAGTATACTTGACTTCAGAGTAGCAAACAATTTTTAATTCGTGATTAGTTTGTACTGGATTTTTGTCAAAGAAACTTTTCAAGGGGGAAAAAAAATTTTTTTTTCCTGATCCCTATAATTTAATGAATATGAACCGTGGCCAGTTAGGTCTATTATAATAATATAGACTCACTTTGATTTTCCACCTTGATTCTAAGTAATAGCTTCATAATATGTAGTAATGTTAAGGCTTATCGGAAATAACTAATGGGAAATGATTTAATTATAATCTGAATTTAATATGCAGAGAATGAAAACTCAGTAATCTGAATACTTGAAAAATCTGAAACCATATTTACAATCATTAGATACTGATTCCATATAATCCGCACAAACTCATTTCTCATAATTCGAGAAAAAATATTGGTTCGCACTAATTGATTTTCAGCTTTGTTTGTGCGAAAAAAGCCAGTTGCTGTGGCAACTGGGTTATTATAATTAACAATTTTATGCACAACATGCAAAAGTCAGATACGGTAGAAAACTGTATATTTCTTTTATTCGTGTACAAATAAGATATGGCAGCTCATTGTTATAAAATTATGTACATATGTATACTTGAAATTGTATACAAATCATAAAGAACACTTTAAAGGAAGAGAAACGGAATATTAGGTCATCCTTATATTCAGTTATATAATAAAGGGCACACCTTCCAAAGGTTAGACAATCAAAAAAATTTCAAGCGAAAAAAGCTGCCGTTGATCTTAAGCTTAATAAAAACCAACTCAGAATAATCATGGGTTTCCTCTCAACTAGGGGACACATGAAGTGTCCCTTACGCACTAGTCAGCATAGCACTTGTTGGTTTTGCCAAAGTAACGGCGAAACACCATAACGTATCGTAATACACCGCGATGCAGTCACTCGCATGAGGAAAAGACACTATCACCCAGAAAGTAGGGACATCATAGCCTTGAAGCTACATCTATTACTGAGATTCCTCAGCAATATTGGGTTGTCTGCCAGCTTGTAACCAAGCTACTATCGGGGGTACAATAGACCTTTAAGGCCGCAGTGCACATCACCCTCTTAAACAATCAATCAAATACTTGAAATTGAGGAATTTCTGCTGATTTATGTTTCGAAATCTTGTCGTGTGTTTTTACTTCAAAGAAATTAATTGTATATTAATGTGCCCATAATTTCTCGATATAGCACAAAAATGAAAATTTGAAATATAACTGAAAATTATTCATTTAGTTACTTAAAGACGCGACATATGTATGTGATTCCCGCCAAATGCTTACGTTACACCTGTTTTTCAATAATTATTAAGGGCTCTCGAAAGAAGATTAAAGCGAAAACATCCCCTAAGAATAAAAACATGCGGCCAACTAATTCAGCATTGTAATATACATAGTATCGTATTATAAGAGCACACACGCTGAACTGAACAGCAATAAAATATGTAACTTTGAAAAAGGATGTTGTTGGCGCAAAACAGAAAGAATACTTTTCCGTCTGCTATATGTCCGAATAACTACATATGAACCGCATACACATGCAAAGATGCCAGCAGGTGAATATTGCTCGTTGAACATTGGTAATAAGGGTGCAGTGCATCTTCGTTTTCATTTCATTCCATCATCATTTGATAAGAATTGAAAGAGGCGAAATACATTTTCTGGTTTTCTTCTTTAACTTGATTGTTATGCATGCATGTATGCATACATATGTATGTATGCGTATGTATTTATATGTACGCGAATGTAGTACATATGCATGTAAGCACGTTGGTATGCCAACATAAAACAAGTAAATCTAAAGACGCGTAATAAAAAAAACACCTGTGCCATCGAAATTTTAACTAAGTATATCATTGTGTGTTGCAGTATTCGTTCTACTTGATTTTGCACTATTGATATGAGTTTAAATATACATAAGTACTATATGCATATGTACATAGGTATTAGGTAATGGTATGTATGACTTTAATTATAAATGGTTTATAGGCACTATTAAGGTCAAATCATAAGGTCTAACACTTAAGGTTTGTATTATGAATAAGAAAATAAACTTAATTTTTGGTGTTGTGGATGTCTTATGACAAAATCAATGTATTAAAAATTATTCAAACTACTATATGAAAAAAAACAATTCTTTATTTAGTTTAATCATAATGACAAATTCTAGAAGTGATTAGATTTTAATGGTTCGTTTCACACAATCGCGGTTTACATTTTAAACTTTTATAAAATGTTAACTATTCAAGTAATTGAAGAAGAATGAGTACACAATTGGGTTTAGATGTTAACCTCGTTGGTTTAAATTCTAAACCAAAAACTTTCTATATTGAAACCAGGAAGTACTAGAAGTAAAACCAAATTTTATTGAATTCTAAGAACTAAAAACGGACTAAAAATTAGGACCTATTACAGTAAACCCCGGTTAAGTATCTCAGTTAAAGATGTCAGGCTTTTCAGGTACTTAAACAGGGAAGGCACTTAAAAGGAAATGTACTTGTTTGAACTAAAAAAATGTGAGAATATATAACATTTTGGCGAATGACAATGCATAAAATTCTTTCTGACAATTAGTCATGGTCGAGTATCATACATAAAATATACATATTATACGATTTAATAATCGAATTGTTTATGTATGTTGCCACATGTTTAAAATTTATGTAAATATGTACGTATTAATTTTCAAAGTGGCACTTAAAATCGGAAAACTACAACCAAATTGTATTATAGGATCATAAAATGTAATGGCACTTAAGCGAGCGTTGTAGTTAAGCGAGAGGTAAAAAAGTAAGACGCAGCATTTGAGCGGGATGGCACTTAAGGGGTTAGATACTTAACTGGGGTTTACTGTATATAATTAAAGAAATTAAATGAGGAGCTGTCACTTCCTATAAAACACAGGCGAAGGTAATGTATTAGCGGTATTCACGAGTATTGGTAGTATTTTACTAAAAAAATTTAAATTTTTACTGTAGATTGTGCACTCTGTTCTTGTAAATTTTTTGTATTTGTGATATTTGTTGTATTATTACTACTTAACAGAAGAAGAACATATATAAAAACTTACAATTCCATGTTTATCATATGTTTCATTGTAATGAATTCGAAATGCTGCCATAGCAAAAAACTTAAATCCACACAATTTTATTGAATTTTTTTTTAACTATTTATATAACCGTTTCAACTATTTTCTTCCCAAAATATGTGAAAAATCTTCAAAAGCTATCAGAAATTAAATTATACCGCAGCATTACATTTTCGTGTCAACTAATCGGCAAATGCACAAATCATACTTATACAAAAGTTACCATGGGTTTTGCCATTGTATTTTTGATATTTGTAGTATTTGAGAATCGCAACTTCTTTATTTTGTAAACATATCAATTTTCCCAAAAATACAGAATACAAGACCATTTACTCCAGATCGTGAATGCCGTTACAGTAAAATTAAATTTGTAGCACTTCTCTTCAAGAAAAATCTCCCGAAAGCCTTTGCAGCTAAATAAAAAGATATATGTAGGTAATATCGTTATATGTACCTGATTCTGCTAAGTTTAGTTTATTTATTTACCATATATTTATATTATTTAAATTTTTTATAAAATTTCATTACTAATTTCTCCAAACAAGGTGATTTGCCAAATGAGATTGTTTTGTGAGAACTGTTTCTATATCTCTCTTCTGAAGTAAACAAGTCTAGATTTTAAACTTGTTGCACTCAAATCTAAACTGTAGGTTTATATAACAGGCACAACATGAGTGGATGCGAAAAGCTCGGCCTTTGCCCGTTTTTTTCTGTTTTGTTTTGATTTAAAACATCTTCTGGACTAAATGGATTTTTTCTCAGAATTCCTTCAGTTTGTTTTAAACTTTAAACCGAAGTGTATTGAAAATAATGTTATCCCTTTGACTGGTTTTTTTGAGTCTTAAAATATTTTAAAAGTGTTTCAGTCCAAAATAAACCTATATTTTTCACCGTGTATGTTATATGACGCCGCGCTTTAAAGAAAAATAATAACTACTGTGCTTGCATCACTTGTTCTGATCCTAAGTATGCTTTCTCATATCGTTACTATCTAACTAGACAATAAAAAAATGTTCAATAAAATATAAAAATTTAGAATTTGAAAGAAAGTAGACATTGTACGCCATAGTGTGCAACTTAACTCCTTCATTCCACATGGATTGCGTGCAACTTATTGATTTATCGAATATTTTAGTATTTGTGAGACATTTTTTCTAAGAATCATTCAGTCGAAACAACCCATTTTATTACCCATAAACTACTTATCGTAAAGACATCCGCCTAGTGGTATTAAAAAATAATTTTATTTTTCCGGTAAGACATTTCTGAAAGTTAGATTATATGTCTAGGACCTTAATTTTAGAAAATCCGAGAACTCAGCACAATTAGCTCGGCATTATTGTACTAAACAAGAAGTGTAAAAAATACACAGCGCAAATAATCTCGCCCCTAGAAAAGTTTTTGGTAAAGATATTCCTTTGGAAAGAAAAAAGAATGGCCGTAACTTTATTTAAAATGTTTCTATCCAAATCAGGCCTCAGATACACGTTCAGAAAGAGGCCTTTAAAATTTGAATATTATACATACATATATGTATGTATGTATAATATTGATTTCTTAATTAAATTCTAACAATTTAATGGTTGTCATACTTTAGTATACAAAAATTTTAATTCTAAACATTAATTTATAATGGGATTTTGTGGTTCTGGATTAAAATACCAAAATTGTGCAACCTGAACAATTTTGAAATATTGAAATATAATTTACGAATAAGGTTCTATTAGTTACAAATTTAATATATAGTGTATGCATGCATGGTGCCGTTAGTCTGGGGTGGACGACTATGGAGGATTTCCTTGTTCGGTACTTTAATACCTAATAATATTTTTTTACACTGCACCAGCTTTTGGCTGACAATGGCAAAACTTAGATTACAAATGCAATATACATAACTCGCACAACATGAATACTTGCGAAAAGCTCGTCTTAGGGTTCCCATGAACTGCTGCGCCAGTAAAAAATCACACAGCAACTAGTAGTTGATATTTAATTAACTTCCACATCCAAATTGATAAATTTCCGTTTTGAGAACCTCTAATTTGATATAATAATGATTTTATATATTTAAGAATAAGATACAAGCTTGCAAATCGACAAGATTTTGTTTGTCTCCCGATTGAGCACACTGTATATAAAATGAATTTTATTAATTTATTTTTGGTAGGTACTTGTATGTATTATGGTTAATTTATTCAGAAATCGAAGGCGTTACAAATATGTACGTTACACCTCGCAAAATAATGAACGAAACACAGTTCGTCTGGCAGACGCATGCTCACATTCACGTTCTCGTTCACGTCCTTAGAATACTTCGTCGTTTCCGTTCTCAACCATATATAATAACACGTTGAAAGACCATAAAATTAAAACGTATTGAGCTACTGTGTACATGTTGGATAGACAAATGCATATACCCGTTCATACCATCAAACTACATGCATCGAAACAACTGGTAGCAGTAGCAGTAGCAGCATCTTCCAGTTTTTGAGCATCATTGGAAAATTTTTATTTAAAGATGAAGAGCACATTGAATACCATAGCCTCCGGTAGCTTGCTTCCAAATTAAATTAGTTTGTAGTTGGTCTTATTGTGCATGTTATCCTCTTACCTGTTTTTGTTTGAATTTTAATGAATGAACAAAGCAGAGTTCGCAAAGTATTATACATTTGTTGTATATTGCATATAAGTGGTTTATTTGACTCCACTCACTACCTTTAGTTTGTGCAACGTCATATAAGAAATGAGGCAAGCAATTTTTAAAGGAAATAATATATTTGCATATGTACATTGTATGTACATATGTAAATATGGTAGATTTTGCGACTTAAAAAGTATATTTTATCACAACAATGAATTTCAATAATCTAATAGCAAAAACAACTACTAATTGTTTCTGTCCTTATAGAAAACAACTTTCAAGTTTACATACATTTACAACAGTTCAAGACTTATTAAATTTAAAAAAAATTATTACCTACTTTTTAAAATTATTTTACATATATAATTTCCGAAGATATTTGCTCTTTATCCATATAACAAAGCATTCTGGAATACCTATAATAAATATTTTTTCTCTAAAAGTCAACACTGTGAAACAGAATTTTGCCACATACATAGATATATGAAAGGGAAGAAAATAAAACTTTTCACACCTTAAATCCCTTGGAGTTGATATTTTTATTCAGTTATTAAATATTTGCAATTTTTATTTCGACATTGTAGCCATTATATATGAAATGTATATGTTGTGTAGAAAGGCACACAGTGAGCCCATCCTACTTCTATGGCATTCAAATCGACTTCTGGTATTTGATGCGATCATGCCTGATGCCTTTTACGAGTAAGCATAAGCGCAGGGCACATGCCTTCCGTCCAGTACTCTCTACTACTATCCTTGGTTTTTGGTACAAATTCGAGAGTTTTGGTACCTTTATGTTTGCCGTGGCATAGTTGGTAATGCGTTAGCCATCTACGCAGAGTAGATTAAAAAGTATAAAAAACTATTTCTCTACACAGCTCTACCTCTTGACAGGCTCTACCTCTTCAATAGCAAGCCTATAAGATTGAAAATTGCATATGAAACGCTTTTCACTCCGTTCGGATTCGGTAGAAACCTGTAGGCCTCTTCAATTCATGCACAACTATATAACGCACATGAGTGGATGCGAATGTTGGGTTGTTGTGCCATTAAAAGAAGAAAAAAACTTGTTGTTAGAACCTGACGATCAGTATTATCGAGTCTATATTCCTATTGATCTTCTGGTTGAGATGTAGTATAAGAACGCGCCAGCTTATTAATATGGTGTACTCTTTTACTCCACTAGTGTACGAAAAATAAAGGGCCGCCGTGGCATTGCCCCACAGACATTACATATAATGGAAATTAAAATCACAGTTGGTCGCCGTGAATACATGCGAGAAGCTCGCCCTAGGCCACCAATGGAGAAAAATAAGAAGCCCACAGTTATAGTACTCACTGAGGTGAGCAGACACCAGTGAAATGAGCTGACAGAATACAGAATTGTTACTACTGTCTCCAAACAAGATCGGTAGATACGGGTTCTCCAGGATTAGAGGAGAAGGAGGTTTTTTTTTGCCTCCCTAGTCTAGATCCGTAATGTTTTGTAAGAGTACGGTCCCTTCATACAGTCTGTAACTCCTAACCACGCATTAGCAGTCCTGATAAACTACAGATTCTAGGAAGCCATAATCCCAGCAGTCTACCCTGCACTAAGCTGCTTGACCCCAGATTCGGTAATCAGGCTATATGTATGCTCGGATGAATATAAAAAATAAATAAAATAACAATTAGTAAAAAATGTATATATGTATTTAAATTGGTTACGAACATAATTTCAAGTAATTTACGATTTATGTAGTATGTATGTACATATGTATGTGTGTGCAAATAAATAATAATTGACCAATATTTGAACATTTTCTTTACCTACCTACATACATATATACATACATCCTCTTACATACTTGTATTTATATCCGTAAGAGTACTGCGTATACTTTACCAATCATACTACATACATACATATGTACGTATGTATTTATACTAGTATGTTATTATTATTTAAAGACAAACTGAAGTATTCTTAATTCCAGCATTATTAAAAGGCATATGTTCTCAACATTCGTGCTGTAATTTATTGAAATACACTCCAGCCAACCACATGGACGTGCATAAAAGATCACCAAATGGCACATAAAACTGGTAGCAACGAAAGATCTGAACGAACGACGAGGAACAGTGAACTGCATACATATACACAACTTCTAAAACATTTTAGCTTAAACACAATCACCCTAATTTTCGCACAAAAGAAAATTCCAATACCAACTCCACAGTAGAATGTAGTGAGTATAGTCAGTCACCTCAATAGTAGCAAAATAAATATTGAGCTGGTATTGTGTCAGTGCAATGTTTCCAACAAAATTGCACCCCCTGCGGCGAGGAAGAATCTTGACTGTCGACAACCTCTCATGAATCTTGCCACAATGCTTCGAGAACACATCTTTCCTGCTGCATATAAAAAGCAATCAACTAAAGAGATTCTCTTACGTTAAAAATAAAAGTCTTAAATTATGCCCAAAGCGTATGGTCGGCAAAATGAGCACACTTCTACCTTGAGTTGGTGCTCTTAATCAACAACAGCTTCCGCTTAAACCTGCTATCTGAATGACTGTGTAATGAACCTACCGACTGGCAAATGGGCAGGTTTTGCAACTACCTTATTTTCATACTGCACAACAGACTGAAGATTGATTGACGGCTATAAAAATCGTAATTATATTTTCATAAAATGTGTTCTTATTTTGCTCGCAGGCACATCTTGGCTCCTCTTTTCGTAAGTATTAATTAAAATAAAAATCACTAGAACTACGAAAAACTACAAAAAAGGAAATTATGTTAAAAATTTTAATTTTAATTTTAAAAATTAAAATTTTTTTTTTTTATTACTAAAAGTGTGTGCTTGCAATTTTAAAATGAAATAAATTTTTGATTTCTACTTGTTTGTATGTTGATTACAGAAGTAATAAAATTCCTAAATTCCTTAAAGATAATCAAATAAAATTAATGTTAACGGTTTGAATAGAAGTTTTTGTAAGTATATATAAATACATACATCTATTTTTAATATAATTTTCAGGTAAAAGATACGTATGGAGTAAAATTATTTATTTATATTAATCAACCGAATAACTATGTAATTTCGTAATATAAATATAATAGTTTTCGACTCAGATTCACGATTTTTTTTTTTAATCCCATATTAATCAAAAACTATTAGAGATTTGTGAATTAGCTTATGGTAAAGCTTGATGTGATCATAATCCAATCGCTGTATCAAAGTTTCCCTGATCGATCAGATGAAAAAGAAAATAGCCCTATTCGCGGTGTGATGTATTATTTGGTCTTGTACATATTGTGTAGTTTTGATAAATTTGACATTTGTTCATACATTTTATACCAGTTTTACTAATAATAACCAAATGCAAGACGAAATATATCAGTTTGTGATCAGGCTATTTTTCTGATATAATTTTTGTTTGAAATAAAATACTATTCCTAAGTTTGTAAGAAAATAACTTCATTAAGGATAATGTTTATCACCTTTATTTTTTTTACTTATTTAACTGTAAACTTTAACTATATAAAGAAAAAATTTTTCTCTTGCCGGATATGCCATTTAAGGATATCTATGCCTTTAACATTTCTTAAAGGGCTATGTTCAACCATTTATTGTAATTGCCTTTATTATCAGCTTTTAATATGTATCTTTATTTCTTTCGTCAGTATTGTGTACTTAATTTTCCCCAATAAGTTTTGGACCTAGGTAGCTTGTAATCGAAACAGTATTTTTAATTACGTTTGAACCCATGCATCAAAACACAAGCGTAATAAGCTTCAATAAAATTTCTGAAGGTTGCATACACACTTTCATTAATATTTATAAACTTTTGTTCAGAGAAAAAGTTAGAAACAATCTGTTGAAATAGCCAAAAATACTGCCGGCAGTTGTTTGCTACTTTTGCCGTTAGAGAGTATTTGTAAAACATTAGATCTAAAGTAGGTCCACTGCAGTCATTTGGATAATCTGCAGAGAATAACAAGGTACTCAGCATTATACCTTACAAAGACCTAGAAATCATACCCCACGTGCTCCACATTGGTCTTGCAAAAACTAGGCTCACACTAACTACGGGCATTCTAGGATATTAAAAAAAATCGGCTAAACTCTAGCTAAACCCTCTTTTGATACAATAACAAGTTTATCACGCATATTTTCACCAAGCAGGAATAAGAAGAGAGGGTAGTGCAACCCGAAAGTTCCCTTCAGTTTTTACTGATGGTTCCAAACTGGACGGCTGGTAATTCAAATATCTTTTCGCCTCCCGGACCACTGCATCGAATTTCAGGCAGAGGCACTGCAGTGATAGCCAAGTAGCCGTTAAGTCACTTAAGATCACTGTGAGATCACTACCTCCAAGTTGGTCTCCAAATATTTATTATGTTTTGAAAAGCACTGTTACTGTTGGAAAGCTTAAAGCATCTGCATCAAATATTTATATTTGAATACTTGGTTAACAGAAGGCGAAATTTTTATATATAATTTTTTATCAACATATAATGACAGACGACAAAAACTTACAATTCGAAAATGTACAATGAAATTGAGTAAACGAAAAACAGATATCTCATTGACTAGTGTCCGACCGAACCTCAAATTTTTGCCGAAAATTTGGTTTGGTTTGGCAAAAAAGTTTGCATTTACCTATTTATATATTGTATATATTCATTTTTTAAAACTAGTGGAACGGAAACCTTGAAAGTTGTAAGAAATGCACTACTTTCTACAGGAATACATAAAGACTTATCACGTTTTGACCACAGGGTACGTCGGCCTAGGCCCTATGTGTTGTTGTGCCATTAAAAAAAAAAAGAAGAAGAACTCTATGTTATACGCTAAAAAAAAAAAATTTCCCACATTTCCCCCAAGTAAACTTTAAAATTAAATTTTAATTTATTTACAAGTATAAAAAATTTTAAACAAATTGTTTTTATTGCAAATCTGCAGTAAAATTTAACAAAGCCTTCGGCTTGTGCCAAAAATTCGATGACATACGTATTTTGACGAAGCCGAGTATGATTTTTTAGGCCGAAGATCCGGTTAAACACTAATATTTACACTAAAGGGCCTCACACTTACTTACTTTACTTTTAATGGTACAACAGCCCATGGAAGGCCTAGGCCGAGCTTTTCGCATCCACTCATGTTGTGTGTGTTATATTTATACATGATTGGAAAGGGCCTCACACTCCATACCAAAAAATTGTTTTTCTGTAACCTTCAAAAATGTATTTTAAATATCATTTAACAATTTGATTTTAAACAAATAAATTTTGAAGAAACAACTGTATGACTTCGAGCTTCTAAATTACTGTAGAATGCAGTTACAGAGTTAACATCACTGGATGCAATAAACACTGACGAGTTGAAAGAAAAGCAAGAACATGAATTTGGCAAAATTGTATTATGGTGGATTTAGGCGGTTTTTTTTATATGTATCGACCAATATAACAATCGCTTAAAATATTATAAATTTGTACCTAATTTACATATCGCCTTTATATATATATAACCTTTTAATACATATCGTCCATATGGTGCAAGTCTGTCATAACTCACAAAACATAAATTCTGAGAATAACGCATTTAAACGAATCGTTAGGGATTATGTATGTACATATGTACATATATATGTAAACTATAATTATGTAAACTGTTTGAGAGATACCAGAGGGTTATTTTAACAGCAACTAAACTAAACTAATAACTTCAATAATTCAAATAATATTTCTTCTTCTTTTAATGGAACAGCAGCCCATGAAGTGACTAGGCCGAGCTTTTCGCATCCACTCATGTTATGCGCGTTATATTTGTACATGGCCAAAGCGCCATTCATGAGGGGAAAAAATCATCTGTGATGATGACGAGTTTTTTCTTCACATATGTAGATCCTTTTGTGGATGTTTGCATTTGTATCTCTTGTGTAATTCCTTGGATACTCTTCTTACCAGCGTCTGCTAAATTAGTGGTGTCTGATGAGTTTCTGGTGCTCTACGTTGAGATATGTGCGAACATGCTTGACTAGTTTGGAGAGCAAAACGGCTTTACAAAGTTCTAGGTGAGGGAGGTTTATTGTTTTACTTTACCTTTTGCAACTAAGAGATGTGTGGAAATGGAATTGTTTTCTTGAGATCAAATACATATAAAGGCAAGCGCAATAATCTTTTTCCGACGCATTACATAATCCATGGACTTGAATGTATTTGCCCGGCGAAAATTGGATCCATCGAGGAATTTTTATGTAGCTGATTGTAGAGATTTTCTATGAGGGCTAGCATTTATGGATAGAACTCGGTTTTATACATTCATCCAAATCTGTACCTTCCAACCATAGTTGGAACCTGAACCATAATAGATGATAGCCATTCTGACCTTCGATAGTTTCGCAACAGAAGAGAGAATTTGTTATTCGTGGCAGTGTTTACAACAGAATGGTATTGGCTATGTATGAAAATTAATCTTTTTGCACAAGATGTTCTTGGAAACGCAAGAAGTCAGAATAAAGCAGGTCTTGAACCGGCACGTTTTCAACAATTGTGGAATGGTTTCCATTATTTTTTTCAAAGGGAAACCTTCTGAGCTTAGAACTTCAATTAATTGAGCCGTGGATTCAATGACCGATTCAACATCTTGACCTCAAGAAATGACGTCGTCAACATATGCTTCTTCTAATAAAATACTAAGCGAGAGGAAATTTATTTTTAGAATAATCTGCTAATTGACGTAAAGTTCTTATAACGCCATTAAAGACTACTCGAACTTTAGTGGATTTCTTTTCGGGGCGTACAACTGCATGATGTGGTATACATACATTTACCATTCTATACAGTCTCATATGAACTTGTTTTCTCCATATTTAGGAGTTGATGACGAACCTGAGTTCTGCAATGTCCAGTGCCATGGATTCAGGAAATGTCGCCTTGCAGGGTAGTCTCGCCGTGTAACTTCCATTAGATCTTCTTGTAGTTGTTTCCTTGTAGTGCTGCTCATAAAATTGTTCTTCCAAGGCTGTAGGGGAATGCAATATTTCTTTCTGTTCCCAAAATTGTCTTAGTTGGGCACTAAGGCACTCGTTAGAGATGGATGAAACTTACGTTGTGAAGGCTGATACGTTTTCTGTAATGGGTCCGCTTAAGATCCATCCGAAAATCGTGTTTTGTGCTGGCAAACTTCCTCAAAGGTTTCGATGTAAGCCTACAAGTCTTGGGAAGTCAAATCGCTACCAATAACTAGATCGATTTTAGCAGAAGAGAATCAATGAGGATCAGCTCTAACCTAGAGAATTCCTTTCGCTCAGGATCTTTCACCTTGAATATAGGCAAGAAGTAGGTTAATTAGGGGCGCACGACTACCTGACCTTGTATTTTTTGACAATATTTGTTAAGAACAAGTTTTAAATTTTATTCGAGTCTTGATCAACTCCCATGCCATGGAAAGCTAGTGTTTTTTGAATTTTGGAAGATATACAATTTTTCTGTGATCCTGGGCCTATTAATGCACGGCCCTTATTAATTTCACCGGAAGGTGATATAAAAACTATTGCAGTTGGAATCAAAGTCCTTTCTCCAAATAAATCTAGTATCGGTTGCTTTCGGCATATGCCTCGCCGTCTCTTTATACAGTACCTACTTATATATGCTTTTGACCAAGTCTCATTGCTTGATGAATTGACCGGCGTGGCGGTTGACCACTCATCATCTCAACAAGATCTTCAATCTTACTTACTTCCGAGTAAGCTGAACGTGTCTTGGCTTACGGTCGCTACTTCTTTCTGCGCATGCTCCAATAACGGTGGGTGGAAGTTGAACCTGTTTATTCAATGTTTGCTAACTTCTCCGGAGAGCGGGCCATTCACGAGCTGCCTCTAATTGGTTTTGGGAGAACTATGTACATCTTGACTTGAAGTAGCCACATTATGTTTTCATTTTTCGATAGTAGAAATCATTTGAGTTCGTTGTTTCCAGTATACCATAGTTAAGATCTTACTGGTCTCGAATATCCTAGGTGCATCGTCTAGCAGCGGAGTTAAGACGCAACCGAAACAAACGCGTGTGTAAGTTTTCAGAGGCGGGAGGTTGCGGCTTCAAAAACACGCATTGAATACTCACAGCTTATACTGCAGAGCTGAACACTGCAGATATTTAAGTCGCCTCTTACGACAAACGTACCTTACCTCATATGAGTTTGTATGTGTATTACGTATATAACTATTATATCACTTTTTTTGTTAACTGCTCTTATCTTTTTTTATTTTAAATGGAGGACAAAAATCAGACTCAGGAAAAGAAACGCTGTTATCGTGGCTATACATGCGATTCACAGCGATCTTGAAATCTCCCTATTTTCTTATGTCGCATCTGATCGAACAATTTAGAGCTGACATCACCGCTATACAGGAAACGCGGTGGACTGGCCAGGGATAATACAAAAGATAATCCTGTGATATCTATTACAGCTGTCAAAAGTCAAGACAGGAATTTGGTATTAGATTTGTAGTTGGGAAGAGACTGTGTCACCTAGCCTCGAAGTTCACGCCCATGATCACTATCCGCATTAAAGCAAAATTCTTCAACACTTCGACTACTCCTATCGCAAAACCGTACGCCTGCCGACGAGGTGCTAGTCTACCACCGTCAACGGAGAAATATGTGGTACGAACACAAATGATTTTGTATTTGCAAAATGATACTGACCGACACACCAGCACAGTAAAAATGAAACCTCTCCGCGCCAGAGATTTCAGACGAGGTGACTCCCTCTCCTGCGACTTCTTAAATCTTTTGCTGCAGAAAATAATTCGAGCTGCGAACATCGACATCTCTGGCACTAGCATACGCTGATGATATTGATATCATTGGCAAACCGAAATACTTTGTGTCAACAAAAATTTAGTCACGGCGTCTTGAACAAAATGTCACTGTTGGCAATTATACTTTTGAAGTCGTCAAGGATTTCGTTCACCTAGAATCCAGCAATAACACCAGCAATAATGTCAGCCTTGAGATCAAGCGGAGATTAACTCTTGCCAACCGGTGTTACTACGGGCTCATCAGGCAATCTATCCTAATATATAGCGCTGAGACATGGACATTTACCATTAATGATGAGAGGCTGTTAGGAGCGTCCGAGAGGAAGATACGTAAGATCTACGGTCCAATATGTGTGGACGGTGTGTACCGAATAATATGAAACGATGATCTGTACGCCGACACTAACATAGTTAGGTTATAAAAATCCAGCGACTTCGCTTTGAATTGATCACTTCGATTTGAAATTGTCTCTTTTTGTTGAGAATAATTGGAGTTATCATTTTTTGACACGCAAAAAATGACAATAATGTGACTCTGATTATAATGTGACAAAATTGATGTTGAAAAATTTAATGGATTAATTAAACTCAATTGAATGTGTAACTATTTTATTTTCTTAATTTTATTATTTTAATTTAAATAGTATACGCATTTTTTGTCAAAAAATATTAACAGGAATAATTTTTAAACAACCTTTTTGCTATGTTGGTGCACAAATTCATTTTATTACTATGGAATTGCAACGTTTTGGTACGAAGTAGTGTTTTTATAATGAAAAAACAACTTCTTCTATTTTTGCACTGATAGCTTCCAAACCGATGAACGCAAATACAAAAAAAAAGAACCGTATCGGAAAAAATTGAATTGTCTCGTTGTGCCAAGTTACTCCTCATTTATCCTTTTGAGTTGATGTGTCGCTCTTCGTTTCAATTCTATCGTTTCGCAAACGATTCCAACTGTTTTATTAATTTTGAAATGTCATACGAATCATCCATCAAAAAATGAGAGATAAACAGAAACGTAATTTTTGGCTTACAACCGAAATTGAGTGTATGCTTAATTTTATAAAAGATGTTCAATCAGTGCAAGGAACTACAGCCACAACTCACTATACGTTTGTGCAAATTGCCAACAAGATGAAAAAACGAGGATTTCCTAACAAAACGCCAACTCAAATACGTCGAAAGTGGTTCCAAATGAAATCAGCGTATTTGTGTTTTAAGCGAGGAAATGTAGAAAGACTACTACTTATACCAGAGCGTTTTCGTTCAGTGATTGCGGAATTTGTGGAAGCTGAGTACAAGACTGGAAAACCACCTAATGCAATAGAGACAGTAGCAATGAATTATGAAAAACCGAAAGTTATTAAACCAGGTATAATATATATATGAATTAAAACGGTATTCGGGCTCCCATTGTTGTATCCTACAAGCGATTTGTACTCCCCAGAATTTCACTGGACGTTACAAATATTAGCTCATGGTAAATATCATAGGGTACCACACCACAATTCTTGTTGCTATTAGTCAAAGATTTAACACCAGGCGTAGTGACGATTTTGCTGTGATGAGATGCCGTCTTATGACAAAACAGATGTATCTGTATGCTGGATGGGTACTTTTAAATTACATCTGAAGGATAATGTGTATAAAAGCATATTATTTATTAAACAGATTCTTTGGTTTTTTGTGTTGTAATTGTGGCGGCAAAATCAATTTTAAAATAGCGTAAAATTTCAATAGTAGCGATCACATTGTTAATTATAATAATTAGCTTAGCCACTCGGTATGCTCATTTACAGTCATTAGGGCAAAGTGGCTAAAAATGTTCTATTAACAATTGTTTCTTGTAATAGAATTCAAATAAAATTTAAAATTAAAACATTTTCAGCATTCTCCTTCTCTGCCAAAGTACTGAATGTGCTAATAAAAATTATAGAAACATAATTTCAATTTTAAAAACTAACCAATGCAACTTCTTTTTCTTTTTTTTGCCCAACAGAGCCGGTGTCGGTGACTTATGATAAACCTAAGTTTGTTAAGCCGTGTAAACCAGGTATGTGCTAGTAATATTTTCACATGTCAATATAAACAATAACCACCTCGGTGGCCTACCGAATTGGAGCTAAAATGGAGTTCCAGTAGCCTCAGGATCGATCCCCACACAAGTACATATATTATTGCCATATTCTAATCATTATTTCTTATTTACAGATCCTGTGAAAAACTCTTACTATCATCAGAAATTTACAAAATTTGTTGCACGTATAAAACATACGCATAAAATAGTTAACAAGGATTTTAAAGCAATGCAACAGTCCTTGATGTTATACGAACAGAGATGTCAAGCGATTAGAGATTCAAATTTAATTATGTTTATGACAAATAATAAACTTAAATTTTAACGTAATAAATGCACTGCAAAAGCCTCTTAAGTACACATTCCAAGTATATAAAGTATACGTTTTTTTATACTTTACTCTGATTTCTTTAATAATATTATGTTTATTTAAAAATGTAGTTAATTTTTTAATATTATAATTAAAAACTGCAATTTACAACTAAAGTTTTTTATTGACTTTCATTCATTTATGGTTTAGGAGTCCTTTAAATTAATTGAATATTATTTCATGGCAATTAAAATAAGAAATATTTTTTATTAAGACCAAATAAATCGTTAAGTAAATTTTTTCGGCTAGGATGAACATTGATGATTATACGATCGTTTCGGAACCCGCCACGGTTACCCATCAGTGATTTTTGTGATAGATCTATTATATAAAAAATATAAATAATTGGGTAAATAAATTCCCTGAAAATTGAATTGAAGGAATACTCTTTTAGGCCAAAAAAAAACATGGTCTCCTTTTAGGTCGATACACTTCGGCCAAAGTTTTCCCAAACAGTTGTTTGTTCTACCGATAACAGCGACTCAAATCTGTTACCGCCGAGTAATTTCTTCATGTTTGGAAACAAGGAATAGTCGCAAGTGGCTCAATCTTTAGAATATGCTTGATGATGGAACAATTCGTAACCTAATTCATGCAATTTTGTCATTGCAAATGAGTACTTCTTCGCTAATGCGTTGTTCTGGAGGAAGAGAACTTTTTTCTTTGCCAAATACGGTCGTTTTTGCTTCAAATCGGCGTCGAATCAATCCATAATAGGCGCCTGTGATCGTTTTACTCTTTTCAAGGTAATCGATGCGAATGACACCGCATCCTAAAAAGCTATCACCATTAACTTGTTTGTGGGCAAACGCACCTTGGCCTTCTACTCGCGTGGAGAAATCCACTGTACCAACTTCTTGGTCTCTGGTGTATTGTGATTAATACAAGTTTCGCCCAGGGTTACTAAAACGGTGCCTAAAATCATTGGGATTACGATTAAACATCGCCAAACACTCCTTTGAAGCTGCGTTCGTTTAGAAGCTGCTTCTTGATGAGCTTCTTTTATAAAGAAGCTACCACAACTGTTCCCTACTTTACTTTTAATGCGCCCATGGAGGGGCTAGGCCGAGCGTTTCGCATCCACTCCTGTTGTGCGTGTTATATTTGTACATGAACCTACAGTTCAATGTCGAATCCGAACGGTGAAGTGAAAAGCTTTTCATAGCAATTTTTACTCTTGTAGGTTTGCCATTGCCTGCCAAGAGGTGGTGCCGTGTAGAAAAATAATTTTTTCTATTTTTGTTTTGTTTTTTGATTTAGCTTGTGCCGAGATTCGAACCCCGGACACTCTGCGTAGCAGTCCAACGCACTACCACCACGCCACAGCGACCACACCTGTTCCATTTCTTGTTATTATTCTCTTTAGCACTTTAGTGCATATTGGTCAGGTTTTCCGACATTTAATATGAATAATGTCTGTTTATTCGTTTAGAAAAAAATTCATTTTAAATTTTTAAGTAATTTTTAATTTCGTAAAATAAAAAACAAATCGAATTTAGTAAATTTCTGAGAATATTAATTGCTGAAATACAAAATTTTCGAAGGCAAATATCAATTTGATATGAACCATAAAAATATAACTCAGTTAGTTGTACCATATATAAAATTAGATTAATTTGGTAGATTATACCTAGTGTTTAATATATCTACATTAAAGGGATCTTTTTTTTTAAAGTATGACGCCATAGTGCTTGTATCTAACCCAATAATGCAGAATGCACAGATTCAACTCTTTTTGTTTCTATCACAGCAATTATATCTTTGGAATAAATTTACTTTACCAATCTTGAGAGAGATGCAACTGTTAATTCAAATTTTGCATCATAAATAAATTACTGTAATGTAATTGAATATGAGATCAGCGTCAATTGAGGATGCTGAAGATTTACATCACGGAATTCGTCGGTGAATGTTAATATGTAAAAACTGAATATAGTAGCTATTATCCATTCCGAAATCGAGCTGACTACATGAAAGTACCAGCCTCCATCGGAAGGATACCTGTGTAGAATTGAAAACAATTAAACAATTGGAAATAAATCATAACAAATTGAGAGGATATGAAAAAAAAACGGAATTGTATTTACTTACCATTGTCTAGGATTTTGACCCTTGAAATATATATGCGATAGTACTCCAGTGACAGACAACAAAATGAATAATATAGTACAACATAAAGACATTCCCAATCGCAGATGAGCATTTAATTTCGTCCCCGCCATTGGGAATAACATGTAAGAAATAATCGCCTGCATCCAAAAATATATAGTACCACAACCGAAGCAACAAAATGCGCCTATAAAGTGCACAATGCGAACGTTTGTCTCTTGGAAGTTCGCAACAAAACTAATGCCAAGACAAGAAGCCATACCGAACCACACTGCGATACGATTCTGACGCAAAATTCCAACTCCAATATCAGGGTGATGTTCATACATCTGCAGAACCTGGCGATAGCGTATGTATATTGTAATGCCCACTTGTAAGAATAAAAGAACATTGAAAAAATATACATTGACAGATATATGTTTTAAAAATAGTTAACGTAAACAATATTCAGCATGACCACTTACATAACACGCTTCCAATATTAATGAGTTGACCGAAAACACAACTCTCAGGAGAGTATGCGGCTGCATCACTTATGTACGGAACTGTCGGTACTACATGACCTTCTAAAACTGCAGCAATGTATCTGCAAAAAAAAAATATATATTAAAGATGAATCAAATTTTTAATTATATTTATTCAGTATTTTGTAAGAATTTATTTAAATGCAAATTCTGTTTGATGATGTGAAATAAATAAATGTTAGTGGTTGTTTTGTAAATATTGAAAACAAATCTATTCAATCAACCATAGAAATCACATTCCACACCAATGTATTGTACACTCCAATGAACATATCGGTGGACCCAGAATACATTAGAATGTATGCACGTACTAAGCATACGATTCTAAGATATCTTACAAATTACTTCACAGTAGTTTCTCTTAGCAGGAAACATACGTTAGCAAGCAACTAACTAAAATGTCCTGTTGTACGAGTATAAGTTGACATATGTGTCCTTATATAGTGGCAATTTGAATGACATTTTCTGGGCGCCTACTAGTCATCAATAATCAGTGCTGGTGGTTGTTTCCGCATAAGCTTTTTGTTCATAAACATGCCCCTGAATGCTTGTTAACTTCTTCCAACAATACACAAATTGTATGCCGTATTTATAATGATGAGAAAAATCCAATCGTATTTTATATGTTTATTATGTGGCATGGTAATAAAATAAAGTTGTCTGATTTAAGGATATTTGAAATAAACTTACGTGCCAATGAATGTGACCTGGAAAACCAAGAATACGACTACCGGCAGTAAATAAACTTTTGACATATTTATCGATTCCCTGAACTCCCGATTTCCCAACATTTAATAATTACACAGAAATGAATGAAAATTTGGCCCTACGCTAATTGTTTATCATATTTGTCGGACACAAAGAACAAAAACAATAATGAATCATCCCAGTGTTGCATTACATTTACCAAATCGCAGATAAAATCTACCCTCAAATGCGTCGGACGACATGAAACTACTCGACGCTAAGTGAACAGCTGATCAATTTCCTTTGGATAATCCGTTTGTACGTAAATAATTACACGGTCAAAATCCCGTCGTCCGACGTAATTTTAGGTAAATTGTACAAACAAAAATACACTGGTACAATATGTTATGTTGCTGACACTTATAATCTTGAAAATAACTGGAAGGTGTTACACGCAAGGGTGCGGTGGCATCCTTAATACCTTATATATCAACTGTAGGCTCCATCCATTCATATACAGATGTAACATACACAACATGAGTGGATCCGAAAATCCCGGCTTAGGCCCTCCATGGGCCTTCCACGGTGAAACTAGTTGCAAGCAACTCTCAAAAATGTAGGGAAGAGGGAAGAAATGGCTGAGGATACACAAAATTGCTCGGGAAGCATTGTGATTAAATTTTTTGACGTTTATATTGTGTGACGTAAGTTTCACAGTGAAAGTTTGTTGCAGCTATTTGACAAGAGCTTATGAAACTGTGGTCGCTGTGGCGTAGTGGTAGTGCGTTGGACTGCTACGCAGAGTGTATGGGGTTCGAATCTCGGCACATGCTATGAAAAGCGTTTCACTTCGCCGTTCGGATTCGGCATTAAAAGTAAATAAGTTATGAAACTGTAAAAGGAAATGTCAAACCAAAACTCTTGCTACTACCCTGCAAGAAATAAACTGGTTATATGTACCGTAATATTACTAGTAGCAATACTAAAAGTATCAATCAAACTTCCCATCACTTTATACAAGCTTCGATAAAAACTCTTCTATGCATGTGATTCTGCATTCCTTTCTTATCTATACTTTTCAATTGCAAACAGTCATATAACTGTCTCGCTCACAGTAGTTATTGCAACTAGCCAATTGATCAACAAACTTACTAGTTAATTACTGTTAATTCCTTACTCAAATACACAGTTAACTAACAAGTCAATCTACTAGTCAAATAACTAGTTAATTCATCACTCAAACCACATTTATTAAAAATCATATACTGTAAAGGAATACGTTTCTTTTTTCATACTATGTTTATATTTCGTGTTTGTGTACAAAAGTATTTCACGTGCTTCTTTTATATGAAAATGGCAAAGCTTTATTCTTTATACAATTCTTTTTTCGTACTATGTTTTAGTTTTGTATTCGCGTACAAACATCTTTCTCTCTGTCGCACTTCCATCACTATTTAACTATATGGTACTATTTGTATCTAGTAAAACAAAATCGTATCCAAAATGATACGTAAGTACGTCGTTGTGCAATAGTGTCCCGAAATAAAGAGATAGCATGGGTTAAGGTACGAACCAAATGGCTGCGACAGCGTCAATTCATCATGAAAAACGATGATGACCACAAAGAAATGAAATAAATGACGCTCACTAAACTATTGTAACCCCACCTCTCCCACATAATTTACCTTTCAACAGAAATTTCCTATTCCCTTTGTCCTATGTCCAAATTTGTAAAGCAAAAAGTCCGTGGGCAAGCATATTTGCCTATCGTCATTAAAGGATTAATAGTACAACAGTCCATACAGGAAGTGTATTTGTGCCTTATATTGGAACCTAGCCAGGTGAAATGCTCATTACAAGGCAAGGAATTCCTCCAAATGACATATTTTTACTGGGCATCTCAAAAGTGAAATGGTTAAGTTATCTTAATGAATCATGAAATTTCTCTACAATTGCATTTAATCGTTAGAGCTTATTTTACAATAAATGCATGTTTTTGCATGTGCATGTGCATGTGCATTTTTATTTTGGAGTTATTGCTACCTAGATGATTCTTCGGCTAAGAACTTCCTATATCCAATCTATGACACGTATTGTAAAATTTATTAGAAAATTTTACATATTCAGATGAAAGAAATAAATAAGTAAAATAAAGGTTTCGAAATCAAAGTAATAATCAAAGTAATAATGATAAAAATAAACTGAGAAATGTTTTGGAATTATCGACAATTATTGTTAAATTGCTGCAATTGTCGATAGTTAAGGATATCGTTGCTTATCGATAATATCATAATTATAGCAAATTCCCATCCCTAATTGGAGCAGTTCATTTACCTGGCAACTATTGATAAAAAGTTGATAAAATTTTTGAAGATGTCGAATCAAGAAACCGAATTAAATTTTAAAGTCAGAAAGAGTAAATTATGAAATGATATAGTAACTCTAAATAATATTTAACTTAATTTGTAATATTTCAGCTTCCGAGAAGATATCAGAGAATATACACATTGTTGCAAATGATCCGTCATTAGCATTTTTTCGCATCCAGGAACATGTTAGAAAGGTCCTTCCACCTATTTTGGACAAGCGATCCGAAGTGATACAATTGCAAAGTAATTTACAAGGTCATTGTTATGATATAGAGTATGCTGTAAGGTCAGTATAAAATATAAAATTATATATTTTACAAATACAAATAATTTGAGGCGTTAAGCGTAAAAGTGGCACAAACCACTTAAATTTTTAATCAATTAGTGCGACTTTAGTTTTGGATAACTCCAAACAAATTTACATATGTTTAATTTAGAAAATGTTTTGGTTTAGGCCACTTTTCTTCTCAACGCCTCGTTTGATGGTAGTATACTTTCCTTTAAGAAGGTCTGTAAAAAATCCAACATTTTAAAATGCCCCTACACATTACTTATACAATCAAATCTAAGGAAAAACTTTGACTATGAAACCTTAAATTTTTCATTAGCTCTACACTTATAGTCCTGCAGCCCGCGACTGCCAAAAATGTAAATTTGTTCGTCGTTCATATCGTAATGTGGCCTTCAATTTAGATACCTATTTCATAAAAAAAGTAAATAAGTTGTCAGGAGTGTTTATATGGTGTAAACTAGCATGGCGCTTGTTCAGGTAGGTGAAATTAAATTGGGGAATTCGAAAGTTTCAACCCCCAGAAATGTGTCATTAGGCTCAAGAATGTCTGTCGTGAATTTTCTTGGAAATCGAATAAAGTTAACTTGAATCTCAACTGTGGTTTTATTAATATTAATTAAAGACAGCAACACAAGTTTAGAAATAAAAATTTTATATGTTCCCTTTTCGAATTTATATTGTTAAAATTACGTTAATATTTTGGAAAATTACACTACTCAACACGAAATTTGAGTCAGACACCTCATACATGATTTACATATAATTCGCGAGCTCTGATCACGATGGCGTAGTCAGTACATTTCAAAAAATTTTTACTTTTTTATACCTATATTTTTTTTTGTGAAATCAAAAATAATAAAATTAATTTGGTGACATAAAGTAGTCTCAAAGAAAATCTAAAAATTCATAAACGTTATTCAGAGAAAAGTTTAAAAAATTACCAAAAAAAATACATGCAGTTTTCGTTGCGGATTTTTCACAAACCATGAGCCACTGCTTGGGCCATCTAGGTCTATTGGTACAAGGTACAAAATTATTTGATATTTAAATATTTCGATCGTTATAATTTTGATTAAATAATTTTAAGTCAAAAGGAATCAAATAAAATGCAGATACTGAAAAATAATGTATTATAGAGTAACGGCTCTAGTTTACTTTTTTAAAACTTTTTGGTAGCATAATTTTTAAAATACTTACTATAAATAATTAAAACAAAAAAAAATAAAATGTAATCCTAAATTAAATCTCAATTGATTTGTGAAAACATGTTTGAAAGACATTGACTGTTTTTTAGTTTTTATCGTATTTATTGAAACAGATAGCTATATTGTTTTCTAGTTTTAGTTTTCGGCCATAAACTCTGTAATAATTTGCCATTAGCAACAAAAGTCGTATATAAACACTTTTCAGTTTTTTTGATTTTATCGGGTGTTATTTTTTAAATGCGCGGATCTTTAAATATAAATAAAAACAGAAAAATCTTTTTAATATCCATGAAATTGGCTTTATTTTAAAGATAATTTTTTGACATTAATGTTTGAATATGATTTCGGGCATGTGGCCTCCGCGGCTTTCGCGTACATGGCGTAATCTAGTGGTCCAATTTTAACACAAGTTGAATCTTGTAAGCACGTAAACCAAAAATGGCTTAATTTCAGGACGAAAAATTTATCGATCGTAGATACTTTTGCATATTTTCGCGCTTGTAAGCAGAATATTGTCCAGATAAACAAATGTAAGCACAAATTTTTAAAACTGCTAATTAACAAGCCCACGAAGGGTCAGCGACAAAAAAAAACAAAAATTTTTTTCTTCTAAGTTTTCTCGCTACCTATGTACTTGGTCTCGGTCCCTTTTGGTAATGTCCATATACAAATAAAACATTGAAAATTATCGCGGACTCCTATATTAATTCTGCGTGCAATCTTTTCCAAGAGACTATAAGTAATTCAGTTGGACTGCTACGCAGAGTGTCCGGGGTTCGAATCTCGGCACAGGCAAAATCAAAAACAAAAGTAGAAAAAATAATTTTTCTACACGGCACCACCTCTTGTCAGGCAATGGCAAACCTACAAGAGTAAAAATTGCTATGAAAAGCTTTTCCTTCGCCGTTCGGATTCGGCTTTAAACTGTAGGTCCCTTCCATTCATGTACAAATATAACACGCACAACATGAGTGGATGCGAAAAGCTCGGCCTAGGCCCTCCATGGGCTGTTGTGCCATCAAAAGTAAAGTAAGTAAAGTATAAGTAATTCATCACAAGATTTAAGGGAGAAGTGTAAAAGATGTGGCATATGTTATAACTATGAGTTAACCTAATTAGAAATATACTTATTTTTCAGTGCTGTCAAAGGTATCGAGCACTCTGAAAACGTCTTCAAAAATATACAAGAAATGATAAAAACGTCCATCTTTCTTAAGCAACAATTAAAATATGAGGAGGCTAGAAACAAATCAAAGAAGGATACTTCGCGGAATTCTGTATATAAACGATTTTCAGCACATTTGACATTAGATTTACCGGAACTGCCAGATTTCAGTGGAGTTATGCGAGAAACAAGTCAGCGAGTGGAAACAATGATGACAGCCAACAGAAACGATAATAATAATATTGGTGAATTGCAAAGATCTCATACGACGTTACATTAAAATTAAGTTGAAATATTTTTGTTAATAAAACTTAAGCTAATATTTGATTTAAACTATCGAAACTCTCGTTAGAATCTCCATAATAATTCCACTAAAAATTGTAGGTCAGTTATGTTTTTATTGTTTATATGACATGAATTAAAATTAATAAATTTTGAAAATTACAAAAGAGTAAAGATTTTAAGATCTTTTTTGTCGTATGGTAAGTGGGTAGGTATCATGACTTTACTACTGTGGGATTACAATTAGCTAACGTATGTGGAATTGAATCTGCACAAATTTTGCAACGCTGGGAAAACAACTTCACATCTGTTTTCACATTTTTACCGTTATCTGTGCATTAGTGCATATTTTGTTAATAATTGAAGTAAGTTTTGTGTTGATTGGAATCAAGTTGCCTAAAAAACGTTGAAAAAGAGGAACAACGTAGAAAAAGTGTTTGTAAATTTGTTCGCCATTCGGATTCGGAATAAAACTGTAGGCCCCTCCCATTCAAGTACAAATATAACACGCATGAGTGGATGCGAAAAGATAGGAATAGGCCCTCCATTTAAAGTAAAGTCATCCGGAGGGGCCAAAATCAAGTGTCATTGCTCATTTCACTGAACAGGCAGAAAGCCGGAGAGCTGTTTATAATATACTGGCAACTTATAAGATTTTAAAAACTGCTGAAAGAAAACCAGACTCGGGAAAATCTGGTAGTTTGACACTAGATCACTGTTTGCTAAAAATTAAAGAATTTATTACTAGTAAGTATAGGGGCTTGAATGTAATCTTTTGGGCTACGTCGGGCCCACTTCGCCAGGAAAACCTTAAATTTCATGAATACGTTGCAGATTCCATACGCCTGTAAGGTGGAAAATCCCACAAACACCCCTCAATTACGTCCGATTGAACTCTTTGTCTAAGCAAATAATTTTCGACCGAAAAATATTAAAAATATCAAGAACGAGCTCCACAAAATGCCAACATCGATTTGCACAACAGCTTCCAGAGAAAGTACCTCAAAACTGCAGTAAAGCCGCTTGGATGAAGCCGAATTTTTTCTTACATTAAAATAACATGTACCCACAAATATAAAAACAAATTAATTTGAAATAAACTTAGTTTTGAATCAAATACGATTTTTAAACTTTGTGCAGATTTCATTCCGCATACGTTATTGAGGGTATTTTGTTGGTACGACACATTCATGTTATCATTGGATGTTGTTCCTCTAAAACCAACTCGTGAGATTATGAAGAAGGTTTCCAGTCGCAATTCATTCTGTAACTGGATTGGGCTTTATGGAAAGTAAGCAGACTGGTTTTCGCAAGAGCCGACAATGGCTGAGAAAGTGAGAGAGTGTCTATTTGACATTCTAGTTCTTGCAACTCCTACAATGTATGTTGTATGGTATATGGGGTCTGGTCGCATGCTTCCCTATTGTCCAGTGTCTTGTGGGTACTGCATTCCATCTGGCTACATCAGTTTGGGCAGGGACTTGGTTCTATTGCAATAATTTTTCTGATTTGTTTTTTGATACATTCAGGTAAACAGGGTGTACTACCCCTTTGAATACAGAGCATTGTGTTGAGTGGAAGGAAGATTGATAGGTGCGAGGAAGAAGGAAAGAGAATGGGATAAAGAATGCAGTCACAGGACACCGTTAAAGAGATAATTAGCCATTGTGGCAAGTGACCACAATGAACTTTAGTTTTTATCTATGTCGATTATGACCGAATGTAGCGCCAACGAAATAGATGAAAATGTACCGTTGCCTGCCGTTGTTCTGTGGGGTTTTAAGTGAATCGGCAATACTTAGGAGTACTCAATCTTCTCATTTTGTACTCGTCAGTGTAGTTTTATCTCAAAGCTTGTGTTTGGGTAAAAAGGTATGTACATTCGGTGTCATCTATTCCGTAGATATTTACTGCCTCGAGCCCTATTTCTGTATGCCTGTCTTCACTTGAAGCTGTTGGGCATGAACCTTGGAAAAAAAATTTCAATTTTCCCGTTGCTTAAATATTTACATTAATTAATAACTGAAATCTCTTTGGAATCCGCATTTTTATTTTTAATAAAATTTGAGAATGAAATTAATAAATTCACGATTTCGTTTATGAAATAAATATTTCGGAATCAGTTAAAAACCTCTATGTGCTCTTATCCTAAATTAAAGCTTAACCTATTTTCCTAATGTGTTTGAAAAAATCTTAATGCTTATCCTATGTTTTTATTTGACATGTAAAATTTGCAGTATAATAAAATTCACTTAAAATACAATATGTAATGGCACAAAACCAACTAAGTAATTTAAATGTGTTTATTGTGATGAAAAAGGTTTTTGATAGCTATTTAAAGATGAGCTAATTCCAATTTGTGATATAAAAGCTTCATCTTTCATAAGCGGTATGGGCACTGAAATAACAGGAAAAAAATTATATGAAAAGAATTAAGAAATTAGTTAATATAATTAGAATTTGTACTTGCTGAATCCCAATAGGAGCTACAATGGGAATCAAGTATCCTTGCATCATCGGATGGTGTATTCTCTGGACAGTTACCTTTATAGAAGTAATACATTTGGATTAAACTAACTCATGTGTATTTCAAAATTCGTCGTTGTTACATTTAAAAATCCGTAAAATGAAACATATTAATTTAGTTTTTTGTCCAATTGAACGTAAATGGTAATTTTGCGGATTTGTAGAAGTATGTAATTACGAATTTAGGTACATGGTAGCTGTTATAATGGATTCTGGGAACTATCTTAAAGTTACCTACCAATATTAATAATGCTGTTATAGTTATTAGCAGGAACTAGAGGTGATGATGAATGAACCTGTTAAAAAAAGAAATACAAGTTTCAGATTATTTGCGAAATAAGGCATTTAAATAATTCAACTCATCGCTCGTTTACTGCAAGACTGTCATAACTCAAAAACACAAATTCTGATAAGATCGCATTTAAAATTTTCAATTTACTTATCACTCCATACAATTTTTTTTACAAGTTAAAGTACTAAATAACTGTTATTCTGTATAGGGGAGAGGTTTGTAGGTTGCCGCAGCGTGGTTCACTATGTTCGACACAAAACGTCAAGAAAAGAATCACTGTTAAGTTAACTTTCATAAAGTTATTTGACGAAAAAGGGACGCGTGACATTTCTAGCAAGTGAAAAATTAAAAGTGAATGTTATGAAAAGGTCGTGAAAATTAGTATATTTTAAAAAATTTGAAGGTAATTGCATGTATTTCTTACTTAAAAATAATAATTAAATATAACTTTTTGGACATCACAAGCAATGATGAAGTAACTGAAAGTTGCCGAACTCATGGGTGTGTAAGTTTCCGCACCATTTTTCCCCCCAATTTTTGGTTTTTGATTCTTCGCTCCAATAGTGCGAATCGCGCAAATCACTTCCATTATAACGTCCACAGAAAATCAAGCCGCTCTCCGAAAACAACAAGAGAAGCGAGATGCTGCAAAATCTCCGAAAAAATTCGACGGAGAAAAATGCAAACTAAGTGCATCTACAAGCAAACGCAAATCATCAGCAAAAGCGCCCACAATTACTAAAGAAGAAGCGGCATCATCAAGTGAGGACAGTGATGAGTTTTGCCTCGTTTGCTGTGAACAAATACCACCCAAAATTACAGTCAAGAACAAAGACCGATGCCACAGCTGTTGACAATTTGTCCATGCCACTTTCATTGAGGAAACAAACACATTCTATTTTTGCCCAAATTGCGATTCCGGCGATCAGAGCGATTTATGAATTTTCGATTTGTTTTTGTTTCTTTTTTTAACCAAATAAATGTCAAATGCCTCTGGATGTCCTTTAAATTCAATAAAATAGCACAAGTTTATCGAACTTGGCGTTTTTCATTGAGATTTTTTACTATTTCAGTGCTTTTTCGTTGTGCGGCAACTTACAAGCACAAATTCGATTGGCCATTTTGGGACATTTCGGTAAATGCGCTGTAACTTTTTTCTCTGAGACTTCCCTCCTTTCCAATGGTATATCTATGTTAACTTTACTTTTCCTATTCTACTTCGAGTTATCGGCCTTAGAGAAAAGTGCGGCAACTTACAAACCTCTCCTCTACTTACCTATAACAATATATTTTTTTATTTATGACAGTCTTGCAGCAAACGAGCAACATTTATTCTACTTTTCTTATTTTTCCTTTTTATCTATAGCTCTTGGCATTGGAATTTAAAATTCAGGTGCACTTTTTAAATAAAAAGAGAGAACTGGAAATCGTGTAGGGAAAATTGCCAGCAAACTTTTTTAAAAATTCAAATATTGGAAACTGAAACTAGAAATTGCTATTTACATTTCAGCCCTCACATCTCTGCATTGCTTATATACCTCTCTACATTAACGTATTAATTTAAACCCGAATAGTGAAAAATATAGTACTTACTGTACAAGTATTATTATAGGAAGCTCTTGCTGCACAAGTGCTATATCCCGGCATTGATTGTGTCGTTATCCATTGAGATCTGAAAATAATAAATATAAGTTGAAATATTTACCTCAAATATAAATCGATTAATTTTAATATAGGTTGTACCCCGGATTATATCGATAAAATGTTTGACAAGATGAATGATTCAAAACACTTCTTGGAGGATAAGTTTCCGTGAGGATTTTAGTTATTTGGCCCGCTGCAGGTCGATAAGGTCGTTTCATTCGCCTTCTTCTCCTATAATTCCCATTTTCAAACATATCCTCATAGTGTGCATCTAACGTCCAGTAATTTCCTTTCCGCTCCCCCGCACCTTCTCGTGGAACTTTTACAAAACATTCATTCAAACTCAAATTGTGTCGTATAGAATTTTGCCAACCTTTTTTATTTTGTTCAAAATATGGAAAATGTGAAGTAATATAATTGTATATTTCATTGAGAGTAGCGCGTTTTAATGGTGAATTCTGAAAAACAAGAATAATATTGCATGAACAGTTAGAATTTTAAAACGTTTTCTTGTAGCAAGTATGGGTTTTACTCCTGCTTTGAACGTCTGACTAAATCCCGATTTAAAATACGTATTAGAAAAATTTTAAATGTTATATTTTGATATATGTAAGTAAATTGTTTTGGCAACTCCGTGTGCTTCTAAATTTTTGAAATGGAATCAGATTATTAGTGAAAAAATAATCTCTGCTAAATATTTAATTTTTAATTTTTTACCTGTATGGCCATAGCTATCAAAGCCACATAGCTATAAGGAGGTTTTGAACTTCTTATTTGCTCTACATGCGAAATTTTAGATCTAAATTAAAAATGTGTACATTTTTACAATATTCCAGGTTAAATGACTTTTTGTATTTAATTACTTTTCTTTATTTGGTAGACCGGAAGACTTCAATTCCATACAGTTATCATCTGATGCAGATTGTGATACCAAAGCGGAATGCATTTTGTATATAAAATATATTATTACTCTGAAAATGTCAAAATCAGAATATTAAAATTATTTTTTATTTTTCTTTAAATAAAGAAGTATTTAATTTGAAGAAATTATGTACAATAATAAAAACTTTTAATAAAATAATCGTTATTTATACTTTTTGGTAAAAACGTAACTGCCAATATGGTATACATGTCGAGTTCACGTGGAATGTGAGGATTTCGCTTGAGCTTCGTAATTCTAAAGAACACACGAATCGTGCATTTACACTATAGTAAAGTCATTATGAAAGTCTCTTGGACAATGTTTCCAGAGTTCAAAGTTGCAAATTTTATTTTTATTTTATTTTTTTATTACTTGGAAACGCTAAAAGCAGAGAAACTTAATGAAACCAAATCAGAGAACGATCTTTCCCATGTTTTGAGTTCGGAAATACTCGTAAATAAGCAGTTATTTATATATTGATCAGTTATGTTCAAAGGTTGCTTCTTCAAGATCCGCTATGTTTAGTAGTCTGCTATTTTGCGATTCGGGAACTGGTTCAATTTATGCACATATACAACGAAATAGGTTTTTTTGTACATTTTGTTTTTGGTAGAGTATACTCAGCTTAGTTTTTGTATTTTATGAATAATGAATATGTATTAAGGAGTGGAATCCCTGGATCCCGAGCCCTTTTCCCCTCGAAATGTCGGGATTGAATCTCCGGTGTGCCGAGGTTTGCTTCTTTAATTTTTATCATAATATTAGAAGCTCTTCACACTTTATTTTTATTCGTTCATAATGCAACCTTGAATATTTACAAGTTGTTAACTACATATCGTTACCTTAATGTAGAAAGGCCATAACTAACTGCTTCAGCGCTATAAAAATAGGTCGTTTTTGCATCGAATTATTACTTACTTACTTACTTAGTTGGCACTACAACCGATGATCGGTCTTGGCCGCCTCCACAAAGCTCCGCCAGTCACTTCTGCTATGCGCGCGCTGGCGCCAGTTGATAAGGCCAAGTGCAGTCAGGTTGCCCTGCACCTGGTCTTTCCAACGGAGATTAGGACGTCCCCTTCTGCGTGTTCCTCCACCGTGGTTCGAATAAAACACCCTTCTAGCCGGAGCGCTTTCTTCCATTCGCTCAACATGAACCAGCCAGCGAAGCCGCTGGAGTTTTATACGCTTGACTATGTCAGTGTCGGCGTACAGCTCATACAGCTCATCGTTCCATCTTATTCGATACACGTCGTCCACGCATACTGGACCGTAGACTGTAGATCTTACGGAGTATCTTCCTCTCGAACGCTCCTAACAGCCTCTCATCATTGATGGTCAATGTCCACGTCACTGCGCCATACATTAGGACGGGAAGGATGAGGGACTTATAGAGCGTTATTTTCGTCGGTCGAGAGAGGGCTCTACTTCTCAATTGCCTACTGAGCCCGTAGTAACACCTGTTGGCAAAGGTTAGTCTCCGCTTGATCTCAAGGCTGACATTATTGTTGGTGTTTATGCTGGATCCTAGACAAACGAAATCCTTGACGACTTCAAAAGTGTAGTTGTCAACAGTGACATTTTGTCCAAGACGCCGTGACTCTTTGTTTGTTGACACAAGGTATTTCGTTTTGTCCTCGTTCACCACTAGACCCACACGACGAGACCCCCTTTCCAGGTTGGAGAATGCTGCACTGACTGCTCGAGAGTTTTTGCCAATGATGTCAATATCATCAGCGTATGCTAGCAGCATGACACTCTTGTAGAAGATAGTGCCAGAGATGTCGATGTTCGCAGCTCGAATTATTTTCTCCAGCATAAGGTTAAAGAAGTCGCACGATAGGGAGTCACCTTGTCTGAAACCTCTTTTGGTATCAAATGGTGCGGAGAGGTCTGTCCCAATTTTCACTGCGCTGGTGGTATTGGTCAGTGTCATTTTGCAAAGACGAATGAGCTTTGCAGGGATACCAAAATCAGACATTGCGGCGTACAAGTGATCCCTAATCGTGCTGTGGAAGGCGGCTTTATAATCGACAAATAGATGATGGGTGTCAATCTGTTTTTCTCGGGTCTTTTCCAGGATTTGGCGTAGTGTGAATATCTGGTCGATGGTGGATTTACCAGGCCTGAAGCCACACTGATAAGGTCCAATCAGTTTGTTGACGATGGGCTTCAGCCTTTCGCACAGTACGCTCGATAGAACCTTATATGCAATATTAAGAAGACGGTTTCTTATGGATTGGGCAGAGTAGGCTGAGATTCCAATCACTTGGCATGCTTTCATCTGACCATATTCTGCATAGAAGCTCATGCATGCGTTTTTTGAGCTCTTCGCCTCCGTTCTTAAACAACTCAGCAGGCAAGCCATCTGCACCTGCAGCCTTATTGTTTTTCAGCCGAGCAATGGCTGTTAAGGCGTCCTCATAGTCAGGCGGCGGTACTTCAACGCCGTCAGTGACTGGGGTTTCCGGAGTGGGTTCCGCAGTGGCGGGATTATTGCCGTCTTCGCCATTAAGCAGCTGCGAAAAGTGCTCCCTCCATAATCTCATTATGCCCTGGATATCTGTCACCAGATTTCCGTCTTCATCCTTGCAGGAAGAGGCCCTGGTCTTCAAACCAAGAGTCAGGCGTCTTATTCTTTCAAAGAATTTTCGGACCTCGTTCCTGTCCCGCAACATTTCGATATCATTGAACTCGCGTCTTTCTTCATCTCTTTTCTTGCTCCTGAAAAGACGTTTCTCCTCTATCCTCAACTTTCTGTATCGCTCCTTAACAGCTCGCGTTGCAACTGACTGCAGGGTGGCTCTGTAGACTGCGTTTTTTGCTTCAGTAGCATCGCGACACTCTTGGTCGCACCACACATTTCTCCGTCGACGGTGGTAGCCTAGCACCTCTTCGGCAGCCGTACGCATAGAGCGGGAAATGTGCGTCCACTGCGCGCATATATCATCAAGTTGAGAGGTGTTTTGCGAAAGGAGAAGTGCAAGTTGGTTGGCAAAGACTTTAGCTGGCTGTTGTGATTGCAGCTTTTCGACATCCAGCTTTCTCTTTGTACCTATCCGTACGCGATTTGCTACACATATACGTGCGCAGACCTTGACTGCAACCAAGTAGTGGTCTGAGTCGATGTTTGCACCACGTATTGTGCGTACGTCTAGTACACTGGAAGCGTGCCTTCCGTCGATCACAACGTGATCAATTTGGTTTCGTGTGTTTTGATCAGGGGACAGCCAAGTGGCCTTATGGATATCTTTATGTTGGAATCTGGTGCTACTAACTTTCATGTTTCGTGTCGCGGCGAAGTCGATCAGTCTCATACCGTTATCGGTGGCTTCGTCGTGGAGACTGAATTTTCCGATCGTCGGACCAAAGAGACTCTCCTTACCCACCTTGGCATTAAAGTCGCCTAACACGATTTTAACATCGTGGCGGGGGCAATGCTCATAAGCTTTGTCGAGGAGCTCGTAGAAGTAATCTTTGGTCGTTTCATCCTTCTCATCCGTCGGGGCATGGACACAAATTAGGCTGATGTTGAAGAATTTTGCCTTGATGCGGATAGTGGCTAGGCGCTCGTTCACCGCCGTGAACCTCGAGACTAGATGACGCAGTCTCTTCCCAACCACAAATCCAACACCAAATTGGTGTCTCGACGCATGACAGCTGTAGTAGATATCACAGGATGCTCTTTTGGAGCAACCCTGTCCCGTCCATCGCATTTCCTGTATAGCGGTGATGTCAGCTCTATATTTTTGGAGGACATCCACCAGCTGGATAGAGGCACCTTCCCTGTAGAGGGTTCGGACATTCCAGGTGCATATCCGTAAATCGTTGTCCTTTGGGCGTTTGCGGGAGTCGTCAACATTAGAGGGGTTCATTATCCGAGGCTTATTTGGAGGATTCATTGGTGGGTATTTTAACGTGGTGGGTTCCAATCCCGACGCACAACCATTCATTCAAGGCCATGGAGAAGCCCGCCGCACACATTAGTTAACTCACTGACGGTTGCCAGATCGCTATCCAGGGGACGCCACGAGGAGGCTGTGTGTCGACTTGAAACGTAGAAGCGCAAGTATCGAAAAGAATTGATTCGTTTGAAGAGAGCAGTGGCCGAAAAACAATCAGGCACGAGACTGAAATTTTCCAACAACACAACGTGCGGACTTAATTTGCTAGACCAGTTAAAAATTATTTGAAAAATAGTGGATGTGAAGTTTTAGCTCACCCAACGTATTTACCAGACCTTGCTCCGTCTATTTGGATTTGGCAAGGAATCTATAAATTAATTGAAAGATGGCTCCCATATACGAGTATAAAAATCGTGATCCCCGGATTAGAATTTCTGAATTCTGAAATCCCGGGATTTCGAAAAATGCTCCGGGGCTCCCATCCTTAATAATTGTGCCATCCTCTTGCTCAGATAAGAGTAAAATTTTATTGTGCTGTATTTAGTAATAGAATTTTCAATTTACACTTTACTTTTTACTTGGAAACTTTTAGTAAGTATTATCTTATCTAAATTTTTCAAATACATAATGCAGATTCTTAGTTCAATCCATAAGTTAAAATATTTCACGATCAAACTAAAAATATTAAACAGACGCGCGCACATCTTATGGTACATCAATTCTCTATGGGAAAAACACCAATTTCAACGAATTCACACTATTTTTGTTCTTTAATGGTTCACCGTTAGACGGGAGTCTGTTGAACTTGCACTTTTATTTTAAATGTTATTTGTCTTTGATGAATAAAATACGATAAGTATTTCCTATTAAAAGTATATATTTTGTGCATAAATATACTAAACCGATTTTCTTTTGTTGAACAAATCTTGTTTCTTAGATAAGTACCAGCTTAAAAATTTTTATGACAAATTTTTTTAACATATTCTTAGGTTATACACATAAAGTGTGTTGTATAACTATAGCACACTTTTCTAATTTTTTCTAATTTTTTCTAAATTTGATAGAAAAAGTATTTCAACACTGTAAAAAAATTAAAACGTAGAAAATATTCTCACTGTTTCTCTCTTTCATTAGCCATCACTGTTTTATTTTAATTCAATGCTGGTTAGAAAATCCCGTTATAAGATTGCAAGTTATCTATAATTCGCTCTTATTTTTTCGTTTCATAACTATAGCATTTAGTTCAAAAAAGCGGAAAGGTGTGTTTCGTGCCATCAGTTTTTTTTATTAATTAACAATAAAATTAAATATTTAAGTGCGATACCGCAAGGCACTAAGTTAACCGAGCAGGAAAAAGACAAAATTCTAGCTTTTTATGAAGCCAAATTGCAAAAAAAAAATACGTCGAAGCAGTAAAGTTACTTATAATTGATTTCAAATCCGGACGAATATGACACAGAAAGACGAAGAGATCCGAAACTAAAGCTTTCCGAGCGTATCCAAATGGATGGTTTGGAGGGGTTTGAAGGCAGCTCGAAACATTTGTCGTCAGAAACTTAAAATGGCACCTCGATTGCTAAAGCGTCATAAAATTGCTAGGCTCGAGTTTACTATGAATAATATGAGAACAAATTGGTTTCCAGTATGATAAATTATTTACTATCTTTTCTGAATCTCTTTTTTTTCTCTTTTTTTTTGGTAGATCAGAGAAAAAATGGAATTTAGATGGCCCCGATGGTTACAAACAGTACTGTTGTGATCTCAGAAAGGAACCACAATATTTTTCTTAGTGGAAATTCGGTGGTGGTTCGCTAATGGTATGGGGTGCGTTTTCTGCAGATAGCGTGATGGAGTTGCATGTTGTGTGCGATTACATTAAAATGCTTACGTGACAAAATCGTGGCTACATTCAATAAATATTCCTGTTTTGAATTGGCCAGCTTGTTCCCCAGTGTAGCTGAGCTCAAAAAGTCAGTTATGAGGGAATGGGGAGCTATAGACGGAAATGTAATTAAAAACCTTCTTAATTCCATGAACACTCGAGTATTTGAATGTATTCAACCACAAGGAGGTTTAACAAACATTTAAAAATTGAAATAAAACAAATTATTCGATTTTTAAATAAATTCAAAAATATGTGCTATAGTTATGAAACAAAAAAATAAGAGCGAATAATAGATAACTTGCACATATGTAGATCTATGTAAATATATGTATATGTTTGAATATCAGCCATTGAAAATTCGATTACGGATGCTAGCACAAATACATTCTCAGATGCCAGTGACAATGGAGTTGAAGATAGCAATTATGTACATACCATAAGTTAAATTTTTTATTTAACAATTTTTTAATTAATTGTATGTTTTTATAATTCTTTACAGACTAAAACAAATGTAAATTAGAATTAATTAAAAATTACGCAAATCTCAGAATGGCGCAAATCTCAAGTAGTAATATTAAAATTTATCTGTTCTAAGAAAGCAGGACAATCAACAAACCAACAATGCTGACAGAAACAAACATTAGAGACAAAGTAGTTTATATGACAGAGATATTGAGGCCTCCACATAAATGCTGCCATATTCTGAACGAGATCTCACTTAAAAAGTATACAGTATTTTGAGCGTAAAAGGATCAGAAAACTCTGAACTATTGCATTGAATAAATGCTAACATAGAATAAGCTTTAGGAATAATATAATTTGAATGCGGAACAAACGAAAACTTAACATCGAAAACAAGGAGCTGATTCAACATTATCAACAATCACAACAGATTGTCTATTATAATACTTGTCAAATACTTTTAAGAAATCAGTCTAACTGGTTTTTAACGGCGTTTTTAGATGAGATGAGATTACACCTTGGAAAAAAAACCACACTTCTTAAAAAACACCCTTTATATCTTCAATATAAATGCAAACATTTTGGAAACAACGGTATGTACCATATAATTATAATGTCAAAAAATACGCAATTTGAATTTAAAAAAAAAAATTTATTTTTGCAGAATTCTGAGGAACAGGATTTTGAAAAACAATAATGTGGCAGATTTCTTACAGCCAGAATTTCGAATTAGGAACAGTCAACTACCAGTACCCCTCTCCTAATCTAAAAAGTTATTTCCTGGTATTTTTTCAAAATTGTCTTATTATTGTTTTATTAACGTTTTAACTATACTGGAAGACGCTAACGTGGAAGAACTTAAAATATCATGCTTTTTGGAGAAATTACGTCTACATCCTAAACAAATGCAGCCACTGATCAACAAAACAATTGTAGCCACTTCTAAAGGAAAACAGCTCTTAAAGAAATATAAATATATCATAATACACACTCTACCGAAGTAAAATATTTTTGAGTCTTGTTTTTTCCTAGAAACAAGAGGCTACGGTTATTTTGCTGTTTAATGACCCCATATATTTTTTGTTAAGGATGTATACCTTATTGTTTTATGTCTGACAAAAAATTTTTAGGATGTAGGCATTGTTTCTGTGAATTTTTGAAGTTTTTCCACTGTAGCATTTTAAACAATCAGTTTTACTCAAAAACGGGTTCCCTGTAAAAATCCCAAACAGGTATCTAAAACAAGTATAATTTTTCCATTAAATATAAATTCTTTTTCTTGTAAAAACCCCCAAACAAGTATCAAAAACATATAAAATTGTATAATTTTTCCTTTAAATATAATTTTTTTTTACTAAAATGCGAGTGAAAAAGTGAATAGACGATTTTGAGTAGGTTCCAAAAACTAGTTTGTTATTTATGCAATCCCAGTACCTATTCCCATTAGGGGGCACTGTGTAATTTATTGTAATAAAATTTTAGCCACATACGAGTATATTTACTATTTCTTCTTTATTTTATTGCTAGTCTTTTTTGATCTATCCGCACCAGAAAATTTGATCTGTCGGCAATATATATAAATAGTGAGAACTCTTAAATGCATACATACATATGTACTTATAAGTGGTATACCATATAGTCCTAATTCCACGCGACTGAAACTGGTTCATTTAAGAAGTTGCCCGAATATTGAGTGTATCAATTAGGAGGTTTGACGGTAAAAATCTAACAATCGCCGTATTCCATAACCAAATAGTTAAACGTTGCAATAAGTATGGCTACTTAGATGAATACCAAATCACGGAGGAGGAATAGCACTTCTACATCAGAAAAAATCTTGGATCTTGTAGAAATAAGTGGTTCTTTATATTTTATGACTTTAAAATTTTTCTAAATCTAATTTCTTGGTTTTATTTTAACATTGAAGTTTCTCACTGACCAAGCAGTTACACGAAATTCTCGAAACATTTTGCCGACGGAATACAGATAAAAAATTACTATACTAATTGATACAAATGTGCAAGATAAAACACATGAAAATAATAAAATCAAAAATCAGAGTGTCCAGGGTTCGAATCTCGGCACAGGCCGAAAACTAGAAAAAACAAGGAAAAAAAATGTAAATTTAAGTGGTTCAGTAATGTAATCGGCAATAAACAGAAGGCCTGGCCTTCTGTTTGATTTTAGAAAGGACAAAATGCTACAAATACTGAATTGGAATGAACCGTTCCTACGATATATTCGTCGGTAATTATGTATCGTATTTATAAGTAGTGAAGAGAGCAACATTTTTTATGAAACCACTACCACGATTACATAATCTTATTACATAAGTACGTCACTTGATCAATGATCACTTACAGTATTTTTTCTTTTTACATACTCTCCAATTAATTATTGATTGATTGTTTTACTATAGCAATACTGGTAAGTACTAAAATGTTGCAATAAGATTGTTATAAATCATATTTTAAGATTTATATCTTTATGTATTTATCTGTGAAATGTAGAATTTTTATTTTCAAAGTAAGCATGTATACAAAATATATAGTGTATTTTCCAAAAACATTTTCCATAATTTGTTTCCAACAGCTGTATTAAAAATTATGTTACGCTGTCTCGAATCACTTGTGCTCTTGATATTTCGAAAGTATAATTAATAGTCAAATTTTCTAGGCTATTATCACTATCACATATTTGAGCAAATTTTTGTTTTTCATTTATTCACTTTAAATTATTTACTTCAAATTTATATGAAGTTTCAAACTGCAATAACTAACAATTTAAATATTGTTAATTAAGTTAATTTATGTAAAAACCTTAGAACTTACCTAAATTTTTAAAATTCCAATAAAATTATTTTTTTATTTGTATTCTTTTTTTAATATAATATATTTCAGTGAATACGTAAATATATTTGTTGTTGTATTCTAAATGATGATACACTACGAAACACTTTTTATATGATTCACAAAATAACTTATCGGAAAAGTGTAGTAAATACAATATTTATTATTATTATTATATTATAAGATTTATACTATTGTGCTAATTTGTGATGCTTTCAACAAGTGGTACAAATATGTCACTCGAAAAAGAAAAGCACTTTTGCTCATCGAGTCAAAAAGAAATATTTATAAATATTTTTTTTTACACAATTCGAAATGAATGAAATTCATACTATTTCTGTTTGATAACAACATATTAACAACTCATTCTGCACTGACTTGATTATGTTTCTAAATACAAACTGAAAATATAAATAAGAAAGATGCTATATTTCCCTTCTGTGAAAATGAGAGTTTTGAAACTAATGTACCTACACATACTTATGGCATTATATATGTAGTATGTATGTTGGCATGTGTGTGAGTGTGTATATGTACGAGTATATAAGAATACTTGTAGGAAAAGATCTTTGTGTATATATGTGTGTATGTATGTACATAGTATGTAGTACAATATATTCTCATTTAAAGGCTAAATGAATTTTGCTTTTTATTATTGGCTGTTTTATTTACAAACATTAGTACTGCCTTAAAACCTCTCTACAGTCAGTCTGCGATTAATATGTACATATTACTACATGCAACTAAATAATTTATTAACCCTTAGCATAAGGAAACAGTCTTTCGAAAACCTTTAAGTAAATATTTATCTCAGTATTTATAAGTATGGTATTCACATAAATAGGTGCATATATGTATAATAATAATTATAATAATAATATACGGAAACAACTTCGACTAAATCCGATTAACAGGAGTCCGTCGTAGTGATTTCATAAAGCTTGCTTACCCTTTCATTATATTTCACCATGTTTTTCTTCGTCTACAAACTAAATTAAATTTTAATTAAATTTAAATTGTTTGCATTTTATTTTGCATGCCGATAGTTTCACTAAGAATGCTATTACATGGAGTGAATCTATGTTGGAACAAAATTTAAAATATTATTATATGTATATAAGAGGTAATATAATATATAAAAGAGAAGGCACATGATTATTAATTACAAATTACAAATGCAGTATGAGGTGGTCCTCACCCTTACCTCCAGTAAACTTGGCTTATTCAGAGTCTGCTAGTACATAATTTTGAAAAACTTCAACGAATGATATACATACTTCTAATATAATAATAACTTGAGCGTTTCCTGATTGGAAAATCACCATAAGGTGATAATTAAGTCAGTTATCTATTCGCTTTTCGCAAACCAGTTACACTCGTACCTTTCAGATATTTACATTTTTCTCTAATATTTTTCATACCTCAGACTAGTTCTGTATAATTTCTGCTGATGATCATTTCCTTCCATTCATGTACAAATCTAACACGCACAACATGAGTGGATGCGAAAAGCTCGGCCTAGGCCCTCCATGGGCTGCTGTGCCAATAAAAGTAAAAGATCATTTCTGTGGTATAGTTGGTAGTGCAACTACCAAATCTCGGCCCAGGCAAAATCAAAAACCACCTCTTGACAGACAATGGCGCAAGCCTACGAGAGTAAAAATTGCCTATGAAAAGCTTTTTACTTCGCCAATCGGATTTGGTCCCTTCCATTCATGTAAAAATATAACGCGCTAAACATGAGTGAATGCGAAAAGCTCGGCCTGGGCCCTCCACGGGCTGTTATGTCATTAAAAGAAGAGTACGAATTTCGTAAGAAACCGGATATGGGAGTAATCAATTACTACATCATGTAATTTCAAATGAATAATTCCAAATTACAAATAGATGTAATTGTATGTAAGTGATATACCTTCAATTACAATTACATATAATTGTATTGGGAACTGGTTTTTGGTTTTTGGAATTGTGTTTGCCAATGTCTGCAACCAAATAGCATTCGGCATAAAACTATAGGTTCCTTCTATTCATGTACAAATATAGAAATACAGATGCACAAAATATATGACTGTGAATCAGGGTTTCGAAACAGCGACATTATGGGTTCGGCTTCAGTTTCAATCAAAACAATCAAAACATAAAAGTTCAAGCAAAGCAAACCTTTTTTTCACATAATAAAATACTAAGAAGTTTTGTTATTGAGAGAAGAGTATTCGCCACTTTTTTGTAAGTGTTGTCCAATCTTAACTTTTAATTTTTTTTTTAGAAAAATTTGTTTTTATTTTCTGATCTTCATTCAAAAGCTTTTATTTTTAAGTTCTCTGAACTAAATATCTTAAAAATCTTAAGTTTCTATAATTTTTCCATTCATTTTCAAAGTGCATTCCTAAAAATAATGGGGCCAAGAGGTAAAGTTATAAATAAAAACGAGGTTTGTGATAAATTATATTTGCTTTTTTTATTTTTTTTTTATATATTACGGCGTACCATTTTATTTTTTAGTTGACTAGCAACAAAGACCGATAAATTCGTTGTCGAATTCTAATCGTTTGGTCGAAGCTTATCTCTTGAGGATATTTCTGTTAAATTGTATCTCTGTGGGGCAATATGATTTTCAGTCCAGAAAAATACCTTTCACTTGTGAAGCTTCAAACAATTAAGGTAGCTAAGTTTTGTGATACTCATCATTCTAAAATATCATATCCTTTCGGAATTTAACCAAATGTTTTATATAGAAGAGAATGAGGTACATCATTCTAAAATATCATATCCTTTCGGAATTTAACCAAATATTTTATTTTATATAGAAGAGAATGAGGTATTCTGCGTATTTTGTAGTTTATTTTTTATTTGTGAATTAGTGATTTCCCATTTATTTGTGCTTTGCTGGTTTTCGGTTAAAATTCTTTTGGAAAAGACTTGAACCTTCTTTAACAAACCCGGTGTAGTGCGGATTCAGGTTCAGAGAAAAGTAGCTTCGGCTACGAATTCAGTTCGAAAGCTTGTTGTGAATGGATGCTCGGCCTATGCCCTCAACTAAATATGCGAAAATGGAATTCGAATGAGAAATAGAAAATAATATTTCACTTCTCGCTAGAAAAAGTGTACGCAGAATTTAACAAAAGTTTAACTATTTTTTTTATTTCTTACCTTCAAATCTGAGCTTTTACTTTCAAGAAAAGTAACATCAAAAATGCCAAAAAAAAATAGTTTTAGGTCATTTCGGTCATACTTTTGTCTGGTAAATCTGTCAAGAATTTTCAGTTATTTATTTTAAATTGTAATATTTCGTATAATATAAAGTATCTAAAGAGAGGCCCCCTAAAAGGTGCTCACTGAGCTTCAAGTGATGTGACTTAGTATATTTCGTCTTTGCAATAAAATTTGACCTATTTTGCTTTGAAAATTAGAAAGTTTTCTAAAGTAAAAGATTGTGATCTTTTTTGTTTTGTCTTACATTCCGTCTACTTTGTTTTTGCAAGGGTTAACTTAAAGCACAACGAAATAAAAAATTTCGGGCATGTGTCTAGCTTCCATACTATATAATAATACTATAAAATTTGCACATTTAAATGCACTTACATTTTGTTTGTTTGTTTGTTTATTTCCACTGTGCTTTTGTCATTTGTTGAAGCAGTATTTTCCCAAGTCGGAATAATATCCAATAGGGAAAGAGTCTCTCAGCGCAAACCAATACACTCGTACTTCTCCGATTGTATTGTACATAGTAAATGTAATTCGGTGAATTTGTTGCGATATTTGCTGATTGCAACTAAAGTAATGTGTTACAGATTTTCACTACACAAAACTGATGATGTAGACATAATTCTGATGCACTACAAATAACAGTTTTTAGAACGATTTGAAAAAAAAAGAAGAAAATCACGCTATGTATGTATGTATGTGCATGAATACACACTTGTATGAAGTTATTGAGGCAAGGTTATTTATATTTTGAGATAATCAGCATTTCTTTAAACATGACATTTGCATTCTATTATTTTACGATTGAAGTAGCTGATAATGTATGTACTAAGCATATATGAACAAATTATGAACAGAAGAAAAGGGCAGTACCTAAGTAATGCCTTTTATAAAATTGCAATCAAATAATAATTGCATTCAAAAAAATATTAACAGTTATCATTATTCTAAATTATTTCTAATTTGATGCCGTCTAAAGCGTAACACTATAACTCGAACTATGCTGCGTCAAAGTATGGAATTAGCTTTTGTCATTTGAAAGACGAATATAAATCAACTTAGTTGACCAATTTAATTTTCTCCTTCTCGTTTACTGGGTTAGAATTTAAAAGTGGTTTGAAGTTTTAATTAACTTAAAAAACAAAAACACTAAAATATAGGGAGTATGAAAAGTTGTTTTCTTTTCTTTTAGATTTCTTTCAGAAAGCGATTTGGGAGAATAAAAATTGTAATGTCCAGTAGAAGAAGAAACCCAGTTTAATCGATTTACAGCCAGCTTTATTGAACAACATTGAAAATAATAATTTGGGTTATTGGTGCACCAGAACATTTTTGCCTAGAATTTAAGTATAAGCAAATAATTTGTTCATACACATTTTTTATGCAAACGATAAACCTTGTATAGTTCCGTTTGATGATTCTCTGATCCCAGGTGTGTTACATCTAGATAAACTTCATTTTGATCGTTTGCATTTCCAGTGCATGCAACGCCCTCTGCAAAATCATCATCTGCATCAAAATATTAATACTCAAAGCATACGAGTTTATTTGCATCATTTTAATTATAACCTTACCATCATCATCATTGCAATAGCCGATGATAATGGTAATATTCAGGTTGTATGATCTCAACAGGAGGAAAATTTACCACTTGCCGGTCTGAGAACTCGCGAATGTTTTGAGGTTGACTAGAAACTTGACAAATCTGGTCTATGTTTTGTTGTGCTGATCCGAGTTGTTTTCTTTCCACGGAATAAAAAAAGAAGATTTTCACGCAAATTTTCAAGTCAATCCTTTGCCCTTCTCTTTCGTTAAGAAGCTGACATGAGTGTTGATACAATTATTGGCTTAATGAACTCATTTGCCATTCATTCTGTCTCTCCGCATTAGTCAAAGCTAGTTGTTTTCCAATGTTATTTGAATTCTGTTGTACCTCAACTTGCTTGCCAAGACTACACACTCTCGCCATCTTTTTGTGTTTTTTTCACTATAGTAGAATCTGAATTTTGTTTGGCCTCCATTTTTCGACGAAGTCTACATTCGCTGTCTCTCAGCCTCAGTTTTTGCTGGATAATTTATCAAAACACAACTCGCTCATTCTTTCAGCTGTAGAAATTTCTAAATGTTGTTTGAAATGTTAAAATTGTTTCAAATTGGCCTAGAAACTGGTGGACAGCGCGCTCTATGAATTGAGAGGGCTCCCCAGGCGTAAATATAAAAAAACGATTCTAATGAATTAAACTTCAAAAATATTTGCTTTTAAATGTTCTGACGCACCAATCACCAAAATTATTATTTTAAAAGTTATAGTTCGACAAAGCTCTGGATCGAAGAAACTAAGTTTTCTCAGTCTTTAAATGAAAACCGGCTGTTATTTTTCCACTAGACATTAAATTTTTCTCCCAAATCGTATTTTTTTCTATTCTCCTTTCTGCAAATGTGTGTGAAGCTTTGAACAAATGGATGCTCTAATATGACTACTTATGAATATACATATATACATACACCGTTTAAAAATAGTTAATAAAGCTTACATGGACATATTTTTGCCATTTGTCAACAAATTTTCCTTTTACTTTTGCTTGTGAATTCTTGTCTGTTTCCAATTTTAAGAAGTTATTAATGTGTCTTTTTTAAGTTTTATGGTGTCCTTTTGCAATTTAATTTAGATTTTTTCTTAGTTTTTAGATCAGCAAAATCGCTCCCTGATTATTGCGAATTGGAAAAGTTTATTTCAAAAAATATTTTAAATACCAATATTCATAAATGTGCAAAGATAACAGATTCTTACTTGCAGATTCTTAGTTGGTACTACATCTGATGATCAGTCTTGGCCGCCTAGATAAAACTTCGCCAGTCGCCCCTGGTATGCGAGCACTGTCGCTAATTGGAAAGGCAAAATGCAGTCAGGTCTCCCTGTACCGGGTATTTCCCACGGAGATTCGCTCAACATGACCTAGTCATCGAAGCCGCTGAATTGGTATGCACTTGACTCTATCTGTGTCGGCGTACAGCTCGTACAGCTCACGGTTCCATCCTATTCGATACACATCGTCCACGCATATTGGACCATAAATCTCACGGATCTTAGAGCAGCATGACACTCTTGTAGAAGATAGTGCCAGAGATGTCGATGTTCGCAGCTCGAATTATTTTCTCCAGCATAAGATTAAAGAAGTCGCACGGTACGGAATCACTTGGCTGAAACCTCCTTTGGTATCAAATGGTGCTAAGAGGTCTGTCCCAATTTTCTGTGCACTTCTGGTGTTGGTCAATGTAATTTTGCAAAGACGAATGTGCTTTGCAAGGATACTAAAATCAGACATTGAGGCGTACAAATGATCCCTAATCGTGCTGTCAAAGGCGCCTTTATAATCGACGAAAAGATAACAAATCAAAGCCTTATATTTTCTAGTTACTTACTTACTTAACCGATGATTGGTCTTTGCCGCCTCTATGAAGCTTCGCCAGCCGCCTCTGCTATGCGAGCGCTGGCACCAGTTTATAAGGCCAAGTGCAGTCAGGATGCCCTGCACCTAGTCTTTCCAACGACGTCCCCTTCTGCGTGTTTCTCCACCGTGGTTCGAATAAAACAACCTTCTAGCTGGAGCGATTTCTTCCATTCGCTCAACATGACCCAACCAGCGAAGTCGCTGGATTTTTATACTATTTATTTTTGACTATGTCAGCGTCGGCATACAGCTCATAGAGCTCATCGTTCCATCTTATTCGATACACGTCGTCCGCGCATTCTGGACCGTAGAACTTACGGAGTATCTTCCTCTTGAACGCTCCTAACAGCCTCTCATCATTGATGGTCAATGTCCACGTCTCTGAGAGGGCTCTACTTCTCAATTGCCTACTGATCCGCTTGATCTCAAGGCTGACATTATTGTTGGTGTTTATGCTGAATCAAGATATACGAAATCCTTGACGATTTCAAAAGTATAATTGTCAACAGTGACATTTTGTCCAAGACGCCGTGACTCTTTGTTTGTTGACACAAGGTATTTCGTTTTGACCTCATTCACCACTAGACCCACTCGACGAGACTCCCTTTTAAGGTTGGAAAATGCGGCACTGAATGCTCGAGCGTTGGTGCCAATGATGTCAATATTATCAGCGTATGCTAGCAGCATGACACTCTTGTAGAAGATAGTGCCAGAGATGTCGATGTTCGCAGTTCGAATTATTTTCTCCATATTTTCTAGTAGGTACATACATTAGCATTTATGGTAATATCCTTATTCTGGAATATAATTTTTTTTGTATCTCATTGGAAACAAATATTTATTTTGAAATTAGTTGCTTTGGATTCTAGCGTATGGATTCGTCAAATCTGTATTTACTAATTCTTACGTTGGATTCAGGAACACCAGAATTATACTCAAAGGGGACGATTCATCTAAGCTAGAAAGCAAATAAGACATACATAAGTACATAACAATTGTAAGAGAAAAAATTTGCTAAAAATAGTAAATAATTGCTGTGTTCGATTCGTAGTCAAGTAATGCTTCATGATTTTTATTTAAAACTTTTTATAATTTTTAGGTTTTTCTTGAAAAGCTCTTTAAAATTTATGTTATGTGTACTCGAAAATTCCATTAGGCGCTGATTGTGTTTCTGATGGGAAATTAATTCAATTCTTCGCATTAGATCTTTTTAATCGGCCAAGATCGATGTGTAGAACTTATTATGGCTAAATCTTATCTTCTTCTCAGATCCACTGAGTTAAAATATTTGTACCATATATAGAATATAAGCTTAACATGCAAAATCCATTCCTAATATATTTGTATTTGAATTATAACACTCCATTGTGATCTGAAATTTTTGAACCTTTTCTTCAAAATCTTTTAGTCTTGTTGGTAAACATTGGTAACCAAGAGATGGGATCGTGTAGAAAATAGTTTTTTTTTCATATTTTTAACCGATCGTACGGTGTTACGAACCCAGAATGAAGTATTAAATTAAAAATTAATAGTAACTGTTAGTACTAAGAGTTTTTATAAAGTTTTGTTTAAAAAATCGATTACGAATGCAAAAACTAATTTCAATCATAGAAAATCTACTAAAACTTTCTTGATATCAATTATCTTTTATTTAGTGATTATCAATGTAATTTTTAAGCGAAAGAGCGCAAATTTATTTACGTAATTTCAATTGTGTTTTTTTTTCTGGTTGAACAGCCTTGGTTTGCTAACACATGTTTATTTCAAAATCCAAAGGTATGCAGTTTGTATAATGTTTTACCACTGACATGAAGACGTTACTGGGAATTCAGCATTTTTTTCTGCATAAATTAAATGCATTTGTTGATTTTATTTTTATGTACATAGATTTTTTTATTTGCTTTTCCTTGGAAGCTACAGCTGCATTAGTATGAATTTTTGGTGGGTGGAATTATTTTTGGTGTAAATAACATAAACGCTTAAGGTATATTCGCTTGAACAGCCGTATGAAATGGAACAGAATTGCAGCAGCTGACGAATTTACGCCGACGAATTTTCGTCGATTTAGATCTATTTCTATTTTTGAAGTCGACGAGGACGAAAAAGAGTTGCATTTGATGAAATGAATATAAATTTGGGGCGAAATTTTAATAAAATTTTATAATAAATTAATTATGAATAATTATATATCGTTTAAGTGTAAAAAGCACGAATGACAAAAGTGTGTTAAATTGTCTTGGTATTTTAAAGTGTTCTTCGTCTTTCTAATTCGAGAAAGGTTTGTAAAAAGAGTATATAAAAAAGATTTATATTATTCTTGTAATTTGCGTGTTTCAAATAGTGTTCTACTCTACGTCTGCATGAAATCAATACTTAGTTTAAGGATTGATACGGGCGATTAGGGACGTACACTGGTTTTATGTAGCGATTGTTTTAACTATAATGGCAAGCAGACTGCAGGGCAGCGTTAAGTTGAAAGAAATCTCTTTTCTTTACTAAAACTGTCCACTGATCGAATTTGATGGCAGAGTTGATAGTGGAGAGTTTTGGCTTTCTAACTGCAGCAATGTTTTCCATGCTGAAGTCATAGCTATGTAAGAAGCACTATCTTAATTAAATATATAAGTATGTATTTTATCTGATAGCCAGCCAGCTTGAAGTCTCTAGAAGCTTCCAATCTCTAATAGCTGGATATCTCTAATCAAAAAATTAATGCCCTCAACCCGAAAAGCATTAACCAAAAAGATAACGTCAGTTGCTAATTCCGAAAAAATATTAAACGGAAGTTAACATTAATCGTTAATTTTCTTTTTCTCCAAAAAGACAAAAGTGTTAAGACTACATATGTATAGATAACATACGTAAACAAATTCACCAACACTTTCTCGTGAGGGCAGCATCTGTAACCAAATTTCGTGGAGTTTCCCTTCTGCCAGTCGTCAACCAAATCATGAATGACACTTATAAACTACTTGCTTTTCCTGTTCTTCTTTTTTTTTGGCTTGCTGACTACATAAAAATATTATCAGCATCCCGCTATTGTTGCTTGCGCTGCATGAAATATCGGTTTCGTTCTTCATCGAGATTATGGCTTCCTTGACCTTATGCACCATAAGTTATCTTTACCCTACCGACCTTGGCAATATTGTACGTCTGTAACCACGTGAGTCGAAATTTGAAGTGGAAGGCAGCAGCTATTAGACATTCCTTGTTATAGTAACCGGAAAAAAGTCAGTCGTTAACTAAAAATTCATTAATTTACGATTAACGGATTCTACCCAGCTCTGCTCTCGATGAGTTGTCCAATCAATTTTATATCCACTTTTCCGAGAAACTCCAAAGCTGATGGGCCAGCGAGGAATGGCACAAAAATTCAACTTCAGGCAAAAAACACCTGCCATGGTATGCCACTTTGAATAATTGATTCAGATGTTATTCTCCAATATAATTATTAAGCTTTGGTCGAAAGTAAAAATAAATAAATCTCATATATGTACATAGGTACAAAAATTGGGCACTGTACTATTGAGAATCATGAAAGAAGGTTGTGTATATTTTCCAATAACTTCTACCTATTATTCATTTTTAATGGCACATCCGCCCATGGAGGTCCTAAGGTGTGCGAGTTGTATTTGTACACGAATGGGGAATGGAAAAGCAATTTTTACAGCTGGTGGTCAGCCCAGAAATTGTTCCGTACATAGTAAAAAATTTTTAGATACCTCAGCCTGATCAGAAGCTCCAAATTGAAATTTAATTTATATTATAAAATGTGGGATTATGTTTTTTAGGCATATGACATGCCCCCAAACTCAATGCAACTCTTGTTAGGCCATAGTAAGTATTTACATATGCATACAAAGACAGCTCCTACAAATACATTTTTAATCAAATTGCAATGCGATATTTTGTTTTGAATAAAAGCACGTATCGTCTGTAATGATTTTGTGGTACATCAACTACGTCACTGTTTAGTGAATGGTGCAAATATTTTGAAACTTTATATATTTATTTATGTACAGAAGCATTGTTTAAACTCAAAGAAAGAAAGTCTTTCAATTAGTTTATATACTAAAATGAGCGAGGTAAATTTACAGATAAATTATTGGAAAGTTTTATTTGATCTTTATAAAATTGTGTAAGACGCTGCTCTGTCGATGGGACTATCAATAATTTTTATAACATGTATTTAATGATCATTAGGTGAACTCATTCGTAGAAGGTATCTACTTATATAGAATAAGTATAAAAAATGTATTAATTCAAATCAATTCTGGAAGGCAAATAAAAATACTTTAACTTAATTTCATTGAACTTTAATCCGTCGATATTTATAGAGCTACAACCATTTTTTTTTAAATAATACGAAATGTAAACGTACAGTGAGAGACTAAAGTTTAAATACACCCTATAAATTTGTGGTTTAAAAAGAATGATACAGTTCTAAAAATTTGTTAATATGTTGTTTTGTTACATATGACAAATAAATAAAAATAAGAACAAAAAACATTGACTTCATTCTGAGAATAACGGTAAATTCAACAAAAACAAAATAATGAAGGGGACAAAAGTTTAAATACAGTACTAAAAAAATTATGGCATCAACTACATTAGCTAATATAAATATTATATCAATATTTGGTTGGTTCCTGGCCAATAATTCCCTAACATGCTCAATTGGGTTTAAATCCGGCGATTGGGGAGGACTATAAAGTTGACTTCGGGCATAATACAATAACCATTCCTTTACTGAATATGCGGTGTGCTTAGGATCATTGTCCTGTTGGAAAATCCAATACTTTCCAAGACCTAAGCTTTCCACGGATGGTTGCAAATTTTCTTCCAAAATGCTTTTATACAGGTATCGATCCATAATACCATTGATAAAAGCTAGTCGTTCTACACCTGCTGCTCCAATCGCTCCCCAAACCATAACGCTTCCGCCACCATGTTTTACTGTTGGTATTAAATTTGTTGTTTGGAACGCTGTGCCGGATTTTCGCCAAACCTTTGCACGACCATCGCTGCCAAAAATATTAAATTTTGACTCATCGGTAAACAAAACTGTTCTCCAAAAGTTATCATCCTTATCCTTGTATTTTTTTGCAAATTACAGACGCAGTTGTTTTCTTTCGATATAAGCGGTTTCTTACGTGGAACTCTGCTTCGAAAGCCATTGTCATGTAACACTCTTTGGATGGTTTTAGGGTGAACAAGTTTTCCGGTAGATTCTGCAATACCTGCTGCTAACTTAGTGGCACTTATTTTGGGGTTTCTGTGCACCTCTTTAACAATAAGGCTCACATCCCTTCGAGAAAGCTTTTTTCGACGCCCACTTCTAGGTTTGTTTGCAACTGTTTTATATATTTTAAATTTTCTTATGATATTTTGCACACTAGCACATAACAACTTAAGAATTTTTCCTATTTCTCTATAGGATTTTCCTTCTTTAAAATGTGCAATTATTATTTTTTTTACGCTTTCCTCTATTTGCTTTCCTTTACCCATTTTTAACTTCGCTCCCATCCTCACTATCTCAAAAACTTGTTGAATGTGAATAAAAATGTCGTAAATAAGTCAGCAAAAAAAATAACGGTACATCGGTTCTCCTAAAATAGCAAAATCATTAGTGCTATTACATGAAAGCAAGCATGTATTTAAACTTTTGTCCCCTTCATTATTTTGTTTTTGTTGAATTTACCGTTATTCTCAGAATGAAGTCAATGTTTTTTGTTTTTATTTTTATTTATTTGTCATATGTAAAAAAACAACATATTAAAAATTTTTTAGAACTATCTCATTCTCTTTAAACCACAAATTTATAGGGTGTATTTAAACTTTAGTCTCTAACTGTACAATATTTCCATATATATTAAAATAATAATATATGCAATTAAAAAATATATAGATTAAATGCAAGATAGTTGATTTCGATTTCATTGACAATTGAGGTAAATTTCACAAGTTTATCAAATTTAGAAATTTACAGAAATAATTTTCCAAATTAAAAACATAAATTAGACATTTTTTACCATAGCAAAAAGAACTATTCTAAAAACATTTAATTTTTTTTTTTAGTTTTGGCTTCCTTTATTAATTTCTCAGCAATTATTAGCATTTGAATGTCAAAAGACCCATAAGCTGCTAAAATTTGTATACATTGAACCGAACAACGTGAATGGATGCGAAAAGCTTGGCATTTGGCGCAACATGCGGTCATAGTCGACATTGATAAACTGAAGTTCATTGTGGTAAAGGCGTAACACTTGCCACAATGGTTGTCTATCTCTTTATCGGTGTCCTGTGTGATTGAGGGAGTTCTACCTCCCACCTATCAATCTTCCTTCCATTCAACACAATGCTCTGCATTCATAGGGGTACAGCCTGTGTGTTGAATGTATCAATAAAAAATAAAAATAATTTAAGACATTGCACCACTACTTTTAATGACACTCTCTTTTCGATCACAAAGTTTAGCTGTTCTGCGCACAAGTAATCGAGCCGCTTCAGTTTGTTCAGCCATACATGCAAGACGTAATTGAACTGCTTGCATGTTTATGAGTGTCTTTCCGAATGCACGTCTACAAATAGCATATTCCAAAGCTGTATCTAGAGATGTTTGTGCTATTCCGAGCGCTTGAGATGCAATTCCAATGCGTGCTTTATTTAGTTGGTGCATAGCGATTTTAAATCCACCACCAATCTCACCAATTATATTTTCCTTGGGAACTACTACATAACAAAGATCTATGTCACAAGTGGAACTAACTCGGATGCCTAGTTTTTTTTTCAGGATTATTACGAACAACGTAATTCTCGTTGAGAGACACCAGAAAAGCTATAAGATTGAAAAGCATTTATTAGCAATAGTAATGATTTAAAATAAAAGCTCAAATATTATTTTAGAAGTAAAAGTGCATCAACATATTTTTGAATGCTTATGTCCAATTTTGTTTAAATTAAACCTGAAATTTGTTAACTATCAGCCAATGCTATGACCTAACAAATTAATTACATTAGCATCTCCTTCTTTTCTTCTTTCTTAGTACCAGTAGTGGAAATATTTGCAACATCAAAGCCGGCGTCTAAAGGATAAAAATCAGATATAACTTCGATAAGGCAAAAAAAATCATATAAAACCTCACCTGGTTCTTTTAGAGCAAATGATCCTGGAATACCTTTGCTATATGGCGGCAGATATAAATCCTTTTGCTGATTTGTACCGTGTGTTGCCAACAGATCAATATACAGTGCATTATGAATAGACACAATAGTACCAGTAGATGCACAACCATGTGGCAGCTCTTCTACAGCTACAGATACCGAGAACACGTCCAGATTTGAACCACCGTATTCTTTTGGGGCTGTAATCGCCATCAAGCCAAGTCTGCCCAATTCTATTATTTGCTTTTTGGGAAAGCAACGCATAGCCTGATCCAATAGAGCTGCAACAGGTCGCGATTCGTCTGTGGCAAACTTACTACAAAGTTCTTGTAACTAATCATGGGAATTGATGCTGCTGCAATACCGTCTTATTGATTGCTGCACTTGTTTTAAATTATTCCTGAAATTACTTCTAAGTTTTGAAGAGTATTAAAAAAAAGAAAAATATACTAAACGAACTTTGCTATTTGTTACACAAACCTTAGAGCCACATTGAACCTACTTAGCACAAATATAAATATCTAATAACTTTTTCATGCATGGATTTTGATTTAATTAGATACAATTTTCAGTTGTTGCCATTTGATAAAGAAAAATCATTGGAACAGGTGAGAGCAATAATTGCCACTTGCTACTAATTTGGTTTGAGAAGGAATCAAAGCTACCACATGTGGCTTTCCTTCTACAACAGATGGAAAATTCATAGGACATGAATATCATTAAATAAATTGTAAACTATGTAATAGCCACATTTTTTTCCATCATTCACAAAAATTTCCCAGTCTTTTGTTTTCGCCTTCTTCTTAATGTCTAAATCACTAAAACATATGGCAAAAGCGACATGATAGGGCTGTAAATAGAAATAGTAAATAGAAAAAAACCGGTTTTCGGTTAACCAGTGTTTTTTCCTCGGTTTAAAAAAAGTAATTACTTAAAAAACCTAAAAAGTACTCAAACAAAATACATGTACAATATAAATAGCTTAGGAAGTATAAAACGAATTAATAAACAATAGCCCTATTCCCGCGGTAGGGTAAAACGCTGGGTAACAGCTTAATAAAAAACAAAGCAGTAGCTATAAAAACTAAATTTTTAGGTTTAGTTTACTTTTGTAAAGTGTTACTCACAATTTTAGAGAATAGCTTTCTTTGGAAAGCACTCAATAAGAACCGATTCTCAACACAAAAAAATTCCTCAATCGGTTTAACCTACCGTTTTTTTTGCATCCCTACGACATGTGTCTTGAGAAAAAGTATTCGATTCTATTTTGCCTGTAAATAATTGTTAATAACTTGAGCATTATGTTTCGAATTTTAATAAAGAATTGTGAAAGCCTAAGGTAAATAATGAGTTGAATTGTAATGAAATTTAAAATAAACGTATTAAATATATAACTACTTGCGTATATCTTGCAGTCCAATATGCTCATCATCAACTGTAATACGAGGAATGTCTGTGTATCCTAAGCATTTCATCGATCCAATTTTTTCGAAGGAAAGGCAAGCCGCTATTAAGAACGCTGATGAATACACAAATCTCAGTCATATACCTACTAAAGCAGCAAGGAACGATGAATCCGAGTCAATATTCTACAATGATTTGGTGAAGAAAATGACCAATTACATAACTAGAGGTGGCAATAAGAAACTAGCCCGTGAATTGCTAGTCAAGAGTTTCGAATGTATGAAGCGTGTACAAATTGAACGTTTGAATTTGGCACAGAACGTTGGCGACAAACAACAAATAATCGCTGATCCCGAACAGTTGCTAATCAAAGCTATTGAGAACAGTCGACCAGTGCTTCAGTTGACTTCAATAAAGCGAGGAGGCGTCACATATCAAGTTCCCGTACCTATTACTGAAAGCAGATCTTATTTCTTGGCAATGAAATGGTTACTTGAAGCAGCCCGTGAGAAGGAACGAAAAGTACATCTACCCGAGAAATTGGCATGGGAAGTTTTGGATGCCGCCTATGGTCAAGGCAGAGTAATAAAGAAAAAGAATGATCTGCATCGGCAATGTGAAGGGAATAGAGCCTATGCCCATTACAGATGGAGCTAAATGAATTTATGCAATCAAAATTATGCTTATAAATATTTTCGTGAAGAAATCGTTCATAGCAATTATATTCTTGGTTATTATGTTAAACGTGGGTGGAAGAAATATGTACATGCTTCTTTCTTTTTAACAAAAATGTCAATATGTACGATGCGTCACCAGGTGAAACTAAATTAATATTGTGTTCTCTGATTTTTGTAATGACGAGGACAACCCTCCCCCTAGGATCCATGCAAGCATATGAAGGAATTCACCCACAAGTGCAGTCGATAAATCTGTTCAAAAAAGGCTTCTCATAAATCTTCTTAATGTCCAGGGACATCTTCACATACCAGCCATAACAATCAGTTTGTCTACTAGTCACTTCTTAACACAAGGTTTAAAAAAATGGGCTTGAAAAATGCAAACGGCTCTATCAGTGGCACGCGGACAATGTCCATGAAAATATTTTTTCCACTGGTGAAAATATCTTTACTGTGGAAGAAGTTTCCAGCAAGCAAAACGATAAAATGTATGCTAGAACATCAAAGGAAGCCAAAAGTGTTGTTTCAATGGGTCAGCGGGGTCATGATCCTGCATCAGTAATGGTTTGGTCGGGAGTCTCTCACAAATGTGTCACATCACTTAATTTTTACGAAAAAGTGTGGCCAAGTTGTAATATCAGAGCGCCTTCTATGTTTAATGTCACTGTCAATACCTATTTTTTAATTTAAACTACATATTCAAAATATTGAATTTTAAATTCTTCACTCTACATTTAAATTCAATGCCTTGAAGACATTAGAATTGCATTTTCTTATTAGTTATATTGGATTAAGAATAATAATCTGTTGGACTCCCCATTTTTAACTTAGTAAGTGCTTTTCGTGCGGAATCAAAGTCGTCGATCTTATTTTCAGTCTTAAGTTCAGAGAATCCGCGTAAATCCAATCAGTTCTACAATTTCAGAATAGAATAGAAAGAATATCATATTCTTACTATTTTCAATAGACAAGGCATTAAAGTGGTTGCGTACGCGGACGACATTGTGATACTAACATCAGACATGTGTCCAACCCTAGTAAGTGAAATTACGGAGAGATCCTTGGCTTAACTCAGTAAATGGGCTACTAGCTGTGGTCTAAACGTGAACCCCAATAAAACCGAACTAATGCTTTTTACCACTAAGACAAAGTATGCTAAATACCTAGATGTTATTTAAGACCCCAAACTCAGCTGGAAACACGATATAGAGCACAGAGTAAAGAAAGCGAGTGTAGCACTCTATATGTGCAAGAGAATGCTGGTTAAGAAATGGGTTCTTCAACCAAAAATATCATTGCGTTCATACACAGCCATTAGCCGGCTGTAACTATAAAGTACAAACTAAACTGAGTAGAATACAAAGATCTGATTGTATTCTCGTTACAGGAGCACTTAGCACTAGTCCAGCTGAGGCTCTTAACTTACTCACTCACTTATTACCAATTGACTTACACCTAAAATCAATCGCTCATGTAGTGCAGTCAAACTCAAAGACGTAGTAAGCTGGACCACAAGAACATACGGTCACAGAAAGATACTCCTAGAAAGTCCATTGCTACACAACATCAACACTGACTACATTACACCTGCCTTAAACTTCAGGAAAGATTTTTCTGTATTTTCCCCATCCAGAGCGGATTGGAGGAAAAATAGGGCAATTGGGGGCTTTGGCGTGGAGCTCTACGCCGACGGGTCTAAAATGGTTGCGGGGTATTCCAGGCTGAATTAATGGCAATAAGGGAGGCGTGTGAATCACTTTATGACATCAGGAATAATGGGGCCAAGATAGCTATTTTTACAAACAGTCAAGCTCCCTTAGATTCTTCCATTACAAATTCAAAATTAGTTCTGCAATGCAGGGAGGATCTCGCTTAACTTAGTCAAAGGCTAGAAATTTCTCTAATATTGGTTCCAGGCCATAGGAACATCGAAGGTAATGAAAGGGCAAATGAGCTAGCTAGGTTGGGTTCGGCCCTTGACATCGCTACAGTGTTAGGGCCATTGTTGCTTCCTACTACCTCACTATAGCCGGACAGAAGTGGAAACGACTGACTACCTGCGCCAATATAATGACCTCGGGAATAAAACAACTGATAGTGTTCTCGTCCCAATATCTCACGCATTACCGCTGTTCTCACAGGCCACTGAAAAGTGTTAGAATATGCAGCAAGACTTAATCTTCCATTCAATACTTCCTGTCGTAGCCCAGGTTTGGCAAAAGAAACCTTTCCACCAAAATATTAATTAAATTTCAGAAATCGAGATAAAAAGCCTGGTTATATATTTGAACCTCACAAAGAGGACATAACTCTTTGGGGTTCATATGCAGAGACTTGCAACAAATGAGGAATGTGGTAGTGAAACAGTGCTTTACACTAATTATGTTTTTCAGATGAAAACAACTCAAACAACAACAATAACATCTACAGGCCACTGAAAAGTGTTAGAATATCCGCCATTTTTATTAACACACATTTAAAAATGTTCATCCCAAAAACCTGATGGCCATTTTCTTTGTAGTTTCGGACGATAGGCAGTGGTGGATCGCACGAAAACAAATACTGTAAAAACAGATAATTTTCAGTGAAATAATAAATTTATTTATATATTAAAACATACATACATATTATAATTTTATTTGATATAATTGAAAATGTTCCTAACATGGCTTAAATATGATTCGAATGGGTATGATCAGTTTGTGTTTCTTGTGTTGGCAGTGAATCTGGTTACTATGTATAGTTTTATTTCACAAACCTAACTTTGAATTGCGTTTAATTTTGAAGTGTGTCAATCAATCAATCAATCAATCAATGCATCAAATGCAACGTATTTTCTCAAGTCTGTATTAAATAAACTTTTTTGTTCGTTTTTCGTTCGTGTACTTGGTTTTTAATCATACATGTGTGACGTCACAAAGTATTTTAATAAATATTAATACGTACATAATGTAAATATAATTTATAAAATTTTTTGGTTTGTGATATTGAATACATTATCGTTTTTATAGAAAATATTCATATTCAAATATTGAATAGAGCAGTTTCTTATTATATAGTACATGTTATGAAATATTCTTAAAAATATGTTCATTTATTTTTCAAATAAATACAAAAATATATTTATATACTGCATATATATATATACATATATACACAGTATGTATATGTATGTATGTGTATTTACATTTTTCCATGATTGAAATATCTTATATGTTACAATGGAAATTACAAAATTTGAATATTCTATGTGCATTCTCTGAAACTCAGTTTTTTTCTTCTTACATTATCGTTTGTCATCAATAATTTTATGCGATTGAGATCATTAAATATGTGGTTGTTTTTTGTTTTTGAGTGGATGTATTTTGGGGGTAGGTATGTATGTAGGGAGGTAAGTATGAATGGAAAATAAAATAAGAGTTCTCTTCATTAAAATAAATATCATAATATTCGACTGCGATGCAGAGCAGTGAATTTAAAAATATACAAACTTTCGAAACCATGATCAAGTCATCTCAAATTAGAACTAATTCGACTCCCTATTACTAAGTTCTTCTTCTTTTTTTCTTTTAATGGCACAACAGCCCATGGAGGGCTTAGGCCGAGCTTTTCGTATCCACTCATGTTGTGCGTGTTATATATGAACATGAGTGGAAGGGACCTACAGTTTAATGCCGAATCCGAACGGCGATGTGAAAAGCTTTTCATAGGCAATTTTTACTCTTTTAGGTTTGCCATTGCCTGTCAAGAGGTGGTGCCGTGCAAAAAATGTTTTTTCTACATTTTTCTTTGCCGAGATTCGAACCCCGAATAATCTGCGTAACAGGCTAACACACTTCCACCTACGCCACAGCGACCACTATTACTAAGTATTACTACTAATAAGCAAGATAAAATAATAATAATAAGTTAATATAAGATATATAAATATTATATAGTTTATACTACGTACTACAATTTACTTCCGTGGTGTGTAATTTTCTTTTTAAATGTGTATAATTTGTTACTGTAAAATTAAATTATAAATACTAAATAAATATGTCTATGCTAACATACATGTACAAATTAGCTAATAATGTCTTCATCATATCAAATAGGTGTTGTGTGAGGACTACTTTGTGGCAGTGCTGCTTGTTGTGCTGCTTGTTGTTGTTGCGGTTTATATAGCGTGAATGCATCATAAATTTGCAATAGCTCAGTTAAACGATACTCTTCCAAGCAAACGATACCTTGTAGCGTTGATGATAGCTTCCGGGCACAAGGCATACAATGAACAACGTGTCGCTTCTCTTGCTCTCGTATAAAGAGAACGTTAAACACTTCAACCTAAATCAAATTGAATGCAGCTTATACAGCAATAGAAAATGAAAAGGTAAACTTTACTACTAACCTCGCATTGTCCACAATAGTGCGAGGCTTCATTCTTGCCACGACCATGAAATCGCACTTCTACGCCCTTGGACTTGACATATTCCAAAGTTTGCATAACGTTTCTTAATGTCTGCAACAAACACATTCTATAAAAAAACAAAATAAATGTGTAATTACTATTAAAAAAACGACTGAATGACGCAAGAAAATATGAACTTACTTTATTAATTCAAACAGTTTTGGATCGGACACTTTAATATTTCGGGCTAGATTCCAGCTAAGGTGCACCATTGGTACAATACTCTTGAAATTTTGTAACTTATTCCATTCATATCGTTCAATAGCTAGAGAATACTGCCGCGCTGTCAATGGACCAACATTCCATGCAATATTATTGCACCAGCCAACTGATTGCACCCAATGTACACAACTAGAAAAATAATAATAGATATTTTAGAGAAATTGCAAATTAAATGATACTCACTAATCATAAATATGGTTTAATATTATACAAAATAATAATTGTGCTATCAGATAATTTAGCTCCTCACTGTACATTCAGTAGAACGAAAGTTAATTAATAAAATTCTAACATCATTTTTGCACACGTACATACGTAGATATTATATTGTTTTAATATTTAAACACTTACCCTGCATTTACCCATACTAAATCGCCAGGACGTTGTATGAATCTATAAACCGGAATGTTTTCCTTATATAAATCCTCAAGTACCGGCCACCAAGAACCATGCAAATAGCTGATGTTATTCTTTTCACAAAGGCTTTCTATGCCACCCCAATAAGCATCGGGCACAGCAAACCATTCGCAATCACCGGGACCAATGTTTATATTTATCGAACAGAAATTGTTGTTCTCTTGATGGCCAGGTGTTCTGCTGCCAGGCACCTTCATATACAGCTGCACTGTATTCATGCCGAGAATAACATGCCCGACATGAGAAAGCATATTGGCTGCCGATATGACACGTGCAAATGCGGGTAGCTTTTGTAATTCAGCCAATTGCGTTCGCCATTTGCGTTCATCCGATAGATCAACATTAGTGCCGAATCTGTAACGAAAATAATTAGATTAAAATTACTCACTTAATACACCGGGTTACTGTCATGATACATATTATGATAAATACGTATGTATATGGATGGGATGAGTTTGTCGAGAGATCTACTATCAAACGTCGTTCACTTTACATTGGAACGATGTTAGCGAAAAACTCTTGCGTTATTATTGCACTAAAGGTTAGTACAGTGTAGAGGAGATTCTCATACACCACAAAATTTTCAAGTGCATGAAATAATTTTTATGTATTTTTATTTTTAAAAATATTTTTTCTAAATTTACCTTAACATTTTATTACTATTTTTGAGTTTTTTTCGTTTTCCATTAAGATTTGAGTTGCTCATTGAATCTTTGGAGTCTGAATCTGACATTGTTTGTATTCCGATGTTGGAACCCTTGTCACGCTCGTCCTGTAAAAAATTTATAAACAAATATATGAATTAGGTGCATAGTTATAAAAATGGAAATTTGTTCATTAATTTCAAATTTAAATTATCTTATCAGAAATATTTCTCTACATGTTCACTTCAGTAGAACGAAAGTTAAATATAATAATAGAATCATCATAATAAATATCACAATACACAAATTATAATGCATTTGCATAATAAAAATAAATCAACCTTTAAGCTGTCTTGAAAACTTGATGCTTGATACTGTGCGTATTTGGCAATTGTTGTATGAGATCGATGAGAAATACATGCCCACACACGTTTAGCCTGTGACGCATCCCAGTTCTCATCCGGCGACTGATGCACTTGAGTTCGTACCTCGACGCTGTGATCGGGGTTGGCTTCAACAAGTGTTTTAGTAGAGAACAATCCCAGATCTAGCTTTAGTGCTGCGGCCAATCCACGTACCACAGCTATTGGATGTTTAAGGCAAAACTCTTGAAGTTGTGGACTAAACGCATGCTTTTTATTTTCCAAATGTACCGAGGGTGTTGGCGGTAACAATTGCTCTCGTGTCAAACGTTGCGGCGGACAATCAGGTGGCGAAGGCGGTGGTGCATTTAAACTTAAGACAGAACAATGTGGTGGGGGTTCATCCTGGCAGGGCAAATGCTTTATGGCCGCTGTTAGTTGTCTCGAATCCATTTGAATGGAAAATTTAGGTGTTGCTTCATTGCCTTCTACATCTTCATCATCATCATATAGATTTTCCATTTTAATATCATCCAAATCATCGACTATTTCATCCTTTACAACATTACTATCTTCTTGGGATTCACCAACCACCTTTTTCAAACTATCACCACCACGTGGTATTGTCATTGAGGATGCTGCCTCGTATTTAACCGATGACGTGGTCGATGTTTTACTCCTTGCATTTGCGTTGATTAGATCTTGTGAATTTTCTTCTTCTTCCTCTTCTTTAATATCTAAACTATCTGCACTGAAAGATTTCAGCAGATCTTCAGTTAAGGCTGAAGTTAAATCTTTTTGTGACAGTAATGCTTGCAGTTCTTGGTCACTAACACCTGAAAATAAAAAAGAAGACATTTTCATTTAATTCGATTACATACTACTGTGGGCAAGAGTTAGTAAGACCTTGTTCATAATTTCAAATTTTTTTATTCATTCTTCCAAATCTATTTCGTGCCCTTCAAAGTAATCCCCCCGGCCCCAATACACTTGTGCCAACGTTTTTTCCAATTCTCGAAACAGTTGTTAAAGTCAATTTCCGGAATAGCCTTCAATGCGCTTAGCGATTCATGTTTAATGTCTTCAATTGACTCAAAACGGTAACGGTGTCCACGAAGCGGTTTTTTGAGTTTAGAAAATAGCCAAAAGTCACACGGTGCTAAGTCAGGCGAATAGTCTCGTAAAACCAATGCAGTGATTTTGGAACCAATCGTGCATTCACTCTTCTTAGGCCCAAATTATGTTTTAAAATGGTTTTCACTGATCCTTCCGATATTCCAACGATGCCAGTAAGGTCTCTGACTGTTAATCGTCGATTCTCGAGCACCAATTCCTTGATTTTATTGACGTGTTGATCATCAGTTGATGTTGATGGCCGTCCTGGACGTGGTTCGTCGTCAACGCGTTCTCGACCATCTTTGAGCAATTTGCACCAATCAAAAACACTTGCTCGCGACATACAATTATCACCGAAGGCCTTTTGCAACATTCTGAAGGTTTCGTCACCAGAAATTTGATTTCGCACACAAAATTTAATGGAACTTCTTTGTTGAATAATTTCACTCATTGTGAAAATCGCCGAATGCACTTTTTGTACTTCAGAAAGACAAGCGTATACTAAACACTATTTTGATGTGACATTTGGCACAGATGTCATCGACAGTCATACCTACCTTAAAAAAATAATATTTTGATGAATGGGTTTCCGCGCGAAATTTAAATTAAAAAGTCTTACTAACTTTTGCCCACAGTAGTATGTAATTATTTATTAGCCGATGGCTTTTCATTTTTAAAAAATAACTGTGAGCCAAAGTGCTACATGCCATACTTATGGTATTAAAAAAGTATGTATGTTTTTATAGGCCTTTCACTAATGTACCGTCAGAGGGGCAATCAGAGTGTTATTAAACCAACCACTCCAAAGTATATCTGCGGTCACTTCTAGGCTATATCGTCAACTTAGTAATGAAATGTTTTATAATATTTATTTTTAATTAGTTTTCAACTATACCGCCTTAAAATTCACTTAGTCGATTATATTGACGAATTTTATCCGCTTGTTAAAAATATTCGATTGTGATATTATTTGTTTTAAGTGAAATCAAATGTGTTGTACACTAGCAAAGTTAAATGAACATAGTTGTCCAAGTAGAGACAACAGGCTTAAAACAATCATTTATCTACCGGCAGAACATTTTTAAATCAAACAATCTGCGGAATTTTTTAAACTATTTAAAATTCATTGCAGCAATGAAAATAATTGCAAAATTAAAGGAAGTTAGCCTAATCCTTATGATCGCCCTGGCGTAGTTGGTTTCGTAAAGTTACGCAGAGTGTCCGGGATTCAAATCTCACCTCAGGCAAAATTAAAAAGTAGTAAAAACTCTTTTACTACACGGGACCACCTTTTGGAAGGCAATGTCAAACCTACAAAAGTAAAAATTGGCAAGAAAAACTTTTCACTTTCCACATTTGATTTACGAATTAATTAAGTTAATTAAGAATCATACCATTTATTTCTATGTATATGCATTGTTGTGAGTACGAAAGACTATATTAAAGAATTGAATATCTAAATTACATTAGGACAATCGCGTGTACATATCGCTCATTTACTGCAAGACCTCAGAAATAAAAAATAAAAATAATTCGAGTTATATACAGAAATACACGTTATTCAGAGCTTTATCTGGTGGTCAAAAATTATATTAATATCTCATAAACTATTTACATGACAGATTATTTAATCCTTACTGACAGGCGAATTGAAAAGTTTTAAAGCGTTTTTCTCAAAATTTATGTTTTTTGAGTGGTGGCACTCTTGCAGCAAACGCACGATATACATATATAAGCACACAACAAAATTACCACGTGCGCTTTTTAGGTTAGGAGTTAGGTTAACTCATATTGTCTTACCAAGTTCATTTTGATCGCTTGTTGCTGGAGACAATTGTTGCAGCTCTCCAACTTCAAAAGGCTGCTGTGGTGTTAAATCAGTTTTAATTTGATTTGAAGCAACAGCGGGCGCAGTAGGATACGCTGGTGGTGGCGCATCTGCTGTATCTCCGCCTGGCGTTTGTGAGGCTCCTGAAGCGGGATTATGTCCCTGTGGCGGTTGTGATTGGTGAATATTTGGAGTTTGTACGTTTTGAGGACTAGGTGGAGGTATTTGCATCGAATTTTGCCGCAATGACTGATGATATTGCATAAGACGATACTGATTGCCAAGTTGTTGAAGCAGTATTTGTTGTTGTGTATTTAGGGTATTCAGATTTTGCTGCAAAAATTGCAGCATGTGTAACTGCTGTTGGTTGAGAAAAAAGGCAGATTGTGTCGTTGTCGTCGTACGATTGCCAGCAGGTTGATTTTGTATGAAAGGCTCATCCTTAAAACGTTTTGAAGGGACGGGACTCACACCAGCCTGATGAGGGTAAGGAGGTGGTGGTCCTTGTGTTACCTTAAAAATAGAATCAATAAGCAATCAGTTTATGAATAATAAATGATTAAATTATAATACCTCCGGCCGCTCACATGGTTAATATATGATTGACATGACACGAGGAAGTCTTTTTTTCTCATAACCTATTATTCAATGTTGTAAGGACCATTGTGAATAACAAACGAAGAAATACAACCATGGTAATACATACATAGCGTTGCCATATATGAATTTTCTTATTATGAACATTGGTAGTAGATTTTAAAATTTTTATTGACTAGAGCTGATTGTTTTAGCCGATATAACACCGGCAATCCCACCAAATATTGAAACTTTAAGAAATATTAACATTTTTCCATTGACAACTATTGAAAGGCTATAAACTGATATTTCCCTCATTTTTGGAATATTTGAAAATGTTATGTCCAGTGCGAATTGCACACTTCGACCAACAGTGAAATAAACTTTGTATTTATGTACTTAGCAATGGAAAAACGCAAAAAAAAGTTAATCGTAAACCAAAAATGTTACGCCGCTAATTAACAATTAGTACAAATACAACTTTGCAGTGTGTTTCCGGCCTTCTTTTAAAATCTAGTTAACTTCTAACTTATTAATTTAAGGTAGATTTTACCAGAATGTGAGAATAAATGGCTTGTTTTAGATGGACCTGGTTTAACGATTTCGATTAGACGTTACGTTAATCCTAACATCTTATACATATTTCTCTTAAGTCTAATTGTGATTAGTGACTCTATTCGCACAACCAGACATAAGTTTTTATATAAAATCATTCATTGGATACTTACAGAACCGTGAGCGTTTTTGCCAATTTGGCGTTGCTGCATATGTGATGATTGCTGTTGTTGTTGGTGTTGTTGCTGTTGTCGTGAGCTCATTTCCAATGAAATAGGAAGATTCCAGGCTTCTTCAATTGAGCAAAGTTGTCTTCTTTTCGATGTTATACTTGGCATGGGAGCTTGTGCCAATTGTGTTTCTAAAAATTTTATTCGTTGTCCTAGGCCTTTGCTTAAACCTTGGCACTCTTTTGCTTTACTCTGTTGTGGTGCTGAGGCACCACTTACTGTATATGTCGTCTGTTTTGATTCTGAAGATGCTTTTGTTTTGTTCTCAGTTGACTGTTCTTTCTGAAAAACGAAATAGAAAAGTATAATTTAATTTTAGTCCTTAGTCTTAAGTAAACATTTTAAATATGCATACATTTCGCGTACTCCTTGTTGCATTTAAATAACATGCATAGGCATCTCTAGGCTGTCCACAACTCTCATATAATATTCCCAAGTTGGTCCAAGCTGCCTTATGATTTTTATCAAGCTGAACTGCACAAATGTATGCCTGAAGAGCATCCGTGGGTTGACTTTGCTGCTGGTATAAAACGCTATATGAATGCGAAATGATAATTATTATTACGCTTACATTTTACTAAATATCAAAATAAATAAAAGTTCAGATTTACTACCGAACACTTCGACGTTCAGCCGATGTATATTTCCCGCACTTTTTGGAATTAACAATTTAAATGCTATGAGCGCAATTGTTTTCATTACTTTATTTAAATAATGAGTCAGTGTCTCTAATAACTAAACAGGTGACTAATTAACGTATTTTCCTCTATACAATTAAGAGAATTATGTTCGGGTAGCATCTTTGGTATAACTATTGTAAACATTCAATAGAATTCCATAGTAGATTTGCTACGACGTAGAAAAACATGAGATTATAAATGAAAAATATGCAATAAGTTTTTATTTTTCCTAACTCGAGTTTATCTTTTATTCCTTGAGGATTCAGATATAATAAAACGTATAATAGCTTTTCTCGTTTATTTGCACAAGAAATTATACGTTATTAATTCAAAATATATTCAAATACATAGTACTTTTTCATCGCCGACGCAATTTAACAATGATTGTCGTATTATTATTTACTATAACTATGGCTTACCCTATAGAACACCATGTGTCAGCATTTCCTTCACTTTTCTCCACAGAATTTCTATAAGCTATGAATGCATCATGAACTTTATTAATCCCGGCAAAGCACCGACCAAGTAAATATAATGATTGTCCTGATTTCGGATTGGCTTCAATTGACTTTTGCAAACAAAATATAGCGTAAGTTTCACGCTGTTTCTTCTCTCCTAATGATTCAACACAATGATACATCCATCCTGAATTGAATAAAAAAATATAATAAATTCATTTCGAGTACTTGCAATAATTTTTACTATATAGAATGCCGGCCCTTACCTAACTGCCGATATATATCCGCTTTTAAATCTAATGTCAGCTCTTTGTCGTTAATAAGTTGTTCATATGCCTCTTTGGCCGCTTTGTGTTTATTTTGAACTTCATACAGATGAGCTATATGAAATTGAACTATCAATATACAAAAAGAAAAAGAAGTAAAGAGTAAATTAATCAGTTCCATAAGAATGCACCGTGAGGAGCATTTGGTTGATAATAGTTACAGACTAGAAGTTGCCATTTAAAACATTCTTGAATCTTTATATATAATATTTATTACTTACTTTGAAGTTTTGTGGACGTACACGGTGCTGAATCAACCAACGCTAATTGAAAATGTTTTAATGATGCTTTATATTCACCAATTACTTTAAGCATAAGCCCCAGCCGTAGGTGAACTTCATTTGAACGTGAAAAATTTGGATTTTGATAGAGTAGATTACGAAATGATCGTATGGAGCTGCAAATAAAAGAGAAAATTAATAAATAATAATAATCAAATCAAGGATATATGTAAGTACTACTTAAGGTACTATACGTATCTTCAAAAACACCATTTTACAGAAAACAAAACAAATAAATACCTTTCGATAAACTTTAATGTTCAAGTCGAATTATGAGGTTGAAGAACTAACTCTAAATTTTTTGCTTTCATACAAGCTCGCTGAGAACTTATTTCTATCTGAATTCAGAGTAAAAAAATATCAATTTCGGCCAAAATGGATATACGTGGTTGACGAATAGAGAGAGGTATCGGTATGTACTAGTTTTTCTCAATAAAGGGTATTTAGTTTTTTGTTGTTTGTTGTTCATTCATACTATTCATTTGCTTGTTTCCTCTAACATTACTTTGTTTACAGTCGTTGTTCAATGAATTACGGACAAGAAGAAAATTTTACGTTTTTTAGTTTCAAATAATAATAATGGTCAACAAATGTTTCAAACATAACTTTTTATTAATTTATTTGTAACAATGGTTTGATCACTTTTATTATCTTATCTTTAACGGGAATTGCTTAATATTAAGTAAAATTTACCATAGCTGAGGAAGTGTGACATGGCGCGCCGTCTTGCATGAACATATACCCCTCTCGTCCTTCATTCATTGAATCCATAAAAGGCAATATGTTGCTTCTCAATATCTCCAATAGTACGAAGAATTCCCTCTGTAATGCATACCCCACCATCACAGCCGGAGTATGTTTAACACGACTAACTTCGCAGGATGCATGATACTTTTTATTTGGGCGTCTTCTAAAAAACTGGGTTGATTCCGTAAGGACTTCTAGCCGACATTCGTCACTATAAATCTGCTCACTATATATTTGCGAAATATGTTGGAAAATGGATATTTAAAATTTATGCTCTTAAGTGTACCAAATATGCACATTATTTTTCTTACCTTAACCCAGTCTTCACTCGTGTAGTTCTTGTGTAGCTTAGCCCAAAATATCCGTATTTTTATTGCTGTCGTCAAACGAGGTCGTGCCACAAGACGCTTACTTTTAATGTTTTCTTCATATAATCTGAGGGTTTTCTTCATACGTCTGAGCGTCATTAACGATATTTGTATTCCTGAATCCTGGATTATTTTTTTTGAGTGCACGGTTTAGGTGCATTCGTTTGTTGTAACTCGCTGTTTATCTTTTTTAATCTCGAGCACTGGTTTTTCGCATCAAGCAGCAATTTTTTCGAAGGATATGCCGTTGATAAACTTTTCCTTCTTCACCAACTGATGATGATGATATTGCTGTCATTGTTGCAATTAACCGATAGCTATATTTTTTAAAGCGCTGGAGAGTCGCGACTTCAATTATTTTCTGCTCACTAAGGTCTTTTCCTCGACCCATTTCAAATATTTCATTCACAAAAACTTCCACTTTCACTTAAAATAACAGAGCAACGTATAACCACAAAACACTTAAAATCAGTTAACAATTTTCGATTCGTCCTTCAAGACTTTAAGGTCCTTATGAGAAACATAAATCTTGAAATTCTATTGATATATGGAAAAACAACAAAAGATTTCGCATTGTAATTGCAAATAACGTAATTGGTCTGACGATAGAATTAAGGCGCTGCTTGAAAGAGGCGGGGTGTTACTACTTATTTTAAGCAGCCCCAGTTAACTTTTCTAGTTTACCATTATTATGTTAATGCATATTTTGTTGAACATTTGGGAGACAACAAAAATCGTTAAAATTGAACTATGCAATGTTATTGGAACATTAAACTGCAATTTTACTTTTTCACTTCCTGTTTTTAGACGATGAGAGAGAGAGGCCATGTGTTTATACTATGTAGAATATATTGTTATTTCCAAAATTTTATGTTGATTTATCACGTACAAATTGTTTTTTCTCTCAAAACAATATTCATTAAAAAATGCTGCATGAAAACAACCAATTTTTAAAGGTTACATCAAACTTAATAATATGGGACTGTTATATACTGTAATTGCATAGTCTCAAGACGATTTTCACGTTATTTGAAAGGAAATTTTTGCATCCAAAAAAGTAGATGCATAGTGTTTTTTCATTTCTCAATGCTACTACTCAGATTCTCAAATATTTTACTAATTCTTTTCTTGTGTTTTATGCTATTTTGTATTTGCATGTGTATTAAATATTTTATTATCAACTACATTGTTTGTATCATGTAGTTTTTTTTAATACGAATTAGGGAATAAACCTTAAAATTATTCAATGGGTTTGTTATAGCAAATAATTACGTTCGAAGAAATTGCATAAATTGATTTCTGGAATAGCGATAATGAGCAATATTTGTTTTACTTTGAATTGTATATGTTTACCAATACCATTATTTATTAATTTGATATATATGTACCTATATGTAGGTGTAACATTGAGACTACTCCAGCATCTTGTCGTTATTGCACTTATGTAGATCGAAACAGATAGTATTTTTTGTATTCAAATGCCAACCAACATTGTACATTATTTTGTTCATCAATTAACAACTGGAACATTTAATGTGATCTAATTATAATCAAATGAAAATATTTATTCATTCTCAAATAGGTATTCAATGAATGCGAAAAGGAAACAATGCAAAAGACAAATAGTTAACACATTCAACACGATCATTTTAGAGTGGTGGTGCATTACAATTGCCTACGTGACCAACAGTTTTATATAAATACATATAATTTTTTATGTTTTTTTATGTATTAGAGAGTTTGCTTTTAGAATTTATTTACATACATACATATAATCATTATTTGCATATATGAAGCTTTTCGCTAAGGTACAAAAAAGAAACTCTGTAAGTTCTAACGGTACAAGAGGACTTCGAAAATTGTTTTTGCTAATTTGCAAGTAAATTGCATACACACATACATCTTCATAATTAGCGGAGCGATTATGTATCTCGACGTCGAGATTTCATTCAACTTAACTTTGTGAATAATATGTATTATTTGCTGTGGTGCACATAATAGGCCCATCTAAATAGTGCAAGGAAGTTAGGTACAAAATGAATGATATATGTTTGGTATGTACAAATGCCTTGAGAAACTTAAAAATATACAGACATAGGTACCGATAGGCATAAACACATGTACTTACATTCATACTATTTGAGGTCGCCGTTACAAGAATTCGATTATATATGAGTAAAAATTATTCATATAATCATTTTATTTACACATGGAATTTATCATGTATTTCATTATTTATTTATTTTTGTTCTTTCTTTAGTAGACATATTCTAAGCTGGCAGTGAGCATAAGAGAAATAGGTTGGAAACACGTACAAGGGCTAGAATAGCGTAGAGGCGATGAACGAACGCAACAAGACTACCGAAACATTGGTGTACACATCCCAATACCACAAAAAATAATATACACACACGTATCTTTTCGTTTGTCGTTCTTTTCTTTTTGTTATATTTTTGCTTTTGTGTTTTTATGTCGTTCGGCGACTATACATAAATGAGACAAAACTGCAATTATTTCAGCTTCTAAATCTTAATATGTGTATAAAATCGATTTGTAAATCACAATATAAACACTGCAATCTATAGAATATTTTCTATTCTTCACTTTTATTTACTGTAAGGTTGTTTTTTTCATACATACATTTTGTAACTAATATTCAAGAGTAAAATAATTTTACTACACGAATATATAATTTAAAATCGCATCAGCAGTTTTGTATGTTTATAAACTGTCTGCTAAGTTCTTTTCCTTATAATTTATGAACTAATGTAATTATGTGTATTGTATTAATTTAAATGTAAAATCACTTTACTGGCAGTGAATGAAAAATAAATATGGCGGAACCTTCCGCACACAGGCGATACGTCTTCTAAAAAGAGCTAGAAAACATTGCAACGATTTTGTTGAAGAAACGCATTGAAGACGACAGTGTTGCAAGTTTTTGATGTACTGTTGTTCTATCGTGAATAACATAACAAAAATTAGAGGGTAGTTTTACATTAGACGTTAGCGAACCCATGAAACAGTATGACAACACCCAAAATACTCTTAAGCACATTTCCGCATATATTCTCAAAACGATTAGATTTTAAGGAAACAATGTTTTTAAATTTCTTACCTATATCACAAGCGATTTATTTTTGGGCGATTTGTCGAAATTAAGTAAACGTTTAGAATCGACTACTTACGTTACATACATACATTTTAGAAAAGGTTTAAATGTCCAATTAATCTCTTTATTTATGTACCATTGTGAATAAGTCGCTTTTCGGAGTTTGGAGTGTGTGTATGCAATGTACACAGCACAGCGAAAGTACAGTACGGAATAAATTTTATTTGTGATGCGGATTTGTATATCATTAATGGTTATTTAGTTTTAAGATAATATGGATCCAGGTAATTTTATTTTATAAATCTTAAAAGAGTACAAAAAAGCGGGTACTCGGAAACTGCTGCTAAATTTGAGATTATCTAAGCTTAGAAGCTAAGTCTGCGGAGAAAAGGGTAATTGCCTAGGATTACAATCTCAAACAAATTAAAAATTAACAACTAACAGAAGTTGAATGTGCTGCGCCTGCTACAAAAAAACTGAAAGTAGTTGTACCAAAAAAAAATGTTTTTATATCATGATTTTCTAATAACACTTCAATCGATGACATAAAATTCCATATAAAATTTAAAATTGGTGACCATTCTGTTCTTAAGTTTAACTTTTTTCTTTTAAAATACTAAGTATTCCGGTTGAGATGCTTGATAAAATCGTTATAATTAACTTTTAGCTAAAAGATGCAATTGTTAGGATTTGTTTATAAACGTAGGCCCAGATTCTGTGGAGAATCTGTGGAGAATCCTCGTGTTGATTTATTGAAAATTATGTATCAAAATATCAAAGGGTTAAATTCAAAGTTAAACAACCTATATCTTAAAAGTTGTACTTGTAATGCGCACATGTTAGCTTTCACTCACACTTGGCTTAAACCATCTATACTATATGATGCCGAAATTCTTTGTAATAACTTTCGAGTTGTTTTTTTTTCTCTGGAACACATCTAAATCAACTTGCTTATCATACTAAATGGATAAACATCATGGATTATATTACTATGTATATACTATATCCAGAACTGGACAGAAAACCGTTAATCGTTAATTAACGGTATTAAATTTGTGGTTTACGATTAACTTTTACCCCGGGTTTACACGTGCTTAAGTAGGCATACGTATTTTGTATATTCGAAACCCAGCTGCTAGTAGCAAATATATGAATGTATGTATTAGTGAGAAAGTTTGATTGTATTGAGTTTTTCGAACTTCCACCCCAAGTTTCGGATCATGAGGTTAGAGAAAAACAATATTGCCAAGGTTGGTAAGGTAAAACAAATGTTGGTGCGTACGGTAAAAGAAGCCATGATCTCAATGTGAAACGAGGCCGCTATTTCGTGCAGCTCAAGCAGCAATTACGAGAATCCTGACTTATTTTCAGTGCTGTCACACGGCAAAAAAAAAAAAAAAAACAAGATCAGGTCGCTTAAAAGCTTCATCCAAGATTTAATTGATGACTAGCTGGAGAGCAATTCCATAGAATTGGTGACAGATGCTGCCTTTTCGGGTGAGAAAGTGAACCCATCCTCCCTACTGTGCTGCAGTTGAACGTCTGTTCTATATGCACAGTTATCTTATCACGTTTGATTAAGTGTTTTTGGAGAAAAAAATATATTTTTTAAATTCAAATAATTTTTTTTCGGAATTAACATAAACATAGTTAACTTTTTGACTAACTCATTTCAGATTGTCGACAAAATGTGGATTTACTCGATACAAGGTGTGAAATAAAATTGAAGGTCATAGAAAAGACCCATACAACACAAAAAGTTAAATAGCTCTAAAAACTGTGACAGTCACAATATCGGGATAAAAATGCATCCTTAACCATAACTGACCTAAATATACAATTGGCGAGATTGGTCAACCGCCACGCCCACTTTCCCATACAATTTTATGAAACCTCGTCTGAGCTCAACAAATTTTGACGTGACCCACTTTAGATCGAAAAATAGAAGTATTATGAACATGAGCGTGATCTCGCCTAGGCCAAGATTTTCGCATCCACCCATAATGTGCGTGATATATTTTTACATAAATGAAAGGAATGGAATCTACAGTTTTATGCCGAACGTCGAATGGCAAAACTTTTCTTATGCAATTTTACTCATAAAAAAATTTGTTTATGCATATACGCGAAAAGTGGGAACAACTAACATTAATTTTCACTGAAAGTAATTGCATTGGAAATGTTTGACGAATTCAATCGTGATTTTAGTTAATAGAGCCAAAAACTACACCTTTAAAAGTATTGCAATTTATATAAGGTCAATATTTTTTACTCCAAACGATTTTTCTATAGGCACATAAAAATTTTGGATATGTATATGTACATAAATAAACACCGAATAATTGAGATATCGAGCTGATATGACCACCGTGAGCACGTTTACAGCGATAGATTATTTGAAGCCAATTTTCGACCGCTCTTCCACACGTTGCCGGAATGTTGGCGATTTCGCGTTCGACATTCGTTGTTGCCTTGTTGGCATATACCAAAGACTTTACGTTACTAAATTAAATCGCATGAGCGAGGTGGCCTTTCGACCGCACCATTGCTCGAGATTAAACTATTACCGAACTCCCCCTTTAACAGGTCAAATGTTTGATGAGCTATGTGGCATGTAGCACCATCTTGTTGGAATCACATATCACTGATGTCGAGTCCAATTCTGGACAAAAATAGTGTTCCAACTTTGCACTATAGGGAACTCCATTAACCTTTACATGGCGATGATATTCATAGTAGAAAAAATTAACGCACACGGTTACTTTTTGTGGATGCAATAGAGTCTCTTGAAGCACATGTTGGTTAGTTGATGTCAAATAACGCACATTTTGATTATTGACAAAGCCATTAAGTCCAAAATATGTTTCATCGCTGAAGATGGTTTTTCAATGAAATTCAAACTTAAAGTTGCGATCGCCGAATCAGAATCTCGTAAACTAACTTGACAATGTCAAGTTTTACTTGACATTGTCAAATCGAAAAAAAAGATTAAGGGTGCATTTGTATTTAAATACAAACGAAAGACCGGTACGGTAGCTATTGAAAGACCGGTACGGTAGATTAAGGGTGCATTTGTATTTAAATACAAACGAAAGACCGGTACGGTAGCTATTGAAAGACCGGTACGGTAGCTAGTGGGGCTCGCAGCTTCTCTAAATTAATACTAATTAAAAAATTATTTACGGTCAACAATGTCATAACAAAGATAGTCAGGTCTGGCTATGCTGACCATAGAAAGTGACATGGGTCAAATATTTAATTGCGATGATCCCGTTACAACCGAAGCAACAAAAATTTTGAAATTTTTAAACATCTGCCAGGTTTTATCCATTGTTACACTAAAATCGCCAAAATGTTTTTGTTTGAAGCCACTTTTTCCACTTTCCAATAAATTAGCAGTGTGCTACTAATCTCTAAAGTTAAGATTTTTGGCGTTAGATTCTCGGTAGATGGTATATAAAGCTGGAAATATGGTCTTGTTTTTATGTATAAGCGATCCAACAAAATGCCTATGTCCTTTAAGTACCTAAAATGTACGATTTGATTGTATCATATAACAATATAAATTCATATATAATTTATATGTAACTGTTCTCATTTTTTTTGTTCTTAATAGGTACGTACTTATTAATATCATTTAATTAATTTTTTTTTAATTTGTATATAAAAAAGGCCACATCAAATCTTGCTGCAAGCGCCGGCACTGGTAGTCATTATCGGATTTTAATGGTTCTAGCATGAAATACGAGTATATGTATTATTTATTTTTCTTCCTCAAAAAGCAATTCAAACTAACTTCGCTCTTCGTAGAAATTTGTTTTGAAGTAGTGAATAGTTAATGTGCTTACAAATAAGTAGTTTTAACAATTGAAAAAATATGATTATCTTCGACTCTAACTTTGACATTTTGCAAACAGAAATAACAAAGCACAACAGCCTTTTGTGAGCTTCGGGTTTGCTTTAATCCAAAAAAAATTCTTTGGCAATTTTTACTTAAGTCCGATATTACCCAATAAATAATGCCGTGTAGAATATTTTAAATCATATTTATTTTAAGTCATATTTATTTGTAAAATAAATAAAGGGTGTTTTTTTTATAAGTGTGGTTTTCAATCTGGCAATACTTTTTCCAGAGTTGGTCTTTCTGACAGCTGTCACTTGATTTATGCTTAGTTTTGTTTGCCATTTCATAATGAATAGACTCCTGAACAACTCCTGAACAACTCCTGAACAACGTTTGCAAATCGTGCAAATTTATTACCAAAACGAGATGGCCACCGATCCCGATTTTCACAAGAAAATTTTATTCAGCGATGAAGCTCACTTTTGGTTGAATGGGTACGTTAATAAGCAAAATTGTCGCATTTGGAGTGATCCACAAGCCATTGTTGAGACGCCGTTACATCCTCAAAAAGTCACTGTTTGGTGTGCTGAATTGGAGGATGTAGATGTGGACGACCTTTGGTTCAAACAAGGCGTTACATGCCATACAGCCAACGAAAAAATCAATTTGTTGAAGGAAACTTTTGGTGAACGCATTATCTCGCGTCGTGGGCCTGTGGCGTGACCTCCAAGATCGTGCGATTTAACACCGCTGGACTATTTTTTGTGGGGTTATGTGAAGTCGCTTGTCTACGCCGATAAGCCCGAGACGATTGACGCCTTGGAAGAGAATATTCGGCGCTTTATTACTGTCATACGGCCCCAATTGGTGCAAAAAGTGGTCTTAAATTGGGCTTCTCGACTGGAATTTATTCGAAACAGCCGCGGCGGCCACTTGCCCGAAATCGTTTTTAAAACATAATGGCAAATCCTTATCTTTATAATAAAGCTAAATTCCTGGCCAAAACATTAAATTATATGCGTTTTATTTCTTCTTGAAAACCACACTTCTAAAAAAAACACACCCTGTATTATGTGAAAAACATTATTGAATGATAAAATATTAGCATTGAAACGTTAGGAAAGCATACTTTCTTCTTCTTTTTAATGGCACAACAGCCCATGAAAATCCTAGGGACCTAAAGTTTTATGCCGAATCCGAACGGCGAATTGAAATGTTTTCTTATGCAAATTTTACTGTTGAAAGTTTACCATTGCCAGTCAAGAGGTGGTAGCGTGTAAAAAATTTGTCATCGTGCATTCCGCACGGAACCAGCTGACAAGAGTATTTTTATTTATGCTCACTTATTTATATTATGGTTTGCTAAAGTGTTTGACCGAGCTTTAGTAAACTTTTCATTAAATTTTAGCAATACCTTAAGCTGGCATATGTACAGTTATGGAAAAAATAATAGAAACGACCTATTTTTCTTTTAATGTTCAAATTTTCTTTTGTAAAATTAATTTTCTTTTCAATGTTATAATTTGTATTTATTACTTATTCCATTATATTTCAAAATAAAAAAATAAAAAGTTATTTCTGAAAATCCATATATAAAAAAAATTAACTTCATTTATTACGCTTGAAAAAAATAGAAACAAAAAACTTGAAACTAAGTAAAAGTCCTTGATAAAAATTAGTGGAATGTTTTTTTTAATATTTGGTAGTTCTACCACTATTTTATATAACTTGGACACACCGACGATCCATTGAATCCACCAGTTTGGCACAAATTGATGGGTCAATGGCGTACCATTCAGCCTGTACTTTTCTCCATAAATTCTCCTTATTTTTGGACTTAAACCCAGCAATTCGTTTTTTTAAGACTCCCCAAAGATGTTCTATTGGATTCAGGTCTGGTGATTGTGAAGGCCATTCCATCAAAGAAATTTGGTTGTCCCGGATCCACTTTTTGGCAAGTTTTGATGAGTGTTTGGGATCATTACCTTGTATGAACTCCCACTTTATTGGCATTTCTTCCTCTGCATATGGCAGCATTATACTATTTAGTATGTTAACGTAGTCGGTGGCACACATTTTACCTTTCACCCAATATATTGGATCAACACCGAATGCTGAAAAACATCCCCATAGCATAATGTTGCCACCACCATGGTTAATCGTTTTTATTGTGTGTTTTGGATCGTGTGCAGTATTTTTGGGGCGCCTTACTTGGGGTTTTCCGTCAGATTCAAACAAATTCACCTTTGTTTCGTCAGACCACAAGACGTTTTTCCAATTTGTTCGCGTTGAATGTCTTTTTGTGAAATTGATTCGGTTCTGGATGTTCTTCTTGCTGAGGAATGGTACTTTCCTTGCTGAATGTGCCTTCAAACCACGTTCTATCAGCCTATTCCTTATTGTACGGCTCGTAACAGGTGCATTTAACTCCTTCTTTAGTTCTTCCGATGAATGAAATGGATTTTTTTTCGACTGCCGAATAAGAAGTTGATCCAATTTATGGGAGGTTTTTCGTTTCCTGCCTCGTTTCTCTTGTTTTTCTTCAAAATGAATTGCTGAAAACACTTTTTTTTTTGGATCACTTTTTTATTTGCGCAATTTCAGCCATTGATTTGCCTTCGTTTTTGAGATTTTCCATGACTTCTCTCTCCACATCTGTGAAATGCACTCCACGATCCATTCTGAATCTAGAAACAATGCAGAAGGACGAATTTCGCAAGAATTGCTATTCTGACACTTTTTCCTTTTTTGAATGTCCAAAAACTACCTCAATTAAAATATTTCACACGTTCTAGGAAAATATTTTGACGAAATTTAATAGCGTTTCTATTTTTTTTTTCTAAGGTAAAAATGTGGTTGATTGAAAACCACTCAAATGCAACAAGTATTCATGCCGAAATATGCACAAAATTGAAAACAAAATAAAGTACCGCTATCAGCAAATCGTGCAAAGTAGGCTTCACGCATAGAATTCGCCAAGAAAATTATCGGTATGGTTAGAATTGTTAAAATGTACGTCGTTTCTATTATTTTTACCATCGCTGTATATCGTAGTAAGGCTTAAGGTATTTCATTTGACAGTTGACTTTTTGTATTTTCTTTAAAGTTGCAATGTCTTATAAGGCAAATCAATATTGAAATGAAATACCTTACACTCTGCTTTACACTTTTAACAACAAAATGTTCTAAAATATAATTCCAAAATATTCTTAAATAAATTTTTTATACATCATATGAAAGGACACGATGATGAAAAACAATTCCAATCACAAATTAGTCTATGGCCAGTCATGATACTTGCGAAAAAATTATATTCATTACACTAACGTCATTTATATTCTATTCAACTCGTAAACATAAATCATGACCATATTGGTATTTGGTTTGATATGATATAAAATTATGCATTACTTACCACTTGTATGCGTTAAAATGAAAGTACACCATACCAATGCCGTAAAGAAATGGTAAGTTTTTCCAGTTTTTCGTATACAGCTGATAATATTTCTGGTAAGCTGATAATGCTGATAAATTAAAGAATCATAAATATGTATTCCAGTAATATACGAGTAGTTGCATAAAATCAAACGTACCCTCCTCAAATTCCTCTAAAAGCAGATGAAGATGACCCAACTTACAGTATGTTAACGGATCAACTTGAAGTTCTGCTGTCTCTTCAACTATTATCTTTTTATCTTTGTCCGATGATTCAACAATTTCACTTGCAACATCCACGCTTTCCTTTTCTTCTTGCTCCTGCTTAATTAATGTTTCCGTTGTTGCCGATTGCACAGTATTATTTTCCTTTGTGGATTCTTCGTCCCATTCAACTACCTCTTTCTTCACCACAGGTGTTTCCACCACCGCGGAAGTATCCACGACTTGCTTACTTGGTAATTGTTTACCATTCCTACTCTGTTTTTTCTTTTCCTCAATTTTCCGAGCTTCAACAATAATGTTTTGCAGAACTTTTACCGCCCTTTGCACTAGTACCCGAATGCTTGCGTTCTCAGGAGCTGCCAAGTTGAGAAAGCCGAACTGACAGCTAGAAGAAGAGAATATTTACAATTGAGCTTTGCGCGTAAATATAATAAATACCTGTCCAATTCGGCTACCAATTGCATTTCTTCCAGTGAAAAATTCTCGTCATCGCTATCGATATTCATATTTTAACTTTGTTTTATTACAACAATTACAATGCCAAAGACAAAAATAATAAACGTGTAGAATTTCTCTAAATTGCCATCCAGAGATATGCCATCAGTATGCAACAATGACTTTGCTGGCAGTGCTGCCAGATGAAAATAATTAATGGACGATTTTTTACCTGCTAACATGAGCTCGTAAATCAGCTGACAAAATTTGGTACTGAAAATTATCTAATTTATATTCTACATAAACCGGATAAGTTTGCACAAATAAATTAAATGCGCAATGACTTCGTCAACTTGCCCAATATATATATTGTCCATCTGTGACCAGCTTAAGCAACTGTGCGAATATACATAGAGAATATGTTAAAACTAAACTGTACTTAACAAAAAGTATCATAAAGTGTCATTTGCACAAACAATTGTGCGCATTGTGAGCTTAAACAATATTGTGACGATATTTTCAGAACAACAGCATGAGAGAGCACCATGTATGCATAAAGCCAATCGCACATGTTTATACTATATATATGATTAGAGTAGAATAAAATATAAAACATTAAATTAAACAATATTGGCTGATCCTACATAGTAGGGTAAATAAAAAACTTAAAATACTAGTACGTAAAGTTTCTTCTTAAAGTTTCTTTGTGTAAAAGCTACGAGGAACTTTAAGAGAGAATTACAACTTGTTTCCTATAATGTGAATACATTGGCTTTAGGGAGTGCACTGATGTTTTACAATCTGTCATATATCTATTCGTATCAATCTATTTGTAATATATAACAGTGGGTGGATCGGAACGTAAACGTGCTCCAACTCAAATATGGTCATTCTACCACTTTAGGTCAGAAACCCTTGCCTCCCTAAATAGATTTACTGTTAGGTCATGCTGTTGCACCGAACACGAAGAGAGAGCTTTTACACGATATGCTGGGTGAATTGTACACCAAGCACGCCGAGTATTCAGGGCGGCAATGAGTTATTCTACAAAAAGGGAACAAAAAGTTATGTAAAATAGTACATGCAAACATGTACATCATTATTTTCATTTGCAGAAAACCGAAGTTGAATATTAAATCTACTACTTATGAAACTATTGAAGTAAAGCTTTTTGGTATACAATTTTAATGTTGCCTTTGGCAACAATCTAGTATTAAAAAAAACATGAATTTCGACCAATAGCAACTCTGTAACGAACTCGAATGTAACCACCACACCGAGCACGAAAGAAAAATAAGACGCCGAACAGCGAACACCAGCATAACCACGACCTACGATACATAGTAATGATTATCACTGTCTAATAGGTAGGCATGACAGAAGATTGAGACTGCCCACTAACGACTTCTGCAGCAGTTGCCTCTATGAAGAGGAAACTACTCTTGACTTTCTTTGCAATTGTCCAGCTATTGCCACACGTAGACTAGTATCGTCAGGTCAACTCTTTTTCAGTAACCTTAGAAAATTTTATCAAAACTACAAAATAATTCAACTTCTTTAGTTGAATCTACTGCCATCAGAGGTTCTGGCACGAGTTTTTTGTTGATTCAATATAAAACGAAAAATAAAGAGAGAGCGAGAGAGTAAAATTTGACCGCCACGGCTTTCGATATGAAATCACGGGATAAAAACAGGATTACGTTGTGAAATTATTTGGAATAATTCACTTTTAGGAGCAAATTAGTATACGTTTGGTGAAGATGTATGTATTCATTCATGTTGTGTGTGTTATACCTGTAAATGATTGGAAAGGTCCTACAGTTTTATGCCGACTCTGGACGGCTGGGTGAAAAGTTTTCCTTAGCTCTTGGAGGTTTGAAATTTCCTGCCAAGAAGTGGTGCCGTGTAGAAAAGTTTCTTTTTCTACTTTTTAATGTTTTGCCTGTGCCGAGATTTGAAACTGGGCACTCTACGCAGAACTACCAATTAGACCACTGTGACGACCAAAGAAGTTTTACTTCTATAATACTTTTCATACGGATATAAATGCGAAATTAAATGAAACTCCCCGAAACGTTAGATAGAGAACATTAAATTACCTGTAAGGTAATAATTCGGAAGATCGTGCTATTAATGTTGGAGTGCCGCCGGGTTCGGTCCTTATCCTTATCTTCACTAATGACCTTCCGTCATTAATGAATAACCCCATTTACTCGTTTGCAGATGACAGAACCATTTATCATTCATATGCCTGTTCAAAACGTCCTAAATCTTTGGAGATTGAGAGGAAAAGGCACGCTATGAATGACTCACTCAATAAAGATCTCCAGTCAATCTCCGAGTGGGGTCTCACGAATAAAGTTGAGTGCAAAGTGGGTAAGACCCAATGCTGTCTGTCATCTCACAAACGAGTTTCCCAGCCCCCCGTTAACCCCCTAGATATGGGTGAGGTAGATATTGCGGAGACAGCGAGTCTTGATGTTTTGGGCATGTCCATTCAATGCGATGTTCGTTGGAATAAACACATTTTTGACGTGTCGAACGAAGCAGCCAAGTGTCTCGGCTTTCTTAGGCGGTGTAAAAAATATTTTACTCCGGCTGTTCCACCACCTATATACTTCCTAAGCACCTATGGGCTGGAGCTTCACGAACGCAACTCGAGCTCCTGGACCGTATCCAACATCGAGCGGTAAAGCTAATAGGAGACTGTAGAGTTTCCAGCTCTATTGACTCCTTGGAACATTGTCGAAACGTGGGTTGCGTCTCTCTGTTTCACCGTTACTTTCAGGGTAGATGTTCTTCTGAGATGTGCAGGCTGATGCAGCCAGTTCGTCTGTTCACCAGAACAACACGATCAGCAAGCGGAACTGACGCCTTCCACGTAGACACGGTGTTCCAGTGCCTTACGCGTTACAGAGCAAGTTTGTTTATCTGTCATGCGTATTTAGAATAAGCTCCATGCAAAAATTTTTCCCGATTATTATGACCCTTGCAAATGCAAAGCAAACGCTCATAACTACTTCTGCCTCCTGCTCCTCGTGTGTTACCAGTATTTAAAAAAATATCCACTTTTCGAGGGTCTGTATTGTGAGATTTCGGTGCTACCATATTTCTCAAAGAAATCCTCAAACTTTTAAACCCACTGAAAATATGGTTAGTTGAATATGGTTGAATATGAAATTGTTCTGCCAAGACATTTCATGATTCTATGATTTCCAACATAATTGTGTTTTGGAATAAATTAACCACAAAGGTTATATATTTTTACACCTTGATAGTTTATCAACTAAAGTAAAACTTGAAAAAAATTTTCCAGAATTAATTTAAAAAAATCAAAACCTATTTTTACTCTCGTTGTATGAGTCACAATTTCAACTCGATTGAATATTCTGAATATTCTGTTCATGATTGTTTGTCCTTAATTTTAGGACAATTTTATTATTTTTATATTTCGATTTCGTCAATTTCCATTAATTATGAATTAAATTGATATAAATAAATATATACTAAACACAAGTTGTATTCCTGTGGCAGGTTCTACACTAAATGTTTCATTTATTTCCATTTATTGCGCATTTGCGCAATTTTTATTCTATCTTACGATTTTCTAAAAACTAATTGCCAGTGTGCATTTTGGATTCCTTCATCTTATCATACGATCTGAGCAAATCCTCCATTGATATGGCTATGAGGGAATATTGCGTATTGTTCTCCACACCCGCAGATGTGGACGCATCCTCATTTAATTTCGCTTCGCTCGAAAGCACAAATTGTCTCATACGGTACACAGATGCATTGCGACAAATCTCACGCAAATCAGAACCAGAAAAACCATAAGTTAGTTTTGCCAAACGATTGTAGTCGACGTTATCATGTACGCGCTCCGTGTCCAGGATTAATTTTAGTATCTGCAATCGCTGTACTTCAGTTGGCAGCCCAATATGAAATTGAACGGGCATTCGGCGAATAATTGCCTTGTCGAGATCTTGTGGGCGATTTGTGGCGCCCATAACAATAACAGTGGAATTTGCATTTGTGCTTAGGCCATCCCATTGCATCATGAACTGGGTCTTCATCATAGCTGTTACTTCATGATCATTGGAGTTTCGACTTCGTAGAAATGAATCAATTTCATCAATAAAAATGATGCATGGTTGAATCTTCCTTGCAAGCGAAAATACTGCCGAAGCTAGCTTCTGTGATTCTCCATACCATTTATCAGTCAAGGTTGCTAGATCCAGATTAATGAAGCGCATGCCAGCCTCTTTTGCTGTAGCTTTGGCAATTAAAGTTTTCCCGCAACCAGGTGGACCATGTAATAAAACTCCCTTGGGAGCTTGCCACAATTTAGACATATTCAAGAGATCCCTGTGGCGCACGGGTAGCACAACTGATTCGCGCAATTCCTGAATATCTGAATCCAGACCAGCAATGTCGCTCCAGCTGACAGGAATATCTGCAGGAACAACTAGATGTGTGGCAATCATCAACTCATAGTCGCTGAAATGTTGTGTATTCACTTTGAACCCGCTGTTTTCACTAAGTCTGACATAGTAGAAAAGTAAATTATAATTTGCAGTAGTTGTTCGTAAGCTATATTTATCGACGTTCAGAGGTTATTGTCACACTTACCGCTTTAGCCGCTCCTCGGCGAGAAGTCTAGCTTTTTTCTTATTTTTGCTTGTTGGGTCCAATTTGTCCATCATCCATTTAACGGAATAAAAGGTGAAAACGGAGGCTATGGAAACACGTAAAAGCAACTGCAATATCTCGTTACGAGACAATTGTGATCCTCCAAAATTAAAGTTGTTCATTGTGACGCAATTACAGTTTTTGTGTTATATGTGAGTTTGATTTTCTTCTTTTGACTTTAGCCTTGCTCCGAAAACAATTTAATAATTAAAATTAACTACAAACAGGAAAACTTTTCAGAAGAAAATGATTACCACATTTTTTCATGACAATCAACGTTGCATAGTTTAGGTAGTCCACAAATCGATATAAGGGAAATACGGAAATTTGTAATGTTTTATCTTCTCTAAAAACTTAAAAGGCCCATCACACAGTAATGTGTAAATCAGTGATGTTAACACCATTTTGAAATTACTGTAAGAAACTACGAAAATCACGAACACAGGGACACGGCAGCGATAATTTTTTTTTCATAATTTGATTATTTGATATTTTTACATAAACACAAACACATGCGGTTCTCTAATACTACCAAATATCAAAAATACAACGGCAACAGCCCACAGTAACTTCGACCATTTATTTAATTTCTAATAGCTTTTGAAAATTTTTAACATTAAAATTTTATATATTGGGAAATGTCTCTGCGTTCCCGATCTTGATTTAGTTTTTCACATATCTTATCACGCAAGAAAATAGTTCAAATGGTTAACAAAAATCTTATATATACATTCCTTTGTCTGATTGTTAGTAACGAATGATCTCCGGAACCATAAAAGTTAGCGAGCTAAGATTTACCCCGTAGGTTTGGTTCAAGCTCTTCTAGATTTTTGTTCTTTTTTAACCCGGTAGGTGGCGCTGGCGTAGAGATATTATAAAAACATTTGAATTATTGCCTAATTTGGCTCTTATTCAGACTATATTATTATTATGCAAAATATTTTTATATACAAATATTTTCATAATCATGATTTGTTAAGTAAAATGGCTATTTTAGCCGCAAAAATTTCGATGAGGACGATATTAATGTTATTATTCAGGATATGATTGTTTCCGAAACGATTTGCTTCAGATCAGGACATATTTCTTCCGAAACGGTTTCTCTCAAATCGATGGATGGGGCTGTTGAAAAAATTAATCAGCCAATAATCCAACAGAATTTTTCAGTTCACTTGATGTTTATTGAAGATAAAAGTTGGTTCTCCAATAATTTTGCTACGTAACCTCAACACTTCGAGACTATGAAATGGAACCAGGTTAGTTATTGTAAAAATAATACCCAATGTCATTGAAGCCATAATTCTGAAACGGAAATTTAAAGGAGAACATATTTTGCTTCCAAAAATTCCTACGATTCCTACCGACACACCGATAAAGTTTAAATGATTGCAAATTCCGATTAGGTTGGCCTTTGCCAAGACCATAAACAAACCTCAAGGACAAGCAAATTTGTGGTTTGGACCTCGAATCCTGTTGCTTCTCCTACGGTCAGTTTTACGTGGCATGTTCCCGTATCAGGAAGTCGGCAGATTTATTAATTTTCTGCTAGAAAAAAAAACATTATTCACTCTTTGGCATTACAATAAATAAGAAATATTGTTCATTCTTTTACGTTACAATAAAAAATGTATTTGATTTTCACCTGTTTTTAGTTAATATTAAAAAATGTATAAAGGCCTAAACAAAATAAAAAATTCTTTGAAGGCGAAACAATATTTAATAAAATTCTGTGGATTAAAGTTTTTTGCTATGAACTTCCAATTCATTGCAATAAACATATGATAAACATGGAGGACTATTCTTTTTCTAAATTATACATTAAATATTGCAGATACAAAAATTCAAAATAACAGCTTTCACAATTTTCAGTAAAAACTGTTTTTTTTTAAATACTCCAGATCAGCTGTCCCTGGGAGTAGCATGGGTTTTCCCATTTTCAAAATTATAAATTTAATATAACTTTTAGTGCTTGCAATGAAAAAAGCCAATGTAACCACTTTTGCACGTTTCATTTTCCCGATATGGCAACACTAATTTTTTAGAACAAGAGCAAATGAAATTTGGGAATTCCCTACGAGTAAAGTTACCGTTTTCTAAAATATTGTTGAACTTGTCACAGAAAACATTTAGTAACTCGTTTTTACATTTTCTATGAGAATGACCATTTTCGAGCAAAACTGAAGAAAATATCTAAAAACTTGGAAAACCAAATTGTTGAAATGACAAAAAATGATTCAGCACGAAAAATTGCTAAATCACTAAATATTTGCCACCGTACAGTGCTTCATGTTAGAAAACGACGCTATATAAGCCCGTCTGAAACCAAAAAATGCGACCACGATTGCTTACCGATAGGGATGCTCGAAACATGGAGCGCCTCATGATGTCCAGGCAGAAGATAACACCAAAAGAAGCTGCAGCGGCCATAAACAAATCCGTTAATGAGTGGACAGCACGTAGAGCGCCTCAAAGAATCAGACTAACAGCGTCAATAAAGCAGAAAAAACCAGCACAGTCAGCGAAAAATATTGCGGTATGTCTAAAATTTTGCCAGGATCACAAGAATTGGAGCGTAGAAGATTGAAAGAGAGTAATTTGGTCAGACGAGACTAAAATTAATAGGCTTCAGTCCGATGGAAAGGAATGATACTGGCACCGTACTCATGAAAAATTGCCAAAGCATTAAATGAAAGAAACCATGAAGCATGGTGGAGGTAGAGTGATAGTGTGGGGCTGCTTCACTTGATGGAATGTCGGGCCATTGGTGAAAATCGATGGTATTATGAAAAAGGAAGACTATCTGCGCTTACCTTGAAGAGGAAATAATTTTTCAACAGGATGGAAACCCGAAGCACAAGGTAAAAATTTTTAAAAATTGGCTCAACAACCAAAAATTTCAAACAATGAAGTGGCCTGCCCAAAGCCCAGACCTAAATCCTAATGCAAATTTATGGGCTAGGCACAAACAAATTTTAACGAGCTTTGGTTAGTTGGAGTGGAGCAGTATTCCACGCCAACTCATCGAAAAATTAGTTGAAAGTATGCCTAAACGAGTAATGAGTGTTATTAAAGCCAAGGGTTTTTGGACTAAATATTGAAAATATTATTTATTTTTTGGGTTGTCTTTGTTATTTTCTATATTTTCTAAACGTGCAAAAGTGGATGCATTGGCTTTTTTCATTGCAAGCACTAAAAGTTACATTAACTTTATAATTTTGAAAATGGGTTATAATTTTCCTTTTTTAAATATGAATAAAGAAATTAACGGCGAAAGTTCCAATTCGATTGGTGTGTTTTTATAGGTTTTACAGATACTCAAAGTCAAATATGACCAGCATGTATCCGTTAATGCTCGCCACTGTACATATTTGCATAGACTTCCAAACAAATTGGGGACAACAAAGTTTCCCAGTCAGCTTCTGAAAATATAATGTAATTTTCAAAAGCTGTGTCAAACATATACAATTGCTATATTTCTTTCGACGCGTATTTACAACTAGCAATGAGTGACAATGACAATTAGGTATGATATTCATTTCAACAGCAATCGATGATTTCAGCAGCACTTTTTTTCGAATTAAAGAAGTAAAGAAGCAAAACTTCCCGCAAATGCTGTTTATTCGGCACGTATGCTGACTTGTTTGTAAAAAGGTCAATTTGTTTACACTTTCGCAAATTGATACATAATTAAAACAAAAGCTACTTGACGTAGCTAAAACGTGAAAGTGGTTACAGTTTTGCCAGATTTCATTAGTACAAGTTACGCCATCAATTCTGCATCCTTCCCTTACAAGTTATACACCCAATGTATTTATGTATATTTATTTATTAATTTTTGAAGTTTACTTCTATACTTCGTGGCAAAACGGAAATTGGTACGGAAATTAAGGGCAGCGGCTTCTACCAATCAAGTATGGAAAAATGAGGATGCACATGTACATATACACATAAATGATAGGCAGCACATATGCATGCACTAAGCGCCCTCTAGAAACCGATAGAGGAGCCCTTCAACCCTCTAGCGATTGATAGAGGGCACAGATTCGCGTATGATTCATACTAGATTGATAGAGGGCACTGCCCATCAGTTTCTAGTAAAATTTGACATTTCAAACAAAATCGTTAAAAATTTTTAGAGCTGAAAGAATGAGCGATTATAGACTAAAAAAAACCAATACGAGGCACACAAAACGTTTATTTGATTTTATTTTATTTACATATTTAATTGTGTACATTAGACAAAAATGGCTTAAGAGAGATTAATCATAAACAAAATTGCTGCCAAAATTTCTTGAGCGAGTATATTGTCATAATTGTCAAATCCCACAAGACCTCAAAATATCTCAGAAGGCTTTTTGCTATCTGTCATACTGTATACTGAGGTTGAAGTGAACAAGTCGGACGTGTTTGTCATTGTTTTGATATTTTCTATTTTTTAAGTGCATTTTAATAATTCTGATTTTTTCATTGATCATCTATATTCATCTTTAATAGTAAAACAAAAAAATCTAAACAAATCTCCTTTTCAATAATTTAAAGAAATAATAATTTAAAAGAATATTTGTGTTTAGCTTTTCTTATTAAAAATAAATTTTAAATCCAAACTATTCAATTACTTTAACATTTCTTTAAATGTTTCCCCTTCTAACACAATTTGTTGAAAATTGTTCTAGTTGAACAATTCATTCCATTAAATTCTGGTCCAAAATAGTCTTCCAACATGGCACGATAGCGAACTCCATGCCGTAATAGGACAATAATTTTCATCGACGAAAAAATACGGAAAATCAAACCTCTGGCATGAAATCCACACCACACAGTTACTTTTTGTGAACGCAATGGAGTCTCTTGAAGCAAATGAGGGTTTCTTGCTGTCCAATAACGCATATTTTGCTTATTGACAAACCCAGTCAGCGAAAAATGTACTTCATCGCTGAAGATGATTTTTCTATGAAATTCAGGATTTTCTGCAAACTTCGCCTCCCTTGGTTGTACTTTGTTTACTTTCGAATTTATGGAGTACTATTCATAAAGAGCGTAACATAGAGATTATGTACTAAACAAACTGATAAGTACATACACATCTTTTTATTGAAATAAATAAGAATTAGAAAAAATAGAAAGTAGAAAAATTAAATAAGAAAATTAAGAAATTAAGGAAAATATAGCTAATAATGTAAAAACGAAAGTACTTTTGTACATTTTATTGGCAGCCAATGCAACACTGTTTGTCCATAATGTAGATATGTTCCTTTTGCCGCTTGTATCTATCGATTACGGATGTAAAGAAAACAGAAACACTCTGTTTTCAGCTAAAAGATTTTTTTCCCCGTAGCAGAAAAAACGGGGCAAAAAAGTAATTACTCGACCGAAAGAGTACTCAAACCAAACACACGTACAGGCACAAATTAGCTTACAAAGTATTAAACAAAAAATAATCAAGAGCTCTCTGTTCACGCCGTAGAGTAAAATGCTGGTTTATAAATTAATAAAGAAGTAAATTTCACGAATTATTTTACTTTTTTGATCTGTTTTTAGTGAAAAGCGCTTTCCAAAGGTCCACCGGTTTATTTTTTATATTTATTTTATTGATACATTTAACACACAGAGTTTACTCCTATGAATGCAGGGCATTGTGTTGATTGGAAGGAAGATTGATAGGTGGGAGGAAGTAGGAGGGAGAATGGGGGAGGTGCAATCACAGGACACCGATAAAGAAAGAGACAGCCATTGTGGCAAGTGCTATGCCTTTACCACAATGAACTTCAGTTTGAATCAATGTCGACTATGACGTAAAAATAGTACTAGTAAATAGTACTTAACATAAACCGGTTTTTATCAGAAAATCGGTTATCGGTTAACCCACCGGTTTTTTAAATCCCTATTATCGATTTTACATGAGGTTTCTTTAGTACTAGTACTGTCGGCTCTGTGGTCTTTAATTAGCATTCGTGAAAATTCATAAACTCTTGTTTCCGAAAAGAAAAATGAATTCAATATTGGCTGCAGAAAGATTTTGGGTTGACAAATCAAGTTATAATACTGCTGAGCGTCAATTTCACGAAAGCTTTGAAAAAGTAAGAATCCTAGAATAAATTTATTTTGCTATGTTACCAAAATTTTATGCCACTGTCTGGTCTAATACCACATGTATTGGGTTCATTTTATTTCCATTGATCGATACTTTTTTGTTAAAAATTATTGATATTTTTATAAAAAAAAATATTTTACACGCTGCCTAAGGAGCTACAATTAATTGAGGAGGCAAAAGCAATCAACAATAACCACAGGATCTCGAATGAGTCACTTTCAACTGAGGGACAAGTATATGGTTACACTAACAAACCAGCAGAAACGGCTGTAAAATCTTTGAAACTTAAGAAATCAAAGAAAATAAAAGGGAAAAAGAAGGAAACTGAGACAGCAGCAGCAGTAAAGGACACGTCAACTACGGCAGCTATTCCAGGAACTCCCAATGGAGATAACGAGAAGATCACCTTATCTTTTGGGAACGAGCAGCAGCCGGAGGTATCTGTTGATTTGCTTGCAAAAAAGAACAAGAAGAAAAATAAATCGGCAACTTCTAAGAAAGCGGCTGAAAAGGTACTCAATAGTTACCTACTTTCCAATATTCATACACTCACAGTACTGATCAATTGAAAAAGAACCTGATTTTATCCAAGTCTAAGGTGACATTTTAAAACTAAAAAACTGTTGGTATTTTTACATGGAGATTGTGAATTTATTCGAATGGTAATTTTTATTTGCAGTGTGTTTCACAAAAGTACAGTGCGTAGCTAATACACCTATGTGTCCCTTAAATTATTTGGGTCTTAAACATTTTAGCCATACAAGGCACGAATGCCTGTTTTACATGTGTAAGTTCTTATAAAATTGACGCATCAAGGAAAAATGTGAAACCTAACACGATTTGCCTTCTCGTTGAAAATGACACGCCCTGTCTAAAATTCAGATAACTTATAAATTTCTGGAAGATTGCATATTTCTTCAAAATGGCGTCTCTGAAAGTTACAAAACAACGATACGATTCGACTATCGAAAAATTCAATTCAATTTTAATCGAAATTTTCATCGTTCGAAGAAATATAAAAAGCAAAAGGTATTGAAATACAACGAGTATTTCTCAACACCTGACCCATAATTGGAATATTTATATTTTGGAATATTGATATGTGGAAACGGAACTGCAAAATCTGGTTGGTCGGATAGAGCTGGCCCTCAACAGGAAATAATATAACATTAGTATTTTTTGTTGATATTGAGAGAGCGTTTGACAACGAGACTTTAGAATGTACATATGTGCAACGCAGCAGGTCAGCACGGAGTGGATCCGGTTCTTGTTAACTGGATATGCTCAATGCTGTCACATAGGATGTCCTCAGGGCGGCGTTCTCTCTCCACTGTTGTGGTGTCTGATGGTTGACTCTGCTTGTTTCCCTAAATGAGTTGCATGTCTACGTACTGTCTTATGCCGATGATGTTACCTGTTTAATCACGGGACAATCGCTCTGAATGTGATTTAATCTTGGTGTTGTTCATATTGGTTATGGCTTCACCCTCTCAAATCTGGTGATATTCTTTATCATCTTTCTTTATCTTTCTTTATTCTCAGCACTCAGGAGAACTACTATCCAGCTATCCCATGAAGTGAAATATCTTAGGAGTTATTCTAGATACCAAACTTGTATGGCGTTCTACTGTTGAGCTAATAATATCAAAGGCACTGGCACTTTTTGTCAATGTAAGCTTATTTTTGGGAAAACATGGTGTCTATGAAAGTCTTAGGGCCCAATAAGACTGTGATTAGACTCATCATCACTTCTGCATCCGTAGTCTGGTGTAGCAGACTTGATGAGGATATCGTTAGGACTGCACTTGCCAGACCTGGTTTTTGCTGGGATCCGTGCCTGGTGTTAATTTTAAGCGAATTTTCACTGACTGCTCCAAAACGGAAAACGGTTCTAGTTCCGGGTTCTTCATTGAAAATGATGAGGTTTATCTTAAGAGAGCCAGCACTTTCTGCGCTGCCACTTTCGCAGTTTCTGCCCATCCGTCTGTCGGACCATAGCATATTTAGCATATTTGGCTCTGGGGTCTTGACAGACGAACACCTGAGATCTTTAACGCCGCATGGTCTACTCAGGTTTATTAAGAAATCAGGTAGAGTTAATGTATAGCAAAAGAGAACACAGGATATAGTACAATGGACGCAATATGTATATGTCTTGATGCTTGTTAGCAGTTCCAACAACCAAAAATTATTTGTTGGCAATACTGTTCTCTGTTCTATGTGTCTAATAATATTTATTTAAGAAAATGTAAAAAAAAAGTTTTTTAAGGTTTAAGTTTTGTTATTTTAATTTTTCTAGTTTTAGCAATTCGAACCGGATCCACTCCGTGCTGACCTGCTGCGTTGCACATATGTACATTCTAAAGTCTCGTAGTCAAACGCTCTCTCAATATCAACAAAAAATACTAATGTTATATTCTTTCCTGTTGAAGGCCCGTTCTATCCGACCAAGCAGATTTTGCAGGGCCGTTACCACATTTCAATTTAAGCTAATAGGATAAAAACAAGTTCTGGTTTCTTGGGAAAAAAATTTTAAGCAAAATAAAATATAAGAAAACATTTAATAAATGTGAACATAAAATGGGATTGGTATTTCCTTACGAATAAGATTGTGAAAATTTATTATTTTACTTACATTATTTTATTTTACATAGATAGTCAAATAATTAAATATTATTTTCTGAATAGCTGAAAAGCACTTACAGTCAATTAGTATAAAAAATATTCTAAACCAGTGCTTATTTGTCCAGTTTCAAGCTCCCAGCTCTATTGACTTCAGGAATCTTATTTCATTGTTATTTATTTTGGATTAAAATAAATTTAATTATAAAATAGATTTTATAATTTCTTCAGTTATAAGTAGTTTTTTGCCGCATCAACGCGATTTGTTCAATAATTAATTTAATTAAAACAAAAAATTCTAAATATTTATTTTAATACTGAGTTATTAAACACGCTTATTTTTAAGGGAACTGCATCCAACAGTCAGTGTACTTTAGTGTCGGAAATTGCCAAAGCTAGAGAACACATAAAAAATTCTTTGGAGAAGGTAATTATAAAATATTCATTTTATTACATATGTACATACATTATTGCACAATAGAATAATTGAACACAAGAATTTTCATCGGTACTTAGTGAAAGTGAAAACATTAATTTCAATTAGTAAAACTATAATTTTACAGGTACATGATAAGAGTGGCCCATTTGTATGTACTTACTCACTTCTTTCTATGTACTATATTATCTATGACTTAAATGTTTGCCATAATTTTTAATCAGATTTTTTTTGTAATATGCTATTAAATTTGGATTCATGTAGCCAGATCCTTTGTTTCAATCGTTATTATTTCCAAATTTATAAATAAAGGGTGATTTTTTAAGAGCCCATAAACAGCACCAAATAGTGCATTTTTCGGGATGCCTTGGTTAATTGCTGAATTGCCTCTGGCTGGTCTTCACTCCAAATACGGCAATTCTGCTTATTCACGTATCCATTGAGCCAAAAAGGAGCCTCGTCGCTGAAGACAATTTTGCGATAAAAAACGGATCGAACTTTGATAATAAATTTCAATAATTTGCAAACGTTATTCAATAACATGTAATGAAAAAAAAATAAATAATAAATAATTACAGTAGCAAAAAAAAAAATAGTTTATAAAATTAATTAGTTAAAATAAAAAACTATATATATACTGAATTGTGTACGTAAATAAATACTGTAGCAAAAAAGGAAAAATTCCAATTCATTACAGGCGAAGGAAAAACAAAATTAACTCAAAATATGTACAGGTACTCGAAATCTAATCAAATAACTGTGCGGTATTTGGTACGAAAATCATTGTTTTGAATAACTTCTGCTCACCTTTGGGGCATAGATTCTATAATGCTTGAAAGTATTATAAGCAATTCATCAGCAACCCAACATCATTTATCAGCAATTCAGCAAACCATATGCTTCAATACGTCTTTATTCAACACAACCCAAAACACTTATCGAAGTTGGTTAAAGAGTGGTTATCAACCAATGTCATTCAAGTCTTGGATTGGCTATCCAAATCTCATAGAAAACCGTTTGTGGTGCATTTTGAAGCCCAGGGTGGGTACTCAACGTTTTAAGAACAAGGACACACTGATGACTTGCTTAAAATCGGAATGGATATCAATACCAACTACTATACTTTCAATCCTTATAGAACCTATGCGCCAAAGATGAGCGGAAGTTATTCAAAACAATGATTTCCATACCAAATACTGAATAGTTGATTGATTAGGTTTCGAACACCTGTACTTGGAATTAATTTTGTTTTTGTTTTTCTTTCGCCTGAAATGAATGAAAATTTTTTCTTTTTTGCTACAGTATTTATTTAAGTACTTTACTTTTAATGGCACAACACAGCACATGGAGGGCCTAACGTCCAACGCACTACCACTACGCCACAGCGACCATTTATTTAAGTACACAATGCAATATAAATATCGTTTCTTATTTTAACTAATTAAATCGAAAACAAAAATAACAAATAGTTACTTAGGCTTCGAACAATACTGTAGATAGAAAGTTAGAAGACCTGCTATTTACGAAATATGTAGTATTATGTACGAGTATATAAGAGTAAGGAATTACCTTGAAGAGAATTGAACATAGAAAATGATTAATATTGTCCCTACTTTCGATTACGTAACAAATCTTTAAAAGAAATATTTAAGTACTCGGAAAAATAACATTAAGAAAATATTAAAATAATAATTAATACACATACAGCGTGGCATAAATATGTAAATATTGCTCATGTGCTCGGTTTATTCAAATTTATCGAAATGCATCTGCAGTTGTTAAAGCTTCTTTCCGTTTAACTTTATAACTAATAGTTCAATTACTTAAACTCTACTGTGTATATTTAATTTTTTTTCTTTTTTTTTTAAGATGGACGGAATCGCTACGTTGGCTGCATCTCCTGTTTCGACTGAAATTTTGGATCGTATTGCCGCCGTTGAAAAGGAAAATGCTAATCTACGTGAAATTGTTGAGAAATTGCAAGGAATGGCGTTGGAATCACAATCGCGATTAACAGCACACCATATAGCTTTTCAGCAATTGGTTGGTGGAACAAAGGAGGGAGCCGCAGTGGTGAAAGCAGCCGCAGCCAACGCAAAGGCAGCAGCAGCTGTCGCTGTCGCAGAATATAAAAAACGTGCAATTGAACGTGATGACGAAGTAGATTTGTTTGCTTCGGACAGCGAAGAGGAAAGCGAAGCAGCTGCTCGCATACGTGAGCAACGTCTGGCTGCTTATGCTTCGAAGAAATCAAAGAAGCCGGCACTAATTGCTAAATCCAGTTTGGTTTTAGATGTAAAACCTTGGGACGATGAAACTGATCTTAAAGTAATGGAAACAGAAATCCGTAAAATTTGCTCCGATGGTCTTTTGTGGGGTGCCTCCAGATTGGTACCGGTTGCGTTTGGAATACAAAAATTAAGCATTTCATGCGTGGTCGAAGATGATAAGGTATCGATTGATTGGCTCACAGAAGAGATTGAAAATTTGGAAGAATTCGTACAGAGCGTAGATATTGCAGCTTTTAATAAAATTTAAAAAACTTAGAGTATTTTCTGCAAGCTTTTTTTATTTGAATTGTTATGAATTAAATAACGTCGATAAAGAACATTAATCTATATCTGATTTAATTTAATTTTTAGAAATGTGAATTGGTAGTAAATGTTTGTTTGCTAAAAAAAAATGTTTTTGTAGCAAACTTTCCACAAATATTTGAACACTCAATTAAATTATACTTTTAAAATCCGTGCGCCTTAGTTTTATTCATTTTAACATAAAAATCAAAATTAAATACCATGCAAATGCATCATTTCTGAATGCGTAAATTTTATACTTCTTTTAGAGTCTTAGGTTCTTCATTGCATTGTTTACGCCAACATCAATATCCCAGATGACAAGTTGTCCATCAACGCCCGATGTGCTGATTTTTTTGGCACCTGATTTTTCGCCTACATACAAACGAATACAAGTGATCGCATTCTGGTGAATGGACTCCACATGAGTATCCGAATTTTCTGTACGCAAATTACGATCCAGCGATTGAAAAATGCGCATAGCCGAAATGCCACTTGATTCCCTCTTCTGCGATTTATCTAATGTTCTTGTCAATACCAATTTGTTATTGTCTTCCAAAGTGTATACCAGCGGTATACAGCTGTGACCAGCAACAACTATTGTCACTGGTGACACCCATTCACATGCCAAAAATGGTAAATATTGTGTTTTACAGCGCACAACATTATTACCATTAGTGGCATCTGCAATGCTAATGGAACTGTCGTGACCGACCCAACAGATCTTATTGCCATCGTTGGAGAAGCTGACATTGTTAATCCACCCACCACCTGAATTGACAGAATTTCTAAACTCTGCCATTAAATTGCCCAAAGGCATGCGGTTACCCCAAGGAGTGGGCGATGGCTGATCCTCGATGTCTTTAATATAAGCAGAAAAAACGCGTACCTGAAATAAAGTGCAATTGTAAGAAATCGTTCGCATTGAATAATTTTGTTTACCTTATAATCTGTGGAACCAGCCACCAGCAAAACATTATTTGGATGCCAATCCAACGAAGTCACAGTCGAGCGTATGGGCTTCTTAATATGCTTGGATACCCACCAATCGTTTTCCGATTCAAAATAACACACCGAAATGAGACGGGCACCAGAGCCCACTGCAAACTTATTCTCAGCCGGAGACCACTTGACACAAGTGGCCGCACGATTAATGCGCAACAACACAAGCGTCGGTTTCCATTTACCATCTTCGCCCTGAGTCCAAACGTAAGCGTTTCGATCGGCAGCACAGCTAACAATTCGATTAGTATTCTTTGCCCAATCGATGCCCATAACGCGTAAATCGTGCTGATTCAATACATCAGCAAGTTTCCAATCGTTGGCTTCACGACTATAGATATGGATCTCATTATTATTGGGCGATAGTGCAACTTCTGTAAGAGCAAATGGTCAAAATATAGCGGCGTATAGTCTATTCCAAATAATATTTATAGCACTTACGCGAACGATCCTTATTCCAGGCATGACAAGTAATAGACGCCAATGAACCTCCAAAAGTATATCTTTCAGCCATATTAGCTTTTATACCCGTACTTAATGTAATAAAATCGAACACAAGAATTTAATGATAACAAAAATTGACCTCTTAGGCAGTGGAAGGAATGGAAATATTTATGTACGTATCTCTTAGATAATCGCGGACTCTGGGCCGTCTACACGATTAATCGAAGATGGAGAATGCGCTTGAAAGTTTACTAATAAATTTAATCTAGTAATTGGAAAATTTGGATATACCACCGTAAAAACCGCTCCCAATCAGAAACTGTTGACTCAATCAATTAATCATCACACACGAAAATTTCGATGATAGTAACTATTATCGATTGTTACAACTGACACATAATCGATTTCAGTGTGGTAGTTAACTGTAAAATGACATGCCATGATGGTTTTCTAGTCAACCAGGAAAAATAAGAAGTGAACCACAATAAACCGAGTTATGCAGAGGTGGAAGCAATTGACAATTGAAAAAAAAAATTATCAGTTTCACCAAGGGTGTAACAGTAGGCATAGAATTACGCCAACAATGCCAATGCTTTACAACTAATTACAAAACAACATGGCTCCATCCGCTTGCTTAGGGCGAACTCACCTCGAGATTTTCGTTCTTTCATATCCAATATTTAATTTATTAATGTAATTTTATAATTTTAATCAGTTTTCATTTTTATATTATATTTGTTTATTATCTAATAATATAATCACAATAATCATTGAGCATATATTTATGGCTCCGTGAAATGTGACCCAATGAAAAACGGACCTAAACAAAAATTAAAAAAAATGCTCCAACAAAATTTTATGAAAAGCAAGAACATCAAATTTTGACATAATATTTTATAATTTACGGTTTTTTTTTCATTTTTAATTTTAAAGTCATATTTCATTACAATTTAAATGAAATGTGGGCCCAAAATTAAAAATGAAAAAAGGTCTCAAAATAAATTTTGGGAAAACCATTAAACTTAATTTTGGGGCCTTTTATCATTTATTTATTTTGTGAAAATTTACACTTGTACTAAATATTATCCCTCTACTGCATGTGTTATTATCCAAATAGAAGCCCTCGTTTACACTATTTTTTTTACAATATTTTTGTTTATGTTTCATTAGACAACAAACATGGATTTATCTTTAATAAACTTTTCTTCATTTTTTTTTTCAATGGAAATCAATACATTGACGCAACTGCTACTACGTATTATTATTATGGTGCAATAGCCAATTGAAACAATAGACCATAGCTCACTTCGCCCTGTTATAAAAATCCCACAAATATCAGAAGATATACCCAGTTTCCGATAATATACTAAAATGGCAATATTTTGGGAACATTCGCTCAGCTGATACGAATGAGGTTATTTCGTAATTTGTAATTTTCGCACTGTTAATATTTTCGATAATTAAGAATTGTATAAATCAAGAATAAAGATAAGTATTAAGCAAAAATGGCCCAAAGTAGATTGGAAAAAATTGGTACCATATTTACAAGGTAAACAAGTAGCAATGCAGTGGCACCTTCATTTAGAATTACTACTTGCTAGAAACTCGCATATGGTATATTTTCAGAGTCTCTGGATTATTACGGTCAGGAGCAATAAAGCCAGAAGATAAACCGATTTGGTATGATGTCTATGCAGCATTTCCCCCAAAACTGGAACCACGTTTTGATCGTCCAGCAACAAGTATACCCATTAGGAATATATTTTACGAGGAAGACATAGTGCGAGCGTGAGTTGCTGAACATATTTAAGCTAGCCGAGCTACTAACATTAAATACGAAAAATTGCAGGAAATACCATAAAAGTGTTAAGCACCCAGAGATTATCACAATTGCGGACGTTAAGCGGAAAACGCAAACACAGCAGTTTATTAAAATCTACAATGATTTAAAAGCCCAGGGCGCTTTGGATCATGAGAAAATATTCGAAACAGCGAACGATATGCTAGCCGAGCAACGACAAAAATTGCTTTCAGAAACAACAGAAGCTGGTGACTCCGAAATTCCTGATATTTCGTCAGACTATCAAAGGCAAGGCAAAAACATTTCTGAGGAAAAGGCTCCTACGGCTGGCTCTAATATCAATATACAAAATCTATTCAAGGATTGAAGCACAAAAAACTTCTATTTCTTTATTTTTAAAGAAAAATATGCCTTTTATTTACTTCTAAGATTTATTGTTTTATTTAATTAAAAGTTGTAATGAATTAAGTTAATGCTACTTTATTTAAACAGCAAGTGCGTCGTTCTGAGTTTCATGACTCAGCTGGGTCTGCAAATTGGATAGCTTGTTTTTAAGCACTTGTACTCCCATAATGACAATGTTTTCCGGTTTTAATGCTCCTGAGGATTCAACATTGTAAAAGAATTTATTGGGTTTGGCCTCCCAATTGTATGGTGCCTCATATTGATCGTCCTCCAACTCGGTGTGCTCACTTTTCGGCCATTCGTCTGGTTTGGGATACAAAGTATGACGCATTGCATTATCTGGATCGTATTCAAAGCAAACGCCCGCAGTAGGATTCCATTTAGCATGCTCTTTGCCAAAACCTTTTTTAGCATAAGCACGCAACTTGAGCTCTTGTCCTTTACGCAATTTAATGATGAGTATTTCATCGGTGCTTTCGCCATATTCATTATCCTCTTCATTTTGATGGCGTGAAGTTACGGGCAACACTTTTGGATTGCTCGATTTGAGATCGGCAGTAGTGACGTGACGTGTTTGTTCTTCAGTGCATTTCACATCGAGCGTAAATTCTACGCTACATTCCGGGCAAAAATCCAGACAAATACAATCACGGGTGTATTGTAGCCTCTCTACCACTTCGTCTGATATGAGCGGTATTAGTCCGATGCGATGAGCTAGAAATTCATCGGACAATACAGTAGAATTTGCTTCGAGTTGTACCCAATCAATGGCAAGTGTCGGAGTTTCAGCAATGAAAACACGTCGCAAACTATTGGCCACACTTAACTCAGTATCTTCTAACACAAATTTTACGTTGTCATCAGTGAGCTCGGTAATTTGTACCGATGGCTGATTGGCATACGGCATTTTAATATGCTTACACTTTTTAATTAATAGAAAAAAAAAACAATTACCAATATAAACCAAACAAGTGAAAACTCCGCCAAAATTTGACAAACAACAAGAAAAATCAAACGGTGCTGCCACATTTAAATTCAAATTAGGGAAATGATATTTAGTGGGTTTTTCTGTTGCGAGGGAATTTGTATTTTGAAAGAGACGTGTTTTTCCATAGCGCGGAAATTTCTCATTTTGGTTTTAATTCCCTGTCTAACTCGGATGATTTAAATTATGTTTCGACTGAGAAGTTAATATCTTGTCTGTGGTTATTGAATAGCAAAAAATCTACAGGACCAAATACCATATCAAATTATCTAATACAACGATTGTCTTTTTTGGTATTTTCCTACTTCCTGGAAAGTATCAAAAATGATCCCCATTAAAAAAAATTCAAATAGCTATTATGTGAACAACTTTAGACCTATATCATATTATTGTCGAATGTTGGTAAGCATTTTGAGAGAAGAATTTATAAGTAAATTGAAAAAAGTATCATTGTTCAATATATTTCAGATTTTCAATTTGGTTTTAAAAAGCAGCATTCTACGGTAAATGCACTTCTAAAGTTTGAAAATTATATAAATTTGAATCTCCGTCAAAAGAAATATACACTGACAGTTGCTTTGCACTTAAGCCTTTCGATTAAGCCTATCTTTGTATAAACTTATCAAGATAATTGGTTTCAAGCCTGCGTTAATTATAATTTGTATATAATTATTATAACTTTAAATAATTATTAAGAGCACCTGACATGCACAGCATCTTCGTATACGACTTTCCACACACTACCAACGGTTCAACGGATATACTCTATGGCGATGACTCTCTTGTGTATGCAATCGGCGATACCCTTGTGAAACTCTTAAACAAGTTCGAACTCATCTTGAAAGGAATTAAAATTAGCACCACAAAATCTGATTTACCAAACTGCATTTGAAATCCTTAGCGAAAATTCCATAGAAACACAGTCCCCGAGAGAAAAATATTAAAGCTAATTCTTAATGGTACAACAATAACCTTTAAAAACAAAATAAAATATTTATGCGAACTTAGTTTAAAAAGGCAATGAAATAATGGGTATGTTTTTGAGATTATTAAGAAACAAATACATGACGACTAATATCAAGTTGTTGATTTATAATATTAACATTCGTTCAGGCACAATGTATGCTTTCCCGGTTTTGTTTACAATCTTCCCAATAGTTGCACAAAATTTAGTTCAATTTAATTCAGTTTATCAGTGGCAACACTATTCACAGTGCGTAATATTTTTTATGGCGAAATGTTTCAATTAAGGCAATGGATTCGTTGCTATTGCAAAATTGTTAATAAAAATAAAATAAATCATTTGACAGAAAGTAGCACAAAGCAGGGGAAACTCAATTTTAAACAACTTAAAAATCAAAGTAAAGTGCCACAGGAACCAATTGTTCCAGAATTCAAAGACACTTCCGAAGCTGATATTACTATCGATTCCAAAGAAATTCAGTTATTGGAACGTCTTTCGCTGGTAGACCTGGACAGTGAGGAAGCATTATCAACATTAAAAAGTAGCATACAATTCGCCAATAAAATAGCGAATATTGATACCGCTGGTGTTGCACCACTGTACACAGTACTGGAATCACAAAATTTGGAACTACGGGCCGATCTCGTTACAGAAGGTAGTTGTCGCAAAGACTTGTTGCGCAACGCCAAAGTGACAGATGAGGATTATTTCGTTGCACCACCGGGAAATATACCATTAGAACAGGAGGAAAAAAAACTTGAATGACTCCTAAGTAATACTAATCTACATAATTATACACACTTTTCACATCGATCTTCACTCCATCCTGGTCTTAGTCATCCTCATCAACTTACACTATGAAATCATTGTCTGAAATTCTGCATATATTGCAAACATCTCGTTTTCTTAAAGGGCGTTGCGTCACTAAAAGTGAAACTATCACAAACTTAGAGCAAATAGAGTTGCTGTCCAATGGAAAACGGTACTGCGAACAATTACACCGTTACTGGCGTGACACAAACTATAATATACCTATACATTTTGCCGAAGATTGCAAGGAACTTAACACATCTTCACAGAGTCGCTTAGACTTCATTTATAGTCAACGGTTTCGCAAAAACATGAACTTGTTGAGGGTGAAAATTAATACAGCAGCAGGACAGTGCCCTGCTTTAATTAAGACAGAATCAAATGGAAATCCTGACGATAGCGTTAATAATGCATTGCTTAACTTCTCATCGTCCAGCGATGGTTTAACACAACTTACAACCGATTTTTTCTTTCATTCTGCAAGTGGTTTGGAAAAGTTTTATAACATACAGCGCGAACGTAAAATTTGGTGGATGCGTTTTTCAGCTAATCCTAGTCGTTACTTTGTTGAACCATTTGAATTGTCAAGCATTGAGAAAAGCATACTCAACCAGTGTCAGTCGATTACAATCAAATCACGATTCCTATTTGGCATAACGAATGTTGAGCAAGTGACACTAGTGCCATTGCGTGAGGCTAAATTAGAAGCCAATAAAGACTTTCAGTTGTTTGACAAACGTAGTGGACGTCACGTGCTGCCTGCAGTAATACGTTCCGTCATCGATTTAGAGGCAGCAGCGTGTTGTACGTCTTTTGATAAAGAATTTTATAATTTATTTTATAATTTTATTCTTATTTTCAGCGATGCTATTCGACGGCTGCGACCACAATCGTAATGCTAAATTGCTGCTTAATCGGAATTTGACACCGTTTCAATGTACATTAGCATGTATTCATAAAGGTAAGCACGAATCATTTCACAAGTAACTCTTAAAACAGATTTTTACATTACTTTTTGCAGATAAATCCCTCTCGGATCTACGCGATTTGTGCTCCCACCTCAGTTTTGTCATCAGTCGTGCTGGTTTAAGACTTCACACTGATAATACTGTTTTTAGTAATTGTGAAAATCAGTTAAAAACCGCACTAATCACTGCAGACAGCATTGGCATCCCATACGCTCTGGTCATTACTGAAGACACACTATTCACTGGCCTACTTAAATTACGTAATCGTGATACAACATTGGAAGAAACAATACATATTAGTGATATACCAACATATTTATTAAATATATTTACATGCTAGGCTTATAAAAGAGAAATGGTGGTGAATTACATAAAATCACATAAATATTGGCGCACATTGAAGCCAACTACTTTGCCAATTGTGGTTACAAATTCTAAGCCTACGGTGCATTGCAATCGAGATGAACCATCTACTAAATTATTTTCGCCCGAGACAAAACCCAGCAGCTTCAGATGAACAAGTGTCGAAATCTGAGAAAGAAGATTACAAGTTAATCCGACTTTTTCTTCCAAAATGGCATAGAAAATAGCTAGCAGTCGATCGATGGTGAATGATTTCGGGCCAATTGAGGTGGACATTTTCTCAGTCATCTGAAATGTAAATTGAGCATTAATGCAATTTATCGATGAATTCGAGCAAGATTTATACATTTTTTTTCTCAATTTAAACACTATTTCATATTTGAGGTATTCATATAAAATGATCTGAAATAAAAAATTTAAATAATGGAACCAGTGATTTTGTTTAAGCTATCGCTACTAAGGTAGTCACCCCCCTTAATCATGGACAAATTATTGCTTACATACATACCTTCGCCTTAGCATTAACTGTTTGCATGCGCTTGCGCTGCTTTCCATGGTGTTTGACAAAAAGCCTTTTATCTTCTTTGGCTGAATTATAGCTGGCTAGGAAAGCAGCAATTAGCAGATACTTTCCATAGTAAGGTAATTCCAAAGACTGTGCTAGTTTGCGAACAGTTTGGTCCGGCATTATAGCATTGTCATTAGTATTTAGTGCAATCTGAAAAGAACATAAATATTTTCTTTTTGTAGTTCTTGTTTCCCCCTTTAAACCAATCATCATACCTCTTGTGAATTGTTATCAAAACGTAAGTAGACTTGTGACAAAGCTGTTTTCAGTGGACCTGCTATATGCCGCCACAAACGCGATACATCTGCGGCATCAATGCTGCCGTCAAGCACAGGCTCTATATAAACAATAAAACATTTGCGTGCAGTAATTTTCAGCTCTGGCACATCGCGACATGCTTTGTAAAAAACACTTAAAAATAAATTTAAATAATTGTTAAAAAACTCGGGCGTAATAGAGTCAAGTTTAAGTTTTCGCGCCTCATTTTGTCCCTCTTCTTCGGACGAACGCTTAAAGCGTGCACACACTACACGTTGGACATTTTCGAAATCTGCACTAAGGATTCGTAACGTTTCAGCCTTTGTGTACTGCGTACAGTGTATCGTCAATACTTCACTGAAGCCAATTTTGCAATAATATTTCTCGAAAGGTAATTGTGAAATTAATATGACACATACATTTAAGCCACTTAGTTGTTGCAGACGAAGTAGTGATGGTAGCAGATTTGCATCCATATCGCGTAATCTTTCTGCATCATCCAGTGCAATTATTAGTCCATTTGGCGTGTCAGCAGTGTTCAGATGGTGCAGTTGTCGCAATTCTTCAACAAACTCTTTCAAGTTTTCACACCTTACTTGTTTTCCTCTATTTATACAGGGTATTAGTTCCTCAAGTACATTTTCCAGCAGAATTTTTATGGTGTAGCATTCGACGCAGTTTATATGAACCGTACGTAAACCTTTAAATCGTAGGGAACATTGCTTGAGATATTCCTTAACAATTGCTGTCTTACATGTGCCCGAGTGACCATACAAGTAAATGGCTGCAGGAAAGACTTCACCAGGAATTGCAACTAATTTAGATAATGTGCTGATAATTTCTTTCCGACATGGATATTTCTTTTCAATTTTTTTGCAAATCTTATCCATATTAAAATGTTTACCAATCGAATTTGTTTACGAGTAATTTTCCCGCTTTTGGTCAAAATTTTGGAGTTGCCACTCTTTTATCAAATTTAGTCAAAGGGATTTGTAAGGTGAAACTTCTTGAAACGGAAGTGTATGTGCATACACTGCTCATATCACAGATCGATAATAGATAATTGGCAACGTTACAATGCGCTACGTTACGAGTACACAATCAAGTCTTAAATTTTTATATATTCTTCGAAAAAAATGTTTCGATATTGCATTGTAATACCCTATGGGGCGAGTCGATCCCTAATTAAATCATTCTGTGCTTTCGATGAAATGTAGTTTAGTATGTCTCTGATGTGAGAGGAAGCCAGCTCTGTCAGTATCTCAAAGAGGGACCAGGACCTATATATTGCTTTTGGTGTATTAGATGCTGGTTATATTGGTGTTCGCTGTTGGACGAACACATCATATTTTACTCTCGTGGTGGGTGTAGTGGTTACATTGGTGTTCGTTACAGAGTTGCTTTTTGTCGAAATTCAGTTTTTTTTTTGTAATACTATATTGTTCGCAACGGCAACACTAAATGGTATACCAAAAAACTTTAAACGAATTTATCAATATGGAGAGTGCAATTAATAATATAATTGAAAAATTATGAAAATAATATGATTTTTCTTCAATAGTTTTATGAATAATATATTTAATATTCACTTTTAAAAACTAAAAACATTCGCAACTTTGCTGTTTTGCATATGAAAATAGTGATGTACAGGTTTGCATGTTTTCCTTCTATTTTACATACATTTTTGTTATTTTTTTGTAGAATAACTCATTGACACCCTGAATACTCGGCATGCTCGGTGTACATTTCACCCAGCATATCGTGTTCGGTGTGAGTAAAAGCTATTTTTTCTTGTCGGGCAACAATAATTGCATGGTGTTCGCCGAGTAAAATTTGAATATAACCACAGCCTTAGTATTTATGTAATTATTATCATTTAAATTGTGTAATTTTTTTTACATTTGTTTAAATTTGTATGGATATAAGTTCATTCAATAAAGTATCGTAAACAAAATATTTCCATATAGTCATGTTATGGAAATTATTCTTAAAAATCTATATTTTGTTTTAAATATCTTAAAAAAAATTTTTATCTTTCTTAATATCATCTGTTAATATATTATACAATCGTAACCATTTTTAGAAGAAATTATTCTGTACCCCAGTTGTATTGTGTTGTGCGGTGGAACACCGTATTTACGTGGAAGGCGTGAATTCTGCTTGCTGTTCGTGTAGTTCTGGTGAGCACACGATATGGCGGCATTAGCTTGCGCATCTCAGCAGAACAGCTACCGTGGAAGTATCGGTAAAACAAAGAGACGCAAGCCACGTTTCGACGATGTTCCAAGGAGTCAATAGAGCTCGAAACTTTACTGTCCAGTTTATTGTAGTCTTTGAACGATTTTTAACTATTTTAGTGCACCTAACATGGGTTGTATTGATGTGTATCTATTGCACTTTAATATATTTTCGCTTTGTTTTTTAGATTTTATAATCTTTTAATTTGTGAATTGTTGCGACAAGAGTATATGTAGTAGTGTCGAGCAATATCCAAAATGTGGTTTAATCATGAAATTGTACTTATATTTTCACAGTATTTAGTGTATATATATTTCTTTTGAAGTTATACAATTTTTTTACGTATATATTCGACGTGCTTATTATAAGTCTTTGACAATAATTACACCAAGATATTTAACATTCTGTCTAGCTTTTCATTTATCTTGTCGATTATTTCGATATTTTCTTCACTGTTCATATTTATCTGCATTAATTTCATATTTTAGCCAATTTTAATTTCATCAACATCTCCCATCAGATTTTCGATGATATTGACATCATTGACACCAACGCGAGAGCAGACAGTCTCGTCGAGTGGGTCTAGTGTTTTACGCGGACAAAACTAAATACCTTGGGTCAACAAATAATTTGACAATTGTACTTTCGAAGTCGCCAAGGATTCAGCGGAGATTAACTCTTGCCAACAGGTGTTACTACGGGCTCAGTAGGCAGAGCCTTCTCTCGACGGACAAAAATATCGCTGTATAATTGCATTATTTTACACCTCTTGTAATAACGGTAATAATAAATTTATATAATAAAACGTTATGTATTTAATTAACATGGTCGCCACGGCGTTGTTCGCTTGCTGCTACGCAGAGTGTTCGGTATTAAAATCTCGGCACTAGCAAAATCCAAAAGTAGAAAAAATGATTTTTCTACACGGCACCACCTTTTGGCAAACAAAAATACAAGAGTAAAAATTGCCTAAGAAAGGATTTTAACTAGGCCGTACGGATTCGGCATTCCATGCTTGTTCAAATAAAACAAGCACAACGTTAGTGGATTCGGAAAGCTCGGACTAGACTCTCCATGAGCTGTTGGGCCATTAAAAGGAGGAGAAGGAGATTCGCAAGGAGTCGTATTCATTGTCGTATCTTCTAAGTTATGTAAATTCGTAAATTATGTAATTTTTCATAAAAAATCTTACAACATTATAACAATACAATACCTTGTGAATAACTGATTATAATTATTTGAAACAACCGTGATCATATTAATATTTTTTAAATATTTTTTAAGTTCAGTGGTATATTAAAGAAAAGGGAAGTAGTCGCTACTAATTAAAGAAACAGGACAAATTTGACGAATTCCACTTCAGGCGAAACGGTCACCTTGAATATCATCATTAAATAAAAATTTGAATCATCCTCTCGATTGTTTTAATAACGTTGTAAGTCGTAATATCGATAAATATATCGCCATATCCGATTATCTCGTTGACATTCGTTGATGACGTTTTTTTTTCGTGAACATTGGATTTCGGGATTTTCTCTTCATTTAACAATATATTTTTTAGTTAATGTAATATTTTTGTGGGAGAAATGCAATTCCTATACTTTTTTTGTGAGAAATACACACCCGATTGGTAGGACGTGTTGATGTGCATCGGTGATCCAAGAACGAACTATTCGTTTTGAATTGGATAAGGACCTTGGCAAAAATATGCAAAGTTTTCCCACAAAGACTAAAGAAATGTTTATAGTGCGTGCATTAGAGAAAATCCTTGCGGACAAGGACATACGGCGTTCCCATCACTCGCAGCTGAAAAAGTCTTGCGATATGGCGCTGGAACAAATAAAAACGGAGCTTATCAATGCTGGCCAAATAGCTGAGGGTAACCAGTTGCCTTGTGCAGCTCTACCGTTGCCCAAAAACGATGCTGCCAGTATTATAAATGCTGAAACCTATTTTCTACCGTTTGAGTTAGCGTGCAAAAGTAAATCGCCACGTATTGTTGTGACAGCGCTTGATTGTTTACAAAAGTTAATTGCATATGGTCATCTCACTGGCACCATTCAAGATTCGGCTAGTCCAGGACATTTATTAATCGATCGTATTGTTAATACCATATGCAGTTGTTTCAATGGGCCACAAACAGATGAAGGTGTACAATTGCAGATAATCAAGGCTTTGTTGACTGTGGTTACATCGCAACACGTTGAGATACACGAAGGCACAGTACTGCAAGCTGTACGCACATGCTATGATATTTACTTATCCAGCAAAAATCTAGTTAATCAGACAACTGCACGTGCTACGCTCACCCAAATGCTTAATGTAATATTTGCGCGTATGGAAAATCAAGTTTATGAAGTAGGGACAGTTGGTACTGCTGCAGCAGGAGCTGTAATTGCTGTTAAAAATCAAGATGACTCTAACGCGTCTGCTGGATTAGTGAATAGCACCAACACAAAAACTGTTGGCACCGAACAGGATGACTCTCCCGAGGGTATTGCTGTAAGCATGCTGGAAGATATACTTAATTGTAAGCATTTTTCTATATGGTACTAGTGGTATCATAACAATGGAACACTGATAATTTCCCATTTTTCTATCATATTTTAGCTGCCTTCGATACAGCACTCAATGAGTCATCACCCAATGGCAATAATAACAATAATGATAAAACAATTACACCAATTGATGGTGATATTAATCATGCTCACTCCGAAGAGAGCGTTGAAATGCAGAGTGAGAATGATGCAATAGTCACAGCGAAATTCACTCATGTTTTGCAAAAGGACGCCTTTCTTGTGTTTCGTGCTCTTTGCAAACTTTCGATGAAACCTTTGCCTGACGGTCATCCGGATCCGAAATCCCATGAACTTCGTTCCAAAGTACTGTCGCTACATCTGTTGCTGTCCATACTACAAAATGCCGGTCCAGTTTTTCGTTCCGATGAAATGTTCATTATGGCCATTAAGCAATACCTCTGTGTGGCACTATCAAAGAATGGTGTCAGCCTTGTGCCCGAAGTCTTCGAATTGTCACTGTCCATATTTGTGGCACTGCTCTCTAACTTTAAGGTACATTTAAAGAAACAGATTGAGGTGTTTTTCAAAGAAATCTTTCTGAATATACTCGAGGCCACTTCAAGCTCCTTTGAACATAAATGGATGGTTATTCAAGCGTTAACACGTATTTGTGCAGATGCGCAATCCGTGGTAGATATATACGTGAATTATGACTGCGATTTTTCTGCTGCAAATCTCTTTGAGCGACTGGTCAACGACTTGTCGAAGATAGCACAAGGACGTCAGGCATTAGAGTTGGGAGCCAATCCAGTGCAAGAGAAATCCATGCGCATTCGAGGCTTAGAGTGTTTGGTGTCGATACTTAAATGCATGGTGGAGTGGAGTCAGGATTTGTATGTTAATCCGAATATGCCATATTTGAATGCTCATGAGAGCACCGCTCATCACAAGTCTATTAACAACAATGATCAACACCAAAACACTCATGATAATGACAATGTGGACAGCGTTTCGCAAACGAACAATTCGACGCGTTCAGCTCATGGAGGATCAAGTCACAGTCTCAATTCATATGGCAGCGTCAAGAACACCGAAGTGCTCGATTTGCCAGAAGCACTTGAAGAACGGAAGATGCGAAAGGAAGTAATGGAAACCGGCATTGAACTATTCAATCGGAAACCCAAGAAAGGTGTACAATTTCTGCAAGAAAAGAAACTACTCGGTGCCACCTGTGCCGACATAGCCAAATGGTTACATGAAGACGAACGCCTAGACAAGACAGTAATCGGATATTATTTGGGTGAAAATGATGATCATTCCAAGGAGGTGATGTGCGCCTATATCGATGCTTTCGAGTTTCACACCATGGAGGTGGTATCCGCATTGCGTTTATTGCTTGAAGAGTTCCGTCTACCGGGTGAAGCCCAGAAAATAGACCGTTTAATGGAGAAATTTGCCAGTCGTTACTGTGAATGCAATCCGAACAATCAGCTCTTCCAGAGCGCTGACACTGTTTATGTACTCGCCTTTTCGATCATCATGCTCACAACAGACCTACACTCGCCGCAGGTTAAAAACAAAATGACTAAAGAGCAGTACATCAAAATGAATCGTGGCATTAGTGATAGTAAAGATGATTTGCCCGAGGAGTATCTATCGTCGATTTATGACGAAATCGCAGGACATGAGATAAAAATGAAAAACACCGTTGTCAATAAGCCGAGCAAACAAATATTTGTCAATGAGAAACGTCGCAAACTATTGTGGAATATGGAAATGGAGGCTATCTCCGTTACAGCAAAGAACCTCATGGAATCGGTGTCACATGTTAAGTCCCCATTCACCTCTGCTAAACATTTGGAGCATGTACGGCCTATGTTCAAAATGGCATGGACACCGTTCCTAGCAGCTTTCTCGGTGGGCCTTCAAGATTGTGACGATCCGGAGATTGCATGCTTGTGCCTGGACGGCATACGTTGTGCAATTCGTATCGCTTGTATATTCCATATGACGCTGGAGCGTGATGCTTACGTGCAGGCCTTAGCGCGCTTTACATTACTCACTGCAAATTCGCCCATCAATGAAATGAAGGCGAAAAACATTGACACAATTAAAACGCTCATTATGGTTGCGCACACCGATGGCAATTATTTAGGTTCCAGCTGGCTTGACATAGTCAAGTGTATTAGTCAATTGGAACTGGCACAATTAATTGGTACGGGCGTTCGACCACAATTTCTTTCCGGCGCTCAAACAACGCTAAAAGACTCACTGAATCCAAGTGTTAAGGAGCATATTGGTGAGACCAGTAGTCAAAGTGTTGTGGTAGCGGTTGATCGAATATTCACCGGTTCTATACGTTTGGACGGTTATGCTATTGTTGACTTTGTAAAGGCTTTATGTCAAGTAAGTATAGCTTAAGAATTTTAATTAAAAATATATTTAGCTGGGCTTCGTCCAACTTAGTAAGTTAATAAGTAAATTTTCGAATGCAAAATTATTCAATGGAATGCAAATAATAACCTTTTCAACTTTTCCAATTAAATTAATTAGCAGCACAATTCCCAGGTTGCAAGCTTCTGAGACACACCTCTTTCTATTGTGAAGTACTAACCTCATTTAAACATAATTATCATTAAAACGACCGTTAAAATATGTTCAAATATCTGATAAAAAAATTAGGGACCTGTTATTTTTAGGCTTTTGATGAAAAATGTTTATCACTTTTTCTTTTCTTCTGTCTTTCTTTTAATGGCACAACAGCCTATGGAGGACCTAGGCCGAGCTTTTCCCATCCACCCATGTTGTGCGTGTTTTATTTGTAAAAGTCCAACGCACTATCACTATGTTTCAGCGTCTACTTTTTCGTTTCAAAAATGTTTAATTCACAACCTAGCCAAAGGAGTTTCACTTAAAAAAATAGCATTGTAAAATAGTAAGAAAGTGGTAGAAAATAGTAGTAGAAAAGGATTAAAAAATAGTGGTGAATAACAATAGTAGAAAATGGTAGTAGAACAAGTAGTAGAAAATATTACTATAAATAAGGAGTGAGATCGAAAAAATCGGATAACTTTAAATTGTCCTAGCATTGAAATCCCTTATGCAAATAAAAAAATAAACAGTTTTGAAAAGAAAATTTAATTTCTGATAAAATTATGTTGTTTTTTACAGAATTCGGACAGCTTTTCCGGTATGCCTGCCGTTAGGGCCTTTACTGTCATTTCTGAGACTCTCTTGGCGGCAGCATTCCACTTATTTCTAAAATCTTCCATGGATTTTGCTTCTTTGTTTGTGTCCTTTAATGTTCTTTTCACTAGAGCCCAATATCTCTTGATAGGCCGAAGTTCTGGGCAATTTGGTGGGTTGGCGATTTTTGGTACCAATTTGATGTTTTGGTCTTCGAACCCTTTAAGGGTTACTTTACTGTAGTGGCAGGAGGCTAGATCAGGCCAAAAGAAAGTAGATACATTGTGCTTTCTAAGGAAAGGTAGCAATCTCTTCTGGAGGCACTCCTTTCCATAAATTTCGGCTTTAACAGTGCCACTTGTTACGCAACTTTTACTCCTTAGCCCACAACAACAAATCGTTTGCCATACTAGAAACTTCTTCGGGAACTTGGACTTTTGGTTTGTTCTAAATCTTTCCTCAACTCCTCCTCGTTCCTTTGCGTGTAAAACTCTTGACCAGGCAATTGAGAAAATTTAGACAGCACGTATGTTTCATTGTCCATAACACAGCAATCGAATTTTTGGAAAAAATCTGTCTTCAACTTTTTAGTTCGGCTCTGGGCTACCAAGTTCTTAGTAGCGTTCCTGTCGGGTACTGACTGCACTTTGTATGTTTGAACGCCCGCATCTTTTTAAATTTTACGAACTAAAAACTCACTGCAACTCGCTTTTTCCGCCAATTTTCGATTAGACAGCGCTGGATTCTTCTCTAAGAGAGCAACGACTTTCTTCGCCTTTTGCGGAGTCACGAAACCCCATTTCCTTCCAGAACCATATTTTCTAGCAACTGTTAAGTCTGTATTAAATTTTTTAAGAATCATCGAGACAGTGTTTTGTGCAACTTTTGCCTTATTTGCAATGGTTTTCTGTCTCCACTTCGGATTTTCTCGAAATAATTCAACAACTAAATCGAGTCGTTCCACTTCCGATGCCATGACTCAACTGAAAGTTCACAAGTCAAAAAACATGTGATTGTATTTCATCAGAATTTCTCTAACGCAAAAGCCTACTGTTTGAATTTTTCATTCAGATGAAGAGTTTGACAGCAGTCGTCTTTCAAATTTATCCGATTTTTTCGATCTCACTTCTTAGTAGTAAGATAGTAGTACAAAAGTACTAGAAAAAACTAGTTAAAAATTAGTAAAAATTATTAGTAGAAATAGTTATAGAATAGAAAACTACTATATGAGAGGTGCTCCTAACTATTTTACCTCTATTTTAAATAAAACCCACCTATATCTTTCCTGTAGCATGGTATTGTAAACTCACGTCCTTCTGCCGAATCTCAGTACTGTACCTTAGGATTGCGTTAAGATTGCATGGTGAGTGCCACGCCAACTTTTTGAAACCCATATTCCCACAGAAAGCTATTGGCAGATAATAGCTTCATACCGAGTCTTAGTATCATACCACAAATGGTTCGTGAGATATCCTCCAAAGAAAATTCAGGTTATACCCCACCAACAATTTTCTTGTAGCATGTCCTTGTCAACTAATGACCTTGTACCAAATCTTAGTGTCATACCATGCATGGTTCGTGAGATATCCTACAATGCAAATTCAGGTTATATGGGATGTGCGACACCCTTTTTTTTTGATTTCACCCACATTATTGCTGTAACATGGCATTGCTAACTGACGTCCTTGTACCAAACCTCAGTACTGTACTGTAAGTAGTTCTGGAGAAGTAAACAAAAAAGCATAGCCACGGAAATACGTACGTTTGGTAAATATCAGATGAAGATTGTCACGAAAGCTAATAAAGACAAACAGACATTTTTATATAGTATGAGATTGTACAGGGTGACAATTAATAAGTGTATACAACAGTTTTGGAACTAAAAAATCTTGTTATTAAAAACGAAAAACAGACAGAAGAAAAAAATTACATTATGCATGAGTTAAAATATAATATTATATGGTAATTCAGTGAAATAGCATTGTAATGCTTTCCATACTTTATTCGTTGTTTCACTTACAGTAGTTTCAACAAGAAAGCAATCGGCTTAAGTCACTGAAAAAATTAAGGTATCTAAAAGAAGTTCCCAGCATCTTGAAATGATTAATTATTCATTGCGCAAATATATTAATATGGCGTCCAGTCGCCGACATTCTTCGTAATTTCATTACAACGGAAATGCATGCTATCGACTAATTTTTCAACATATGACCGTGTTAAACTTCGCCATATTACCCTAACAAGCCGTTTCAGTTTTAACTTCATAAGAGCCCAAACATTTTCGATCGGATTCGCATCTGGCAACTTTGAGGGTCAATCCAATTAAGTTATGCCGTTTTCCTCTTTCCAACTGCTACACAAGCTACTGCGATGTTTTGTGTCGTTGCCTCTTGAGTAACCCAATCTCGGCTTCCAAACCACATATCCGTTGATGGTAGAAGTCCACGACGGTATATCGTGGTCATGAAGTTGGCATCCAAATTCCTCGTGAACATGATTAATTTGTCAAATCTTTGTTTTGTGAAGCATCCGCAAACATGAACCTTTCCTGGATGTTTCACTGATCGCTGGAGCATCTTACCGTCTTTAGTGGACCAAGCACGTTTAATAGTGTTTGTCATCCAAAAGGAGGATTCGTCTGTGAACACCATTTGGCTCCAATCGTCATCCACATGTTCAGTTGCCCACTCTTGGCGTTTTTTTATTTGCTTTGCAGTTAGTAAGGGTTTTACCGTCGTTGCTCGAAATTGGATCTGAAACTCCCTCAAACGGTATGCAGAGAGATATTTATGCCCTTTCGAGCCAATTTTTGTTTAGCTGCTTTCAAGGATATGGCTGGATTAGCTTCGAAATTCCTCTTTATAACCAAGTCCTCCTGTTTCGAGGTAGCTCTGCAAATGTCGCGATTTGGCAAGTCGTCCACATTTTTGTGCACCAAAAAGTGTTGGTTCCAATGCTGGACAAACGCCTTCGACTTTTTTAAGTACTTCGAAGCACTCAAGTGGGACATCTTGGGACCTTTTGGATGAGAACAAAGAAAGACTGCTTCAAAAAGTTTCGCGTATACGGAACTCATTTCTTAAATATGCTCTTGAGACGAAAGCGTATAATGGATTGTTTCTACAATTACATTGCGAAATTTACAATGAAATCAAATCAAAAAAATGTTGAAAATCAAGGCCTACTTGATATTCAATTATTTCATGCGGAAAAACCGATTGCTCTCTTCTTGAAAGTGCTGTAATTGTTTTACAAATACATATTGCTATATAATAAATACTTTTTAATATGAGATTAAATGAGAATGTATGTCTTTGTAGCATTTTCTTTTTTTCGCCAAATTTATTAATCTGTATTATTAAAGTATATCAAAGACCAGTATATTTGATTTTGCATTTGGTTACATGCATGTGTCAGCTTTATTTAAATTAATTTGCAAACTGCTGGAATCTTCCTGGTCTTGCCCGGCAGTGACTTAACAAGTTATTCATTTGCCATTGGATATTTTCAGCTGCACTGACTCTGCTATTCGAAGTACATAAGTTATAAAAATTTATTTTTATTTCTAGGTCTCCGTTGATGAATTACAAAATGTTCAACCTCGTATGTTTTCACTGCAGAAAATTGTTGAAATTTCTTACTACAATATGGAGCGTATTCGTTTGCAGTGGTCACGCATTTGGCAAGTTTTGGGCGAACATTTCAACACTGTCGGCTGCAACACCAACGAGGAGATTGCCTTCTTTGCACTGGATTCGTTGCGTCAGCTCTCCATGAAATTCATGGAGAAGGGTGAATTTGCGAATTTCCGTTTTCAGAAAGATTTTCTACGTCCCTTCGAGCACATCATGAAGAAAAATCAATCTCCTGCTATACGTGATATGGTGGTACGTTGCATTGCGCAAATGGTCAACTCGCAAGCACACAACATCAAATCGGGCTGGAAGAATATATTTTCGATATTCCATTTAGCGGCTGGGGATCACGAAGAGGCAATTGTTGAGCTCGCTTTTCAGACAACTGGTAAAATAATCGGTGAACTGTATCAGAAACAATTTGCCGTGATGGTGGATTCGTTTCAGGATGCCGTCAAATGTCTTTCGGAGTTTGCGTGCAATGCCCGTTTTCCGGACACCAGTATGGAAGCGATTCGATTGGTTCGCACTTGTGCGATTTGCGTGCACGATGCACCACAACTGTTCGCCGATCATGCGGGCATGGAAAATGATATATCCGTCGCTGAAGAGGATCGAGTTTGGGTGCGAGGCTGGTTCCCGATGCTATTCTCATTGTCCTGTGTTGTCAATCGCTGTAAATTGGATGTACGTACACGAGGATTGACTGTACTCTTTGAAATTGTCAAAACACATGGTGATAGTTTTAAGCCAAACTGGTGGAAGGATCTATTCAATGTAATCTTTCGTATATTTGATAATATGAAATTGCCAGAGCATTTCACCGAGAAGTCAGAATGGATGACAACCACTTGTAATCATGCGCTCTATGCAATAATTGACGTTTTCACGCAATACTTTGATGTGCTGGGACATCTGTTGCTCGAGGATCTTTTTGCGCAGTTGCACTGGTGCGTGCAACAGGGCAACGAGCAATTAGCCCGCTCGGGTACAAATTGCCTTGAGAATTTGGTAATCTCGAATGGTTTCAAATTCAACGAGGTCACCTGGGACAAGACCTGCCAATGTATATTGGATATATTCAATGCGACATTGCCTGCAGAATTGCTGACGTGGTGTCCGCCAAATGCACAACAGCATCAGCAGCAGCAAGTGCTACTTAATCAACATCAGCAATTCCAACATCAGCATCATCATCAACAGCAGCAGCAGTATCACCAGCAGCAAAACTTCAGTAAGCAAAATTCCCACGATAAAAGTTCCAATAGAGGTCTTCAAATAAGTCGTAGTCAATCACAACATTCCGTATACAGTGCTAGCAACGATGGAGATACTGACACTATTATGCCCTCCTCCGGCTATCATCATCTGAATCACCATCAAACGCAGTTGCTTGCTCACAACTCGATATTCGACAGTCTGCTCATCAAGTGTGTTGTTCAATTGGAACTGATACAGACGATGGACAATATTGTGTTCTTTCCGGCGACATCACGCAAAGAAGATGCCGAGACCCTGGCGCAGGCTGCAGCCGATTTGACCGGCAGCAATGCAGCACAAAGTATGCTGGACTGTCAGCGTGAAGAGCAGGGCATGTATAGTTATTTGCGTACACGACAACTCCTAACACTAGCTGATTGTCTGATGCAATCACATCGTTTCGCCAAGAGCTTCAATGCGGACAACGAGCAACGTAATATATTGTGGCGTGCTGGCTTCAAAGGTTCAATTAAACCGAATCTGCTAAAACAAGAGACTGCGTCGTTGGCGTGTGTATTGCGAATATTCTTTAAAATGTATGGTGATGAGAATCGTCGTAGCGATTGGACAGGCATTGAACAGGAGTTGGTACAGGTGTGCAAGGAAGCGCTTGCCTATTTCCTTAGCTTGCAGAGCGAGGCACATCGGGACGCATGGACATCGTTGTTGTTGCTCATAATGACGCGCTTGCTAAAAATGTCCGATGACAGGGTAAACTATAACTGCTGGTGTGAAATCACTTTCCTACTGAAAATGGAATCGGAACACGGTTTCGATTTCAATAACAGCTGAAAGCGGATTTCGGAACATTGCGCTGTACATATAGCTAATTTTTGATTTATAATAAAAGTGTTGTTTTCTTGTTTCTTCTAGTTTACCACACACATGTCCAATTATTATACGCTGCTGTGCGAAATGATGTGCTTTGATCTAAAGCCCGAACTTAGAAGTGTCCTTAGGCGAGTCTTTATACGAATCGGTCCAGTATTTAATATAGTGAATGTTAAATAATAGTCTAATACAAATACATTTCTACACTTTGGCTTCTATTATTCTTCGTCTATAATTCTTAACGTGATTGTAAACTAAACAATATAAGTATATACATACAAATATTTATTACTTTTATGCACTATAATATAATAATTAGGAATATACGCTGTTGCTAGTAATACCAATACACGACGACCTCGATAGTCTAGTGGGTAGAGCACTAGACTTTCACGCAGGAGGATGGGGGTTCGATTCCCCTCTGGTGGTTAATTCACATAAAAACTTCTTATATTTCTACCATTATGAAGTGACTGACTAATTGCCAACCGCCCTTCGGAACCAATCATGTGGTATCACAATGGGCTGTTATGGCATAGGTGTGTGTTTTCTGGACAGCCACCCAACCAACCAACCAACCAACCAGCTAATACCAGCTAATACATACATGAATAGCATAAAATATATATCGCTACCTCTATTCTCTAACCACATATCTCCACTTTGAACGAAATTGAGATTTTTGTTTACATTGTATAAATGCACCTGATAATAGAGTTCTTCAACCTCGTATATCCACTAAAGTTTATCGAAAGATATTTAGTTTTTTTGGTTTTCTGCAAAATGATACTTTTTGAGATACGGGTTTGAAGAATAGAGGTAGCGATATGTAAATCAGTAATATCGGTCTCTAATCCATGATTAACGTGTCTACACTACGTTGAATTGTATTTCAATTCGTTTCTATTTGTGGGTGTGTGTATAAGACTTATTTGTTTTTGAAGCGATATACATACATAATTCTACTTTATGCTGTCGCGATGGATAGTAAGCGCTAATTGTTTTGTTAGAAGTAGATTTATTACATAAATACACTGTGAAGCACTCACCACTACTTTATAATATATAAAATTGGTTGAAAATATATATGAAAAAAATTTAAATCATATAGAATATATAAAATATATATCCATATAAATATACATATATATTGTATATATATAGTACTATTTAGCGACAAATTTATCAAAAATTATTTAAAATAAAATAAAAATATAAAATAAAGAGGAGAAAGATATTACTTTGTGTATTTATTGTAAGGTGTGCATTTGTCATACAATGCTTCGAACATATCAGGCATTTGTAACGGTCTCCAAGCTAAAATTAAAAGTTACAGCAAAAATGCTGTTGTTGTGCCTTGCGCAGGACATTCCATAAATTTAGTTGGAAATACAGCTGCAGAATATTTTTTCTAAAGCTATTAGATTCTTTGATTTTATTCAAAATTTATTCGTCTTTTTTTCCTCTTCGACAAAGAGATGGGATCAGCTAATGAAAACTGATCAAAAATTAAGCCATACTTTAAAACGTATATGTGATACTCGATGGTCATCCAGAGCTGAAGCTGTATTAACTATACGAAAGAATTTTTCTTTCATAAGAATCGGTGAACTTGGTGAAATTTGAAGTTGTTACAAAACTCTTTTTTTGTACCTCGCTATAACATTGGCGCTGGGTGGCAATAATATGTGCAACTAATGTAGCTGTGCGTGCAAAGTATCAGTTTCTTGGTACTCCGAACTAAAGCTTATTTGATTAAGAACTGGTAAGAACAAAAAAGATTACCAGATTTCATGAGTATTCGTAAATGATTGTCACGTGGATTTTTCGCAGCCAATTTAGTTACATTTTATATATCCTTTGATAATTATACATTTTTTTCCATTTATATTTATTATATTAACAGCGTAGTACAACAGTACACAGCCTTCTTTCCGCCATTTGATACCAAAAGGACTTCTTTAACCCTATGCTGGAGAAAATAATTCGAGCTGCGAACATCGACTCTTCTGGCACTATTTTCAACAAGAGTATCATGCTGCTAGCATACGCTGATGACATGTATTGACATTATTGGCCCCAACGCGCATGCAGTCAGTGCAGCATCCTCCAATTATCTAGGAGTTTCTTCGAGTGGGTCTAGTGGTGAATAAGGACAAAACGAAATGTGTACCTTGTGTCAACAAACAGAGTCACGGCGTCTTGGTCACAATGCCACTGTTGACAATTATACTTTTAATGTCGTTAAGGATTTCGTTTACCTAGGATCCAGCATTAACATCAATAATAATGTCAGCCTTGAGATCAAGGGGAGATTAACTCTTGTCAACTGGTGTTACTACGGTTACAACATCAGTAGGCAGTTGAGAAGCAGAAGTAGAGGCGACTGGCGAAGTTTTATCGAGGAGGACAAGACCGATGATCAGATGTCAGACAGCTATATTTCATTGGTATCAAGGTAATAAACAGAGCAGATAAGATGGTTCTTTAAGAGTTACTGTTCTGCTTGTTAGAAGTGATTTAAAGGTCATAATCACATAATTTGTGAACCAAAATTAGATACATGGTTATATATTCTAATTTCAAATTCTTACCAGTATCTGGCAATATTGTTAAACACAACATTCAGTTTATTCATGCCAACAGTTTAACAATATGCAAAAATTTTACTGTTATGATTTTTTAAAACAACTTGTTTAAGGGTAATAGATTTTTTGACCATAATAGCTCAACTCAACCCATGTAAACTTAATAAATCGACGACGAAAAAACTGCATAAAAAGGAAACGTTATTGTTATATTGAATCGACTAAACGTTTATAGCTCGAGATTTTATAATGATCATTATGTATATCCGTTGTGTAACAGATGCCATTAGCTCTAAAACCTCTTCCTCATCCTTCAGCCTTATCTTCACGAATACAGCCTCATTTGTTAGTCATACACCCATTCAAAACTTTTAGTGATTTAGCTAACACGGCAGAATAAATATATATTACAGATCATCATTGCTAACAAGCGCAAACATCTTGGTACCCCGGGTGAAGCCCTCATTTTGCATATTTTCCAGTTTTGTCATTTGTCAAGGTCGAAAATACTTTAATTCAGTCGAAAAATTTTCGGAGTCTGCTCGTAAAACCAATACAAACAGAGTTCACGAATCAGACAACAATTGATATGTAATTTACTTCGAATGTTGGACCATTTTTAGCCAATGGAGTAGATTAAACAGATGCCGGGGATTATTACGTTACCGGGGAATTTCTACATATTTATAGAGGCTACTAGTACATCGCTGTATATTTATCTGTTTATCAACATTTGGAAGCTATTTCCGGAATGTCCATCGATCAATTTGTATGTGCATTGCTGGTTGACTGGTTCCATTGGTCGACGAGGTTTGTGTCACGATATTTATAGTGATAATAGCACAAATGGCACTTTACTCCACCACATCCAACTAACTTTGGTAGTTTCTGGGAATCGAACGTAAAAGCATTTAAACATCTACGAGTATAATGGCACACCGTTCACATTCTACGCCAATGTGCCCGCTTATTGTTCAGCCGGATGGTTTATCAGTTCTTACTCCAGGCCATTTCCTGATAAGAGATTCGTTATTGGATGCGCCTGAATCACTTCTATCAGGTTTCACCCCACATCGCCAATATTTGAATCTACAACGAATGATACAACATTTTTTGTCTCGTCATCAGTCATCAGATTGGCTGTGTCACCTACAATCACGGCCAAAGTGGTGTAAACCAAGTGGTGTGGTAACCAAACAAATCTCAATGTAAATGAGATTTTACTATCAATCCCAATTATATTTGGTAAAAGTAAAAAAAATAATTTTTCTACACGGCACCACCTCTTGTCAGGCAATGGCAAACCTACAAGAGTAAAAATTGCTATGAAAAGCTTTTCACTTCGCCGTTCGGATTCGGCTTTAAACTGTAGGTCCCTTCCATTCATGTACAAATATAACACGCACAACATGAGTGGATGCGAAAAGCTCGGCCTAGGCCCTCCATGGGCTGTTGTGCCATCAAAAGTAAAGTAAGTAAAATAGAACAATATAAAATGATTTCTTTTGGTCCAACCTTTTTTTGTGGGGGTTAACGTTGTTTGGAGTTTACTACTTCTTTAGAATCGTTTTTATATTTACGAGGGGGTAAAAGATAGTCGTGGCAAAAAGGAAATTGCCACGGAAATGGAGAGCAGCGCCCTTTAACCATCAAGTATAAAAAAAATTAGGATGCGTAAGTATTTATACACACATAAATAATGGGTAGCACATACGCATCCACATGTATCCACGAGTATGAATCAAACTCGATTGATAGAGGCCGCTGAGTACGAATCACACTTCGATTGACAGAGGGCGCTGCCCATCAGTTTCTAGTAAAATTTTACATTTCAACCAAAATCGTTAAAGTTAGAGCTGATAGAACGAGTGAGTATAGACTGAAAAAAAAAAACAAATGCGAGGCACAAACAAAAACTGCGGCTGAGAGACAGCGAGAATGTAGACTTCGTCGAAAAATGGAGGTCCAACTAAATTCACAACAGATTTCGAATTTCATTGCAAAACAAACTCGCAACGACTATTGCGGAGAGACAGCATGATGGGCAAATTATTTCATTGGATCCAATAATTACATCAACACTCGTGCTATTGAGTCCCAACGAAGGGCCCCAGATTATATAGCACCAGGCAGTCATTGAGGTGGCCGAATTCCCAGCTTCTCACCGAAAGAGAAGGGCAGAAGATTTACTTTAAAATTTGCCTGAAAATCCTGCCTGAAATTTCCTACGTGGAAAGAAAACAACTCACATCAGCACAACAAAACATAGGTGATATTTGCCAAGTTTCTAGTCAACATCATAACATTCGCGAAATCTCAAACCGGAAAATTTTCCACCGTTTGAAATTATACAACCTGAATATTTTGATGATGATGATGATGATAATAATGATGATGGTGGTGAGATTATATGTAATTAAAATGATGTAGCAAATAAATTCGCATGCTTTGGGTAATAATATTTTGATTTAGATGTTGATTTTGCAGAGGGCGTTCCATACATTGGAAATGTAAACGATCAAAATGAAGTTAATCCAGATGTAACACACTTGGGATCAGAGAATCATCCAACTGAACTATACAAGGCTTATCGTTTGCACAAATCAGAACATCAACAATTTCAAAACATGTTCGTTAAAAATACCTTCGCCATGTCTCTGGTTTTTACAAAATTACTAAACCTAACGTGAAAACCCAAAACACAAACGTTCTGAAGAAGTAAACTTCTGTAGGGAGTCCCATTGACGCACACAATATTTTTTGTATTTTGGTTTTTTGTACTCGTACCTTACTAAATATATTTTAGGAGAAAATTACATATACAAATTATTAATTGTTGTTTTCTTTGTTTTTGTTTATAACCATTTAAACCATTATATTTTATAGTATTTTAACTTTTCGATATTGTTAATATTAAATACAATTCAAAATATTGTATATTAAACAATGTCAGTAGTAGCTACTAAATTCTAAGGTGCGATTCATATTTATAACCTACACATAAGTTTTCCACATTTTACACCATAGCGTCGTTAACGAATTTGGACGGCCCAGATGGATTTAATTCACATTGGCGGGAAAGTTGCAATTAATTAAAAAACCTACCAGACGACCAGTCAGTTGCCATGTTTAACTCTGCAAATTGTAACCGTGCTATCATGATGGGCGAGTAGGTGTGGAGCACTCATCAACAGAAAATGTGGGAGAAATTTTTTTCCCATGCTTTTGATCACACACCTATAAATCACTTAAAAAAAACACTTCTATTCCGTTGGACAGCTTTTACATGGGCTGCGTTAGAAATACTTATGAAACGTACAAAAGTACTCAGTTTCTCGAGTTCAGGAACATTGAAATGAAAAACTATCATAGAAACCGTTTTGACAAAAATTATACCCATTCTTAATTTTTTTAGAGTAACGGTTTCGGCGCTATCGTGAAAAATGTCCGGAACTTATGTGTGGCTTATAAATATGAAACGCACTCTACATACTAACAAATAATTTTGGTGATATTACAAATATTGAAGATTGCTCAAATGTTAGCGAACACATAGAGATGGCATTGACATAAACGTAAAACATAATAAAGAAAAAAAAAAATAAATAGGAAAACCTGCAAATTAGTGTTAGCTTAACAAATTAAATTATTAGCGGAACCTAAATTAATTTCACTACCCCCAATACTCCGCCTATCTATTGCTTGCTTTCATTAATACGAGTATACCTATAGTATGTATGTGGTACTTATGTACGTATGAAAAAAGCCTATTTATTTATGTTTCAAATATCTTGTCTGTATACGACGTTACTCGAATGGAAAGTTTTTACTCTGGTATAAACTAGCTCTTGCTACAATTAAAGATGGCATTGTTAGCAGAACGAATGTACTGCTGAGTTCCAGTTTATGTATTTACAAGTAAATAGGATGAAATCAAGAAAGGCACAAATTAAGGCATTAAAAATACTCTTATATTACAAGTCACTTCCGACTTAAGTAGTATGTTTATTAGTATCTACATTTTTTATATATACATATGTATTTTGATTTCAGACCGAACTGTGCATAAAAACTGAAGAATAGTTCGTGTTTAAGAATCTATTTAAATTATAGGTGAAACATGCAACATCAGTTGAAACACTAGCACTAACTAACACTATCTGGAATGCAGACATACTTAGTTTATTTTTTACCATGGTCGAAAACTTTTGACACACAATGTTCATTGTACATTTGTACTCGTATATAAAATTAATTCAATAAATATAATAATAAAAATCCTCAGAGATATCATACGTAAATTAAAGAATAAAACAGAAAAATATTTTTTTGAAGAAACCATAAATTTACCACACCATTTGGCATGGAATGAGATAAACAAAAAATGATCTCAAATTGGCAAAAACAACGAAGTGACACACTAGGCAACACAATTTTTTCTGAATAAAGTTAGAAAATTGTTATGATTATCTAGTTTCTAATGATTATTTATTCTCAACAAATAAAAAGGTTCGATCAGTGGATTGTGTTACAAGCTAATTATTGCAACTTTATTAAATTTATCACTTAACAGAACACTTAAAAATTATTTCACAATTATAATACACACTCTGTATTTAAACTAAGACTGTTAAACTGTGACTCACTGTGGTATTTATAGCATAGATAGCTTCGTCGTCACGAACATTCCATAGCTTTTCTAGAAGATGATATTTTTTGTGTCATTAGATAACATAGCCACGAACATTTAGCATGGCCACGAACCTCGAAGCTTTTTCGGAGTTTCTCTTCTAATAAGTTGCGAATACGTTAAATTGTGTAGATGTGTAATATCTACATATATATGAGTGTATACCACTGCAGATCACTACTCATATATATACATACATACACAAACATGTGCTCTTGTCTTTACTCATACATGTGTACATGCATGAATGAATGCGAATGCTGTTGTTCTAGAATAATCGTCACAATATGTATCATAAAATATATTATTGAGAATTAAAAAATCTGAGCTAAGTGGATATTAGTTTGAAGTATTGAAAGCATTTTTTAATTTTTATTTTCGATTTTGTATAGTAAAAAAAACATACTTTTAAAAAAATGTATTTTATAAAAGATAAATTTCTTAGCTCACCAGATTTTCTCAATAAAATTTCCATTTAATATAATACTGAATTACGCCAAAAGCGAATGTGGGGGGCATTTACATACGTATGGTCATACATACATACATATAAATATTAATACATACATATTATAAATGTATGTAAATTTTTTGTCGCTTTTTTTCAGTTTTAAACTTTTAATTATTTTTATAATATTTTATAAGTAAATGTATATACGAGTACATGCCACAGATGACAAAGAGCTAAAGAATCATATAATCAAGTCATCATATAAAAATGTGTATATTTTATGTACCTGTATAATATGTTATGCAAATTATCCCTACACATAAGTTTAATATTTGGAAACGCTTTAGTATAAAATACAATTCTCCAAAGGTTAACAATCTTAAATGCAACACACAGTAGCGGTTCTAAATATGTTTCAGTTTTAAAGGACAACAATTTCCAAGCCTCTTCGCCAAGAGTGAATCGTTATATCACAGATATATGTACAAGAGAGAGGGAGAGAGTTCTTTTTTTCTAGATTAAGTTATTTTATAATTGTGTGAATACTGCTGTGGGCAGAAAGTAGTAAGACTTTTTAATTTAAATTTCGCGCGGAAACCCATTCATCAAAATATTATTGTTTTAAGGTTGGTATGACTGTCGGTGACATCTGTGCCAAATGTCACATCAAAATAATCATTAGTGTTTAGTATACGCTTGTCTTTCTGAAGTACAAAAAGTGCATTCGGCGATTTTCACAATGAGTGAAATTATTCAACAAAGAAGTTCCATTAAATTTTGTGTGCGGAATCAAATTTCTGGTGACGAAACCTTCAGAATGTTGCAAAAGGCCTTCGGTGATAATTGTATGTCGCGAGCAAGTGTTTTTGATTGGTACAAATTGTTTAAAGCTGGTCGAGAACGCGTTGACGACGAACCATGTCCAGGACGGCCATCAACATCAACTGATGATCAACACGTCAATAAAATCAAGGAATTGGTGCTCGAGAATCGACGATTAACAGTCAGAGACCTTACTGGCATCGTTGGAATATCGGAAGGATCAGTGAAAACCATTTTAAAACATCATTTGGGCCTAAGAAAAGTAAATGTACGATTGGTTCCAAAATCACTGCATTGGTAGACCATTTATTACGAGACCATTTTGCCAAAAATTCGACTGATATCGTTCCGCAACCACCCTACCACCCTATTCGCCTGACTTAGCACCGTGTGACTTTTGGCTATTTTCTAAACTCAAAAAACCGCTTCGTGGACACCGTTTTGAGTCAATTGAAGACATTAAACATGAATCGCTAAGCGCATTGAAGGCTATTCCGGAAATTGAATTTAACAACTGTTTCGAGAATTGGAAAAAAGTTGGCACAAGTGTATTGGGGCCGGGGGGATTACTTTGAAGGGGACGAAATAGATTTGGAAAAATGAATAAAAAAATTTGAAATTATGAACAAAGTCTTACTAACTTTTGCCCACAGTAGTACATTTTTATACGCATTTATAAATCGAATATTCCTGATTGGCCAAAATGATGGGCTCCCTATCGTTATCGGTAGGGATTATGATTATGATAATAAAAAGCGGGGATGCAAACCGATTTTTAACAAAATCAATTTTTAACCAACCGTCTGCAGTTTGAATTGCTTGAATCGAACCATGATCAAACCGTTTCTATTTTTTCTACTTGAATCACATCAAAATCAAACTAGATTTGGTAGAAAAATTGTTTGGTCCAATCCAACGAAATATTCCCATTATTTCTCTTTGCAGCACTAATTTTTCTTTCATCTTCATTACGTTTTGCAACTCTGAATACTTTTAAAACAAATTAAAGAAAATGGGTTAGCTGCAAAAAAAAAGTTTGTGTCACTTTATTAATTCATGCGATTAAAAAAAAGTGATTGTAATCTAATAAAATATAATTACATAGAAGGCATTTTTTCTTCTTTTAATGGTACAACAGCCCATGGAGGGGAAAGCCGAGCTTTTCGCATTCACTAATTTGTGCCGAACGGCGAAGTGAAAAGCTTTTCATAGGTAATTTTTACTTTTGTAGGTTTGCCTTGTAAAAAATTGTTTTTTCCACATTTTGATTTTGCCTGTGCTGAGATTTGAACACCGGGCACTACCAACACACTACCAACTACGGCCACTATATAAAATGCATGCAAAACATAAATGTAATTATTATTATTCCAATAACTCAAAAAATTACATTCTACTATTAACAGCAATAGTACTATTGACCTCATGTGCACAAATATACCAAAAAAATTATTATAATGGATGTTTTTGAACCGAAGAATTTTTTAACCATCTACTTGAAGGTCGGTTCTTTAACCAATCCAGTGGTTCAGAGAGATTATGAACCTTTGAACCGAACCATACTACAAAAGTGTGTTGGTTCACATCCCCGATTTAAAGTTGAATGAATTTATAAAGGGTGATTTTTTAAGAGCTTGGTTGTTGAAAATTCAATAAAACACAGAAAATTTACAGAAGTGAATGACATTTTTATTTGGAAGATAAATCAATTTCTGCCATTTACTTTTTAAAGCCCGCCGCTACGCTTCAAGTGGTCCATTCTGAAGGTCCAATTTTGGCTAATTTTTTCACACATTTCAGCCAAAATCTCACCAATGACGCGTTCAATGTTGGCTTCCAAAGCAGCATGTTTGGCTTTCCTCTATAAACAAGAGACTTAACATAGTCCCACAAAAAATAATCTAACGGGGTCAAAATACATGATCTTGGTGGCCAATTGACTGTACCATGAGAGATTAACTGCTCACCAAATTCGTCTCTTAATTGATGCATGGTTTGGCGTGCAGTGTGGCATGTGGCACCGTCCTGTTTTTTTTTGTTGGAACCACTTGTCTGCCGAGTCCTATTCTTGTATTTTCGACAAAAAAAAAGTCTGTTATCATCGAAAGGTACCTTTCTCGTTGCGGCCTTCATCGTCTTTAAAGAAATACGGCCCAATGATTCCGCCTGCATTTTTCGGGATGCATTGATAGCTGGTGAATTGCCTCTGGCTGGTCTTCACTCCAAATACGGCAATTCTGCTTCTTCACGTATCCATTGAGCCAAAAATGAGCCTCGTCGCTTTTTCACAGAGCACGAATTTTGATAATAAATTTCAATAATTTGCAAACGTTGTTCAGGCGTAAGTCTATTCATGATGAAATCGCAAACCAAACGGAGCATTTTTTACTACTTTGACACATGTCAACAATCACGCGTGAACTGCCAGAAATATAAATGTCAAAAACCAAGTAGCAAAAAAATCACCTCATACCTTCTAGATACGGTACCTTAAAAAATATAACTATAAAATAAAATTGTTTTGCCTATGGGTTTCGTTCCCAGTTCATAGAGTTAGTGCTGGAAATTACCTGAGCTAATGGCCATAGATTAAATATCTTTGGAGAGCTTCCCCATGAGATAAGCTATAAAATATAAAAATAATATCGTTATCTATGTCTATTGATCATAAAAAGGAACCAAATTCGAGCACGAAAGAAACATTCAAACATTCGCTTTCAAGCTTTAAAAGTGCAGAAAATTAGCAAACCCAAAAATTCTAACTGAAAAATTATTAACATATAAAAGAATACAACATAAGACTTTTCATAAACCAACTTGATATGATTATAGAGAGTTGAGAGACAAATACGCACTGAGTCAAAGAGACAATATGAAACCTGGTAATGTAGAAAGTCCAAAATATGTATGTATATCTTGTATTTTATTGTGTGAAATGCATTATTAAAAGGTTCTGAGTTTTTCTTACAAGTAGCTCTTGTATGAGAAGAAATACCATATCTATCAATTTCTACTGACGATTTTTGAGCAAATTTGAATTTGGCATTTTCGCTAATCAAAAAGTTGGAAACCCCACCGTGAGCATTAGATTGTGTTCGTTTAAATTCGAAGTGAAAAACGGACCCTTGATTCACTAATACTGATTCATTAATACTCGTTAATATAAGGAGCATTTGGGAAACTGTGATTTATCATACAATGTCTTATGTCTTTATCGGTGTCCTGTGTGATTGCATTAAATCTCTCATTCTTGCTCCCACCTATCAATCTTCCTTCCATTCAACACAATGCTCTGCTTTCATATACACCCTGTGTGTTGAATGTATCAATAAAAAAATTAAATAAAAACCTGATCCTTTTCATTCAGTATTTGATGGTTAAAATTTCCGATTTGCAAACTAGTTTTTTACGCTTAATTTTTTAATTGAGTAAGAAGATCATTGACAATATCAAGTTGACTATAAAAATAAAAGAAAACTATATACTTAGTTATAACAAAAATGGGTTTATGTTTTGCATCCCGGAAGTTATTAATTCATAGACACGTTCAAGTTTTGCAGAAATTTATGATTCTCTGTGCTTGCTCAAGATATAATATGATAATATGGTTCAAAAGCAGGGACGTGGCGTAGAGTTTTCAGCTAGGTATTTTCCACTTTAGTTGGACTATTCTTAGTTTTGCCTGGTTTAAGACGAGGAGTTGTATCCCTTTGTTTTAATTTTAATTATTTTAATACTGTTTTATTAGTTTTTGGTTTTAATTTGTTTCTTTTTTTTTAATGTTTTATTTTTAATTTCTATATTAGCAATTTATATTTTTGTTCAATGCTCCAAGCTTTTTTTATGAATTAGATCGAAAAGTCTAAGTCTTTCTTCTTTTAATGGCACAACAGCACATGGAGGGCCTATGTCGAGCTTTTTGCATTGACTCAGGTTGTATGTATTATATTTGAACATAGGTGAAGTCCAAACGGCGAAGTGAAAAGCTTTTTATAGGTAGTTTTAACTCTTCTAGGTTTGCCATTGCCGACCAAGAGGTGGTGCGTATTTTTCCTACATTTTGATTTTGCCTGTGTCGAGATTTGAACCCCGGGCACTCTGCGTAGCATGCCAACGCACTACCAAATCCGGCACAGCAACCACAAATGTAATATTCCAAGTTAATTTGTACAATACAAATGTTAAATGGACAAATTAAAGCATACAAATCATTTTGTGGACAACGAAATGAGTCGTTGAGTGCAAAACTGGCACAACTTTGGCCACTTCTGGTCTACACAACTCCGAAAACCTGTTCATGCAAAAGTGAATTTGTTTGACATATTGTGGCCGTGAAACCGGATTTATCGTGGACCGATATTGTCTGATACAATGTTAAGTTTTAGTAATCCATTTATTTCGATTTTGATAAATTTGTGGCTTGAACCACATAGTAAAACGTTAGCACAAGGGATGGCAAAGCTTGTGCAAAACACTCTGCATGTGTACTAGTATGTCTTTCGCTTACCTGCATGATGAATTTATTTTCTTCTCTAAAAGTTTGCTGATCATACCATGCGCTGTTTGATAGAACACACTCGGCAACTATGAGACCGAACGCTGTATGAAAGCGAACACTCTGAAAACAAGCAGTATTACATTTAAATAAGAGAATGCAAACAACACTTGTCAAAGGAAATTTATGAAATTAATGGATTTCAGTAGGGTTTGCGGATAACGCCACTGTTCAAAATTTTGCTACAAATTAACTTAAAAGCAAGCTAAAAATGAGTGGAATTATCTTGTTTTAACTAACGAAAGAATCTCAATTCTTATTCAATTCGCAGCGTTAATGAAGCACACATGCGCATGCGTTCCTAAGGAGCGCAATTGAAATGATTTTGTGTTGTTTATTAAATTAGATTGACACATTTGAATCCTGGAGTCTATTCAATTAATAAAATATTTAGCAATTTGTCAACTATATATACTTATACTTACATATCTTCTTCTTTTAATGGCAGAACAGCCCATGGAGGGCCTAGGCCGAGCTTTATGCATCCATTCATGTTTTGCGTGTTATATCTGTACATGAGTGGACGTGCCCACAGTTTTACACCGAATCCGAACGGAGAAATTAAAAGCTCTTTTTTTGGGAAATAAAAAGAGGTGGTGCTGTCTAGAAAATTAGTTTTTTCTACATTTTGATTTTGCCTATGTCGAAATTCAAACCCCGGACACTCTGCGTAACAGTCCAACGCACTACCACTATGCCACAGCAACCATGTAGATACATAAATACATGCATATTCATGGAAATACTGTGTATATTACATATTAGCTTTATTTACGTGTTTATTAGATCAATGTGTAAAGCAAAGATTTTATGTTTAATTTACTCATAAGCGTAATTTATAATAATTTGAAGCAAATATTGGCAATTGTAATTCGCTAATTCCAAAACGACAAACTATTGCATAAACAATTGGAAAATATATATACTGGCATTATCAACAACATCAGGTTGCATGTAGATGCTCTCTATCTAGTTAAGCTTTCTCATTAGTGATTTAGTTATTTAGTTATTTTGCCTTTTTTGTTTTGTGGTGCAAATTAAATTGCAAATTTAAATTTAAATGAACCCTCTGTAACTTGATTTAGACACATCAATCTAACCAATACAACAAACTAAGTGGCTAACTAATTGACTAACTAGCTGAGTGCATTGTTGTTATTCCGCAACGCAACATGACAATATTCCAACAACCCTAAACTATGGTAAAAGTATGGATCGAGAGTGTGAATGATGGACGGACAAACGTCACATAGAATATATTAGAACAATAGAGTGAAGTCAAATAAATATATGGTACTTACTTATACTGGGTTCATATGAGCATATGTACATATGTATGTATGGAAAACCAGCAGTGAAAGCACCAAACGCAGCAGCAGTAGTAGCACCGCAGCTCAGCACCATCAGCTCAATACCAGCAACAGCAAACAGAAATCATCGTCGGTCGCTTTCGTCGTCGTCGCTATTGCTGTCACTCCCTCTCCCGTTAAGCAATTCATCATCACCGTAATGCTCAAGTCAAGTCAAACACTTAGGCACTGGCTGACTGTCTACGCTGTATTTAGACAGTATATTCTAAAATACTTTACACCAGCACCGTTCAATTCAGTTCAGTTCAGTCTTCATTTAACAGACTAACAGTGCAGTTCGATTCGTTTTGGGCTCCAGTGCTGTGCTACTATTGTCTGCCTTCATATAATACTACTCTATACATACATATATTCATATGTACATACTTATACTACACCCAATCCAAAAGATAGTTCGTCGGTCGAAAAGAAAAGTTCGTCGTTCGTTTCGTTGATCACACAGTATTAAATCTTACTTAGTACGAAATTGTCTCTTACTTCGTATGAAATTGCGTTAATATATACGCGCTTAAAATCATCGGCTGTTTTTTAAATATTATTATTATTATTGTTTCTACCGTTGTTGTTGTTGCTGCTGTTGCTGTGGTTGGAAGCATCTCATTCCCTATCTCTCTCGTTGGTTGTTAATACATAGTTGGAGCTGTGCTGCTGCGTTTGTTCAATCAAGATACATCAAAGAAGAAGAAATCAAGAAATCGCAATGAGTGCTCACTGGGGCTATACGGAAGAAAATGGTAAGACGGCGGCGACACAATGTTTTGAATGCCAGAAAATAATGAACGACGATAACGACGATAACGACAGTTAAATAGTTGCATATTCTGTTACACTGTTGTGGATGTTGTTGTTTTCTTAATGCAGCATTTTGTTATGAGCGGCAGGCAATACACGTTTTGATCGACTTATAGTGCAACTGATTGTCTGTCTGTCTGTCTGTCTGTTCATCTGTGTATCTTCCGTTCGCTCCATTGCGTCCGATCCACCTTTGACCAAAACGTGCCCTTAATGTTTTGTAATTGCAGTTTTTACTTTTTACATTTTCGTTATTGAATTTGTTGTTGTTATTTATTTACATACTTGTGCTCGTATTCCCTTTTACATATTTGCTACCTTAACTGCTTGCAGTTTTTGTTATTTCTTGTTTTATTGTTTGCACTTGCATTTGTTGCTATCGATGTGTTTTTTTTTTAATTTCATACTTAGAATTAAACACTCTTTAATTGCATTCAAGTCTCGTGATGTGATTGGAATTGTAGATGACAATGAGTTATTTCCACTTTCATTTCATTTCATTTCATTTCGTTTCATGCATCATGAGCCGTAGATATTCAAGCAGTTGCTTTGTAATAAAAATTATTGTTATTACATATTATTATCATTTTATGGACAACTTTTCCAAATTTAAAATTCATTGAGTTTGGGCTGTATAGTAATGGATGAATGCATCTTGAATTTTTGATAGCTTTAAAGATAGCCTCGGTCGTAGAAGGTGGGAGCGATGAGATTATGTCTATATGATCAGAAAATAAATGAGATTATAAAAATAAGAAAAAAATATAATATTTAACAATAATGCTATGGAAATTCAGCATATTGAGAGTGCAGATCGGCCCTTTCACATCCGTTCACTTGTTGCGTGCTATATTTTTACACGAATTACAAGCAATTTTACAACTTTATTTCGAATCCGAACTGGAGAAGTCAGCTGTAACAATTAAAAATAAAAAAAAAACATTTTTGCGGATTTGCCATTGTCACTATATAAAATTTCGGCTTATACAATAAAAACCGATCAATTTCATCAATTGACCCTGTTTTGACATTAAGTTAACAGCGAGCGGTCGGCTTTTTGATTTTTTTAATTTTGTACAATACACAAATGTTTTATATGCATATATATTTTACTTTTTATTTTTAATGGCACAGCAGCCCATGGAGGGCCTAGGCCGAGCTTTTTCGCATCCACTCATGTTGTGCGTGTTATATTTGTACATGAATGGAAGGGAACTACAGTTTTAATGCCGAATCCGAACGGCGAAGTGAAAAGCTTTTCATAGCAATTTTTTCTTGTAGGTTTGCCATTGCCTGCCAAGAGGTGGTGCCGTGTAAAAAAATAATTTTTTTTTTTTTTTTTTTTTTTAAATTTTTTGTTTTTGCCTGTGCCGAGATTCGAACCCCGGACATTCTGCGTAGCAGCCCAACGCACTACCACTACGCCACAGCGGCCACCATGCATATATATACCTATGCATATTATATGGGAAAAGCTTGACCTAGGCGTTTAATGTTGTGCCATTTACAACGAAGGAGATATGTTATGTACATATATTTTATGAATCCTTATATATTCTGCTTAGAAAAGTACCGGGAATTGTCAATAAAACACAAATTATTTATTGTTCATTCAAATTTATTGTATCGCCTTCAGAGTAATATTACACTTATGCCAGAATAGTACAATCATAAAAAGAAATTTTAAAAGCATTTTCCGAAATCCACTTAAATTTATATCTTCTATCGATTGAAAACGGGTGCATCGAAGTGGTAATTTGAGTTTTGGAAAGAGAAAAAAGTTAACTGGAGCGATATCAGGTGAATACGGTGGTTGTGCGATGGTATTTGTTGAGTTTTGGGCCAGAAATTCGTTCTCAATGATAGGCTTGTGAGATAGTGCAATGTAATGGTACAAAATCCAAGAGTTTTATTTCCACAAACTTGGCCTTTTCCGACGAATTTGCTCTCTCAAACGCCACATAACGCCCAGATAATATTCTTTATTTATCGTCGTCTGAACTTCTGGCAAGAATTCCGAGTGCACAAGACCGAGATAATCAAAGAAAACAATCAACATTACCGACCAGAGCGAGGCAAATCCTCCAGCACCAAATCCTCCTCGAGCGCTTTTAAATGCACTGTACCACTCGTTTGCACGTGTTTTTGATAAAGTCGAATCATTGTAAGCTTTATGTAACATTTTCAGAGATTCGGTACAAGAAATTCCATTTGCAATACTAAATTTGTTCGGTACTTTCATTCATTGTAAAAATCGCAAAAAACACTTGAGATGTACTGACAAAATCGAGCACTGTAAACAAACTAATTATCAAATCGTGCTCAAAGTTCACGTAAGGATAGAGCACAGTGGTTCTAACTTAACGACAAAATGTTTACATTCCCTTTAAGTGGGATTTTTAAATGATCGTTTCCCGGTGCTTTTTTGACCAAATGTATAGAATGCCAAGCAAATACTTACAGGTCGATCGACTTTAGAGCGATATTAAAATTAGGAATCGGATTACTAGGATTTATTGTATGAGCTCATCATATATTTACAGTAGGAATAGATGTTGAAACTCGAGCTTACTTCACTTCAGTAACAATAATTATTGCAGTACCCACAGGTATTAAAGTTTTTAGTTGGCTGGCAACTTTACATGGTACACAAATAAATTACTCTCCAGCTATACTTTGAGCTTTAGGATTTGTTTTTCTATTTGCAGTAGGAGGATCAAAATGTAAAATATGTAAATGCAATTTGAATTTGGAATATTATTAAATAGATTACATAATTCAAAAATTTATCTAAACCTGGTATAAAAATATTATTACTTGATTTTGTAGCATATATTTTCTATACTCGTCGGTTTTCTGTTTCGGAATAACATAATTTATTTAAATATAATTTTATGCGTTTAGGAATGAATAATTTTTAATTTAGCAATTTTACATTCACTTTAGAACCGTTTCATTAAGCAACGTTTAGTTAGCAATTCTCCTAATGTTTTTCCTCCCTTCTTATATAACATTACTATACTTGTGATTACATTACAAGTCACGCGAATTTCATAACGGCTTCACGTTTGCGGTTGACTTTCATATTGGATACGATTGAGCGAAACGAACATGAATCTTTAAAAATCGCATGCGTAAAAGGATATGCGCATTACACAGACTTGTAAATGCATGTACATATAAAAATTAGTTTTATATACTTTTTTATAATTAAGAATGTAATTAATTCATTTTTAATTGCTATAAATGTTTTGCACATCCGATTGAGAAAAATAACATGGTGTTTAAAGTTTCAAAGACAATAATAACCTTAAGTTGTTTACTTGCTTAAAGAAAAAATGTGTACAATTAAACTAAGTATGTGTGAGTGTTAACTACGTTAGGCGATTCATAATAAGAATTTAATGATATTCCTATAAATGCAGAACTTATTTAATTCCAATACACGGACAAGCGTAAAATTAGTTTACCCTAGCAGCGATCGTTTTTGATATGCATATTTTTACAATTTTTATACTAGTAAGATCTCTTTAATCCATTAATAAGACTGTAAATGGAAAACCCAGAGAAAAGGGGTAGCGGAAAACTCTATATGCTCACGTTTAATTTAATGTAGATAATTTATGGAAAAAAAATTGAATAAATTTGTGTATTTGATGACGAAAACAGTTTAATTCAGACATGTATGTATTTCTGAATGAAACAATTTCAAAATGAAGTTGATTAGATTTACAATTAGCAGACTCGTAAATGTGTCGTAAGCTTATACTATTATTTATATTATAGTGTGTGAACTTGTTAAAATTTGTATAAGAGTTGCGGTTTGTTTACGAGTTTGCATGAATCTGACTAATATACTCGTAACCAAGGGATGAAACGGAAACCGTAATCGTTTAAACCCGTTTAATTTTTCGAAACTGAAACCTTTATTTTCCTCTGAAACAGAACGAAAACGAACCTGAAACTGGAACCTGTTCAAATCGGTTTTTTTTCTGGCATATTGCTATAAAGGAAACTGTTTTTTCAATATTTAAAAATTTATTTAATTTGAATTTGACGTTAGTATACGTACTTATATGGCAGTGATTGTAGCCGATTTCAGCGACTTATGCACACTGATTGTGAATAACTGTTCGATGATTTTCTAATCTACAAAGTAAAAAATACATTGTCGGCCTTTACTTTCTAATTTTTATCGAAATAAACGTCAAATTTCGGTGTATTGATTATTCTTGATTGATTAACATGCTGAGATTAAGAGACGACAATCCATGTCGGCATTTATTTGATTTTTAGATATTAAAGCAATGTTGCCCTGAGATAGAAGTAATTTTGCAAACCATTGAAGATTACTAGTTATTTAGTAATTAATTTCATGTGTGATTTGTCAAACTTATTTGGATCTCTTTCCTTCAAAACCGTAACAGCAACCGGAACGAAACCGAAACCGAAACCGGAACATTATATTGATTCGGTTTCATTCCTTGCTCGTAATTTTATTTAAAATTAAAGTATTCGTTTGAATTCTTTGTATCGCAATTGGTTTTCTCTGACTGCATTCTTATGAATATTTCAAATGTAAAAACTGAAATATTTACATTATTCTGTTAAATTTAGAATTCACGTTACACCCTTAGCTAGTGACATTGAACAATATCTAATAAATCTAAAATTTACTTCCATGCAGTTCACTATAATTCTCTATAATTTATTACGAAAATATAAGCGAGTTAATACAAATATCCAATTAAGGTGATTATAAAATACAAACGAGAGGCAAATAAGCACTTATGCATTTATAAATAGACCTAGAAGTAGGGTAGTATAAACTTTTTGAATACAATATTTTTAAAATGTTTATAATTGCATTCAAGTTCCCAGAAAGATTAGGTTTTACAGATGTCAACGTTAATCTCTTCGTAGTTTTCTAAATCTAAAGTCATTATACAAAGAATCTTTTCAACTGCCGCTTCATATAATTCTGAATGTAGGGTACTTTTTTACTTCCGCTAAAACGATATTAATATCTTTATTTTTATTTTGGTTTCACAATTGTGCAAATTTACATTTAATATTATAATAAAATGTATATAAGTAGATGCCGATTAAAATTCTAATTAATTTAAAAAGTATTTTTCTAGTGCTTTCATAGTGCAAGTGAAGCCTTTCTGGTGCAACAAAGCGATTGCGCCACAAAGCATTATTAGCTGTGTTATATGAACTTGAACGTGTCCAAGTTTTTTTGCATTTTGTTTTGCTGAAATATTATTGACATTGCATTTCAAAAGCCATAGCTCTCTCTCTCTTCTTTGAACGTATAATACCATTATAATTGTTATTAAAAGTTGTATAATTTACTGGTTACAGAGTAAAACATCTAAATAAATATTTGGCTATTCAAATCGTGAGAGCAGTAATCATCTAGCATTGTTTTACAATTATAGAATTGAATCCAAAGTTTGACTTTGTTAAAGGTTATTAGGAGTACTAGACCGCTGACCAAGGTGTTACTTCCTCTACTTGATTTTCTACTAGCCCTGTACTGCCATTTCTCGATTGCCTAACTGGGAACGCATATGTGAGAGATCTGGGAATTTTCTGGATCTTTTTTGAAAGAGAATCTTCTTTCTTTTTAATTGTTTTTCTTTATCAATATTTGTGATTTCTCTTTCAATTTGCAACTTTTATTTTATTTTAGATATTAAATTTAAAATAAATTTATTATTTCTTATTTTCTCGATCGATTCTTCATCACACGAACAATAATAAAATTCTGAAACAATTTTATTTTAATTGATTTCATTAGATGACTTATTTGATTCTTCAATAAGTCAGCTCGCAGCTGGTATCGGTGTTGAAATTAACAATGTTATGGTAAAAATTTAAAGTCCCCAAAAATAGAAAAACTATGTACGGAATATGATCATGACAGAGCAGAGTGATGTTGTAGGCAGTTAAAAATGGTGGTTAAATACATATTTATTTGTTAAATATTAGAATGTTTATTGAACGATTGTTAGTTGATTTCTCTTAGACGCAATAAAATGACACATTTCACATAAAACTCTAATTAAAATGCGTCATTAATTAAGCTCGTGCGCACTAGAATTAAGTGACAAAAAAAAGTGAAGAGTGGCTCCGCAAATATCGAATTGCGCTACTACAGATTAACTTTTAAGGTGTACGAGGACGTGTAAATAACTTTTGAATTATTGTCTTGATTTTAGTTCTGTAATGTTATCACTGAAAGAAAGGTAAAATTGTAATCTGAGTTATTTTTGGAGCCAAGCAGTTTGAAATGGAAAGTAGTAATGGTTTTTGCTTCTGCTACAATCAATGTGTAAAAAAAGATAAAAGCATTTTCTGTTTTATCTTTTTTTTGTTTCTTTTAAACATGTTTTATAAATGCTGAGAATTTCATTAAAACTTTTGTTATAATGGATACAGACGTACTGAATGTGTACAATTGTTAATAAAACAGAATGGAACTTTTGTGTTTTCATCATGCTTGTATACTTAAAATTATTTATATTGTGTCAAGATAAATTTTATACATACTTACTACCACTAGAATGAGTATGTATGTAGTTGGGCTTTTCAACAGGGACATACAAAATTTGTATTTAAATACAAACGCACCCTTAAAATTTTTTTTCGGCAATGTCAATCCTACATTCAAGGTTTACATAGTCATAGTAGTCATAGTAAAGTTTACGAACGAGCAACGTTTTGAAATTATTAAAAATTACTACCGAAATTCTGAGTCGGTGGTCGAAACTTTAAGAGCGCTTACTCCAATTTCCGGTCGTAATAATCGTCCCATCAGATCGATGTGCGCGCTATCGATGACAAATTCGAGTCAACTTATTCACTATTTAATGTTCCTGTAGCAGTAAGACAACGTATCGGTGGAAGAACCGAAAATATTGCAGCCCTAAGTCGATTCTACGCCGTTCACAGGAATTGGGAATCTCTCAGTCGACATTGTGGCGGATTTTGCGTTCTTTGCCTACTACCTTACAAGATCAAATGAACACAAGAAGGGCTGAAACTTCTCCGATTGGGCTTTGCAAAAGTTTGAAAAAGATCATGAATGAATCAGTTTCAGCGATGAAGCTCAGATTTGACGATTTACCACCTTTTTCTGTTGTTAGGTTAAGTCGTCGGCTTATGCCAACAAGCCAACAACATTAATGGAACTCAGGAACAATATCGAACACGAAATTGCCAACGTTCCCGCCGATGTGTGTGGAAGAGTGGTAGAAAATTGGCTCCAAAGAATCGATCACTGCAAACCTGCTTGCGGTGGTCATATGAGCGATATCGAATTCCATATCATCGATTGGGCGGGTAAGTAGGACCGTTGAGATTCGTTCGTTTAAAAACATGTCTACTACACCTGGAAATAATTTCAGCCATTTATCTCAATCTGTGTTTTATTTAAAAACGAAATTGTTGTGTCCCTATTGAAAACTTCTTTGCATTAATACTCCTATAAGAACAACAAACTTTTTGCCAATAAAATGCAAAAGTCAGCTGCTTGTGTAAGTTCTGTAAACTGGTTTTTAAGTTATTTCCTTGTTCCTCACAAAGTATTACTTATAATATTAATGCTCGTACTCATTGCAATTGCTAATGCATGCAAAAAATGTGTACTTTCCAACTTGTGTAATTTTATTAATAATAATCGTATATTATCGATTATTAGAAGTTCATGCTTCTAAATAATTTTCAAATTTACAATGAAGTATTATTTTGTATTTTAAGGTGAAAATCGGGGCAAGTGTTAGCAATTTTACTATATGATACAATATTTGTAAACGGAGGACAAGCTTAAAATGTTCAGTTATATGATTTTAATGTTTATATTTGATAGATGATAAATGTATAAAAAAAAAATTCCTTCCATATTTTCGCTATTTGACCTAGTGCAGATTCAGCTCTAGTTGAAGTTTTAGCTAATTTTGATGTATCTGACTATATTTTGTTGCGGATGATTCATGATTTTACAAATTATTGTTCGACCCCTCACATTGGGCTAACTGGGGCTGTAATTATGGAACAGCTCCTCAAAAAACATACTATCTTTTAAGGAAAAGTAAGCAGATAAATAATATATTTTAATTCTAGTTTCATTATCCTCCATGAAACCGCACAAGTTGAAGTTTTAGTTAAATTGGTCCTGTGGAAATTGGTCCAATCCTTTTCGAGTTATTGCTCAAGCCTTCATATTGGGCACTGGAGCTGTAATGAAGTATCCAAAGTAATGCCCATTATTTCATGTCACTGTAGACTATATGACCACTCTATTTTGAAAATATATATTTCAACTCTATTTTTATTGAGTTTTGGCTTTATGACTTTAATCTACAGATCTATTTTAATCCCACTCTCCCCTACATATTGTATTTTCATGTTAACGTGTCTATCACAATGCATTCAAATTTCATTTTTATTTGACTTTTTATATGTACGAGTATGTACATAGAATAGTAGGTACTTTTTTTCTAGTTAGAATGAACACTACTATTGTGATTAGAAATTAGTCTCATTAGTTTGAGATCGTGCCAATATAAATATTTGCATGAAAAACACCTTCAGTTATAAGTATTTACTGCAAATATGTGCTCTTGGAAATTTGGCCGATTAATGTGTTTGTTTTCTTTTATTATTGAATGATTAATTTATCGTTTTGGAAAAAATACAATTGCATCTAATATTAATTGAAATGCTTACTGAACGAATATACTATTGGCTGGGCTTGAAACTCGGGGATTCCAATAAATTTGTGCCACTTAAGAATGGAAAATATTAATGAAGAGTATACGAGTATACGAATTAAATTTGTACAATGGAATATGCACTTATGAGAAAACTTAACAAAAATGTAAAGTTTAGATAAAAGAAAAAGAAATAAAGTCGAAGTAAGTAAGATGACTAAGGATTCAAATGGAATGCTGTCAAATTGATAACTACTCGTACGTGCAGTGAATAATTTATGAAAAAAAGAACAAAGATTATAAAATTAAGACAGCTGCTTGCCAAAGAGACAAAGATTCATTTTGAATATTAAAACTACCTTGCCATATATGGTATATACAATATAAGTAAATATAAGAAAATTATAGGTCATAAATTAAAAATATTTCGAAAGAGCATAAGAAGAGCATTAAAGCAACGATAAAATAAATTCAGATATCAAAATTTTGTTGGCTGGTTCATGTGTGTTAACATTTTGTTTTGCGAATGAAAAGCTTAATGCCATTTAATGCCAAAGTAAAAAAGAAATTGATATTACTTTTGTTTGGATTTCGAACAATGAAGTAATGAGCTTTTGTTTCCCTACATTTCAATTAAATCCTTTAGCGTATGGAATTTAATTTGACAAACGCATACGCGACTTATAGCCAAGTTAACACATTTTGTTACGTGTAGTGTGCCGTGTGCAGAAATGCCATAATTTATCGCTTTTCTTTGCAACCGATTTCTTTGCAAAATATTTACGTATATGTATAACAAATAAATAAATCAAGATATCAATTGAAATAATAATACCAATAAAAGAAATGAAATGAAGGGCATTCATTTCCTTTGCACTTAATTATTTGCGTGTGCATTTTATCATAAATCGTTTTTAAATCTTCGAAATGACAGCAGTGATGAATTAATTCAGTAAAACAATAATATTATATAATTTAATTACGAAATTATATCTAAATGAATTAAGTCACAGGAAAGCATTTATAGGAATAATAAAAGAAAATATTAACACTAGTGAATATCATCATTCATCAATAAGTATGCATTTTTATTTGGTGCTGAGCAAAATAATTATTAGCAACACGTTGTTTATTGTTCTTTATTACGATTATTATCAGGTACATATTCATAATCATAGATTTAATTGAATTGAATTAACAATAATAATATCTCGTTCATTTATTTTGTTGTTTTTATTTTTAATAATTTTTAGAATTTTCTAACAATCATTTTATGAAATAAGTTATTTACATTTGGAGATACAAAATTAGATTGGAATAGGTAATCTTTAAATCATTTTCAAACCTTGGAGATGTCAAAAAATTTCACACTTTCAAAGTTTATTGATCTTAAAAATGGAAATAAAACAACAAAGCATGTGATCACTTTAATAGTGACTTGATATCTTTTACACTATATTCAAAATTGAAAAAATGTTATACATATTCTATCCGAAAATAATTGTTGATCTTTCTGATTTGCATTTAGTTAGTTAGTGTTGTTACTCAATATGTTTCTAAATATGATTTTAATTAAAGTAGAATTCTTAGAAAATAACCGTTATAACTCATGGAATTCTCAGAAAACCTCCAGAATGATTATATTTCTTTAAAGTAGAAAACTAGTATCTAAGTATTACATAAATGGTAACAAAGCTATAACATTGTGTGCCAAAAAAACACAAAAAAAAACAATTTACTTTACCCGAGACATAGTACATGTTGTAGATCTAATCAGGCATTAAAAAACTGCATATTTGAAATTTCTTATACATCCTAAATACTACTTACATAGTGTACTTAGTTTTTACCCGATCGGTAAGTTTTATATGTATGTCTTTAGAAAGAAGAGACAAAGGCTCTTATAATAATGTCTTGTTACATTAAAAGTGCAGAATAACAAGCCAAAATAGCATGTTCATTTCAATTATTCTCTCATTTTACCCTTTTTAACGACATTTGTAGTTTTCCATGAGTTACATGGAAGTAATGTAATAATTTTTGCAAATCTGTTACGATTTGGCTGAATTGTTGAACTTCTAGCATTTGCACATACTACAAAAGAAATGTATAAAAATTTACAAACACACCGTTAGAAGTTCCTTTACTTCTTCTCTTACACAACTTACTTACTTTACTTTTAATGGCACAACAGCCCATGGAGGGCCTAGGCCGAGCTTTTCGCATCCACTCATGTTGTGCGTGTTATATTTGTACATGAATGGAAGGGACCTATAGTTTAATGCCGAATCCGAATGGCGAAGTGAAAAGCTTTTCATAGCAATTTCTACTCTTGTAGGTTTGTCATTGCCTGCCAAGAGGTGGTTAGATATGTCTAGTGTGCAGTTATTTTAAGTTCAACCAGACCGACAACTTGTACTAGATCCTTGGCTATATCAAATAGGGATGCAAAACGGCTTTGAAGCAGACACAGCCGTAGTTTGGGTTACGTGAAGCAAACATTGATCCAAACCGAATTTGTTTTTTTTATTTATTACTCCTCGAAGCACAAATTTTTTTTTATGTTTATTACGGGTTTAAACCTTGATGACTAGTTTTTATTAAGTAAATTTTGGGTTAAGCTTTTATAAACTAATGTAACAAGATACACCAATTTACGTTGTAGGCTGTGGAATTGGTTTATAGTTTTACAGTTTTAAGCATTCAATTGTTAAATATTACTCCGGCCATTTAAAAAGAAAAAGTAAACTAATTACTTATACCTATTTCATATATGTATATATATTTTTTTGTTTAACAGAGTTAAGTAAAGGGTGTTTTTTTTAGAAGTATGGTTTTCAATCTGGCAATACTTTTTCCGGAGTTGGTCTTTTTGACAGCTGTCACTTGATTTATGCTCAGTTTCGTTTGCCATTTCATAATGAATAGACTCCTGAACAACCCCTGAACAACGTTTGCAAATCGTGCAAATTTATTACCAAAATAATGGTTCGGTTCGCGCGACGCATCGCGCGCTGCGTCCAATATTCGGTCGACATAATCGCCCAGCAGAGTCGGTAATTCGGTTTCGCACCACGTTTACTCTAGTGGATAATGCGCACCCTCAGAGACGCCGTACAGTGCGTACCGAAGACGCTATTGCTGCTGTGGAGCAGGGTATTGAAGAAGACCCGAATGAGTCCATCCGCCATCGCGCGCAACAATTTGAGCTGTGCCCATCCACTTTATGGAAGATTTTGCGTAAGGATCTTGGTTTGCGATCTTACAAAATCCAACTCATGCAAGAATTGAAGCCGAACGACCATCAAGCGCGTCGCACGTTCGGTGAATGGGCCCAAAACGAGATGGCCTCCGATCCCGATTTTCACAAGAAAATTTTGTTCAGCGATGATGCTCACTTTTGGTTGAATGGGTGCGTTAAAAAGCAAAATTGTCGCATTTGGAGTGATCATTACATCCTCAAAAAGACACTGTTTGGTGTGTTCTATGGGCAGAGGGAATCATTGGTCCATATTTCTTCAACGATGAAGCCGGTCATAATGTTACAGTCAATGGGGAACGCTATAGAGCCATGATTACTTAATCACTTTTTCGTGCCTGAATTGGAGGATGTTGATGTGGACGACCTTTGGTTCCAACAAGACGGCGCTACATGCCATACAGCCAACGAAACGATTGACGCCTTGGAAGAGAATATTCGGCGCGTTATTACTGACATACGGCCCCAACTGCTGCAAAATGTGGCCGAAAATTGGGCCTCTCGGCTGGAATTTATTCGAACGAGACGCGGCGGCCATTTGCCCGAAATCGCTTTTAAAATATAATGGCAAATCCTTATCTTTAGAATAAAGCTTAATTCTTGGCCATAACATTAAATTATTTGCGTTTTATTTCTTCTTGAAAATCTCATTTTTAAAAAAGATACCCTGTATAATCTAATCTAGATCGCCAGACTGAACCATTCTGCAAAATGTGGTTGAGTTACATCCTTCTTCTTCTTTTACTACAGGCCATTGAGAGCCTAGGCCGAATATTTCGCATACATTAATGTTAAGCATGTTATATTTGTACACGAATGGAAGGGATCTCGAGTTTTTGCCGAATCCGAGAATACACAGTGGAGCCGTGTAAAAAATTTTTTTACTACGTTTTGGTTTTTGTATTTTTCGATTTGAAGGCAAGCTCACTACCAATTACGCCACGGCGACCACTTTGTTCACATTCCTGGTATCAATACTCGATGCGGTCAGATGGCAACTATCTTCTGAGACTACTTACTCTTACTCTCTTATACATGAAGTCCAAAAGATTAGCTAAGAGGGAAGTGCTCATAAAAGCATTGGTCCATTATGAGTTCTCTATACTTTATAGTGTCCTATATATCTACGAAACTGATCTCCTGGAATACTTAACCATGCTGAATCTATCCTTTGTACACCTGATGAGCCTCACAAGGCATGTTGGCAGAAATTCCGCCATGTCCTGCAGTTCTGCAAACAGTCTGTCTCCTAAGAAACGGAGTTGGCGTATCAGAAGATTAGGTCAACCACAAAAGAGGTGGTGGATGGTTACAATCTCTTCTGCATTTCCACAGCTTTGACTCCAATCCTCGAAGCGATTGTGCCAATGGCACAAAAGCTTGTGAGTACTCCAGTAAGAATTCAATCTTGTTTCCCCTCCACACAAAGTAAGTCCCGAATTGTTTTCTTATCAAGAATGGGCCATAGGCTTCGGATTATCTTACAGTCGTTCCTGATTTGCCAGAATCTGTTGATAGTTTCTTTCGTTTCCTGGCCCAGATTAACTTTAACTATTCCTATAGGTATGTTTATCCATACCGCTTCATTTATAGGAATTAGGGCTGCTCCCATGGTCGCTGGTTAATCAGCTTGAACGTTCCCTTCAATATTGCTATATCCGGGAACCCAACTGATTTTTACTTAATAAGTATTACTTATTCTCTGAAGTGCATTGAAATCAAGGTTGCAACTTTATTCTTAATGTTTTTTCCCCTCAATGAAATTAATGTAGATGTGTAACAGTGGAATTAATATATAATATTTTATATGTATGTTTGTAATAACTTTTTGCGGAATATGTCATTTTGCGTGTAGACCGAGTTTCTCGTATGTACAAAAATTGTTTCACCTTGTAATGCCGCCACACTTCGCCAGGGTAAGGCAGATTTTTCTGAGCGACATTATCTGCTGCCAAACAAAGAGAGCATTAAAAAATTCGTCTTCGCTCTGTTTGTACTTTTGTCACATGATTTTTCTTTATCGCACGTGAATAAATGTTTTTATTGACTTTATGAATTATACCACAATTAAACAAACAGCAACAGAAGCATGCGACGTTAATTTGAAAGCGGGAAAGAAATATTCAAACAGATTTTCTGTTTTATTTGGATAAGACATTTTGCTTTTCCCCATTGCACACAAGAAACTCAAATTAGCGTCAGATGGTGCGCTAGAAGGAAATATTTGCATATTTTTTATGATATGATAATTTTTTTCTTTTTATTTGATTTTATTACACTTATTATTACTGTGAAGATGTGTCATGCATAAAAGTGACATATGAATTAAATTTGCGAAAAACAATAACATAAAACAACAATAACATATAAATTAATTAACTCAAAATATAATAAACAATAAGTGTAACATTTACTCCATAATATTCTGAGTTTAAGTTACGAATTACTTTCATTGGCATGCATAAATGAGGTATTATTTTATTTTAAACTCGTAAGCTTGAAAGTCTATAATTTTTATGATCACAATTATAACCTGCCACTGAAATCATTTAAGAAAATTTACTACCGGGACTAATTGATAATCGTTTTGGAATTACTTTCGTTTGTGCGCATAAATGAAGTAACTTTTGTCTATGCAATAGCTTGCAATAAATGTTCATAAAAATTTAAGGAATTTTAATACTTAGACTAAATGATAAAAGCTACGCCTCAAAGTTAAATATTTAACGTGATGCATTATAGAGTGCTAGATTTTGAGTTAAGATATCTGATTATGAAAGTGAAGCAGTTTAAATATCAGAACAATTGCGGAAATACATTTCTTAGAAAGTTTTCTCCATTTACCGAAAATCGGAATTGCTAATTTTACCTTATTAGAAAATATAAAAAATAAACGATATTAGTTTATTTTTAAAGTTTATTGAGATTGGTTATTATAAACATGTTATTATAACATTTTGTATTTGTACCAATATTTCCTTTGAAAATTTTAATTACATATATGGAAGGAAGTAAGCTTGGTTATCATAATATTACCCTTTGAACATGTCACTTGTGCATATGGGCGTGGTAATTTTCCAAATTTTACAATTTTTACAGAGGTTATTTTGAAGTCTATTTTAATGAAGTCATGTTTAATTTGTAATAAAGATACCACGTCCCATTGCTTACGCAACTTGTTTACTTGTTTCGAGTTGCAAATAAGAATGCGAATACTATATATTTGACAACTTTTACTAACTGCGCGAATATTCGAAAATGAAATTCTAGATTAAATGGAACTGGCAAAATAGTGAAGTTACATACATAGTAGTTCGCTTCATTTTGCTGGTTGTCTTGTTCGTATTTCCACTATGTTTCTAGTTATAAGAGGACCTTACACGGTAAATATTTATGTCATTATTTTCAAATATTGACATTTTTAATGATCGTGAAAGGCAAGTGGTCACTGTGGCGTAGTGGTAGTGCGTTGGACTGCTACGCAGAGTGTCCGGGGTTCGAATCTCGGCACAGGCAAAATAAAAATAAAATAACAAAATAGAAAAAAATAATTTTTCTACACGGCACCACCTCTTGGCAGGCAATGGCAAACCTACAAGAGTAAAAATTGCTATGAAAAGCTTTTCCCTTCGCCGTTCGGATTCGGCATTAAACTGTAGATCCCTTCCATTCATGTACAAATATAACACGCACAACATGAGTGGATGCGAAAAGCTCGGCCTAGGCCCTCAATGGGCTGTTGTGCCATTAAAAGTAAGTAAAGTAAGAAAGGCAAAATATCCCTTCATTACATGGAATGATGCGTGATGGGAAATATTGGCGGAATTCAGAAATTTCAGATAATACTAATACTAATATTGTCGTTATTAATGACCGTGTAAGGGCCACTATAGGCTAATTTGACCCAGTGCACTTGCATACGAGTGAAATCGTAAAAATGGAGAAACTAAACAAAATTGCAACATTTTTTGGCAAAAATTTACAAAAATTTATTTATTTCGAAAAATAAATTATCCAAAACGAAACTACCTTCTGGAACATATATTTTGAATATTTGTAAAAGGAACTTGGGTAATTTTTTATTCTCCAAATTGCTTTTAGTATATTTTTTATATCTAAAATAATTTAACTTTTCATTAGGAATAGTCGTAAATTGCATGAATTCAAGCCTTGCCTTTTATTAGATATTTAACTTCATTTGTTGTGAGTGGTCGCTGTGGCGTAGTGGTAGTTCGTTGGACTGCTACGCAGAGTGTCCGGGGTTCGAATCTCGGCACAGGCAAAATCAAAAAGTAGAAAAAATAATTTTTCTACGCGGCACCACCTCTTGGCAGGCAATGGCAAACCTACAAGAGTAAAAATTGCTATGAAAAGCTTTTCACTTCGCCGTTCGGATTCGGCATTAAACTGTAGGTCCCTTCCATTCATGTACAAATATAACACGCACAACATGAGTGGATGCGAAAAGCTCGGCCTAGGCCCTCCATGGGCTGTTGTGCCAAAATCATGTAAACCTGTGTTAATAATCGCTAACCTAATTTTTCCCCTTCTTCAAAAGCTTTAAAAATATTAAAAGTAAAAAAAATATTAAAAAATATAATTTTTTTTTACTAGTTTTAAGTTTAGGGTTAAAGTGTAACAACTGTGCGGCAATTCATTCAAAAATGTGCAAAGTACTAATTCAGTCTAGTAAATATTATGTATTTTTTATATGATAAGTATATAATATATAATTACCAAAAATATATTTAAGTGTAGTTTTTACAATATGTACATATAAATGACTTTTATCTAGGTTTTAGTCTTATTTTTCCAGAAAAGGGATTAAACTTCAGTAAATCTGATGATAAGTATCATATATAATACTCACTTGTATTAGTTTTTAATGAATTTATTTGCATACATTAAGCAGCGGGAACTAGTCAATAAAACACAAAATATTTATTATTTATTCAAATTTATTGTATCGCCTAGAAAGTAATACACTACTGAAATAATACACTATGCCATAATAGTCCAGTCAAACAAAATTTTCAAAGCATTTTCCGAAATCGACTTCAATTTATATGTTCTATCGACTGAACGAATGCGTCGAAGTGGTAGTTTTAGTTTTGAAAGAGCAAAAAGTCAGCCGGATCCATATCAGGTGAATACAGTGGTTGTTCGATGATATTTGTTGAGTTTTTAGCCTTGACCAGAAATTCGTTCACAATGATGGTGAGATGGTGCGTTGTCGTGGTGCAAAATCAAAGAGTTTTCTTTCACCAAACTTGGCCTCTTTCGACGAATTTGCTCTCTCAAACGCCACATAACGCCCAGATAATATTCTTTATTTACCGTCGTCTGACCTTCTGGCAAGAATTCTCAGTGCATAACACCGCAAATCGTCCACCACATCTCGACCGCTCCTAAATGCACTGTACCACTCATTTGTACGTGTTTTTGATAAAGCCTTCTGTAAAATTTTTAGCGATTCGGCGGCACACGAAATTCCATTTAAAATAAAAAATTTTAGACAAATTCTTTGTTGAATTTTGTATTTATTGTAAAAAACACTTGAGATACCCTGACAAAATCAAGCACTGTCAACAAACTAAATGACAGATCGCGCTTAAACTTCACGTTAGGCTAGAGAACAATGGTGCCAATTTAGCGGCAAAAGAATTTTTACATAACTTTTAAGCGGCTTTTTAAATGATCATTTACTTTTTTGACAGAATGTATGTATGGTATGATGTTATTATTGTCTACTGAAATAGATGTCTTGTTTTTATCGTTTTCTTTTAATAAGCTAATTTAATGAGAGCATAGTAATCTGTAGAGAATTGTTATTAGAATAAAGTGAAATAACCTGAAAGGGTAAGCTTTATGATAAATAATAAAAAATAAGAGATAATAACCTCCAAGTTGGAATTTTATAGAACCTTGCACATTAATCATCTCGTTATAGTGCATCATTTATGATCGACGACTGTTCTAGAGCTTAATTTCTACTGTGAAATTCTTATTAAATATTGAACGCTTGAGGTATCACAAGCCTCTACATCGCGCATTTTAATATATGAAGTTTATAAAATAGTAGATACGTGCGCTTATTTGCGCAATTGGATATTTAATTGAAATATTTGAAAATATTTAAAAGATATAAGTGCAAATATCAATGATATTATGAAGTTTGAGTTAAATCACGTTTTTTGTTATAATATACACATACATATGTAAGTATTATTGTAAATCATATATTATATATATTCATATTATTTATTACATAACTAATTAGATTGTTTTGTATAAAGTTTTTGAAACTATTGTGATTACAATTAATGGTTTGACGATGTGTTTGTACCTTCCAAATGTTTCAAATGAAATAGAGTATTCTCTTTCATATATAAGTATTTAAAAGTATTGATTTGAAATTGCTTATTATGAAGGGATGAAGTTTTAAATTCAAAAACATAATTCCGATATCCTATACGGCGACAACAAAGTGTTCTGCTTTTAGGCCAGCATTAACTTCTTTCTTGGATTTGTTGGTATCAGTAAAGGATCAGAATAAATACCGGACTTCTTACCATGATCGAAAGCCAATCCCTGAGATGCTGGGATGCAGCTTTTTCCCACTCTAAATCTCTATATTTGGAAGTTAAATACTTACTAAAATCTTACATGGCAGATCTAAAGATCGGTATTTAACGACACAACGATTGTTATTTATATTTATTATTTTAAAATATGAATGAGACTTCCAATCATATTTCAAAGTTTTTATTACTTTATGTTTAAGAAAATCTTCACAAGACGAAGAATACCGTTTCCAAATATATTTGATTAGATAATTGCCAGGTGGGAAATATTACTTATATATTATATATCTATATTATTTTTATTACATTAATACATATTTATAATAATATCTCAACAATTGGATTTTAATCACAGAATGAGTTTATCAGAATTATAGTGAGACAGGTTAGTGGAAACGAGTTGAGCTTAATTCAAATTGCCCTTCCTAGGCCGGTGTGAAATCATTTTTAATATTAAATGTTTTGCGTATCACCTCAGGTGTCAGGTGTCTTGCTTTAATCATGTTAGCGACGGCTTTGTATATTACATCCAAGAATGTCGAAATAATACGTTGCTAATACCTGCTCGAAGTTTGTACCCTGATCAATTTTAAGGAAATTTTCATTCAACGATGAGATATCGTCGGTAGGCTTCTCTTTGTTGTCGTCATCATCAGTAAGTTCGTCATCCTTGTGTAAGGTGGCCCAAGTCAAAATTTTACGCAATATGGCTGAGTTGACATTTCTCAGAGAAACTATGGACCATAGTGCATTCAATAAAGTTAAATAAATAGAAGTGACACCCTCTTTGTTTGTCTTCTGACATCTGCCAAATCTAAAATTTGCCCCCTATTTTTCCCAAAATTATTGTCATTTTAAAAGTAAATATAAAATAAATTAATACGTTACTTACTTACTTAGCTGGCGCTACAACCGATGATCGGTCTTGGCCGCTCCACAAAGCTTCGCCAGTCACTTCTGCTATGCGCGCGCTGGCGCCAGTTGATAAGGCCAAGTGCAGTCAGGTTGCCTTGCACCTGGTCTTTCCAACGGAGATTAGGACGTCCCCTTCTGCGTGATCCTCCACCGTGGTTCGAATAAAACACCCTTCTAGCCGGAGCGCTTTCTTCCATTCGCTCAACATGACCCAGCCAGCGAAGCCGCTGGAGTTTTATACGCTTGACTATGTCAGTGTCGGCGTACAGCTCATACAGCTCATCGTTCCATCTTATTCGATACACGTCGTCCACGCATACTGGACCGTAGATCTTACGGAGTATCTTCCTCTCGAACGCTCCTAACAGTCTCTCATCATTGATGGTCAATGTCCACGTCTCTGCGCCATACATTAGGACGGGACGGATGAGGGACTTATAGAGCGTTATTTTCGTCGGTCGAGAGAGGGCTCTACTTCTCAATTGCCTACTGAGCCCGTAGTAACACCTGTTGGCAAGAGTTAGTCTCCGCTTGATCTCAAGGCTGACATTATTGTTGGTGTTTATGCTGGATCCTAGATAAACGAAATCCTTGACGACTTCAAAAGTGTAGTTGTCAACAGTGACATTTTGTCCAAGACGCCGTGACTCTTTGTTTGTTGACACAAGGTATTTCGTTTTGTCCTCGTTCACCACTAGACCCACACGACGAGACTCCCTTTCCAGGTTGGAGAATGCTGCACTGACTGCTCGAGCGTTTTTGCCAATGATGTCAATGTCATCAGCGTATGCTAGCAGCATGACACTCTTGTATAAGATAGTGCCAGAGATGTCGATGTTCGCAGCTCGAATTATTTTCTCCAGCATTAGGTTAAAGAAGTCGCACGATAGGGAGCCACCTTGTCTGAAACCTCTTTTGGTATCAAATGGTGCGGAGAGGTCTGTCCCAATTTTCACTGCGCTGGTGGTGTTGGTCAGTGTCATTTTGCAAAGACGAATGAGCTTTGCAGGGATACCAAAATCAGACATTGCGGCGTACAAGTGATCCCTAATCGTGCTGTCGAAGGCGGCTTTATAATCGACAAATAGATGATGGGTGTCGATCTGTTTTTCTCGGGTCTTTTCCAGGATTTGGCGAAGTGTGAATATCTGGTCGATGGTGGATTTACCAGGCCTGAAGCCACACTGATAAGGTCCAATCAGTTTGTTGACGATGGGCTTCAGTCTTTCGCACAGTACGCTCGATAGAACCTTATATGCAATATTAAGAAGGCTGATCCCACGGTAGTTGGCGCAGATCGTGGAATCACCCTTCTTATGGATTGGGCAGAGTACGCTGAGATTCCAATCACTTGGCATGCTTTCATCTGACCATATTCTGCATAGAAGCTCATGCATGCGTTTTTTGAGCTCTTCGCCTCCGGTCTTAAACAACTCAGCAGGCAGGCCATCTGCACCTGCAGCCTTATTGTTTTTCAGCCGAGCAATGGCTGTTAAGACCTCCTCATAGTCAGGCGGCGGTACTTCAACGCCGTCAGTGATTGGGGTTTCCGGAGTGGGTTCCGCAGTGGCGGGATTATTGCCGTCTTCGCCATTAAGCAGCTGCGAAAAGTGCTCCCTCCATAATCTCATTATGCCCTGGATATCTGTCACCAGATTTCCATCTTCATCCTTGCAGGAAGAGGCCCCGGTCTTCAAACCAAGAGTCAGGCGTCTTATTCTTTCAAAGAATTTTCGGACCTCGTTCCTGTCCCGCAACATTTCGATATCATTGAACTCGCGTCTTTCTTCATCTCTTTTCTTGCGCCTGAAAAGACGTTTCTCCTCCCTCCTCAACTTTCTGTATCGCTCCTTAGCAGCTCGCGTTGCAACTGACTGCAGGGTGGCTCTGTATACTGCGTTTTTTGCTTCAGTAGCATCGCGACACTCTTGGTCGTACCACATATTTCTCCGTCGACGGTGGTAGCCTAGCACCTCTTCGGCAGCCGTACGCATAGAGTGGGAAATGTGCGTCCACTGTGCGCATATATCATCAAGTTGAGGGGTGTTTTGCGAAAGGAGAAGTGCAAGTTGGTTGGCAAAGACTTTGGCTGTCTGTTGTGATTGCAGCTTTTCGACATCCAGCTTTCTCTTTGTACCTATCCGTACGCGATTTGCTACACATATACGTGTGCAGACCTTGGCTGCAACCAAGTAGTGGTCTGAGTCGATGTTTGCACCACGTATTGTGCGTACGTCTAGTACATTGGAAGCGTGCCTTCCGTCGATCACAACGTGATCAATTTGGTTTCGTGTGTTTTGATCAGGGGACAGCCAAGTGGCCTTATGGATATCCTTATGTTGGAATCTGGTGCTACTAACTGTCATGTTTCGTGCCGCGGCGAAGTCGATCAGTCTCATACCGTTATCGGTGGCTTCGTCGTGGAGACTGAATTTTCCGATCGTCGGACCAAAGAGACTCTCCTTGCCCACCTTGGCATTAAAGTCGCCTAACACGATTTTAACATCGTGGCGGGGGCAATGCTCATAAGCTTTGTCGAGGAGCTCGTAGAAGTCATCTTTGGTCGTTTCATCCTTCTCATCCGTCGGGGCATGGACACAAATTATGCTGATGTTGAAGAATTTTGCCTTGATGCGGATAGTGGCTAGGCGCTCGTTCACCGCCGTGAACCTCGAGACTAGATGACGCAGTCTCTTCCCAACCACAAATCCAACACCAAATTCGTGTCTCGACGCATGACAGCTGTAGTAGATATCACAGGATGCTCTTTTGGAGCAACCCTGTCCCGTCCATCGCATTTCCTGTACAGCGGTGATGTCAGCTCTATATTTTTGGAGGACATCCACCAGCTGGATAGAGGCACCTTCCCTGTAGAGGGTTCGGACATTCCAGGTGCATATCCGTAAATCGTTGTCCTTTGGGCGTTTGCGGGAGTCGTCAACATTAGAGGGGTTCATTATCCGAGGCTTGGTTGGAGGTTTCATTGGAGGGTATTTTAACGTGGTGGGTTCCAAGCCCGACGCACAACCATTCATTCAAGGCCATGGAGAAGCCCGCCGCACACATTAGTTAACTCACTGATGGTAGTCAGATCGCTATCCATGGGACGCCACGAGGAGGCTGTGTGTCGACTTGAAACGTAGAAGCGCAAGGATCGACCATGGACGCACCTGCGACTGTCACGAACTTTACCTTGTGTCCTACGCCCCAGGCCCCCAAAAATTAATACGTTAGAGTCAACAAAACATACGAAAAAATTAAGGGAAATAACTGTTGAGTACATTGGATACGGAGATCTTCATGTTTTCTATTCCTAGTGCAACGCAGCGAGTATGCGCAGTGCCTTTTGTGGCAACTGATTTCAGGGCTCTCGCGGATGGCAAAGGAAGGAAAAATAATTGTCCATATTTATTGAGCGAGCGTATTGTCATAATTGTCAAACCTCAGAAGATCTCCGAATATCTTAGAAGACTTTTTGCTATCTGGCATACTGTATACTGAGCTATGGACGAGCTGTCTCCATCTTCCAGGATAGTCCTACTGGTACCCGAGCTCTTGGCAATTTGGACATCGGCATCAAAGATTTCGTGATCAGATGATTGTAATTTAATGGTTGGCATCTTTACACGACATTTTTTTTCGGTTTACTAAAATCCAATTTTTATCCCAATGAATGCTTTCCGAACGAATTGATGTTTGGTAATAAAAAGTAAATTTAAAACAATTTGTTTCTTGACAATTATATATACTAGTACTTATTTCCACTGGCATTGTGATTCATTTCATTATAAATTTACCTAATATGTTTTTTTTTAATCAGTATTGACTTGTTCAATCTTAGTCTACATAAAATTTACTTACAATTCAAACACACACTCATATTCTCTCTTTTCTGTTTGTTCCAGGACCAGCTCAATGGTTCAAGCAATATCCACAAGCATCTGGCCATAGGCAATCTCCAGTGGACATTACTACTTCAAGTGCCAAAAGAGGAAGAGATCTAAAGGTTTCCGCTTTGAAATGGAAATATAATCCCGAGCATACACTATGCTTAACAAATCCAGGTATGTTTCAAAATAAATAAATAAAATAATGAAACAAATTTATAATTTAAATGTTTTACTTAAGGTTATTGCTGGCGCGTTGATGTTAAAGGAACCGATTCCGAATTAACCGGTGGTCCTTTGGGCGATAATATTTATAAGCTTGAGCAATTCCATTGTCACTGGGGATGTGGCGATACGAAAGGTTCGGAACATACAGTTGATGGTGTCTCCTATGCTGGTGAATTGCATCTGGTACATTGGAATACAACTAAGTATGAGAGTTTCGGTGAAGCTGCTTCTGCTCCAGATGGTTTAGCTGTGTTGGGTGTATTTTTGAAGGTATATAATTATAGGGTATCATAATGTTTTATACTTTCAGCTTTGATATTTTACATATGTAGTAAAAATATATAAACTTTTTATCCAGGCAAGTGAGAATCAAAATGCTGAATTGGAGAAAATCACCAGTCTTCTACCGTTCGTTGTACACAAGGGTGATCGTGTTACTTTGCCCAATGGTTGTGATCCGAGTAAATTTTTACCATCCGTTACAACATATTGGACATATGAAGGGTCCTTGACAACGCCTCCATGCTCAGAATCGGTTACATGGATTGTTTTCAAAACACCAATTAAATGCTCACGTGATCAATTGCATGCTATGCGTAATCTTAATTGTTACGATGTTAAAGAAGAATGCCCACGCAATGAGCTGAACGGAAAAGTTATTAACAATTTCCGTCCACCATTGCCGTTGGGCAATCGTGAGTTACGCGAGATTGGAGAGCATTAAACGTTTTTAGTATTTGCAGTTGCCACTAGGTACTGCATTTCATTGTTGTTATATAATTTGCACACATGTTGTTATTTTTGCACTGAATGACAAGTATTTTAATAAATCATTGCATGATTATTATTATATTACATATAGGTAATAAATGAAAAACCGTGTATTCATTTCATACATTATATGGTAAGTTGGTGGAATAGCTACTATGTAGTTAAATGTTTCGTCATCGATTGGCCTCTTGGTTACTACGGACGGGAGTCCGTTTATAATATGAGTTCAGATGAGTGTATATATATATATGAATATTAATGGATACGATGTTTTTGTACTTTATATGTAGACATCAGTGTTGCCAGATGAAGTTAATCGAATTCCCCAAATCAGATCCATAAATTCACCAATTTCAAAAAAGTTTATAGGTGTATGTAGCTATTTTTGAAATACGCTAATATAAGTTTTACATATAAAACTAAAATTAGAACTAAAAATGAAAGTGAACTGATACAAAGTTTTCTTCCCTTTTGCGCTTTTGCAATTAACTACCTGCAGTTTAAATTTTGAGTTGAAGTAGATATTCGGGAAATCATAATATTAAAATATTAGTATTGCCATTATTTAAATCATTATATTGATGCCAGACTAACACGATAATTAAAAATTACATTATTGCAAGTATTGACAGAAAATATCATTAAAAATTCCTTCAACATTTCCCATCACTCATCTTTCCAAGTATCCAAGGGATATTTTGCCTTAAAATATCAATATTTGTAAATAATGCCATTATTATTGACATTGTGAGGTCCGCTTATAGCGTCTATATATGTAGAACTATATTTTTATATACGTATTGCCAATTTAATTTAATTCAAGTAATAAAATAATAGCTAATAATATATTAATAATAATTTATAAAACAAAGAAAATAGTTATGCTTCAAAGCTACTGTTCACGACGACAACTCTACTCGTACTCCTCGCTACTCTTTACATGTTACCGCGACGACTCCTCTCGGCTTTTGAGTGATGACTCCTATGGCGACTGTAACTTATGTGAAACTTCGGCAACTTTTGACAACTGACTCTCTCTCTGACCGCGACTGCACCTTATGTACGACTTCGGCAACTTTTGACAACTGACTCTCTCTCTGACCGCGACTGCAACTTATGTACGACTTCGACAACTTTTGACAACTGACTCTTTCTCTCTAACTGCTTTACACCACTTTACATATATTAATGACCGTGTAAAGGCGTATGCCATTATTTTTATGCCATTAGATGAAGTTTAGGGCGTTGCACGAGTATTTTTTAGAGTACAGGGTTGATTTTTAATGAAGCGATCTTTTCTTACGACTATAATTTTTTGCGCATTTTTGTGAAAATTTGTTCTTTTTTATATTCATACATATGTCTTTGTTAGGAGCGTTCGAGAGGAAGATACTCCGTAAGATCTACGGTCCAGTATGCGTGGACGACGTGTATCGAATAAGATGGAACGATGAGCTGTATGAGCTGTACGCCGACACTGACATAGTCAAGCGTATAAAACTCCAGCGGCTTCGCTGGCTGGGTCATGTTGAGCGAATGGAAGAAAGCGCTCCGGCTAGAAAGGTGTTTTATTCGAACCACGGTGGAGGATCACGCAGAAGGGGACGTCCTAATCTCCGTTGGAAAAACCAGGTGCAGGGCAACCTGACTGCACTTGGCCTTATCAACTGGCGCCAGCGCGCGCATAGCAGAAGTGACTGGCGAAGCTTTGTGGAGGCGGCCAAGACCGATCATCGGTTGTAGCGCCAGCTAAGTAAGTAAGTATATGTCTTCGAATATGCAACCAATGAATTATTAGGGTGCGAAATCGTTCATGCATTTGATTCGATTGAATCAACGGTGACGTAGTTGGACTGTAGTGCTGGACTGTTAGGCGGAGTGCCCGGGTTCGAATCTCACCCCAGTCAAAAATTTAAAATGGAAAAAATTTAATTTTTCCACACGGCACCACCTCTTGGCAGGCAATGGCAAAACTACAAGAGGAAAAATTTCCTAAGAAAAGCTTTTCACTTCGTTGTTCGGATTCAGCATAAAACTATAGGTCCCTTCAATTCATGTTCGTGCTCGGCCTAGACCGTCCATGTTGTGCTCTTAAAAAAGAAGGATCAACAGTTTAAAACGTATTAAGAAAATTGTGGATAATTTTCATATGGTTTTACGAAAGTTTGGATATCAAAAAAACACACAATTCTTAAGGATTGATCCTGTGGGGTTACTTACTACTCCGCAAATCTACTAGTATTGTTAAATAATATTTTAAATATATTAATTTTAGTGTTAATTTTCAAAAATATAATGAAATTCGAAAAATAATTCTTTATTAATTCGAGATTTTTAACCCTATTATTCGGGTCGAATAAACAAAAACAATAAAGTATAAACGAAGTACAAGAAATTTTAATAGTTGTATTTTTATATACATACTTTTTGTTCTGCTGGAGTTTGCCATGCATTTGCAATTAAATTGAACAACCTTAGTTAAAAAAAAAGAAAAATTCACCTAAGATATCTCGAAAACCAAACCATATAAATTAAAATCGTCGGATTCAGCAGCTGATTTGACATAGGAATTGGATAATGATGTTCAATGTATGGAACAAATTAAAAATTTCAATATACAATATTCAATATTTTGAATATTGTATATTTCACTTTCACAAGTGGCACCTTCAGGGGGAAACCCGACCCTTTACCCCGGTAAATACGCCATTTGTCATATAAAGAGGGTGCCATATATAATGTATCCGCCTTTTTTTTGTGTTGGTACCCACAAATCTAGCAACACTAGTCCGATTATGTCGAATGAACGCATATTTGAAAAGTGGAATTTCAGGTAACAGGCTTTAAGTTTAGACTTAAAATGCTTTATTTCCTAGTAGATCAAAATTGTATGTTTTTTCTTCGGTCGAAGTAGAATGTTGGGGGAACGATCAGGAACTCCTCTTTTTCCGTTTTATTCCATAGCCTTTTGGAGATTAAATCGCTATTCTGTAAAATTCCTTACAATTATTTTCACATTAAATATCTATCATCGAAATGAAACACGCAAGTCTTTTTTATTTAAAAACAAAATAATTTTATTGTGATTGGAAATAGAAATTCTTACAATAATTTTTAAAAATGTGGCCCCTAAGCATTAAAAAAGACTGTCGGTATTTATTAATAATATTTATCAAATTCATAATAATATAATAATTTTATATATGTATTCATTAATAACTTACATACACGTAAGTACAATAGCTTTTTTAGGTATAAAAATATGCCATACGCCTACAGCAATTAATAATTATAACGTTCACATTTAAATATTTTTTAGTTGTATTTAAATTGTTCTTGTTTTCCTCTTTTTGTTCTTTCATAAACTTCTATATAAATGCAAAATATATTTTGAATATAAATTTTAATAATTGCTCATAATGTTTGTTCTTTTTATTTAATTCTTTAACCATAAACATTAAAATATCATTATTATTTGTTGTTATATTTTGTTTAATTTCTTTTATTGAATTACAAGTACCATTAATTAGTGGATGGTGGGTGAATGGGTGAATGGGGGTGTAGGGGTCAAGCGTTCGGAAATTATTGTAAATTGGGCAAGCATGCAAGCACAGGGTGTTTAAGCATTTTTTTTATTGCGAAGCATTTAATCTCTTTATTTTCTTGAAAAAAAAAAATACGAAAAAACCGAGCGATTGTTTTTAGGTGGGCGAGAGAGAGTACGAGTATAAAAAATATATTTGTTACAAAAGCTTGTTGTGTGCGAATATAAATGAACATCATTAACAAAACATCATTTCATTATTGAAGTTTATTTTTGAACTGAATTTCTACATTATTTCTCGTAAACGTTTAAATTGCAAAAATTAGAGTAAATACGTATAAAAGAAATGAAAGAGAAATGTTTAAAAATTTAGTAATATTCAGAACTGGGCATCGTTAATCAAGAAATGAACGCCGCTGTCTTGAAAAGCGTTAAAGTTAATTCCGAAAAAATACGGAAATAACTTAAACAAAAGTATTACGACTACAGAGAACATATGTTTAACTGTAGCCACTGTAAGGGATGGCTGTGTTATATTTGACAAACAAGTTAGTCAACAAGTTCGTTCCTGCTGGAAAAGGCCGCATCTGTCACCAATTCCGTGGATTTTCTCTTAAGCGAAATCGTGTACCACACTTCTAAACGACCGGTTGTTGTTCTTAATTTTATTTGTCTGGATAACAGTAATTAAACAAAATCATCAGCAATCTCGTTATTGGAGCTTGTGCTGCACGAAATATCGGTTTTGTTCATCATCGAGATCATGGCTTCCATGACCGTATGCACCGTAGTTTTACTTTAACTTACCGACCTGGGCAATATTGTACTTTTCTAACCACATTAGCCGAAACTTGGGGTCGAAGCCAGCTGCTAGCAGACATTCCTAGATACCAAATACTTAACGGACTTGAGTTAATAGAAGAAATTTAACGGAAGTTAATCAAACTGTTAATGCTTTTCGAAATTATGGTTTACGACTACAGAGAACAGTTAATCCTTTTTCTTTCTTTCAATGGCTCGACAGCACATGGAGAGTCTAGGCCGAGCTTTTCGCATCCACTAATGTTGTGCGCGTTATATTTGTATATGGATGGCAGAGACTTACAGTTTTATGCCGAATCCGAATGACGAAGTAATGGCAAATTGTAGGTTTGCCATTGCCTGCCAAGAGGTGGTGCCGTGTAAAAAAAGTATTTCTCTGCTTTTGATTATGCCTGTTCCGAGGTTTGAACCCCGGACACTCTGCGTAGCAGGCTAACACACTACCAGCTACGCCACGGCGATCACTCAAAGTTTAACGCCGTTAATTAACGATTTTCTGCCCAGCTCTGTTAGTTAGTACAATATGTATATACCAAAAAAAGTAACTGTAATGTGTAATGTTAATTAAAAATTTTAAAATGGAAAACATAAATATTAATAATTGATGAACACCATGTATAAATCGCAATTGTTGCGCTAGCAAATTCTTACTACTACCAATAATATTATTATATAAGTATATATTTAATAAAAAACTATAACTTTATAAAAAACAAATTAAATTTAAATGACTAGAATTTGTGAACTAATGCTACTACATTAAAAATTTTAAATGGGGAAATTCTAGGTGTCCCCTTTGCATACGCAGTAAGGTTGCTCAGTAAACATAAACATTTTGTTTCAATTTTTTATTTTCTTATTTGTTTCTAATTAATTCCATGCCTTTCCTTGAACACCAAAAAATCTACTATTTTCAACTAATTTTCGAAGTCCTTGTTACTTTTAAAGTTAACTACTTTTCTTAAGTTATTTAAATGAATTTTCCATATGGAAATTTGTTATTTCTATTAATTTGTAACTTTTATTTTATGTTATTAGAATTCCAACAGCGTTGAGCAACCTTTCCTTTTCTGAATGCCATGTATTTTACGTAACTAAACTACACGATGGCGAGAATATTAAAACTTTTAGCTTTTTTTAATTTGAATTGTTTTATTTTTATCCCCTGTATATTTCGGGCTTATGCAAAAAATTTCACATTAATTTTGCTAAATTGACAATTATATTGAATATAAAAGATTTACTTTATTTTGAAATTAATCTAGAATTAAAACTAAAAAAATTAAATTCAAATAATTTTTTTTAAGAAATTCTCAAGGTTGACAACGTTATTTGTCAAATTGAATTGTTTCAATTTTGTACAACGTTTAATTTTTTATAGTAAATTCTTGTATTGTTCACTTGAGTGAAAATCTCATGAACAACCAACTAATTTACAGAAAAAGTGTGCATATCGGATTTGCTCATCATTTTTGATCAATTCTCATTGATTGGTGTAATTCGTGAAGCTTTCCAGCAGGTCCGATTGTCAGTAAAAGGTGGGCAGCATTTGTTGTTTTTGTTTTGCTAACGACCACTCTGTACTCGTTGGCGAAGCACACGACGACAAGATCATCGTGATCATCGTTTTTACCATTCTAAAGCAGAATAGATTAAAAAATAATGATATGATAACTACTGGCTGTTGATCATAGATGTCGTGAGTGGTCTTGTAAAGCACTTCAAATGAAAGAAAGAAGAAGAATAATGTTAAGCATAGAAGAAAAAACGAACGAACAGCTGACTTGTTCACACGCCCTCACTAGTTCATGTTACTGGTTCATATTTCATGTTGCTGGTCAAGCCTTACTTTTATTGACATGCCTTCGGCAGTTATTTTGTTTTCGCATTACAGTAACATGCCAGCGAAGAAAAACAAATTTCTCGTAATCAATTGACGTATAAGGGCCAACTCCAATCCACATGTAGGCACACATGCTTTACTTCCTGTATATTTGTTTTAACCATTTGTTGTTGGGTGTTGTTAATCAAGAAATTAATGCCGTTAACCCGGAAGGCGGTAATCAAAAATTTAATGCCGCTAACGTTAATTCATTAATTATGAAAAAAAATTAACAGAAATTAATTCAACGGATTAAGGAATTTCCACACAGCTCTGGTTATAACTGCAAAAGTTTATGAGCATCAGACGGTTGGTTTGAGTGATATCACAATGGCAACAGTTGACTCCAAGGAGACAAATTTGTTTTTGTTTCCCATTTAAAATGTAAAAACCGAAAGAGAGAGATCGAGACCACAACTTTACTCATAGTTTGGTTGCCATCAGCAATTTCGTATTATCGATGACAATCCAACCGACAGCTGATATACTAGCTAATTTTACAGTTGGCAACTAGTCGCGGAAATGGCCAACTGCTTTTTAACAGTTGTCGACGAGTAAATGCGGCATAATATAAACGAAAGAACACGAGGTAATAAACAAATGCTATTGAATATAATAGTTTTTAATGCATAACTAAATTTTAGGAACATAAAAATTACAATTAAGCGACTATTTAGTGACAAGGACAGCTTCAAGTTTGTCCCCTATATTCAATAAATTCGAATAAGTTCAAGAGACCTTAGGTTTTTGGACCGGCGGCATCTGTTGCCCTTGTGATATCGGTTGTTGCATCTGTGGACGTATACAGTGTTTTCTTTATATTTTAGAATCCATCCAACCAGAACACGTCAGAACAATTAGAAATTTATAGTTGTGTTTAAAAAGTCGAAAAAACATATTCCGGAATCCAAATTATAGTTACAAATCGTTACTAAAGAATTTGCATTTGAAATTCCACACAGAGAGTTAGAAATTCACGAAACATTTGTTGCTTAATGAGTGCAATTCGGTAACTATGACCTTGACTTTGCCACTGAAAAGTTTTTTTCTACAGTTTCTACTACTTTACTTTACAAATCAACAATCTACACTACAAAAATCTCAAAAAGAACAATCCTGAAAAAATACAAAATATCTTACTGTTTGAAATAAAAACACAAAAATATTTTGAACAAAAATTAAATTTTACTTTTGCAAAAAAGACATAACAAAAACAGTTAATATAAAAAAATTAAAAAAAACCAACGTTTTGTTTTGTTTCAGACAAATAGTACATACATAAATACTTTGCATAACTTCTTCATCTACGACATAAGTTTTAACATACTCTTGTTTCTATAGGTTTTTTAGTTTTTGCTTAGTTCATAGTTAAAAAAAATGAAATATATTAAAAAACAAAATAATTCCAGAATAATAACTTTAAAAATATAACGTCATACAAAAAATTGCAATACAATATAACAATAATAGTCACGGAAGTCACGCAACATATTTTTAGGTTACATATAAAAAATATTGAATTTTATAGTTTTTAAAATTAGTAAACTTGTGATTAAAGTTGATTTTCTTGTATTTTTCTAGTGATTTTTTTTTTTTTTTTTTTTTTTTGGAAATTTATTACAAGCGCTGAGTGAGAATAATACATTTTGTTTACTAATTACTTGTTTATTTTTGTTTCAATTATATACTTGTATGTTGTCGTATATATAAAAATAAGATCAGAGAGAAGAAGCTACTGCTATAATAAAGAGCTTCAATACTAATATTTTAATAATAATTTATATTAAAATAGTTGTATAAAAAAAATTTATCATTTAAATACCTTAAAAATCATTAAGAATCATTTTTAAAAAAAATTAAAAATTACTTAAAAACATACACAAACAACAAAATAAAAAAAATATGTGGTAAAAAAAAAATAAAGTAATTTGTAGTAAAGAAAACAAAATTCAAAATTATTGCAAGCACAATTTCAGCGCTTTTCTCTAAAACAGTGACGTTCAAAGTGTACGCGAAAGAGAGTAACGAGCTTTACGCTTACGTATGTACAGCTCGAAGACACTCTTAGCCGCGTGTACAAGTTTTGCGCGTCACTGCTCTAAAAATATAATAAAGTTATGTAGGTATGTAAAAAAAGAAGTAATAGTTGTTTTTCCTTATTTTACTTTTGCTAATTCTAGTTCTACATAAAAAGAACGCATCGGCGTTTTAAAAGTTTGTTTTGTTTTTAAACATCAAAATTGTGGTGGTAAAAATAGTTACAAATATTATTATTAGTATTACTTTATATATATATCAATAAATACTTAACTACGAATACAGTACAAATATATGCATATTATATGTGTCTATTTAGGATGCTTTCCACATGGTAGGTATAAAAAAGTCAACAACAATTTTTTTAATAATTTGTTTTCATATTATAAATTGTAATAAGTTACAATACTACTACACCAAAAGAGAGTGTCATATGTCAAATACAATTGCAGCATACAAAAATATTATTACTCTCATTAATTTTGTTTAGCAAACGAAACAAAGCTAAAAAACACAAAAAAAAAGGAACAAAAGAAAAAAAATTACAAAAAGTACCAGAAATTATATATGTATTTGCAAAAGCGCGAGTTATCAATAGAAAAAACAATATTTTTAACATTTCAATTTTTATGTGTGTGATATTTTTTAATATGTGCGCAAGATGTGAATGACGACGATCGATATTTTTTGTTTAACTTTTAATTGAAAATTAAAACTTTTACTGGTTTCATAAATTTTTCCTCCAACACAACCCTTTTACTTCAAATAAACTTTTCCCGATTTAACTTTTTTCTTCAAATCAAATGTTTGTTAAGTTCTATAATTTTCTTCTTTTGCGTTTGCATTTGAATATGTGTGTTCTTGTTTGTATGTATGTGTGTAAAAGATTTTGACTTTAAAAATTCCCTAAACAAGTCGCATTTTCACAAGTTCAACATTTTCACTTCACTTTTTTTAAATGTATGTATTTATGTTTTTTTTGTTTGTTTTTTTTTTTTTTTGAAGCACAGTCTGAGAAGTATGTGTTTTTATTTTTGTTACAAAAAATAAATAATAGACACATATAAAAAATATTAGAAAAGTTAATAAATGCAAAAAGAAGAACAAAACATTTATAAATGATTTTTTATAATTTTTTAAGTATTTGTTTGAATGTTTAAATGTACAATTGTTTTTCGTTTATAATTGTTAAAAAAAAACAAAAATGCAAAATTGTAAGCGTTTAACAGAAAGTAGCGCTAAGTTACTAAAATATACTATATGCATAAGAATTACGTAATTTTTTTTTTTTGTTTATCTTTTTACTTTTTCCTTAATATAATTTAAAAAAGATTTAATATATAGCAACATTACATATTTATATTTTCATATATTAATATATAGTTATATTAAAATCAGTCAGAGTTGAATATATCTTGTTGTTGTTTTTCTAATTAGAAAAAATTAGCTCATATGATTATTTGGAATACACAAAATACGTTCATATATTTATATAAACTATGTATAGAAATCTTCAGTAAAATTAAGACAGAAAACTAAACTAAACTAAATAAATATTTAAGTGAGAAAAAAAAAATTCATCAATTCTCTGTTTGATAATTGTTTGTTGGTGGACACACACTTATTTAATTATTATTTGTTATGTAAACTTGTAGTACTATTATTTTGCATTTTTTGTATTACTAATAAAAGAATTACATATTTAAATGTGAAGTTCTTACTTACTTAAATTAGTTTTAGATTACAAAAATACGATATTTGTTTTTTATTTTTTTTTTTCGTTTTTCTTGTGAGTGTACAACAATTTGTGTCTATTCTTTCAATATATGTATATACATATGTATATATGCATGTTATGTATGTATATACTTATATAAAAAAATGGGCATTACTATAAGTATATTTTTATATGTAGTCTTACATATAGCAATGCAATAATAATAATTTAATAATTAGTATTGAAAATAAAATAAACATTTTTTCTGTATGCCTTAACACTATAACGACGACAATAAAGAGACGCATACAATGGCGATAATAAACAAATGATATTATGTATATATAAAATGTATCTAGTTATAAATAAAATGTTAATAGAAGAAGAAGCATTTCATCACTTTGTAGTCAAAAGAAAATTTCATATTTCAAAATTTGTATGTGTAATAACCATAGACTCACGATACTTATTTTACGACAGTTCATACCCTTTTTTCGTCTAAGCAGCACTCTCAACAGTTTACAACAAACGGTAAAAAGCTCGGAACGAAATGAAAACGAACAATTTCTATCTAACGAAAGAAAACAAACAGTTTCGCCAAAATCCCGCCTCTACAAGAATCTTATTAAGGAACTTTTCGCATTTTAGTTCTGATCGCGGTAATTTTTATGCTGCTCATGTTTTTAATTTGTTCATGAATAAATTTAATTTCGGAGTAGTTATTATTGGTAATTTTACTTAAACTTAGAAGAATAATTTAAAGAAAACGTTCCGATCGGAATGTTTTTATCTCGTGTTATTGCTTGTTCCGTTTTCATTTCGTTCCGCAGCCTTAGTGCTGTTCCTCCTATGGAGAACTAAGGGAAATACTTTCGAATTTCACAGTGCCTACAATGAATATTTATGTATTATACCGAAAGACTTAATATTACTGCTTTTCGAAATTTCAAACATTCCTTCTATGGAGTAAAATGAAATTCAAAAGTTTTTATAAGAACTTTTACTTGCTTTGGAAGCCAAATTTCCGATTTTTTTTTGTTTTGTATCGAGGTACCGTACCATAAACTACAGTGTTTCATAAGTGCCTCAAAACTTTTGAATTCGCCTAAAATTTCTACATATGTATGTTCATATATTTTAAAATACAAAGTTTTCGATTCGTAAATTTTACAAAGTGTATTGAATATGTTAAGCTGTTAAGTTTGCTACGTGTTGTCATATTTTTTAATTTAAAATCTCAATATTTAAATTGTTGACTTTTTAGTTTTTCATTGTATAAATATAATAATTTATAACTTTGAAATATGAAATTTGCCACCTTTAAATTATAAATGTAATTCATAAACTTCCATTAGCAAGTTTTTCTTTATCAGACGGATATTTTTAATAGGTTAGGTGTATGTATGTATGAATACATATACACATGCTTCAACATGAATTCCATATATACTACTGCATATTAGTTTATATATATACAAAATACGATGTATATACACTGAACTAGGTAAGCGCTTACAGTATATATTCGAATATTATCTTTCCTTCGCTCTATATTAGTGAATATAAAGCTCGAAAACAACATAACCTCAATTCAAATATTTATTATAAAACATTTGTATGCACAAGTGCGTCGAGAAAAAGAAATTTATCGTTTATCATTATCATTTTTGCACGCAAATCTAATTTCTAATAATACTTAAAAATTGTTCTTTTTCATTTGTTTTATTAATTATTAACTTTTATGCACGAACTTCCTACAAAAGCTTCTTGTTTTAATTTAACACTTTCTTTGAATTAATAATGCTTTAGATTTCAATATTTTTTCCAGTTTAACATTGATGATTCCATTACTTTTTTGCATTTTAAATTTTAATGTTTTTTCTAACGAATATCAGTACAAAAAATGTTTTTATTTCTCATTTTAAATAGTACAATTAACAACAATGTCTACTATTTTATTTTATAGTATGTATATACATAAAAATAAAAAAAAAATTATAAAGAAAAAAAGAAAACAAAACTATTTAATATTTTTGTTTGTTTATAAACCATTGACATATTTTGTTCCTCATTATAGATTGAATTTATACTATATGCAGTTTATTAAAAATTTTAAATATTTTTTATTTTTATTCAATTGTATTTCTTGTTTTCATGTAATAACATTTATCAAAAATATAAACTACTTAAAAAGTTTTTTTTTTTTGCTTTTTCATTTCATCATTATTTTTTGTAATTCCTTTTTCATGTTTTTGTGCTTTCTGTAATATATTTTTGTTTTTGGTTTTGTGTCTTTTTATATTCAACTGCAATTTTTCTTGTTTCTACAATTTGCCAACAATAATTTTTTACGCCCAATCAAATTTATATATAATTTAATGTGATTACATCTCAACAAAACAGTTTCAATTTTTTTTATTCATTTTGCATTTTATTTTTGCTTTTTACTTCATAATAATAATAATAATCATATTCATAAATATGTTTTAAAGTAATGCAATATTTCTTATTTATTTTGTAACATTCATAGCCTAAGTGTATCAAGTCAAATTATTGTAGTAGTGGTAGTGATAAATGGTGGTGGTTGGTGTTTGTTGTTGTTGACGGTAATGAAATTTACCTTTTAATTACGTTTTGATAGCCATGTTAGAGTGTAGCGTTAAATTGGAGGTTCGACATTTTTGTCGAGAGAAAAGAGAAAATGCTTTAAAAGCATTAATTAATTGATTTCGGTCTGTTGTGTTGTGAAATCCACTTTTAATTAAATACGAAATTGAAACACAACACATTGTTGTGTTCCGATTTCAATGAACTCCGTCATTGGGTGTTATAAAATGTTTCTTCAATTCCATACTAAAATATCAGAATTTCTGGCAATTCAATCGATTATTGTGACTCTCATTCAATTGTAATTAATCCATATCAAGATATGTTCTATTTTTCCACGAAATTAGTATCGATTTCATATGAGGACACATTTGTTGTTCATTGCTTCACGGTTTCATTGTACAATAAATGTTTGTGTTTAAAATTTTGAAGCATCTGTTTTCCATGTATGTTTGCTGATTTGTGCAATATTTGTTTATCGTTTTTGGTTTTGTGCGTGTTTTTTTAAGTATTTATGGTGTTGGATCAAACTCATGCTGTTATATAGGGAAGCTTTCAGCATAAAACTTTGCAATTGTATCGCTGGTGCTGCTGTACTCTTACTACTTTCATTCATCTTTAACTTTCCAACTGCAATTTTTGAAATTGGGATGCTTTTTTTTCCAGCCAGCACCTTATACCATAGCATAAAAGTTGTTGGATATTATAAAAGTTTTCTTTTGTTTTTAAATGCTTTAAAGAGAGCACAGTTTTGTATGTTACACAGTCTAAGAACTACCTTAATTATTATACATATACAAAAAATATTGTTTAATATGTATTGAAATGTTTTGTTTTAATTATTCGATTAAATGTTATGTAATGGTAGAAAATCAAAACGAAAAATGTATATGGGACACCAGTCATTAAATAAATATTCTCAAATGCAAACACTTCGATGAATTTTTTTTCTTTTAAAAAATCATAAATTTTTTTTTTCAGGTTGTATTTAATATTAATGTTATTATGTAACGATATGCGGAATGCTATTTAGCAACTACTATTTAATTAAATTGTGTAATGTATTTTCTTTTACATAGATAAATAGAATACGCAATTTGTGAACACAACTTAAAAATGCAGCATGAATGGGAGGGAACAGTTTTGGTTAATTTATTTATTTTTTATCGTAATTCACGAATATTGTATGCGTTTTCTTTGCAACTTATGATTTTTGTTTATACTTTATATTAATATTTTACGTTTCACAACAAGTTTAATTTAAAAAAAAAAAAAAAAAAAAAAAAAAAAAAAAAAAAATTACTTTAAAACTCCAAACAGACTACAGAAACAAAAAACATTTGTTTCCTTTTTTTCTTATTCATTTCAACATTTAAAACTACATTTTCACCAATAAAAAAATATCATCTATATATCATTTAAGTTTTTTTTAGTATAAAAAATATACATACATACATATTGTATATTAAAAGTTATTTTTTCTATATATGCAGTTGTTAATGCACAAATGCAATTTTATTCTTTTGCGATATTTTTCTTTATGGCCCGTTCCGATTTACAAAACAATTTCTGCATAACATTTACATATAAAAACAAAAGAGAGTGTGAGAGATTTGTGAAAAAAATGACAAAAAAAAATAAAACAAAAACTAAAAGATCTATAGAAAATTTTAATTAAACTTAACATTTAGTAATCTCAAAAATGTAAACAATAACATTATATGAAAAGCGTGTTTAAAAAGCAATGATAGCAAAACATTTAAATGCAGTTATTGTTATCCTGTTTTGTATTCGTTTTTCTTGTTTTTTTTTTCGACAATAGTTAGTATATCAAAAGTAACATTTCTTTGTTTTTGTTTTTGAAAATACAATTTTTTGCTTACACGGTTATGGTTTTGGAATATGTTTATTGTTGTGTTGGCACACAAATATAATATTCAAGTCAGTAGAGAATAACGTGATGTCTAAAGTTTCTACAAATTGTATAAGTTTACAATTGCTGTTTAATTTAGGGTAATAATCCCAGGAAAAAACATTATATGTACCGAAAGACGACATTTTTCTTTTTAACTTCTTGAAAAATATGAAAAATATATAATCAGCAGGTTTTAAGAATTGAGGTTATAACCGAAAATATGAGCATCCATTGGTAGCATTTTGGAAATGTGGAAACAATTTAAGACCGTTTGGAGTTTGAAATTTGCATGTGCCAGCAGCATACTTCTATTACCATTTTCAAATTTAGTTAATTTTCTATTTAAGTTTTTTCACTTGATAACATTATTCGCCGACTTTGTGGATACGCTTGTCTTATTATAATATTATTATGAACGACCATCGTGCAATCATAGTAATATGAAGTAACAGTAATAATCAATCAATTAATTAATAAACTAATACACTTCCCTACACAATTATGGTAATATTTAATAATTATTATTATTACAAATATTTATTAATAATATTACTATTAAATATTTGAATTTCTTAAACACATTCACATGCATTTGTTTTGTTGTTGTTGCGATAGTTGTAGTAGTAGTTGTAATTATAGTTGGTATTTTTGTTTTTATTTGTTTACATATATAGTATTTATGTATTGAATATATATATGTATGTATGTATGTATATATATGTAAAAGTATGTATCCGTATGTTTAACTAATTAACAATTATTCTTAAAATTCATCAATTTCACATTAATATGTTCTGCATATTTTGCCGTGACATTGCTTTTTATGTTCGCGTATATGCTTAACATCATAATTAATCTTCATAACACTATTTATTACTAAATTATAAAATATAAATAAGTATTTTGTTTTAAATTTTTCTTTTAATTTAATTTTTTACTATAAATAGTTGTAGTAAAATATAAAAAAGAAACAAATGCAATTTTTAAATTCAGTTACGTTTCGTTTTTTTCTTGTTTTATTTAAAGAAAATACAATTGAGATTTAAAAGTCCATTAAGTCTTCGCTGATTGCCAAAAATTTTTTTTTTAATTTTTTTCATTTATATATTTTTTTTTTTTTTTGTATGCAAAGTTTATGTTTTAATTTAAGCAAATTGTAGAAATAAAATCATTTTTTCTATTTTGTTCGTAAAAAGTTAAAAATCAACAATTTATTTTTTCATTTTCTTTTTTTTACCAATATTTTAAAAGACAACAAAAATTTTTATTTCGCTTCGTACAAAATTGGATCAGTTCGTAGTTTTGGTTTTTTGTTTTCTTTTAACAATGTAAAAATAAAAATAAATATGTATTTATATGTAAGTGATAAATATATGATAATTAATGTTCTTTTTCTTGCGAAAAAATAAATGAATTTAATATACATTATTATTATGATTATACAAAAATATACGAAATAAAAAAGCAAACAAAATGTAAAAATAAAACAGAAAAACACGTAAAAATATAACAAACAAAAATAAAATGCAGTACTTCTAGAAAATTAATAATATAAATATTAATAATAACACTAACATACAAAATAAAGAATTTATTTAAAAAAATATATAACTGACAGGTTAACTTTTATAAGAAAAGTGTAAAACACAGAGCCAGTTGACGTGGTCATTAAGGGTGTATAAGAAAAGAGAGTGTATGTATTTGAGAAAGATAGAGTAGCTTTTTGTTTACCTACAGCATAGTGATGTTGTGAGGATTAGTAAATTCGCAGTGTTCCATTTGCTTTGGATGCGGATGCGTAACGAAAGAACAGTAGTTGTGAGACGAGTGAAGTGTACTCGGTGGCGGCGGCGTCTTCGGAGGCGTATACGTGCACCATCATATAATTAAGAGGCGGTAACGTTTAATTCATACCCGGTAAAACTTGTACATATCGATATATGTACAACCGATAATCTTTGCTTGCTAGTACGACGCTGCCATCGTCCATGAGCGCAACATCGAAGCACTGTGCATGTTTCACTTTAGACTCGAGAGCGGATACTAGCTGACCGTCTTGTTTGAAAATTGTCAAATTGAAGTTGTTATGATTGTCAGCAATCAAGATTTCACCCGCCAAATTAATGCCCACACCGATCGGATAGTTGGTGACGCCTTCGCCGCCAATTTGACGCAAGAAGTGTCCTTCGTAGTTAAAGACTTTGACGCAATGTGCCCGGTTGTCACTGATGAAGATTTCTTGGTTGTCATTGACGACCACACCATTGGGAAACTCCAGATGTTTGCTGCAGCCGAACTTATGCAATACGACGCCATTCTGATCGAATATGATGACGCGCATCACTTTGCATTCGACCACGATTATGCGCCCCTTATTATCAACGGTGACGCCACGCGGATGCTGCAAAATGTTGGCGCCAAACTTGCGCACAAATTGACCGTACTGATTGTAGATCTGTATTTGGTGTGTTGGGGAACGTTCGGTGACTATGATGTCACCCGAAGTGCGCACAACTGCGACGCGATTCGGATAGAGAAGTTGCGAGTCTCGCTTGCCACATTCGCCAAATTGGAATTTGAAACGTCCCTCCTTGTCAAAGATCTGTATGCGATGGTTATTGGTATCGGCAACAATGATGTCATTTTGTGCATTCACCGCAACACCGCTGGGCTCGGTGAATTGTCCCTCCATCACACCGAATTCGCCGAATTTGCAGTGATAGATCATTTTTTGTCGCTTTATTTGCGATTTTGGTGGATACTGGGAAACGCAAAGTATCTTTGATGTTAAGTCCATGATGGAATCGGCTGAGGATAAACTGCCATGGGTGATGTTGAGTGCGTTCAAAGAGTTATTGCCTCCGACAGCTCCATTTACAGAATTTACGCTGCTAGCTAGAGAGCTTAGAAGTTGTACGCCCGAGAATGGATCTTGTGTTGAGAAAATATTATCATTTCCGCCATTGCTCCATTTGTCGTAGGCATTGACGGGCACGCCGGGTACAAATGGTGATACGGCATTGTTCTGATAACGCTTGGGCATAAGATCTTCATAGGAATTGCCATTATTTCCACCGCCACCACCGTTGCCCATATGATGATTGTTATTACTACGGACAAGCGATAAGCCATTGTTAACTGTCGCTAGAGAGCCATAGCTGTTTTCAAGCAAATTAGCCGCCAGACCAAGACTACCAACCAATTGTGAACCACCAGTGACACTGCTGCTGCTGCTGTTGGACGAACTTTGGTTGTTCGTTGGTCGTGCAATCGGTGGCTGTGGTTGTTTTTGGACAAAATTGCAATTATTTGATGCGTCTATGGCTGGACGTATATAGCCGAATGTATTGCGTACACCCGCCTGAATCGATTGATAATTGGACATGAACTCCAACTCAAATGGCAGCTGCATATCCTGCATCGCCGATTGCATTTGTAATTCGAGGGTCTTCTTTAGCATTAGCACATCGGACACACTATGCGCTTTCGGTGAACGTTCAATCGCCTCACAAGTTTGTACAGCTTTCTCGATAAGATCATTGGAGCGCTGTAACCAGGCGCTGTTTGAAGCGATCTTGGCATTGAAGAGACTCTCCAACTCTTTGAGCAATTCCTGCTTGCGCTCATCCAGCATCGAACAGAAGAACTGATACGTTTCGCTGACATCGTTGTGTGCCTTTTGGTATTGCATTTTAATCTTGGCAATACTGTTATCTGAATTGTTTACCAGTGGTACGATTTCGCCAACTTTGCAGCGTATGTCGGACAACAACGATTGCACAATAGATTCGGGCGGATTTTGTGGATTAAAAGCTGCAGCAACTGATGCTGGCAGACTGTGCTCCTGAACGTGTTCAATTTCATGGACACCTGATGAATGCTCTGCAACAACGCACTCCTTGCATACTTGTGCGTTGCAAGAGCGACAATTAAATTTCAACAACTCATGCTTGTGACGATGGCAGAACATTTGTGACGAGGCGTTGGAAGAGGGAGCAGAGCGCGTCGGTGGCAGCAAACTTGCAAATATATTACCGCTACCGTTGTGGTGGTGATCATTGTCGTTGCTGAAAACTGCATTAGCAGCTGCAGCTGCTGTGGATGCTGCATGCACGATTTTCGAGAGCTGTGAAAGCGGTTCTTGTTGCTGTTTTTGCAGCTGTTGTTGATGTGAATGATGTGGATGTTGTTGCTGCTGCTGTAGTGGTTGTTGCTGCTGTCGCTGTTGCTGCTGTAGCATCATGGTCAAACCGGAATATTTAAAGTCAGCCGAAGCTGGATTGTGGGACGCAGCTACTAATGCTGGCGAAATCTGGGACGCGCCGTTACCACCAGCCGCTCCAATATTCGATTCGTATCCTTTGATATAACAAATGTTATGCCCGCTGAAGCAATGCATGAAATGATGTGCTGTTACACAATTGGAGCATAAAAAACTGATGCAATCAAAGCACTTGGCCACTGCATCCGATTGCTTACTTTTGCAAGCGGTACAGCGAGGCGCTGCACCTGTATCATTAGCTGTCGAAACGTTAATAAGGTTGTTGCTAGAGTTTGACAGTAGACCGCCGCATGGGCTTCCTTTGCGACTCCCGCCGCCGACACCACTGCCTCCACTACTTCCACCGTTGTTGAGATTACTACCAATGACACCGGGAGATGTACCACTACTGGTGGCGCCGTTATTACTGCTACCAGCGCTACTTGTGCTACCACAGCCGCTTAAGCCGCTGCTTGACGATGTAGAGGATGCCGAAGAAGACGACACTGACGCCGATATGGGATGGTGCTGTTTGTTAGTGCTACTGGCGCTTATGAATTCGTCGCAGATGGCAGAGTCGCTAACAGGCGGCGAAGAGCCGCTAAGTGTAAGTGGAGAGTCGGATAAATAGCCGTTGTGCTCACCATATGATTCAATTGAATTTGTGCCGCCGCGGATGGAATCCAGTGAGGGTGTGGGGGAAGTGGCCATCTTAGCAAGCTTGCTAAAGGACCACAAATATTTCTAAAATGCAACATCACAGTAAATTAGTAACTATAAAAATAACGATAATTAGAAAACTTTGACCAGCTTATCTTACCTTCAATTCTTTTTCAATTATTATTTTTCTTTGCTTGTTTGCCAAATAAATTATGTTTTGTCGCTCAATTGTAAGTTTTGTTTTACTTTTGTTTTCTAGTGTATAGTTTCAGGCGCTGATGTCAATGCTTTTCATTGCTAAATCACACACACATTCAATTGTAATTGTATTTCTGCAAGACAAAAGCGAACGTCAAGAATTCAATTAGTTATACATAAAATTTGTAATAAATGCAATTATTAATTATTATATTCCAATGCAATTAGGTACAATTTCTTGAACTATTTTCCCGGGATATTTCACCAGCACAATAATTTATATTTTGTATTGAAATCCTGCTACAGCACTGCCCCCTTGCAAAACTAACTATGCGCATTATGCAGCGACCCGGGTAAAGCTGAAAAGCCGAACTGAAAAATCCCTGTACCACTTTTGCTGTCTATTTTATCGACAATGCTTTTGCTGCTGTTGCTTGCTGCTAGCGCTGCAGGAATCCTGAATGCACCAATAACAAAAACTCAAAAACGACAAAAATCAACAATAAAGTAAATCGCACGCACAGTCGACAAAGCAAAGCAGAGCAGACTCTAAATTGCGACTCTTCTTCTTTTTCAACTTTTTGCTTTTATCGTCGCGCATTTCAGGGAAAATCAATAAATTTTCCCAATTTCCTATATGCAACCGCCGTTACCACCACCACCACCACCACAAGCACACCCATTCCCATTTTTTCTCAACGGAGCGCGCTATACAAATGATGTCTTAAACTGTATGAATGTAGTCCCTCGTATGTATCCATCCCTACCCTCTCTCTCACTCTCTTTTCCAAACAGAATTTAAACGCCAATGCTCTCAACTAGCATAAAAGCCGAACTGTTGAATGTCGAAGCAGAAAACTACACACAAACACACCTACACATTAGTGAGGACAAGCGAACCCCAATCCCAACCCTACATACAAAAGCACCCTCCATTTATTTATAGAAAATTCTCTTTATCTTACATATGTCGCCCTCCACTCTATCACTTCTACTGCTGCTTTGCACTGCTGTATTATATCTATGTATTATTTCATTGCTGAACGACGACGCTACAGGTTGCGCAGATTCATTCCGCGCAGCACTATCCGACAAAATGGCATGGCGACGCCTTGCCCATCATGCTGCACTAGTTACATTTCCTTACTACACACTTTCTTCCTGTTTCAGGCAGTGCAGCAATGACAACAACACAAACAGCTACAGTAGCTAGCAGCAACGCTAGCAATGCATTTCTCTGTGTATTTAATGGTATCCATCGAAACAAACATAAAAAGAAGTATAATTTTGGGGATAGGTTTCCACGCTTTTGCTTAGCTCAGTATGAATAGAAATCAATGTTTATTTTTGTCTATTCTCTTCTCTTGCCGTTTAATTGCTGCAAAACGAAAAACTGTTTGTCTTCCTTGTGTATTTTGTCGTTTACAAGATATTTTACCATTTTCTCGTTGTTTCGAGAGAGAAAAATTACATAGAAATAATTGGCATGATAATTTTTATGCTAAATGTTGATTGAGAGTAATTTAGTCAAATAGTGTTCAGATAGTGTTATTGCGGTGATGAGTTGAGGAAAAGGAAGAACATCACCCTACTGGAATCAGATCCTTACAACTTAGCTGCCGAGGCTATAAATGAGCAGCTCAAACTATATTAAAACAAACTAAAAATAATAATGGATATCCTTTCAGAAGACTGCAAAGGACTAGAGCCGCAGTTCTTACATTATTTATATATTTGTCACGAATAAAGCGAACCTACAGTTCCATGCCGAGTCTGAACGGCGAATTGAAAAGATTTTTAGGCAATTTATACACTTGAAAGTTTACGATTGCCAGCCAAGAGGTGGCGCTTCACCAGACCATAGCACCACTTAAAAGTCACTGTAACAACGAGCGCATGAGACTCTAGCGACAAACAATATTAAAATTTGTATAAATCGATTAATTTTGATAAATTTACAAATTCACTGAACTCTTATTTTTATAGTTAGGTGGTAAATATTTGGATTAACATATTTAATGAAGGGAATTTATATAGAAGTAGAAATAAAAAAAATGTCATAACAATTAGGCATGAATAAAAATTTTATAAAAATAAATTCACTAACGTTCACACACAATAGATACACAACAAACAACACACACACAACACTACAGTTTAGTTCATGCGGTTCAACCCGAGTTCAAATTTTGCGCGCTACCAAAGACAAAAAAAATAAAATAATAACAACAGCAATATAGGAACGACGCCAACCAGTATACCATACACATTGAACGTATGTGCTTGTAGTAATTGCAAAACATACAACTACATACGAACGCTTGAGTAAAATTCTCGAATGAAACAAAAATTTTCATATTCTTTTCATGTATTTTTCTAAACAATGTTGCCACCCATGTTGCTGCGATAGGTTGTGTGTTGGTTTGCAAAAATCCCAATCATCAAATTACGTTAGCTGTTATATGGATACAATCTAGCTGTATATAGTCTCAAAGAATTTTTAAGTGAAATTGCAATCATTTTTTCCGATTTATTTTATGCTCCACTAAGGAAATGAGAGGTTCGTGCTAATTTTAGATCTAACAAAATAACTACATTGCAATCTGTGAGTGGTACATATATGTACATAAGTACATATGTACACATATATTTCATTAGCCGTAAAGCATATAAGCGATTTTCAAGATAAATAATTTAAACTTTTTCATTTCAATATTTTATTTATGGGAAGGCAGTAGTGTTTTACAATGTTTTCCTTTCTACAGCAAATATACTAGACCAAACTAACCTGAAAAATCTACCAAAACTGTTTTTGATAACAAACAAAACATAATTTTTTTTTAATATATGTATATGCATGTTTATTGGTAAGTACATACATATAATTCAGCAGCTAGTAATTGTTTCCTGTTTGTTTTGCAACACCACTATAATGGTAAATTAGAAATTTTAGATTCAAATCGTGGTTGCCAAATTCAATTCTCGATTTAGTTTGCTGCAGCAGCTCAAGATAAAATGTTAGACTTTATTTTAAGTTTCAGGCTTTAAATTTCAGAATTTTAGAAAATTTGTCAGTTTTTACGTTTGGCTATTCAACCTAGTTGTGAGGCAACCAAACCGCTTTTTGGCATTAAGGAATATCAGTCATTTTAGTTGCCTTTTCAATGGTGTTGCCATGTTAAAATATTGACGATATGACAGAAAACATCAACAGCTATGGACAAAATGTAAACATTTTTTGAATGGAAATTTATTTATTTATTTATCAACCAAGTTTGGTAGAACTCTCTACCAAAACGGCAACACTGGTACTGGTACCGACTGCTCTTTCTCTTTTTTCTTCTTCCTTCTATACGTCTTCTACACTCTTCTATATGAGAACATTTTATATTTGAGTTGAATAAATAAATTTCGTTGTAGACGAAGAAAGAAATAAAACAAAAAACAGATTATACAAACAACAACAAAATTATTTCCATTTTTAAGAATTGTGAGACCATAGAATGTTGAAAAGAAAAAGAAGAACAAGAAATACTTCGTTACCATCAAAAACAACAAAAAGGTGCAAACAACGCAATAGCAAAAGAATGAAATACGAATAAGAAAATAACAAAAACACAACCACAAAAAGAACTCCGACACGACAGCAATACTCAAATATATACAACAACGGAGGGACGGACGAGTGGATGGAGGGACGGACGAGTGGATGGACGGAGGAACGACTACGACGAAGTATGCACGAATAATTAATATACGAATGTGTCTGCTTGTGTGCGGAGTTCAATGGAATAGCAAGTCAAGAAACTAACCAAAAAATACCAACGACGAACGGCAAAACAACTAAACAACGAAAGAACAAAGGAAACGATTACTCGATGTTGACTTCGTTGCTGACGCTGTCTGTTAGCAAAAACAAGAACATAACGACGCTGACATGGTAGAAGGTACTAGCTATGGTAACAGAGAAGGTGGCAGCAGCACAAGCAACAGTGCGACATCAGCAAAAGAAAACAAATACACAACAGCAAAGCCAACAACTTTTGAACCAACCAAGAGGGTGTTGCAACTTACATATTCGAGTGATATTACTACTCATAGAGTGATAATGCCATGTCACATTGAGAACAAAAAGCAACCACATACATACATCACATCACAAGAGATACACAATAAAAAGAAAAATTGCTGCGTTGCAGAGCTGTGGCTGCATTAGAAAATATATAAAAGAGTATGTATTTACATTTGAGTAAATAGAAAGAATGAACTAGTATTGAAAATAGCTGCATACATATTGGCAAGCAAAAAATAAATATTTTCTGCCTATTCTGCAACCTGGAAGGAAAATTGGCATGGGGGTGGTGGTGAATTTATAAACCAGCAAATCCAAAGCGCTCGTGTCAGAATCTTATCAAATGCGACTGTCACAATTTTCAAAAAACAAAAATCTAAAGAATTTCTCTCTTTCATAATTAGAAGAATTAGAATATAGAATTACATTATTTTTAAATATGAATAGTTTAAACCATGGGCAGGGTAGTCGAGTGCTCTCTCGTCTATCTACCGCGAACATCCCTGTCAAATGCAAAGAAAATCTCTGCCCGACGTGATAATCAATAGGAAAGCGACCTTGAGGAGGACGGGGATCAGTAGCATTGAAATTAAATTATTGTTTCTATTATAAGCATTTCCAGTGAGCCAAGTACATGCCACGCCCATTTAAATATCTTTATGAGCATCAAAAATTAAATTACTTACTTTTAATGGCACAACAGCCCATGGAGGGCCTAGGCCGAGCTTTTTGCACCCACTCATGTTGTGCGTGTTATATTTGTACATGAATGGAAGGGACCTACAGTTTAATGCCGAATCCGAACGGCGAAGTGAAAAGCTTTTCATAGCAATATGAAATAGCAATCAAACCTCTTTACGTGAAATAAAATAGTTTCCTTTCGAAAACTCTATGGCCATGTTTACATACTTCATGGCTAAATAAGGTGATGTAAGTACCGCAATTAACGTATATTAATATTCTGTTACGGTAAAGGGAAATGAAGAAAAATGGAACCAAGCTTTGAGATTCCAGTGCAATAAGAATGCAAAAAGAGAGCTACCATATGATTGGGACATCTTTATAACCCGCCACAGGATACTTCTTTTGATTGATTGACACTTATTTTACAAAGTTTAGGTTAGAAGTGGTGGCGAACGCTTCACATCGACCTTAAACGTCCACAGTGTTACCACAACTGTCAGAGCCAGAATGAACTATGAACTATGTTTTAACTAAAAATTTAGCCAAGTTTTAAATTTTTAAGTTTTATTCTCCTAAAACAATCTTACAAAGTTGGCAATGACAATCTAATGTAATGCACTAATTAAAAATCAATCACTTAAATTCTTTTACAAAACATTTCAAAGCTGTTGTAAAATATTGATATGGGTATACCTAATCTTTCGATAAAAAATTTCCCAACTTTTGTTTGCAGTAGTTCAAAGTATTAATTAATGGAAGCTTCTGTAGAAATAACTACAGTTTTTTTTGGAAAAAATGTTTGCCAGTTGTTTCCTAACAACACTTATAGAAAAACAAGTTTATTATTTCTATTCATTCTGCTTCTTCTCAATATTTTTGGTATTAAGCATGAAACAAATTATTAAGTTAAAAAAAAATAAAACTAATTATTTGTAAATAATTTGCAACCTCGAAAAAATCAGAAACGAATTTATTTGTTAAAATATTTATTTAATGCATAGAGTACGTTTGAAAATTATTAATAAAACAACTAAAACATATGAGTAGTATAAAAGTCATAATATTATTAAAAAATTAAATATACATATATACATACTACTATTCTTCCGCATTAGACAACTGACTACTGGAGAGTCAAGAGCCGGAGCAAAAGCAATACATTAAAAAGCGCGTCTAAATAAACATAGAATAACATAACAACAGCAACCACAACATCAATATATATGTATGTATATACTATATGTTATTATTACTATTATATTATTTTGTTGTTGTTGTAGACTGGTTAACAACAACAACCACCTATTCTAAACAAGTTGATGAACTCTTATTCGAATAAAAAATATATATGTATGTATATGAAAAAAAAAAAATATATTTTTAACGTTTCCAAAGAGACTCACGCGCGTTCTCTTCGCTCTGTGAATCGTGAGCAATACGTTAAGATACATACGTACATACATACACTACTCGTATACAATAAATGAATAAACGAGTAAGAATTTTATGAACGTACAGCCACACGATGGCGAATGCGAAGCACTTAAACCCGCATTGACTGACCTCCGACAATCCCCTACTATCTATCACATACACACACACACACACACACACACCAAAGATGGCGAAAGAAATTATAACGAACCCTCTGCACATAATGGCGACTGATCACATATCAGAGGATAATGTCTTTTGATGAAATTAGTGCAATTTCTTGATAAGTCAATAATGATAAACAAGATACTAAGAATTGATTAATGCAGAACTAAACTGGTCTTAGATTAGATTAAATCATTTTTCGTCCTGGAGAAATTGAATGCAATTTTAAACAAAAATATTTCTGAGTAGTCCAGGAATAAGACTCCGCCCAACTAACTGGGGGTTGTTATTAATGAATAGTCTACAAAATATGTATCTGAAATATATATTACAATAATACAAATTTCTAGCGATAGTTAAATCATAGTGGTCGCTGTGGCGTAGTGGGTAGTGTGTTGGCCTGCTATGCAGTGTCCGCCGGGGTCCAAATCTCGGAACAAGCAAAATCAAAAAGTAGATAAAACTCTTTTTATACGCGACCACACCTCTGGGCAGGCAATGGCAAACCTACAAGAGTACAAATTTGCCTATGAAAAGCTTAACATGAGTGAATGCGAAGAGCTGGAAATACGCTCTCCATGCATGAAGAATATGAACAAACCAGCCACAACAACCAATTCTTTCATGAGTGCAAAACCATTTTAAAGAAATTATTATTGTATTACTAAGATATTCTAACAGCCCTGGGAAAATCAAAGAGCCTACTCTAGACAGAAGGCTATAATCTCAAAAGACTTAAATTCTAAATTAACTTATGTATGAAAATATGTATGCAAGAACTACAGACGTTTGTAGGTACAATACTATTACAAATCTTTAAAGAATAAATGATTTATCACATTAAAGAATTTCCCGAAAACAACAAACATATAAACTGGAGACAAGAGAAGACCAGTTCATTAAATTAAGAAAATGTTGAGAATAAACCACAAACTTCTTATCCCTGACAGTGATCGTGGTGTGTGTTTGCAGCGTCTAGAAAATAAATACTCGTACGATGCTCAACCAAAACTCAAAGAAAGAAACAGTCAATTCCAGCATATATTTATAATAGTCTATAATGAGCTTGCCATAAAAAGTTGTGCTGCCAACGGCAGAATTGTTTCATAAAAAAATGTGAAAAACAAAAAATAAAACACAAAACAAACAACATAAAGAAAGAAAAAATTAAAAGCTCTGTTCAACGATCGCGCTGGAATAGATCTTGTTCAATGGTGGTGGTGGCGGCAGCAGCGGCAGTGGTGGCGATGTTTTACTAAACCTGTCCCGACAGTAAAAGAATATAATTATGTGAGCATATACTCGCATCTACATTTCTGTGTTCGTAGTGTGTGCGTGTTGTATGAGAGTGTATGTGTGTTTATGCCTCCTCCTTTCTCTGTGTTTGTTTTCAACAAGGGCCTTAAACTCTGTAAAGTCAAGGTCAGTGATTTTTTGATTTGTTTTACACATTCAGTTCAACTCTTTGCAATTCTTTTTTTTTTGCTAATGGATCACGTCTTTTCCATTATAGATGTTGTCGCCTTTTCCGTAGTTGCCGACGACATCACGACAACAACGTCGTCTTGGTGGGACATACCAGGAAACAAAGGGTATATGATTTCAGTCAGATACAATTCAGAGCATAAAAATACAATACCTTGTTGAATTTATGTTTAAATGATCTTAATAAAAAAATCAAACACATTCGTAGTGCATAAGCACATACAGTCAAGAGCAGAAGTGAGCATTGTTGACTGGTTCTTTTATGATTATAAAGAAATTTAATATTTCATTTATTCCTTTTTGTCTTTTAAAACTTACCGATTTATAACTTAACATGGGTTTTAAGTTTCGTAATAATCCGAAAACGTTTTTGAATTATAAGATTATTTCTGCTATGGTACCTATATGTCTGAAATTTTTACCTAATGGCCGGCATCCCAACTACTGCTTCTAAGCATCCGGATCTATATACATAAGTATGTCCGATATCCGGATATTCGAGACAGATCCGCGCTGTCCAAGGCAGACAATTTGAAACAAATTTTATTTTATAAAATACATACGTATTTGATTCGATATGTACGAGTTCCAGTTCGGAAATATTCTGATATTGGACTTTCCGGACAATAGCTGCGTTTTATTGGCCAATGACAACTAGTTATGTGTTACTATTTGCGATAATTGTATGAGAAAGCAGCAACAAAAACCGCAAAGATAACACGTATAATTATAGCTGCCATAGCTATTATATTTCATAACATCTCTGGTTTGCACAAAAACCCTACCGTGAACTGACGATAACGACAAAAAAGGAACAGTTTGGTACATAGGACAATGTCGAACAGCGAAAAAAACATTTAAATAAACAAATTTTATTTTCCATTTAATAACAAAATATGCACAAAATCTCAAATATAAATTAAGAGATCAGCTGTCATTAGAGATGTGCTAATTCTATTTATTTCCAACAGCTTGTCGATAATTTTTTTAAATAAAAGGCATTCTATAATTTAATAGTTGTTAAAATTGTTAAACTATTTTACTCAATAAAATATTTGCCATTATTTGTTCCTCATTGTTAAATATTCTTATGAAGAGTAAAAACCAAAAGCAATTTTGAGTATTATGACTGGCAATTATTTCTATTGATATCGATATTTCTTAAAAAGTTGCACCTCCATCTCCATTGTAAATAACAATACATGGAAGAAGGGACAAATCTGGTCGTTTTATTGGGACAAGATGGCCAATAAATAGGCAGCTAACATTTAAAGCTTAAAATCAGGTTGGCCGCCATGGCGTCACTGCTATAAGGCTGGATTTCCAGGATTCAAAAATTGGCATAGTCGAAAAGTGAAAAATATAAATAACATGAATGAATGGGAAAAAATCGATTTAGGCCCTTAAACGGTTTTTGTGACATATTAAATAATAGTAATCCAAGCCGCGAAATGTTAACTAGCGCTCAAGGGAATTATCGTTTAAAAATTGAGAACAAAATTTGATATTTTATCATTTCTAAAAAAAAACGAGACATTTCTAACTTCTAAACAATTCCTTAAAAAAAAAAATAAAATTCCAAATGTCAGATGGGTAGCTTATGCTAGGCACGGCAGTATATGTATTATTTTTCGTTAGCGTTTTTCGTTACCGGTATAATATTACCGATATCAATACGTAATTCGTTACCGATATTCGTTTTAATTCCTGACCTTTTCGGTTAGCTAAATCAAATATCGAAATCAAATCGAAGCCAAAAATGTAACTAATCTTGTAGGGTGCTAATCCCCCAAAAATAACAAAGCAGATTTCTTCAATTGGAAACAGAAAATCAATGATGTTGGCATATCGTAGTTTGTACGTACAAAATTCGGCATTTTTACAAGCGAAAAAAATAATGTTTTTGTATGAAACTTCATTGTTTATGAAGTGAATATTGTTGACAGAACTAAATGCGAAGTTTAGTTTTACCTAGCGACACAGAGATGTCATTTTTTGTTTCATACTTGTACACCTGGTACATACATAAGACATGTAAAGAGATTTCTTAGTGGAGTGTTTTCAAATATTGTGAAATCATTCTTTAAGTTTCTCTTTCTTTTTACGTTCTACTTAATTAATATTAAAGTTCAATAACTTTTTTATTCATAAAACTTAAGTCTCAAATTATAAAATATTGGTTTTATTTTTTGTTACACCCCAATAATTACATTATGAAATACTTTTTACTTATTTCACTTTAGCAATAACAATATCAATACAAATTTTTTAAAGTAATCACAGGAAATGTCTAGCACAACGTGCGAGAAAGAAATGTGAGTAAAAACACACAAGAATATTTCGATTTCCTAATTTAAACTTAAGCAAAAAAAAAAAAAAAAACAAACATTGTATAAACTTAGTTTAGGTACTTGGACAAGCTCAAAGTGAAAGAATTGAAATTTTTTCCACTGACTTAACTAATAACACACAACAAAAGTCAATGCACTCCAAAATTTCATGGTCTTGAATTAAACAATATATTATATATGCTGAGTTTGGCTTAATGTCAATAACACCAACCAAGCTAACCAACCAACCAACCAACATCACTTTTGACCGCTTTCAATACTAAGAGACTGTGGCAACAAAATTGTTTGCGGAAAATGCTAAAAAGACTGACTGAAACATAAAATGTATATAAAAACGAAGGAGAATCAACAAAAAGACGACAAGAATGCAGAGAAAAAGAATTAAAGCAAGAACAAGTTCATCGGGGTAAGAAAACAATTAAGGTGAAAATGGTGGTAGGTATTTTTACCCTCCAAAAGATACTACACGAGCATACAACCGACTCGCCTGCTTCTCGTCTTTTTACCCATGCAAAACGAATTGGTGGTAAACTACCAACAACTGTCTAACTGCCTAGCAAAAGAAACAATAACCTGTATGTGAAATTAACAATTTTTTCATAAACGTGCGAGTATTAAACTATAAATTTACTTATGCGTACAGCAAATAGAGAGGCCAAGGTTTGCAAGATAATTCAGATGGTACGCATGATTATGATGGTGAGTTATATACTTGCAGAAGAAAATAATCTAGTAAAGACTACCATCTTAAAATCGCTGCGGTTAGTTGTTCTTCAAAAATTATCTTATTAGTTATAATGTGAAATACTGACATAGAGCCAGCGTATTTATTTTAATTTCTCGAAGAATATAGGCCCCAGATAATAGATTTACTGTTTGTAATAGTCAGTTGCCGAAGGAACCCCACAACCCCACTGCTGGTAGGAGAAAAAGGTTATTACCAACAAGAAACCTCGACCAAGAGCAACCCTGCCATGATTATATAGATTAAAATTATAGAAGAAAGCTCCGCTATTGAAAGGATTGAAATATATTATTATATGCCACAACAGGATAAGATACTTAGTATAAGCTCCATTACTTCTACGGACATTAAAAAGTCTATGGATGGGATTTTTTTCACAATCGTGATAACTATCATTTGAATATTAAAACTTATTAATACTTTTCGAAAGTATTTCAACTTTACTCAATAAAAGCTGCGTTTTATTGGCCTCTCGCTTCTTCTTATATTTATGAACTCATGTAACTAGCAGCAATGATAGTATGAGAAACAACAACAAAAGCTGAAGAGATAACACGAATATTTATAGCTAGCATGTTGATTAAATTCCCTGATTTCGATAAAAACATTACAGTGAGCTCTTAATAACGAAAAAAGAACCAGTGTGAGAAAAAACTAAAAGGATATGTGTTAGAAGGTCCACCGAAGAAGAGTAAGCTAAATGCGAAAGAACGAGTTCACATGTAGGTGTAATAAATAAGAGAAATTGTTATTATTAACTACTTGGTGAATAAAACGCAGCTAATAATGAACTTCCGTTGTTCAACAATGTTCTATTACTCCTTATAAAGCCCCTGATATTCTAAACCATGTAAGCAAGATATTTATAGTGATGATTCGCAACAAACTTGTTTCATCAATTCCATCTTCTTTCATTCCTTTCTCTTGTTCCTTGCTGACCAAAGTAAGTAACACATAATTTTTTATTTTTCTCTTACTTATATGCTACGAAAAACACTCCACATGAAGTAATTAAATTTTTTACAAAACAGAAAAAATATAATATAAGAAAAAAAAAAAAAAACTTTAGTTAAAAACCAACCATTGAACCACGTTTTAACCATTTTATTAAAAAACTTTGAATCTTTGGACAAAATCATTTTAATACTTCTATGCCCACATGAAACCATCAGAACGAACATTGACCTTCATCAAGTTAAAAAAAAAAAAAAAAAAAAAAAAACTTTTTGAAGAAGCTAAAATGCAAAGCGTTTTCATTATGTTGTTGCTGATATTTCTGATTGTGAGCGTCATTAAAATACATACTCACACCAACATTCGATATATACTTACAAACAAAAATTAGTATTATGCGAATATACTTTGCGTTCTGCGCGCTTTGAGTTGAGCTGAGCTCAGCCGAACCGAGTTCCAAAATCATGCATTACGATATAACTGCGATGACAACCACAAATTCTCGGATCTTTTGAATTCAGCGCTTGTTTCATTGTTTTTATGGCCATTTTCCTATGCTTATGATTTAATACCTACAACTTTATACACGAGTATGTACATAATATTATATACATACATATGTATGTACCTATACATATACTTACGTACATTCTCCTATGTATAAGATCGAGTACATTCACATCTCTCCCATGGAAGGTCTGTTAGCTTTTTTTCTCTTTTTGTTGTTTTATGTATTTCTTTTTTTTTTGGTTGAATCATACATTCAAAGAACAAAACACGAGTTCTGACTGCCGTAGTAATAATACCAGCACTAACAACAACAAAACTCAAATATCAGCAAAACGTGTTTATGTCCAACAAACGATTTTCGTCGACGAAGAATTGTGAAATCATTTCTATTTACAAATGTCAATTTCAATTCTATTGTTTCAATTTAATGAATTTAAACAATAATAAAATGTATTTCTTTGTGGTTACTTCTTCTTCTTAACCACAAATAACAAAAATTAGAAAGAAAAAAAGATTTTGGTTATCTTGATTGGTATCTGATAAAAAAAAAAAAAAAACAGTACATAGTAAGAAAGTTAAAAGATGTATAGATTGTTGCACAATGATGAATCCTTGCCAAGGGCCTAGACCGAGATTCTCCTATCCATTCATGTTGTGCGGGTTATATTGGTACACCTACGGTTTAATGGTGAACTCGTACTTAGTATCAAATCGATACTAGTACTCAGTATTCAGTAGATACTTGCATTCGGTATCGAATCGATACTTATTTCCAAGCTATGAACAGTCAGTTTAATACATTGAACCTAAATATACTATATACGACATAGTATTTTAACTAGTAGTGTTTGTCAAGCACCTAGAAATTCGCGCCTCAATATGTGACCATATATCACATTTGTTCGCTCTTTTGACGATTGTGTCGCTTCTATGGATGCTGATGATTGTTCAGCAGAGAAAATGTTTTATATGGTATGTGCCTGAGAAACTTTATCAAACCTGAGAAACTTTATCAAATGGCTTCAAAAAGCGGGTCTTAAAAATTAAGCTGGGAGTTCACTATGCCCCCAGATGTTTGATCTTGGTGGAATTGGATCAGAGCAGTAACGTGTTTCACAAAAACGAATTTAAAAACTTAGCTGTTGGGTAAAAGTGAAAAAGTGTTGCAAAATTTACATTTTTTTTTTGGGTAATGAAGTGAATTAGTTCTGAAAGAAATATTAAAAATAAATTAATTTACATATATCGCTACTTCTATGCTTTTAACACGTGTCTCCATTTTGGACGAAATCATTTTTTTTTTTGGTCATGTTTTTTATAATCATCTAAGTATCCAGATAGAAATAATTCCTTGCATGACCCCATGACCCCATTACAACCATGGCAACAACCAAACTACTCTTTGGCAATAGGGAACATCAGTAATATTAGTTGCCATTTCAATGGTGTTGCCATGTTAAAATATCGTCTATCTGCCAGAAAGAAAAAAAACTGCTGGTGCGAAAAAAAATATAAAAAATTCATACTTAAATAAATTTTTGTACGGAAAAGTGAACATTAGCTACTATTTGTTTTTTACTGTGTATAAGGAAAATAATCCGTTATGAATCCAAGCCTTTGAAACTGCAAACGCACAAAGGGAATATTATTGAAAATATGAAAAGGTCATTTATTATATAATTTTTGCAGTTTTATCAGTAATAAATCAACCAAATAATAAATAAATGGTTGAAGAAAGAAGCCAAGCGAAATTCGGAAAAATAATTTTCCAAATTAAAAAGCAAATCAAAGAAGCATTTGTTTGCCTAATTTCTATAACTTAGTACATGAGCTTGACAAGTCACTGAAAGTGTCGCATTGTTGTAATTTTTTTTTAACCTTATGTTTTTTCCATTTTTCGCTTATAAAGGGGTTTTCGTTAGGGACCAACAATTTTGTATTTAAATAAATCACAGAATAATTGAGATATTGGGCTGAAATTTATTCCATTTAAGTATTAATTCGATATTGCTTATATGACTACCGCGAGCACGTTTGCAGCGATCGATTCTTTATAGCCAATTTTCCACCACTCAGCCAATTTTCCACCACACATAACGGCCGGAATTGGCGGCTAATTGGCGTTCAATATTATTCCATTTCTCGAGATTACACGATTACCGAACTTCCCCTTCAATAGAACAATTGTGACACCAGCTATGTGGCACCATCTTGATGGAACCACATATCACTGTAGTCAAGTCCATCCACGATTGCCAATTCCATTGAGCGTACGTAACATGGCGATCACCGACGAAAACATACGGCCTAATCCACACCACACGGTTACTTTAGTTACATAGTGGATGCAATGGAGTCTTTTGAAGCACATGTGATTTTGTTGCTGTCCAAATACTTATTGGCAACGCCGTTAATCAAAAATGAGTACCATTGCTGTGAGAAAATTGGAATAAGCGTTCTTAAAGTTGCGACCACCGTTGCGACTCAAAATTTCGGTAGTAATTATTAATAGTTTCCAAACATTGCTCATTCGTAAACGTTCACCATGATAAAAATATAAACCTTGAATGATGTTTTACCAGAAACAAATTTATGTCCCTATTGAAAAACCCTTTATTTAGCCGCATTCCATTTGTAGGCAACTACTAATAATCACTGCCCATTTTTGACAATAATTGTAAACTGTATGGTAAACTAGTAAGTCAGCTGATCGATTGGGTTGCCATCAATAATACGAATATGCCGATGGCAACCAATAATTTATTAAAAGAAGAAGAAGAAATAGTAATTTAAAATTTTAGTTTAATATTTTAAAATCAAAATAGTTAATAGAAACTCAGAAAGTAGGAATATAAAATTAGACAGCAGTATACTTATTAAAATCACAATAGACAATATCATTTTAAAATCAGAAAACGTCATTTAAAATCAGAATCAGAAGGAATATCAATTCGAAATCAGAAAATACAAAGTTATGTTTTAATTGAAATTCTTCCGAATTCGTGATGTTTTCTGATTTTAAAATTACTTTTCCGAACTCAGTTATGCTTTCTGATTTCAATCTGGAAAGGGTGTAGCAATTCATTAAATCGGATTTAGAATGGGGGTCTTAGAATGGGGGTCGTTTTTAATTACAATAATTTTTTTATATCCAAATCTGTTGTATACACTTATTAATTGCCACCCTGTAATTGTGTTAGAAATATTACTTTATCTACTTTGATATTGAGTCAACATAACTCAGACAACTGAATGAGTTTTTTGTATCAGAACCGTTCTTCGACAAGCAAGGTTCCTTGAAAAATGTTTTATGTGAACTTTGAATATAATTAACAGAAAGAAATCTTTTAATAGATGCTCAAATTTTGAATTAAATAAAGAAATTGAAGAAGCAAAGATTGCCGACTATTCCAGACATTGATGTAAGGAGTTACTTTATTTTTTACCAATTTTAGCTAGACAAATTTCTTTCTATATCCTAGAATATTATACAACAAAAAAATCCTTATACTTAATGCCAGGAAAAGAATGTGAGAAATATTGAGAAGAATTAAGTGATTGATTGCATTGGTCAAATTTTCTTTTTCTTCTCTCTTCAAAAGGAGCTCCGTATGATTTGTGGCAGATGGCTGTAGAGATTCTTTGTTCTAGTTGCTTGTCAATGTATAAAGTGTAACTTTGACCATCTTTTCCTTTCGCTCTTTCTCTCCCTCTTACACTCACTCCCTCTCTCTGTCTCTTCGTTTTTGAATGCTTGCTGGATTAACTTTACTTTATTTTTAATATTTATTAATGCTAGAAATAACATAAAGTTAAGAGAAGCTTTTGTTATGAAGTAAAAAAAAAACAACTAAAATTTCAAGTTTATTGACCTATTAGTGGACGGAGGTTTAAATTTGTTTTGCATTTTCTAATAAATTATTCAATACACATACATACATACATACATGTATGTACATTTGCACTCACACATAAATATCTAAAAAACATATACATTGTATATGTACATAAAACAACGACTGGGACTGATACAGACAATCTACAGGACAAGGGATGAGATTTAATGCCTTATATGGTGTCTGCACTTCTGCACACTTACAACACCGTTAAAACTACCGCTATACTACAAGTTATAATTCCCACAGCCCTCCACACAATATGATAATACTCTATTTCACAAGGATTCAGCATCAGAACTTTTACTTCTGTTACAGCTTACTGCCTGCCATTGCGTTGCTACAAAAAAAAAAACCGTTTCGAAGTAGATATTAAGTTTATTGTTCCAAATTGCTGCTGCGTCTGCTTGCTGCTATATAACAATATTACCCTTAGTAGTCCTTGTATTTACAAAATTTCACCCCTACAAATAATTGGCAGCAGCGGCGGCGGGTGTTGACTATGATGACGACAACGGTGGCGGCAGCTGTAATTCGATTCAACGAACTTACTAAAAGCCATACACTACCACCAACCATTCGAATCATGCACCACACAAAACACAAACAGTAAAAAAAACCCCTTGCAATGCCAGACGGACGAATAGAATACTCTCGTTACTTCCGCTGGCGTTTAACCAAATAATATCAGCGAACAGAAACACACACACACATACATTAAGACATATGTATATACATATAATAGTACCTATACATATGCACATTTACATTCACGACTGCAAAAATACATGTACATTTACATATGCATGTACGTGCATGTGTACATACATACATGTATATGTATGTATAAGGTGGGCCAAAAGCAATGTCATAATGTGAATGTGATGTATGTAAGTATGTTGTACACAGATAGAGAATTAGTTGACAAGCAATGGAGCGGATACACAGCTCGGGCACCGATGGCACAGATGTTTTGCGAGCAACAATACAAATTGTCGAAAACGAGCACAAATGTGCTGAGTTGATAGGAGGTTGTCATTTGACCGATGTCATTTTTTCAACTTAATGTTATCAATTTTACGAACAATTTTTTTCATTTCTAACAAAATGGCAGCCAATTCACATTATGACATTACTTTTGCCCCACCTTGTATTGAACTTATGTAGAAATCCATACATACTGTATTAATATGTTCGTATGTCTGTATGTATGTATATACATAAATACATAAGTATATATATATGTAAGCATACACCTTTATTATGTTTTCCCTTCTTCTTGCAAACTGCTGCCTGCTGCTAGCAGTTGGCTGCTTTGGTAAAACTGCTTCATATATTTTGCACGTTTCAGACAACACTATGTAAAATACAAAAGGACAAACAACCCTGAAACTTAGTCCGTAACGAGAGAAGAACTATAATCCAAGCCGAAAAAAAGAAATAACAATAAGGAAAACGAAAATATATAAAAACGACATATGGTCCCTTCGGAGTTGCTCAAATGTGGCAAATTCAAAATTCTGCCAACAAATTGAACATAAGGCTAAAAAATGACAGGTTCGTATATTTTTATTATTTCAAATGGGAAAGAAATTATGAAATCAGTTTGATTGGGCTTTATCTGTGTTCAAAATATGTTCGAATTATCATTGACGATTAATCTGATACAAAAGTGAAAACTCCAATACTAATCTAAAAGTAGCGTGTACCGACCTAGTTTCTTCATGACTATTGATATTTGAAGTGGATCTACTTACTACTACTGCTAGCGGATCCTAGGGGATCGAGTTTGGGCATAAACTATCGTGACCCGATATTTTTTTGTGAAAAATAGTGCGTAAAGAAAAAAAAGCGTGTTCAACAAAAAGGTCATTTAATTTTTCATCCAAAGTCGGATTTCATTTGCCAACCAACTTGCACTTCTCCTTTCGCAAAACACCCCTCAACTTGATGATATATGCGCACAGTGGACGCACATTTCCCGCTCTATGCGTACGGCTGCCGAAGAGGTGCTAGGCTACCACCGTCGACGGAGAAATATGTGGTACGATCAAGAGTGTCGCGATGCTACTGAAGCAAAAAACGCAGTCTACAGAGCCACCCTGCAGTCAGTTGCAACGCGAGCTGCTAAGGAGCGATACAGAAAGTTGAGGAGGGAGGAGAAACGTCTTTTCAGGCGCAAGAAAAGAGATGAAGAAAGACGCGAGTTCAATGATATCGAAATGTTGCGGGACAGGAACGAGGTCCGAAAATTCTTTGAAAGAATAAGACGCCTGACTCTTGGTTTGAAGACCGGGGCCTCTTCCTGCAAGGATGATGACGGAAATCTGGTGACATATATCCAGGGCATAATGAGATTATGGAGGGACCACTTTTCGCAGCTGCTTAATGGCGAAGACGGCAATAATCCCGCCACTGCGGAACCCACTCCGGAAACGCCAATCACTGACGGCGTTGAAGTACCGCCGCCTGACTATGAGGAGGTCTTAACAGCCATTGCTCGGCTGAAAAACAATAAGGCTGCAGGTGCAGATGGCCTGCCTGCTGAGTTGTTTAAGACCGGAGGCGAAGAGCTCAAAAAACGCATGCATGAGCTTCTATGCAGAATATGGTCAGATGAAAACATGCCAAGTAATTGGAATCTCAGCGTACTCTGCCCAATCCATAAGAAAGGTGATTCCACGATCTGCGCCAACTACCGTGGGATAAGCCTTCTTAATATTGCATATAAGGTTCTATCGAGCGTACTGTGCGAAAGACTGAAGCCCATCGTCAACAAACTGATTGGACCTTATCAGTGTGGCTTCAGGCCTGGTAAATCCACCATCGACCAGATATTCACACTACGCCAAATCCTGGAAAAGACCCGAGAAAAACAGATCGACACCCATCATCTATTTGTCGATTATAAAGCCGCCTTCGACAGCACGATTAGGGATCACTTGTACGCCGCAATGTCTGATTTTGGTATCCGTGCAAAGCTCATTCGTCTTTGCAAAATGACACTGACCAACACCACCAGCGCAGTGAAAAAGAGGTTTCAGACAAGGTGACTCCCTATCGTGCGACTTCTTTAACCTTATGCTGGAGAAAATAATTCGAGCTGCGAACATCGACATATCTGGCACTATCTTCTACAAGAGTAGATATTGACATCATTGGCAAAAACGCTTGAGCAGTCAGTGCAGCATTCTCCAACCTGGAAAGGGAGTCTCGTCGTGTGGGTTTAGTAGTGAACGAGGACAAAACGAAATACCTTGTGTCAACAAACAAAGAGTCACGGCGTCTTGGACAAAATGTCACTGTTAACAACTACACTTTTGAAGTCGTCAAGCATTTCGTTTATCTAGGATCCAGCATAAACACCAACAATAATGTCAGCCTTGAGATCAAGCGGAGATTAACTCTTGCCAACAGGTGTTACTACGGGCTCAGTAGGCAATTGAGAAGTAGAGCCCTCTCTCGACCGACGAAAATAACGCTCTATAATTCCCTCATCCTTCCCATCCTAATGTATGGCGCAGAGACGTGGACATTGACCATCAATGATGAGAGGCTGTTAGGAGCGTTCGAAAGGAAGATACTCCGTAAGATCTACGGTCCAGTATGCGTGGACGACGTGTATCGAATAAGATGGAACGATGAGCTGTATGAGCTGTACGCCGACACTGACATAGTCAAGCGTATAAAACTCCAGCGGCGTCGCTGGCTGGGTCATGTTGAGCGAATGGAAGAAAGCGCTCCGGCTAGAAGGGTGTTTTATTCGAACCACGGTGGAGGAACACGCAGAAGGGGTCGTCCTAATCTCCGTTGGAAAGACCAGGTGCAGGGCAACCTGACTGCACTTGGTCTTATCAACTGGCGCCAGCGCGCGCATAGCAGAAGTGACTGGCGGAGCTTTGTGGAGGCGGCCAAGAGCGATCATCGGTTGTAGCGCCAGCTAAGTAAGTAAGTAACAAAGAATTATATTTAGTAGTAAGTAGGGCCGAAAATTACTAAACAAATTTCAGGAATTGTAAAGGGAGATCCTTCTAACATTCGGAGTTATTTAATGTCATTGGTATTTCGATGGAAAATTTGTTTTATATTTGCGGTTAACGAATGGGTCGATATACACTTAAAATTGGGTTTATCGTATGGGTTACTGCAAGCCCAGCCGAGGAAGACATTTGAATGCTTTAGTGTTCACATAGAACAAAAATTATTCGTTTCTTATTTACACCAAAATCAATTTCCAAAATATAAAGAGTCCAGCCTGTTCGAACATAAAAAAAAATTATTTTTTAACATTTCTGATGTTTTAAATTAGGAGTCTTTTCTCAATATATTTTTATAATTTCTAAATGTCAACTGGAAATGTACTAAACTCAATCAACATTACGCTGATTTGAAATTAGTTTTATTATCCTATCGGTGATGTTATTGCTGACAGTTCAAATATTATCAATATATTTTATCTTATTTATTATTATTGTTTTATATTATAAAGGGTGATTTTTTAAGAGCTTGGTTTTTGAAAATCAAAAAAACTCAGAAATTTTACAAAAGTGAATGAATTTTTATTTGGATCGATAAATCAATTCCTGCCAGTTAGTTTTTAAAGATAATTTCACTTTATTGTTGCCCGCGACTACGCTTTAAGTGGTACATTCTGATGGTCCAATTTTGGCACACACTCACCAATGACGCATTCAATGTTGGCGTCCAAAGCAGAAATCGTGTTTGGCTTGCCCCTATAGACAAGAGACTTAACATACCTCCACAAAAAATAGTCTAACAGGGTCAAATCACACAATCTTGGTTGCTAATTGACTGCACCAAAACGTGAGATCAACTGCCCACAAAATAAATATAAAACAGACGTTGAAATGGAGCACTGTAGGGGATGGCTGTGCTATATTTCATTAACAAGTTTACCATACCAACACTTTCTCACTCGAAAAGACAGCATCTGTCACCAATTTCGTGGAGTTTCTCTTCAGCCAGACATCAACTAAATCGTGCATAAGGCTTTTAACAGACTTGTCGTTCTTCTTTTTTTGGCTGGGTGACAGTATTGAAAAAATTATTAGCATCTTGTTGTTGCTGCTTATGCTGGACGAATTATCAGTCTCGTTACTTATTGAAATCATGGCTTCCTTGAGCTTACACACCATAGTTTTTTTTACTAACGGACTAGAGTCAACGGAAGAAATTTAACGATAGTTAATCAAAACGTTAAAGGTTTTCGAAGTTAAAGTGAACGTTAATTAACGATTTTCTGCCCAGCTCTGATTATATGTTTATCTGTTATTGGGCAAAATAACGATAAATAAATCAGTACGAAAAATCGGACCAGTCGGATCCAGAGAAACTAATCCCTAATGGAATTTGTATAGAATAAAGCTGAAAAAGAATGCAATTATTTGCGATTAAAAATTATTTAATTTTTCGAATGAATTATTGTAGTAATTTTTTGTATTTATTAAGAATGTAAAAGATTTAAAGTTAATCATATTGTTATCAACGAATAATTATTCATTTTTGAAGTCTTATTTTTTACTATTATTGTTTGTTTACTGCTAGATAACATATTATTTGTAGAAGGTAAGGATTGAATTTTAAATAATTTTTTATTTGTTTAATTTAATTTAATTTGGAAAATTATTTTCCATCACATTGTAAGCGAAAATGATTTGTAAACGTTTTCTTCTGTTATTATCAAAATAATGTCAGAAGAAAAATTTTCTATTTGTGTATGTAATTTTCTAAATGGGCCTCTTAAGAAAATAAATTATTCTAACAACTATAAAATCTAATCGTACCATACATCTAATACTCTCCATATATAGTAAAAAATTAAATTATTACATAAAAAAAAATTTATTCAAGTTTTGCAACTAAAATTTCATCAGCAAGGCCACTTAAAATCTATTAGGAACCACTTAATACCTTATTTCTAACAAAAAATATATTTTTTGCACTTATATTTGTTAGCTCAAGAGAATTTCAAATATATTCACCTCGATCCTTTATTTTCCATATGCGTTTAGACTTTGTTTACTTCAAATAAATCGACCTACTTACATTTCTTTCTATCTACCTAAAAGTTACCACTTTCGTTATTACACTGTTTAAGAATGCATATACTTTCAAATATAATAACAACACGGTTTCGGTTTTTTGAGCTCGATCAAGAAAATCATGCTGCGATGCAGATTATACCAAACAATACATAAATACTTATAAAGGGTGGTACATCTAACATTTGGAATTTGAACTACTGGTTATTTTGAATGTGCCAACTTTAATGTCTTTTGTGTTATGATAAATTTATGGTAAATACTAAAAATTTTTTTTCAAAATGGATTCCTTCTACCGAAAGTGTAAGAAAATTACGTTAACAATTCGAAATAAGTGCCTTCCAATTTCAATTTGTGAAACGTGTGCGTGATATTGGATCTTTATTGGATAAAACAACAGGTTCTCGTACTCTTACAGTGCCCACAACAGAAATAATTAGTGCTGTTGCTCAGAAGAAAGAAGATGCGTTACAATGAATAACAGAATATTTTTGGCCTATGTTAGAAGATATAACCTTAGACAACATTTGATTCCAACAGGAAGGATTGTTAATTCGAATAATAAAAATTATTCGTTTCTTATTTACCTCAAAATCAATTTCCAAACTATAAATGGTCCACCTTGTACTTCTTGTATGTACACAATTCACAATCCATTTTCTGATTATCCACATCCAGAATAGGATGTACTTTTTCTTATTCGAAAATAGAAATACAACCATATTGCATGAAAGTGTTCAAATCAAAATATTTTGCAACAAAACTACCTGCTTATGTCAAATGCACTATTGCTGTCCTTCATCCTTGAAATTTGTTCTTGTTGCTTTTTTTGAAAATTAAAATTGACTCTGTTTTGGTAGATAATAAACACATACGCATGTGGAGAAAACAATAAATTCAAAGGCCGTGCACATGGCCTATGAATAGTAGATCGTTGTAATTGTGTAGATGTACTTTTTTTTATTTTACTTGTTCACTGGCATTAGTTTACTAAATTATCTTGTTGATTAGGAGCGAATAAATTATATTTATTGCTTGTGTTTTCAGTTAAGTCTTAAAACTATGAAAATAACTGGTTTTTATATGCTTTCTTTGAAAATTAGGGGCTCTGTTTGGAAAAGAGAAATAAAAAAGTTTTTCATTATTCTTAAAAAAAAATACTCATATATAATATAAAAAAAAAGGATAGTGTAGCATTTGTCTATGTGTATCTGAGCAAATAAAACGAGTTTTTGAACAAAAAATTTCAGCTTTGGTATAGTTTACAACCTGGATACTGTGAACAGTCCTTCCAATAATGAGTTCATTATATCCAGACATGTCAGTGCATTGAAATCCATAATTGTTATTAACTAAAAACAAAACAAAAAAGGCAGTTCATTTAAGTAGCGTAATATAATATTTATTTCTTTATTAAATCAAAATGTTCATATAATGTATTTTAGTCCACAATACTTTAAAATTCATTGAAGCGATTTTGCAACTCTTCACATAGTCCTTGAAGATGCAATGTTTGCTGCAGTGTTACTATTACAATATTTTTAACTCGAAATTTAATAGACATTTGTGAAAATTTATTTTTATATTTTTATTACATTTTGAATCAAATATATACAACTTATATAAATCTTATTAGCTGTTTCGCAAGCATCCACCCAATCGTTGTAAACATCAATTGACTCTCATAGAAAATTTATGGTTGTGTGATAGTCTTCAAGACAAACACGGCACGATATTTTAGCAGTATTTATGCCCTTATCCATTTTTACTTCACATGCTTTTTCATGATTACAAAATGGACAATTAAATTGTTCTAAATTTTTTCGTTTTTGTGACATCTTTCTTTTTGATACACGCCTCCCCATTTCTAATTTACACCTAGTCTATTGAAATAGGACAATTTGTACAATTTGAGACTATTTGAAATACTCGAACTTAAAATGTTAAAATTTAGGCAGCAATTACGGTGTAGGCAATAAGAAGATATATTATTCTAACAACTAGAAAATCTAGTCATACATCTAGTACATGTTTTGCAACTAGGATTTCATAAATTTATTTAATTATATTATATATTAATTATTTGGGAACCACTTGATTTTTTATTTCTAACAAAAATATATTTTTTAAAATTAAATTATACGAAACTCATAAACCAGCAACATACTGGGTCATATACAATATAATCACCTCGATCCTTTTTTTTCATGCGTTTAGACTTTGTTTACTTCAAATAAATCTATCTACCTAAATTTCTTTCTTATCTACCTGAAAGATACCATTTTCGTTCGTTACTTCATATTCTTTGAAATATAATTACAGCAACACAATTACATTGCCCACAAATTGGACGTCGAGCGAGCTCAAAAAAAACGAAAATCGTGCTGTGATGCAGATTGTTTGGTATACTTGTATACACATAAATATTTGTATATATAAAGGGTGATTTTGTTGAACCTTAGTTTTTTACGTTAATATTTCGGACAATTCACGCATGATTTTTGACATGTGTCCAAGTAAAAAATGCACAGTTTGGTTTGCCATTTCATCATGAATAGACTTACGCCTGAACGTTTGCAAATTATTGAAATTTATTATCAAAATTCGATCCGTTTTTTATCGCAAAATTGTCTTCAGCGCCGATGCTCCTTTTTGGCTCAATGGATACGTGAATAAGCAGAATTACCGAATTTGGAGTGAAGACCAGCCAGAGGCAATTCAGCAGCTACCAATGGATTCCGAAAAATGCACTATTTGGTGCAGTTTATGGGCTGGCGGCATCATTGGGTGTACTTCTTCAAAGACGATGAAGGCCGCACAACGTTACGATCAATGGACTTGGCCGACATATGGATCCAACAGGAAGGTGCCACATGCCGCTGCACGCGAAACCATGCATCAATTGAGAGGCGAATTTGATGAGCAGTTAATCTCATGTTTTGGTGCAGCCAATTGGCAACCAAGATTGTGTGATTTGACCCCGTTAGACTATTTTTTGTGGGGGTATGTTAAGTCTCTTGTCTATAGGGGGGACAAGCCAAACACGATTTCTGCTTCGGAAGCCAACAATAAATGCGTCATTGGTGAGATTCCGGCCGAAATTTGTAAAAAAGTGTGCCAAAATTGGACCAACAATTAAGTGAAATTAACTTTAAAAAGTAAATGGTAAGAATTGATTTATCGATTGAAATAAAAATTTCATTCACTTTTGTAAAATTTCGGAGTCTTTTTTTTTCAAAAACCAAGCTCATAAAAAATCACCTTTTATATACTTCTTGCAAGTACACGTATATGAACATGCATATATATCTTACATACGTATGTGTGAAATAGCATTATGAGATACATACACGCAGATGTACATGCCGCCGTCTACGTACGACAGAATAACATAACAGAATATCAATAACAACAGCAACAGAATAAACAACAACAAAAAATATTTGAATCGAAGGGAGGAAAAAGTTGATGGAAAAGAATATGAAAAATAGTAAACTGAAACCAAAAATATCCCTTTGTTACGCTTATTAATGAGGGGGAACAAAATGAAATCGAAGTGGACTGCAAAATGGCAGCTCCTTTAATGTTTGTTTGTTGTTGGTTCTTTTTGATGGCTCACTCTGTAGACGAATTTTACACCGTCCCCCCCGCTTAACAAGAGCACAAATTACAGAACGATGTAAAGTAGGAAATGAAACTGAACTCAAAGCGTCGCTGCTTTCGACGCATACAAAAGGGGAAACAATGTGGTAATGGAATGCACAACTTCATTAGTCACCATCTAGCAAACAATCCATTCAAAAAACAAAAAAAAAACGACGCCTTCTCGAGTACAAGAAAATCGGCATTGCCGTCATAGGAGAACCAAGAGAATAGAGACAGAACAGAAAACAAACGCGCAAAGCAACACATCGATGTCGGCGTCACGACAACGTCGGCGCTGACGTCGTCTGAGAAGAATTTGCTTCCGCCTTAGCATGATACAAGCGTCAATGTTGTTGCTAACGCATAATCAATCGTTTGCACCAAAAAAAAAAGGATTTACAAAAACGTCCCGTGTCTTGTCCTTTCGGGAATCACTTAATATATTCACATTAACTTAATTTTTTAATAACATATTTAAAAAAAAAAAATCAAACCTGATTTAATCGAGTCGTTGTATTTACGGCGTTGTTAAATATGTACGCCATTGGCTTGGCCACCTTTTTTAAAGCTTCTATAGATTTATATAGAAAGACCAACTCCAATACTGCTGCAGCGCCTGGATATATATTCCTTTGTAGCTTCTCGATTTGTTTTTCTTTAATGACACCAAATTCTAGACAAGATTATTTTTTTAAACCGCGTCAACGCACTGCAAACAGGGATGCTTGCACGAAGGCTTATTTTTTCTGTTCCTCTGTTCTTTTCTCTTGAATTTGCTTACTCCTTCTTTCGTTTGTTCTTTTACTATTCTTCGTTTTTTTATTTTCGTGTTCCAACGGAATAACGCACAAGAAGCGAAGGCGGCACAGTACAAATCTGTTTTCAGTTCTTTTGTTCTTTATTTCTTACAATTATGAATATTCTTTTGGAACATTCTTTTATTGTGTTTTTATGTCTTTCAACATTCGTAATTATTTATTTTTAAAGCAAGATGTATTTTTAATTATATTGTATTTTTTCTTATTCTTTAAATAGCTTGAATTAGTATATTCTGCACAACCGCGCCACGAACCAGCTACCAACGCACATTTCGTTAAACTAAAAAAGAAGCAGCCCGGCCACAAAAAAAAAACCGAAAATCGAACCAATCTTCTAATACTTTGCAGTGTTACCACAATTTTAAAATAGACCAATGTTGCCAATTCTTTCCGTAAAATTCCGATAAATCCAAATGGTTTAGTGATAGGAACCATATGGGAACTAACGAGTAATTTCAACTATCGATAGTTAGTAACTGAATGATTTTGACTATAGAACTATATTTTCGTTCATTCAACTCTTAAAAAAAATTGTATGATTGAACAATTTTGTCAGTCGATGGAAATTTGTTTAGACATTCATTTAAATTTAGCAAACCATATGTTTTTTACTTAACTACATATATCGATATAAACAAGAATAATAATAAAAAACTAAATATTTTATCTCAAGTTTATAAAATATTGAACTGAATTTTGAAAACCTATCAATATAGAAGAAAATCTCATTTTTAAATTACAGCGAGTTTTGTATAAATATGTTTGCTTTTTTTAATCCCTCTTTTTCGTATTTACTTACTTTACTTTTATTGGCACAACAGCCCATGGAGGGCCTAGGTCGAGCTTTTCGCATCCACTCATGTTGTGCGTGTTATATTTATACATGAATGGAAGGGACATACAGTTTAATGCCGAATCCGAACGGCGAAGTGAAAAGCTTTTCATAGCAATTTTTACTCTTGTAGGTTTGCCATTGCCTGCCAAGAGGTGGTGCCGTGTAGAAAAATTATTTTTTATACTTTTTGTTTTTGTCTGTGCCGAGATTCGAACCCCGGTCACTCTGCGTAGCAGTCCAACGCACTACCACTACGCCACAGCGTATTTGCTTTATGTAAAAAATGGATACTACCAGACCAAAGAACAATGAACACTCGCTGAAAACCACTAAAAGAGTGAATGGTAACGAGTAACCTATAGCTCGTATTTCGCTTAAAAAAAAAATTCGTTGACAAATTCTGCTTATACCAACAAATCATTAAATCATTCATTCGCAAAAAATCACTAACGAGCGATATTTCCAATTAACTATCGAATAACATTACCAGATAAGTTATCCACCATTTATATATTATTTTTAGTAAAGTTGAAAGCTGGTAAATTAAATTTAAATGGCAATATTTGTCTTATTGTGAGTGTGGAAGAAGTCAAATAAGAAGAAGAGTGGCAGTAAAAAGGACAAAAGTTTATGTGAGATTTTTTTTAATGTTTTTTTTTTAAACATGTTTTTTCAACAAAAATATTTATTTGGAAAACTTGTATTTTGAATACAGGAAAATAAAAACTTGTCTCAGAAAGAAAGCTGCCATGTGTTTTTTAGTTGTGTTTATTTATGTTATAAATTTATTTAAATTTAAACTTAGTGCTGCCACTGTGACAGCTATCGTATATACGCGTCACAAGAAACACAGCTATTGTAAAAGGTCACTATATAAATAAGGCTGCTCTCAGAAGTGAAACTAATATACTGTCCCTATATGAGTATTTCATATATTTGTATAAAATGCAACCAAATAATCTATATTTTTCTTGCTATTATTTACTTATTAACAGCTTACCCTCATATTAATAATGTAGATTTACATTGTATTATACTTTAATGTTGTTTATACTATTCTCAAAAACAATGTTGATCTCAAAAATATATCGTGTACACTTATGCCAGAACGGCCCATTGTGATACCACATGGTTGGACCTAAAGGTTCTTTTTATTGATGCATTTAACGCACAGGGTGTGCCCCTTTGAATGCAGAGCATTGTGTTGATTGGAAGGAAGATTGATAGGTGGGAGGAAGGAAGTACGCTACCCACTAGACTATCGAATGATGTAAATGTAAGTCAGAATCTGAAAAAAAAAACTAATTATTGTAATTAAATTTAACAACACTAAATCTCAATATAGTGTCATTTTTAAAATTGCAATTAACAATGGAAACATGTAAAACTTGTTATTTGGCAATATTTTGTATTAACAAAAGTCCCATCACTATTTAATACGTCTCCACGAGTCTTAAATCTGGTTATTGCCAGAATGATATTGCTCTACATAATTGTTGCCCTGTTAACGCTAAATTGCCATCAAGGGAATATGAACGGCAATCAATACTATCCGCATTTCGCGGACGTATGTATGTGTCCAAGTTTTGTTACTAGGAATGGGAATTTGCTTTTGCTTGATAATCTTCGATATTATTGATTAGCAATAATATCGAAAATATATATATCGACAATTGTAGTCGATAATTGTCGATAATTCCAAACCTATCCTTTAGTTCACTTTTAACAAAGCAAAATCACTATATTAAGTACGAATTGACAACAAGTTGTTCAGCATCTTTCTTTATTTATTTCTTTATTTCATCTGAATAAGTTCATACCAACTGAACTATATAAATGTTACACTATCATATGACGCTACAACTTATATGTACCTATAATGTTTTGCACATTTATTGTATTTTTGATATTCGTCGGTTACGGTGCGAACACACGAGAACGAATTTCATCCAAATTTAGTAATACACTGAAATACGAAATTTCGCCCGCATGAACTGTCAAATAAAATTATTAATTTCAGACAAATTTCAGCGAAATCCACATGGAATGCGGATAGAGTTGCTGCATTCTTCACACTGGGTTACAGAAAAGAATTTCATTCTTGTAAATTATTGATAATTGTCGATTACTGTCGACAACTCCTTATCGATAAGTCGTCGAATTTTTTGTAATATATTCGCAATATGTTACATGATTACCCTAATGCTAAATGATTGCCACAACATTAAAGCGGTGAACAGAATGGTGTAGCTGTAGTAAGTAGTTTTATACTGTCAAAAGTTAAAATTTACTGAAAATATTGCTAGTGAGCAGAATGTGTAGTATCTACAAATGTAGCGGCTACAGTCGTTGACCTTTTGTTAGTGTCATATTTAGAACACATGAGATTAGAGATCCAAATACGAAAAAATCTTCTGTGTGGCTGACTTGTGACTGACAAAAAGTACTCAGTACTCGAAAAAAGTATCGAGTATTTACTCAAAGTAACTTTTACCGGACTAACACAACTCAGGTTAATCGATATTTTGTCAACTCTTATAAACATATTTGCTTGTAAAGGAATTAAAATAGTAATTTGAAAAATTATCAAAATGCCAGGTGCTGATTACAATGAGTAAGTACTAGTAATTATAATTAATCAGCCTTACATTGAATCTTACATTGATAACACCTACAGAGTTAAAATTATGCCCAAAGCAATTGTCTGCGAAGACAACACCATAAAGGGTGACATCACGATTTCACCTGGTTGTGTTATTCATCCAAGTGCAACAATAATCGCTGAAGCTGGCCCTATAATACTGGGAGAGAATTGTATTGTGGAGGAATATGTAACAATAGCACATCGACGTCTGCCAACGGATAGTAATGCTGCAGAAGGCGAGGCTGTTCAATCAACGGTGCTGAACATTGGAGCAAATAATGTTTTCGAAGTAGGGTGCACCATAGAAGCACAACAAATTGGAGAAAAGAATGTGTTCGAATGTAAGTGTTATGTGGGGCCAAAAGTTGGCGTTTCCAGTGGCTGCATTATAGGAGCAGGCGTAAGAATACAATGTGCTCAAGAGTTGCCAGAAAATACTGTAATATATGGGCGTGATTGCTTACAGCGAGAGGCCATTGAAAAGCATGGAGTAAGTTAAATATGCAAATATTGTTCAAATTTTATCTGTTATAAATTGTTTTAATACATTAATATGTTTTTAATTTTAGTCGCAAACACTTCAAATTGATTTTCTACGTAAAGTTCTGCCCAATTATCATCATCTACGAAAAGCTAATTATGATCCAAAAAAATCGCGCGGCGGAATTTGAACGTGACGTATTCGTTAATGGTTTCGGAAAACTTGTATCTATTAGTATACCACTTGTGCATACAAGTGCATTGTAAAGTATTTAATAGAAGTTATTCTTATTTATAAATAAAAAAATAATTTCGTAGTTTAGGAAGTAGTCGCTTTATTATTATCAACGAACTTTTTCACCTCCGTTTCGAATGTTTCTATAGTATGATCGCATACTTTCTCTAAATCTTCAAGCCCGCGTTTGAGTATGTCTATCGCTCGCCCCTGTCTGGATTGTATGCGAAAGTGTAACTTGTTTTCGGTGGGATGTGGTATTGTGTAACCGCAAAAATCCACATCAGGATACCGGCTTATTATAGTCTTCAGTGCATTACCCAACGTGTGCCCTTCATCGTGAAAAACAAATGTTCGGGCTCCATCGCCATTGTTCTCATCACCAGCAACCTGTTGAAGTATACCAAATTCATTTAATTGTTTTCTTACACTACTTCACAAACTCACATACCTCTGCTAAAGCTCCCATTGCTTAAATATAAGCTATTACTAATATATGAAATGAAGAATTTAAAAAATATTTGATCAGAACGCAACGTGCTCCAAATCAAACAAAACAAAACACATGGTTGCCACAAATTTCACTACTGACCATTCGGTAGTGGAGTATCACATTTTGACTGTCAGCGGTGTATTTATTTGTGCTAAATGGCACCATTTATCAAATTCTGAGTATGGACGAAGGCAAATAAGAAGTAGAGTTAAAATAAAAAGGTATAAAAAAATTTGTATGAATTTATTCTAATGTACACCTTTTATTTTAGCTAATATATTTTTTTAGATAACTTCTGAACACAATACACCATTTTAGGGCCTTGTTTGAATTTAACGAAGTCTGTAAGCAATGCAATGTGGATTTCTCTATAATTAGGAATCATTTCCAATATTATATTGAACCGTTTTATTTATAATTTTTATTATCTAATTGTTAATTATTTTTGCAACACGTTTTATAATTTCTAGATTTCTAGTCAGTAAGGGTACTTTTGAAATGAAATACAAAAACAATGAATTTTGGGGTTTTTTATGGGTGAAAATAGTATCTTATCTTTTTATCGGTGTCCTGTGATTGCATTCCCTGCCTCTTGTCTTGTTTTAATTTTGTCTAGGTTTATAAATGTTGGGAAATTTTAGTATAGCTATTTGTAATATTAGCGGACTTAGATCAAATTTCTTCTCTGTATAAGCTTTTATAAACCTCCATAAACCCCATATAATTGCACTAAGTGAGACTCAGGTATGTGAGGGTGCAGATACACTGGATTTTCAAGTACCAGGGTGTCGGCTGGTGCCATTGTTTTCTCCTCACAGGTGTCTTGCCCTTGTTACCAGCTACAACTTTATACGACGGATGCTCCATGTGGGTTAAATTCTGCATCCAGTCTCATTTTCTGCAATTCTGTTTTCTTTATAGAAGCCCGAATTCTTATAGGAATTTTACCTTTAATAAGTTAGATTCCCTTTCTGATTCGATCGCTTCTATTTTGGAATCATATCCGTGGAATAAAATAGTGGTTACTGGTAACTGCAATGTTCACAATTCGGATTGTTTGTGCCACTCAAGTCACACAACACCCGATGGTCTATATTACCTGACTCAATTAGTGACCGAACCGACAGACATTACGTGTATCGCAGGGTAAGTCGAAAACATACTTGACCTATTTCTTACTTCTCATCATAACAAATATCATGTAACTGTCCACGCACCTCTAGGAAACTCGGACCACTGTACCATTTTAGCATCCTTTCCGTATTCTCGAATCCACAACCCTTTGACGATAGCGTTTAGTGTGGTTTTACGAAAAGGCAAATTGGAATGGTATCAATATAGTTTTTGGAAATTTTAATTGGAAATTATGTTTTACCGATAAAAACATAGAAACCAGTTCTAAAATTTTAGAAAAAGTAATTTTATTAGGAATGCGGTCTTTAATTCATAATAAAATGATTAGCGTTAAACCTAAAGATAATTCATGATTTAATGCGACTTGCATATCAGCAGTCAGGTCCAAAAAGGTTGCTTTCAGGAACTGACAATATGAATGTCAATATCGAAAAGTTGCGTAAATCGGAAAGAAATCGCTGCAATACCACTTTGCATGAAGCACAAAGTCTTACAATTCCATAGGGGTGGTAAGAAGTTTTGGTCACTTGCAAAGAGAGTAAAGAACCAAACGTCTTCGTCAATTCCAACTCTTTCTGCAGGTGATCGCCCCGTCACTAGCTCGGTTGATAAAGCGAACCTTTTAGCTAACATTTTCGCAGATAATTTTTCTCTGCCAGCTAGCGAATAACCACTGCCCGTTATCGAATCTGTATTTTGTGGTATGCCTAAGATACTTTTTCGAACGTGACTAGTTAAAAGAGTTCTTGCAAATCTTAACATAAACAAGGCTTCGGGACCGATGTCATTCCGATGCTCATGTATTGAGAGCTTGTGCGACAACGCTGGCGCGACAGTTGTGCAATCTTTTCAACATTTCAACATTTCATACACAACTACTGTATTTCCGTCTTGTTCGAAAGTTGCTAATTGTCCATCCAGTTCCTAAAAAGGGCAAGACTACAGACCCTGCGAACTATCGCCCCATCGCAATTTGTTCTACGCTATTCAAACTCATGTAAAGTGTAGTTAACTTCTACTTAGTCAAATATCTTGAGCAAAACGAATTGCTTAATGACCGCCAATACGATTTCCGTCGAAATCACTCTACGATTATCTATTAATGCTGGAGTGTCGCAGGGTTTGGTCCTCTCCCCTGTACTTTTCCTTATCTTCATTAATGGCATTCTGTCATTAACCAAGAATCCCATTTACTCGTTTGCAGATGACAGCACCATTTCTCATTCACATATGACTGTTCAAAACGCTCTAACTTTTTGGAGATTGAGAGCCATGTTGTGAATGACTCACTCAATAAAGATATCTAGTCAATCTCCGAGTGGTTTCTCATAAATAGAGTTGAGTTCAATTTTCCAAAAAATAAACATAAAAACAAACAAAATGTAAAAAGTATTATTTATATATGTGTTTGTAAACGATACAACTAGTATTTTGGAAAGTATCAAGTATACTATCGAAAAAAGTACCAAGTATCAAAGTTCGACGCAATGTATCGATACTACTCAGTATCGATAGTATTATGACAACACTATACACACGGAAAAGAAACATAGCTATTGAAAGAAAACAAAACAGAAAAAAGCATAAAAATGTCGCAACAATTGAATTTTTCTTCGAATTGTGATTTCCATATGATTCAGTATCCAGGGAAAATTGTAAATGTTGACAAAATGTTAGCTACACTAGGCGGCATTTCAAATATTTCACAGGTAATTGCAAAGAATACTAGGGAAAGTACACTTTGTTTAACGACTGGTTCAATTTCGGAAATAAGGACCGGAATGGAAGCGAATTTATTATTTACTTACTTAACTGGCACTACAACCGATGATCGGTCTTGGTCGCCTCTACAAAGCTTCGTCAGTCGCCTCTGCTATTCGCGCGCTGGTGCCAGTTGATAAGACCGAGTGCAGTCAGATTGCCCTGCACCTGTTCTTTCCAACGGAGATTAGGACGTCCCCTTCTGCATGTTCCTCCACCGTTGTTCGAATAAAACATCCTTTTGGCCGGAGCGCTTTCTTCCATAGGGGGGCCTTGGGCGCCGGTGCGTCCATGGTTGATCCTTTCACTTCTACGTTTCAAGTCGACACACAGCCTCTTCGTGGCGTCCCCTGGTTAACGATCTGACAACCGTCAGTGAGCTAACTTATGTGTGCGGCGGGCTTCTCCATGGCCTTGAATGAATTGTTGTGCGTCGGGCTTGGAACCCACCACGTTAAAATACCCAGCAATGAATCCTCAAAATAAGCCTCGGAAGCGAATGTATACGAGACAAAATACAAAAACTGAGGTAGCAACGAAGGAATTGGAGGCTTAGCGTTATTATTTTGTTCCGTTCCATTTATTAAAAAAAGAAAAAAACGAAAGAAAACAAAGAACTTTTGTTTATTTCTCTATCAAGTAAAGTTAAACTTTCCCCTGTAAAACTTTGATACATACTCATATTGAATTGTACATGTTTACTCATCCGTACCTTACTTCATAGGCTTTTTGCGGCGAAGTAAAACGTTTAGAATTGCGTTATCATCCTGAAAATCCTTACAACAAACCAGCTTGTGGTGACAGTGTCTCGTGTGCTGGATTGTTGCTATCAGTTAAAGTACGTCGCTCCAAACGTAATCCAACACGGGCCCCACAGTATCAAATACGTATAATGGGGTACTGTAACAACAATATAACTTTCGAAAGTGAGTACATCATAAACAAGAACCGTAAAGTGGGTTGAAAAAAAATCCATGTTTTTGCGCAATTTTTATATTGGGTCATTGGGCGTTTTGGAATTACAAACAATCGTTGACAAACACTCCCTACAAAAATTTTTTTTTTTATTGTTGGTTTTAACCCATAGCAAGTTGAAGGAGCACCAAAAAATATTAGGAACAGCATCATTAGATTTTCAAAAACGGAGCTGCAAATGAATGCATGTATGTTATTTTTGGGGTGAAATTAACTAGCTTTTACTAAAATCGTACGTATATCAGAGATTTATTTATCAGAAACGTCTCAATACAGTACTTTTCGGTTAAAGCGAACTTCAAGGGACTGGGCAAAATGGTTCATTATAACCGAAAGTTCGCTTTAAATAAGAGAAAAAAATTTCATGGTTTATTAGAAATAAAGCGGGTACTTTTGAAATTAGTTCGTTTTAAACGGGTTCGTTTTAAGTGAAAAGTACTGTATATTGATTGGCATTTAAACCCTTTCATTGACGCGAAACCAAAAAAAGTAATATTATATACGACCAGTGTTCGCAAACGAAAAACAATTTATATGGCACTAGACTCCCAATGTTCCTATGTAAAAATCGTGTAGGACTTTTTTGCTCATATGTACATCTCCCTGCCCACCTTAATGTACAATTTAACTCAAAATACTCTTCTATATCCATTTAATTTTTAAGGCATGTGCGATTTCCAATATCTACCGCTATGCAAAGATACTACCAAAGATTCACGTGATCTTATATTTCCTTTGAAGTCTTTAATACCACAATCAGCCACAGATATCGAATACTTCAAGTCAGTATGACATATTTGTAAACCATTTATGGTTACTTATATTGAGTAAATTAATTTTCCTTCTCAGTCAAACAGACGTGCCACTTCTCTGCATACCACAAGTATTTGCGCGTACGGATACTGTTCATACCGGCATTTTTCGAGGCGACGGGCAAGAAGACGGTCAGCATGAGGTGCTTGGTGTTTTAAAGCGCAACAACTATGAAAATCGTGATATTGTACAGTTCAGCATGAGTGATGCACTGCCAACACGTCCCGATCCACAAATAGTTAAACGTATGAAAGTGAAATATGTTTCGGACGAGCAATTGGACAAAGTCAAGAAGGTCGGTTAGTTGGTTGACGAATTCTTGAATGTTAATTAAATTCTAATTTCCATTTGCAGCTCTTTGAAGTGTGTCCGATATGGACACGAGTTGCACTGCTATATGAATCAAGTGTAAGCAATGAGAAATTGAAATGCATCATACCGTCATTAGCTTACTACTTTTCTGCAGGACCGTGGCGCACTCTGTTTGTCCGTTATGGTTATGATCCACGAAAAGATTTTCAAAGTCGCTACTATCAGACTTTTGATTTTCGTTTACGGTTTCGCTCAGGAATGGCAGAATATGTGAGTAAAAGTTATAACAAATAAAATGATTGTTTATAATGTATGTATGTATGCATATTCTTGTGCATAGGTTTCTAACAAAAAAGACAAACTAAAGAAAATGCAAGACAATCCTCCGGAATTAAGTGCGATTGATCAGGATGTTAACTATCCATATTTTGAGGAAAACAAATTACCGCGCTCACGTCAGTGTATTTTGCGTGTAAGTAAATTATCAAAAATAAATATATGCACAGGGATGGGAAAGAAACGATTAAAGTAAAAGTTTTGTACCCAGAACTACTACGTATTTTAGTTCAAATAAAATATTTATTCAATATTTTTACTTTCTCTTTGTTACTAGTATTGTGATATACATATTCCGAAAGTACAAGAAATGCTTGAAAAAATACCATCACCTTTAACCGGTGCCATTTGTAATGAAAGGACTGGCTGGCTACCATCGGGCTTTGATGCACAGGTGCGGCAAGTTGTGAGCACTACCATTAAAGAATTACTACGCAATCACTGTCGGAAGGAGCAGATCCATGCTGAACTAGACTGCGTGGAAAATGTGGTTAGTATTTGTCTATTTCATCGATTGACATTTTTATTTATATTTCTTTTTATTTAAAGACGCAAGTAGGCGATGATGATGATGATGCTGTTGAAGACGAAGATTTTGTCGATGTTGCATCGGATGATAATGACTTATTAACTGACAACCTGAATGGCATTTTGGAAGACAATTATATACTGAGTTAGTTAATTAGCGATATAAGTACTCGATTTATGTGATTTATTTAACAAATATATTTTTGTTACATTCACAATTAGAGTAAAATTTGAATTTGAAATGGATAGCAACTATTTGTTGTATCTGTAGCTTGTTGTATTTATGTATGTAGGAACATTTATTTGCTTATGGCTTACATCTGTCGAGGAAACGTGGATACAAACAGACCTCTCTGATATGATAGCGGTTGAGTAGCCAACACAAAAAGCGTTCCAAACCAAGACCATAGCCACCATGTGGTTGACTGCCATATACACGCTGATCGGTATACCAATAATATGGTTTTGGATCGATATTCTCACGTTCATAGCCTTTTAAAAGCTCATCAAGATCATGGATTCTCATGGAACCACCAACAATTTCCCCAACATTTGGCAAGAGTACATCAACACTCTCGGTTAAATTAGCATCTTCAGGACATTTAGACATGTAAAATGATTTAATATTAATCGGGAAGCGACAAATCATAATCGGTTCGTTTATTGCGTCGGTCATCTTACGTTCGGCCGCTTCTGGTATATCCTAAACGAAATAAGAAGGGAGTAAAGCATTGAGAGCATGTAAGGGAAATTACTGTAATGCCTACCTCTCCAAACTCATAAAAAGTGCCATCATCTTTGGTGACATTGTTCTGTTTTAGCCATTTAATAGCATCAGCGTAGTTCATACGACGGAATGGCTTCTTTGGTGGCACAAAACTAGGATTCAATTCCTTGAGTATGTAACCCCATGGTGACTTAATAACACGATCAACAACATCGCATACCAAATCTTCCAAACGATTCAACAGTTCATCGAACGAAATGAAAGGACACTCCCCCTCAATATGAGTATATTCGGCCAAGTGGCGACGAGTACGACTTTGTTCGGCGCGATAACTTTGAGCAATGCAGAATACGTCACCAAGTGCTGGAATACATGTCTCCAAATACAATTGAGAGCTCTGTGTGAGATAAGCTTCCTCACTATTTAGTGAAGAGATATCATGTGTAATGTTTTAAATTTTAGAACTATTATTTTATTTCTGGTAATTACCTGAAGTACTGCATCTTGAATAATGTGGCACCACCCTCAACTTGCGTCTGCACAAGCGTTGGTGGTGTCACTTCAGTGTAGCCGCGATCAAAATAATGCGAACGGAATGCCTGCATGACAACGGAACGCATTTTCAAAATCTTTGAGGTATTCTCGCCACGTATCATAATATGACGATTGTCAAGTTGAACATCGGGGTGTGCCTCTTCGTTGAGAATGCTTTCGGCACCACCAGCTGGAGCTAAGCCAATCAACTCCCAGTAGTCTACATTTAATTCATGTCCGCCTGGTGCCTGATGCCAAGTACAAAAAAAAAACATTCTAGTTAAATGTTCACAAAAATACCGTTTTATTTTACTTACCGATTTACCATCAGGCACTGCCTTCAACGTTCCAAACAACAACACCGAACTCTCCGTAGTCAACGTAAGCGCATCGTATGTCTGACAAAGACGATCGGTTAGCACGCATTGCAAAAATCCTGTACCATCCCGTAATGTTATAAAAATCAATCCTTTACCCTGGCGACGCAATCGATGTACCCAGCCATAGATTTTAACGCGCTTTTCACGATTTTCAGCGCCCTCTAAAATACGCACTTTACGCGCCAGAGGCCAGATGGGGTCTTCAGCGATTTTCACTTTTCGTGCCTCATCGAGATTTTGCAATCGCTTCTCAGCATCGTCAGCTTCGCGTTTCTCTTTATCCGCATTCTTGAAGCCTTCACGTACGAAAAGTTTTTGTATCTTCTTCAATTGTGATTTGGCAGCCGGCTCGAAGCTCTCTGCTGCATTGGGATCTTTACTATCCACATAGATTGAGGGAAAAGGTTCTTTTCCAGCATGACGCATCGCTTGGAGTATTGACTTGTATGGTTTTGATTCAGTGCCATCGCCAGATTCGTCATTGCCTTTTTTCTCAGAGGTGAAGATTGCACCTAATGAATATTATATACGTATATATATGTATATGAAAACCGTATTGACATTTGACAACGTGGAACGAGTTTTTGTTTTCTTTAGCGAAACCCAAACTTTGTTGACTTACCTAATGATAAGGTTTCCATACCTTCCGTTGGCATTTTTATGTATTTTTGGTTTAATATCTTTTAGATTAACAAAACTTCTAAATAAATTTCATCAGCTTTCACGTAAAGTACAAGATGAATAATGCCAGTAGTAAAGTATTTCAGCTTCAGAACTATCGATGAATATGTTTCTGCCTTTTTTTGGTGTAAATAGTGGTGGCAAAACCATTCGATACAAAAATCTACAAACGCGACAGCGATACAAGACGAATTAGCCGCTAGATGGCGTCACTTGAAAAAGCCAATTGCGACTTATATTCATATACAATTTATCGAGACTTCAGATAAAACTTTAAACATATATATAGATATAATATTTTTACAACTATGAAAATAGAACTAGTATTATTACTATTCTCTAGTATGTACCATAATATGTTAACAGCTTCACGATATTCGAAGGAAAGATTCTTGATTACATTGAGAAAAATGAGATATAATAGATGAAAAGTGCCAAATCGGCTCATTAAATTTGTGTTATATTTTTGTTGTTGTAGTTTTGACATACAATCTAGGTATGTAGAATGTACATAAAGTGTATATAAACAAAACAGTACATATGTATTATTATCTACCATATATTCACTCTAGCCTCCATGAGTACTTAATAATATTTTTATGTGTATGCTAAATTTAAAAGTGTGTTTTCATTTATGATACCCGTCAGGGATAGGTAGTAAGTGTTGGACCAACTGAATCCCTTTTGGGATGCTGGCTCATTTAGATCTACAGTCGTGAACATTCTATATAGGGAACACCTCAATATAGTGAACACATAAATTTGTACATAGTTTTTTAATATTTTTTTTTAGTTGTTAAATAGTGAACAATCAAAAACCTCCAAATAGTGAACAAAATATTGAAAGCAACTTTAAGCAGAAAGCTTGAAAGAATCAGAAATGAAAGCGGCTATTCCCCTAAATTGTACTTTTGCTCTTGATTACTAAAAATCAGCTGTTTCTCGACGTTAGTGTTTGTTTTGCTTTTTTGTCGAGAGCAAACTGTTTGTAGGCAAAAGCGTGCTAATAAATTGATAGTGCGACGATGTCTTCGAGGAAATTCCTTTCGTTGAAGGAAAAATCTGAAATTGTTGAAAAAATCGGGAAAGGAGTTAGCGTTTCATCTTTAACAAAAATATATGGAGTAGCTAAATCAACAATTTCGGGAAGTAACAAAAAGAGACGTAATATTATCTCTCACCAGACAACTGGACCATCTTCCCGCATGGAGAAGTTATTATACAACTGGTTTGTAGAGCAACGCCAAAAAATCTGTTCCATCAGAGGAGATATGATGAAGGAAAAGGCAATAAAGCTGCACGCTGATATTAAGGCAACAGAAGGTAACTTTCTTGCCAGCATTGGGTGATTATCTCGATTTAAATCTCTAAGAATTTGACTATTAAAAGCTACTGAAGTATTGAAAGTAACGATAAAGCTATAGCATGGGCTGGGGCCAACACTACTGAATATCATGGTATACTAACACTGCGAAGTCTACGCGAAAAAGAGGTTCAAAAGTCAATTTCTGAACGCAAGAAGCAAACATCTATTCACGAATCCTTCCAATAAGCATACATGTGTACATTTCTATTTTCCTACAAATTTATTATAATTATCTCTGGCATTTACAAATGTGTATTTTAAGGAAATAAAACTAGTTTTTTAACAAAAAATGTCAACCTTGATATTGTGAACATCCTGGATACTGTGAACATTACTTTACTTTACTTTTAATGGCACAACAGCCCATGGAGCTTTTCGCATCCACTCATGTTGTGCGTGATATATTTGTACATAAATGGAAGGGACCTACAGTTTAATGCCGAATCCGAACGGCGAAGTTAAAAGCTTTTCATAGGCAATTTTTACTCTTGTAGGCTTGCCATTGCCTGACAAGAGGTGGTGCGGTGTAGAAAAAATTATTTTTTCTACTTTTTGATTTTGCCTGTGCCGAGATTCGAACCCCGGACACTCTGCGTAGCAGTCCAACGCACTACCACTACGCCACAGCGACCATACTGTGAACATTACCTGCAATAATTAGTTCACTATGTCCAGACACGAGTGTAATTCTATTTGGACAAGTGACAGAGTAAAAGGGAAATGTTGTGCAGATGGTCAAATGATCGTTTGTTTTTTCCACACTGCTTCCAATATTTTTTACTACTTTTTATTTGCTCTTCGTATTTAATAAATCAGTAATATATAAACTATATAAACGTAAAAATACATGATTATTATTTCGCGAAAAACCAATCAAATATACATAAATGTAAACAAATGTAAGACTTGATATTAAACAGGCAAAATTAAAAAGTAGAAATAATAAATATCTTGGCAGGCAATAGCAAACCTACAAGAGTTAAAAATGCCTATGAATCACCGTTCGGATACCGCATAAAACTGTAGTCTCCTTCCATAATGTACAAATATAACACGCACAACATGAATGGATTCGAAAAGCTCGGCCTAGACCTTGCATGGGCTGTTGTTCCATTAAAAGAAGAAAAAAAGCCAAATCTTTTGGTGACCGTGGCGGTCAAATTTTACTCTCTCGCTCTCTTTCTCAATTTTTCGTTTTACATTAAAGCAACAACAACTCGTGCCATGAGTGGCCGTCTGCATACAATGAATGAAACAAGGATAAACAAATTTTCAACCTTGAAAAGGAAGAAAATAAAGTAAATTTAAATTTGATAACTGCATTATATTTCTGTTATTTTAGAAGGTAAAAAATTAAAATAAATAGTTTTATGAGAACTTAGCACTATAATAAATGCAAAACTTCTCTTAAGAGTTTGATGCGGACGCTGTCTTTACGTCGGGCGTTATCACTGATTATTACAATAGTGATTAAACATTGTGTTCATTGGTTTCACCTCGTTTCGTTTGCTTTCATTCAGCCTGCACCGACTATTTTTCATAACGTCGCACATATATTTTTCCTAAATATAAGTACTAATCATATCATCGCTTGTTGCCATTCAATCGGAGCAGCGGCCAAGTACCTTGAACCACGAAATATTGATAAAAATCACTATTTAAAATGACTGTGATACTGAAATAACAATCACTGCATCACCGTTATTGAAAAATCACTGCTCAACACTAGTCGCAATAGTGTGTACTAGAAAAGTCAATCAGTTGGAAAATGTTTAGATTTCTTAATCTGATATTGGGCTCTGGTTTTGATTTCTTATCAAGTACATTTTAAAAATAATGGCCCCAAACAGTGAAGCATAGTTCTATCTATAATTTGATATGAACACGGAAAGTGGAAAAGTTATTTTTCTCCCAGCCCTCAACGTATGCTGATTGGCACAACATCGCAGCACGGCTAAAGCCGAACGGTTTGCATCCATTCATGTTCTGCGAGGTGTGTTGAATCTGGTTTTGTGAAGTGTTAACAAATAAGCACAAAATTTTAAAATTTTCCATTGGAGGAGAACAAACTTGACACAAAAGAGCGCATGATGAATGATTTCTTGTTCTCAATCAACTGAATCTTGACATGCCTGTGTATTTAATATAACTATTTTTCAAGAAGTATATACTTATATAAATTCCAATTCGCAATCCAACAAATAGCATATAACAAGTTATTTTATGTTTGAAATTATCCCAAAATTATGAGATCGGCAGTTCATAACAAATAATTCGAACGCTTGATTCAATCGATAAGTTAACATTTCTCATCGAATATAACACATCCCTATAAATTGGTTTTGTTTTGGTTTTTGTGTGTCGGAACATTGCAGGAAAAAGTTTTGAATTCTAAATCACAAAAATGTCCATGAACCGTAGACGAAAAGCTAGTTCCAGCTCTGAAGTTGATAGCGAAGAGGAAAGTCGTTTGAAAGATTTGAAAGAACGTGACGAATTTGCCGAACGCTTAAAGAAACGCGATGAAGGGCGCACACGGAATGTGCTGGAGTCAACCAGCCGTAAGGCTATTGACGAGGCTGCTAAGCGCTTGAAGCTGGAGCATGAGGATCGCGATAAAATATTGCCACAGTTGCGTTTACAATCTCGGCGTAAATATTTGGAAAAACGGAAAGATGACAAAGTCGCTGAACTGGAAGCAGACATACTGGATGATGAATATCTCTTCGAGGATTCAGTGTAAGTAATGTCCCAAATACTAGTTGATATTGCTTGATAATTTAATATTTCGTTCGTTTTAGTTTAAGTGCGCGAGAACGCGAGGAACGTGGTTATAAAAAACAATTACTGACCATTGCCAAGGAGCATGAACGAGCACGTGAGCTAGAGCGTATACAAAGGTATCATATGCCTCAAGATCTTAAGAAGGGAGAACGAGGTATGTACACAAAGGTTATTTATTTACCTATTTATTCTGTCTACGGATAACAATAATCTTGCAGACTAATTAAGCTATTTACACAATCATTTACATGAGTATAAATAAATTAGTTAAAGCAAATAATTATAATTTTCACTTACATCAAAATATAAAACATTATTATAATGCTCCCTGCGATTGGAATTGAGATAATTAATAGATTTGGAAGCTCTGTGCAGAAAAATTTTGTTGTTGAGAGTTTATAGACAACCATGGCAAACAATTTACGATTAAGAAGATAGCTTTTGAAATTTTTTAAAAATGTGGCTGTTGTGTCGAAATGTTTAAATTTTAAGTTGGTACAAGTTGATTTGCCAGAAATGAACCCATATTGGCAATCACATGAGGCCATATTAATATGAGGCTATATAACTTATTTCTGAAAATTTGGTAAATTAATTGCGCAAAGGTATCTTGTTTGACAATAGCCCTGTAATTATGGTGGTATTGCACATATCTTCCACCAGTTCATCAGTAGGCATGCTCTAAATATACATATGTGTAATTTGATCCACAATATTAGTCAAACATCAAATAAAGAAAAATGATTTTAATTCGTTAAGTTCATATTTACAAGTTGGTTTTAAGTTTTATATTGCTTAAATGATATCCTCCAATAGTACTACGTTAACCCACTAGGTTAGAAGTGAAATCTAATTTAAAATTATAATTTGATAATTTGCAGAGGAATATGTCGAAGTAGATGAAACAGAAAAACAACCCAACTCTGAACAAAAGAAATGGGAAGCGGAACAACTGGCATCAGCGCGTTTTCAATTCGGTGCTAAGGATGCAAAGGCCAAAGAGGAATATGAGCTGCTGCTAGAAGATCAGATTGATTTTATACAAGCACTCACCTTGGATGGTTCTAAAGATCAAAAGGCAGTCAAGGAACTACAATTATCTGAATTAGAACGTAAACGGATGACACTGGACGAGACTCGAAGATCACTGCCAGTATATCCGTTTAAGGATGATTTGATTGAAGCAATACGAGAACATCAGGTAATTTCGGTTACATGTACTCAAGAATGAATCACTTTCTAATCGTATGTATCCTGTATAGGTGCTAATAGTTGAAGGAGAAACTGGTTCGGGTAAGACGACACAGATTCCACAATATTTGGTAGAAGCAGGTTTTACAAAAAATAATAAGAAAATTGGATGCACACAGCCAAGACGAGTGGCTGCTATGTCTGTGGCGGCACGAGTTGCTGAGGAAATGGGCGTTAAATTGGGCAATGAGGTTGGCTATAGTATACGTTTCGAAGATTGTACTTCAGGTATGTATGTTCCAGTTACAGTTCTTATCCATGTACATACATAATAGAAATAATGTTTATTTATAAAAATTGTATACACTTTCAGAGCGTACAGTTCTAAAATATATGACTGATGGTACTTTACACCGAGAATTTCTCTCAGAGCCAGATCTTGGCTCCTATAGTGTAATGATTATTGACGAAGCTCACGAACGTACTTTGCATACAGATATTCTCTTCGGTCTTGTCAAGGATATAGCACGATTTCGTCCAGAATTGAAATTACTCATTTCTAGTGCAACACTCGATGCTGAGAAGTTTTCCAAGTTTTTTGACGATGCTCCAATCTTTCGTATACCAGGCCGAAGATACCCGGTAATGTTTGTTAATTGAAATACGTAGATATACCATATTTATTGAATAGTTAATGTAAAATTTTATGCTTCCAGGTAAATATTTTCTACACAAAAGCTCCTGAGGCTGATTATATTGATGCCTGTTGTGTTTCAGTGCTGCAAATACATGCAACTCAACCGCTTGGTGATGTTCTGGTATTTCTAACAGGTCAGGATGAAATCGAAACATGCCAGGAAGTCTTGCAGGATCGTGTCAAGCGCTTAGGCTCCAAGATACGCGAACTTATAGTAATACCCGTTTATGCCAACTTACCTAGCGACATGCAAGCTAAAATATTCGAACCCACTCCACCAAATGCACGAAAAGTAATTTTAGCTACAAATATTGCAGAAACCTCGTTGACAATCGATAATATCATCTATGTTATTGATCCTGGTTTTGCCAAACAGAATAACTTTAATTCACGCACTGGCATGGAATCGCTGATGGTTGTACCCATTTCAAAAGCATCCGCTAATCAACGAGCAGGGCGCGCGGGTCGTACAGCACCAGGTAAATGTTTCCGATTGTATACTGCTTGGGCGTACAAACATGAGCTGGAAGATAATACTGTACCGGAAATACAGCGTATTAATCTGGGGAATGCTGTACTTATGCTGAAAGCACTCGGTATTAATGATTTGATACATTTTGATTTTCTCGATCCACCGCCGCATGAGACGCTCGTGTTGGCGCTGGAACAGTTGTATGCTTTGGGTGCGCTCAATCATCACGGTGAGCTTACTAAGTTGGGACGTCGTATGGCTGAATTTCCTGTAGATCCAATGATGGGTAAAATGTTATTGGCTAGTGAGAAGTGAGTCCATCCAAATATTTTTCACCGATCATATATAATTGATTTTCTTTCATTTCATTTTACAGATATAAATGTTCTGAAGAAATGGTTTCCATTGCCGCTATGCTTTCTGTGAACAGTGCAATTTTCTATCGACCCAAAGATAAAATAATTCACGCTGATACAGCGCGCAAAAATTTCAATCACATTCATGGTGATCACATTAGTTTATTGCAAGTGTACAATCAATGGGCTGAAACAGACTATAGCACACAATGGTGCTATGAGAATTTCATACAGTATCGTTCGATGAAGCGGGCTCGTGATGTTCGCGAACAATTGGCTGGTTTGATGCAGCGCGTCGAAATTGACATGGTCACATGTTTGCCCGAAACAGTGAATATACGGAAAGCTTTAACGGCAGGCTATTTCTATCATGTTGCTCGACTTTCAAAAGGCGGTCACTACAAAACTATTAAGCACAATCAAACTGTTATGATCCATCCGAATTCTTCATTGTTCGAGGAGTTACCTCGTTGGATATTGTATCATGAACTGGTTTTCACAACAAAAGAGTATATGCGTCAAGTAATTGAAATTGAAAGTAAATGGCTGCTGGAGGTGGCGCCCCATTTCTACAAATCAAAAGAACTGGAAGATTCAACGAATAAAAAAATGCCAAAGGGTACGGGACGCGCAGTAATGACGGAGCCATGAAAGACTTTTCTTCTACTGCACATCAAAACCGAGGAAACCAGTTTAGAATATATATAAGTAAAATTATGAAAATATTTTTTAAAATTTTAATTTTTATAAGTTTGGCAATATAAAATTTTGGCGAATCAATAAATTAGCTTAACTTTGACATTTTTGTAAAATCAACCACTTTTATTATTTTTGAGGATAAGGGATAAATTAATATTTTTTACTTTTGAGTTATTTGGAAAAAATAATTATTTTTGTATTTTGTTTAATAGTTTATATGTATATTTGTGAAAAAATGGCTTATATTTGTTTGTTTTTGGCGCCATTGACTTTTTCCTTGTAAAAGAAGTCTTCTACTCATTCTTCTATTTTTAATTATACTATATATGGATGTACATAATTTAAAGGCTACTGGAAGGTATTCCATAATCTTTCGCAATATCTTATTTTTTTTGTGTTTTTCGACCTCAGTAATTAAATTTAATTTTTGCACAATTGATAAGCAACAAAATAGCTGAACTATTTCTCCCAATTGTTTAAACTTCAAGGAAAGCGATAATTTCAATTTGAACCGCAAGCGTAAATGTAATTACACAATACAGTTTTACCTTGTCTGGCGTTTTTCATGTACATGAATTTCAACCTATACATTTTGTTTTTGTAGTTTCGGGTAAATTTGACATACTTTTAAAATAAATTAAATACTATGTACGTTGCGATTGAATAAATTTGTTATAGAGGAGTTATTCTATGTATGTACATATATGAAAATCTTACTATAGAGGAATCCAAATACATGAAAAAATCGTAATGTCTTCAAAAAACTTCGTTACAAGGAAGTCTTTGCTATAGAGGAGTTTGTCATAGAGGAGTCCCACAATATATTTAGGTCTATGAGTGAATAAATACTGTGAAACCCTGCCTTACAGTCAACATTACGAATTTCGAATATACATCGTATCGACTTAACGAAGATCTACTTAAATATAGACTTGAACTTCACAGTCAATTTTAAACCGTTCAATGTAGAGGTTAATACTGCAACACCGACTTCACAGCTCATTTTGAACTTGGTTAATTTGAGTTCAAGCCGACTCCTGCAATGAATCCATAGTGAATTTTAAACTGGTCAGTGCAGATCTAATCCCAAAGTACGATAAATCTCCGAATCTACGAGAGCCCAACAAGTATAGCTTTCCGGTTGAATTTAGTAGGCATTAGATAATGAACTAGTTCATGCCATATATCTATCCATCCCATATGCCTATTCATCCATGCTATATGCGCACAAATTTTTAACGAAATTCCAGTTTGAAGTAATTTTTCCATTATAAATACTTCTAACTAAATCAAATATATCGATTGCATGTTATCGAATTTTTTCCACCACCGTTAAGGCTCGTCAATTCTCCTCGTTTTGCTCGTGCCGTGAAGTGGAATTTAATTTTTTTTGTTTAAACTACATTTAATATAATAAAAGGTATTAAAATAAAGAGTGTTTTCGAAATATCAATTAAAATTATTTATCAATTCGCTTGTGTATGTCGTATAATTTAATTAATAATCTAATTAAATGTCTGAAAATTCGACGGATTGGATCTGATTGGATTCTGATTGCCTAACCTAAAAAATGATGAAATTAAAAATTCTCATTTGTTTGAAGCTGCCAGATCTATTATTAATTAATGTGTTAATTACATTTACAGATACTTTTCCTGTAAATAATGGCTGCACAAGTTTTCAATCGTATTGGCCAGCTGGGTCTGGGCGTTGCTATTCTTGGTGGCGTTGTAAATTCAGCATTATATAACGTTGATGGTGGACATCGCGCTGTTATCTTCGATCGTTTTAGCGGTGTCAAAAAGGACGTAGTTGGTGAAGGCACACATTTTTTTGTGCCATGGGTGCAACGTCCAATTATCTACGACATTCGCTCACAGCCGCGCAATGTTCCTGTGATTACCGGCAGTAAGGATTTACAGAATGTAAACATTACATTACGTATTCTTTATCGTCCTATTCCGGATCAGCTTCCTAAAATTTATACTATACTCGGTCAAGATTATGATGAGAGGGTATTGCCTTCGATTGCCCCAGAAGTGTTGAAATCGGTTGTTGCTCAATTCGATGCTGGAGAACTTATTACACAGCGTGAGGTAAGTTTTTATGCAAGGGTTTTAATTACTTAGTTGAAACAGGAAGAGGGTAGTAACATATCTGCAAACTACAAAAAAACTTGGCAATGAAAGAATTGAAATCGTTAGCAGCTTCTGGAGAAATATGCTTTTTAGCTATCACACGAAGAAAACGTTTGGCAATATGAACTGTTAATATTCTTAGGATTTAAATTCCAATTTCTCTTTTTCCCTCCTCAGATGGTTTCTCAACGTGTCTCTGATGAATTGACTGAGCGAGCCAAGCAATTCGGTTTCATTTTGGATGACATTTCAATTACACATTTAACTTTCGGTCGCGAATTCACACAAGCTGTTGAAATGAAGCAAGTTGCACAACAAGAGGCAGAAAAGGCTCGTTTCGTTGTCGAGAAGGCAGAACAACAAAAGCTGGCTTCTATTATTTCCGCGGAAGGCGATGCTTCTGCTGCTGATTTACTCGCAAAGGCATTTGGTGAGGCTGGTGATGGTCTCGTTGAATTGCGTCGTATTGAAGCTGCTGAAGATATCGCTTACCAACTATCTAGATCACGAGGTGTCTCCTACTTGCCAGGCGGACAAAATACACTTCTTAACTTACCTACGTCAATGGCGCAATAAATATTATGATTTCATCACATCCTGGAGCTTTAGCATTTAATCATAACGTTTCGGTTGTTTTTTGTTTAATTTCCAATTACAAATCAAATTGATATTTTTTTTTTCTTTTTCCAAATGGTAAATATATACAATATATATGTAAGTTTGAGGATCAATAATTAATACATGATAAAGAATAAGTAAAAGATAATTTTAATTTGTTTTGTGGGGTGTTATTGTACTTTGGTTTTTTACTTTTACCCCCCATAAACGATTAAAGTATCTACATAATGAATATTTGCAACAAAACTCAAATTGTATGTTTACTGTGAGACTGTGTGTCCAACAATTCGCGCCATTGATTTATTTGTTTTGATGCTGGTTCGAAACTACATTATTTGAAAATCATTTTCAAATAAAATAATTCGACTAAGTAAAACGAAATAAAAAAATATGTTAAAACAAATATTAAAATATTCATATTGACTTTTTTTTTATTAAAATAGATATTAACTAGCTGACGCGGCGAACTTAGTACCACCTAAAATTGATTTGATTGTAACTTTTCTACCAATCAGCCCTTCCATTTCAAATTCATTGTGATCAGTAATACCTTGTTCGCAATACAAATGAATTCATCCATTTACTATGGGCGGTACCACGGCCCTTTGTCCAATTCCGCCCATATGTTACATGGAGCTTAAAGTTGAACACAAAGTCCTGTGTCGTTAAAAAATATAATTCACAACGTTGTTTTATGTATTATAGATTGTTTGTTATTCTCTAAAGTAAAATATATGTGTATATGTGGTATTGTATAACCGTTGAGAGTACAAGTTTCAATTTAATTTATAATTCAAGTTGTAGGATTGCTGGAAGTTGCTGTCCAATTTCCCAAATATAATTAATTTTAGATACTTAAATACATTTTTATTTATTTCCTACAATTTTGGTTAAGAAAAAGTCATATAGAAAAGTCATTCATTACCCCCATCAAAAGTCATCATTACCTCCACCTAATTAAACATTTTGAGATTTTTATGAATAATTGGGAGAAATAGTGCTGGCCGTATTGTACTGGCAGCATGCCAAGTGCTGGCAAAAACTTATAACGTTCTGGCTTGTGTCAGATGCTAGGCAAAGAATATTTTACACCAAAGGGTGCAAAGCTTTCCTAAATTCATTACTACTGATATAGGTTTAAATGCAAATTGAGACAAAGACGTTCCAAGCTTTAAACACCGTATAAGAAATTGTTTTTCTAGCTGTTCCTATGTGTCTCAGCTGGTATCACCCTGAGCTGCGGTTTCCCTTAGTAATGTTGATTTCCATGTATTAGTAAATATCCGTATGCTATTTAACAATTTTCATTACGGTTCAGCGATTATAAGTACCACACCAATACATAGATAATTAAGTTTTCGTAGCCAAAGTTCGACTGTGGCACAATCTTTCTGGGAATATCTTTCTCGATTCCTAAGATATTTTTATGTTCAAGATATTTTTGACCGACTTTTCTAAATATAGTTTCTAGTGTTCGATTGACTTAAAAAAAAAAGTCTAGAAGTTTACGAAGTCATTTGTCCATTGTATTCTTTGTGTAAACTTATCTGGTTTGTGTAAAGAATTTTGTTCAAAAAATTAGAACAGCTGTTTTTAAAAAATTTCACAGATGATTCATCATGCCATTCAGATGGCATTCAGATGCATCACTATATGCATCCACTATGCGCTCTCTATCAATCGATAAATCTGCCCTATATCCTTCTATAGATTGAAATAAGGCCATCCTTTCTACATAGTACAATTTGACATTTTAAACAAAAAGAATGTGAGTATAGACTGCAAAAAACAAACGAGAAGCACAAAGAAATAGCGAAAACATTTCCAGCCCAAGAACCAGCATCGAGAAATCGCGAGAGTGTAGACTTCGCAAGGAACTTGAGGCACAACAGAATTCGAATTTCATTTAAAAACAACTCCCAAAGACTAATGCGAGATTGGCCAATTTCCTAGTCAACCTCATAAAATTTGCGAGTTCTCAGACCGGCAAGTGGCAAATTTTCCAACTGTTGAGATCATACAACTTGAATATTTTGATGATGATTATGATAATGATGATAATAATGATGATGATGGTAAGATTACAATTATAATGTCGTAGCAAATAAATGCACATGCTTTGAGTATAAATATTTTGAAGGAGATGACGATTTTGCAGATGTAGCATACCTGGGATCTGAGAATCAATAAACTGAACTATAGAAGGTTTGCATAAATCAGCACATAAAAAATGTGCAATTTTCGTTAAAAATTCGTTCGACCAAGCCTGTTATGTCTGCGATAGACCCTGGTTTTTACAACCTGAAAACGGAAAATGCCAATATTCTGAAGAAGTAAACTTTTGTAGGGCGTCCCACTGACGCACACAATTTAATTTTTGATCTTGCCGGTTTTTTGCAAAATACACACTACCAACTACGCCACGGCGATATTTTGGTATTTTACGCACAATAATGGATTAATAGGACCTTCCGGTTAACACAACCGAGAGACGCAACCGCATAACGCACGGATCGGTGACCGACGCAACCGCTTTACACGAAAATATGTAATGAGCTTTGTATATCCGAATAGGTATTCCTTACAACTACAGAAATAAAATTAACAGTTGTTTATCGATTTAGTATAATACATAAGTAAGTTTGTTTTGATGTGTTCCAAAGTATCAGAAATGCTGAAGAGATTATAATGTGCATTAAAACTTTAATCCGTTTACCACGTTATGTATTCGTGATGAACCCAAAAATTTGTGCATTAGTGTAATCTAACATTTTGAAAATAGAAATGTTCCGAAAAATATACTTAGTTTCCTCCCAAAACGCCTCTCCATAATTCTTCATATTACTTTTGTGCGACATCCTAATCCGGTTTTATTTAAAGCGAAGTAAAATAATTCTAAAAAAACGCTTGCACGAGCTTCTATGTAGAAAATGGTCGGATGAAAGCATGCCAGGTGATTGGAACCTCAGCGTACTCTGTCCAATCCACAAGAAAGGTGAATCTATGATCTGGGCCAACTACCGTGGAATAAGTCTTCTTAATATTACATATAAGGTTCTATTGAGTGTACTGTGAGAAAAACTGAAGCTCATCGGCAACAAAAAAACTAAATCTTGGAAAAGACCCAAAAAAATCGACACGCACCATCTATTCGTCGTTTATAAAGCCGCCTTCGACAATACGATTAGGTACGACTTGTACGCAGCAATGTCTGGTAATGGTATAAAGCTCATTCGTCTTTGCAAAATGACACTGACCGACACCACCAGCGCAGTGAAAATTGGAACTGACCTATCCGCGCCATTTGATACCGAAAGAGGTTTAACACAAGGTGCTTCCCTGTATCGAATAAGATGGAGCGCTGAGCTGTATGAGCTGTACGCCGACACTGACATAGTCAAGCGTATAAAAATCCAGCGGCTTCACTGTCTGGGTCATGTTGAGCGAATGGAAGAAAGCGCTCCGGCTAGAAGGGTGTTTTATTCGAACCACGGTGGAGGAACACGCAACACGCAGAAGGGGACGTCCTAATCTCCGGTGGAAAGACCAGGTGCAAGGCAACCTTACTGCACTTGGCCTTATCAACTGGCGCCAGCGCGCTCCGGCTAGAAGAGTGTTTTATTCGAGCCACGGTGGAGGAACCCGCACAAGAGGACGTCCTAATCTCCGGTGAAAAGACCATGTACAAGGAGACCATCAACTGGCGATAGCACAGGCGACTAGTGAAGTTTTATCGAGGCGGCCAAGATCTATAATCGGTTGTACTCGTAGTGCCAACTAAGTAAGTAAAATAATTACATTTTTTTGCATGCAAATAAATATATGTACTTTTTAAAAAGCAGCTGATCAAGCTTGTGTCTTTTACTTTACTTTACTTTTAATGACACAACAGCCCATGGAGGGCCTAGGCCGAGCTTTTCGCATCCACTTATGCTGTGCGTGTTATATTTGTACATGAATGGAATGGAAGGGACCTACAGTTTTATGCCGAATCCGAACGGCGAAATGAAAAGCTTTTCATAGCAGTTTTTACTCTTGTAGGTTTGCCATTGCGTCCCAAGAGGTGGTGCCGTGTAGAAAAATTATTTTTTCTACTTTTTAATTTTGCTTGTGTCGAGATTCGAACCCCGGACACTCTGCGTATCAGTCCAATGCACTACCACTACGCCACAGCGACCACAAGCTTGTGTCAGCCTATAGATAATCATAGAGCTCGAGAGAAAGTCTTTTTAATTATTGTGATGAGTTCAAAAACTTTCGAATCCTTCCAACTTTAGCGCAATTTTTAAAATAATTTGAGAATGAAAAATTATCTTTGCATTTGTGGACTGAGAGATTCGCCTGATTTGGCTCATTTTGAACTGAAGCACTAACGGCAGCGATATTTTCTGTACTTCGACCGGTGCATTGTCTCACTACTACAGGAACATTCAATAGAGAATATGTTGACTCGAAGTTATCCACTACATATAGCACGCACAGCCGGTCTGATGGGACGATTATTATATGGCCAAAAATTGGAGAAAGTGCTCTTAAAGTTGTCGGTAGAAAGTTTTATTCATTTCCAAACGTTGCTCGTTCGTGACCTTCACCATGATAAAATGTAAACCTTGAATGGCATTGACATTGTCAGGTAAAAAAAAGTAAGGTTGCATTTAAATAAATAGCTTTTTAAAATCCCTTCACATAAATATAATACGAGTATATAAACTTGTATATAAGTACATATACAGATAACATAAAATAGAATTTCTTACTAAATAAAAAATAACTAAAAAGTTTTTTTTCCAGCGTATGACAATTCCTTTTTGGCAATATGTGGAACCCTATGCATTATGGATACTTTTAATATTCTCGTATTGCCATTTTATCTATTCCTTGTGTTAACGAATTTCTATTTTCCCAAACACTCTTACGTAAGTATGTACATTTATATCACATTGTCTGAAATACTTAAAGTCCTTGCAAAAGCCTTTCGGCAGTAAAAAGGAGAGGGAGCTCTATGCCATTTATCATAATGTCATTTACATTTATAGACACCCAATGATATTATGAACATATGGTATATAAGACTGTGTATTTGTATGTTTGTTTCTCTGCAAAAGACGCTCTTTTCAATATTTTTTTTACAAATAAGTTTTTATTAAGTTCTGTGAAAAAAATTTTGCACCAATTTTGAGGTTAAAAGCTTTAAGATTTTTATTTTAAGCTAACGAATAAGATATGGAAAAAATAAAGAGTCAGTTCTGTTTTGGAGTAAAACCAAATAAGACGTTTTAATTAAACGCTCCCTTTGTTGGACCTAGTTCCTTTTTTTCGAGTTATCTATCGGAGATAACCTAACTCTCGCGATGGGTCTTGTACGTTTATTAGTTCGTTTATGCATACTACAGATAGTTCCCTAACGTTGCTGAGGTAAAGTTGGCTAAGGTCTTCCCATGGTTTATCATAAAACCGGCCAACCGCAGAGAGAATCAGCTATAGTAAATGTTTCCTTTATGTGCTTGTAGCGGCAACAGTGTGTGTTATACGGGAGACAGAAGAGTGCTGTCAGTATTGAGATATCCTTTCTGTTTTTATTGATAATTTGTGATCATTTCTTCTGCTTGTAGGTAGATACATATATGGTGATATCGCTTGTTTAATCCTGCTCATCGATAGACTGTTCCATCTACAATTAGCTTACACAAAATTTTTTTTAAAATGTTTTTCTTGAGGGAAATTAGTAATGTAAATACTAATTCAGCTTGAGACTCATGAAAAAAAGTAGTGTTAGATTCGAAGGAGTGCTAAAAGGATATATACCTTCCATAACACTCAGTCTTTTCAATCATTGTACTTGGCCCAGATAGAGGAAATGGAGAAGAGAAAATTATAAAAGAGAAAGGAGTAAAAGGAAAGAAGGAATATTACAACACACAAAATTTGTTTGTCTTTTTAATAAAACTTAGAAGATCAGGTAGGGGAATAGAGTAGACTGAACTCGTCTATAAGGCATCACTAGCAAGCGTTTCTTTCTTCTTCCAAAGGCAGGGCAATATCAGAGAAAGTGCTCTGTAGTGTCCCTTTCCCTCTCAAGGCAGGATACAGAAGCTGGATCGGCAATGAGCGTGTTCGAACCCACCAGGATATGCTGATCCTTTTTGCTAGGTTCTTTCATAAAGCTAAGTTCTTCGCTCTTAAGGACTGTCCCGACACAAGTGCACATAAATTGTCCGCGTAAGCTTGGATGTGAAATCCAAAATTCTTCAATTCATTTAGAAGAGAGTTAACAACGAAGCACCATAGAAGAGGAGAAAAAACGGCCCCCATTCGTTATCGCCAGTTCCAGCCGTGAGTTAGATAACATATATATTAGAATGCCTTCTTCAACACCATGTCTTCTGGCCGCGGAGCACATCGAATCAAAAGTAGCATTGTCGTTTCAACAAATACATCCAAAGTGTACTGTTTTGCCAAAAATTTGGAATGTATTCATGGCGTACATTTCATGTTGCTCCCTAGGTTTCCCTGAAATCGACAGAAACACTCTTATCAGCTTCTGTAATCTCCCTCATGGGAAATATGCATCATCATCACTAGCTGACATTTTACCATAGTTATGGTTTCGGTCAGCCAGTCGAGAGATAGTGAATTGGAGAGCAACAACCTTCTTCGTCATTCCTTCGAATTTCCGTTCCCGCAACGGGGGATGCGTTTCTAAAGTACCAACCTCATGATTGCATCCTCCACGGGTTTCGTGGCTTTCGCTCCATTTCAGCTCTCCCAAGTTTCTGCTTTCACCGTTTCTATTGCCGTTTGGACAACTCTACCTCATGTTCAGAAGCGTCCACCACGCTCTTACCGATACTATCCAGGCTTGCGCAAAACTTGAACGTTGTCGTCGAAACCACAGCCATCTTCTGGTTTCAGGATTTACAGGGACTACCTGCACATCTCGAACCTTGGCTGACTCCGCCATGGCAACTTTATTGTCGCTATACACTGAACGAGTCAGTGTGCCAACAGAAGACATCCCATCAAAGACAGGGTGCCTTCATCCACTGAGACACATGTAACCGCTTTATAAATCTTCAGGGTTAACAGGTGCCATGTCCTGTGAAGCATTCATTTGCAGACATAAAATACGAAGCTTTCTCTTTGCCTGATGTTCAGTGTTCATTCTCCAATTCAACTTAAGATCTAAGATAAGTCCAAAGGACTTGGCGCTGGTAGAAAGAATCAACGGTCGCATGTTGAGTTGCGAAGGGTAAATGCTGGCTACATTGGTTTTGTTGGTGAAATTATATATTAGTTGGACTTCATAGTGCTATAAATAAACTTATTAATTTGAAGATTTCAAAGTCTACATGGTACATACGTACATATATTGCAAATAATTCTATTTTACATTAACCCGGGCGTAAACGAGTGCAACAGGTAGTTCCCCATTAAAATCTGTTGATTCATACTCGTACGTATGCAAGAAAAGTGACTTTGAAAGTGGAAGAGAGAAGTTCAACGTCACACACAATATAGGCGCACGCAGCATCGTCATCTCATTTAAACTGTTGAATTTTAGCTTGAAGTAAAGCGCAAACATCAAATGGGGAATGAGGAATTCCCCTACGCAGCAACGACGTAATAGCCACACAATAAAGCATAAAGCACCACTTCGAGCGTATTTAACTTGATTTTAAGATACACACACACGCTGCTATGGGCAGAGATACATACATACACATTCAAGCTAACCCCTCGAAAAATCACAGAAAGTAACTAAGCTAATAAAGTGCATGTCGAGGCAACACAATGGCAACAACAAGAAGCAAGTAATGGTGATGGTGGTGAATGGCGAAGTGAAGTGGAGGTGCTACTACTGTCGATTCTAACGAATTTGAGGCTTAAAAACCTTACAAATCTTTGTACATTAATTCAATTTTGTGCAAGTTTATCGAGAAAATGATTTTAAATCGTCTAAATTTATTTATAACTAAATTTAAACATGTATGCATGGTATACTTAAAGATACGAGTGCATGATTCAAGTGCAACTTTTACTTTCATTTCTACACAAAGTTCTGTGCTACATATTGACCCATGCGAGATAAATCTATGTATGCTACGAGTACCTTTGAATATATGTACACAAACTTCTGATTGTAGCGCAGAGGACATACTCTTTTGTACTTAGTATGTATGCGTTTGATGTGCACAGTGTCGGACTTGAAGATGAATTTTTTTTGGAGTATAGTATCTATTATTTAAGAGTATAGTCCATAAAACAATAATGTAAAATATATAATATAAGTATTTTCATTTGATTATTTTCAGATTTTATTATTATCAGATCCCTTCCCTTTGTTGTACACTATATATTGAAATTCACCTATCTGCTTTATTTTGGCATTAAAAAGTTTTCTAATCGAAACTTGCTAAGGAATAACATTAAGATTCTGCTTGGATTCTGCGTTGATATTTATGTAACAAAAATAAAACTAGTGTATTTTACTATTAGCTTTTGATTCTGAAATGTTGTTGATTAATTATAATTAAAAACCTGTTAGTAACGTATATCAAACAATTTTATGAGTATTTAACTCAGATAGAGTGGAATTTATTTCGCAGATAAGAACCTACAGACTATGTAAATAGTTTTAGGATGTAAGCAGCGAATTGTAAATATTTCGATTTCTTTCTCTTTTGTATAACAGACTAGACTTGAATGTGCATACGTGAAGTAGCGTATCGGAATGTTGCCAACTACACGTAGTGATTAGTGATATGAGCAGTGCTCTCTAGTGATATCCTAGCGTGAACAACCTACGGAAGATAGAACTCTACACTGTGTTACGATTTCGGTAATCACTTGCTCGCACTACTCTTATAAGTACATGTTACGATACGCTACGTTACGTATGCATAATCAAGCCTCTAAGTAACTAATCTATGTATGCATATCTTTTTTCTGTGTCTCTCATTCTCATTACACATAGTGAAACAACGCTCAATGATATGGCGCACATTGCGAGTATTGAACCGCTCCTGATTTTATTTTTGCTTTATATGCTGCTTGAATTGTTGGAGTGATTTCAGTAGGCATACGTTAGTGCTGGTGTTAAGTGGGACCAACAATAAACGTGAACTTGAACGGGTTATACGTATACAGATTTATATATTGCACATACATACATACATACTTGCAATACAATCAAGTTAATTGGCAAAAAATTTAAAAACAAAATATAGGTATATAGAATTTATCAGTGCAAATAAACATTTAGATTTTGTATTAATATTTGAAGGAAAAAACGTGTGAGTGGTAAGTGTGATTAAAGTTATACATACTCTACTAAAACAAAGATTTCAAGCACCATAACAACAAATAAATCTATTTAACACTTCTATTGCAACAAACGATGGGTATTTGTTGCACAATTATAAATTAAACAATTTGGCAGCGTTTCAGTTGAATGGTTATTGTTTCTTGAAAAAAAGTTAGCGACAAACGTACGAGTACCTATAGTTTTCTGAACTATTTAATATTGCTTCAAGGCTAACAAGTTGTAATATTTTACTAACTCAGAAATGTGCATTAAAAAAAGTTATTCTACATACGAGTATTTGCAAGTAAACTTTAGAATGCGCCACAAACAATTTGAAACAATTCGCTGTTTGTTAAGTTTTAGTGGTTAAATTAATAGTTTTTTATTAAATTTTTCTATTAGTGAATTAATTAATCTTAATAAATCAGAAAAAATCGGTGATAGATAAAAGATTTAAATATTACTTTTATTAATTAATTGAATGTTTTCAAAACTAGCTATCAGATTATGTATTTATTGGTTTTTCTTTTTACTGAATTTCGAATTGAGAAATATTATTTTAATAAAAAACGTAATGAGGGAAAACAATATGAAATTGAATATTTTTGAAATACTCCAACTTATCCGTAGGTGTTTAGGGATCGGTATATATGTACATGGCTGAGCACCAAATCGTTAATCCGTTAATCGTTAATAAGTGACGTCAAATTTTAACTCGTTCTTTTAACGATTAACTTTCACGTTAATGGACTCAAGTCCATTAACTATAACTAGGAAAGTTTGCTATCTGCTGCTTTCCAGGGGTGGTATGCTTAAGGGAACTATGTTGCCTACGTTCGAGGAAATTAAGATCTCGAGTGATGCTGTCAAAAAAAAAAATTAACAGGTCATTCACGATTTAGTTGATGATTGGCTGAAGAGAAACTCCACGAAATTGGTGACAGATGCTGCCTTTTCAAGCGAGAAAGTGCTGGTGAACTTGTTTATCAAATATATCACAGTCATCCCTTACAGTGCTGCAGTTAAACATCTGTTCTCTGTACATAGACGAAAAACTTTTGTTTAAGTGTTTTTGGAGAAAAAATAGTGTATGGTATACACTCGTTTTTTTTATTTTTTCCATACAAAAACTTAACGCTAAAGATTAACGTTAACTTTCGTAAATTTTTTTCCAGAATTACCGTAACCGGCGTTAAATTTTTGTTCAAACTTTCTGGTTTAATTTCTTGATTAACAAACCCAGCTCTGGTATATACTATATTTAAGTGATGTAACTGATGTATACTATATTTAAGTGTAATGATGTATTTTATGCTGGAGAGAAACTCCACGAAATTCTTTTATATTGAAGTTGTGCAATGATTGATTACATATTTATTTTAATTTTTCTTCTAAATTTGCTTCTGTCAAACTGATATTTAACAGTTTTACATATACTAACTGCATCTTACCGTCTCTACATATACCACCAGTTTCTACCAGAAGGAAGTACAAGTGGAATTACCAACGTTCAAACAGTCAATCATATTTTTATATAATCAGTATTATGGTTACAGAATATTAAAAAGACAACCTATTCGTTGACTTGCTCGTTGTTCCTCAAAGGTTAATCCGAAAATAGTTTGTCCGATATACCAATATTGAGTGGGTTAGTATTACCACATGCAGGAGAGTCTACAAGTTGTGACTCTCTTGCAGCTCATCTTGAAATCCTCATCGGGACTGGTTCCAGTGCGCCGAGCACTTAAACTGAGCACTTTCGGTTAGTCGAAATATAAACTGTATAAGAAACTATTATATCATAAGTGTCCACATTGTACACATAATTGGAAATGCAAAGATTTCGGGTGCTTTTAGTGCTTTGAAAAAGTTTTCGAAAATTGTGTATATATGTATGTACGTACAAGTTCGAATTAAATTATTTCTAGAGAGTTCCTAACATATTCCTATAAAGAACTCTAGTTCGTATTTAAAAACTGTGTAGGAGCATTATTAGAGTTTCATGTTGTTACTACAAAGTTGCACCCTTTTTCTTCTTTCTTCTTTTAATGGCACGACAGCCCATGGAGAACGGCGAAATCAAAAGCTTTTCATAAACAATGTTTACTCTTGTAGTTTTGCCATTGCCTGCCAAGAACTGGTGCCGTGTAAAAAATTAGTTTTTTCTACTTTCTGTTTCTGCTTGTGCCGAGATTCAAACCCGGACACTTTGCGTAACAGTCCAACGTACTACCACTACGTCACAGCGACCACATATATAAGGAACTCTGCGGATATTTGTATGAAAACACTTTGATCGAATTCGAATCCAGCAAGTCTCAAATTTGAAAACGTAACTAGAAATATAAATATTATAGAATAAAATAGAAATATGCCATAAAGAATTTAAAGAAAAAACCATACTAAAAAATAAAAAAATATTTCAATTATGCCCGATATACAAACCATATATGGTAAGAATATTTTAGCATCACCTTCACAATCTTCTAAAAAATCAAATTAGTTGCAATTGCTTTATGAAAGCTCCAAACAAATGTTTTAAAAGCAATATAAAAATAAAGTAAAGACTTTACAATGCTTCAGCAATAGTTTAATATAGGCTAAAAAGCATTTTATCTTCGCACAATTGAATCAAAAGGCCCTCTATGAAGACTCTAAAATAACTTATAGTGCGCAAAGCAAAGTTTTTCACTTTATAAACTTACATTGTAAGGGCTTTTAATGTTATTAACAAGGTAAATTTGCCACTCGTGTAATAGATACATAGTACATTATTTTTCGCTTATGACCCGTTTAAAACGAACTTTCAGCTAAGATGAGCCAATTCACATTAAACACATGACTTTGTAAATTTCAGTTTAGACGAACCAAATTTACGCTATTTTTTTCAGTTGGGAGAGTACTTTATGAACAAAAATATTTTTTGTGTTTTGTTTTTGTAGATGTTTAACATTCACTCTGCTCTGTTAAATTGTGACTTCTTAAATTTCACATTATTTATGTAAACATAATCCGCATACAATTCAGTTGATCAATTGTACCATAAAGTGAGAAAAAAGTACCGACAGTTAACAAAAGTTTTTATGACTTTAATGGCTTTAATGGCGATCTCGTTAGTACAAAAGATTTGGACGATGAAGTTATTTTGGCTTCTGTATGACATAGTATAATGATGATTAGTGACTAGACTATGACGGCGAAAATGAGATCAAATGTCCAATAAATGTTACCAATTACCCTGGATACAATGTGCGATATAAATTAAGTAAGAAATTTTCAGCATTCACGTGACACACTAAACCTTGTTTTTGGTCATCTAGCTAAAGTGAGAATGTATTTCAATAACACCTTTATTGGCACTAAGCAAATAAAACGATTTTTGTTTTAAATGATTATTTAATGCCTAAGTTAAGTTTTCACTTAAAACGAACGAACTTCGCTTAAATCGAACCTTAATTCCAGCTCCCTTGAAGTTAGGTTTAAACGAAAACTACTGTATTTCTATCGTAGTAGTTTCTTTTTGTTTCAAGGTAAAGCTATGGCAAGCATTGCAACATCTTACTAATTTATTTATTTTTTTCTTTTGTTTTAAATACTACAGAATTTAATTTATAAAGCTCCACAATACGCTGTATATAAGTATGTATATGTAAATATACACATACTTACTTACTCGTATCTATCTACTTATGGTACATACTTATGTATAATGCTGCACGCTACCTTCTGTTAATCAATTTAATATGTATTTGGAAGTAAAATTTTATTACTTCCAAATAAAAGACATTAATTGCCATGGAAATCACACGATACCTAATTACGCGTAAAAAATATTATTTTTTCTTTTATGTAATATAAAAAAATTAAAACATTATTAATGAAGATTGGAGGAAAAACAAGACAATGCATACTCAATTACTAAATAGTTACTTGTGTTTGACAAATTAAGTACATTTGCCATAATTTACCAAAGAATTGGTTTGTGTTACCATATAAATTTAGGGCCTATGTCTATTAATTGTTATCTTTATAATTTCCATTACTTTAAAAGTATTTAGTTAAATGTTTTTGTAATTGTTAATTTTAAAACCTACAACGATCATCTTTATTGAATAATTACTCGTATATACGTATGCACATATGTACTCGTATGTATCTATAATTACTAACATTCTAAAACTCATTAACTTATGTATAACAAGGTTCAATTGCATTACTAATACCGTGACTAACAACATGGAGACAAATAACATTGATAAAATTAATACTAATAATGCAAATGTAAAATTGGATACAAATGTATCGGTGAGTGAATGAAATCAAGACACTCATTTAAATATTTAAAATTTAAATTGAAAGTATTAGATTGGAATTAAATAGAAAACAATCGACACCTGGACTACACGTGCGTAAGCATTTAAAAGACTGTGCGAGAGAGACAGGTAGAAAAGTAAGGTAGTAAGAGTGAGATAGAAGTTTGTCTTACTACCTTACTTCTGCTACCTGTCTCTTCCATACAGTCGACCATGCTTGCGACCGTGTAACAGCCTTTTACGTTTTACTATTTCCCATGCAATAAAAAATGAAAAACTTCTTACTAAAAAATAAACTTTCTTTCTAATTAAATCAGATCGATATGGAGGCCCCAGAATTTAGAGATTTTGCCAAATCGATGGTCGACTACATTGCCGATTTCCTGGAAAATATTCGTGATAGGTGAGTGAACTTTCCTCATAATTTATTTTAAACAACTTTACACAAAATGACAATATTTAAAGCAATAAATTATATTGAATTAATTTTTTTTTTTTTGAATTGACTTGATGTGACTTTGAAATACTCGTATTCAATTTGGTTGTTGTAATTTTTGGTTTTATTATATATTTCGCAAATCGGAAAAATATGAAAGTACATAAGTAATGCAGTTAAAAAAAAAAACAAAACCGGATATTCTTGAACTTGTATTCTACCTACATATCTGGTGAGTACCTTAAGTGCAAGTGAGCCAGCAGACTTCCCGGTGTCGAGCCTTAGCAACATTTGTCATTGCTAGAATTGACCTGTGAGCGTGAATGTTCCGGCTAATGTCTTTGCAAACTTTGCAAATGCTTGACTGATTGTTGACTTTCCTTTTTGTTTAAGTGTTATGCACGAGTATGTGTATGTAGATAAGTTTCAATTGTTGCCAGCGTGAAACCGAAAAAGTAAAAATTCAATAATAACGTTAACGTTACGTACGTAGGTATGTCAAGGCTACTGAAAAAACTTTTGAAATAATAGATAGTTTTTTACTATTCTTATTAAATCTTGTGTAGTTATATGCTGTTAGTACACAATAAAGTTTCATTAATTTCATGGCCTTACCATATGGTACAAATGAAAGAGCTCAATACTGGTGCCAATAACAGAGAATTTTACCAATGCATTATTTATTAAGTATATATTTATATGAACTTAAACGAGCATTGCAATTTTATAAATAACTTTCCTTTTTCGATAAACAACGTTTCTCATTAATAGTGACTAGTAAGTTTTGATAGGTCGCTATGGCGCTAACTTACGAGAGTAAAAATCGCATAAGAAAAGCTGCAGGTCCCATCCTCATGTACAACACTCATCTAAAAATACATCACACAGCCTAAAAATTTATACAAATAATCTATTTTGTCTGTAAATCGTTCGTTTACCAAAAAAAAAAATTGCAACAAGAGAGAAAATGAGAGAGTAAAGTAAGAGCTCAATGTGACAGGGCTTGCAACTTTTACCTGGATAAATTTTTACTTGTAAGACATATTTTTTCAAATACCTATACATAGTAAGTATTTATATCCACTTAAAATATGTATGTACATAGCAAAGTGACGATGGAAGAACTAAGTAAATATTCATTAAATCAGGTTTTATTACTTAATTATGTATAATCATTTGAAGTGCCTCCGTCGGTTCAGTTTCAATTTCATCAGCAGCACTCAACACCTCCGTTTGTCTAACACTATTGACCTTCGCTGAATCGCTTCCGCCGCTCTGTGACAATAGAATTTCCTCAAATATTTCATTACTAGCTTGCGCTAATGTGTTCAGTAATTTAAATCTGTAAAATGTTAACCTTCTTTTACTTACTTTGAATGGCACATGGAGGGCCTAGGCCGACCTTTTCGCATCGACTCATGTTGTGCGTATTATATTTGTACATGAATGGAGGGGACCTACAGTTAATGCCGAATCCGAAAGGCGAAGTGAAAAGCTTTTCATAGGCAATTTTTACTCTTGTATGTTTGCCATTGCCTGCCAAGAGGTGGTGCCGTGTAGAAAATTTTTTTTTCTAATTTTTGAGATTCGAACCCCGGACACTCTGCGCAGCAGTCCAACGCACTACCACTACGCCACAGCGACCACAACCTTCAACCTTCCCAAATGTTCCAGGTGAACATTTCACAACAAGTTTTCCCATTTTATCCATATGAACAAATTTATTTTCAGAATTCAGCTCTTTCTAATAACTTACAAATTTCCGTTCGCGTACTTTTTATGACATTTTTCTTCGAGACCGAATATTTTTATCTCTCTCTTGAATTTGGTTGGATGTAAATTTGTGCTGGAAAAGTAAGCGTACAGACTTCGACAAGTTTATGTTTTGATAATTTCATGTTTTGATAATTTCATGTTTTTCCCCCGTACTTTCGTACATGTTTGTCTCTCACGGAGAGACAGAAAATCATTTTACTGTCATTTTACCTGACTTTGCTCAAAAAGGACTGGAACAAACCTAATGTTTGTCATATACTGGGTAAGACGCTCACAGAGTATCGAAGAGAAGATCTCTTATGCTACGTTTAACAAACTTATGCCTCTGTAATTATCCCACAATTTCTCGTCACCTCGTATAGGTAAATAGGGCAGACAAGGAGCAGATTCCGTTCGTCTGGAATGCAATGTTTTGCCCAGGTATCAGCTGATGGCCAGCTGTTTTACACAAGAAACAGTTGGGATGCCACCAAAAACCTGTAGTTTTGTTGTTCTTATATCTGTAAATAGACTTCTTCACTTTATGCAAACTTGGTGGTGGCACCTCGTCCGCATTCTCAGTTGTAATCGGTTGGTTTGCAGCAGAAGAGGGGTACTACTTATATAAATGCTATTGAGAAGAAGGTTGAGTTAATTTATAAAAATCGGAACACAATAGGCCACTTAGTATTTACGGTTCACCTGTTAAATATTGGATTTTCACTTAATATTCAATAATAACACATTAACCCAAAAATGAATACTTTGACCTAGTGTAAAAAGATTTTTTTATATGTGCTGGCCTATAAATTTATTCTGCAAAGATGGTCTACACAAAATGCTGTTAGTACAAGGTCTACTTTTCATTGTTGTACTTTTAATATATTTTTTGATATAAATTTATCCTTTAATTTCAGACGTGTTTTACCAGATGTTAAGCCGGGTTATCTACGCCCACTTATTCCCGATACGGCACCACAAGAGCCCGATAAATGGGAGGATGTTATGAAGGACGTTGAACGAGTTATAATGCCCGGTGTTACCCATTGGCATAGTCCTAAATTCCATGCTTACTTTCCAACTGGCAATTCTTATCCGGCCATCGTTGCTGATATGTTGAGTGGTGCAATTGCTTGCATTGGATTTACCTGGGTACGTTTTGTGAAATAAAAGAAATTATACGCGTGTTACCATAATTATTATGCAAACTGAAACATACATATGGTATGTATCTCTTTACAGATTGCAAGTCCAGCATGCACTGAACTTGAGGTCGTAATGTTGGATTGGTTGGGCAAGATGCTCGATTTACCAGCTGAGTTTTTGGCATGCTCCGGCGGTAAAGGTGGTGGTGTTATACAAGGCACTGCAAGTGAAGCGACACTGGTCGCATTGCTAGGCGCTAAAGCGCAGAAGATACAGGAAGTTAAGAAATTGCATCCAGATTGGGATGATAATACTATTATTTCAAAATTGGTTGGCTACAGCTCAGCTCAAGCGCACTCTTCGGTGGAACGTGCTGGATTATTGAGTGGTGTAAAGCTACGTTCAGTACCGTCTGATGAGAATAATAAATTGCGTGGTGATGCTTTGGAGGCAGCTATTAAAAAAGATTTGGACGAGGGATTGTTACCTTTCTATGTAAATAATTGTTATTTTATTTATGTAAATTAAAAGAAAAGAGATTAAATAATAATTTAAACACATCCGTAGGTTGTTGTCACCTTGGGCACTACGAACTCATGCGCATTCGATCGCTTGGATGAATGCGGTCCCATTGCCAATAAGTACAAAGTGTGGGTTCATGTTGATGCTGCTTATGCTGGTTCAGCCTTCATTTGCCCCGAATACAGACATTTGATGAAAGGTATCGAGACCGCTGATTCGTTTAACTTCAATCCACACAAATGGATGTTGGTGAATTTCGATTGCAGTGCGATGTGGTTGAAAGACCCCAGTTGGGTTGTTAATGCCTTCAACGTGGATCCGCTATATTTAAAACATGAAATGCAGGGCTCAGCACCTGATTACAGACACTGGCAAATTCCATTGGGCCGTCGTTTCCGCGCTTTGAAACTGTGGTTCGTTTTGCGTTTGTACGGCGTGGAAAATCTACAGGCGCACATTAGACGTCATTGTGGTTTTGCTAAACAATTTGCTGCGCTTTGTGCAGCAGAGGATCGCTTTGAAATTGTTTCCGAAGTAAATATGGGTTTAGTCTGCTTCCGTCTAAAGGGCTCGAATGAGATCAATGAGAAATTGCTCAAACGTATTAACGGTCGTGGCCATATTCACATGGTCCCAGCTAAAATACGTGAGGTATATTTCTTGCGTATGGCTGTTTGTTCTCGATTCACTAAACCCGAAGATATGGAGTACTCGTGGAAGGAAGTAAGCGCTGCTGCTGATGATATCCTAAAAGAAGAATAAATCACTGCCAATCATAAAATTGAACCAAAATAGGTAAAATCAAAATGCTTCATTAAATGTTATTTACATAAGTATTAAGTGTTTATTATATTCTATGATATTCTTGTTGTTGTTTGATATTGTAATTCTGTGAATGTTTTATGCCAAATGAAATACTAAAAATAAGAAGAAGTAGAAAGAAGTTTTAAATGCCTTTCAAAGGTCATACATAATACAATAAAATTACAATAATTTACTTTTAGTCATATGTGAGATTTATACATTGTTTACTTTTTATGTAAAGCTTTAAATGTGTGCAATAAAATTAAACTAAAAAATTTAACTAAAACTGATTTCATCACAATCTCAGTTAAGATTAATTAAAGGATCCCTTTCAACGATTTCCCTTAATTCGCTGGGTTTCGCACTATTTGTTCTCCAAGTTTCGATAATATCGTAGCAGGTAGATTTTTCTAAGAGTAGCAGGTAGGCTTTTCTAAGATATGGCGTAACCACATCTTTTACAGTACATGCAGTATAAAAATATAGATGACCATCTAAACAGAATTCCAGAGATATTCGGGAGCAGGAAAGAAGTCGATTATGGAATTTTTGAATTTTTTGAAAAGAGTTACACCATTTTAAATAGTATTGTAGCTTTACTTATAAATTCCACTTGAGGCAATTTTTTTGGTCGTAAGCAAGACCTAAAGGCGCTTCAATTACTTGGTGGAATCGGGTATAATATTTTGCATGGAGCCATTTTGCAATACTTTTATTAAATTCTAAATAGATTAACAACATTAGTTTCGTATTTGTTTAAACTCGAAATGGTAGTATACATAATGTATGTATGTAATTGTATGGAAATGGACTGATATCTTTGGAGACCACTAACGATACCAATTAATTTCACCAACAGATTTAAAACAATAAGTTGTTTAGATCTTAAAATAATAATAGTATAATAATAAAATTCGCCAGAATTTTTAGCTATTACAATACTTAAAAACTTATTGTGTATTGTTTAAAAAGTCTTCATATTGAGTATACATAGATCCATAATGTGCAAACTTTTTCGAAGATCTTAACAGTACGGAGCCTGAAGTTCAAAAACAGTATATTGCTTATAAAAGTACGCATAAACACTCTCTTAATAAATATCAGCTGCGTTTTATTCGCCATACGCTCCTAGTTATCTACAACACAACGAAATATGTAAAGTTATCAACTTCATCGTTTTATTCCCACATGTTAAAACGCGGATGGGTTCAAATATTTGATAAAGTAGAGAAATGTCGGAGCTCATGTGCTGGAAAATCACTTCCAACTGCCTGCTACAAAACAGCGAAGTATGTAAAGTTATCAACTTGATCGTTTTATTCCACATATTAAATTGAGTTGGCGAATAAAACACAGTTATTATTGATTAAAACAAACTACTTAAATTTAAATCAGTACTTTAAAACTATAAACTATAATAAGTTTAGTTACTGAAATAATGCAGAGATCATATTATTATTATGAACTAATTACAACCAATTGAATATTGCAAATACCATCAACACTGTCGCTTTCTAGGTCAATTTTGACGATAGTTTTAGTCAACTTTTTACAATCCTATTTTTTTATGTTACCTTGTCATTTTTCTTAAATTTAAACCCCGATACAATTTTTTTTTTATATTTTATTAAAAATAAAAAAAACATTATTTTAGAATATTCAATATAAATGTTGAATGTTTATGTGTTGCATTAGTGAAAAATATGAGCTTGAGTTAAAACGTGAAATCTACTAATCCACTTATTTGAGTGATATAAGGATGTTTACTTTATTGAATATGCTGCTGTGTTCTTAGCGTACAGTAGTTCCTGGTTAATAAAACAACACCTATTTGCGCTTCCCGTTTAATTGCACTAGAAATCTTGGGTCACATAAAAAGTATCCGCGGTTTTTGGTGTTGGTACCCACAAATCTGTCAACGCTTATCCGATTATGTCAAACGAACACATGTTTGAATGGTAACATTTCCGTCTACATTTTGTGTGAAGTGTAAAAAGTGACATTGATTTGAAAACGAGTGAAGAAATATGCTATGTGATGCTTTGTAATGATTTATTACTATAGAAAAGGTAAAACCGCTGCAAAATCATGCCGCAAAATTTGTGCGGTTTACGCTGAGGATGCTGTGATTGAACGCCGGACCCAGGAGATATCAAAGATGCACTGAACATGAAGGGACGATGAAGGGGAGGCACTAAATATCATCCACATGAAAGATTTGTGGGTACCAACCGCGAATACTTTAAAATGTACTCAAATTACTCGATTAATTGCATTCAAAGGTTAATTGAAGCATAAATTGTACATTCCTTCGATGCAATTAAACGGATTATATATTGTTTATTACATCGGGTTTTAACTACAAGAACCCCCATTAGGATATGCCTTACTACTTGTAATATTTAACATACGAGTACTAATTGTAAAAAAGAGTTTCAATTGTGTTCATTAACTATGAAATTCTATAGACATAACTATGACTGCCTATGACGGCTTTTATAAAATGCACTGATTATTCGAAAACCTGTAATCAGTACGCAAATTTACTGCTTTCTTAAGTTTTGTACTGCTTTGTTTGGGGGAGCATTCGCGCATTTTTAAAGTGTTGTCTAAACTAAACCTGTAACTTTAAAAAAAAAAAATTCGTTTGAATGTACTTACTGATTTATTTACATTCATTACTTTTATTTTTAAGTTCTCTGTTTGTGCTTATGGATGTGAAGAAGGCCGAGAACCTGACCTACGAGTGCAGGACAGTTCCTCAAGCACTCAGGCTATGTAACCCATTGTACTTAATGTTTGTGCTTACACCAAAAAAGATGTGTGGGAAAATATGTAAAAGTATTAGACTTCACAATTAAATTCTTTGTTTACGTATTTAGTACTTATACCTAAGTGCCCTGTAATCAACCGGTCTAGTCTTGTACTAGTATTATAATAGACTACATGTCTAGTCCAAACTTATGAGAACAGACTAGTTTTTTTTATATATTTTTGTCATTGTACAGGAGCAGCACTGTTCTGTCCTGCACTGTTTTTGTATACTAGTCTAAAAACTAGTTAAGTACTATATATTACACAATTCGGGGTTCAAGAAAATATTTAATAAATTGTTTATTGTATTTATTATTATTAGTTGTAGTCTATTAGCTGATATATAAGTACATGAGCATTGTGGTCGCTGGTGCGTAATGGTAATGCGTTGGACTGCTACGCAGAGTGTCCGGGGTTCAAATCTCGGCACAAGCAAACTCAAAAAGTAGAAAAAATAATTTTTCTACACGGCACCACCTCTTGGCAGGCAATGGCAAACCTACAAGAGTAAAAATTGCTATGAAAAGCTTTTCACTTCGCCGTTCGGATTCGGCATTAAACTGTAGGTCCCTTCCATTCATGTACAAATATAACACGTACAACATGAGTGGATGCGAAATGCTCGGCCTAGGCCCTCCATGGGCTGTTGTGCCATTAAAAGTAAAGTAAAGTAAGAGCATTGTACGGACTGTACATATATAGGGAGCAAATAAAACCTAAAAAACCGCTGCTTTATCGTAGAATATCAGCCTAAAATTTTTGGATTCATACATCAAAAACTAACTTCTTTTATTTAAGTTTGAACAACAAATTTTAATAACAATATTTTAAGTTTTAAATTGTTTTTTTTTCTCATGAAAAATTTGAAAAAAAAACCTGTTAGGCCCTTCTATTGATTCCACTAACATTGATACCATGGCAAATGCCATTAACAAAAGGGCCGCAAAATTATGATTGCCCGTACTGTAAAAATATTGTGCAGGACTTAATTCATATATTCTTTTCGAGTCTCATTCCTTCAAGTCCTTAGAGCGGAGCCATATATCGCAGAGCTAGAAAGGTAAGACTTAAAAACATTTTTTTTTTTTATGTTGTTGACATTCAGTCAGCTTTTGACATTTCAGATATTAAGTTTATCACAGGGTGGTAATAACATGAATGGATGTGCTACTGGCCTACAGGTGTCGCTTATTAAATGTTGTACTAAATTGATTCAAACACAGTTGATGAATCTCTGTAGGGTGGGATATAGTATATTAAATAAATTATTAATTGTCTGCCAATGCCATATGTTTTGTCGAACATGAAACGGTCTGCTCCTGCCATGCGAAAGATTATTCATACTTTTATGGATCGGAAAGCTTTGCCCAATGCCGGTAATCTAATATTGGTTTTTGTCATTGAAGAAGAAGTACAGAAAGTTATGAATCTACCCATATTTTTTTAAAACGTCACGTGTCAATTTGAGAGGACAGAGGTTGGGCATGTTGAACTGAGAAAGCGTTTCTTTATTAATTAAAATCCTATTCATATAACTTGAGGAAATACTCAACCTTTGCACTCTTGCTGACTTGTAATAATAAAATAAAAACTTCAACTACGATTTGATTTATTACAAACTTCAATAAAGATTTATTGAAACACTGTATCTTTGTGTGTATGTTATATATAATTTTGAATAAATTGAAAGTTATACATATTATACACGGAATTAATCATTAAATATCTACTTAATAATAAAGGAATAAATTGTGATAGCTATTTGGACTTTTCGATAATGCCAGCAGTGATATGTAACCCGCTTGATAATTGTTTACTTATCGCCCCGATATCATCTTTTTCTTTCACCACCACACTTTCTATTGTTTTAGTAGTGGATTCAGTTTGGACCTCAGCAACATCTACAATTACTTCTTGCTGCTGTTGTTGCTGCTCTTCCAATACCTCTACCAGTTGTGATTGTATTTCATTCCAAGCGAAATCAATATCTTCTGCTTTCGGATCCATGCCGCATACTACAAAACGTAGAAAATGCTTTTCACGATGCACTGCTTGAACCATGTAGATCTTCTTTCGCTCAGTGATACGTTGCAGCAAATTCGTTGTAAATTTGTTATCGCCCTTGGCACGAAAACAGACAAGTCCCAGCGAACGTTTCGCAACAATTTCGAATCGCGAATCGGCTACAACATGCTGCTCAAAACGTTCTGCCAATGCCATATGCTTGCGAACATGCGCTCGTAAACCTTCTGCGCCAACCGAGCGAAAAGTTATCCACACTTTTAGGGCACGGAAACGTCTACCCAATGGTATTTGCCAATGTCGAAAATCTGGTATTTGTGATTGTCCTTCGTATTTATGCTTCAAATAGATACGATCGACATTGAAGCTATCGACTACCCTATTTGAATCCTTCAACCACATGGCACAACAGTCAAAGTTAACCATAAGGAATTTATGCAAATTAAAATTCAACGAGTCTACACGATCCAGACCACGCCGAAGCTCCGCACATTCATCCAAAGCAAAGGCAGCACCTGCATACGCAGCATCTATATGCAACCATATCTGATTTTGTTCACAGATCGGCGCCAGTGATTCGATATCATCGTAGGCGCATGTACCCGTGGTGCCCAATGTCGCAATACATATTACTGGAATGAAGCCTTTAGCTATGTCCTCAGTGACAGCTTCTTCCAAAGTTTCACCGCGCAGCCTGAGATCGTGACTAGTCGGCAGCAACTTAATAGGCATAGCAGCCAATAGACCGGATTTTTCAATGCAACTGTTGCTTTGATCGCTTGAATATGCAACCAGCCTACCGCGTATATCGCTTTCACTCATTTCAGGGTATTCCGCCTGAATGCGTCTTACTGCCTGCTCGCGTGCAGCGATCACAGCAACTAACACCGCTTCACTGGCAGAGCCCTGTATGATGCCACCGCCAGGACCTTCAGAAGAGTGTAGCAAATGCGATGGTAATTTCAGAAATTTCGCCAACCAATCCATTACAACCACTTCTAATTCGGTACAAGCAGGACTGCAAATCTATAAAATAAGAAAAATGAATAAAAAATAGTATTATTAAAAAAAAAAATGTATACAATATCAAGGTCGTATATTTGGTTGTGCTCCTTTAAATTTGTTTGTTGACAATTGTTTAATCCCAATTGTTTACTCCAGTAACACATTTTCAAAAATAGCATTCATTTAAGAACTCTTAAAACCACACCCATTCCAAACATCAATCACACTGAACCCGAAAAACGTTAAATCAAAAACAAAGAGGTAAATGTATTTACTTAAGATATTCTTCGTTTCAAAGTTATTTATTAATCTTAATTAAATTTCTGCAGTTCGAATATATTAAATAAAATTTAATTAAAGCCAATCTGGTTTAGTCAGAACTACTTACTATAATTTGTCTGCAAAACATTGCAGGTGGAATATTTTGCGAGCTAATTTTTTTATATTTTAATATTTTTAAGCTAAATATAAAATGCGTGTTTGAAAAGGACCAGCCCCTTTTTCTGCGGTTTTGAGAGCCTTACATCTTACTGAGTGTAAGCGACTAATCGATTAATCCAATATTTATGTTAATCAGATAAAAGAATTTGGTCAAATTGGTTATAAAATTTTATTATGTATAGACTTGTTTGAATAATCAAAATCTTTATTTACTTAATAAAGCTGAAGCTGCTTCTGGACGAGACGACATTGTCTTCAGACATGTCAAACAAGTCACGACAAAGTGCATCATCGTGTGGAAGCTCTAAAACAGCGTCCGAATACAGGGGTGCTATTACAAAAACAAGATCACAAACCAGCTGTTTCCATAAATTCTTTTCATAAGTATTCGAGTACAGCAAATTATTTCAAAGTAATTAAGATAATAAATACTTATTATATAATATTATATTGTAATAAATTCATAATTTATATACATACCATATTACATAAATGTGAATAATAATAATATCACTGCGTAAGTTAAAAATCTGGATAAAGGTTTTATGGCTGATCTTAGCTAATTCGATTTCAAGATATCGGTAGTTTGAATGAAGCACTCCATGTTCATTGAGAAACAACCTTATATCCTACTTTTGAAATTTGAAATGGCTTTAAACTTTACGTTCTTATGTTCACCAGTTGTGTAGGTAGAGAAATCAAGGGGATGTATCTCTTTAAGAACCTTTTTCATATTAATCGACTCTAACTTATCGGCCATTGACTGGAACCAGAACAAAATGGTTTTCGCCATTTAAAAAAATTATATCTTCGCGACTGGAATACATAAAATAAGAATAATTAACAATCCATTTAACATTTGCTTTCGATATTTTTGTAATAAATTTTCTCTAAAAAGTGGTCGCTGTGGCGTAGTGGTAATAAGTTGGACTGCTACGCAGAGTATCCGAGGTTCGAATATCGGCACAGGCAAAATACAAAAAAAATAGAAAAAATAATTTTTCTACACGGCACCACCTCTGGGCAGGCAATGGCAAACCTACAAGAGTAAAAATTGCTATGAAAAGCTTTTCACTTAGCCGTTCGGATTCGGCATTAAACTGTAGGAACCCAGGCCTTCCATGGGCTGTTGTGCTATTAAAAGTAAAGCAGGTTTCTCGAAAAAGAAAATTTTTCTGACAAAATGGTTGCTACCATTGAATTCCTTAGGCTTAAATTAGATTATATCAAAATCAAAACCTTTGGCAAAAAAAAATTTAATTAAAAAGTATATTCAATAAATCTAGTTTTTTTTAAATAAAACGTATGGATAGCGATAGTGATTAGTTTCTCGCTAATATTAGGTTCTTTCCTTTACTACAACGGGGGTGAACGGTGAAGCAAAACAGCCCAAAAAGCTTTGCCGTTCTCGAAAAACTTGCAAATGAAAGCGACGATGTGAGAGTAAATGTCTTGTTCTTCTTGCACGAAATAGCCTGTAATTTTTCCTCGGGTAAGAAGGTTGGAAGTAGCAAACTATCAGCTGTGTTGTTTCTATCTGATTTTTTTTTTGGCTTGTGAAAATAAGTTTCAAATTTGAAAAAGAGAAAAGAATAAGTTTTTCTATTGCTTAAATAGAAAGGAAAATGTTCGAAACACGCTTGAAAATTTGTGTCTTTTTACATTTGTTAATTTTCCGACTATTATCGTATTTGCACATTCTCGACAAATTTCTGCTTTCACAATTTCACGTTTTCTTTCGTGCACAAAATGTGTTTTTCTTGCGTTCCTGTACTTTCGTGAATTCTAGTCTCTCACGGAGAGTATTTTATGTTTATTCTCATTTTAACAGACTTTGCCAATTGTTCTAGGTACACTTAGTTGACTGTCGATTGTCAGTTGTTTCAGTAGCGTCTTCAATAAAAGAAGCAGCAAATCGATCAGTTTTAGAATTTTATTCCCTAAACATAGGTAGGGTATAAGTATTTAAAATTCAGTATTTCAAAAATTATTGCATTCTAAATTGAAGCAAAAATATTCCTGAAATTTAACGGCTTAAGCCGAAATTTAAGAAAATCTTTAAATATAATATAAGATTTCACTAAGAGTTTTCTTTAGGTCTAGTATTCGGAACCCAACTGTAACTGTGTTGATAAACTTATGGGGATCTATATATTTAAACGTGTCTAAACATATATATATAACTATATATATATAACTGTGTTGATAAACTTTTAAACAGGGTGTGCCATCTTTTATGTCGGTATGTAAACATTGAACAATTTTAACATTTATCAATCAATTAACTTGAGTAAACATGTTTTTGAAACGTCAACTCAGTACAATTTTAACCATGAGTCGCTTCACACTGAAACAACGTGCCGAAATAGTGACGCTGTACATTAGTAAAAAAATAGTTGTTCAGTTGTGTTAACTCAACGCGCATATCGTCGAAAATATCGTGGCCAACAAGCACCGTCTGACAACACTATTCATTGTTTGGTGTCAAATTTTGTTAAGCCCGGGACAGTGGGAGATCGTCGATAAGCCATTCATCAACGCCCAAGACGTTCCCATGAACTGGTTGAAGCGGTAAGAGAGAGTGTAGTCAAGAAACCACATGAGTCATATTGTCACCTTGCTCAACATTTTCGCGTCAGTGGAACCACCTTGCGACGCATTTTGAAGGATGATTTGCTTAAAGAATATTGCCGACAGGCCGTCCACGTCGCTTGGAATACGGCCAAACAGTGGATCGAATGGTTGACCCAGAACCTGATTTTTGCAAAGAAATTTTAATGACCGACGAGGCCCATTTTACAGTCTCTGGCGCCGCTAACAAGCAAAATTGCCGCATTTTGGGAACGTAGAATCCATACGAGATCTATGAAACACCATTGCGTGACCAAAAAATAGCTGTGTAAAGATTAGACTTGATATTGGCAATAACGAAATAGTTCAGTTTGTTCAGTACTGAGATATGATTCAATCCATAGTTGAAAAATAGAGTGCATTCTGGCAAGTTTAGTCATTAAAATATTCTTCTTCTTTTAATGTCACAACAGAACCGTCCATGGATGGCCTAGGCTGAGCTTTTCGCATTTTGGTTAATTTGTAAAATATTATACGACAATTTATCAAACGCTTTTGGAATATATCTATTTATAAAGATTTGAAGGGAATTCTAAAATGCGAATGCTAAAATGCAATAATTCATGAAAACTAGATTAGTGCCCGGAGAACGCCCAAGAACAAACTCATGTTGAAATGGCGAAATAATTTGCCTGCAAGCAAACTACAATTTATCAATAACAATCAAGATAACAGGCAGTTTCGAGATAGACCTGTAGTAAATTTCATGACATTTATTGAAATTGATATTTCATTCATCAATGAAGACAAAGACGATTTTGAAAAACTTATTAAAACAATGTAGCCACAAGTAAACACGAGCTTTTTGATTAATTTTGTTGGGTGTAGTCATTCTATCATTAGTATATGAAATTAGGGGAAAAAATTTGATGTTCCAAATCGCGTAATTTTGAGAAATCTCACAATTATTTAAACTGTCTACTCTTAACCATAGCGAAGTAAGTCAATAAAATTAATGACAAAAGATCATGTTTATCGATAAAGAATAAACCAACAAATGAAAATATAGCAGATTCGTAAAAAAACTTTTGTAATTTAAAAAAAAATAATTTTTTTAAGTTAATTAAAATAGTACGAACGTCTTTTACGAACGAAATGAAAGGAAATTCAGAGATTGTTAAACGTTTTTAATGTCAATGTCTCTTAAACTTTACGGTGAATTCTATTATGTAATCGGAATGAGCAATCGATAAATTATGTATGGATTAGTTAATATTTTGCAACTCCATCAATTATGTTACTTGAATAGATTATACATAATTTATTATTTATTTTTCATGAATGCATTTTTGTTGTTTACAAAATTTGGGCGCTAAGCGAGTGGACCTAAACCAGTTTTACAAGTGAAAGTGAAATGTAAATAAGTAAAAATATTATTGAAAGAATCAACGTAATAAGCAAACACCGAAAAGCGAAAAGTTATCTTCTTTATTTTGATGTGCGCATCTTCGTTCACACAACTTAATGTCACCATAAAACACGAGTGAACACAATACAAAGAGCAATTGTATACACAGTCACGTACATACAACGTAGGTATTTCTGCTGAATAATCTGCTCTCATTTGACTTAGGCCTCATTACTAACAGGTGAAAAAAAGCATTTTCCAGGTTCGTTAAAGAAAAAATTAAAGTCCGCCAAAAAATTAGCCAATAGTCAGACTCAAAACCATTTTAGAATTGGAAATAAAATACTAGCACATAATCATACCCAATTGAATCCAATGATGCTGAATCCTGCTGCCAACATTTCACCTACTATCGACGGATAGGAAGATGCCGTAGGATAAAATGCATGCATATTTGGTGACTGCCAATGCGTCAGACCGGGCGTAATGAAACGATTTATATCTTCCAATATATCAGTCCATCCTTCAGCTTGTTCTGGAATCTCTTTGGGTAATTTATCAAATAGATAGCCGGGCGATACGGATGGAAGTACATCGCTATGAGTAAGTTACATTACTAAATTACAATCGGTATTCTAAAGATCAAATTCTATAAAATTGAATTTAAGTACCAGTCGCGAATATTTTCAACGTAGTCAGCAACGAAATCAACAGCAGCTTTACCAAATTCACGAAATGTTTCGGAATCCATTTATTTACTTGTTATTTGCACCTACTTCGCCTCAACAAACTAATAAACTCTTCGTATATAAGAGTGAAAATGTATAACTTGTATAAGTTGTAGTGGTTAAAATCGCGCTCACGCTTAACTGATGTTAGTAACGTAAGGTAACTAACTGTGTCTTCTGTCGCTTATGAATTTGGCTTAAATAGTTTATGCAATGGCACAAAAGTAGCTTTCATCAGTAGCAAAGGTTTGCATCTCTTGTAAAGAAAGTTTAGCATCTGCAAACATGGTAAGAGAAGCTAAGAGCGCTGAAGTAAAGTAAGAGACAGTGGTATGTTCCTCACCTGTGGACAAGTTTTTTAAAAAGTTTTAACTTGAAAGGTAAATTCTCCCTTCAAGTAAACTTTTAATTGATCATTCTTATAAATTATAAAAAAATAAATATTTCGCTTTATACAATATATATGTGAGGGAAGCAGGTACCTAAGTATATAAAATCAATGAAATAATTTTCGGAGTAAATTCTAAATGTAATTATTTTTGGAAACAATGAAAGGATCATAAACTATATAGATTCCAAATTATAATCAAACTTTGTTTTAAGCGCTTATAACTGGCATATACCTTGCATATGCCTTCTTTGTTCTCTATGGCCTTCATTGTTCTACCAATATTTTAACTGTACTATCCTTAAAGTTGAAAATTGCTGGCATTTTCGCTAGACTCACAATAAAATGCGTATAATTGATTATTTTTTTGAAACGGTTTTGTTCTGAAGCTACCCCATATTTGTTGCTTTGAGATATAGCATATTATGTAACTCAAATCCTGATATTGTCGACTACGTAATAAGTAGTTTGGTTTTTGAACTAAAATATTTTATTTCGATATTAATTATTGGTAAAGTTTTAAATAATATTAAAAAGTTTACCAAAAAATAACAATCCCAAAACCTTAAAGGAACCATGTTCAATAAACCTTTTGAATGATTTATGTACAAAATTTGAGTATGGCTAAGGTAAAAATCTCAATTCTTAAAATAGCATCATTGAAACTTGTGCATTTGTAAACTTGTGATCAGGCCCCAACTCACTTGGTTCTCTTGTAATGACCGATTGAAGCAAAGCTAAAGCGGCTTTTCAATTTAATATAAGTTTTTACGTTACAACGTCAAGCAATATGTAATCCAGGTAAATATTTATAGTAGGTATATAAATCTAAACAAATAAAAAAGGATATGTGTATTCTTCTTCAAGTATGCTGTCGTGAATGGATCAATGTGACCAAGTAATTTTTTAAGAAATAGTATTTGGATAATAATTTTGTTATAAAACTTCCCAGCAATAATCCATTTGAATATTAATTCATTCTGAATTCATGCAGTGGAATGCTTTTTTACTCGTACTTTGCAAGCAGAAGTTAAATACTCTTCAGCTAAATAGGGAACAGTTTTTTTGTATTGTAAATATGGTTTGTGCAGCGACTATACGGAATGGGTAGAATATCCAAGACTCAGACTATTCACAATGCATTGGGTTATGGTGAATGGTGTACTGGTTAATCAAATACTGAACAAACCAAAAATGCTTGCAAAAAATTGTGGTTAAATTAACTACAAAATATTTAAAGTTAACTCGTTTATTTTCAAATTTATTGTAAATAAAAATGTTTAAAGTTCGTACGATTGTTGTGAAGAAAACTATGTGTGAAGTTGAATGTAGAATTTGTAATGTTATATTATAATGTCAATAAAATATGCAAAAAAGATGCAAAAATTAAAATTGTTTTTATAAATACATAGTTGGTTAAAATAATTTTATAACTTTTTTTGTGTTATATTTTTTCTCAATTTTGTAAAAAGTGACTACACATCCTTTTGTTTGCATTTGCATTTCACGTGTTATATTTTTATCCGGGGAAACGATCTTTTTACAGAAACTTTTCCTTTTTTTTAGTCTATTATTGTCAACTCAAGTTAAGGTACTACAGAAAAAATTTTATATTTTATATTTAATTTTTCTGGACGGAACATTTTGAGAATATGAAACAAAAAATAATATTTCAAATACATATCTACAATCGAGTTTGTATGCACAAAATATACCGTTTTATAACTGAGCATTTTCGGATAGGAAATGAACAATTAAAATTGGCCTAGAAATTCAGTACACCACGACTGGTATCCCCTGTATTCAAGGTGTAAATTTATTAGATATGTATATGTTATAAAGAAAATTCTACCTTTTTTGGTAGACGTTAGACGTTAACCGACAAATGATAAAGCTGGGTCAGCTATAAAGTTTAGGTACCTGTCTTGTAGCAAACGAACAAATGGATGGATTCTCTTAGAACTCTAAAAAAATTTAATTGTGAAATTCATTTAAAAAAATTGTTTTACTTCTTCAGAACGTTTTTGTTTGGGTTTTCAGGTTAGATTTAGTAATCTTGTAAAAACCAGACTTTATCGCAGACATTATGGTACAAGCGTGGTCATAGGAATTTTTAACGAACATGTATCGAAATTGCTTATGTGCTAATTTATGTAAACGATAAGCATTGTATAGTTCAGTTTGATGATTCTCTAATCCCAGGTGTGCTACATCTGGATTAACTTCATTTTGATCGTTTGCATTTCCATCCAATGAATGCAATGCAAAATCATCATCTCCATCAAAATATTCATACTCAAAGCATGCGAATTTATGTGAATCATTATAATTATAACCTTACCATCATCATCATTGTAATAATCGTTATCATTATCATCAAAATATTCAGGTTGTATGATCTCAATAGGCGAATGTTATGAGGTTGACTCTCGTGATGAAACATTTTCATTAAAATTTTCAAATAAGTACTATTAAGTATAAGTACTTTCTATCTTCTGCCCTTCTCTTTCGTTGAGAAGCTTGGAATTCGGCCACCTCAATGACTGCCTGATGCTGTACCTTCGTCGGGACTCAATGAATGAGTATTGATGCAATTATTGACTCTAATAACTCATTTGCCATTCATGCTGTCTCTCCGCATTAGTCCTAGCGAGTTGTTTTTCAATGAAATTCTAATTATGTTGTGCTTCAATTGCTTGCGAAGTCTACACTCTCTCGCGATCTATCGGTGCTGGTTTTGGGGTTATTATTTTCATGAAAGCAGAATTTGAATTTTTTCGGGCCTCCATTTTTCGACGAAGTCTACATTAACGATGTCTTTCAGCCGCAGTTTTTGTTGGACATTTTATCGTAGCACAATCGCCATTTATTTGTGTCTCGCGTTTGTTCTTTCAGCTCTAGAAAGTTCTAACGATTTTGTTTGAAATGTGAAATTGTTGTTTTAAATGTCAAATTTTACTAGAAACTGATGGGCAGAGAATACTCTCATTCGAGTATGATTCATACTAAGCGCCCTCTATCAATTAGTATGATTCATAGTCGTTTAATATATAGAGGGCGCATAATGGATTGTTACGTGTCTACACATAATTTTTAATATACTATTACTTTATCTTTTTTTTAGGTCTATACTCGCTCATTCTTTCAGCTCTAGAAATTTCTAACTATTTTTCTTTGAAATGTAAAATTTTACTAGAAACTGATGGGCAGCGACCTCTATCAATCGAGTGTGATTCATACTGATCCCCTCACTGTCAATCAAGTTAGAAGCATACGCGAATCAACGAATTCTATCAATCAAATTTGATTCATACTCGTGAATACATGTGGATGCAAATATGCTGCCCATCATTTATGTTTATACACATATGAATACTAATTTTTTTTATACTTGATTGACAATTTCCATTTTGCCACGATCATCATTACGCCCTCGTCAGGCAAGAACAGCCTCTATTATAAAGGACTAAAATGTTTTAACGAGCTACCTGAAGAAGTAAAAAATTGTGATGTAAAAATGTTTAAGAAAACCTGTAAAACCATAGACATAAGATAATTATATTAAATTTCTTAAGTGATTGCTTTTTAATAATTAATTGTGTTTTATTGAATTTGAAATAGGCTATAAGCGCTTAAAGGACAACGATTTTCTACCTACCCAACTAAATCCAAGAACACCAATTCCAGCTATAAGAAGTTCACCGACAATAGAGCCCATCGATGAAGAAGATGGATAGAAAGCATGAAAATTCGGTGATTGCCAGTGAGTTAAACCTGGCAAAATAATGTGTTCCAGGTCATTTAATATGTCTTTCCAGTGTTCTGCTTGTTCCGGAATCTCTTTTGGCAAAGCATGTATTACCGAACGTGGTTCGTTAGATGAAAGAACATTTCTACAAAGATACGATTATTTTAATACTTTATCGAAAAGTACACTTTACACACACTCAAACACTAACCGTTCACGTATGTTTTCTAAATAATTTACGATAAACTCAATCGATGCATTGCCGAAATCACGTAATTCATTGAAATCCATTTTGCAGTACGAGTATATACGAAATGTTTGCACTATATTACACTCATGATATTGATTCAATTATTAATTTTAAATTACAAATCTATGTACTACAATTTGCTTTTGAAATACGGAGCACGTTGCGCTATTGTACTTTACTGATCTTACTCTAATACGCAAATGAAACAGATTTTCGACAATTTCAAAATACGCACATATTCCCCGAAAAAAACTAGTCAGCGAAATAAGCTTATGAAGAAGACAATGAAAACGTAAGTATAATACCACGAATATGTGCAAATGAAAACAACTTTTGGGCTAAGATGCACTATGTGTAAAAATGTAAAAATGTGCAGATGCAGCGTTTTCGTTTTTCTTCTTTTCGAATATGTTTGGTAGTTTATTTAACTCAATGAATTAGTTATGTTAAGCTGCCAGTGTCATATGTAATTTATGTAATCGTTTAATGAACGAATGAAATGGTCACAATTCAATTTGAATTAAATAAATATATTAAATACCTTGACCCTACCCTATTTATTTTTCAATGCATCATGAAGGTTTAACTCTACACACTAACTACCATATGAGTATAATCTTACAAAAAGCTAATTTCGTATTTGAATTTTGGATACTGACTTCCAATTTTGGTTGGAACAATATTTTGTTTTTGACTTCTCAGTTGTAAGCTTAATAATGGTTAAAAAATTATGTGTGTGTCTATGTGATGTAACAAAGTTTTTCCGGCAATGTAAATTTGCTGAAGCTAATTTTATGCATTTATCCTCATTTTTAATTTGATTGAAAATATAAAATAATCGATAAAAGATTGCTCACATAATATTTATGTCCATATTTGATCGAGTTTCACATTAATAAACAAAAAAATAAAATAAATTCATCGCACTACCTAATTTACGATCAGCATAAAGCGTGGCTGCCAATATCTGATCAAATGTTTTATTACCAAATGTTTGTTAAATCCGGAATGGTAACATTAATTTACTCTGTTAATTCGACATTAAAATCACATTAGTCATTTCCGGAAGACAATAGTCACAAGTCTAAAGCTACTAGATGCTTTTCCCGCATTGAAGAGTAAAGAGTCCCGGTAATTGTTCTGGGTGTGGCATAAAGAGCCGTTCACTTGATAAAGGTAAGTTTACACGTTTTTGATTAAAATTCTGACCAAAATTACACTTTTATTAGCAACTATTATCTTAAACATAGGACATACTTAGTACTTAAACAAAATACATAGCCTTTATAGACCATCGTAATGGGGAAAAAGGCGGGAGGGATGTGTTAATATATTCTTGAAATTTATTCTAAGGAAAAGTTTATTTCAAGATGCTGAACACATAAACATTCTCAGATAAAAAATTATTAAGATTTTCTATGATTTATTATACCAACATGCATACAAATGGACAAACTTAGGGACCTCATAAAAAAGTTGACTTGAGATCCTCAAAGGCTTATACATAAGCATACCGTTACCTTAATATGGAAAGGTTTTTTCCAGCAATATATTGTTTGCAAATTTAATCGAATCAGAAAATTCCAAAATCTCAGTATAAAAAAAAAAGTTTAGTTAGAACCTTTCTACAGTAAGGTAACGATACACTGATTTTGATCACATTTTGTCACCCACAATTGGTCGCACCATGATAACAATTGGTTTAAACATGTTCTGATACTCTTCAGAGCTGAAATCTTTCAAAACTTCACTTCAACTTCAAATTAAATTTTTCTATATATTTTTTATTGTTGCCAAATTGACAAGTGCTGTAGAATGTTAACCGATTTCTTAATTTAAAAAAACAAAACTAGCATTTAGCTCACCAATAGTGAACGTTAAATCCGGAATGGTAACAGGAGCTGCTGGCAGCTTTACACAAATCCAACTCTAACAGAAACGTCATTTGATTAGTGGGTTAAATATTGCTTCCGTATCGAATCTATCGAATCTATAGCGATAATCAGGGGCATGCTTTAAAGGTACAGCATCATTTAACTTTCTTTGTCTTTACCCACTTTCTCTATATGTTATGCCCGAAGGTCTGAGATAAGCGAAAAGTCTACTGAGAGAGCATTAGTAGGTTTTGCTATAGGCTAACAAGCACTTACGGATGATATGGATTTGCCCGGAAGTAGCAACAACGGAGCTTTTTCCTTTGCTGGTGGACGGTATTTAAATAACTTAATTTAAAAAAGGTTAAAACCTTTTATGTTAGGGTGGAGCAAATAATTTGCATTTTCATTTCCGAATAATTCGCATAAGCTTCATATTCGCATTCCGTTTCGCATTCATGTTTTTCATGTTTGAAAAAAAAACTGTATAAAGATGGCATCACTGAAATTAAGTTAATTTTTTTTTTAAATTTTTTCTTTTTTGGAGTGTTCTATCTTTTTCGATAAGAAAAAAAATATTATTCGCATTCGCAAATTTAGGTTTTTATTATTCGTATTCGTATTCGCATTCGTTTTTCCATTCTCCCCCAAACCTACATAGTATTTAATAAAGCAAGGCTATACTATACGCATTATAGAAAAGCTCAGATTTAGTCCAGTTAGAGACAAAATGGATCGAAATAAACTTAGCAGCTTACTGATCTTTAATATTTACACAGTTTAAAGCTGTGCTAAAATAATATTGGTTAATAATATAAAAATTGGTTAATTACAAATCATAATTTGTTTATGCCGAATTCAAGGTTCCGTTGATGAGGTAATTTAAATATAAAACCTCCTCCTTCTGTATTCTTCTTTTTAGTAGTTTTAGGTACCTACCCTGTAAGGACAAACCAATATAGTTCACTAAATTCACTATTTCTTCAAATTGTTTATGCAACATCTAGTTTTTAAAGTAGTTGAACACAAATGCAGTGATCAACCACTTAATTCGGTGGTCGGCGATGCGTAGTTGGTCTGCTACGCAGACTGCCCGCGGTTCACCGTCTCTTGGCAGGCAACGATACATTTTCCTTATCATTTCTATCACTTTCGTTGGCGGTACATGCGGTCATATTCGATATTGATAAAATGAAGTTGATTGTGGTAAAGGCATAACACTTGCCACAATGGCTGTCTATCTCTTTATCGGTGTCCTGTGATTGTGTTCCCTCTCTCATTCTCCCTCCTTCTTCCTCCCAGCTATCAATCTTCCTTCCAATCAACACAATGCTATGCATTCATAGGGGTACACCCTGTGTGTTGACTATATAAAGGCTAATTTTTTTGCTACTTGATTTATGACGCTTATATTTCTGACAGTTCACGCGTGATTCTTGACATGTGTCAAAGTAAAAACTACTGTTTGGTTTGCCATTTCATCATGAATAGACGTACGCCCGAACAACGTTTGCAAATTATGGAAACTTTTTATCAAAATTCGTGCTCTGTAAAAAATGTGTGTCGCAAGTTCCGTAAATTTTATGGCTACGTCCATTTTAGCTCAATGGATATGTGAATAAGCAGAATTGCCGTATTTGGAGTGAAGACCAGCCATAGGCAATTCAGCAGCTACCAATGCATCCTGAAAATTGCATTATTTGGTGAGTTTTAAGGGATGGCAGCATCTTCAAAGACGATGAAGGCCGCAACGTAACAATCAATGGAGAAAGGTACCGTTCGAGGATAACAGGACGAAAAGGATGGTGCACATGCCACATGCCACACTGCACGCGAAACCATGCCTTCACTTTACTTACTTACTTTTAATGGCACAACAGCCCATGGAGGGCCTAGGCTGAGCTTTTCGCATTCCCATGCCTTCACTTAAGAGGAGAATTCGGTGAGCAGTTAGTCTCACGTTTTGGTGCAGTCAATTGGCCACCAAGATCGTGTGATTTGACCCCTTTAGACTATTTTTTGTGGGGATATGTTAAGTCTCTTGTCTATAGGGACAAGCCAAACACGATTTCTGCTTTGGAAGCTAACATTGAATGTGTCATTGATGAGATTCCGGACGAAATTTGTGAAGAAGTGTGCCAAAATTGCACCTTCAGAATTGACCACTTGAAGCGTAGCCGCGGTCAACATTTAAGTGATATTATCTTTAAAAAGTAAATGGCAGGAATTGATTTATCGATCCAAATAAAAATTTCATTAAATTTTAAAAAATTTCTGTGTTTTTTGAATTATCAAAAAATTACCTTTTAAAAAAAATTTAAAAATAAAAAACATGAATTGCTGCGAAAAGCTCAGCTTAGGCCCTCCATGACCTGGTGTGCCATTAGATTCGATTGAAACAGGGGCTAGACACAAGACACCAAATGACTGCGGCCTAGAAAGGCCTATTGTGAAGAGCCCATTGGATATCTCCTAAGATAAACTTCCTAGGCTTGTAGCATTTAAAAATGCTAGGATATTCCTGGGAGTCATATTGCCCACTTCAATCCTAGGTGGGTATGCAATAGTACACACAGTTGCACAGAAAGTGCTCTGCTGTTTCCTCGTCTTCGTCACAAAATATACAGAATTCGTCCCAAGTTGTTGGCAAGGTGTTTCCTAACTGGGCAGTGTCCAGTAAAAAACCCTGTGACAGATCGGATTCCGTTTCTGTTTAACTTCTGTTGTTGGTTTTTTATCAACTTTGATATACTTGGCATGGATGATTTTGCTTGTCTGTTGCCTGAGGTGTCGTCCGAGGCACCCTGGACTTTTCTATTTAACCATGTGTTAAACTCTATGACGGGCCGCAGAATGGCTTTGGTCCAAACAGGGGTTCGGATGCCCCTTTTTTGGTTAGCTCGTCAGCCATTTCATTACAATACAACTGTGGCCAGGCGGCACCCAAATTAGATGAACTCTATTTTGTGATGCTAGCTTGATCAGTAGTTGAAGGCACTCCCATATAAGTTTTGAGCTTATTTTGAAGGAGTTTAATGCCAGTAGTGGAGACTTACTGTCCGAGAGAATGTACACGACGGCTTTCATACTAGCAATAAAATCATTTCTCGGCCAAACTCCATAAACTCCTGTTCCAATTCCCTCGTTTGTTTTTGATCTATCTGTGGTACACAGAGTCTCCAACAGAGTCTCCAACAAAGCGAAGACATTCCTTTTCCCAAGTATCTCTACTAGGGAATGTAACTTGAAAGTTGTGTTGGAAGTTATATCGGGGTAGGCAAAAATCATTTATTATGATGTTAAAGTTTTGATCCTTAGTCAATTCATTTCCAAAATCGGAATGTTTGACTTTTTTCGCTGTGCCTTTGTCTTGCAAGATGAGCTTAGCAGTGAACTTCAGCACCTCTTGTTTGATCACTAGGTGTAGTGATGGCAGGCCCAATGCAACTTCTAATGCTGCTGAATTTTGCCAAGTATTCCTTCACTTGTTTTTTGCCGAGCCTTTTTGTACCATACTGGAGCTCCGTATGTTATAATTGGCCTAGCAATCGCTGTGTACATCCAAAGACTGAGTTTTGGCCATTTGGCTTCTACTGGTCCAAAATGTATGGATTGTACTTTCCAGATGAGGATTCCAAGGATTTTGAGGATTTTTCATCTAGAATTATTGCAAGATATTTAAACAGGCTTGAAAGTGATATAACTTCATTAATGTAAACTCGTTCCTGAAGGCTTTCCTTGTTTTTCTTGTTGGTGAAAATAGTTATGTTGAGCTATGTTTTAGGATGAATTTTGAGGCCTGATTCTTCACACCACGTGGCTACTAAGTTTAACGCCTCTTATAGCCTAAATGAGATTGTATATTCACATTTGTGTCGTCAGGGTATCCTTACACCTCATAGCCTTTTGAGCTAAAACGTCGAAGGAGTTCATCAACCACAATGGGGATAATACTCCACCTTGAGGACAACCTTTCGTAGCTTGAGTATTTACGTCGGTGTCACCTAAAGCTGAGCTAATCACTTTTGCTTTAAGTATACAGTATCCATTTGCATGTTATATTGTCTACACATTTGCCATGTATACATGTGAGTATTCTATTTCCTCTGTTAGATTATAAAGTGTAAAAGCAAGGGTAACAAGTAGGGGATTTTCTCTAGGCATATTGTTCTTTGTGTAGAGGATTGTGGGACAAATACCTATGCTTTTCTACTAATTTTCCCATAGTTTTCAGGAGAAAAGATGTCAAACTGATGGGCGGTAAAATTTTGGCACATCACTAGGTCTGCCTCCCACCTTAGGGATTTACTTGACTAATACTTGTTTCCACTTATCGGGAATAGTTTCCCATGCGAATCCAGCTCTAAAAATTTTGATTATAATGGGAATAATAAATTTTGCAGTAATGCCGGAAAGACCTCATCTACTCCTGGGTTTTTAGAAGCTTTGAACGAGTTGAGTTCCTTTGTAATTATTTTGGGATATTGTCCAGTTTTCACGATTGAGCCATCTGCCATACCTGGTTACATGGTATAGAACCCGGAAAGTGTGTAACTGTAAGAAGCTTTAATGATTCTTTACAGTTTGCCGTGTAGGTTAAGACGGATAAAATGATCAACTATATAATAATTTATACCAAGAGAAAATCTTCACATTTTTAAATTCTAAAACTATTTACTTCTGCTGACATATAAAAATGATTGAAGTCGAAAATTTAGGCCGATTTTTACTGAAGTTGCAAGAGATGAAAATTTGATTTAAAAGTATGAACATTTCTTTTCTCTTTACTCCTGCACCCTTGCGCGGTGCAAGAGTAGCAGAATTGCAAAACTTAGACAACTCTACAACGAAGAAACAACAACAAAATTCCGAAACAGAATATTTCAAAATTCAAAAATAACTTGTCCCCTTCGGAACACTTACATTTTAATTACTCTCCACTAACATCTCCCGATGTTGAGATAACTAATAATAATGACAGTGTTTTAAAATACTTTTACTGATCGTGTAAGGCAAAATATCCCATCAGTCTTTCGAATGCAGGATATTAAGAGCCTGGTTTTTGAAAACTCAAAAAAAAAAAACAGAAATGACTGAAATTTTTATTTGGATCGATAAATCAATTCCTGTCATTTACTTCAAGTGGTCCATTCTGAAGGTGAAATTTTCGCACACTTTTTCACACATTTCAGCCGGAATTTCACCAATGACGCGTTCAATGTTGGCTTCCAAAGCAGCAATCGTGTTTGGTCCCTATAGACATGAGACTTAACATTGCCCGACAGTGTGCATTTTTCAAGATGATTGGTAGCTGCTGTCTTGCCTCTGACTGGTCTTCACTCTAAATATGGCAATTCTGCTTATTCACGTATCCATTGAGCCAAAAATAAGCCTCGTCGCTGAACACAATTATGCGATAAAAAAAACGGATCGCCTCGCTTCAGTTCTTGCACCAGCTATATTTTGTAAGTCATTAAATCCGAGATCTTAGCTTAAAATCTTCCAGGTGGTGGAATAAAACGCAAACCTAATTGCTGCGATCGGCGCCGGACTGGAGGACAAATCAACAATATTCTCTTCGGTACGCTCTCAAGGGATACGATTTGGTGGATTGATGTCCAATAAAGTGAAAACGGTGCGAAATTCGTCTAAAATGAACGTAGCTTGCGAAATACTTTTTTCACAGAGCACGATAATAAATTTCAATAATAATAAATTTCAATAATTTGCAAACGTTGTTCAGGCGTAACTTTATTCATGATGAGATGGCAAACCAAACTGAGAATTTTTTACTTTGACACATGTTAAGAATCACGCGTGAACTATAATAAAATATAAATATAAACGTCAAAAACCAAGTAGCAAAAAAATCTCCCTTTACTAATGGAATTCTGGATATTCTAATTTTTACTGTTTGTCTTTTGAAACACTGTAATACTCAGTATTACTGACGGTGTAAGCTGAACTTGTCAGTATTTACAGAATTAAGTAGTTTTCTACTAATTTCCGCATTAATTTAATATTTCAAATGCTGGTATTGCTAGCGTGGAAATTATGCATTTGTAAGCTTTTTTTCCTAAATTCATCTTAAAAAACAAAAGCTGCATTAAAACGGACAGAGGTTAATATTTAAAATATCTTTTCCAAAATTGTTTGTCCTGGATACATGGAATAGGAAGATTTCTTACACTGAAGTAGACATCAGCGGTACAGCACGTAATTTATTTCAATTATTGTATTTTAATTAATTTTCATTTTCCCATTTTCCATGCAACCAATGGGTATGTAAGTTGGAAATTAAACTTTAAAACTTTTTTCTTGTTTTAATAGGATAACAAGCATTTAAAGGCCTAGGCCGAGCTTTTCGCATCCATTTATATTGTGCGGGCTATATTTGAGAAAAGTGAGGAGAGAAGCTTTTCTTAGCCAATTTACTAAAACTAATCCACGGCGAACAGCATCTTCAAAACATGTCTCCGTTTTAAAAATGAGAACTAAAAGTGGAAAATCTAAAACGCCGTTAATATCCTTAAGGGCCTTAAGGTTGCTACCCGTTCAACTTTGTTAGTAAACTATGATTGCGTTTTGGGTTTTCAGGTTGAGTGTAGTGATCTTACAGGCGTGGCCGAAGGAATTTTTAACGAACATGTTTTTCAGCAAATTTTCAAGTAAATCTTCTGCCCTTCTCTTTCGTTGAGAAGCTGGGAATTCGGCCACCTCAATGACTGTCTGGTGCTGCATATTCTGAGGACTTTCGTTGCGACTCAATGAGACGCAATTGTTGGCTCTAATGAACTCATTTGCCAATCATGCTATTTTATCGTAACACAATCGCCATTTGTTTCTGGCTCGCGTTTGTTTTTTTTTCAGCCTATACTCGATCATTCTTTCAGCTCTAAAAATTTCTAACGATTTTTGTTTGAAATGTAAAACTTTTGTATGAAATGTGTAATATTACTAGAAACAATCGAGTCTAATTCATACTCAGCGGTTTCTATTAATCATACATATAGTATGTGCTGTTCATCATTTATGTGTACGAGTATATTCGATTGCATCTTAATTTTTTTCATATTGATTGATAGAGGGCGCTGCCTTTCATTTCCGTGACAATTTCCGTTTTGCCACGATTATTTTTTACTCCCTCATAAATATAAAACGATTCTAAAGAAGTAAACTTCAAAAATTCTGTGGTAAAAAACAATATCAGCCTAAGTTGAGTTAAACCCGAAAATATTTTTCATGTATTGTTGACTGCAAATACTGGGACGAATTTTTCAATAATTTTTAAAACTAGAGATATATAATTTCAAGAAAGGTCTTTGGCCTGAATATAGAGTTTTCTAAAATTTTAATTTGGCTTCTATAATTTTTCCTTTCAAAGCTATCAAATTCGCCCAACAAGAAAATAGGCTTATGCTGTTATTGCTTTTTACCACAGAATGTTTTTGTGATATGATATGTATTTTTCATGCATATCTCTGTGCATATTTTGCAAGTCTTTCGTGTTTATTTAAGCCAAGTTATATTATATGGGAGTCCTGCTAATCACAATCCAAGTACCATAATTCTCATTCAATGATCGACTACTCATTTGATAAACTATCAGCATACATTATTAAATAAATATGTATGTATTATACTCGTATTTGAGGTTTTTCGTACGTGTTATTGATCTACAATAAAACAATATTAATTCATCATAATTTATATAATACGAATATGTAGAAAACTTTTGAGTTTGTGTCTACGTCTGTTTAAATATGGCAATAAATAAATGCCAAGATACTCCTACCCAGCTCATTCGGGGGAAGTTTGCACACATATTGTAGAACTTTCGTACTTCCAGTGAAATTCTGCACAGATTCCGCAGTCGAGTAACTTTCCAATGGTGGCTGAATGAATTTTTATCATGGTGGTTGTATGTCATGGTGACGATGGTGGTGTTATTAAAATTATCGAAATAGTGCGACGGCGCTGGAATGAAGTACCCCCGATAATGAGAGCCAGCCGAGCGGACTAGCTATTCATTTCACAAGATAAGATAAAGTTCTGTCGATACGAAATGGAATTATTGTAACAACTTTCCAAAAAACAACAAACGCTGAAAGGGGTGGAGCCAACCCGTGGAAGAAACATTCAATGCGATTCACCGTTACTCGTTGTTGTTGTCGTTGCTGTTGCTGCTGTATATACGTCAGAGTTATGACTCCTAACTGGAGAGGTTTTAACTGCTGTTGACTTGGGAATAAGGTGTCGCAGACTTTGGGTATCGCACACACTTATATTTATATAGGTATATCCACACAAATACATACACATAATACTTATACATTTAAGTGAATACATACCAACATACATACATATATCAATTTATCTATCCGAGTTACACAAATGGAAGTGAAAATAGAAAGAAGTAAAAAAAAAAGTGCAAAAAAACTTTTGAACTCAACGAATCCAAAAAAAATGCAAACTTTGGATTGTAAATACCATTATAACAACAACAGCAGCAACAACAATAATTGTATGTGTATATATGTATACATACATACACTGCACAAATATACAAAAACAACAACAACAACAAGAACGGCTATAAGAATAGCGACAACAACGACAACAACAGCAACAATATCGTCTTCTTCAACTTTGTCCTTAAAACGTATGTAGTTGGGCGCCATCCACATTTTGTGTTGTTTGGTTGTTTGCGTATTTGGCCAAAAGTGCACAATCGAGCACTCCTCCATTTTTGCTGCTTTTTTATACATTCCTCGCATTTCCTTTCTTTTTTTCTGGTCGATGTTGTGCTGTGTGTATTTTACCATTTTACCATATCATTTGTGTCACATTAAGATCAATTGGTAAACATTCAAATATAAAATGTGTTGACCAGTGTGGCCCTCTCTTTGGCTGAGTGTGTCGTGTAAAACCGCGCTGTTGCACCCATATTTCTATATTGTCATAGTGCGTGCAGATCCGTCGCGCAATACCGTCGCAAATCGTCGGGCGCTTACTCGAGGCCGTCGGTGAATCGTTATCAGACCAACGTGTCGCATATTGTATGCTGTGTAATGTAGAATATTTGATATATTTACATACTACTTACATAAATAAATATTATGCACATGTGATGAAGTGCCAACAAAATGGAGTAGCTAGTTTTAATATCTAGTGTTTAAAAAATTGTATGTCAATTTTAAATCTAAATCACTAATTGAAGTGATACATTTTTGTGAATCGATAGTTTATAAACTAGGTACAATATGTAACGAAAATTAATACTTAGCACACTGTGATTATTACACTTCTGGGCGGGCATTCGGGTATTCAGCTCTATTATTCGAATATTTAGAAAAGAAGACTATCCGGTATTCATTTCTTCATTTTTGAATTAGTGTTAAAGTGATTTTTAAAGCAGAAAGTTCTTACTACTATGTATTTTTAAGTATTGGTTTATTTATTTAATTGCATTAGGCACAAGATTTGCATACATCTTAGTAATTTCAGTTAGAAATTAAAGAAAATAGAGTTTCAACTCAAACCGCCTCCCGATCTAAAATACTTTTTTTTTCTAATAAAATCATCTATTATGTCTAAATGCCGTTAAATATTCAATCAATACAAAATCGAAATTGGTATTTTAATTTTGATAATAAATATTTTATTTTATGATTATTTTGTTCTTAAATTGAAGAATGTTTACGTATTCCCTAGAATCAAGCCCGCCCATTCTTATTTTAAGACTGAAACGGACTTATTTTGAGATAGTTTTCTGGTTCAGTACAGAATTCGTTCTTTTGCTTGTGTTGCTTTCGGATTAATTTGAAGAAATAAATTTGTATTTACGGTCAAAAAGTATTAAATCAGAATTTTTTGTTTTTAAATCAGGAATATTGTGGTTAAAAAAATCAGTTTTGATTTTAGACCGTGGTTATTCATTTAACATTTATCGATCTTAAACAAAATAAGAGGAGAATGGACTACAAATAAGTATGACCGGTCTTGATTTCAGACTGTAATGGTTTTCCTCAGTGTACGTATTTACTTAGTGTTACATTCAGGAAAACTCACGGACAATAGATGTTTTCTGAAAGTATTGTATTTTAGAAGATAGAAACCCTCTCCAGTATTGGGCCAAAATTTCACTTGTCCTAGGCCATCCATGTGCTCTTTAGCCATTGTGAAGAAGAATACCTGTTGCGAATTCGTATACGTTATTGGTGTCATTTTATCTCGAATAATTATAGCCCTACAATATTCATAACCCATGTGTACCGAGATTCGAACCCCGGACATTCTGCGTAGCAGCCCAACGCACTACCACTACGCCACAGCGACCACAGTGACCGCTGAACAAGTTCTACCAATTTCGGCTGTGCACTATTTAGCTCCAAAGGAAGTAAGGTTATTCAATAATTTAACCTTTTAACAGAAACAAATTCACTTTTCGATCCTCCAGATGGTGCCGAACTTAAATTTTTGTTTCACCAGCGAAGCTTCATTCATACCCTTGAGTTAGTGATACGTTTAAACCTGATTTACAAAAACCCGTCGGCAGTGTCAGTAAAAAAAAACAGCTGCCCAGTGCTAGTGCAGACATTTGCTGTTATTAGGTCCGTTCCCGTACTTGTCAAACTATTAGCAATGTTAATGAAAATAAATTGCAACAGTGATTTAAAGAAATAACTAAGGATTTCTGGAAAAATTAGATTTAATTAGGAAGGAAAATGTTAAAAAATACTTAAAAATTTCTTCAAGAAATGTGGATCTTTGCGTTCCCGTATTTCTGTGCATTCTTGTCTCTCACGGAAAGTATATTGTATTTACTCTCATTTAACCAGACTTTAGACATAGAATGTCGCCAGTGAGCACATCTTTTGATATTATATTTTTGATTTGGTGTTTTATTGCATTGTGAGATTTAAAAACTTGCCTTCAAATTATTTATAATCCCTTTAAAAACTAGAAAAAGGATAATAATTAATTATCAAAGTTGTGAGAAAAATTGGCTTCAAGACATACAACTTTCGAAAGCATTAAGTCTTTAATTGTCGCTGGTTCTGTGTGTAGGAAAATTTGTATTCATACATATTCGGCAGGGATCCTCAGTGCAAACTGTACCAATAGGTCCTGCAAGTAGTTTCTCTCTCTTAATATCTCAAACTTTTCTCATCAGCTTATGTCGATGTTAACTTTTCTTAGTGCCTTATTATGCTGGCAGTAACAATAAAATCATGAGAACTCCTTGTTGTTGCTTCAATGTAAAATGAAAATATGAGCGAGAGAAAGAGAGATTTACTCTCTCTATGATAGTTCGATCACCAAATAATTGCGGAAACACTAGATCAAAACAGTGTTACGTTGTGAAATTATTCGCGAAAATTCACTTTTAGGAGCAAAACAGTACACTTTTGGTAAAAATTTATGCAAAAAAAAAAATAAAACTGCTTAATAGCAACTGTGGTCGTTGTGGCTCAGTGGGAGTGTGTTGGACTGTCACGCAGAGTATTCTGGGTTCAAATCTCGACACAGGAAAAATCAAAAAGTTTAAAAAACAATTTTTCTACACTGCACCACCCCTTGGGCATAAATCTGTAGGTCTAACAACATGAATGGATGCGAAAAGCTCGGCCTGGGTCCTCTATGGGTTCTTGTGCCATTAAAAGAAGAAGAATAGCAACTCTCATTGAGGATGAGGATTTTTCGATATTCACTCAAGAAAGATAGAAACAGCACGTTTTCACTTCATGGAGAGAAATAAGAACAAGAGATTCTGTTAAGCACAATGTAAACAAATATCTGGTATGATGTAGTCAAAAAATGGCGAACCTGCGCATTGCCTAATGGGTACCTCCAAATAAGGTGCGAAAAAAAGGAAAAATAATAACAATGACATTACGTTAAGAAGAAAATTTAACAGGAAATGTTAGTTAAAGGATGTCGTGCTGTTTGCCTACAAGGTCCTAATAGGTTTCAGAACCATAATAAGCAGTGTCTTATCAGACACTCGGGTTTATAATCGTCAATACATGAACCCAATTAGTATACACAGTGCCGTAGATACAAATTTGGAATAGAGGGACATATTTTGGGTGATTCCCTACAGTGACGTGGAGAGCAAATACGGATGAGGGGAAGAGAGGATGTTCATCTTACGATATCATCCCCTCGAGTATGCGGCATAACATTAAATATATATAGTATATATAATATTGTACAACCCACAAAAACGACGAAACACTTACATTATCTCTTTCAATCTATTTTCCGAAACCGTCGTCAAAACTTAGTGATTATAGTTACTGTTGCACGGTGTTATCAATTGAATGAGAACTGAAATTAAAATTAAAAATTCGCTTTATATATTTTTATGTTTAAAAAGCGTAACGAGATTTTCAAACTTCCCACGCAAAATATCGATTGTTGCACGGCTTGTGTGACACGGCGCGCCATCCTGTTGGAACCAAAAGTTGTCTAAGTCCACATCCTCTAAAATAGGCCACGAATAATCAGTTATCATTGTGCGGTAGCGCACATTATTCACTGTACCGAATCTTCCTTCCTTATTTTCAAAGAAAAATGGCCCAATGATACCGCAGGTCCAAAAACCACACAAACAACAGTTACTCGTTGAGGGTGCATTGGCTTTTCAACAATCGCGCATAGATTTTCTGAGCCCCTGATGCGACAATATTGCTTATTAACGTAAACACCGAAATCAAAGTGAGTTTCTTCAGAAAAGATGATTTTTCGGTAAAAATTATCATCTTCTTACGTCCTGTGACTTCAGCTGTTGTATCAATTCTACTTCGTACGGCTTCATATCGAGGTCTTTATGCAAAGTTCGCAACAAAGAAATGTGTGAAATATTCAATTCCTGAAAACGATGGAGAGTTGATGCGGTTGGTTCTTCTTGCACATTCTGAGCAACATTAGCAATTATTTCGGTGGTGCTCACTGCAGCAGTGCGAGTTCGTGTTATTTTATCCAATAAAGTTCCAAATTCACGCACACGTTTCACAAATTGATTAACAAATTGCGTAGAAGGCGTTTATCTTCCACCGAATTTTGAACGTCATTTTCTTACACTTTTGGTAGAAGATTCACCATTTTGCATGTAAATTTTTAGTATTTCCCAAAGCTGTTCAAGCGTTTCATTAATCGCAAATATATAACTAATTTTTCGCCATAATACGAATAATAATAGAGTTGCTACACTCAAAACAACCATTAGTTCCAAATGTTAGATGGACCACCCGCTATATGTTCTACCCGTTCTATTTATTATTTTTATGTTTCACATGTCTCAACATAATAAAAAAAACCAGACTCCTAGAGGATGGCCTTATATATGACGAAATGCGTGAAAGAAAATGAAAATCACCCTAAAAAGGACCAAGAAGCACTAAAGTTTATTAAGTTGAAAAGTAAAACTTTTAATCCACTATGGATATACCAGGTGTACAAGTATTAAACCGGTATTTTTTTTTTTTAAAGAAAATACACGTTTTTATAATCAATCTTCAAAGTAATTGCCATTGCTAGTTACATATTTTTCCCATCTCTCTGGCAATTTGTAAATGCCTCGCCAAAAAACTGTTCGTTTTTTGAGTCAATCCAGTCGTCGAGCCATTTTTTCACATTTTCGTACGAATCGAAGTGCTGCTCAGCAAGTGCTTGCCCTATTGATGAAAATAAGTGGTAGTCAGATAGAGCTAAGTCTGGTGAATAAGCCGCATGGGGGAGAGCTTCCCAGCTGTACGAATCTACCAATTCCCGAGTCTGTTTTGTTCGATGTGAAAAAATCACTTTATGTTACCTAGCTTGATATTCTGGACGTTTTTGGCGCAATGCACAGCTCAAATCGGCCAACTGTTATTTTGTTGGTAGCGTTGACCAGTAATTGTTTCACCTGGTTTCAGAAGGTCAAACCAGACAAAACCTCGCTGATCCCAGAAAACACAGAGCATTGTCTTCTTTCCGAAGCGATTTGGCTTTGCTATCGATTTGGCCGGTTTACCGGACTTAACATATGATCGTTTACGTTTGCGTTTCTCGAAATAGACCCATTTTTCATCGGTAGTAACAATTCGATGAAGATGTGACTTTCTTTTGTACCTGGCGAGCAACATTTCACAGGTGGTTTTTGATTTTCTTGCTGTCTTTCAGTCAATTCAAGCGGCACCCATCTTCCCACCTTCAAAATCAATCCCATGGCTTTTAAACGTTGAGAAATGCATTGTTGGGTCACGCTTGCAATTCGGCATCTTCAAACTTTTTCGGTGGTCTTCGTTTCTCACATCAAAACAGCCACTTTTAAACTTATTGAATCAATCTTTGCATTGTGTTTTGCCTAGAGCGTGCTGGCCGTAAGCTTCCACAAGCATTCGATGAGATTCCAAAGCAGATTTCTTCAATTGGTAACAGAAAATCAATGATTTCGGCATATCGTAGTTTGTAGGCACAAAATTCGACATTTTTACGAGCGAAAAAATATATGTTGTTGTATGAAAATTGACTGTTTATGAACTAAATATTGTTGACAGAATTAAATGCGAAGAAATAGCGCCAATGATTTGGTTTGATAGAGCGCATAGTTTTACCTAGCGACACAGAGATTTCATTACCGGTTTCATATTTGTACACCGTAGATTTTTCAAATTACAAGAGCTTTAGCATTATTGTTGTGTATTTTTAAAATGAGTACAAAAGTGTGGCAAAGGAAATGTTTCAATCAACATTCGAACCCGAATTTGCAATCGGTTTTGCTTTATCACGCCAGGTCCTGTGATTGCAGTTCCTCTCTCATTCTCCCTCCTTCTTCCTCCCACCTATTAATCTTCCTTCCAATCAACACAAGGCTCTGCATTCATACACCCTGTTTTTGAATGTATCAAAAAAAAAAAAAGATTAGGTCGCGCTATTAACTGTTGAAGTGTAGGAGTTCTCCGTGTACACGATAACTCGAGTAAAACTAAAGGAATCTCAACGGGACTTGGTACAGACTCTTTTAATGACGGAAAAGAGTTTATAAATTCTAATTATAATTAAATTTGCAGTAAATTTGTAAAAAGAAAATGAAATTTTCTGACTTTTGTTAATGCAGATGTTTATTTACATAATTGAGATAAAATCTTTTTTTATTCATAAAAATTAAAACGTACTGAAAAAGTTTCGTTCACACTTTGGTACTTTTTAAACCAAAAAGTACAAAATATCTAAATATATATCCCGTAGCTGGTGTACTATATATATGTACATAGTTTGTGTACTCTACGAAACGACGAATAGTATGTGTTCTTTTGATGTTAGGGTACATGTAGCGTACCTACTGTTTGTTTTCGTTCCTGGTTTTTAACCTGAACGATAGAAATCCATACCACATACAAATGTATGAATTGAATATGAGTCGCATTGAGAACCTTCGGTGCTGAATGTAAAATCTCAATTATCGAATCTTATCTAATGAATATTAGAAATGAAGAATATGTATCTGTAGGTAATTTGTTATCGCGCCAAGAACTTTTTCCATTCGTAAATTGTATACAGTAAAAGCACTGGTTAGTACCGGCAAAAGTTATATGTATGTATGTAACACATATGCGCATATGTACCTCTATTTGTTGCAACATAAAATATGACTGTGATTTTTCTATAATACAAGAATAACTACGGCATATGAATGTACGCACATTCGACTAATGGGTCTGAACAAGCCTTGCTGCAGCCAACTGATACCTAAAAGTATAGAGAATAAGTAAGCAAGTAAACAAGAAAGCATACAAACAAATAAACAACCAGCGTAGAAATTGAGACCCAACCAGTCCATACTATTTCGTATCGTCGTATCGTCGAACGAACAATACGAATTTCAATTCTAGATGATAAGAAGCCCCTACTACTAAGTACTTACAACTACTGCAATATACTGCTTTATAGGCACTACTTAACTTCTTCAATAAAAAGGTGATAAACATTGCGGCTTCTTCGCAAATAGTGTGCGGTTGTATTTATTACTACCCAACGATTTGTGTCAACACTATTTGGATTCTTTTCGGTGTGCTATTTTTATGGTGCAATCCAACCGGGCGCGTGGAATAATAGAATAAAATAGTTCGATAAGTAAAAATATCATTTTTGAAAACAAAATATTATTCAATTTAAGAAATTTCATGAAGTGCAATATTTAATAAATAAAGAAAATAATGAGCTCATAAAAATTCTACATCCATATGTATGGTATATTTTACTAGTATAATAAAGAAATAAAAATTTATGGTTTTTAAGATTTAGTGACGCGAGTGCCGTCGGCATTACCATAACGCAAAAATTCAAGAAAAAAGTGCAACAATTCTTAAAAAGTAATTGGTAAAATTTAAATCATATGTAACCAAGGGTAATTAATCACTTGTCGGTCTCATAGTTCCACTTCTTACTACAATACGAATACGTACTACTTGTGTGCAACACAATCAAACTTTAGCCGAGTCAGTTAGTCAGTAAGTTGGTTTCGTATCTAACATTGAGTGAGACAGTATTATATGCATCTTGCAATAGCAATGATGCAAACTTTGAAACCACCACCACCACCATTGCCACCATTGCCACCATTGCACCAGCACCAACCGCAACATCCATCATTAGCCTCGTCATTTCTTAGCAGTAGTAGTAACCTGGCCGCCATGGATAATCACCAACCCATCCATCAGCAACATCCACAACAATTGCTGCATCAGCAAACTGCACAAGCGATATTGCAGCATCAACAACACCCACAACACTCACAACAGCCAGCACCGCCACAAGCTCACCTTGCACCATTGCCACCGCCGCCGCCACCGCCACAGCCACAACAATCAGCAGTGCAATCGTTGGCGAGCAGCAGTATCAGTAGTAATAGCCTGCAGCAGCAACAACAACATCATCAAGATAGTAGCGCCAACCGTCATCATCACCATCTCAGCAACAACTCAGATGACCCAAATCCTGAGATGGTGCTCGCTTTAATTTCGAGAAATAGAGCGCTTGAGGGTAAGTTGCGGTGCAATAAAAATCACTTTTGAAATACTTAATTCAATATGATATGTACTCGTACTATGACTATATAGGAAATTTTTAAGAAATAAAAGAGTGAAGTAAAAAATGTGCTCAATAATTTTTGATAGCATCTCGTGGCTTATCAAAATGATATGATTATTTGCCAGCATAAGCAGAAATTTCAATAAATCAACGTAAAATAGTTTATCGTGAACATTTAGTTAGTAATGTGGCGGAACCTATTGCGGTGTAATTTTCCCAGTACCCCCTCCCTATTTAAGATTGTATGATGCAGTACATATGCCATTCTAGCGACGTCTGGTTAGCTATACCTAAAAATGTAGCTCTGCATAATTAATCTATAGATAATCATACTATATGCATACCTGCGTGCTGTTCTATTTGGGAATTAAAGAATTTAGTTTTGCTGGTTGAAAGTATATAAAACACTCATATATCTTGTTATGGTAGTAAGCTACTAAGTATCTGGGAGATAAAGGATAAGCAGACTGTTTGAATGCCAATGAAAATGTTAAATGTTAGATGTTAGACGCTATCCGAAAATGTTTGAGACTGGGATATTTATACTTTTAATATAAGAATTAGGGTTGTGAGAATGATGAAAAGTTAATGAAATTATGAATAAAAAAAACCTAAATTTGCGAATGCAAATGCGAATAATTTTTATTTAAAAAAAAGTAAAAACTTAAAAAAAAAACAAATTAATTTCAGTGATGATAACTTTTATTAAGTTTCTTTTTCGAACATGAAAATTCAAAATTTATTTAAGTTTTAATTTGGAAAATACTTTTACCGAATTTGGAGAGTTCATATTGTTAGAGTACATATATCTCTATATGTATTTAATCAGGCTTAACAATGCATATAGAACAGGCTGATCAGACGATCGTTTCGGAACCAGTCACGGTTCCTCATCATTGATCTTAGCGGTACTTCCTTGTGTCTCAATAACGTTCATATAAACCTAACAACATGAATTTGTGAAATTCCTAAGCAAACAAATCTGTCACAATGGACGCGGCAACGACCTTGCGCCATCTGTTAAATCTGAACTACCAAGATGAACATAATGCCTGCGACACTGCATCATTGCGCCAATGTGCAAATTACCGCTGTCGTCGACTTCAATCTGTTTCTATTTTTACATGCAACAAAATAAAATTATCAATCGCGAAGCTACAATTTTCTTGTTTACTCGTAATTTCTGAAAATACATAAATTATGAAGTCTTCTATTAAAAATGATTTATTTTTATCGGAATAAAAAATGATCTGTGGAAATTGTGAATATTAGACTTAGTCATTTTGTCGTTGCCGTGTTCATTGTGTTCATGGTGAGACAGTCGGAGACAATGAGACAACATTTGCTGTGGAACAGAAAATAGTAATAAATATAAGAATATAGAATAGTGTTGTATGTCTGTTTCATTCAATAAAAATATTTGAAATTCTTGTAATTGTTATTCTCGGTTACGATTTCAAATTACATATGAGTAGCTTATATAGATTGTTGAAACACAAAGAACTACCACTAAAATCACTGATGAGGAACTGTTGATGGCTTCGAAGCAGTTGTCTGCCCTCCGTGTCTATATATGTACGTTCATTATTGATATTCTCTCTGGAAAACCTAACGGTCATTATGCCTGTTTAAATTCATGTACAAATAAAACACGCGCAACATGAGTGGATCCGAAAAATTCGGTTTTTGGCGCTACATGCGGTCATAGTCGGCACTGGTAAACTGAAGTTCATTGTGGTAAACGCATAACACTTGCCACAATGGCTGTCTATCTCTTTATTGGTGTCTTGTGATTGCATTCCCTCTCTCAATCTCCCTCCTTCTTCCTCCCATCTATCAATCTTCCTTCCATTCAACACAATACTCTGTATTCATATGGGTACACCCTGTGTGTTGAATATATAAATAAAAATAATAAAAAATACACAAGGAAAAATTTACTTACAGAAATTATTCGCATAAAAAATTGCGAATTTGAAACCGAATGCGACCATTGAAATGCTAATTATTCGCAAATGCAAATTATTTACACAAGCCCTAATAAGAATGTGTTTTAAAAAATAACTGCTTGTAAAAATGATAGATATTTTAAGGTAACAATTAACAATTTAACAATTAAGCCCAGTTTTTATATTTAATTTTAATTTTTTAAAGAACTAAAATTAATTAAAAATTTAACTTTTTTAGTCCGATTACACCTAAAAATGTGTGATATATTTTTTCTATATCTATATTGCAAATGTGCTCACCTAGCTCAGTCTTACTGATAAATGTTTCTGTTACCACCTCTTAATTTATGATGATTTCTATAATATTTACACTCTAACCTGGTGAATTTTTTAGACGATAAGCTGGTGAATTTCGAGGTTACTTTGGAATTTTTATGAATTTTTAAAAGTAGTAAAAGTAGTAAAATTTTGAAATTTTTTTCAAAGAAACTCCAGTTACACAAAAAAAAATTGTTCTTTATCAGCAAAGAAAACCGATTGAGAACCAAACCAATTTTGAACCAAATCGTCGCAGTTATAGTTGCTTTAAACGAACGATGTACCAAACCGTTTTTATTTTTTTTCCCCTTGAACAAAACAAAACGAAAAAAGGGTTTGGTTCAATCTAAAGAAATATTCCCATTATTACATTGCAGCACTATTGCAGGTTTTTGTTCAGTGTACCAAAACTCAAAAACCAAAATTTCCGTCGGAATTTTTTTTATTTAGTTATTATTTTTTTTTTTGATACATGTATGTATAGTATTTTGTTGATTCAGAAAGAAGATTGATAGGTGGGAGGGAGAAGGAGGGAGAATGAGAGAGAGAATGCAATCACAGGACACCGATAAAGAGATAGGAAAAGCCATTGTGGCAAGTGCGATGCCTTTACCACAATAAACTTCAGTTTTATCAATGTCGACTATGACCGCATGTAGCCCCAAAGACCGAGCTTTTCGCATCCACACATGTTGTGTGTGTTATATTTGTACTTGCATGGAAGCGACCTACAGTTTTATGCGAAATGAAAAGCTTTTCATAGGCAATTTTTACTCTTGTAGGTTTGTCATTGCCTGGCAAGAGGTGGTGCCCGTAGAATTTGTTTGTTTGTTTTGAATTGCTTGTACCGCGAGTCGAAACCCGGACACTTTGCGTAACAGTCCAACGCACTACTACTACGCTACAGCGACCACTAAATTGGTTTAGAATAGGTATTGCAACTAAGTATTTGGTTCCTGCTGTGTTTCTTTTAATAACACAACAGCCCATAGAGGGCCTAGGGAGAGCTTGGCAGGAATTGATTTATCGATCAAAATAAAAATTTCATTAACTTTTATAAAATTTCTGTGTTTTTTTGAATTATCAAAAACCAAGCTCTTAAAAAATCACCCTTTATTTGTACATAAATGGAAGAGAAGTTTTATGCCGAATTCGAACGGCGAAGTGTAAAGCTTTTCATAGGCAATTTTTAATCTTGTTGTTTGCCATGCCTGCCAAGAGGTGGTGCTGTGTAGAAAATTAGTTTTTTCTACATTTTGAATTTGCCTATGTCGAAATTCAAACCCCGGACACTCTGCGTAACAATCCAATGCACTACCACTACACCACAGCGACCACAACAATTCAAAAATATTTGACCAATATAATTTCATAAATTTTACACCTTAAACTTTCCGTGAAAACAGATCATTTCTAACTAAATGACACATTACAACATTACTTTATAGTAAGGCGAAAACTTCTGTCGTCTTGGAGTGTACCGAAAGGTGCCTTTTAATCTTGCAGTGCTCAGCTACAAATTCAGTAATACATAACTCCAACTTACTTAGTCTCGTAATATTTTGCTATAAGATGTTGTTGAGTTTTCACTGCCTTCAGTTTTCATAGTTCTTTGCAGTTTGATAGTTTGATAGTTTGATTTCAATAAAATCACATGTAACCAAACATTTTCGATTGAGTTCATTTGTCATTTTATTCTCAGCAAAGCCGCTTAAACATAAGACACAATGTACATAAATATTTAAAAAAAAAAAAAAAATTGCAGAGTTTGAATGAATAAGATTACTGATGACTTTTATGGTATATGTCGCACGCTTCGCATTTGATAGCTATCGAAATGGTCCATTATGAGTCGGTTCGAGATAAAGAAAGAGAAGCCCCTGAAATTACTGTTCACGTGACTTTTTTGCTGTTGCGAGTTCCCTCTTAGTTCGTAGTATGGTTGTAACAGGAAAAGTTGACATTATACAACAATGTACATAGTATTAAAAGATAATGTGTCGCAGCTGAGATGAAATGATTTTATGACAACTGTAATTAGAAACAAATATAAATAACAATGTTTGTATATACTCGTGCATACTCACTTATAAAAATACACATTTGTGTGTGTACTTTCAATTTGGTAACTTGAATTGGTTGCTATTTCATTGCTGGACTTGTGACTTCTCTTCCTGCATACATACATTCTTCTCCCCTGTGATTGTACATACGCCCCGTTGACACACGTTCTGTGTTTTGACGCCTCCTGCGTGGCCGTTTAGAGCGTCGTTCGTTGTGCCATTTACTTTTCGTTTGCCGTATTACATTCGTTTGTTGTTTTCTTTGGAGGATCAACAGGCACGTGTCGTTAATTTTTTGTTCTTTCCCAGCATTTAATCCCAACGGACCCGAACGAATAACGTTCGCTGCTGCGTCCCGTTTCGCAAAACGAGCAGAAAAATTGAATAATGTGCTTGAGGCTTTTGTGTAACCGGAAACTTGTAACCAGAAACAAATATTTCATTTTTACGAGCATATCCATATTCAATTCATTCATGCCCACGTTGTTGTATTTACACTTCTCCCCTCTGGCCATGTATGCGGTTGTAGTGTTTTCCGTTTCGTTCCTTTAAACCCGTTACACTACTTGCTGATTGAGAGTAATTGTTTGCTCGCTGTCAAAAATTGAGTAAATATGTTTGTCATTTCACTTGCTCTGCACTTGCAACGTCGCCGCGCACTTAACGCACTTAACTGCTCCGTTCTTCGTTAGTTTTGATGTTTTTTTTTCTTGTGGCTGCCTCGTGCCGAATTATGTGGAATGGTATTAACGCGTACTCTTCCTTTCTATATTTCCTGCATACTATGTTTATAGTACGAGTATATGCTGGCTGCTTGTTACACACATTCATACATACATACATTTGTATATGTTTACATACATACATACCATACATGTGTATGTAGGGTTGATCGTAATTTGTTCTATGTCAACATTGAATCCTCGATTCGTTATGGATTCTCTCCGCTATGGATTCACCGTTCTTAATATTTAATACCATATCGTACAAGTTTTTAGTAAACGTCAGTGTATGCGTGTGTCTGTTTGCCTGTGTATTTATTGGTCTATGGGCTCGCTTGTTTGTCAAGTGAGATACTTGAGTTAAGCCAACAACACTTGAGGATGGGATTTTATTGTTATTAGTACTATTAAAACTTATTAAATTAGAAGGGGGTTGTTGTTGACGTTACTTCTCTCCTAAGTGCTCTGGATTACCTTGCAAGTGTGTAAATTATTCAATAACTTTCTTTGTAAATAATGTGAAAAATAATTAAAATCAATTAAAAATTCGAATGTACCAATCAAAGAAAGTTTATTCAAATATAATATATATTATATATTTGTAGAAAATCATTAGGTCTCAGCAGTACCTAAGTACATTCATCTAGTGATATAATAGTTCAGGACTTTTTTCTACAGCTGGAAAGATATATACGAGGTGTGATCAAAAAATAACCGTTATTTTAAAATTTCGTGAGGTACGTATGTTCGATTTTCGCATTTTTTTTTCTGTTATATTGGTACACATGTCTGTTATATATGTTGGCAATACCAACCATTTTGGATTGTCAGTTTGTTTTTGACAGATAAAAAGGTTAGTCGTGTTTTGGTGTGCTCTTCGATTTTTTACTATTCGAAAAAATGGATCTAAGAAACTGTATTCAGTTTAGTGTAAAAAATGAAATTAAATGCGCAAGGACATTTGAAATGTTGACTGTGGCCTTTGGCGAGTCTACTATGAACACAAGTTCAATTGTGGTATAACCGGTTTAAGGAAGGCCGAGAAGATGTCAATGACGATGCTCGTTTTGGTCGCCCGAGCACGTCAACAACCGATGAAAACATTGACGCAGTGAAGAAAATGATTTTGGATAATCGTCGAATCACTATCAGAGAGGTTGCTGATGATGTTGGCATATCGTTCGGCTCATGCCAAGCAATTTTTACGGATGTTTTAGGCATGAAACGTGCAGCAGCGAAGATTATTCCAAAATTGCTAAATTTTGAGCAAAAACAACGTCGCTTGTGCGTAAGTTTTTGGCCAAAAACATAACCGTTATCATGCCTCAACCACCGTATTCACCGGACTTGGCCCCCGCTAACTTTTTCCTCTTCCCAAAACTGAAGACACCGATGAAAGGAAAGCGTTTTGCTACGATTGAGGAGATAAAAGAAAAATCGAAACAGGAGCTTTTGGCGATACCAAAAAGCGTGTTTCAGAAGTGTTTCAAGGATTGGAAAAAACGCTGGCATAAGTGTATTATATCTGAGGGGGATTACTTTGAAGGGGACAAGATAGTTGTTGATTAATAACTAAATACTTTTTGAAAAAAATAACGGTTATTTTTTTATCATACCTCGTATACTTCCCAAAACTCAGATTTATCACTCTCACTAATTGAGTTCGAATTTGGAAAAGCTTTATAACTTTCTTTCCGATTTTAAAGATGAGATAGTTTTAGCAAAAAGCTTACAATACATTACTATAATCTCACTAGTAGATATTTGACTCACGTAATTTATTTTTAATATTTTTTACCACAATATAATTTCTTTTTATCGAGACTATAATTTGCATATTCTGGTAGCACTACCGTGGTCGCCATGGCACAGTCAACAATCAAAAATAAGAAAGAATACAAGTTTTTCTAAACAGGACCACTTCTTGGCAGGCAATGGCAAACCACCAAGAATAAAATTTGCCTAAGAATAGTTCTTCAGTTCGCCGTTCGGATTCGGCATAAAACTGTAGGACCCTTCCATTCATGTCCAAATATAACTCGCACAATATAAATGGGTGCGATAAGCTCGGTCTAGGCCCTCCACGGGCTGTTGTGCCATTAAAAGAAGAAATAAGGAAACACTACCCACTAACAGCTCAATTCGAGTAAAAGTCTCGAATGTCAGTTTTGATGTCAGTAAATTTTTGTAAAATCTGCTTCTAACCTGCCATCAAAAAGTTTTCTGAACATTTTCTTAAAGCTTATAATTTTTTGACAGCTGTGAATGTTTGGCAACGCTGAGAATTTGAAAATGTTTGCGTTAAAAGTAAGTAAAAATAAAATATTTTAATAAACACAATTTACTGCGAATCGAAATGCAAACACACCACGCAGAAGCAACTGCGTCATTACATGGCCACTAGGCCGAAAGTAGTGAACGACTTGTGGACAAAGCTGGTCTTTCCCTTCTGTATGATAAATCCCTTGCCCGAAAAGTGAAACTAAAAATCTTACAGGAAAGCAAATTTTGGTTTAAATAATAAATAAATAAATCATATACAATAAATAAATTTTTATTGGTTAATCGTTTACAACAACTCTACACTAGACAGGTACATAATACGTTGAAGGTTCGGATACTGCAGTTAACTCATTTTCACAAGAAAGGCACTTAACCCATCTTTGCACTTAACCATTGTTGTTGAGATTACATATTTTTACAGTAATGAATTGGCATATGTACTTTCTTCTGATATATACTCCTTCTCTGAAGGTGTTAGAAGAGACATTGCTGACGATACATTTTCTACTTCACCTAGGTTTTCCCTCTCTGCTAAAATGTGTTGTTCATCTGGTTGTGGTGCATCAATGTCTACCAGCTTATTGTGCAAAATAATGCAAGCATACGTAAATAGGCTATAGTGGATAACACGATCTTTATACAATCATAGGAAACGCGAATTCAGCACATCAAATTAAGTTTCGAGCTTTTGCATGGAGCCTATTAAATTTTTCCTCCTTGCGTCTAGACACCTCAGCGAATGGAACAAGAAGCTGATATAAATTTCAAGGGGTATCCTTGGTCTCCTATTAGCCAACTGTCCACGTTTGGTCTATGTTCTCTAACTATCATTGCTCGAGCGGATGATATTGGCCAGATTGCAGAAACGTAGCTAGATACCGTATATGGTATTTTGCATTTACTGATATAAATTTCAATCAGTGGTCACAAATCTGTTGATTCAGTAAGATAATGCACATAGTACTATTAAATGAATAAGTACTTCTAAATTTTTAGTATAATAATCTTTTCGGTACATGCATAAAGAAAGTGGATTGGTATTATCTTTTGAAGAAGGGGAATGTATAGTAATGTGTGTGCAATCGATAGTATCAATCGTAGCTTTTATATTGAATTTTCTGTAAAATTTTAAATATAAATAAATATTTAAATAAATTATAGTTAAAATAACGTTTGGAGGTTTCATTGGAGGGTATTTTAACGTGGTGGGTTCCAAGCCCGACGCACAACCATTCATTCAAGGCCATGGAGAAGCCCGCCGCACACATTAGTTAACTCACTGACGGTTGTCAGATCGCTATCCAGGGGACGCCACGAGGAGGCTGTGTGTCGACTTGAAACGTAGAAGCGCAAGGATCGACCATGGACGCACCTGCGACTGTCACGAACTTTACATTGTGTCCTACGCCCCAGGCCCCCCTTGCAGAATATGGTCAGATGAAAGCATGCCAAGTGATTGGAATCTCAGCGTACTCTGCCCAATCCATAAGAAGGGTGATTCCACGATCTGCGCCAACTACCGTGGGATCAGCCTTCTTAATATTGCATATAAGGTTCTATCGAGCGTACTGTGCGAAAGACTGAAGCCCATCGTCAACAAACTGATTGGACCTTATCAGTGTGGCTTCAGGCCTGGTAAATCCACCATCGACCAGATATTCACACTACGCCAAATCCTGGAAAAGACCCGAGAAAAACAGATCGACACCCATCATCTATTTGTCGATTATAAAGCCGCCTTCGACAGCACGATTAGGGATCACTTGTACGCCGCAATGTCTGATTTTGGTATCCCTGCAAAGCTCATTCGTCTTTGCAAAATGACACTGACCAACACCACCAGCGCAGTGAAAATTGGGACAGACCTCTCCGCACCATTTGATACCAAAAGAGGTTTCAGACAAGGTGACTCCCTATCGTGCGACTTCTTTAACCTAATGCTGGAGAAAATAATTCGAGCTGCGAACATCGACATCTCTGGCACTATCTTCTACAAGAGTGTCATGCTGCTAGCATACGCTGATGATATTGACATCATTGGCAAAAACGCTCGAGCAGTCAGTGCAGCATTCTCCAACCTGGAAAGGGAGTCTCGTCGTGTGGGTCTAGTGGTGAACGAGGACAAAACGAAGTACCTTGTGTCAACAAACAAAGAGTCACGGCGTCTTGGACAAAATGTCACTGTTGACAACTACACTTTTGAAGTAGTCAAGGATTTCGTTTATCTAGGATCCAGCATAAACACCAACAATAATGTCAGCCTTGAGATCAAGCGGAGACTAACTCTTGCCAACAGGTGTTACTACGGGCTCAGCAGGCAATTGAGAAGTAGAGCCCTCTCTCGACCGACGAAAATAACGCTCTATAAGTCCCTCATCCTTCCCGTCCTAATGTATGGCGCAGAGACGTGGACATTGACCATCAATGATGAGAGACTGTTAGGAGCGTTCGAGAGGAAGATACTCCGTAAGATCTACGGTCCAGTATGCGTGGACGACGTGTATCGAATAAGATGGAACGATGAGCTGTATGAGCTGTACGCCGACACTGACATAGTCAAGCGTATAAAACTCCAGCGGCTTCGCTGGCTGGGTCATGTTGAGCGAATGGAAGAAAGCGCTCCGGCTAGAAGGGTGTTTTATTCGAACCACGGTGGAGGATCACGCAGAAGGGGACGTCCTAATCTCCGTTGGAAAGACCAGGTGCAGGGCAACCTGACTGCACTTGGCCTTATCAACTGGCGCCAGCGCGCGCATAGCAGAAGTGACTGGCGAAGCTTTGTGGAGGCGGCCAAGACCGATCATCGGTTTTAAGGATGTAAAATTTTCATGTGTCACAGGAAAAGAAACAACTCTTTTTTTTGGACTATTAGCACGAATATTTCGCGAATAGAGTGAGAAACTGATGATTGGTTCATTGGTGCTACAAAATTATTGCTTTGGCATTGCTGATATGATCCATTCGCTAGAAAATTCATAACGCTAAGAAATCTGATTTCAAAGGAAAGACTTGTCTTCTGACTATCGGACATTTTTAATTCATTAATGAGCCTCAGACAAAGATTTTTCGGTAATCGGAGATTTTTAACGAAAATTGCTTCCGCCATTGAAAAAGGGTTATTGCTATCTCTCAGGAATTTTGTAAAGAAAGCTTTCTCTAGATCATAGCTGACATGACATATGTAAGTTTTCTTACAAAATAAGCTTACAAAATTATGTAAAGCGACTAGAATTGAGCTGTAAACTGGAACCATACAACATATGTGTGAATTCAAAAGTGAGAATTGTGTCGCGGAACTTCTGATAAAGTTGGACGCCATACAGCATTCCTTCCTAATTCTAGATCGTTATTGACACAGGTTCCAAGTTAAAATTTGCAAATAATTGCAGCTAGGGGAAAATGGGTGGTAGGTGAATTGCAAAAATATTTAAAATTTGTCTACTCATTCACACCCACTAAAGATTTTTTGCTCTCTTCAAGATTACAATACAAGGAAAATTTGATGTCAATTCCGGTTAGACGAAGCAGGTGCTAAATTGCCGGGAGGTTCTCTTGTGCTTTTTTACGAATGCTATTGATCATGAACGATAGTTTATGACTATCTCTAATTGCGATAATAGTGACCAGAAGAGAAGAATTAAAGTTTCTGAAATATATTTTTACTGCGGGAGTAGAAAATTTTATAACGAGTGTTTTTTTAGAAGTGTCGTTTTCAAGAAGAAAGTTAACGCATATAATTTAATGTTATGGCCAAGAATTTAGCTTTATGGTAAAGATAAGGAATTGCCATTATGTTTTAAAAACGATTTCGGGCAAGTGGCCGCCGCAGCTGGTTCGAATAAATTCCAGCCGAGATGCCCAATTTTCGACCACTTTTTACAGCAATTGGGGCCGTATGTCAGTAATAACGCGCCGAATATTCTCTCCCAAGGCGTCAATCGTCTCGAGCTTATCTGCGTAGACAAGCGACTTCACATAACCCCACAAAAAATAGTCCAGAGGTGTTAAATCGTACGATCTTTGAGGCCACGCCACCGGCCCACGACGCGAGATAATGCGTTCACTAAAAGTTTCCTTCAATAAATTGATTGTTTCGTTGGCTGTATGGCAGTATGGCATGTAGCGCCGTCTTGTTGGAACCAAAGGTCGTCCACATCAACATCCTCCAATTCACAATTCAGGCACGAAAAAGTCATTAATCATGCCTCTAAAGCGTTCCCTATTGACTGTAACATTATGACCGGCTTCATCTTTGAAGAAATATGGACCAATGATTCCCTCTGCCCATAGAGCACACCAAACAGTGACTTTTTGAGGATGTAACGGCGTCTCAACAATGGTTTGTGGATTATGATCCAAATGCGACAATTTTGCTTATTAACGTACCCATTCAATCAAAAGTGAGCTTCATTGCTGAACAGAATGCGTCGCGCGAACCGAACAATTATTTTGGTAATAAATTTGCACGATTTGCAAACGTTGTTCAAGTGATAGCTGTCAAAAAGGCAACCTCCGAAAAAAGTATTGCCAGATTGAAAACCACACTTTTAAAAAAAACACCCTATGGCATAAAAAAATAGTTTTAAAAAAAGCCAAGTCCTGCATTTCATACTATATAATCTACGATATATAATACTTATTATGAATTCAGTAAAGTTGAACAAATTGAGATCTTTTTTCTAAAGTATGACAAAGATATGATTTTGATATTCTCTTAAATATTAGAAGGTTGTATTAGGTTTTCATTAAGTATTCCATATTTAAGAGGCATCGACTGGGTAATTTAAGATTAGCCATCTTCCTCTATGAGAATTGCAACAATTTATATTCTATATGATCGGTAAATGAATTACGAAACAGTGCAGTATGAATACATAAATAAATTCAAGTTTTTTATTAGCACACAAAAATATTTAACAAAAAAATGCCAACCGTTTCTTGTTTTACTTTGCATACGAGCGCACATACTTTCAACGTTTGTGCGGCATTATTTCTACTAAAACGTACTCGTAGCAGCGTAGTGGAAAATCCTTCAACACATACTTTAAAGAGAGCATATTTTGTGTATTATGTGGCTTCTTTTCGCTGTGTTTACCTTCCGAATTGAATAAATAATAGCATATTCTCAAATGTTTACTTGTTTTCTTTTACGTAATAAAATAAATTTGTAAAGCAAAGTTGTAGTTGAAAAGGCAATACCTAGAATACGCGGCAACGGCGGAAGGGGGGACGTAAGGAGAAGGGAGCGCAGTACAGAATTTGCCAATATACTTCTGTTCACTTTTATGTACATATATGGTACATTCGCCAGTACGAGTACCTAAGTATGGTATGTACGGGTAATATTATACATATTTACCTTTTTTATGATATCGTATTTTGGCAAAGAGAATTTTTATGTAAACATTTGTAGAAAATTATATGTACCTATGTAGGTACGTACGAGTTTGTATTGTACTTATATATTTGTTTGTTTGTTTGTTTGAATCTAATTCAAAATGTGCAAGTATACTGAATTTTATACCTACTATATCACGAATGAAAGAAGAATATGAAAAATATACATACTTATAGTATAGGAGTACATGTATATTTCTTACATTTGCGACAAGTGGGAGAACAAGTAGAGAAGGTTGGTTTTCTGGTTGGTATCTCTTTCAAAGCATATTCATACGCACTCGAAGATACCCGTACTTTAGATATAAGGGTGAATAAAACAATATCCCGCAGCGAACTTTATTAAATTACATGATTTTGACAGTTATTTTCTTTACTTTTATTTTTTCGGTATCCTGCCATTGTGTTGTAACATTGAAATCATATTTTTTTCGCCCAATGCTTTGCTTCTTTTCTGTTTTATGTGTTGCTAGGATATTTGCCATATTCCACATGTTGGTATCATAGCTTTTACTCTTTGACGTTTCGTTTCGTTTCGTTTCGAAAGCAACACAAAATTCCTTAGGGGCAGGTTTATACAAATACCCGAAAAATTGCTGCTGCCTTATTAAAATAAAAATCCAGCATAATTCCTTCTGCATTAATGCACGAGTAAGAATGATGCTTCAAATAGCTGGAATATGAAGTTAAAAGAGTAGAATTTTTTTTTAAGAAAAATTATTTTTATTATTTGTAATACTTAAATATGTATAGATAGAGTAATCGTTATAAATGTGGGCCATCTAAGCTCGCAAGCATTCCGTAGGTTGTTAGAAAGAGATGGAAAAGAAGCACCGAAAATTTAAAAATAAAATTCAACGTATTTCTATGTATGTATGTACATCTAAAGGCGTTTTCAATAGGCACATAGCAATTTTGTATCTAAATAATACAAAGATAAATTGAAATATCTTGCTGATATTTATTCCAGGTGTAGTATAGAACATGTTACATTTTAGTGTGGAATTCGATATCGCTCATATGACTACCGGGAGCTCGTTTGCAGCGAACGAATCTTTGGAACCAACTTACAACCAGAGAATATGTTGACTCGCATTTATCCACTACAGAGTTCTAATGGTCGCTGTGGCGTAGTGGTAGTGCGTTGGACTGCTACGCAGAGTGTCCGGGGTTCGAATCTCGGCACAGGCTAAATCAAAAAGTAGAAAAAATAATTTTTCTGCACGGCACCACCTCTTGGCAGGCAATGACAAACCTACAAGAGTAAAAATTGCCTATGAATATCTTTTCACTTCGCCGTTCGGATTCGGCATTAAATTGTAGGTCCCTTCCATTCATGTACAAATATAGCATGCACAACATGAGTGGATGCGAAAAGCTCGCCCTAGGCCCTCCATGGGCTGTTGTACCATTACAAGTAAGTAAGTAATGCAAGTAAGTGGTCGCTGTGGCGTAGTGGTAATGCGTTGGACTGCTACGCAGAGTGTCCGGGGTTCGAATCTCGACACAAGCAAAATCAAAAAGTAGAAAAAATAATTTTTCTACACGGCACCCACCACCACCTCTTGGCAAGCAATGGCAAACCTACAAGAGTAAAAATTGCTATGAAAAGCTTTTCACTTCGCCGTTCGGATTCGGCATTAAACTGTAGGTCCCTTCCATTCATGTACAAATATAACACGCACAACATGAGAGGATGCGAAAAGCTCGGCCTAGGCCCTCAATGGGCTGTAGTGCCATTAAAAGTAAAGTAAGTAAGTAAGTAAGTAATGCAAAATATACGGGATCTAGCCACGATTCTGCAATCTGGCCAACATCATCCGCTCGAGCAATGATAGTTAGAGAACATAAACCAAACGTGGACAGTTGGCTAATAGGAGACCAAGGATACCCCTTAGAGCCATGGCTTCTTGTTCCATTTGCTGAGGTGTCTACACGCAAGGAGGAAAAATTTAATAGGTTCCGTGCAAAAGTTCGAAACTTAATTTGGTGTGCTGAAATCGCGTTTCCTATGATTGTCCAAAGATCGTATTCTCCACTATAGCATATTTAAGTATGCTTGCATTATTTTGCACAATAAGCTGGTAGACATTGATGCACCACAACCAGATGAACAACACATTTTAGCAGAGAGGGAAAACCTAGGTGAAGTAGAAAATGTATCGTCCAGCAATCTAGTCTCTTCTAACACCTTCAGAGAAGGAGTACGCATCAGAAGTAAGTGCATATGCCAAATTCATTGTAAATTCACTACAGTAAAAATATGCTTTTTTAATAACGATGGTTAAGCGCAAAGATTGGTTAAGTGCCTTTTGTGTGGAAATGAGTTAACTGCAGTATCCGAACCTTCAACGTATTATGTACCTGTCTAGTGTAGAGTTGTTGTAAACGATTAACCAATAAAAACTTATTTATTGTATATGATTTATTTATTTATTATATAAACCAAAATTTGCTTTCCTGTAAGTTTTTTTTTTACTTTTCGGGCAAGGGATTTATTATATGGAAGGGAAAGGTCAGCTTTGCTCACAACTCGTCCACTAGTTTCGGCCTAGTGGCCATGTAATGATGCACTTGCTCCTGCGTGGAGTGTCTGTATCTCTATTCGCTATCTATTAAAATATTTTAAGAAACAATTTATTTCTACTTACTTTTATTACTAAAAACGCAAACAACACGGTCAAAAAAATAAGCTTTAAGAAACTGTTCAACAAACTTTTTGATGTCAGGTCAAAAGTAGAATTGGGGTTACAAAAATTCACTGACATAAACCTGACAAAATAGTTCTTAAAAAATTTTGTAAGACATTTACTGGAATTGAGTTGTTAGTTGGCTATGGCTGAATAATTCCTGTTTTAAAGTATTGTCAAACTCGACATAACACAAAAAGTAGCTTTCTCAAATTTTATGAAAAAAGTTTACACCTTGCAAGGGCGTAAGAGTTTATGTAAATGACTGAGCATTTAGGCTAGTGATGGGCAGGGGATAAAGATATGGATGGTTTTTTTGATACAATGCATTGTGGGTCTACGTCAATAATCTGCGATACATCGGACAAATCATCGATGTTTTCGATGCATCGCATAAATGTATACCCCAAAATTATCATTTTCATCCTTTCTATTGAGTTTAGTTATTTTCCGTAAATGCCTCATAAGTTTATAAGTGTGTAAAATTGGCAAAATTTGAATGAAATATTTACGTGTTTATACAGTACAGTGTTTATCAAGGTTTAAGAGGCAGACTTTACATTTTTTAAGTTTACAGTTTTCTAAAATATATTTGTTTACAACTTTTTATAATTTAATGATTTGAATTACTAAATGTGAAACGTGCTTTTAGATTTAGATACATGTGCTTGCAAAATGTATGTATGTACCTTTTTTTCTCATATAATTTTTTTTATTTTTTTAATTGCTAAAAAGAGGATATTATTTTAAAAAAACTTGGAATATTAAGAATACAAAATGTGGAAAGTTTTTAGAAACATTATTGCTTATACTTTAAATGTGTGTTGTTCAATACATATAATACTTAGTGGACTAACTTTTTATTTTTAGAGTATGCATTTACATACTTCACTGTTAACTGTGAATTACTTGGTCTTACACCGTAAATTCCCTGAGTGGATAAGTATCGCCATCTCGTTTGTATGAAAGATCAGCATGAGTTAGTTCCCCTTAACGATGAAAAATATAATAAATCCTTTTAGTTTTACGCCAAAAATGTAACATGGTCAATGAACGACACAAATGTACTCGTATATAAAGCAGATCGAAAAAAAAGTTTAAAAAGTCCACCTGTTTGATAGCTTATGTGGAGAGTACCGGGAAACCAAAAAAAAAAAAATTTTGAATCACCCTTCTGCATTCATAGGGGTACACACTGTTTGTTGAATGTATCAATAAAGAAATAAATAAAAGAGCAAAAATGCATTTTTTCTCATAACTTCGATATTTTATATGGTATTGTTGTAAAGGGCTGGACTAGTGTTACATCAGTTGATTTTCCTTTCTGAATTCATATATCACTAGCGAAGTCTATAACTCAACGTTGCACGTCCTAAATACATTTTTTTAAATAAAATAAAAGAGGAGGAGAACTGTAAATTTAAATAAAACAAAGAAAAATGTTTTTAACATCAATGAAATTAGCTTTATTTTAAAGAATAATGTCATAAATTAATGCTTGAATATGATTTCGGGCATGTGGCCGCTGAGGATGGCGTGTACCTTGCGTAATTTGAAAGTCCAATTTACACAAGGTCTTTACGCAAAAATTCTCCATTAAGTGGATGGGCATAAGCTTAATTGTTGAGCACGATGATAAGCCACAAGCTTTTCTCGAAACAACGCCGTTACATCCAGAAAACGTCAGTGTTTGGTGAGCTCTATGGGCCGGTGGGTGAAATCATTGGTCCATGCCTTCTGGTTTCAGCAGGACTCAAAGAAACATTTGACAAACGATTAATCTCACGAAATGGGCTTGTTAACTAGCCACCTCGTTCATGCGATTTGTCGCCATTAGATTATTTTCTCTGGGGATATGTAAAGCCGCATGTCTACGCCGATAAACCAGAAAAAATTGAGCACTTAGAAACCAACATTCGGCGCGTTATTGCGAAATACTTCCTGGTTTACTGCGAAGATACAATGCACCGAAAATTTCCGATGCATCGACACCAAAATATCGACGTTTTCGATCGATGTATATCTATGGCCCATCACTAACTTACGTGTATTCCTATAGGTATGTATTGTAATAACCTCAGTTTCTTAAATGCCAACTCCATAGAATTGAAGTAAAATGCTAGTGCCCCAACAGTGGTTTGCTTTCATAGAGAATCCAGCTGATCAGCTCTTATCGCTGTATGTTTCTTAAATTTTGTCAACAAGTTCAGATATTTTATAACAATTTTTTCCTAACTGTATTTTACAATTACACATACATATGTAAGTAAGAATGTATGTATGTATAATACCTATTCATGCGATACAATATCTATCTCTGAATATTTGGTTTCATTGTTTTCATCGATTTATCTGAAATTTTATTTTACTTTTAGTTTTTGCTTTTTTAGCGTTGTAAGCAATTAGTGCCTTGTGTTCTTCTTATCATCAACAGCAACCGCAGCAGCAATATGAACTTGCTGTAACATTACCTTTACATACAATTGTATAAGAAACTAACTACAAATATTTGGAAACACTTAAAATACATTTTGAAAAAAAACATTCGAATGTTCTGATTTCAGTAGTAAATAGTTACCTATGTACATAGAATGTACTTTACGGAAATTCTAGTTTATTACAACTTCATGTTTATTTATGCATATATGTACCATATGTACATACATACATAACTAGGTACTACAATTACCTATTCATTGAACACTCAAGAAAAATGTTTAGTTAAAAGTGTTGTTTTACTTATTTTTGTGATAACGACACAAGTCAGACTAACCGAGATTTCATCGGTGGGTATCTCCCTCAGAAGTACACAATTTATGTTATTGTGGTCGCAGGATTAATTTATTTCCTATTGACATAGTTCATCTCCTTGAGTGAGGCAAATGCAGAAAGGCGATAGCTGTATCTGATTGAATGTTGCAGATTCATCTGTGAAATGACAGTGTCATGGGTTTGAGACCGAGATAACCCACAAAAGATAACTATAAATTTGTGCCAATTGAAAGAAAAGCGGTTAGGCGTAAATAGTAGTCATTTTGAATTCGGCAATTTTGAATTTTGCAATTCTTATATCAAAATTTAACCAGCGACGCCAAAACCTATGGGCAAACATATAAAACCCACAAAATAAAGATTCGACAAAGAATCACAGAAAAATTTGTCGAATCAAAATCGTTTGATACTTTTATGTAAGACTGAGTAATAAGAATATACATACAATATACTTAATATTCAAATTCTTAATGCCGTGGTTATGCCGTCTCGCGTTCGGGCTGGTGGTTACATTGAGCACGAGGCAAAGTGGCTTTTGGTCTAAAGGCAGTTTTTGATAATACTATTTTGTGCGCAATGGCAACACTAAATGGTAAACAAACAAACTTTAAACAATTTTATGTGAGGTTAATAAAGTGTATATCATAGCGTGGATACCGCTAATACGATATAAAGGGTGGCCCATCAAGCATATGAAATTTGAACTACTGGTTATTTTGAGTGTTGCAACTCTAATGTCATTCATAATTGGTCGATATACGCTGGGACAACCTTGGAAAATACTTGCAAAATGGCGAATCTTCTACAGAAAGTGTAAGAAAATGACGTTCATAATTCGGTAGAAGAGCAACGAGTAACTGTTGTTGATGTGGTTTTTGGATAGGCGGCATCATTGGTCCATTTTTCTTAACATGAGGAAGGAAGGTGCGTGACAGCGACTGCTGTGAGCTACCGCACAATGATAATTGATTATTTGTGGCCTATTTTCGATGATATGGACTTAAACAAAGTTTGGTTCCGTGCATGCAACAATCGATATTTTGCGTGTGAAGTTAGAAAGTCGCGTTATTAGCGTTTTTAGTGCTGAGCATTGGCCACTAGGCAGTTGTGATTTGACCCGGTTGGACTATCTTTTGTTGGGAGCCTTTAAAAATAAGTGTTCCGCTAACCATCCAGCAACGATTGAAGCTCTTAGGATGAAATTGGTCAAGTGCAGCACCATACAGTCATTATAATGAAATAGTGTTCCACAATTAATCGAAAATATTTTACTTTCGAATAATAAAAACCACATTAAAAAAAATTATTTATTTCTTATTTACAACAAAAAATAAGGAAACTAATATCCACTTTTACACCATAAAAATATTCGCAGCCTTTTCTGCAAATGAAAACAATGGTTTACATGTTTTCGTACTATTTTACTCGGTGTTCATTTCACCGAGCATATTGTGTTCGTTGTGAGTAAACACTTTCTCCTCGTGTTCGATGCAACAAGTTCATGGTGTTCACCGAGCAAAATCTGAATATAACCACGGCCTAAGGGAAATACTCTACCCAAATATTGTATAGTATGTCGTAATACAATAAAGATAACCTCTCTTACGCAGCATACCTAATACTTATTTCTTAAATGCTTACACTTTATAATATTTTGCATACTCGTACTTCCACCATCTCTGGGTTTATCGTGATAAATTTTGTGACTCAGATTTTCCACTGACGAAGATATCAGTATTTTTTTTTTTATAGAATGGGTACAAATGAAAAAATCTTAATACAAAAATGAAAAAATCACTGCCCCAGAAATTATAAATAAATTGTCATTATAAAGCAATAGAATTTCCGATATGTCAATATTTAATAGTAATAGCCACAATTATTATTAACGTATCGCACGATTCTGATATGCGAATAAGAACTTCAAACTGAAAGTATAAAAAAATATGAGTATACACTGAAAAAAAATCATTTACACATAGTATTTCCATATAAATCTGTATATAAAAATTATTAAACTTAGCATTTGGGGTTTCTAGTTTTGTTTTTTAATCGACTCTTTGATAACGACTACCTCTTTTTTTTTGTGTTATCAGTCTTCAACTTCAGGCTGATAAATTCAAGTGTATTCTTTTCGTGTGGTGGAAAAATGTGTGTGTGTTCTTCTTGTTTTTGTAGATAAGCCTTTTTAAATTTCAAATGTCAAATTGTGATTCAAAATAAGACAGTTTCGATTGCTTTGTAAAGATATATTGAACATCTAAAGACTTTTAGAAGTTACCGCTTTTTTTTTGTAGCTGTTGATTACTTTGATTTATTTATTCAATAACTTTGTACTACTTTAGAACAAATAAACAAATACTAGAAACTTATTTCTAATGGGTACGTAATTATTATGGATATTCTTTACCAATAGCAGTTTCCACTTAATATTTTACTGGGTTGCACTTTTCGTATGGTATATATTAAATATGTGCATTAGGGTGGATTATTTTTTTTGCTTTCAAAATGGTCATTCATATTTTAACAAATCATGGAAAATCAATTTTTGGCACAATTTTTTAAATTAGCTTCAGTTCAAAGCACCATTTGAAATTTTGATATTTTGATTTAGAATCTTTATTTAATTATTGGGTTTTCATTTTCAATGTACACATACACACACACATTAATGCAATACATTTTCAATTTGGATTGCATTTCAATTATTGCTTTTTTTGCAGCGGTTTTACCTTTTCTACAGTAATAAAGCATCACAAGCGTATTTTTTTTAGATATTTCACTCAACCAAAAGAAATGTTACTTTTTACACCAGCGATTCATACAAAATGTAGCGTGAAATGCCACCTTTCAACCATGTGTTCGTTTGACATAATCGGACTAGTGTTGCCAGATTTGTGGTACCAACATCATCTTGTAACGAAAAACTGCGAATACTTTTTATATGATCCAATATTTGCATTCACTGTTTTTCACTTTGAAGAAACTTTTATTATTTTACTGTTAAATAGAAACAAGAAACATTTCGCCGGAACCACGAGCAACTCCGTTAAAAATCGCCTCTGTATTTATTCTTACCCAAATTTGGTGATAGATTAATCTGGAATGGTCGAGATGACTCATTTATTTATATTAAATCACATCTTAAACATTGAAAAAGTGCGATTATAATATATTGAGCTTTAGAAATTGAACTCCAAAATTGTTGGGAAACCCTGGATCCGCCCTTGAGAATAAATATTGTTATATAGTACCGTCTTTGGTTTTCAAAATACCACAATTCGTACTAATTAAGTCTCAGCAGGAAGCGGAACTAACACTCCGAACAAATTATCTAAAATTTCGTTACCAAGAAGTAAATCATTTCAATAAATCGCATATCCTCAACATCTCTGGGGAATGCATTCAGAAATTAATATTTAGGTTCATATAAACAAAAACTGATTCCACATGAGTGGGAGCAATACAAAAATTAAAACACACCCATCTTTATGGACTTTAATTTTTCAAAATTTACTCTTTTGTGGTAGCATTTGCACACAAACTCGTACAAACAATCACAATAAAAAAAAGAAAACGGAAATTTGTAAACAATGAAATTACAAGCTCATTCTGATTGAAAGGTAAATAATAAAAAGAAAATTTTTTACAGACAAGCAAACAACAAAAACCAACATAAACATAAGCAAAACAAAAGAAGTCAGTCAGTCAGTCCTTTGTAGGAAAACATAAAACTATAGTTTGAGCACATGCTGAGACCACCTGTTTAAATCTGAGCAGCACAAAACAATAGAAACAGTAGAGTGGAAAATAATCAAAGGCTAGAAAGAACATTTGCCACATTAAAAGCATTTATGCAATTTGGGGAGGTTTTTATTAAATCACAAAAACAAAAAGCCTCAAAAGTAAAAGAGCTTTTATGCCTTTTACACACTTTACTCACTAAATATGTTTGTATGTTTGTATCTATGTATGTATGTATTATGAAGATGGTTCTATGTAGATAAAAGTATATGTATAGACAAAAAGGTGTGTGTAGCTACTTAACTAGTACATATGTATTGTATTTAAAAAAATAAATGTACCATATTCATTAAAAACTTTTAAAAGTAGTAGAGACTACATAAAGATTTTTCTTTCGAAATTTTACAAGTAAAATTGCTTATAGAATAAAATTTTGGATTTTAATCTCTCAATATTTTTAATACATACTACATATATAAAGCATTCCTTAATTCGCACAGAATAATTTAATTGAAGAATGCATTCTTCTCATGCATCTTCAACGCAGCATTTAATTCTAAATTGTCCAAAATTGATTTGAAAAATTGCATACCTTTTCATTTACATTTATTAAGAATTGATTTGAATCTGAATCTAGCTAGTACAACAAACAACAACTAAAATCCGAAAGTGTGTTAAGCTAAGCGGTTAAGTTCAGTTGAGTGATGGCTAACTTACCATAGAATATATTACTTAATTAGTTACGTTCGATACTGAATTATCTACTTTATATAATTTTGTTGACGAATAATACTCGTAGTGTTAAAGATTTACTATTTTTAGCACGAACTTAGAACATTTGCAAAAACATACATTTCTGCCTCTCCCTCTTTGAAGAAAATAAAAATATAAATATCACATTCTGAAATTATGGTCACGGCACATCATTTCCACGTCGAGAAAGTTTCTCTCCTTGATTTTTATGTGTACACTTTTTGGATTTTTTCGCCTCCTGATTTTATGTGCAGCATGCAAAGACGTGATGTTGATGCACCAAAGCAAAAATTACATACGTACACACATTTCGTAAACGGGCGTAAGCAGAAAAAAGAGTGTCAAAAAAACGAAGAAAAATGAAAAATGGAAAAAATTTAAAATAAAATATTCTGTTCATTCAGTACATACTAAATTTATGAATTTATTATAAACTAACAATCGGGCGTTCCTGCAACATTAAGTTAGATACAAATGTCTAGTTCATTTACTTAGGTGCAACCATGCGAAAGTCAAATTGTTCAGAAGCATTGTCATGTCATTTGCTAATTTAGTCATGTATGAGTTGAACAGAATAATTGATAAATAAAAATTCGCATATTCACAGTTTGATACTTATCAAACAAACATGACAGATACGAGTACATGAACCCAAACCTAAATACTTATGTATATACTGCAGAAAGGAACTGATATGAACTGAAGCAATGTAGGAAGCCACATCCTGAGTGAAGAACTATGGAGGGAAGAGAATGCAAGAATCTATTATCTAGTAATATGATAAATATGTAGACTTACCATAGATGATAAATGGTCCAAAAGTAAAGGGGGCTTCATTTTTATATCTCCTACTGGAGCTCATGGCACAAAGCATTTCAATTTGATTCCGTCCTTTGCTGACAACTTCGAGATACTTATTAAAACCGCGTCTTTTCAAAAACGTTATAGCTTTGCTAAATGCTATAGTCAAGAGCTTGCCAACAAATTAGTCAAATTATGGGGTCAGGACACTTTTACAACATACAAAATCAAAGGCGAGCACTTGTAGTGAGATCGTGTGCAATATGCAACTTTGGCGTTTTACAACGCTGTCTTTTTTCTTTTATAACTTTGGTAATAGCTTTTGCTTCACGTTTTTAGGCGGAATTCTATTCGCAAAAGTTGATTTTTTTCAATTTTTTCAGAACCCGACCACTCAACTATGAACCATTTGTATGGGGTGTTTTTTTTAGAGGCGGATAACACAGAAAAATGTTTTTAATATCCATAAAATTGGCTTTATTTTAAAGATAATTTCTTGGCATAAATGTTTGAATATGATTCTGTGATTTCGAGATCCGTAATTTCGAGATGTAATTTTCTCATACTCTTCACCGTATTTCGGCAATAACGAGTGGAATGTTGGCTTCCAAGCGCTCAATTGTTTCTGGTTTATCGGCGTAGACATGCGACTTTACATATCCCCAAAGAAAATAATCCAATGGCTTTAAATCACACGAACGAGGTGGCCAGTTAACAGGTCCATTTCGTGAAATTAATGGTTCGTCAAATGTTTCTTTCAGCAAATTAACTGTATCGCGCCCTGTGTGGCATGTGGCGTCGTTTTACTAGAAACACAAGTCTGCAACATCAATGCTTTCCAATTGAGGCACGAAAAAGTTAGTAATAATGACTCTGAAACGCTCACCGTTGACTGTAACGTTCTTACCATCATCATTTTTTAAGACATCGGCCATTAAGCGCACCAAACGGTGACCTTTTCTGTATGTAATGGTGTTCTTTCTTTAAATTAAACCTAATTTCATTGGTATTAAAAACATTTTTCTGTTGTTTATTTCAATTTAAAGTTCTCCACCTCTAAACAAAAACAATGCCCGATATATAAAATAAAAAATTGTTCCTAATTAGACGTAAGTAAACGAGTTTTCCAAGTAGTTTTACATGTTTCTAAATTTAAGTATAGTGAATGAAATCTACACTAATTTCCAAAAAAAAAATTTCAAATTCCTCTTAACTTGCAACAACAACTGTCTTGCTTATGATAAAAGAATCGGGATATACATATCATTATTGTTCTGATTTAAAAATTGTTGCGTAATATTTATAGTAAGTCGAAAAATGTCGGTCAACCAGTTGCAACGTAAACGCAAAAGTTATGGATCGGGTAAAAAATTTATTCTACAAGACAGGCAAAGTTCGTGATCAGATGAAAGCTGATACCGTTGGTCGGAATGCAAAATCGTATCGTCAGTGAGGAAGAAACTACAAAGTAGACAAAAATACAGTAAACAAATATTTTAAATCTACGGACATAAAAATTAGAAAAAGAAAAACAAAACCACTACGGAAAAATTACTAAAAATCATTTAATAAATGGGATGCGATCACTTATTGCAAAATGCTTGGCTACAGTTGGTTCCTATATCTGTGTGATGGACGATGCGAGCTATTTCACTGTGGAAGGTAACCAAAGAAGGCAGTCAAAACATTATTTCGAGTCTGCCAATCACAAAGCATAAGACAAAGTAAACTACATAGTATATACAAAAATCAAACTTTCCAGGAAAGGATTTGTTTTGGTTAGCAATCAGCGAGCCATTTTTTTTAACGTGGCTTAGCAGTGTCTGCTTTAATTTGTGTTGAATAACGCATGCCTGGCACTTCAGAATGTTATCGCAAAATAAAATCGACCAGATTTTTCGTCATTTTACGCAAAGGCAACCTTGTAGGACTTAGAGAAGCGTGGTATTGAATATGTACCACGCCCAAGGATATAGCACAGCAAAACCATTAGATTATCAAAAAAATTAAAAAACAATCTCAGTAATATCGATACAAAAGGAATTCAGAAGTCGATGAGGAAACTGCCTAAAAAATACCGTTATGTAGTAAACTCCATTTTTGTAAATATAGTAAATAAATTACAATTAATGTTAATTTTTTAACATTTAGACATTTAATTTTTTTACTGAACATTTGCCCAGATTTAATTTTTCTTCTTTTAATGGCACAACAGCCCGTGGAGGTCCTAGGCCGAGCTTTTCGCATCACATATTGTTGTGCGTGTTAATAGTTAATAGCTTTTCATAGGCAATTTTTACTCTTGTAGGTCTGCCATTGCCTGGCAATAAGGAGCAGCCGTGATATTTAATTACAAGCCAAAAGTTACATAAAAGTTCAATTGTAAATAACTTTTCCACTTTCGGTTTTTGAACGAATTATTTTGCTGAAAATTTAGTATCATTAAGCACTAAAGATTTATCAACATTTCATAACAAAGGCAAATTTATTTTTGTTATAAATTTCATACAATCTAACCCAGTTGTAAAACTTTAAAAACCATCAAAACCCATCAGTACCCCATCGAGTATTTGAACTCCAATAGTAGCCTATATTTGTATGAAATTGTTCAGAGCAGTGAACTCTTTTTCAAAAATCCACCTTTCATCGTCAAAGAAAATGTGGTGATGTAATTAAATTTTGATTGAATGTCGATAGTTAAGCCCACAAAAGTGAAAATTAAAGTTTGTTGAAAATAAAGAATTTTGCAGGAACATTTTTGCCCTACAATGGGAAAATGTCCGATTACCGACTTCAAGGACGCCTTAATCTGCTTTTATTGGTTAATCACTTGTCAGAACTGCTAAATAGGTAAATTGCTGATGGCCTGAAAAACTAGCAGAACACTTTCACAAAAAATTTCACTTAACACATATGTAAGTGAGCTATTCTAAAATCAATTTCTGTTTGTAATGTGGAGACTTTGGCATCTCGTAAATGTAGAAATTACTCGAATTACGGAATATCCCGAAAATCCGAGTCAGCTTGAACCTTAAATTCTATGAATTATACGTAAATTACGCCGGACCTGTTTTGGACATCCGAATCAGAAATGGAACAGCTTTTCTAGCCAAGCCACTTCTAAAGAAATGATGAAGCTAATAATGAAAAGAACTTCACTCATTTCATGAGCAGCTACATATAATTATGGACAACTCGTTTCAACTCCGATCCACTAAAAATACTTGATTTCATTGGAGAACCGTTGGAGTTTTGGTAGTGTGTTATCTATGATCTTTCAGTAAGTGAAGTGAAGTGAACAAAGTCGGATGTGTTTGTCATTGCTTTGATGTTTTCTCGAGTTATGTGCATTTCAATAACTTTGATTTTTTCATTGATCATCTGGATTCATCTGAACGTTTTAAATCTATTTCCAGCTGAATATTTTTCTTTTAAGTTATTAAATTTTAATATAATTAATTAATTAATTTTAAATAATTCATTTGTGTATTTTTTATTTTTTGTGAATTTTTGGTTAATTAAACTTTTCTCTCTTTTTTGTTATTAGTTGAGAGATATTGGGGTTTTAACTTTGCGTATTGTTTTATTTTTTTTTGGTTTGTTTGCCCTTTGTTTATAATCAGTCAGCTGTTTCCCGTTACAGCTGACATCGACTGGATATCCCAGTGGTTCTCAATCGTTTATTAAATTAATATGTTTCTCATAAATTAATTTAATATTTTTCAAATTATTTTAATCGCTTCTTTCCGTTCATTTATTCTTTCAATACATTTTTAAATTAATCAATGACTTGTTTTTATAATTGTAACTTAGAGGTTGGCTCTGAGCTGTCATGTTGGCTGTGTCCATTGGTCATGCGCAAATTGTAGATCAATTGATGTACATCTGTTGAAGATTTTTAGGTAAACTAAGTTTGATTTTTCTGAGCTAGGAAAAGGTTTGTATAATCTGAATAACAAATTTAAGTATTACGAAAATCGAAAAATGCTTAGAAGAGCTTGTCTCACCTCCTAAGCGAAAAGACCATAAGGGAACCACTTGGACTATCAGCGGGTACACTATCAAGAAACGCTTTTTCTCCCATTTCCTGAGTCACATCTGAAATTATGGTGGCTGATTCAGCATCTAGAGAGCAACCTGCTCCAAATACTTCGTCACGTAGATTAATCATACTGCAACCCATAGACAGGGCTACTGACACACACGCAGAGACGTGGACATTGACCATCAATGATGAGAGGCTGTTAGGAGCGTTCGAGAGGAAGATACTCCGTAAGATCTACAGTCTACGGTCCAGTATGCGTGGACGACATGTATAGAATAAGATGGAACGATGAGCTGTATGAGCTGTACGCCGACACTGACATAGTCAAGTGTATAAAACTCCAGCGGCTTCGCTGGCTGGGTCATGTTGAGCGAATGGAAGAAAGCGCTCCGGCTAGAAGGGTGTTTTATTCGAACCACGGTGGAGGAACACGCAGAAGGGACGTCCTAATCTCCGTTGGAAAGACCAGGTGCAGGGCAACCTGACTGCATTTGGCCTTATCAACTGGCGCCAGCGCGCGCATAGCAGAAGTGACTGGCGGAGCTTTGTGGAGGCGGCCAAGACCGATCATCGGTTGTAGTGCCAGCTAAGTAAGCAAAACATATCGTCGTTTAAAATGTATGCATTTCTTGATCAAATAATTCAAAAAGATTTTGGCTCGCGAATTTGGTTTTCAATAGAACACAGAGCTAGTTGCCAGTTCAAGAATTCTGTACTAAAATGTTAAAGGTTGAACTCAAAACTTAAAGATATTTTCGAGTATTTGAAAAGGTTTGTATGTAATTATCATATTTTGCATTTACTGAATCCTGGTTGAAGCCTAGTAGCCACAATGCAACACATTTAATTTTTAATTTTAGTAAAGTAAATTTTGCTGTTAAAGTACCTGCCGTATTAATTATGCACAAATTGACAATTTTCGTTGCTTGTGCAATAACTTCAACAACCTTCATAGCTTATTTGACTCATCTGATTCGCAATTTGATTCTCTATGTGGTCGATGTGGCGCAGTGGAAGTGCTTTGGACTGTTACGCAGAGTGTCCGAGTTTCAAATCTAGGCACAAGCAAAATCAAAAAGTAGAAGAGACAATTTTTCTACACTGCACCGTCTCTTGGCAGGCAATGACAAACCTACTAAAAATTGTCTATGAAAAGCTTTTCACTTCGTCGTTCGGATTTTGCATTAAAACTGCAGGTCCCTTTTATTCATGTACAAAATATAACACGTACGAGATGAGTGGATGCGAAAAGATCAGCCTAGGTCATCCATGTGCCATTAAAAGAAAGAAAGAAAAAATTCTCAATTTAAAATTAAAAATAAAATTTTAAAATTTTTAAATGAATTAACCAGCTAATGATTGTGTAATCTTTGAAACCCACTGGGATAGTATCTTAACCCTTCCACGTGTCGAATCACATAGAACAGTCCGGACTTGGTGTGTTTCGGTCATCGATCCGTTCGGTATCCGTTCGTGCGGCTGGGCGGGTAAGTGGGTCTGTTGGGATTTATCGAAAAAAATAAAATAAAAAAGAAACTACCTTTTTACGATTTACGACTTATTGTTGTGTGTGCTATATTTACATATTTATGAATCGAACAAAATTACAGTTATGTTTCGAATTCGAAAAGTGGAAGTGAAACGATTTTCTCTTGAAGGGGTTGGCTTTGCAAGCCAGTTTTTATTTCTTAAATCAGCGCAAAATTGTGCGTCTTCCAATCATTGTACAGAAATCGTATGCATTAACTACGAGTATTCGTACATGCTTTTTATTTTTACTTTAAATAAAATACTAATAAAGACGATGTAAAATCCCTTAATATACCTTATTTACTTTATAATTTATGCCGCCAAGTTTTGAGCACTTGCAAAGTAAATAAACAAATCTAAGCGTCCAAATGCAGTCAGCATTTATTTTTTTTACTTGTTTTGAGTAATTTGCAAATTTATTTTAGTGCCCACCATACTTTCCACTTACGGAAATCCCTTCTCTTATATCCTTGTTTATCGTAATTTTAACAAAAATAAAGTACCATGAATTTAAACGGGAAGCAAATTTAGATTTTTGTGCAATATGTTGTTGATTACACCGTTGGGAAAATATTATGACCTTAATCAATTTACAAATTCACCCTATTCGAGAGCGAGAAAGAGATGAGTAGGCAGTTTGTTGAAGCTGGATGATTTCAAACGTATCGGTAGACGCTGCCTAAGTGAAATTCTATAGTATGTAGAATGAGAGATAGCAGCAAACTGTTGCACCCATTAGCGCGCAGAAACACCGCAGTTTTTAGTTCTAGGCGCCACGTATCAAATTTTTATTATTATTTTTCTGTTATTGTTTCTATTTAATACATTGAGCAGTACTCGAGAAAAAACCGAGTAATTCCAGCCAGTGTTAATAGAAGTTTCGCGGTCGAAACAATACAAAATAAATGCCAGCTTTCGTCGAATAAAATCAACCCCGTAAAATCGCCGATTTAAAGTCGTCGCTTCCTGTAGTGGTTTTATGACGGCGCGTCTCCGCAATCAACATATTCAGAGTTAGTGAGATGGGAAGGGTGGGTGACTAGTGTTTGATAGCTGGTTGTAAAATAACGCAGGCAGGCAAGTCGTTGGTTAGCATATGAAATCCACTATGAAATTGTATATGCGTGGAAATGTTGTCTTAAAGTCATTTTTCTGTACGCTAACTCAATTGAGCAGTAGATGTTACACATAGAGGGCAAGATACAAGTACACAAAAAGAGTGGTGATATATGGGGTGTACTATAAGAAGACCTTCGGGGGTGAACTTCTATGAGCTCATTTCCATTTAGCATAGTCAATGAATAACAAAAGTATGTAACAGAAATATCAACAACCGGCAACAAAACAAAGTCAGAATTTTGTCCTTGTCCATAGTGATAAAAGAGGATGCCGTAAAGCTGGCAGGATTATATTATTCTATTGTATTACGCTGCAATGTATTTAACAATGCACCCACACATACAAAATTACATAAAATAAGCATTTGGGATTTTGGATTCAGACAATGCGGTATGGGATGTTCGACATTTGGGTGATTATTAACATAAACTTCGAAAAAGGACCCCAGTATCCTTCAAGCGCCTTCATCTCTAGCTCATATCTGTGATGAATGGGCGTAGGTGTGAAGCTAAAGACATTGTGATACAATCAGTTGACCAACTCGCCAAACAAATGGCATGATTACTTTGAGATATATACATATATACTTGTATACTCAAAAATTGTGTGAGAATACCTAGTTGAAATAGGCAAGATAAACAAGATCCTCATCAGACAGATTCAAACAAGAGACAGCGATCAAGTCATTCTTTGACATAGGTGCTACATTTAAGTTAAAAAGGTAAGCAAAAAGTAGAGAGTCATTCGACTTTTCTAAACATTACTAACAAGCAGCTCTACAAATCTAAAAATAAGTAAAAATAGAAGAATTGAAATAACAAGTATTTTGTAGTGGTCGCCGTGGCGTAATTGGAAGTGCGCTGACCTACTACGCAAAGTGTCCGGGGCTCAAATCTCGGCACATGCAAACTCAAAAGGTCTCTTGTCAAACCTACAAGAGAAAAAATTGCCTAAGAACTAAGCATTATGTCCCTTCCATTCATATACAAATATAACACACACAACATGAGTGGGTGTGAAAAACTCGCCCTAAGCCCTCCATGGGCTGTTGTACCATTAAAATAAGAAGAAGAAGAAGAAAATAAATGTTTTGTAAATATTTTCTTTTATGGCTTTGTAAACTAGGGGAACCCAAAGAAATTGGTACGTACTTACTTCATATAACTAGCCATATCTCATGTCTCTAGTAGTTTAATATCCAATTGAATGTCATCAATAAAGTAAGTAAGTAGAACATAGCGGGCTTATCTAATTCTCAATTGGTTTTTGGCGGTCCTGAGATTTTTCTCGAGTCGTACTTTTTGATATCGGTAATTGATATCATATCGGTAATTAGCAATAAGAGGAAGAATCCTTCATTTACTCTAAACCTTTGAACGACCAGTGAATAAAAAGATTCAGTGTAGAAATTTCACCATTTTTAGTTCAGGGCCTTAATTAACAACTAATAGCAGATGAAGTGTATAATTTACTATTCTCACAGGAATGCAGAACATCTATTATTTAAATTTTTATGGTTACATATTACAATAAGATGAGATTTTTTAGAACAAAAACACCAGAAACAACAAACAGAACAGATTGTCATTAAAGAAAAAAATTTAGAAAACTTTTGACAAACCAATGGTTTATGGTAGAAGTAGAGAAAACCCCTACAACAATGATTTCACTCTACGGAGTGTCATTTAGTGTAAAAAAAATCATAATTTTGCAAATCTCTATTCCTCCATCTCAATCTCCATATCCGCCTTCTTTTTTCCTTTCTTCCTCCTTTTAAGTCACTCTATTGATATGCTCTACGAAGCACTACAAAATTATATGCTGTGAACGCACCACACACACACAAAAACATTTCTTTCGGGGTTGACTTGAGTTTGCTGCTGCTACTGCTGCTGCTACCAAATGACAAGGGATCTTACAAGGTGGTTGGTTATTTACTTAAGCTGTGCAGATAATTTGTCTTAATATATGGTGGCTATATATGTATGTACTCGAACATCGTAGTAGTATCTCCCAACACACAAAAAACCATTGAACATTTTCTGTTTGTTGTTGTTTTTCACATTCATGCGAGCATTTCATGCATACAAAGCATTTCACAATGGCGAAATGGCAACAAAACAAAAAATAGAAAAAAATATAAAGTCTCACATGAATGGAGCTCAATCTGAATGCGAATCTGAAAAGCTAAAGCTAAATCAGAATCTCAGCTGAAATCAACAGAAAAGAAGAAATACCCGATGATTACTTTTATACACGCTCTCGAGAAGAAAAAGCAACATCAGCACAGCAACACAAAATAGGGAAACATAATAGAAGAAAAAAAGAAAAATATACAGAACGAGTAGGTAAGTTAGTGAGTGTTTGTGTTTGTGTTTGTGTGTGGGTGTGGGTGGCTGGAAGGGTGTGGTATGAGAGAGTGACTGAATATGGATAGACAGGCGACCGATGATTGTATGGCTGCATGACTCTGAAGATAGGAGATGCATGTACTTAGTAAAAGTGTAAGCCCTCCACTCTCGGCGTTGTAACAGCTGCCTGGGAGTTTGACTCTAATTCCGTGACTATTTGTGGCTGCGCTTTAGTACTACTGGAACTACTTTTTATGCGCATTTCATAACAAAAAAACAAAAAATTTTTTAATAGAAATATGGTAGAGTAAAAAGGCATAAAAACTAATACAAAAACTTACTAAATCACCCCCTGTGCAAATATTCATATAGACCGCAATAAACCTTTGAAGCTTTTTCGATGAATGTTACTCCAACGGTTCCATGCATTCATACATACAAATATTCTTGTATATTTTCAACGGCCCAAAAACGAAACTAGTCGTAATCATAAAAAGTAACGAATGATATATAACGTCGAAATGAAATGGGGTAATGAGGAGGAGCATTCAAATGCCGGTTTACTTTTGTGCAATATTTTCATGGGCTAGGCTTGGCTTGATTTTTTCTCGCTGCTGCAATTACAATTGTATAGTTTGACGGGTGAATGGATGGACAGACAGCAAAATAAATGAACACAGCGAATGGTTTGAAGGATTATTGGAGCTGCTGGTCTATTAACGGACAGACAAATAGGCAGTTTGCACATAAAATACACATAGATTTAACAATAAGGGCTCGCCTGGTACAATGTTGATTTGCATACGTTTAAATAACCGATTTTTTACATTTTTGTAGGCCTAATTGTGTGCCTACATATATTGGCTATAGATTGGCAAGGTTTATATACATAAGTTCACAAGCTGAGCCGGCAAGCCAAATTGGCGAAATTAGTTTTTAATAAAATACAAATATTTTGACGTAAATAAGACATATTTTAAGACACATAATTTGTTGTCCTACTAAATTGTGTACAATGTTTTATGTTTGTCAATTTTCGGCAGCAGGCTACATACAGCCGTGGGAGAAGCATGAGTTTTTTTTTAAATTATTTTATCCATGCTACCAATCATTAGTTTAGCATAAGCAGAAATTCGAAGAATGTTTACACGGTCAATTAATTTAGTCAATTTTTCTTTCTTTTAAGAGCCGAGCTTTCTCATCCACTCATGTTGTGCGTTTTCTATTTATACATGAATGGAAGTGACCTTCAGTTTTAGGCCGAATCCGAACGGCGAAGTGAAAAGCTTTTCCCAGGCAATTTTTACTCTTGTAGATTTGCCATTACCTACCATGAGGTGATGCCATGTAGAAAAATTTTTGCAGCGCCAAAATGGGCCGGGTAGGCCCATTTTTTATAAAAATATTTCTTTGTACGTAACTGGCATATGTATATTCTGAATACTTATGCGCTAAATCGGACCATAAATATAATTAATCGAAATATACGTATCTAGACATCAGCGCCACCTGCCGGGTCCAAAATATAGATAAACCCGCCCTATGAGTTGAAATTTATTTGACAACTGATGGCCGACGCAAGCATAATCTAAAGCTATTGTACCTCAGCCTTTAAAGAATCTAACTTCTATCTATGCACCCATTTATTAGTGTAACTACATCCTTATTCCAGAAGATCCAAAAGTCCTACACTATCTACTTACTCGAATTTTCTTTTGCTAAAAACTTGTCCAGGCAAAACCACGCATATAACGGCGAGTTCATTTCATGGAAAAAGGCACAGGTTGCAATTTTTCGGGCAACTTTTCACATTTTTCTTTCTACAACAACTTTGTACGGGCTATTAAGAACATTTAAAAAAAAATTTGACAAATCGGTCCAATTACCAACGAACAGCATTTCATTTTTGTGTACTATATTGATAGATACATTTGTAATATGGTATGCTGGAACATATTTGAACATTTCACTTCAAACATTTCACATACGAGTAGATTAGATTGAGATTGCTACATTCTTCTTATCACTCACTAACTATTACCATCAGTAGGTCCTAGTATCAAATCAAAAAAATTTACGTTAATTGATTTCTGGATTATTTAACGGCAGACACGAATTGTGGATCCTGAACATTGACACCTGAGGCTGAGAGCTACTTCTACAACCTTCATAGACGAGCTTAGAATAATATCTCGGCTAAATACAGTTGTCAACATCCGAAAGTTAGCTATTACACGTTGGCATAAGTTTGAAATTACATTAAATTACATTAATTACATTACATTTCAATGTGGTCTATTACTGGCACAACAGCCCATGAAGGGTCTAGGCCGAGCCTTGCTCACTCTAGCTAATTTTCATTCAGAACTGAAAGCTTAATTGAGTGTGAATGATGATTTTCTTAGTTGTATGCGAATAATGTAAACAGCTGAACCAGTAATAATCAGTTTAGTGAATCGGAAAATTTCTAACATTGCTGACGTCTCACATACGTGTATTACTCCGGTACTTGATCAATATCGAGTACCAAGGCTTCTCCAAGCTGTTAGGGCTGGTCTAAGCTAGTTGTAGAGTTGTAAGTTTGATAATTGAACCTTAGATTCTTTGGAGCCAATTTTCCAGCACTTGTCCACACATATCACCCGGAACATTGACATTTCGCGTTCAATATTGTTCCTGAGCTTCTCTAACGTTGTTAGATTATTGGTATAAATCAACGACTTATCGTAACTACATAAAAATAACTCCAACGGCGTTAAATCGCATAAGAGAGGTGGAAATGAGGCTAGACGATTTCTCGAGATTACACGATTAGTTATGTATGACATGTTGCAACATCTATTTGGAACCACATATTACTTATGTCAAGCCTATCCTCTAACATGGCACAATAGCCAACTCTAGCTACCGTAACATTGCGATCATTTTCATACGGCATGAAATCCACACCAAACGGTCAATTTTTGTGGATGTAATTCTCTTCAAACTTAAAGTGGCGACCACCGATACAGAATTTTGGTAGTTATTTTTAATCATTACCAAACGTTGCTGATTCGTGAACTTCACCATAATAAAAATGTACACCTAAAATGATGTTTTGACATTGCCAGATACAAAAAAAAAAAATTTAAGGGTGCGTTTGTATTTGAATTGTTATGTCTCTATTGTTAATCCCTTTTTAATATATATTGTATAATATATGTATATGTATAGTTCTACGCTAGCTGGAAATGCTTCAATAAGAAACGTATTCAATTCTTTGCACTTAGGTCAATTTGATGGACCAGTACCAAACAATAGTGGAATCAAAAGATGTAATAAGTAAAAAGCCCTCGTAATAGTAAAAAAAATTACAAAGAACGTGACTGCAAGCAAAGTAAAGCTATATTTTAGAATTACTCATAGACCTTTCTCACTTGCTTTTTTCTTTTATATTTTCCGAGTGATAAACATTTTCTGATAAAGAAAACTCGTAAAAGAATCTTTGAGGAAATATAAAATTATTGTACTAAAAAATTCATGTGGATAAGGAAGACCACGACCAGTAAAAGCGAAACGTATGTCACAAATTATTGCAGAAAAATGCAGTCAACGAAATGATTTTATTTTACTCTGCCATATGCTGCAAAAACAATTTGATATTTTTTTTCTTCTTTGGTAAAGGGACATAAACACAAACAACATACAAACATTTATACCTAACTAAGAAACTTATACGCTTCTGAATTGTCAATGGGTGGCAAATTGTTTTTTATTATCTAATGGGCTAAACATGGGGTTGCATTTTCCTACTTACATTCATACATACATATATGTATGACATTATGACATTATATGTATGCCAGATGAGGAAGCAACACAACAACAACAACCACACCACAGAAAAATGCTGCGAAAAAGAGGCAAGGAGAAAGCCTAATCCCCCGATGCGGAAATAAAACTTTAATGGAACGACAAATCCAGTTGTTAGCGCTAATGTAAGTAATTGAGTGCGAAAATGCTGTCGCATTTAAATCGTTTGTCTGCGTTCTGAGTATTTATTAGCGGGGACAAATACACAATTTACATTTTCTTTTCTTTCTTTTTTAATGTTTAACCGATATTGTACTTTATTTATATAGAAATAATTTTAAAATATAATACAGGAAAGTGCAATTGTATGAATATACAACTGTATGAATATGCAACAAGAATTATAGCCATAAAAATTTGCATATGAAAATTAAATTCTGCAAAATTTATTAGAATATCAGAACTAATCCATTGAAAAAAAACCGGAAGACTTACCTCCATCCATTTAACGTTTCTACTTTTAAAATAAATGTGTAACTTGTACTAGTCCTGGAAAAATTTAGGATGTCAATTCGGAATATTTACTAGTTGGTCTATCCTCAATTTTATATAAAGCTAAATCAAGCAAATACTGCATACTTCAAATTCTTCCAAAGTCAAATGCGAACGGGGTTAAATTCGATAAAAAGTGGCACACGCTAAAAACAAAATGTTTTAGTTAGGTTAGGTTACGTTAGATTATAGTGTCTAAACGTTGTTCTATTGTGAAAACATCCACAAAATTTCGCTAGTCGCCTCTGCTGTGTGTGCATCGGCGTTAGTTAGTAAGACCAGTTCTAGATGTACCCCTTTAAATGTGTTCCTCTCAAGAGGAACACTTGTTTTTTAATGTTCTAGGATATGTTAGTGTTTACGCAAATCAAATCACATATTTTGTAAAGTGGCTTGCTCTCAAATGATTCTTAACTTCATTGTCGTTCAGGTGTTTACCCTGTTTAGTGAGACTGTAAGTGTGAGAATTTTATAATGTGTCACCTATTTAACTCGTAATGGTATCTGTTGTCAATCTGATTCCTCTTTGGTTGATCCCTAGGTTGACTTAGCTTTAAAAGTCGCCACATCGAAGAAATCCAAGGCTAAGCTTAAATTTACAATTATTCTTTCGAATAGGCCACACTCTTATGTAATGAATATTTTTCTTTATCATATGTACTGGTATACCCCACTTCTTGAAACCATATTCGTATAATAAATATTATGTAAAATTATGAGTTAGTATACACTTTGCAACATTTTGCCACATTTCAGCTTTCTTTTATTTAGTTGTCCATTGTTATCAAATACGAGTACCCCATATGCGTCTGAAAAGTTGGGTATTTTCCTTAGTCTCCTGTATCTTTTAATATTGTATAAAATTTTTCTGCTTTCGCTCTTTACAAGCAGTTTTTATGTAGAATATATGAAAATACACATGATACAATACTCGTACTTCCTACTCACACTACTCGGTACTGAGAGTAGCGCGACGCAGGTGGGTTAATATTTCATGAGCAACATTTTTAATTACGAAGCACTAAAGTGGCAAAAATGTTCACTTTATGGCAAAGACCTTTGGTTAAAAGATTGTAGTCCCTATTAACTTAAAGACTTTTTCGTTAATGGAAGTTCTTGTAACCTTTGCTAGTTAGCTCGGCTGACTGGCTGGGCTGGTTACGTTGTGAGGGGCGACTCATATACGAGTACTACCACACCATAAGATTGTGTTTGTATATTTGTGTATGTGTAGCTAAGTATGTATGTATATGTGAGGCAGTCTCGGTTTTTTGTTGTTATTGTTGTTGTTTTTGTTGTTGCTGTTGTTGTTGTTGTTGTTGTTGCTGTTGTTGCTGTTGTAGAGATGAATGGTGTTATATGGTATGGTTAACGCAATGAAAGTGCTTTTACACATTTATCCATGCAAAAACGGAAAGACGTTTATGTTTATCGTTGTGCTGTTAACACGGCCTAATTGTAAGTGGCTTCTCTGGCATTAAAGCACTTACCTGTAACCGTACACTCATCCATATATATATATATATGTACATAAATGGAGTATAATCGAGTATGGATGTCTGCTTATATACTATACATATGTATGTACCTACATAGATATCGTGTCTAGTGTATGTCGTATATATGAATTCTACTTCTTGGATGTACTCGTATATTGAATTACTTTAATTGCTGGCACGTGTTCAACCTGCTAACCTACGTACTCGTAACTGCACCGTTTAGTTGTCCCATTTAAGATAACTTAAATAACCAAAACTTTTTTCTTTGTAATTGACACCATTCAATTATTGTTGTGAGCGATATACAAATTCTAAGGGAATCGTTTCATTTTTACTTATGTATAGTAAGTATAAGTACTTAAGTTTTCCGTTTAACTTTTGAAAATTGACGTAGCTAACATGTCACCACTTTATAAAGTTTCATTAACAACTAAATACCATAATGTGCGAATCTATAATGCACAAAACTTAAATTTAGGAAGTTTATTTAATAGTAAGTATTGAATCCTGTGAGACCTTTTACTGAATTGTCTATTTTTTAGTATCAGGTCTTTGGTACTTTGACTACGTTTACTTGCTTTGGCGTTCACTTGTTTTAATGCAGCCGTTAAGAGGTGCGAGGTAAAGAATGGTGTCCAGGTGAAGTTTGGTGGCTGCCCTACTCAATGCATCAGTAATGTAAAGTGGAGCAGTGCAATGGACTTTCATAAGAAAAGCAACTTAATTCGTTCAGTCTGCATGGGTTGTATGCGACTCAATGATTTTCGAATATTTATTAAAATTTTTTAATATAAACTACTTATCGTAAATATGTGAAAATTACCTGCTTTCTAACATCTACCAAGTGGGATTAAAAGAGAAAAAGTCCTTCCGCCAGAATGTTGCCAGTTCTGAAGGGCTTAAGTTTATGACTTTCTCAATTAAACTCAATGTTTAATGGCATTCATCTTTCATTGTTATCGATAAATTCATATTTTGCAAGAACAAATTTATCGGTACATAAACTATGAAGTTAGCATAAATGGATTCATGTGCTTGAAATAGACTATGCTTTTTGAGTACATCATAGTATAGAAGTAACCGCTATTTAGTGCTTTATCTTGTGTGAAAAAATCATATTTGTATCTTTAGAAGCCTTTACGTGAAAAAGGTGTTCGCACCAATTGTATGAAGTGACAGTAAATTTAAAAGTTTAAATGCATTTTCCTCAAAATTTATGTTTTTTATTAGTTATAACAGTCCTGCAGAAATCGAGCGATATGAATTAGTGATGAGCACGTAACTTGAATTTTACGTGACACGTGTAAATATCAAATAATTTCAACGTGACCATGCGTGAGCGCGATATAGTTTTCTAAATTAAATAAATCCACGTGAACATGCGTGAGCGTAATATAACTTTCACGTGAAAATGCGTTTTTTTAGAATAAAATTCAAATCTGTGTTTTTCTTAATCTAAGAAGTTTTCAAATTCGAAATCTGTGTAGCGTATGTTTTATGTTCTTTAATTTTGTATTCACGAACATGCGTGAGAAGTCATTTCATAGCCATTAGCGTAAACTGTCATTTTTCTCTGCTGTTAATATTGTAGTATGAAAATAGATAATATGTTGGAATGTTTATGTCTCCATTTCCGTCGTTACTATGTACATACCTATAAGAAGCATACAGACTCTTTCTATAGTATTGCATTTTATTTAAAACCGTTTCGTACAATGCCAAAGATGATATTGATTATTCGATAGAATACTTAATCTTCCAGTCTAGATGCGCTGATCATGAGTTAAGTAATTTGGACATCCACAGCTAAAAAATTTAACTTGTGACATCCTTATATCAGCATACGAGGATGACATACATGGTATTTTACTTTTTTTGTTTTTATATGAAATGAAATCGAAATTAAAACTATAAACGCACTGTGTTATTATTATTACTTATTATTATTAAATGTAAAGGCTGGTCCATCTAGCATTTGGATATTTTGAGTGTCGTCGTATTATGACGGAAAATTGGTTTTATATTAACGAAATGGGTCAATATACGCTTGAACAACTTTGGGAAATACTAAAAATTTACTTGCAAAGTGGTTAGTCTTTTACTAGTTCGTATAGGCTACTAACAGCCCAGCCGAGGAAGGCATTTAAATAAAATAGTGTTCCATAATAAATCGGAAGGATTGTATAATAAAAACAAGAAATAAAAAACTACAGAAATTATTCCCTTATACCATGTTCCCACTGAACCGAAATTGCGCAGTTTCGGCAAATGGTTTCGACTGAAATTGCAAACGTACCCATTGACAACATGATTTTGTTTGATGGTTTATTGTTTATTTCTTGTGTGTACAATGTCAACGAAAAATTTTATTATTGCAAAGCATTTCGGGTTTACTATTAAAATGCGAGGAGAATGATAGCCGAGATAGAAGTGCATCAGAGAAGGCATCATTTGTTAATTGGTAACATATTGAATTTGCAGAGACAATTTGCAGAGACGATGAAGCTTGCTTCAAAGCAAAGAGTTTGTTGGTAGATGGTAAATATACAAATACATTATTAAAATACGTGTGATATTAAAAATCAATGAATGTCATTCGAATATTAGTTAAATTTTATTTAAAAGAAAACAAAATATAAATTTCAGATCAAATTCTTCTTCTCCTTAATTATGCTATTCATTTCACTTTTCATTTCAGTGAATAAATTCATGGTTGGAACCGAATTTTTCCTCAATTTAGATGAAGTTTCGCCGAAACTGCATTATTTCCATGGTTTCATTACACATTTATTTATACATTCTATCATAAAAAAAAGATAAGGGAAATGTTCAAAGAGATTACAAAAATTACTTTTGTCAATAAGTTAGCACCACTGTTCTCTATCGAGACGTGAAGTTTAAGCATGATCAGTTTATTTACATTGCTTCATTCTTGTCAGTTCATCTCAAGTGTTTTAATGCAATTTTTACAATGAATAAAAATATTGGACAAAAATTTTTCTTAAATTTTTTAATGCAAATGGAATTTCATGTGCCGAAAATGTTACAGAACAAAAACTCGAGCATATGAGTGGTACAGTGCATTCAAAAGCGGTCGAGATGTGGTGGAAAATTTGCCTCGCTCTGGTCGGTAATGTTGACTGTTTTCTTTGATTATCACTGTGTTGTGCACTCAGAATTCTTGTGAAAAGGCCAGAAGATAAATAAAGAAACACCAAGTTTGTGGAAAGAAAACTCATGGATTTTGCACCACGACAACGCACAATCTCACAAGGCCATCATTGTGAACGAATTTCTAGCTAAAAAGTCAACAAATATCATCGGACAACCACAAATATCAACAGATATGGCTCCGGCTGACTTTTCTCTCTTTCCAAAACACAAATTACCACTTTGAGGCACCCGTTTTCAGTCCATAGAAGACATAAAAAAGAAATTTGATGATGAGGTTATTCGTTGGTATAAATGTATTATTTCGAAAGGGGTTCGGTACATTTTTGACAGAATGTATGCCGAAATTGAGCATCTCAACGAAGTTTCAGCGGAAACCATGCAATTGACAGAAATTGAGCATTTTGGGCTCAATGGGAACATGGTATTAAAAAAGTTTAAATATGGTCATCTCCGCTAATTATAAACAACTTAACAAAACAATCAGAAATATTCATAGATAATATAGGACTGAATATTATACAATTACAGTATTTCTTTATCAAAATATATAAGTATAAACAAATGAAGGAGAAAAGATTTTCATAAATGTTTAATTCATAAGAGACTCCAAAATACCTTATACTTTTTCCGCCAAAAAAAAAACATTACCTCGTCATAAAAAATAATTATTCAAAGAAATTCAAGCTATTTATCATACTCGCAAATGGTTCTAAATCGGTCGGCTTATTGTAAACGGGTATGTTGTCGCGTCGGTGTGCGCATCTGTTATAGGGCATTTATCAAAATGTCAATGCAGCACTTAAGCCAAATCCATTAAGTAACTCATTCATTGGCCATGATGATGTACACAGAGTACACTTGCACACACAAACACACACACACACAATCACAAAAATAATCTCACCCACCATGCCCATGACCATACTCATACCCAATTCCAAACTCAAACGATCCACATTCCAACTCTCCTATGTACCCGCCACCGCACCCGTTTGTAATCCTTTAAGTGTATGCAAGTGCAATAATTTGTTTGCAGTTTCCGTTAAGTGCTCTATCTAGTTCAAATGGAAATACAAAAAACACACAAAACAAAAACTACAACAACAAACAACACAATAACAACAACAACAATTTACTGCAGTATATCATACAACCACATACATACATACATACACACGCACACGTACATTCATATGGTACATACTACATGTGTATGTTTGTATTTATGTGAAGTCATATCGTTCGTATCGTATCGCATCGCATCGCATCGCATCGGGGAATACCAACCAACCAACCAACCTAACTGATATAATTCAAAAGGGTGTTAGAGTTTTCTTTAACAAAATCAATTCGAAAAGTCAAATAAAATACAAGAGGACTGGAGGACTGACGAGTGGACAGGGACACGAACAGCGACAAAACGGCAATGTCACAAGAACAACAACAAAAGCAGCAGCAATAGCAATGACTACGAATAAAGGAAAATGTAAAATGTTCTGTGGGAGTGTGTGGTACGTCGAAGAATCGCGCAGAGCGCCATTAAGCAGCCACATTTCCTTTTCCTATATTTTTATTGTTGCCTTCCTTTTTACTAAACGCTAACAATAATTGTATGTATGTATGGTATATGTGTGTGTCAGTGCCTATGTATATGTTTGTAAGGAGTGGATGTAAGTAGGTAGTGAATATACATACATACATAAATAAATACGCATATCCTTTGTTAAGTTTGCGAGTATAAAAGCATTTCCTTTCTTAACGAAAAATCCCGCTGTTTCTGTGTGTGTGTGTGTGTGTGTATTTATTAACGCGCTCTATTTAATGCGCACCCCCCATTGTGTGACCGCGCACTCTCTGCGACAGCAACATCGAACGGTACATACGAGGGAGTCGACACCCACCCATCAGCAATGAGACAAATGCAGCAAAAGTGAAGTCGTCACAAAATGAATCGAATTTACGTTCGAGTTGACTTGACTCAACTCAACTCTTATGCATTGATGACATATTTGTGAATTACGGTTAATATAACGTTATGTTATACATACGAGTACTTTACCTTAATGCTTTTAATGTAATAAAAATATTTGAATTGTGTAATGAAGTAAGAAGGGTGAATTGGTGTTGCTTGCTACATGCCATAAAGTGATGTGTGGGCTCTTAATAGACTGCACTTTATGATAAATATCAATAAGTATTCCAATGCACGTAGCCGTGCCCGTTCCTACTTGTTGCTCAGATTACCCATCCAATTAGTAATGTTTGAGGACATGTGAATTGAAATTGAAATATTTTCGATACATTTATTTATTTTTCTAGTAGTCAGTCTCGATTTTACCCATGCTAATTTTCAATTCAACACCTTCAAAGTATATTTTCACTTTTCAACCAAAATGTAGGAAATTATAAAAAAAATAATTTTTTTTTTACTTTTTTTTTTTCTTTACTCTGTTTTTCTTCTTTATTTTTTTCACTCTTCTTTCTTTTTTCTTCTTTCTTCTTTCTTCTTTCTTCTTTCTTCTTTCTTCTTTCTTCTTTCTTCTTTCTTCTTTCTTCTTTCTTCTTTCTTCTTTCTTCTTTCTTCTTTCTTCTTTCTTCTTTCTTCTTTCTTCTTTCTTCTTTCTTCTTTCTTCTTTCTTCTTTCTTCTTTCTTCTTTCTTCTTTCTTCTTTCTTCTTTCTTCTTTCTTCTTTCTTCTTTCTTCTTTCTTCTTTCTTCTTTCTTCTTTCTTCTTTCTTCTTTCTTCTTTCTTCTTTCTTCTTTCTTCTTTCTTCTTTCTTCTTTCTTCTTTCTTCTTTCTTCTTTCTTCTTTCTTCTTTCTTCTTTCTTCTTTCTTCTTTCTTCTTTCTTCTTTCTTCTTTCTTCTTTCTTCTTTCTTCTTTCTTCTTTCTTCTTTCTTCTTTCTTCTTTCTTCTTTCTTCTTTCTTCTTTCTTCTTTCTTCTTTCTTCTTTCTTCTTTCTTCTTTCTTCTTTCTTCTTTCTTCTTTCTTCTTTCTTCTTTCTTCTTTCTTCTTTCTTCTTTCTTCTTTCTTCTTTCTTCTTTCTTCTTTCTTCTTTCTTTCTTCTTTCTTTCTTCTTTCTTTCTTCTTTCTTTCTTCTTTCTTTCTTCTTTCTTTCTTCTTTCTTTCTTCTTTCTTTCTTCTTTCTTTCTTCTTTCTTTCTTCTTTCTTTCTTCTTTCTTTCTTCTTTCTTTCTTCTTTCTTTCTCTTTCTTTCTTCTTTCTTTCTTCTTTCTTTCTTATTTCTTTTTTCTTTCTTTCTTCTTTCTTTCTTCTTTCTTTCTTCTTTCTTTCTTCTTTCTTTCTTCTTTCTTTCTTCTTTCTTTCTTCTTTCTTTCTTCTTTCTTTCTTCTTTCTTTCTTCTTCCTTCTTCTTCTTCTTCTTCTTCTTTTAATGGCACAACAGTCCATGGAACCTTGGGTCGCACTTTTCGCATTCACTCATGTTGTGCGGGTTATATTTGGACATGAATAGAAGGGACCTACAGTTTTATGCCAAATCCGAATGACAAAGAATGAAAAGCGTTTCTTTGGCAATTTTCAATATTGTAGGTTTCACGACAGTTTAAAGAACAGAAATATTTTCTTAGTTCATTCCTTCATGGTATATTAGGCCATTGAAGAAGAAGAGACAGAAGTCCTGGAAAAATCGAACAAACCTAACATAAACTAAAAGCGGTGCCCGCATTTTTTTTAACTACGTACATAAATATGTATCTTTTAGTACTTTGTACATACTCGAAGTATGTATTCTAAATATCGTAAAACATACACATAATAAAACATCTTGAAATTTAGATATTTTAACTTTTAATAGAAATATTTTTATGCCCACAAATTGAAAAACTTCTTCACTTTACTTACTTAAGTACTTCACTATAGATAGATTACATCTTGCCCATTAGAGTGTATTCATTTAGCAGACCCTCAACATTTTTGGCATTGTAAGTTGCCCTTAATGGCAGAACTTTTTGTAATACTGAACTGTTCTAATTAGATAATAACGCCAGATAAGTACCAACAAACAGAAAAAAAAGAGAAAAGCAGAAAGAAAACACTCTAAGGTCTGCTCTGCGAGTAAATTTGTTTAATGATAGTACGATGGTACGGTACAAAGTGTTAGCGCGTGCTCAATTTAGTTAACATAAAAGTGTAAGAGCAAAGTACGAGTGTGTATAAAATAATACCACTCCATAATACCAAAACAGAAAGCAGAAGAAAATTAAGAAAAAAATAAAAAACTAACGTTGAAAAGGATATCTGAGTCCTAATGGTTTCGCGTGTGTATTTTTGTGTGGAAATAAACGACACGGAAACACGCAATTTTCCACTCGCGAAGTGAACGATGATGATGAGCAGTACCATGCACCACACTTATGTACTATGTGTGTGTGTGTCTGCGAGTATTAGTACCTCATGCTATTTTGACTTTTCGTCTTTCACTTTCCGCCCAACAGATGGCTAGGTGTAAAGTTCACGCAGTTCGAATATTACCATAAAGTTAGTACGTACATAATATGTATTGTATGTATGTACATATGTATGTATTTATAATGCATTATGCAGGCAGCAGTGACTTCATGCCCTACGTCCTTCTACCATACTTCTTCATCTTTCTTAACTGTGCGATATGAATGGTAATGGTTGTTTCGCTAGTGAATGATGACGTGATATAAAATAAAATATTTATGTAGTTCAATATATCAACATTGAGGTTAGTCTTACCCTTTTTACTTTCACAAAATGCTAACCTAACAAATTCATTGCATAATAACTTTTTAATGATTGAGTGCAATAGATAGACTGACAGCAAAAACTATATTGCAAGAATATCTCGTTTTGAAATCGTTTCAACATATGGACTATTTATAGTCGTAATTGACTTTCTAATTCAAGTTGAGGGGTGTTTTGCGATAGGAGAAGTATGAGCTGATTGGCAAAGACTTCGGCCGTCTATTGTGATTGAAGCTTTTCAATATCCAGCTTGCTCTTTGTACCTATCCGTTCGCGATTTGCTGGTCTGAGTTGATGTTTGCACCACGTATTGTGCGTATGTCTAGTACATTTCAAGTGTGCCTTCCGTCGATCACGACGTGATCAATCTGTTTTCATGTGTTTTGATCAGGGGACAGCCAAGTGGCCTTATGTATATCCTTATGTTGGAATCTGGAGCTACTAACTGTTACGTTTCGTGCGGCGGCGAAGTCGATCAGTCTCATACCATTATGGGTGGCTCCGTCGTTGAGACTGAATTTTCCGGTCGTCCGACCAAAGAGACTCTCCTTGCGCCCACCTTGGCATTAAAGCCGCCTAACACGATTTTAACATCGTGGCGGGGGCAATGCTTATAAGTTTTGTCGAGGAGCTCGTATAAGTTATCTTTGGTAGTTTCATCTTTCTTATCCGTCTGAGTATGGACACAAATTAGGCTGATGTTGAAGAATTTCGCCTTGAAGCGGATAGTGGCTAGGCGCTCGTTCACAGACGTGAACCTCGAGACTAGATGACACAGTCTCTTCCCAACCACAATTCTAACACCAAGTCAGATCGCTATCCACGGGACACAACGAGGAGGCTGTGTGTCGACTTGAAACATAGAAGCGCAAGGATCGAACATGGACGCACCTGCGACTGTCACGATCTTTACCTTATGTTCTGCGACCCAGTCTAATACTGTTAGACTATTTTATTCAATAAAATATTTTCCATTATTTATCTTCTCGTTGTTAAATATTCTTATGAAGAGTAAAAATAAAAAAAATCCGATTATTAACTGCAATGACTGACAACCATTTCTATCGTTATAGATATTTCTTAAAATGTTTCACTTCCATCTCAATTGTGAATAACAATACATGCAAAAAGAGACCAAGATGGCCAATAAAACGCAGCTATTATTATTATGCAAAATATTTTTATGTACAAATACATATTATCATAATCATGATTGGTTAAGTGAAAGGGCTATTTTTGCCGCAAAAAGTGTTGATGTGGACATTATCAATGTTATTATTCAGGACATGATTGATTCCGAAACGGTTTCCTTCGAGTCAATGAATAGCGTTGTTGAAAAAATGAAGTAGTTAACTATCCAACAGAATTTTTTAATTCGGACGCTTGATGTGCGCAACTATTTTTCCAATAATCTTACTACGTAATCTTAACATTCCGAGACCATGTAATAGAACCAGGTTAGTTATTAAAAAAAATAATGTCCAATGTCATTGAGGCCACAATTATAAAAGGGAAATTTAAAGGAGAACATGACTTGCTTCCTAAGATTTCTATGGTTCCTATCGACACAACGATAAAGTTCAAACGATTTCAATTTCCGATTCGGTTGGCATTTGCCAAAACCATAAACAAACATCAAGGACAATCAAATTTGTGGTTTGGTCCTCGAATCCTGGTCCTCGAATCCCTTTGCGTCTTACACGGTCAGTTTTATGTGTCATGTCCCCGTGTCAGGTAGTCAGAAAATTTATTAATTTTCTGAGAGAAAAAAACATTTTTCACTTTTGGGCAATACAATAAACAAGAAATATTGTTCATTCTTTTACGTTACGATAAAAATTTATTTGGGTTTTACTTACTTACTTATTTTCATCTTAGATTGCGATTTAAGATTTTTCCGAAAAGAAGCCAATATTTTTGGTGCACATGATATATGAATAGTTATACTTTTGAGGTAAAACAAGGAAACTACAAAATTCAAGAACTGGCGGAAGAACAACTCTATTAAATACAGTAGTTCCCGCCTAATTAAGAGAACAGAACAGCCAAACTGCGGCACATTTAAATTAACAAGAATGTTAATATTAGTGACTATAGATAAAATGTTTAGTTTTGTGTTTAAGTTGTCTTCAAAAGATTTTTGACTTTGCTCTGTTGGCTCTCGAAAAATTGTTAAAACAACGTTTTCTTTAAATTTCAACTCAAATCACCTTTCTTTTGGATTGGGCAGAGTAAACTGAAGTTCCAATCACTTGGCATGCTTTCATCCCACCATATTCTACATAGAAGCTTATGCAGCCGTATTGCTTTTCAGCCGAGTAATGGCTGTCAAGACCTCCTCTTATGCCCCGTGGCGGTACTTCAACTCCGTCAATGGGTTAGGTTTCCGGAACAGACTCCCAGTGGTGGGTTTATTGCAAGTGACTGCAGGGTGGCTCAATATACTGCATTTTCCGCTTCCTTATGAACATCAAGATGTTGAAATCTCGTGCTACTAACTGTAATGTTCGTCGTGGACACTGAATTTTCCGATCGTCGGACCATAGAGGCTCTCCTCGCCCACCTTGGCATTGAACTCGCCTAACACGATTTTAATATCGTCACGGGGGCAATACTCTTAAGTTTTGTCGAAGAGCTCGTAGCTATCTTTGGTCGCTTCGTCCTTTTCAGGCTGATGAATTTTTCCTTGATGCGGGTAGTGATTAGGAGCTCATCCACGGGACGGGCATGAACATTTAAGCTAGATGAAGCAGTCTCTTCCCAACCACAAATCCAACACAAAATTCCTGTATAGAATCATGACAGCTATAGTAGATATCACAGGATGCGCTTTCGGAGCAACGCTGTCACGTCCAACGCATTTCCTTTATAGCGGTGATGTCAAGTCGATATCTCTCGAGGACATCTACCAGCTGGATAGACATTCGGACATTCCAGGTGCGTGTTCGAAAATCACAGTCCTTCGGGCGTTTGCGGTTGTCGTCAACATTGGGAGGTTTTCTTAGCAGAGACTTTTTTTGAGGATTCCTTGGGATTGTTTTTAAAGTAGTGAGTTCCAAGGAGGAATCCTCCCCATACATTAGTTAGCCCACTGTCAGATTGCTATCCAGGAGGTGGAAGAATAGAGATAGATACTTATCGATATATGTATGTACTTTATATCAGATATGAGCAAACAGAATAGAGAACTTTGCTCTTTCAATGTATTGCATATGGGATGTTCATAAATCGTTAAGTTCGCGAGCAAAGGACTACACTACAATACAGCAAGATTAAAAACCAACCAATTTCTAGGCAGATAATTTTCTTATAATTTATAAGAAAATTATATAATTTATAATTTGCATACATAAATATGTATAAACATAATACTGAATACTGAAGTCCTTAACTTCACTTACAATTTAAAGATAAAAGAGACAAACTAGTCGCTTTAGTGTTTTTGCAAGCATGTCAAATACAAAACTTTTTATATTTTCATATACTCATACATACATATAAATATTTAGTATTCATTCGAGCAAAAACAAAACTTAAAATATATAGTAAAAAAGATTGTCATATTAAAAATAAAACAAAAATAAAATTCTCCATTATGGTTATTTTTTATTTTCACCGCCATTTTGAGCTTCGCACTGCGCAGACAAAAAAGCAGAGCTAAAAGTTAACAAAATATGGCGTGTTCATTTCTTTGAGAGAGTGAGAAAGAGAGATAAAATGCACAAAGAGAGAAACATAAATGGATACCATAACTACATTGTCACCGTTGTAAACGAGTAAAGTAGACACAAACAGGAATAGGAGAGCATGGAGAGAAATGTTACAAATTAAGGTAAAACATAAAAAAGATACATATGTATGTATAATATTTACATATGAATGTTCAGATGTGTGTATACAGAGAAGAGTTTTTGTTTCTTCTTTTTGGAAAATACATATGTACAATTTAGTTCTAGTGTTATTATTTCAATACCATGCCAAAGATTTCCAGGACCTCATCCCTAAAACGAATGAGTTCTTAAATTTATACTAATAACAAAAAAAAAAACCATTACATAAATCTTATATCCTTCGCACTCATCATTTTAAGCCGCCTCTTGGTCAATTATTAGCATTCAAAGGTTAAATGTGACAAACATTATTTCTATGGTATTAGTTCGTACAGAAATATTAAGGCGAACTATTCGATTATGAAGTGATTTGACATCAACATTCTTAGCTTCCTTAGAAGTTCCAGATCGTAAATTGTAACTCCATTGGCATTGCAATGAACTTTAGTGTGGTCCTTGGAGAGAACCACTATTTAATATTTGATTACAGTGTGCGACAAAATCAAATTTTTTTCTTAGACTAATTTTCAAGGTATAAAAAAGAATAATTTGTTTTATTCGAGATAACGATAAATGAAATTACAAAATCCTTCTCCGGCTCAATCCTCATTTTGTCTGAGTTTCTTCCCAAACCACACCATAATACTTTTAGCATTCGTTAAGCCCATTATAAGCTATAGTAATACTTAAAAAACTCATACCAAAAAATTCCTATTCGAGTTCAGCGACCTCAAATTACTCTAGAATACCTGTTAAATACTTTTTACACCGAACGGAAAATAAACAAAAAAATAATAATAAAACCAAGTTTAAGGTTCAAATGAATAATCAACAATCAACGTCTTCTTTATTTTTTACTCTCTTTTATATTACAATTTTGTCTATTATTGCATTTTTGAAATATATATTTAAAGTAAATGTCTGTATGATAATTCTTAAGAAATAAGGTTATTAACATTGCATACGATCAATAAAGTTATTAAAATTCTTTGGAATTAATAAAATAGATTAAAACTGTTTGTTAAGTGAAAGTTAAAGTTATTCGGAATTAGTTGTACATTTTGTTAACTATTGCATTTCATTATTGCAAATGCACTTGGACAAACAATTCTTTAGAAAATACAATTAATAAATATATATGTATAAATATAAAGTTAATAAAATTGCTTATTATTAAATTAAGTTATTAATATTATTTGGGTTAAATGGTACATTTTGTTAGCTGTTGCATTTTCATTATTGGATAAACAATTCTTTGGAAAAATATAAAATTCTTTGGAATTAATATTATTTGCAGTTAGTAAAAATAATTGGTAAAATTCTTAATAAGCTAAAACAACATGTGTATGTGTGTATGTGTGTATCAATAACAAGGGAATAGTGGGAGACACTATAACACCCCCACCGTTAGTTTGAGGCTCCGACGAAATTATATTATTTTTGCCGGATTATTTATAATAGTTTCGTTTTTTAATTCTACATTTGGAATATATTTTATTTTTTTATTTTTAAAGAAGTATATTAAGATACATATTGATATAATGATTGAGATATCCACACTATAGCTAATTATTTTTGAGTTTTTATCTGTGTATATTACTTGTTTCAGTGTGTCTTCGTATTCTATTTGTTTTAAATATAAAGATTCAATTTTTATGTCTGCAAGTGTTGTATTACTATTGTCTTTAATTTTTGTTATGAGATTAGGTAGGATAAACTTGTCTTGTATTTTTATTTTAACATTTATAAAAGTTTTATTTAACGCGTTTATTTCGCAATTTTCGAATTTGATTAAGTAATTTCCTGAAATTTTTAGTTTAGCTTTATTGCAATTGTGTGATATGTTACTATCGAATTGTTTGAGAATTAATATGCCTGGAACTATTTCAACTATTTCTTGTTTATTAAATGTTTGCATTTTGCAATTAGCTTCTTCAAAATTTAATATGTTATTCAAACAATTGTCATTGATTTTTATTAGATTTCTTTTTAAATTATCCTTAATGTACGTACTATAAATATTATTTTCTGAATCTATGAGAACATCAGAATAGTTAAGTTTTATGGATTTGTTTGTTTTGTCGGGTATTGGTACGAATGTTACCATGGATAGTGGATGTTGTGAAAATTGTGGTATAGAGAGGATAATAATGATGTTACTTTCGTGAAGTGCTATGGCTATTTTAATGTTGGTGTAACTGTCAAAGTCCGCGATTTGGTTAAGTTCGGTTTGGGTTAGAATATCTGTGGGTATAATGCCCAGTTTTCCGGAGAAAATAATTTGTCCGACGTCATCTACATGTTGGCGTAACAGTGAAATATCATTGTTAATCTGGTATATGTATTCTATAAATCTTATCTCGTCTTCTATGGTTGAAATTTTATTTCCTATAATATTCTTGAATTTAGTTAAGTAACTTCCAATTGCGTTTTGCTGGTAGTTTATATGATTGGTAATATTCCGAATTTGGGAGTTCATGACATTGTTAATATGTGTTAGGTTATTCATCTTGTTTGTCAAATTTTCGTCGTTTGCGTGTAGCAATTTGAGGGTTTTACTTATTTGTTCTTCGTCGTCGCTGTCCATTGTACCTGCGATAAATTTAAGGCCTTTACCTACAATATTTAATAAAGCTCGTTTCTTTCGAAAATGAGGGTTGAGGTTTTCTATTTTCGCCTTTAATAGCATAAAGTTTTTGTTTATTGTATCCATTAATTTTTTTGATTCGGTACTTGTTGTCTTAAGGATGTCCATATTGGTCTTAATTATTTCTAAAGTATGATCGTATTCTGTTATGTTTATTATGTGCAGTATTTTTATATAGTTTTCAATAATTTTGGTTTCCCCTGTTTTGATTGGTATGTAACCGTTGTTGTACGATAGGTCCTGTATGTCGATGGTTTGAGTCCTGACGGTTGTAACAATTGTTACTATTATAATCCATTTAATCATCTAAAACAAAGGTGAAGTTATTTAATTTTTGTTTTAATTTTTGGGTTATTTTTATTTTGGTATTTCTTTTGCGGTCTTATGTGTGTTTTATAATATTTATGACCTGTCTTTGTATTCTCTACATGATCCTCATCAATTTTCTTGGATTCTATCTTTCTATATTTCCTATAGTTTTTGCCTCCTCGAATTTCTCTTATGTAGTTAGTACCTTCATCTATTTCTATATCGTTTCTATTTTTGTTAAGCTTATTTATATAACTCTCTTTTTTCTTTAACATTAGGTCGTGTATCACCGCATATTGTTCTTCATTTACTTTACCGTTGACGAAGTCTATTGGTTTCCTTTTCGTAGTGCTATGAATAGTGTTGTTATAAAAACCTATGATACGAGTTATTTTTTCCTCTGTTGATTCATGTTTAGACTGTTCGTCGTGTCGTAGTAGTCTTAAATGTTCATTTAGTGTATTATGTAGCCGTTCGATGTCGGCATTTGATGTGTGGTTACTATTTGAAGTATAATGTATATTAATATTCTCTTTCTTTAAGTATTCTTGCATCGGGATTGCTTTAAATCCTAATTCATTATCAACGACAATTCTTTCCATTTTCCCAAATGTGCTATTATATTGAATCAGTTTCATTTTAAAGTCCACCCATGATCTTCCATTAATTTTGTATGCCACGACGTGTTTTGTAAACTTATCAATCATGGTTAGATACACTTGTTTTTCTAATGTATAGAATACGTCTAGATGTAATATTTCTCTGGGTCTTGTGGGTGTTTCTGTTATTTTGTAAGGTAGTTTGGGTGGTCTTCTGTCGTACTTTTCTACAGTACATATTTCGCAGTTGTTAATAAACTGGGTTATTCTTATTTTAAGATTTGGGTTATAAATTTTTGTTTTCAGTTCTTCGAACACTGATTGAATACCTCTGTGATTTTTACTTAAGTGTTCTTCCTCAATTATTCTTGTAAGTTCAAGTTCGTCTTCTACGTCGTCTAGTTTTCTAAAACATCTAACTAATTTGAATCCGTTATTATTCGAGAAAAATTCTTTATAGGTATTCTTGAAAATATTGTAAAATTCATTTTCTATTAAGATTGCATTTACTTGGGTTGGGTGGAAGTGACTTTTTAGGATCATAATTGCGTATTCTTTATCTAATTCTTTAATTGCTATTGTTTTTCTAATTTTTTTAAAAATGGTTTCTGTTTTTATCCGCGCTGATCCAGAAGGGATTTTTTTTATGATGACTTGGTTCTTAAACAAATTTATAGGCGTATTTGTCTCTATTAAATTTGGTTGGATGGCTTCTAGTGAATTAATGTTGACAGATTCTTTTCCGATTCTAGATAATGCGTCCGCATTACTGTTCTTCGTTCCTTTTTTGTATTTAATTTCATAGTCAAACTCTGACAGTTTTAGCCTCCATCTTACTAATTTCGAGTTTGGTTCCTTGATTGAAAAAAGCCAAGTTAACGGCTTATGATCCGTTTCAATTAGGAATTTACGTCCGAATAGGTATGGACGAAAGTATTTTGTAGCCCAAATAATTGCTAAGAGTTCTTTTTCTATGGTACTGTAATTGGTTTCGTGTTCATTTAGAGTACGGCTAGCGAAGCAAATCGGGTGGTTTTCCTGCGAAAGTACTGCTCCGAGTGCAAAATTACTAGCGTCTGTTGTTAAGGTAAATTGTTTTGTAAAGTCAGGGTAGGCCAGGATTGGATCGTGAGTCAAAAGAGTTTTTAGTGTAGTAAAGCTCTCTTGGTATTCTGGATTTGAGATATTTATTTTTGCATCTTTCTTCAAATACTTTGTCATCGGTTTTGCTATACGTGAATAGTCTTTTATGAATTTACGGTAATAACCCGTTAACCCTAAAAATTGTTTGATCTGCTTTGGTGTTTTAGGAATAGGAAAGTTGACTACGCACTCTACTTTTTTGGGATTGGGTTTTATGCCTTCGGGTGTCACAATGTGACCAAGGAACTCAGTTTCCTTTTTTAAAAATTCAGATTTATCTAACTGAATTTTTAAGTTGAATTCTTGTAACCTGTCAAACACGAGTTTTATAGAATTTATGTGTTCTTGTAATGAAGTGGAAAATATAATAACATCGTCTAGGTATACTAGACATATTTTGTTTACATAGTCTTTGAGCACGTGATTCATTAACCTTTGGAACGTCGCTGGGGCTGTCTTCAGTCCAAACGGCATTCGTAGGAATTCATAGTGTCCTCCTTCTACAGTGAAGGCGGTCTTATGAATGTCTTCTTCTCGAATTTCAATTTGGTGGAACCCTTTTGCTAAGTCAAGCGTGGTAAAGTACTGGCATCTTCCCAGTTTGTCAAGGATTTCTTCAATATTAGGAATTGGATACTTGTCGTCCACGGTTACCTCATTCAGTTTTCGGTAGTCGATGACAAGCCTCCATTTAGTTTTCCCACTTGCATCGGCCTTCTTCGCTACGATCCAAATAGGTGCAGAGTAAGGTGAATTACTATGCCTAATAATATTATTGTCGAGCATCTCTTGAATTTGCGACTGGACTTCCTTTTTATGTATATAGGGGTACCGATAAGACTTAGTATATATGGGGGTATTATTTGTGGTCCTAATTTCATGCTTAATGGCAGAAGTAAAGGTAAGTTTCGAGTTTTCCTGGTAAAATATATCTGAATATTTTTTTATTAATCTAAGAAGTTCGGTTTGTTCTTCGGTGTTAAGATGTTCTGTTCGAATTTGTTCTGCTAGGGGTTTGCATTCTTTATTTTTAATTATGCTGGGATTTTCGTGATCTATTGCTGGAATATCTTTCCTTAAAAAATTTCCACCATATTCTTTCTTAAAATAGCATATATCAGAATTCGGTGGTATTATCTTTTTTTTGTCTAGTTTTTCAATTTCAAAATGCATTGGTAACTTTTTGTTACCGATGGTAATTTCTTTTTTCTTATAATCTATGCAGGCGTTTAGTGGTCTCAATATATCATTACCTATTAGACCATCATAAAAATTGTGAAATTTAACTATATAAAATTCAAGCATTTCGTTGGTTTCGGTTTCAATAAATTCTTTGAAAATGGGTACTACTGCCTTTTCGTTAACAAAAATTTGATGTTGAAGGGTTTTTATTAAAAGTGGGTTTGTCGAATGAATTTTTTTTGGGTCACAAATTCCTGGATTTAAGATTGAGTTTGTGGCGCCCGTATCTATTATGAGTCTTATAAATCCTAGTTTAGTTTTTATGGTTATAAATGGTAGTTTGTTTGTGAGGCCGATTCCTGAAAATTTTCGGCTATTTCTATTTTTCCTACGTCCATTGGTTCGGGTCTAAGATTTTGTCTGTTTATTTGAAATGGAGGATTTTGTGGAACATGGTTGTGTGTGTTCATTTGTTGATATGAACGTGGTGGTTGGAAGTATCTCTCTTTATCTGGGGATGATCTCTGGAAATTTCTCTCATGGTTTTGGGATGATCTTTGGAAATTTCTCTCATGGTTTTGGGGTGATCTTTGGAAGTTTCTCTCATGGTTTTGGGATGATCTTTGGAAATTTCTGTATTGTGTGTTGTTTCTAAGTTGATGGTTTTGCTTATTAGAATGTACATTAGGCTGTGCTTTATTTCCATTATTGTTTTCGGTATAAGCGTATCCAGCCTGGAATAAGATATCCATAGCCTCTTCTAATTCTCTTGGGTTTCTACAGAACAATATAGATTTCATGGGCTCGGGGATTTTACTTTTAAAGAGATTGAGGGCAGTGCGCTTGTTGTTCATCGCACTCTCTCTGGTTGCTTCTGATTCCCCTAAAATTACTACCAGTTTATTATTTAATCTGTGTAATCTGCTTTTCAAGTCGTTGTAGAAATCTAACGTATTTGTCTTAAAGGTTACGCTTCGTAATTCGTCGAAGAGTTCCTCGCAGGAACGTCTATCTCCAAAATTGTTTTGTAATATGTTTTTAATCTCTGTCCATGAGGTCGAGTGGCAATTTATTTCTATTGCCTGTCTTGCTTTCCCTTTTAATTTTGATTTAATTACGTCCGAAAAAAGTAATTGGGCTAGTTCGTCGTATGTTTGTAAGTGTGGGTGTATACGGTCGATTAGTGTGGTGAACGTCTGTAGGTCTCTTGAGTCACCACAGAATTCGGGTAAACTGTTCAAATATTTCAAGGGGTTTATAATTAATCTATTCGGTGGGTCTTCTCCTTGAACAGACATTTTTCTAAAAATTTGTTTTTCTTTTTCTTTTTTTGTTTTTAAAAAAAATGGAAAAAGGAAATTCTCTCTTATATTCGAATGCGTTCTTCTCTTTTATTTTTATGTTTTCGGTACTTTTTCTTTGCCTTGGTTTTTACCAAAATTATTTTGTGTAGGAAATCTTGTAATTTTTTGGTTTCTTGGTCCTTAGACGTGTATGGTAATTTTCTTTCGATTTCTGATACTATACTTATTTTTTCGATTGTGATATAGTTTAACAAATTCTTACTTTTGAATTTAAAGTTGATTAGGATGCTCTGTTGGATTTAAAGTTGATTAGGATGAGTTATGTTGGGTTTGGAGTTGTTGAATTTAAAGTTGATTAGGTTGATTAGGATGCACTCTTGGATTTAAAGTTGATTAGGATGAGTTATGTTGAGTTTGGAGTTGTTGAATTTAAAGTTGTTGAAGTTGATTAGGATGCACTCTTGGATTTAAAGTTGATTAGGATGAGTTATGTTGAGTTTGGAGTTGTTGAATTTAAAGTTGTTGAAGTTGATTAGGATGCGCTATTGGATTTAAAGTTGATTAGGATGAGTTATGTTGAGTTTGGAGTTGTTGAATTTAAAGTTGTTGAAGTTGATTAGGATGCGCTCTTGAATTTAAAGTTGATTAATGTTGATCAGAAGATGTTTCTGAGGCTGTTGTTGATTTTCTCACAAATATTTGTATGTCCTTTAATCTTTTAAAGGATATTTCACAAATATTGGTATGTCCTTTAATCTTTAAAGGATATTTCTTTTCCTTCAGTGTTTGTTTATTTTCTGATACAATCTTCTGCATCAAGGAAAAAAAACTTTTCGATACCGCACTAAGGATTAAGATCCTGGTTCTATCGCGCACAATAAATAAAATCTTTTTTATTTCTTTATGTTGGATAGGATTTGCGGTATCCTACCGACTGCGCCACTTTTTACACCGAACGGAAAATAAACAAAAAAATAATAATAAAACCAAGTTTAAGGTTCAAATGAATAATCAACAATCAACGTCTTCTTTATTTTTTACTCTCTTTTATATTACAATTTTGTCTATTATTGCATTTTTGAAATATATATTTAAAGTAAATGTCTGTATGATAATTCTTAAGAAATAAGGTTATTAACATTGCATACGATCAATAAAGTTATTAAAATTCTTTGGAATTAATAAAATAGATTAAAACTGTTTGTTAAGTGAAAGTTAAAGTTATTCGGAATTAGTTGTACATTTTGTTAACTATTGCATTTCATTATTGCAAATGCACTTGGACAAACAATTCTTTAGAAAATACAATTAATAAATATATATGTATAAATATAAAGTTAATAAAATTGCTTATTATTAAATTAAGTTATTAATATTATTTGGGTTAAATGGTACATTTTGTTAGCTGTTGCATTTTCATTATTGGATAAACAATTCTTTGGAAAAATATAAAATTCTTTGGAATTAATATTATTTGCAGTTAGTAAAAATAATTGGTAAAATTCTTAATAAGCTAAAACAACATGTGTATGTGTGTATGTGTGTATCAATAACAAGGGAATAGTGGGAGACACTATAACATTAAATCTCCAATGCGATTGTTGCTGTTGCACAGTGTAATAAATCACATTTTGAAAGTTCGCAGATTTGCTTACATCTCAAATAGTGTTATTCATTGCTCTGAATCATCTGATCTGTCTCCTCAATCTCCCATCCACTTTAAAAAGGAAGGTTGGTATATTATTAACCTAGGCGAATACCCGCAAAATATTGTAGATTTATAAAATAGTCCAAACCTAACTGTCAAGTTTCGTAAATTTAATCTTACTGTTGAAAATTGAGCTGAGTGAGCTGAGTGTAAAGAAATAACTACTTTATGTTTCAAAAGTAAAACTATGGTATAACGTTTGTGACCTCCGCCATGTCTTTTCTCCACATTATTCCATTCGTTCTGTCTGTGGCAAGTCTTAGTTCATTTGTTCTGCTTTTTTTTTTGGAAGTAGCTTTACAAGTGTTGCATAAAGTTTTTTTTTTGTACATAAATAAAAATGTACCACTTGCACCGCACGCATAAACCACACTAAGTGTATTCCATTGGTACCTAACCACCCACTCAAACGATATTGCCCTAGACCACCCCAAACAACATACACACATTCAATAATTTTATCCTCCCCATTCATTCGTAAAACACGTTAAGCTACACATCTTTCCAGGACTTTTCGTCTACTGCGACTGCGACTGCAGTCTGCGATTCCGATTGAAACGGCTGCGGCTAAGGTTGCTTTGATGTGTGTGTGTATGTGTGCTAGCAACCCTTGTCAGTAGGCAAAACAGTGGGGAGGTGTTCGGGCACGCCTTTTTCCCGCATAAGAGCTTACTTTGTTTGTGCTGTAACTGTAGTAGATATAAATGTATGTATGTGCATGTACGTGTGTGTATGTACGTTTGTGTAGATACTTACTTCCATATGTACTCGTGTTTGTGTTTTTATCAAAATCAGCCGGCTCAGTGAGACTAATGGCCAACACTTGTGCAATGACGTAGTGCCACAAAGTTGTGCACCAATTTTGTGGCTTACATTAGATTTAGAGGTGCTGCTTGCTTTGACACAGGTAAGCAATGAAGAAGGTAGCTCTAAGAAAATATTTACAATATTAATGGATTTCCGTTTTCATACCCTGCACCCGTCGAATAGAAGGTGCCCATATGATATTTTTTTCTGCAAATTTTTATTACTTCAGATAAAATTAGAACATATAATATGTTGCTTCTGATACATTGTACATACTATCAATCACATGTAAGGTACCTATGCGGATTATACCATACATATATATGTATTGTTAAAATAGTATTTTAATAGTATTAAATTAGGTAGTATTACCGGATATTTGATGAATCGAACAAGCAAGCAACTATTCTTGTATACTCTTTATTTAAACGAAAATTATTATTAATAGCAGTCCTTTAGGTATTCAGAAGATTTGCATTCCTTGATTGCATTCTTATTCTCTGTGTTTTAATTGCTAATTGAAACGTATCCTCATTTACCAAGTTTCCAAGTATAGCGTTTTTTCAAAACTTTCAGCATTATGTTGCCTTTATATAATAAACGTAGAACTGCTGCACAGTATGCCTGGTCTTACTTAACACACGGTACTATTAAAAAAGGAAGTACAAACATTTTCACACGCAACACCACCTGTTATATGCTAATAGGCAATTTCTAAGAGTAAAACTTGCTTAAGATAAGGCTTTTTACTTGTTCGGACTAGACATGAAGATTACGGTTTCTGTTATTCGTATGGAATATGAATGAATGTGAAAAACTAGGTCTAGGTCTCTCTTCAATGGGGAGAAGAAAATTCCAAAATTTAATTGTTATTTGTAACATTATGGGGAAAAATTTCAGCTGCCAACAATTCCACGTTTTTTCTATTACGACCGTACGATTTTTTTAAGCCAAAAAGATGCCGATACCGATACCGGTTATCGGCTATATCGGAAAAGTTTTGACCGAGGCCGATACATAAATATGGGTTAGGCGATTGAAGTTTTATCAACACCGGTATATCTGGCAACGCGATATTGCCAACTATGTCAAATTCATACCAATGACAGCTGTTTATATTATTTACAAGCTGCCACAAGCATTTGCGTCTAAGTTTTATAGAACAAAAGTTATTCGAAATGGAATTTAAACGTAATAGTGTGATTATGTTATATTTGAGTGGAAAATCACAACCAGCTATTGTTCGTGAGCTCAGGCATCTCAAAATGAATAAAATGTTTGTGTATCGCACCACTATTCGTTATAATGATACAGGCAGCATTGCCAAACGCTATGGTGGTGAACGAAAAAAAACGGCAACATCACCTGAAATGGTTGGGAAAGTGAAGGCTCGACTTGATCGAAATCCACGTCGTAGTGGTAATCAAAGAACTGAAAATATCCCAGCGAAGCATGCGACGCATATTCTCAAAATGAGCTCAAGGTAAAGCCTTACAAGTTCCAAAATACACATGATCTTACACCAAAGCAAAAAAAAAGTTAGACTCGAATTTTCAAACATTGTGTTCTCTGTTGATTAAAATTTCTACTGAGCAGTTCATAAACTCTCAAAATGATCGTGTTTACTTAACTGAACGCACTTACGAAAATTTGAGCCTACTAACGGCCACCCGAAGTAATTTTCCATCTCAAGTAATGGTATGGGCAGCTGTGATCGCCGATGGATGCTGTCCAATCGTTTTCATCGAGCCTGTTGTCAAAGTCAATGCGACTTATTGTTCGCCAAAGGCAAATGCGATGAACTATTCCATCTGGGCCATTTTGGAGAGCAAGGACTCAAAAATATGCCAGTATGGATGCGCTGAAGAAAGCCATTGTACGGGAATGGTGCGAAATACCGCAAGATCATATTCGTGCAGCATGCAACTCATTTTTTAACCGTTTGAAGGCCATAGTCAAGGCAAAAGGTGGAAACATCGAGCTAAAGTGAATGTATTCTAAAAATTGTATTATTTCCACACATTTTTGTAATTTGAATCACCAAAAAAAAATTTTGCACAATTCAATCGCCTAACCCTGTATATACAGTAAAAATATATTCCTTCATAAAATTTATTTTAAAATTTTTCTTAAATTGAAATAAATAAAAACTAATCATAACGAAGCACATCTAGATATGTAAAATAAAAGTACAATAAAAATTAGTAATTTTTGTTTGTTTGTTGTTAAATTACTCCATAGGCTTTTCCGGGGGAAAACGGTGGAGATTTATTTGGCCCGATTTCTAGGGGAAATTATATCGCCATGACTGAAAAATTTAAGTTTAGTGAGTGAAATGAACTTCATAATAATGTAGTACTTATTTAGAACGGAAAATTCTTAAACTTATCTATTCATAATTCAGAAACATTACTTTGTTTCATTTCATTTCGTAAAATAAAATGAAATTGATTTTGAGATCGGCTAAATCAACAAATGCCGATCCGATGCCGATTTCAATATTTTGCAACACGTTTTAAAAGAAAAAACAAAAGCCATTAAAATAATTCACTTATCAAAACTAGCATTGGGGAAGCTAAGCAGTCTCCAGGTTCAGCAATTACCTAGACCCTTAATGGACTGTTGTGCCATAATTGTACATAGTAGCAGTAGTATGGCACCATAGTATTTACAGAGAACGCCCGATTATAGAATGAGTCAATTTACAGTATTGGCAAGGATATAGTCTTGAGGGAGACTCACTTTACGTGTGCCTTTGAACTCTCATAGCAGTCTGGTGATCATAGGACAGAGTTTTATTAAATTGATAAATCATCCGAGTGAAGTTAACCTTTAACCAATGAAATTTTTGAAGAATGGAAGCATTTTAGTAAAACTACCATAGGCTTAAATTAGAGATTCGTTTTCATTTTTTTTAAGTGAAATACTGGGTCATTCAGCCGTTGAATGGAAGGGACCTACAGTTTTATACCAATTCCGAAAAGATTTTCTTAGTAAATTTTTACTTTTGGTGATTTGCCATTGCCAAGAGATGGTTCGGTTTAAACGTTTTTTTATTGTATTTTTTCTATTTTCGATTTATGAATATGCCGAGGTTTGAACACGGGCGTCGTACCTTGCAACGTACACACAACTATGCCACAACGATTTGAGGCCAATTATATGGTAACTTGCACTGGTCCTCAATGTACTGCTGTGTTAAAAAGGAGGAAGGAACCAAAGACATTTAGCTAAATGAATGCCTCAAAGATGGAAATTGAAGAAAATACGGACAAGAGTATACATATGTAAATATATTTACAAGGAAATTGTTGGCAAAACAAATAATTTCGCATGGACACTAAAATGCCCACAATTGTATAACAAAATTTGTTTTCTTATTTTGGAAGGGTTGGCTTTGTACTTGTAAATGTTCAACTTCGGTGTCCTTAAGAAATCATTTGGGAGCCTAGGTCGAAGAAGGGAACTTCTGCAAAACTCACATTTCACGATATTAGCATTTAAAGCTTTCTATCCATGCAATAAGGGGACTTGTTGAGCCACGGCAATGTTGCGGGTAGAGGATAAAGAAGAGGCTGTAGTATTTATAGAAACGATTTACGGAAAAAGGGCACTTTTGTGCAATTGCCCTTATTGCACCTAGGCACCCAATTTTAAGCGCTGCTCTAGAAAAACAAACCAAAATTTTATTGTTGAGTTCCTTTAATCGACACATACGAGTATATATAAACAGTACCCTATATCCATTACTCCTTGAAGGGGAACACTTAATTTTAGAATTCACCAACAGGACGTATATCGTTTGGTTTACTGGGATGATTTTAGTATATTTAAAATTTAAGCGTGCCAGAGTTTTAAATTGTCAAGTCTTTAAAATTCGTATCCTTCGATAAGAAGTTAGAAAGTGCTAAAGTATACGAATACATAAATAAATAAGTGTGTAGATACATATGCTTATATGTATATATATACCTATATACATCAAAAGCCAATTTGCAGTACATTTTATTCAATACAATGAAGCTGTACATGTGAATTAAGTCTTTTTCTTTCCTCATATAACTCACACACATCATATGTAGATATGGATATACATATGTATGTACGAGTACATATGTTCATAATAGAAACAGATAGAATAGAATAAAGCTTCCCAACGACCATCCATAAACGGCTTTAAGGTCACTTTAATGTTTTCGACACAATATTTCCTTTTCATTTTGTTTTACAAATGAACATAAGGTTTTGCACAGTGCAAAATGCAAAGATGTCGTTTATAACAAATATTTTTAGCACATGACATGCATACGCACACAGACACAAAGTCACACAGATATAAAAAACACAAAACACAAATACATAGACATGTGGAAAATATAAATACACACATAGTAGTACTCAAATACAATTTACAAACAAATAAGCAAATGTTGTATGTATATGTGAACATACAGATGAATAAACGGACGGACCGACGAGTAGATAGACAGACAGATAGACGGACGGACATACATGTGTATTGTACAAGTGCATATAGACTCATTTAAAGACCACTCCCCGAAAATGTAAACCCACAAAAACAACCAATCCAATATGAATGCCAACTCTTGCTCATTCATACACAACATGCACACACACACATGCATACTCTTACAAGTATATTGTAAGCGTTCTGTTTCCGCTTTTCCACGTTTTGCGCTCTTGCTATACTTACATTCAGACGATAATACATACGAGTACTAGCATATCTGTTATATTCGCGCTGTTGCCATAGTCGCTTCGTAATCATCATAACTATTGAACCAAGCGGAAGCTCAAATCGACTCAAGTCGAGTCGAGTCGACACGATTTGAATTTCGACTTTTGTGTACCTTCCGTACTAACTAAATTGACAAATTATTTAACTTGCCGCAACACAATCTGCTTCTCCTGGTGCTGCTGCTGCTGCTGCTGCACAAAACAACAAATACACAAGCAAAAAGCGCAGGGTGCAGCCAGCCAGCCAGCCCCTCGCTCATTATAGCGGGGAATAATAATTCCATTCGACTTTCCATTGGAAAACGAACAGAAACACCAGTGAGCGAATGAATGAATGAATTTTTAAGGGTAGGGCTGTGATTATGTCAGCAACAGTATGCATTGTTGCTATTGTTCGTTCTACAGTTACCCCTGAGTTATCATCATGCAAAAAAAGAAGAAGAAAAAAACAATCCAAATAAAACTAAGTGGAAAAGAAAACCATATGAAAACGCTCCTGTGCACGAGCTTACGGCGCACTAGTTTATTCTCTCGTTATTTAGTTCCGTTTGAAGCGCCGCACTTGCTGAATGCTAGTCGATTTGTATTTTATTTTTGCTCGCTGTTGTTGTTGTTGTTGCGCCTTGGATGCCTCCACTCACCTCGGCAAGGTCGTCGGTGTGTCTTTGTTTTCGGCCGTTCATTCGTACGCTTGTTCGCTGATTCGCGCCGCTCTGGTATTTTAGGAGTTGAACCCAAAAGCCTAAAGTTAAATCAATTAAACAAAAACGAAAAATATTTAAATAGAATAAAGAAAAGCTTAAAATAAATTTTGTGATAGAATTTAAATTAAGTTTGTGTTTTCTTTAATATCTTCGCCAATTTCAAACCCAATCGTGTGGCACTTAAGATGTTCGCTCTCGTTCTTCTACCATAACTACTGCAATGGAAGTGAAAAATTAATTGTGTGTTTTAAAAAAGTGAATTGACTAACTTAGTTAAAAGTTAGTAGTAGCGCAGTGTAACCGCCGCTACTCGTGGCGCCACATAATCAACAGCATGGAACTTTTGAAACTGATGATGTTCAAAAGTGACTTTCTGTCCAACAATGATAAATGCGATGATCGTGTGCCGCCAATAAACTTGAGTCAATTGCCAGAGTTTCTATTGTGTGAGTGGCTCGAATTGATTTCTTTAAGTGAATATTTAGTTTTGATTAAGGGTGTGTCGTTGGATTACATTTAGCTTTAAACATACAGATCACACCCTTGTCTGATCTGTACCTTGTACTTTGAGCTTAGCGTTCTTGCGTTACTGCATTGATGGGTCAGAAATGTAATAAGCCGTCGCGACGGTAAAATGTTTGATTGATCTGCACCTTTTAATTAATGTTAAGAGATGTGAGGTATCAGTGGTGCAGTTGGTATTACGCTGGTCTGCTACGTAGAATGTCCCGAGTTCAAATTTTGGCACAGGCAAAATCAAAAAGTAGAAAAAAACTACAAACCTACATGAGTAAAACTTGTCTAAGAAAAGCTTTTCACTTCACCGTTCTGACTTGGACTGAATACGTTTGGATTAGAAATTACACAATTTTTCAATTTCAGAAATTGTTTAACCACAAAATGATGAGTCTTTATACATAACATTATGATAAAATCACTTTGGGTTCACTAAAATAACTTTGCAAATAAATAAAAGAGAAATAAATAACCCCAAAAACGAAAAAAAGAATAATAGACTAAAAAACTAAAAAATTATTTAAGAATTTTGAAGAATGTAGTGAATCAAGGATTATTAGTCATGTTCTGGTACACTAAATGCTCAGAAATTTTGGAGCAATTCCTTTCCTTCCTACTTCCTACTTTAAATCACTTTCTATCATTTTACTCTCAAAATGATATCAAATGATTGCAATTTTGTAAAATAAAATTATTGAAAATACAATTTAAAAAAATTAAGGACAAATTAAGGACAAATTATACAAAATTATGAAAAAGCAGCCCTTTTTTGTATTATATATTTAAAGTGCCATGCAGTGCATGATCTCTGATCTATTCGTCTGACTTTTGAGAAGTTAATAATTGATATTACAGTACTTTCAAGAAGAAAGCAATAGGCTTTTTCGCATGAAATAATTTGAATATCAAGTAGGCCTTGATTTTTAAAAAAACTTGATTTCATTGTAAATTTCGCAATGAAATTGTAGAAACAGTCCATTATACGCTTTCGTCTCAAGAGCATATTTAAGAAATGAGTTCCGTATGCGCGAAACGTTTTGAAGCAGTCTTTCTTTGTTCCCATCCTAAAGGTCCCAAGATGTCCCACTTGAGTGCTTCGAAGTACTTAAAAAAGTCGAAGGCGTTTGTCCAGCATTGGAACCAACACTTTTTGGTGCACAAAAATGTGGACAAAAATGATGACGATTGGAGCCAAGTGGTGTGCACAGACGAATCCTTCTTTTGGATGACAAACACTATTAAGCATGCTTGATCCTCTAAAGACGGTAAGATGCTCCAGCGATCAGTGAAACATCCAGGAAAGGTTCATGTTTGGGGATGCTTCACAAAACAAGGATTTGGCAAATTAATCATGTTCACGAGGAATTTGGATGCCAACTTCATGACCACGATATACCGTCGTGGACTTCTGCCATCAATGGATATGTAGTTTGGGGCAGGAAGCCGAGATTGGGTTCTTCAAGAGGACAACGACCCAAAACATCGCAGTCGCGTGTGTAGCAGTTGGAAAGAGGAAAACGGCATAACTTCATTGGATTGGCCCTCACAGTCGCCAGATGCGAATCCGATCGAAAATGTTTGGGCTCTTATGAAGTCAAAATTACGTGCAAAAAAGATACGTTCAATAAATCATTTGAAACGGCTTCTTAGGATAATATGGCGAAGTTTAACACGGTCATATGCTGAAAAATTTGTCGATAGCATGCATTTCCGTTGTAATGAAATTACAAAGAATGGTGGCGACTGGACAATTATTAATCATTTCAAGATGATGTGGACTTTTATTAAGATACCTTAATTTTTTCAGTGACTTAAGCTGATTGCTTTCTTGTTGAAACTACAGCATCTTTTAAATTTATTAAATATCATTGTCCGAACGTATAAAAGAGTTAAAAACTATTCTAAAACGGTTCCATTAACTACTTATAATTTAAAAATACCTTGACTATTATATGCTAAGTACTTGAACTGTTCAGATAAATAATTTATGCTAAGGAAGCTGATTCATTTTGCAGAGAGAGATTCAAAATACGATTTTATTTCTTAAGGAACTTGCTGTGAAAATAAATCTATTTACTAGATTTACTAAATAAGCCTATAGCTGAAAATTTTAAAAACTTCCTAATACCATTTAGTTTATGCTAAATATGGCAATACATGTACCACTGTTTAAGACCATAGTGGGCACCGGAACTTAAGTGCTTAGTCCGCTTTAAACGCGGAACTTTCTGGGAAAACTTTGATAAAGTGCACCACTTTAAATACATTGAAAATTGTATGTACTTATACATAAGCCGTCGCTGGGTTACAAAGCTTTTCGATATCACGTCCAATGGTTTATAGAAATTAACAAAAAAAATTTGATGCAACCCTAAAATATTCTCAAAGATCTCCGAAGAATAGTGGCACAAACAACTTAATTAAATCATAAAATTTGTATTGGCGTTTTATAAATTTTTTAAAATTTATACTTAATTTATAAAAACGTAGGAAGAGACGATTAAAAAATAAAAAAAATTAGCACAAACTACTTATTAAAAAAATAACTTAGCAAATGTACTGGAGAGGTATTGAAGTTTACTACATCCACACAGGGATAAGTTAGTATACCGTATATGTATTCCACTTGTAAGGCAGGTACATAAATTTTAAAATGAACTTAGATACTGGCAGAGAAAAATTACATCTTTAAATACTTATGTAAGTACTCTAGTCATCGGATTGAAAATTCTTGCCAAGGAATGGCAACTTTGTTTTCACTCACTCAACTAAAATATTTTATTTTCCTAATTATTTATACAATTTTCAGTAAGATAGATTATTTTCCAATTTTTGATAAAGAAACATCTAAATATACTGTGCTCTGTAACAGTTACGGGGGAAACCCTTAAAAAACAATTCAATAGGAGCGAAAAATCAGTAAAAAAAAAAAGAGTTAAGATTTTTCCGAGTTCATTGCCAAAAAACCATATTATTGACTTCAGAAAAATAAATTTAAAAATTGTAATCATATATATCACAAATTTGGAAGAAAAAATTCTGCGTGTGATTTGCTTGATTTCTTAGTACTTATTTTGAACGCGTTCTTTCTTTTCCTAAATGATTTAACCAATATAAACTTGGCTCTTTTAAAAAACTTTGCACATAAGTACTACGTGCAAAGTAGGTACTTTCAAATTGGAAACAGTGATGGATGTAGCGGTCTATGTGAGCCATCCGCCACCACTTCTAACCCAGCCAGCCTAGTGTTTTGGGGGCACCGATCCCCAATTTGGCGTTGAATTTACTGTATTGTATGATAATGGTTCATACATAATGTATAATAAGTAAGCCATAGCTTCACTTTTTTCAACACACTTTCAAAAATGAGAAATTATAGACATTTACAAAGAGATAAAAATCTTTTGTAACCAAGAAAAAACAGTTCAAATTATAGCCGGAAATAGGACTCCCTAATCTCGGGGCGCAAATTTACTGTTCACCTGTATTATTATTAAAATTGAAACCAAGAAATGACACCGAATCAATATAACGTTACGGTTTAGGTTTTATTAAAAGTTTCGGTTTCGGTTTCGGTTTCGCTTTCATTCTTCAACATTCATTTGGGTTTCGGCTTCGTTCCGGTTACTGTTACGGTTTTGAAGGAAAGAGATCAAAATAAGTTTCACAATCACACATGAGATTAATTACGAAAAAACTTGTAATCTTCTATGGTTCACTTGTATGTATGTCTGGGCGGTATTGCTTCCTACTGCCTTTTTTATTGTACATATACTTTATTTTGTTCGAGCACAATAATTAAATAAATGCCGATGGGTTGTCTCTTAATCTCGGAATGTCGTATCGCAGTTGAAGAACAATCAATAGACCTGAAATTTGACGTTTATTATGATAAGAGTTAGCAGGTTAGAAAACCGTCAAACAATTATGACAATCAGTGCAGCCAGCTGTTCTGGATAAAACATCACTGATGAGCGGTGCTGAAACCGACTACAATCGCCGTCACACATTCTACCGTCAAATTCAAATAGAATGAATTTTGAAATACATATAAGAAAAACAGATCTCTTTCTAACAATGAACGAGAACATTTTTCTCAAAACCGATATGAACAGGTTTCAGTGTTTGAATCGGTTTCGGTTTAGTTCTTATTCAAATGAAAATAACGATTTTGGTTTCGCAAAATTAAACGATTTTAAACGATTACTAAACAGCATGGTTAATCTTGATAACCTACCTAATACTTTTGTATTTTCTTATTTTTCCAACCATATACAAATTATGATTTCGTTAAAATATGTATGTATACTTTCTGATGTCGTAATCCACAAGGGGATGGTAAGGGGATGTTAACTTCAGTACTTATCATATTGTGTGAAATGATATTAATTAAAAGAAACATCTGAAAATGATTTACCATTTTTAAAAGATTATCGAATATTTATGTTCCAATTGTTTCAACTGATTAAGATTTATCCGTCCTTTACCTTTGCTAAGTAAGATTTAATCTAAACAGCTTTACCACTTCAAATGCAAGACCTGACATTCAGGCGTCAGATAAAATAAATAGCTAAATAAAAAATACTGTACTTCTTATGAATATGCTCTCTCTTTGGTTAATGATTAACCTCCTATAAAGAAAGTCCTATGTTTGAATGATGGGCAACCATAAGAAAGTGAAAACTGCAATGGTAATAAAAGTTTCAACCTAATTTTGGAATAAAATTCAAAATAAGTTTTCAACCCATATATGTATATAAAGAAATAGGAAATTTCATAGGAAAGGAATAGGTAAATAATAGGCACTCTTAAGTATGGTTGGTCAAGCATATCCATTTCAATAATATTTCTAACCTAAGTATCCAAAAAGATAAACTTAAATCAGCTCTCATTCACCTAGGGGTCAACAACTTTATAATCAACTATTCAATGGACCCCGGTGGAATTCATGAGGGTTGTGCCACCACAATTGATAAAAAGGTAAAAAACCAATTAAAAACAAAATTTGAATATAAAACTAATTTAAAATAAAAACATTTTTAGTTACATTTTAAAGCTATTCGTAGCTTCTTACTCTTTCTTTCTAACTATATTTTTGGAAATAACCAACCCGCCTGCGACAGAGGTGGAACAAGTCCCTAAACACTTCGTGCATTTCAAAAAAATTTATTTAACATTTGTTTTTCCCCTATGGATAAGCTTTCAGACGTTAAGCTGATAAGAACAGATACTATACATACAAAAATAGCCGAAATTAAACAAGTGGGCGTGGTACCTTTAACCAACAAAATAAATAATAATATATGGAACACCAAAAGTTGGAATTTTAAATATGTAGGCACGCTAGATCACCATTTACTTAATTAATTGACTTACTTAATTGGAGTGGAGCCTCCCATGAGTGATTGTGGAGGCTAAAGCTTTTCTTATAATAGTTGAAATGCTGAAACGCCATTTTTTAAGTTTGTTTCATTTTTAAAATTGTTTTTCCGTACAGAGGAAATACTAGAGATAAAATTTATAAATAATTGAATATAGCGCAGAAAAAATTAATTCTGAGTAGGTTTCACAGGACATCAAATAATAGAATTTATTCATCAAAGTTTAAACCAAAGCAACCGGCTTTCAATATATTTTTATCATTGTGAATTTATTTGCTTCTGCGGAGGATACGAAGTATAGGGGCCAATAAACTTGTGTTAAAGCAAAACTAGAAATAAATAACCTAAACAATTATCCAAGTCGAACTAGGAATAGTCAAATTATTAAATAACTATTTGCTCGGTTCCACCCTTAGAAAGAGGTCGAACTGTTGAAAATGTTGGTAAATAATGAATGTATGTTAATACAAAAATAAATCAAAAGTATATACATCATAAAGTTTACAATCATTTTCAGGGAAGCTACTTCTCGAGCGAACTCTGTTTAGAGAGGTTCCTATTGCTTTCTAGAGCGTTCTTGCTTCCTTAGATTCCTTCTGGGTTTTAAAAAAGAGAGATATTTTCGGGAATGAAGAAGGATGGCTTATCTCAGTAGTTAACTGGTTAGATATGTATATCCTGTTGGTTGTAAGTCAATATGTATTACTATTAGGTGTTAATATAAGTTATACATAAGTTCTCCATAATGCATTTTTCACGAAATAAAACGAATATCTAGAAACTGAACCATTAATACATAAAATAGATAACCTAACTAAGTAAGTAAATAAAATCAAAACGAAACTCAATAAAAGCATTATAGTTCAGTGTCGTTTATGGCGTTTTGCTTTAGAACTCCTCATAGGTTTAAATAACGTACTAAACTGACTATACGAGTATACTTAATTTTATTGTTGTTTTTTTGCAGCTACCATACCTAAATGTGGAGGATGCCACGAACTGATACTGGATCGTTTTATATTAAAAGTTTTAGAACGAACGTGGCATGCGAAGTGTCTTCAATGTAGTGAGTGTCATACTCAATTGACCGATAAATGTTTTTCGCGGAATGGTCAAATTTTTTGCAAGGATGACTTTTTTAAGTAAGTGAATTTCTTTCTGAATATTATTCTAAAATAAAATAAATATTTATGTGTTAAGACAAACGTTTAGATTTCGTCATTAGATCAGGTTTTTTTTTCTGTTTTACAATTTAGGACAAAATAGCACTAGAGCAGTTTACATATAAGAATTTATCAAGAGTTACATTATTTGATATACCTATGAAGATTTTACTCAACTTGAAATAAATTGAAGAAGGTTTGTCCTGTATAGAAATCACCCGAAACATATTGTGCTCAAATTTAGTCCCATATTAGGTACTCGCCGTCTGGCGCTGGCAAACTACTTTGATGACATAATCCTTCATTCCTTGTTTTGGCTTTTTGTATTACATAAAAAATAATTTTCAGAAGCAAATGCAAAAGGAAGAAAAGATAATGAAATTTTTAATATAAAAATGCATCTTACGAAAAAAGAATTGAGATTGGATATGGTATATGCCACCGCTGATCTACCATACAATCCTTTTATACATCATTTTAAAGTACCTCTTTTATTTTAAGCTGCATTTGAATTAAGTGTCTACCATAAATGTCATTTAAAGACCGATTTTATCCAGATTTAAATCGGTTTAAATTAAAGAAACAATTAATAATTAAGAACACAGTAACTTCAACAAATGCCCAAAGAATTCAAAGGCAAAATTTCATGGAAATCCGTTGAGAAATGTAGGATCCTACTATGACCAAACATCTATCAAGACTTGATTTTATACAATATACCATATTACATAGAAGACATATCAAACTTATTATTCTGTAAAAAAATTATCAGTAGTCTAGGTATATTTACATTATTAATTATTTAATTGTACAAAGTATATTTATATAAAATTTATGATTAATAAAAAAAAATTTGTAACTATTCCAATGTTTGGGTCTACTAGGCGATATGGAACAAAGTGCTCGGCATGTGATATGGGAATACCGCCTACACAAGTGGTCCGAAGGGCACAAGATAATGTATACCACCTGCAATGCTTCCTTTGTGCGATGTGTTCGCGAACACTAAATACTGGCGATGAATTTTACCTTATGGAAGATAGAAAATTAGTATGTAAACGTGATTACGAAGAGGCCAAAGCAAAAGGTTTGAATGATTTTATTAATTTTAATTCAAATATTTTACATTCGAATTTATATTGTAAGAGAAATTATGTAATTGAAATTACTCACTTTCATTGCAGGTTTATATTTAGACGGGTCTTTGGATGGTGATCAACCAAATAAAAGACCGAGAACTACAATTACAGCGAAACAATTGGAAACGCTGAAAACCGCCTATAATAATAGTCCGAAACCAGCGCGCCATGTTCGTGAACAATTATCACAAGATACTGGACTGGATATGCGAGTTGTACAAGTCTGGTTTCAAAATAGGTATGTAATAGTAGTAATAGTACTAACGCAATACAATACTCGACACAATACTCGACGCAACCGTTGACATACCTCAAATAGTAAAATTCCCATAAGAAAGCTTTCTTTTCACTTCACTATTCAATTAATAATGTAGGTCCGAGAAGCTCAGCCCAAGCCGTTAATAGTCGGCTATAATGCAATAGAAATCTTATAAGTATATAGTAATTTGTACTGTTTAAAGAGAATTTTACTTGTCTTAATAGCAAGGCACACTGGTGCTGATTACCACTTTAAATTATCGTTTATGGGAAGAAGTAGCAGACTGACGAAATGTTTGCTCAGAGTAACTGATCCATAGGCCAGTAAGTAAACACACACACAAATTTAAATTTTCCAAAGAGTTCCACTGCTGCTACTATAAAGAAATTAATGGGGAAATAAACTCTTGCTTACTTCTTCTTATATGCCCAGAATTTAAATATGAGAGAATTTTCCCTAAAACAATCTTTAAGCTCTCCAAGATTATTCATAAAAAGCTTCGCTCTAGCCCGATTTCTTGCTCAAGTGTCTGCAGCTGCGCCTGTGGCTATTGTGGGGAATACAGAATCCGACAATGTGTCCATTCATCGACCAGAAGCATAGGAAGGCTGGACATATTTTTTAAATTGGTTGTCATGGATATGACTAAAAATTTTGTACTTGGCACTTACTATTACAGGTTTCTTGCGGTTGCTGAGTTCAAATTCGAATTTAAAATTTCAGACGGATCCAAGCTGACGGTATTTAAATTAATATTGTTAATCTTTGGTTTCAATCAATATTAATTATAGCCGACAAATTTAATTTAATATTATCTGAAATATAAACTGCCAAATTAAGTATTAAAGAAAAAAAATTTTATTTTTGCGAATTAAAACTTTTGAATTTAAACCGATTCGGCCTGCTTCAAATATATTCTGATCTTTTATTGAACTTTTCTAAACCATTAAACAGAATCTATTCATTTAGATGTTAGAAAATCTGACCAATATGCAATAAAGTGTTAAAGAGAATAACAACAAGTAATGGAACAAGTAGTGGTCGCTATGTCGTAGTGGTTGGACTGCTACGCAGAGTGTCCGGGGTTCGAATCTCGGCACAGGCAAAATCAAAAAAGCAGAAAAAATAATTTTTCTACACGGCATCACCTCTTGCCAAGCAAATGGCAAACCTACAAGAGTAAAAATTGCCTATGAAAAGCTCTTCGCTTCGCCGTTCGGATTCGGCATTAAACTGTAGGTCCCTTCCATTCATGTACAAATATAACACGCTCAACATGAGTGGATGCGAAAAGGTAGGCCTAGGCCCTCTATTGTGTGCCATTGTTTATGCTACATGCTGCCGGTACTGCTAATAAGGTTTTAAACTTTGTTGTGCCGGTTTTCGAAAATAAATAAATAAAAAAATAAATAAAAGTAAGTAAATGGAACAGTTGTGGTAGCTTCCTGCAAGGATGAAGACGGAAATCTGGTGACAGATATCCAGGGCATTATGAGATTATGGAGGGAGCACTTTTCGCAGCTGCTTTATGGCGAAGACGGCAATAATCCCGCCACTGCGGAACCCACTCCGGAAACACCAATCACTGACGGCGTTGAAGTACCGCCGCCTGACTATGAGGAGGTCTTAACAGCCATTGCTCGGCTGAAAAACAATAAGACTGCAGGTGCAGATGGCCTGCCTGCTGAGTTGTTTAAGACCGGAGGCGAAGAGCTCAAAAAACGCATGCATGAGCTTCTATGCAGAATATGGTCAGATGAAAGCATGCCAAGTGATTGGAATCTCAGCGTACTCTGCCCAATCCATAAGACAGGTGATTCCACGAACTGCGCCAACTACCGTGGGATAAGCCTTCTTAATATTGCATATAAGGTTCTATCGAGCGTACTGTACGAAAGACTGATGCCCATCGTCAACAAACTGATTGGACCTTATCAGTGTGGCTTCAGGCCTGGTAAATCCACCATCGACCAGATATTCACACTACGCCAAATCCTGGAAAAGACCCGAGAAAAACAGATCGACACCCATCATCTATTTGTCGATTATAAAGCCGCTGCCGCCTTCGACAGCACGATTAGGGATCACTTGTACGCCGCAATGTCTGATTTTGGTATCCCTGCAAAGCTCATTCGTCTTTGCAAAATGACACTGACCAACACCACCAGCGCAGTGAAAATTGGGACAGACCTCTCCGCACCATTTGATACCAAAAGAGGTTTCAGACAAGGTGACTCCCTATCGTGCGACTTCTTTAACCTTATGCTGGAGAATATAATTCGAGCTGCGAACATCGACATCTCTGGCACTATCTTCTACAAGAGTGTCATGCTGCTAGCATACGCTGATGATATTGACATCATTGGCAAAAACGCTCGAGCAGTCAGTGCAGCATTCTCCAACCTGGAAAGGGAGTCTCGTCGTGTGGGTCTAGTGGTGAACGAGTCACGGCGTCTTGGACAAAATGTCACTGTTGACAACTACACTTTTGAAGTCGTCAAGGATTTCGTTTATCTAGGATCCAGCATAAACACCAACAATAATGTCAGCCTTGAGATCAAGCGGAGACTAACTCTTGCCAACAGGTGTTATTACGGGCTCAGTAGGCAATTGAGAAGTAGAGCCCTCTTTCGACCGACGAAAATAACGGTCTATAAGTCCCTCATCCTTCCCGTCCTAATGTATGGCGCAGAGACGTGGACATTGACCATCAATGATGAGAGGCTGTTAAGAGCGTTCGAGAGGAAGATACTCCGTAAGATCTACAGTCTACGGTCCAGTATGCGTGGACGACGTGTATCGAATAAGATGGAACGACGAGCTGTATGAGCTGTACGCCGACACTGACATAGTCAAGCGTATAAAACTCCAGCGGCTTCGCTGGCTGGGTCATGTTGAGCGAATGGAAGAAAGCGCTCCGGCTAGAAGGGTGTTTTATTCGAACCACGGTGGAGGAACACTCAGAAGGGGACCTAATCTCCGTAGGAAAGACCAGGTGCAGGGCAACCTCACTGCACTTGGCCTTATCAACTGGCGCCAGCGCGCGCATAGCAGAAGTGACTGGCGGAGCTTTGTGGAGGCGGCCAAGACCGATCATCGGTTGTAGCGCCAGCTAAGTAAGTAAGTAAGTGGTAGCTTCTTTCAAAAATACCATTCAGTGAAAATATTGTCTAATAATTCTCATTTACTTTACAATATTTCTACTTATAGGTATTTGTGCAATAATTGATTTATCACACAGATCGCGGACGAGGAACCGTGATGGGTTCCGCAACGATCGTACGATATGCCTGTTCTATGAACGTGGTTATTCTTTGGCATCAATGTTCATTGTAGCCGAACAATTTAAATTAAAAATTATCTAATTTGAAAGACATACGGAGTTTTTGAGGTCGCTGAGTTTCAAATACGAAGAATTTAAAATATTTAAAATATTTAATATTTAAACCTAGAAACATCTTTCATAATATACGGTTGTATTTTAACCTGCATTTAACATTTTCAATTTGTAATTCATTTTGCCGAGAGGATGAGAACTGATTGGTATGGAGAACTGATTGGCAATATCTAGGCGCGATCCAAATCTATCTAATAAATCTATTACATCTACAAACATATATCAGAAATAATAAAGGGTTATTTTTTGACGTTTATATTTCTGACAGTTCACGCGTGATTCTTGACATGTGTCAAAGTAAATTTATTATGCAAATTCGTACACTGCGAAAAATGTGTTTCGCAAGCTACGTCAATTTTATGGTCGTCATAATCGACCCACAGAACAGGCTATTCAGCTCATTATGACCAAATTTCGCGCCAATTTCACTTTATTGGGCAGCAATCTACCAAATCGTATCCATAGAGTGCGTACCGAGAATATTGCTGCTGTATCCGCCAGTGTTGAAGAAGATCGCGATATGATCTCGGTTTAATACAATACAAAATATAGCTGGTGCAAGAACTGAAGCCAGGCGACCTACCACAACGTCGAATTTTCGATGAATGGGCCTTAGAAAAGCTGGATGAGGATCCGTTTTTTTTATCACATATCAGCAACGAGGTTCATTTTTGGCTCAATGGATACGTGAATAAGTAGAATTGCCGTATTTGGAGTGAAGACCAGCCAGAGGAAATTCAGCAGCTACAAATGCATCCCGAAAATGACTGTTTGGTGCGGTTTATGGGCGGCCGGCCACATGCCACACTGCACGCGAAACCATGCATCAATTGAGAGGAGAATTTGGTGGGCAGTTAATCTCACGTTTTGGTGCAGTCAATTTTCCACCAAGATCGTGTGATTTTACCCCGTTAGACTATTTTTTGTCGGGCTATTTTAAGTCTCTTGTCTATAGGTACAAGCCAAACACGATTGCTGCTTTGGAAGCCAACATTGAACGCGTCATTGCGTCATTGGTGAGATTCCGGCCGAAATGTGTGAAAAAGTGTGCCAATATTGGACCTTCAGAATGGATTTGAAACGTAGCGGCAGGCAACATTTAAATGAAATTGTCTTTAAAAAGTAAATGGCAGGAATTGATTTAAAAAACCAAACTCTTAGAAAATCACGCTTTATAACGCCAAGGCTTAGGACAAGTTTTCCCTTCATTAATTCACCAATGTGAAAAGTATTACTGTTGTATGTAGGACCTTGATTCGTGACAGTTTTTGACTATCTCCGCCTTACTTTGAACAAAGTCTTCAGTTGCTTTTTCGCGTTCTTGTTCCTAGTGGTTTAGCTAGGAAATCATTAGCCTAGTCCGACAAATAGATTTAACTAATTTGAGGAGCTTTGAGTACAACATCTATACTTTGGCATCTCAAAGAGAAATGAAAAGCCTTTCTATAAATTCTTAGCCTAAAATATGATATCTTTTTTATTCAAATTCCGATAAAAATTGATTTATGCTTTAATAATATCAAAGAAAAACTTTCCTGATCATTGATATTCCTAAAATCAAATTTCGGAAAATTTCGTTACAGAAGGGCCAAAGAGAAACGACTGAAAAAGGATGCAGGCCGAACGCGTTGGAGTCAATATTTTAGATCAATGAAAGGAAGCTGTTCACCTCGCACAGAAAAATTCCTCGATAAAGATGAATTAAAAGTGGATTACGACAGCTTTAGTCATCATGGTAACTACTCACATAGATAAAATTGATAAAAATAATTTCTACATTTCTATTTACAGATTTAAGTAATGACAGCTATAGTACAGTCAATTTAGGTTTAGATGAAGGTGCATCGCCGCATAGCATTCGGGGAAGCTCATATTTGCACGGTAGTTCCAGTCCACCACAATATCCTTCAAGTCGTTCACCAGTGGGGCAAAATCATTCGTTCGGTTCATATCCTGACAATATTGTTTACACGAATATAGGTTAGTAATTGAAAGCACTGCCGCATATAAATTTACATTTAAGTAATATTCTTCAATGCCCTTTCACCAGATCATAATGCTTCTTCGAATAATGTGCACGGTCCGAAATCACAACGCTTGCATGGCGGTAGCGCCGTATCAGATTTGAGCAATGATTCTAGTCCAGAACAGGGTTATCCCGACTTTCCACCAAGTCCCGATTCATGGCTTGGCGGTGACTCAGGCAACAATACATCAAATCCGACGAATTCGACAACACCAGGAGTACATTACTGATACTCGAACATATTATTTAGATATTTTCAATTACAGTCGCGTAATTATTGGTTTGCTAGAAATAATGCGGAATGTCCGAGTGGCTTGCAAATTAAGAACAGCAACACATAACACAAACGTCGTCAGCGTTGTAGTTCTTCATCGTCATCACCAAAGTAAAATCAATATTACATAGCCGTATTTTAAGTAATGTATGATTTTTTTCTTTTTCTAAATTATGAAACAAGTTTTCCAAAAAACCAACAAACTCAATAGAAAATGATGTATGGTATTTTTTTACAAGACAACTAATTCGAAAATATTTTTACTACTTACTGAAGAAGAAAAAATAGAAAACCAAATCTTGCTCAAAAAGTACATAAATACTAAAATAGAATAATACTAATACTGAAAACAAGACCGTTGATTTTATCGAAAATTTCAAAAATGAAAAAGTACTATAATTTTAATTACCATTGCAAATGATTAAGAAAAATTGAAATTGTTTCTGTAAATAGCGTGTACAATTGTGTATAAAAACTTTTTAATTATATAAGTATAGAAAAGTTATTTATTACATATGCTTTATACAATTTAGAAAATATCAATTACAAAAAAAGTGATGTCATGTTTATATCTAACTACGTAATAATAACAATACTATTTGACATATAAGAATTGAATAAAAATTGTTAAAAATAATTTGTGTTTAAATTTCAGAGGCCGGTTATTCACTAAAATGATCGATTTGAGAGATGTAGGCTTTTTACTTTCACAAAATTGTATGTCCCACAATGCCGTGTCATTCCAAAGTCATTCTAATAGATTCCGTCGACTTCGTTACGAATTCGTAACTCTCAAAACAAAATCATATGCTGCAATCGAAATGACTCGAAATAAAAGAATGCATTTTTACATGCAGCTCCGAACTCGTAACTGTTACAACGGATTCTGGAATAAGGGGGTTACCTTTTTTATATTAGCTTAGCTTGATAAGAAACTCTACCATAAGCTAAACGATCCATGAACCCTCGACAAGTTTTCTAATTAAAAAATCGAATAATTTTATAATAATTATTTAATAACTTAAGTCTATAATACGATCCTTTCTGATTTCCTTTTGGAAAAGTCAACGGCTTCTAAACGAAAGAATTTTCGCTGGTGAGTTTGATTTTGATTTATTTCGAAAATCTGAGAGCAGCATTCGATTTATCGAAGTAAAGTGTGTTTGCCATGGCATAGTTGGTAGTGCGTTGGCCTGCTACGCAGAGTGTCCGGGTTTCAAATCTCGGCAAATGCAAAATCAAAAAGTAGAAAAAACAATTTTTCTACACGGCACCACCTCTTCAGGCAATGGCAAACCTACAAGAGTAAAAATTGCCTATGAAAAGCTCTTCGCTTCGCCGTTCGGATTCTGCATTAAAGGTTCCCTCGATTCAAGTACAAAAATGTACCACGCACAACAAAGCTCGGTCTAGCCCATCCATGGGCTGTTAAGAGAAAGTTATGAAAAATTTTATAAATATATATAAGATTTTATTCATCTCCATTAAATATAAAAATTTTTAGTATATATCATTCTTCTTCTTCTGGGAATATCCCTTTACAACTACGAAAATTATATCAGATTTCCAAAATTTATCGTTTTTACACAGTTTTATTGCTTGATAATTTGACAATGCCTAATGATACCTACAAATAGAACTACAACTATTTTATATCTACGTCTAATTACAGTTCTGTCGTTGCAACACCCCAATATTTCCGCATACGGCTCTCATGTTCGCTGTACTCCTCGTCATCCTCCAAAGCCGTGCGCTCTTGTGTTACGGCAAAGTCGTATTCCAAATTATATGGCATTAGACGTTGTAAAGAACCAAAATATGCAGCGTTTGGACCACCACCTAACTTGGAATATGGTCCAATGTTCATTGAGTCGCGACTCTTCGCCTCAAAAAGATTGTAGCCAACACTTGCCGAGGATGTTTGAAATGAACGGCTACTACCAAAATGTTTGGATAGGAATGAGCCTTGCTTTTGTTGCTGCTGCTGTTGTTGCTTATGTTGTCGTGCCAACGTGGACAACACTGGTTTTTTAACTTCACTGTACAACAATTGTGGGGAACTAGCCGATATAAATTTGCTCTGGAAACTTTTCATTAAATTCGATTTATAATCCAATCTGTCGAATCTGTCCGCATTTAACTTTAATTCATTGGTTCGATTTTTGGTAAACGATTTTGATATTGTATTTAATTCTTTGTCGAAAAGTAACTGAGTATTTTGCTCCAACATGTATTCCCAACATTTGAATTGCTCCTCCGATAGCACCGAATCAGTTTCATCCAACATTTCCATTTCGTCTTTTTCCTCCAGCACATGTGCATGTGCCAATATAAATTCTTCACCATCAAAATCCTTGTTTAAAGCATTCAAAGCCTGGTCACTTTGGCCACTTGGCGAAGAACGATCGCTCTTCGTAGCTACGGAAAACTGCTGACGTGAAGGAAACCTTTCCACAAGACGATGACGGCACGCATTACTATGATCGCAACACGTGCGTTTGCAAGCACTGGCCGTTGTCGCCATTGTCGTCGTAGTTGGTGGCAGTGTTGGGGGTGAGGACAACACAGCTATATTTGGTTTTTTACGAACTGTTTGTTTCAATTCCTTAATTAGATGATCCACATCTGTGCCGATATTTTTGAAGCGTACAACGATGCTACTCAAGTTCTTGTCAGCACCGAAGCTTTGTGCTATATCTTGAATGCGTTTTGCTGCCAATACCACATTTTCTTCTTTGCGTATCTCTCGCGCCACACGATCAATATCTATAGCCGCCCAAATATTGCCATTACAAATCACCAAGTATTCATCTTCATTGCTAAGCGTTACTTCTGTGATTTCCGGGTCTGGAAATACTAAAGCCTGCGTTTTGTTGTTACTCTCATTCGACATCTCAGGTTTCAGATGATCACAGCTGGTGGAATTGCTTGTCAAGAAAACATTCGTTGTACGACGCACCAGATATGCTCCAATATTTCCCATGCTCGCAACACGTAAAACATACTTCTTTGCTTTCTGAGGCCTCACAAAATCTTTAAGGGCTGGATTTTCTTTTGCTATGTGACAAACTGTAGCCCCTATGCCCTGATATTCACCAACATTTAGCAATTTCTGATGTGCCGATAGCAATGTATACTTCATATACTCGCTAACTGTCTCTTTTATAGAGCGTTCTTTTTGCAATATTTTCGGCACCAGCTTAGCTAGTGTCATTGCTGCTGCACTTGAACCTTCACTCTCGAACATACCGAATAGACTTTCATCCGTATGGAAAGTACACAAACGCAACTGACTCACAAACAGCTTTCGACATTTGCCTGGTGTTTCCGAAAATCCCAAATTCCAGGGCGGTTTCAAAATGTTACTATCCTTGAAGTCATTTAGCTTTGCTGTAGGCAGGCAGGACCTATTCTTACCCGAAACATCTATTAAACTCCAATTTCGCTGCTGCTGGCATACTTTCACTTGATTTTCATCAACTTGTAATTGCATATTGCATGACAGGTCCAGATATTTCAAATTCTTTGGCATAATGCTCAATAGATTAACATGATCGAGATGATTGTGCGCCAAATCGAGCACTTTTAAATTACACAACCTCGAAAGAATCGGCGTTGATAGCAACAAGTTCGAATGCACACGCAATACTTCCAACTTTGTTAATATTGAAATATTTTCAGGTAGATGCTGCAGCATATTGCCTGACAACACCAGAACTTCCAATTCCTCCCAATTTCGTATGCATTCCTCCGGCAACTGGCTGATCTTATTGTATGCCACATGCAGCACACGTAATTTTTTCGCATGCACGAGCACATTGAATATGCTTTCATTGAGATTGTTATTCGATAGCATTAATTCTTCCAGATGGCATTCTTCGTTTAGCTCATATCTGGACAATGTGACCAATTTGTTGCACGATGCATTTAATAATGCTAAATTCTTATATGTAACAGCAAAGAAATTAATCGGTAGATTTTGCAATTCATTGCTTTGTATACGAAATGTTTCTACAGTGTCAAACGTTTCCGGAAGCCGATCCAAAATTTGTATATTATTGTAACCGATGTTGATGTTTCGCAGTGCGGCTATTTTGTAAGTCGCGAAGAATTCTGAAAGTGTTTGTAATTGATTATGATCGGCATTTAGTGTGTCCAAATTGCTGCAACCTGCTATCCATAAGGGCAACTCAGTGAAGTAGTTATGCGAAATATCCAGATATATAAGCTTGGCCGGTACAGGCGATATATTTATTGCATGCAAGCCTATAACGATAAACATAAGAGGGTATTAGGAAATTGAAAAAGGAAACAATTTACGGAGATTCTCTAAGTCTTCGTAACGAAACGAATGGGAACGTTCAAATCAGAGTAAAAAAATATTGTTCCGAAATAAAAGATTCGATAGGAATGTTTTCTCTCGTTCCGTTCCAACATAATTGCTCATGCGAACTGGGTTTAGCAAAAGCTAGGAATTATTGCAAAAGTTTTATACTAAAAAAGAAATGAAGCAGAAATGTTTTGAAAATATATATTAGAATCGATGCGGAAATCGGTAAAATCGATCAACCATAGAAGTAGTTATTCCTTATAGTAGTTATTTTACCGCTACGGGTGTGTATTCAAGGCTGTGCCACCAAAGAATCTCTTAGATTAAGATTAACGTTTAGAAATCAGCTAATTATGGACCACTACAATTTTGTGTGGAAGAGAGGTAAAAATGTAATCAAAGCTGATATAGATGTGGCCACGGATTACATGACTTCGAATTTGGGTTTTTCTACTAGAATCCCAACTCTATATCCAAACACGGAAGACTGGGAGTCAGGTTCGGTAACAGAAAATTATGAGTTTACAATCTTTACCGATGGCTCAAAAATGGAGAATGGAACTGGATCTGGTCTCTACTCAGAAGGCCTGCAGCTAAGGCGGTTGTACCGTCTTCTTGACAGCTGCAGATCTTTTCGGGCGGAGATTTTTTCTATTGAGAAATCAGCTAGACTTATACAAGACAGTTTGATTCGAACTTCGAAATTCTCTATGAATATCATTATTGATAGTCAGGTTGCAATGAAGGCATAGAAATATCGTGCCTCATTAATGGCCATTTAGCACGACAAAGTCAATATCAAAAGTAAAGAAAAAGCAGATGAAACGGCCAGAAGTAGCTCTGAATTAGACCTATTATATATCTATTCTATATGTGAACTATGTAGGAGATTAGATGAGTACCTACACCATCGCGGTGTCAAATGACATATGGACTAAAGTAGATGACTGCGAAGTATCACAGGCCCCATAGTCAAAATTAGGCAGGAAGAAGAATTTCCCCTTAGATCACAAGAAACCTGCAGTTCTGTTACACACAGGAGTCATAAGTTGACATTGTGCTCCAATGGTGGCGTATTCCGACAAGTGAACTGTACAGAAGTTGTCAAGGTTACAAGCGAACAGAATCTAATGTTTGAGGTCGGGCTTCTTGACAAGTCTAACAGAGATAACGAAAGTGGAACTATCAGACCTAGATCATCTTCATGCGGACAACCCAATGGTTCAATAGGACAGAAAATGGAAACTGTAGTTAGACGCGTGCCTACTCATACTTCGCACGCGTCTTCCAAACCTAACCTCACCTATTCCATATGTGTTAGTATCGAGACTGAGTACCTAACATTTATATTATTTGCAAAAACTGTATATACTCACTATTATGGTTAGCTGTAACAGAAGTTAAACTTTTTCCATTAACCATTAATTCCACCAATTTGTTTTGACTACACTTCAAAGTTTCCAATTCTGCCAACGAACTCAAATCCAAGACCTCCATTTCATTTTCACTCACTTCCAATTGGGTTAAATACTGTGCACAGAAAAATTACATCATTTAAATATTTATGTGTAGGTATTTTAGAAATCAGTCAATGTAAAAATGCCATTTAAATAGAAGTAAGTATAAATGGCAAGATGCCATCTAACCAATCGTACATACATTATAGTTTCCGATTAATATGCTGCCGCAAAGTTGGTTCCCTCGAAGGCTGAACTTTTTTAAAGGGGGATTTAAATCATTAGAGGCTTCTGCATTGTGATTTGTTTTAACTTTCAATTTTGATTTATACATTTCAACGGAAGACGACTTCTTCGTTGTAGCTTTTATCATTGTCTGCCTGTGGAGTTTTCGTAAGATTTGTTATGCATGAACAATCCTCCGCACACAGAAACAAACCCCAAGTGCACACTAAATTAATTAATATTGTAAACTGTAGCTATGATATTTCATATATACGCACGATTACAATAAATAAAAATACGATTGCCGCATTTGTGCACTTATTTAAAATTTATTTCACATACGATTTCTTTTATTAGAATATTTTCACCATCATTAGATTTAATTTTTTTAGAACCTAAATTCATTCTTGTTGGTTGCTATTTTTTCTACTACATACTTCAATACACACTCACAATTTCACGACCAGGTCTTTCAAAAGTCTTCACTAAACTGAACAATTTCAAAACAAGTTGTTCCGCCTGAGAGCACATAAAAACATACCACTTGTGTTGCCACACACACCACCACCAACAATAACAGCAGCAACAAGATCCATACTCGTGTATTGTTATATTGAGCAAGTGCTTTATGAATTAAAATGTTGAGTAAAAATTTAAAAGATTTTGCATACATAGTAAATAAAAAGAGAGCATTTCTGTATACAGAAATTATGGGATATGCGAGAGTAACTACTCTTCCAGAACTACTTCAAGAAGCACCGCTATCTTCAAAGATATTTTACTAATTTTCTTGTGCTGGTTATCTTACTCTATGCTATTCCTTTCTCTTGGAATCCCAAATCAGCAGTCACAACTTTTACATTCAAAAGATAAATTTGTATGGATTGGGCATGGAAAATTAGGCTAGTCTTCATTTCGTAGTTTTTACTTTCTGATCTGATAGTTGGAACCTATAAAAATGGCACGCCTAGCTCTCTAGCTGCGATATATCCTTCGATTCGGACAGTATCCATTCCAATGAAAATTCTTTAGAGTTTTGATATAGCAGATTTCGTGCTATTTTCACCATTTAAGAGTTCTCTCTTTTTTTCTTTTATTGGACAACAGCCCATAGAGGGTGGAGGCCGAGCTTCTCGGATCCACTCATGTTTTGCGAGTTATATTTGTACATGAATGGAAGGGACCTGCAGTTTTCGCCAAATGGGAACGGAGAATTTGAAAAGCCTTTCTTAGGCAATTTTTGCTCTTGTAGGTTTCCCAATACGTGTCAAGATGCCGTGTAGAAAAATTGTTTATTAATTTTTTTTTTTTTCATTTTGCCTGTGCCGAGCTTTGAACTCCGGTATCTCTGCGTAGCAGGTCAGCGCACCACCAGCTACATAGCGACCACCCATTTATCCGTTAACTTTGTTAACTTTGAGGCCTGTAGTTTAAACGATTTATGTATCGCCTTTTTACTTTGCTTTTGATCCTTACCTAAACTTCTTTAAAATTTAATACCGAGGGAAATGGGATTGCATTTACAATTTTTTACGCACATAACTGGAGAAAACGAAAAAATCTAGAAAAGGAAAGGGGAAAAATTAAATATCTACAGCAAGCAGTAGGTAGACTTAGGTAAAATGGGAAAGGGAAGAATACCAAATAAATGTGCCGGCTAATTAGCTACTTGTAGAAATCGTACATTTATGTGTGAAAGTGTATGAAGACTATTTTTCTCAGTGTCTATTAAATTACCGTTTTGTTACAAATTGCATTGTGTATACTTTATGTATGCTTTACAACAACAACAAACAAGCGAGGTTAAGAACTGATACTACTAATTTGGAAATGATAAATTTTCGTATGCCAGATTATTAAGAGAAATAAATCAAGAAGACCTTATGTACATATAACTAACTATGTATAACTACATATTTTAAGATGATACAAACCAAAACGTAGAAATCGTAAGAATCAAGTAAATGTACTCCTACTTCCAAATCTGTAGTAACAGTTACGAATTCTTTTAAAATACTTACCTCTGATTGACACATCTTTGACTATCTCCAGCATCACGTAAGGTTAAAGCTACCAGATTTGTCATGATGCGATGCATAATACTTTCAAATAAAGGCCCAACTTAGGCCCAATTTTAAAGTGGGTAGTCAAGGTATAAAAATAATTGCGATGTATCGGCATAACAGCGAATCGATGTAGAGACACTATCAACTAAGCAGTCTGACATTAGCCTCAGAGCGCCGACTCATTTTGACAAGAGTCCACTCTCATGTTCGCAGTAAAATATTACCTGCAGGAGAAAACTACGCAAAGAGTGAAAATTAAGAAGTTCCAATAACTAATTTTTACAGTTTCGTTTATTTATTTTATCATTCTTAACAAAATGTACAGTTAAATTATTTTTTTGCAGCTTATTAAAATGACCTTTCAAATGTCAAAATGGGTCGAGAAATTTATAATAAAATAAAAAATCACAAACACACGTAATTTTTCCTCTCTCCACTTCCTCATTTGCCGGTAGACGTCAAAATGAATCTGTGCTCTGAGGCTAATGTGAATATGGTCATAAGGAATAGGGCGGAGTTGCATCACCAGCGGTTATACGCTCGACGTATTTACGTTGAATTAAAACCTTTTATATTTCATACACTGTTACAATTGCAATTGGTTGCAATTGTGTTTATACATTTAGCTCTAGGAAATACTTAACTGCAAATTTTCAATTTCATAGTTCATAGTTAATCGCACAATATTGTTTTCTAAATTACGAATATTGTCAAAACAATAAAAATTATTTACATAATGAAAATGTGTGTTACTTTTGCTTTTGCTTAAATGGATTGGCTGGAATTGAAGGATCTCAGCTTTGCAGAGTATCAGAACATGTGTGAACCAATTGTTACTTAAAATTGAGGGCGACAAGGAGTGGAAGCCTGTGGATAGCGGAAGTGCTCTAGAATACTGTGCAAAACGCATTCTCTTTAAGTTTTTCCCATATCTATGCATGTTGCTCTAATAAAACAAAGAATAACTTTGTAATTTTTCGACCTAGAATGTCTATGTGTTCAACACCTCAACCCTGGATGTTCGGTAGAAATTTTTTTTTTTAATATTTAATCCCATTTTTTTTCTTTTGCCTTTTACCCCATTACGACGGTATACAGACGCATAATATGTTCTAGTTAACTGTTGCACATAAATATAAGTTTAGTCTTGGGTACTTAATATCAGAAACGTGTAAACTGAGTTTTACAATTGCCACGAATTACAAAAAAACAACTGAACGCTCCACAAAATCTTCGTTGAAGTCTTTTGGAATAAATATGCCTCGTTCGCTCGATGTATGATGATCTAGCATTAGAGATTAAATTTTTGTCGAAACTATGTAATGGTTTTCCTATGTCTGATAGCGTCTAAAATATTCCAATTAAAATAAAGAAAACTTATGTGCGCGGCTACAACAGTTGTGTTTTGCAATAATAATATTGGTTAACTAATCTAATTGCTGTTCAGGATGGTGTGAAACAATAAGTTGTTTTTTATTTCTAAATGTAGGTCACAAGCAACTGTTTTATTTTTAAAAGTCAGATTCATTTAATGATATGCAGTTTTCAGGCTCACTTAATAAGGATAAAAGAAAATTTTAGTGTAGCGCAAAGCCTAATAATAGGATTACTAATTTGGATGAGCAAAACTGGTCTGGCTTTAGTTCAAGTAAAAAAGTTCCAAGTTTCTTATGGTGTAAGAGGAATGCAATTTTTTTTAAATGTAAATCTTATGACTTAACTACCATGACTGCTTTGAAAATACGTGGTCAGTTGAAATTTGGTATTTGGTTACACTTGGAATCACGTGAAGCTAAATGAGATTTGAAGTTATTTGAATGTCTTCAATTTGAAGACATTCTGGCGTTTGATTTCCGACATCTTCCTTTTAAAATCAACTCAATGCTTTGCATTTAAAGAACTGTCCGGTGTGTGCAGTCAAATAAAAAATTCTGACTTTTCACCACTTCATTAGCCACGTTAAGCACAACCTAACCACTCACGGTGTGTGCCCTAGAAAGTAGGTACCTACTTTTATTTTTGATAGACCTGTTTTTATTTTGTTGGAAATCTTGCTTAGATACCGCAGAACTCCAGTTCCACAGTTATGTCGGATTCCTATCTGCCACTCAGTAAATGAGAGCATAACATTAAAAATATATTTTTAGAGAGCATTGGTTTATAAAAAGTTCTAGGACCTGAAAAACACTCTCTCTCTCTCTCACACACAATGAGGTACCTACTTCATGCTAGTGGATTTCGCGCAACGTTGAATCAACAAAACAAAAAAAGTTACACATATTTCTAGTAGTTTCGTTTTTTGTTTTTACAGGAGCTAAGAAACAATTTATTTCAATAAAACAGAATACATGTTTAATTGAATAATATTCATTATATTTATTCTTATGTACATAAAATTTATTAATAAAATTTAAATTAAATAATCAAGTATAGTATTACGAAATTAATCATCAATTTAAAATGTCACAAATAGGAAATAATAATAATAATAATTAATAATAATATTATTTAAAAAAAATGGTCAAGAACAATAATTATAAGCTTTAATCACTTAAAATTTAAGCAGCAAAATTGATTTACATAGTAGATATCCTAAGATGAATATGACCTTCTAATAAAAAAATAAAATAAACATCGCAGATGCGGATACGGATGCGTACATGGATGCATTTGTTTAAATTCTTGTGCCAACTGGGAAGTTATTTAGTATAGAGTGCGATGCGGTTTAATTTGACAGTATTGAGAACTACTACACGTCACACCACACACATCCTTCTCCTTTCACAATTACTTATTTCTTGTAAATCTCTCCATACTCAAAAAAAACGTAAAATCGTTTAACTAAATATCGTACAAATTTATTTCGAACGAACAACTGCACTTTATGCGCACGCGCAGCATCTAAGTATGTTTGTATTGTTTTTTGTTTAGTACAAACTTTTACATTTGCATTAGAAGATTTATAGAATGGTATTATTATTATTTATTTATATATTTATAAGTATATATGAAATTTTATATCCGATCTGCATATGTATATATAGTCGCGTTATTTAAATTAATTTATATATATATATATTTTTCCTTTTTCTCTTGTTTGTTTCATTCTGTTAACAATAATAACATTCTTGTTTTTTTGTTGTTGGATGTTTTTTTTAACTTAAATATAATAATATGCTACATAGAAGAGAGTGACTATAGTAAAAACACAAATTATTAATTCGTAATTTGATTTCATATCTCTTGTTTTCCTTTTTTTGCCTTCCTTGTTTATTTTTGTCTTCTAATTCACCGATACGAGTGACTACTGTGATTGCATCTCTCATGACGATGATAATGACCAATCCATGGCACAATGGCTCATTTTTTATTTGTGTGTGAGTACGAAACGGGATGCAAGAGGAATGAACGCGCGCGTCGTCCTCTCTTCAATATTTATGGGTATGTGTATGTGAGTGCGTACGCGTTTTCTGTGGGCATATGTATGAGTGTGTGTGTGTGTGTGTGTGTGAGGGTAGAGGTGGTGTATGTATGCGGGGCTTTGTGTATATTACATTTAGAAATTACTACATTGAATTGCAAACAGTACTCCTTTCTCGGCTAATTAATTAATATTATTAATTAATCAATTAAGTCTTTAACATTGAAATACGATTTTATCCTGGTTATTAAAAAGAGTTGTTAATTTTAATTCTTAAATTCTAAGGAAAGCGTGAAATTTGATTTCCGCCCAATCATCATTCATAATAGTATAAATCTCCAGATCCTCACCGCTAACGCTAAAGACAACAACGACGACGACATGCACAATAGAAAACCAACGTGAATTTGCGCACTTACTCTCTGCCAGCACACGCTCCTTCCCCTCCTTCTGCTTATTTTCCCACTGAACCACATTCGGATAAACTTTACCTAGGGTTTACCCCCTTTTGCTTTCACTTGGTATTCAATGCGCCCGCCGATACTGTCGGCGTCAGCGTTGATGCTGCTGTCGATGTTAATGACGTCGAAGTGGCCACTCCCGCACTACTTTCCATGTGTTGTTTTTGATGTTGATGATGGTGATGATGATGATGCGATGTATCGGTGAGGCCACTGTTTAACCCACTACCACCCACAACATTCGAACCGGTGCTAGCAGTCGGTGAGGCATTGGATGAGGCTGAAACTGAATAGTCCAACTTATATATGGCGCTGCGGGTAACATCGTCCATAGATGCCTCTTGGCAATCCTGTCCACTGTGCGTTTGAGAGCCACAATTATAGCAGGAAACTGGCTTACTGACACCCACAGTTAGCGTGCTGTACGGCGATGCCGCCAATAGCGCGGTATTCGGCACTGCCGCTTGCGTCGATTGTAGTGACTGTTGTGGCTGTGTTTGCTGCGGTAAACCGCCACCCGTTACAGCATTACTGCTAACCGAGGCGGAGTTAGTGGAACGCAAAGTTACGGGCGGCGCTCCCGACAGCTGCGGTGCGCCCGATAGAAAAGTAATGCCGGCGTGATATTGCGGGTATATAAGTTCGCCGTTGGGTGGCAGCTGAAAGCCAGGCAATCGGAACGTGCCAGGCGGTGGTGGCGCCATGCCCGGATTATGGGACATTAGTGGTGGCCTCGACGATGAGGCAAGATGTGGTGCAGCGACAGCATGATACGGATACGACGTGTTGTATTGCTGTTGATGTGGCTGCAGTATGACCGAATTGGATGTGATGACATTGCCGATAAGGCCGCCGGTCACCGCGGACGGCGAACTTATGAGCACTGTATTCGTGGCCATATTATTGTTACTTGATACAGTGTTGGCGCTTGTGGCAATGCTATTCACCGTGCCGCCACTATTGTTATTATTCGGCATCGACGTTTGCATCATATTGGCTGAGCCAGCATTGCCACCTGGTGCCAATATAACTTCGTTGCCGAATAGCTGTTGCGATTGCTGCTGTGATAGAGATTGGTGGGTGTTTGCGAGCGTTGATGCCGCCGCAAATATGAGTGTCGATCCGGCGCTCACTGGATTATTGCTAACACCACCCGCACTATTTGCAAGCAACTGTTTTTCCGATCGTCCGCCATTCAGTCGCGCGAGTCCCATTTGTTTGTTATAACTCATCTGTTGTTGCTGCTGCTGCTGCTGTTGCTGATGATGTTTCTGATGTTGCTGTTGCAACTGATCACTGTTCATTTGAAGATTACCTCCAGAATTATTGGGAAGTAATGTAGGCGTTTCAGGTGGCGATGTTTCACCCGATGAACCAGCCGAGCTTCCCGAATCACTGCCAGCGCTTTTATTCGAATTCATGCCACAATCCATGATGTGTGCATTACCGCCAACGCCTCCTCCATCAGTCATGGTCATATTTTGCATTGAGTATGTTAAGCCTGGAAAATTCGCTTGGTAATGTTGATTTACAGGTGATTGCTGCTGTTGCTGCTGTTGATGTTGAGGGATATAGTTGCTTGTCTTAATTCTAGTATTTCTAGGAAATCCATTTAATCGAATCAAAGTTTGCAACTGAGATCCTGATCCATCGTTGTTCATAAGCGGCTGAAAGTAAAAACACTTGTATTTTAAATGTAAGTATTACATAAATTTATTTTAAATAAGAAAATTCTAAAAATTTAAAATTTTGGGTCAGAAACCTTTATAAAAATTATTATATTCAATAACTTTTTTTACATTTTTACATTTTTTTATATCGTTTATATTTTGCCGCACTCTATTTATAGGCAACTGCTTATTTTCAGTAGACCGTTTTTTGACACTAGTTGCCAACTGTAAAACTATTAACTATTAAATCAGCTGACGGCGGACAATCGGAAAAACAGTTGCTTGCCGATGTCAATCAAACTGCGAGTAAAGTTGACAACGGGTAGAAGCCTTAATATTTTCAGTATTCCCAGATAAACAATCACGATAATCATAATATGATTTAAATAGATATGAGTTTACCATTTTATCATATAATATAAGCTATTGAAGTTCATTTAAAATCAAATATGATGTTTTGTAATCAAATCTATCTCACGTTGGTGTAATTGAAAAAGTTTTCGTATCTTTATTTATAATTTAACAAATACACATACAATTAAAGCGAAATTTTGTGGTATCATAAATTGCTCTGAATAAGATTTCAATTTGATTTCATTAAGCCGAAAATCATTTGGTAAGGAAAATGTGAACAGAACAATGTGAAATCATATTGAGACCATAAAATGAATAACTACTACTCAATAAGCCCTATTTTATCTAAAATGACTGGAGGATTAGGCTGAATAGGAAAAAATTGTGTCCATAGTTTTATTAGTATTTTTAATTTGCTCTATAAACTCCATTACAAGCTCGATTTATTCAGAACACTTTGGCGAATGTAATCGGGGCATATCGCAAATAAATTTTCAAGTGAGCTATTGCACCAAGAACAATAAAGAACTTTGTGATGTATGAATGAGTGATTTAGAAAACACAAATAACGCACATATGAGCCTTTATAAAAAAATATTTTCAGGATGTAGAAATTATTGAAATATCAAGATTCAAAAAGAAATCGATTAATGATATACAAATGGCTAGAATGTAAGGATAATCATTCAATCAATCGTCATGCTTTAATTTAAATGAGAGCATTGATAAATAACTGGAATGACTGGTTTTCCACAAACTTATGAGAAACGTATAAGGAGAAATAGCGTGAACTGAATTTACTTTAATTTAATCGATATTTGAAAAAATAATGGTAAGATTGAAATATGATCCCAATATGAGTAGTCAAAAGCAACACACCGTTGCGCCAAATGCGTGCGTTGTAATCTCATCATTTTGAGGCAAATATGATTCAAGCTTGTCTATCTACATTTTAATTTAAAATTAAAAAAAAAACATTAATATTAATTATCTATTTAATATGAACTAAAAAATTTAAAAAAAAAAGAAAAATTAGTATGTATGGCTTCAAAATTTTAATCAAAACCTAAATTTTTCTAAATTTTATGCACAATAAAACAACGATTTTTGTTAAATATTCCTATGTGTGCAGACATAAAATTGCATTTACGCAATTTAAAATTTTAAGGTTCACCTTACTAAAAGGACAGGTAAACAGACATGCTTTTTTTTGGCAAAGAGTTTTGAAAATCTACAAAAATCAATTTCATTATTTTGTATTAGAAATGGAAAATTCATTTAGGTAAAATAACAAAACATCATGTAGACATTATAATCACACAGCTCCCCATAAAATATTTTTGGGAGACTACAGCTGACCAAACTTTTTTAAAAAAGTTCCTTATTTCCATGATTTTAACTTATAATAATTTCTAAAATATTTGGGGTAATTACAAAGTATCGTAATTGTTGGAATGTCGTAAATTTCTGTATGAAAAGTTAGAGAATTTATGACGATTGAGAGGATAGGACACCTTGTAAATACACCAATTTTCTTAATATTCTTTGATTACTTATTGCCGCCTATGTTGCGTGTTTCGTTTTTGAATTGTGAAAATATGTATATGGAAATTCTATTTTACACATTTTCAAAATCGTATCTCAGCTTCTAATACCTGTTCAAAATAGGTCAACTTAGAAATATTAGGAGCTATAAAACCCAATTTTCTTTATGTTGACTCAAGTTTTTCGTATTAACAGACAGTTTATGGTAACAAACTATGCGTGCTCATTTTAAAGCTTATGACAAAAATAGTTTAAATGAATAAGATGCGGTGATAAAAGAAATAAATTTCAAAAGTAAATGATGCAATTTTTAATACGTAATGTATGCCTACACCATTAAATGTATGTTAATTTCATCTGGTTGTAGGATTACAATTTCGGATTAGCTTTTTCGGCAAACCACAACTCTTTGACAAAAATATAGTAATAATAAATGTACACCACATCAGGGAATGCAAACATTGCTTTATCCATACAATTAGGTAGCTAAAAAAGGCTCAGTACCTATTTGAATAAAGATTTTCTTTATTTCTACTTTTCCTTTCTTTTTCTTTTAACATTTTTCTGTTATCTGCATTCTACTTAATTCAACTGCAATTGAGCCAAAGGAAAATTGTGCAGTATTACGAGATTTTTCTCGTGTATCATTATAATTTGCATAAATTATTGTCATATCTATATCACAGTAAATATGGAAACGGTCCTCATAAATTTAAATTACACGGTTTTCCGTGAAGTATTTATATAGTCTATGGCATAGTTTTAATGTTAATGCTCTGTTTCAGTTATGTATTTCAGTATTAGGGTTTATGTAGATTTAAACTTACATCATCCAAATGTTTTATATTTTGCGGCAAGATCATTTCATTTGACATCATTTGCTGATGTGACTGCTGCTGCTGTTGTTGACCCATGGGAGGCGGTGTGGTTTCAGCTGATGGGCGCCGGACGTTTTTCAGTTGGGCAACACTGATTCTTTGCGACATATTTCTTACTTGTTGCTGTGATTGCTGTGTTTGCATGCCTTGTTGTTGTTGTTGCTGCATTATTTTACGGAGTGTGAGTGGACTACGATTTGGACTCGTAGCCCTACTGCTAGAGGGCGAAGACTGTTGGCTAAGCATAGGTGACGATGATTGCGGTGGATGCTAATATTTTAAATTGCATAATTAAGTAAAAAGTAATAATTTGTATAACTCATACATATATATACATAATACATTATTGGATATATGGAATATAGTTTATAAATATATTACCTCCATAGTTGGCCCAGGCTGCATGTATGGTCGCACTGTCCATGTTCCGCCTGGGTGTGTTAAAATCGCACTTGAATCCGCTGGAATGGTGATGTTTGATGAAATCATATGTGGTATACTATGATCGACTGGAATCTGGTTGGTCAATTGTTGCTGTGAAAAATTTATAGGTATAGAGCCTTGTGGGAGCATATGAATTGGAGCGGCTGCCAGCAGCTGGGGATGTTGCCCGGAAAGATGCATTGCATGCAAGGCATGATGCTGTTGCAATATTTCCTGATGGGACGGCGGTAGATGCTGACGTACATCTTGCTGATGCTGCTGCTGTTGTTGCTGCCCAGGAGCCATTGACTGCTCCATGTGCTGATGCTGCTGTTGGTGATGTAGCGGCGTTGGGTCGCTAACTACTTTGTTTTCCTTAATCTTCTCAAAAATTTCTGAGAATTTGAATTGCTGTTCAAAACAGAATACCGGATGATTGGCAGCCATTGTGTAAACGAGTAGTAGTTCTTGCAATGTATCAGAATCTGCCATACTTTTGAAATCACGGTCACCCCAGCCATCCAAAGTACGAAATATTTCGGTTACACAGGTTCGATTACAAGCACGTATCAATGCCAAGTACAACGCCATTTTGCGACGTATCTTTTTGTCCGTAGGTTCACCCTTTTGACAAGCGACCATATCTGTGGCCAAATCTTGTGGATTATTTGCTCGTAACTCCATGCCTCGCAACTCCTGCGAGTCACGACGCCCCAACTCCTCTAAACAAGTACCCAAAAATCGTAACTCAAACGGCAGGCACATGTTAAGCAGGGTACACATTGTGTCAATCCTCCTGTAGCTCTCGAGTTCCTTAAACCACTGTACAACGTCCTTTTTGCAAATCATTTCTGATAGTGCATCGACTTTGTTGTATGTTAATGAGAGGGAGGCGTCGCAGATGACGGACCGACGTCGACCTAGCAGTCCTATTTAGTTAAGCTTCTTACGGCGTTGCGTTTTATTGTTTTATTTTAGGATGCTCCCGTATTTTGATATTTTTTTTAGCTAATGAAAACGAAGAAGGTCGGTCGCAGCAGCACACATTGGCACTTACTTGCCTCGACAGTGACAACTCGTTGCTCGTTATTTACGGCGGTACTCGTTGCTATTCTCTCACACTCGTCTTCTTGCGCCTTTGACTTCGTCTTCGGTTCTTGATGGTTTGCTGCGCTGCTTTTTGTTTTACCTTTTTCGCTATTCGTTTATACTTTTTTTCTTGCAATTTTTCTTCTCGCTGATTTTTTTCCTGCACGTTAATGCGTTCACTTTTAAACACTTAATTCAGACGCTCAGCGACAACTCTACTAATTTCTTAAATATATTAATATCATTTCTTTTCCTTTTTTTACAATTGAGTACACTTTTCTTTATTAGATTAATCTGTGCTTCACGAATCGTAAAGAAGTAAAAAGCACTAACCAACTATGAGTTAGAGCTCGAAGTCAATTCGGTTAAGCAACGGCGGCAAAGCTACACAACATATTTTTGACGGTTACGTTATTAGTAAATGATTGGCCTAGGAGTATCAATGGCCGTATAGTGAAATATTTACAAAAATATATAACGGGTGTTTTTTTAGAAGTGTGGTTTTCAATTTGACAATACTTTTTTCGGAGGTGGTCTTTTTGACAGCTGTCACTTGATTTATGCTCAGTTTGGTTTGCCATTTCATAATGAATTGACTTACTTCTGAACAACGTTTGCAAATCGTGCAAATTTATTACCAAAATAATTGTTCGGTTCGCGACGCATTTTGTTCAGCAATGAAGCTCTCTTTTGGTTGAATGGGTACGTTAATAAACAAAATTGTCGCAGTTGGAGTGATCATAATCCACAAGCCATTGTTGAGACGCCGTTACATCCTCAAAAATACACTGTTTGGTGTGCTCTATGGGCAGAGGGAATCATTGGTCTATATTTCTTCAAAGATGAAGCCGGTCATAATGTTACAGTCAATAGGGAACGCAATGGAGCCATGATTAGTGACTTTTTCGTGCCTGAATTGGAGGATGTTAATGTGGACGACCTTTGGTTCCAACAATACGGCGCTACATGCCATACAACCAACGAATCAATCAATTTATTGAAGGGAACTTTTGGTGAACGCATTATCTCGCGTCGTGGGCCTGTGGCGTGACCTCAAAGATCGTGCGATTTAACACCGCTGGACTATTTTTTGTGGGGTTATGTGAAGTCGCTTGTCTACGCAGATAAGCTCGAGACGATTGACGCCTTGGAAGAGAATATTCGGCGCGTTATTACTGACATACGACCCCAATTGCTTCAAAAAGTAGTCGAAAATTGGGCCTCTCGGCTGAAATTTATTCGAACCAGCCGCGGCGGTCACTTGCCCGAAATCGTTTTTAAAATATAATGGCAAATCCTTATCCTTATAATAAAGCTAAATTCTTGGTCATAACATTAAATTATTTGCGATTTATTTCTTCTTGAAATCTAACAAAAAAACACCCTGTATAACTTCTTCATGATTTCTTTGAAAAGTTGTTTCTCGATAGAAATAATTTAAATTGGTCAGAGACGATCTGTTTAAATATTGCATATGATCTTTTGACCTATGATTATACATTAAGACTATATTTTGGTTTAAAACTCTGTTTCTAAACTGTTTCTGTGATTTTCGATTTTCAACCGATAACACTTGATACAAAAATAGGACTTCGGCTTCATACAACGTTGCCACATCGCCGACTGAAGTTATTTTACATCAGCTTGTAACTCTGCTTTATTTTACTGCCAGACTTAAAAAAAATATATTGGAATTTTTTCAATTATATGAACGTAGTAGCTCGGATGAAATTTATTATAAAAATATAATTTTAAAGTTAGGAGAAGTAATTTATGATCCTATTTTGATTTTATGAAATTTGTTACTATTCTACAACATCTAAAGCAATTAAGACAAAATCCATTTTTTAAATTTGTTTACACAAGAAATGCTTCGGATTTCAACTCATCAGTCTACATTAAGTAACAACGGACGCGACAACGACATTGCGCGACATAGCCATGCGTTCTTATGAAGACGAACATTATGGCTGCGACATCGCATAATTGCACCAAGTGCAAATTGCCGCTGTCGCCAACTTCAGTCTAATTATATGTATTTCTACATGCAACAGAATGAAGAAAAAAACCAATAAACGTTGAAAATATACAATTTGCTTATTCAAGATATTTATTTTGAAAATAAATATTATATATTAATAAAGTATTCTATTACATATTATTGTTTTTTTATCGGTAATATATGAATAAAATTGATTTTGTCGTTGTCGAATTCATTGTGTTCCAGTCGCAGACAACATGACGAAATTTGCTACGGATGCCTTTAAAGTTCCAAATTATACCGGATTGAGCGGCATGTCCTAGAATTCGGGTAATTTTTGCAAGTCCCGCAGAAAGCATTTACAGGATTTTAGACTTTAGATTTTAACTCAACATTTTTTTACATTACATTTTCCTCGACGATTAATGGCTGATTTTTGGAAGAGTACAAATTTTGACTAATTACCTGACCAATACACACATACTATTGAGATTGTGATTTTCGATAGGTAAGTCAGGTTGTAATTTTTTTGCGCCTCCTTTGTGTTATCATGAGGGACATTGTTTCAAAGAAAGTATGTCATTATTTGAATTAAACATTTTAACCTTTATAACAATTTTTAAAGGAATTTGTGGATACCAAATACTTTTGAAAATTGAAGGAAGCAGAAGTAAAAAATGGTTTCCTTCTAAAATCCTTTAAGCATGAAAAATCTTTTGTATGAGTTTCACAAAAAAATACCAGAAAATGTATGCTATATTCTTCTTCTTATTCGTACTTTCAATGGTACAACAGCCCATAGGAGGGTCTAAACCGAATAATGAATGAAACCGAATTTGAATAATGGCGCAACAGCACATGGAGAGCCTAGGCCGAGCTTTTCGCATCCACCCATGTTTTGCGTGTTATATTTGTACATGAATGGAAGGTACATACAGTTTTATGCCTCCGAATTCGAATGGCGAAGTGAAAAGCTTTTCATAGGCTTGACATTGCCTGCCAAGAGAGAAAAGTTGTTTTTACTACTTTTCGATTTTGCCTGTGCCGAGATTCGAACCCCGGACACTCTGCGTACCCGGCCAACGCATTACCACTACGCCACAGCGACCATGTCGTCTGTTACATGATTGAAAAGAACCTACAGTTTCATGCCGAATGCAAACGGCGAAATGAAAAGCTGTGCTTTTAGAAGTTTCTACGCTTCGACGTTTGCCAATGACTAGGAAAATTTTTTTTAAAGAAATTTACGAATTTCAAAAAATGTTTTCCAAAATAATAATTTCTACTAAAAGCCATTTTCAAACAATTGGCAATAAACGATGTGTTCAAGTGCAAAAAGTATGTACACATACAGGGTGACAGTTAATAAGTGATTGGGACATAAAAACATTAATGTAATTAGAAACGAAAAACAGACCGAAGAAAAAGATAACATTATGCATGAGTAAGTGGCCACCATTGGCACGAATACACAGCTTCAAACACTTAGAAAGATATTTCGCTACGGGCCGCAGTTCCACCACCTTTATTTGTTCCCATTTCGATGTAACGACTGTTTCAGGATCTGCAAATTGTTATGACGTTTAGCTTTCATTCACAATGATCCAATTTGTCGTCAAACAACAACAGGTTTTTCTTCGTAATTAAAAAATATGGAAACCTATTGCAAATTTCATAATTATTTAAAAAGGGTAGTTAAAAATTGCTAGATTTAAATTGAAAGTGAGTAACATATAGTAAATTAATATTTATAGCTAAATATTTCGAAAAGACGAGCATACATATATATTATATACTTATACTTATCTCTTAAGACTTTTGATCAGAAATCGCTTTACGACGCAAATTAGACACGTTTTAGCTAATTATTTAAAATTTTATAAGTTTTTTAATCGGCTTATAATGCATATGGTCAAATAATAAAATATGATGAATAAAATGTTCAGATTAAATAGTATTAAGCGCGCAATCATCAGTTGTCGCCTATCTAGAATTACACATCACATCTAAAAGCCATCTTCATCGTCTTCAGCCATCTCCTTAGCCAACTCTAGATCCTGTTGTTCACGTTCACGGCGCTCTTCAGCACTCTCTAAATCTTTACCATATGATTTCGGGGGATAACGCATTGCCTTGACACTTTGGTTGTGCAAATCCAAGCAAAAGGAAATACGCTCATGGAAAGCCAACTGTGGCTCACGAGTGCTATAAATGTCTGTGCTCTCCTTGCTGCGCATATAATTCTGTTCAGGATCTAAAGTTGCCTCTATAACACCATCGCGAATCGCCTTTGAAACAATGAATTCAGCATCCTCGGCTGAGTCCAACATGAGGCGCTTCGCAATATCATTAGGTGAAATGCGAGAATACGAGAGACCAATCGAACGAATGGCTGTCTTAATAACATTGTGTCTTAAACGTATAATCAGAGTGTATGTATGATCCTGCTGAAATTTGGGACCATAATTCTGCACTACCTCTCCAAATCTCTTCAAGTTACCAAGTCGCACTGCCTGAGTTAATTGGAAGTAAGGAGCTAGTGACTTACGCAAAGCAGCTTGCCGGAAGATTTGTCGTTCAGGAATGTTACCCAGCAACAACTCTACAACAATGATAAGTTTCTGCACCGTCTGGCGGAAGCCGACAGCAGCATTTTGTGGCGCCTTACGCAATGCCTGCACTAAATGTTTGTGCGCATCACTGTATTCCAGCTTTGCAGCCTTTATGCGTCCCAAATAGTACAGGAAACGAGCCCATTCATTGTTACTGGCCGATTCGGGATAAACAGACTTCTTGACCAGCTTGTCTGCTTGATCATACAGAGAATAGTGTAGATAATTGCGCAACAAGCAATTAATTAGCACCGCTTGTCCCTCGTAATCGTTGCGTAGCGTAGCTGTACGCAGACGGGCATGCAAGAAGGAACGTATGCCTACAAGGCTATTGTTTAACTCGGCAACACGTGAATAATAAAAGTATGACTTAGCACCAATCAAATCCAATGTACGACGATTTTGCCCACTCACTTTAGTCATAAGTGACTCCGAGCAAGATGAAGCCCGTTTGAGGTCATTCTCATCGATCAGCTTGACAAGCAATAGCAAGCTGAAATATGCATCAACTTCAGTGATTGGTGCTTTTGTTGCAGGTCGATTTTTGGGAATCTCTATTTCCGCAGTACCGGCTGGTATAGCAGGTATAAGTGCGAGCACAGATTCACGTTCAGCACCTGCTGGGTAAATATTTTGAGCAATATTACGCAAAACAACAGGGCTCAACTTCCGACGAGTATTGGGCAATGAACGCAACACTCTCAATATAAATCTGTGGATAAGATGTGGATCGATTAGTAAAATATTAAGGGCATCTTTTTACTATACTTAATACTCACCGCGATTCTTTTGACGCTACCGCTTTTTCAATCTGACGAACTTGTTCCCGTATCTCTTGGATAGCCAAAATATCTTGGTTCTTCTTTTCATCAGCGGCACTCTCTGCGGAGGGTTCCACCTCCATTTCTACGTCTTGCACAGCATCCGTTGTATTGGGCATGATGATTTGATATTTTCTTGTATTATTACTTTTTTATGTGATTTATTGTATTATTACTTTGTTTTGGAAGAAATAATATGAATAGTAAAATTCTTCACTGCACACAAATTTCTGTTATAAAAATGTCGAGTAATGCCATAAGCGAAACGACTTGGCAATGAAACAATATTGAGCATGGTTGCATAAATACGTACTATTGTCAAAAAGGAGATTTTAGAAGCGGTTAAAGGGGACCACTACTTAGTAGTATTAATTATTTTTTTAAACACACATATTTCGATTCCTGGGGCTAGATTCCGCAACTGTGAGTTTCTAATTGTACTCTGAAAATTATGTAAAATCATATTTGTGTTTGCCTAACTAAGAAAATCAGTTTTACTTGTCAAAAATGTGTACAATGGTTGTGAAATAAACTCACTGGAATTTGTACAGCGAGTTTTCTAATTGAAATTTACAAGTAAAAAAAATAGTTATGAAGCTCAAAATAAGTAGCATTGAACAAAAAAATTTTTTCATAAAATAATTTGATAATGCCCTAACTAACATCAAATTTTTCACAATCGGCTTTTATAATTATGATAAAAATTTTGAATCTTTCGGATTGTATGGGAGCTACCACGTCCACTTCTCCAAACCACTTCTCATATAAGCATAACAGAGGTACTGGTTATTTTGAGTGTGGCAACTCTCTTTTCATTCGTGTTATGACGGAAAATTAGTTTTATATTTGGCTAACGAAATGGGTGAATATACGACTCTGAATTCATGGAAATATGTATGTTCATGTCACGATGTGTATACACATAATTTTTCCACATGCTAATTTTGGTAGATGGCGCTGCCCATCAGTTTCTCCTCAAATTTGAAATAAATATTTGGCATTTCAAACAAAAACATTTAGAGGTGAAAGAATGTGCGTGTATAGACTAAAAAAATACGCGACACACAAACTAATGGCGATTGTGTTACGATACCACACACTCATTGTAACACTACTTGATAACAATGTTGTTATTCAAGAAACTATTAATGGAAACGGTTCTTTGATAAGCGAATGAAAATAATTTTTCTTCGATGAAATTATGTTTTTGTGTAACCTGAAAACCCAAAACGCAAACGTTCTGAAGACATAGTAAATACTTCTACGCGCACATATTTTTACCAGTTATCAGCTATTGACTAAATTTTTTTGTCCAATTTTCTATTATATACATTTAAACTTTTAAAATAATTGTCTCTTAACCGAGTACAGAAAGGGAGTAATTTTAGTCACTGGCAGCATATTTTCACCCCCGCTGCAACTGTTGTGAGTGTGCTACCGACGATACAAATAATGGCTAAAAGTATTGATACTAAGTGAGTATCGAATCAACACAATCTGAGCTTAAATACCTAATAAAGTACTTTATCGAGTTAAATTGTAACAACTACAAGAACCTACATGTTTCCAATATTAACTACGTTGAAAGCAAATGTAATTGGATCATAAAAATATATGTTTCAAAGTATATGTTTAATAGAAACATTTGAAAAATCTGTTTTCAGATCCTTCAAAACTGTACTCAATGAGCTGTGACGTAGTTGGTAGTGCGTTGGCCTGCTGCAGAGAGAGCCTGCTATTCAAATGTCGGGGCACAGGCACAGGCACGCTTCCAATGTACTAGACGTACGCACAATACGTGGTGCAAACATAGACTCAGACCACTACTTGGTTGCAGCCAAGGTCTGCACACGTATATGTGTAGCAAATCGCGTACGGTTAGGTACAAAGAGAAAGCTGGATGTCGAAAAACTTGCACTTCTTCTTTCGCAAAACACCCCTCAACTTGATGATATATGCGCGAAGTGGACGCACATTTCCCGCTCTATGCGTACGGCTGCCGAAGAGGTGCTAGGCAGGCTACCACCGTCGACGTAGAAATATGTGGTACGACCTAGAGTGTCGCGATGCTACTGAAGCAAAAAACGCTGTTTACAGAGCTACCCTGCAGTCAGTTGCTAAGGAGCGATACAGAGAGTTGAGGAGGGAGGAGAAACCTCTTTTCAGGCACAAGAAAAGAGATGAAGAAAGACGCGAGTTCAATGATATCGAAATGTTGCTGGACAGGAACGAGGTCGGAAAATTCTTTGAAAGAATAAGACGCCTGAGTGATGGTTTGAAGACCGGGGCCTCTTCCTGCAAGGATGAAAACGGAAATCTGGTGACAGATGTCCAGGGCATAATGAGATTATGGAGGGAGCACTTTTCGCAGCTGCTTAATGGCGATGACGGCAATAATCCCGCCACTGCGGAATCTACTCCGGAAACCCCAATCACTGACGGCGTTGCAGTACCGCCGCCTGACTATGAGGAGGTCTTAACAGCCATTGCACGGCTGAAAAACAATAAGGCTGCAGGTGCACATGGCCTGTCTGCTGAGTTGTTTAAGACCGGAGGCGAAGAGCTCAGAAAACGCATTCATGAGCTCCTATCCAGAGTACTTATGGTCGGATGAAAGCATGCCAAGTGATTGGAACCTCAGCGTACTCTGCCCAATCCTTAAGAAAGAAGATTCCACGATCTGCTCCAACTACCGTGGGATAAGCCTTTTTAATATTGCATATAAACATCTATCGAGCGTACTGTGCGAAAGACTGAAGCCCATCGTCAACAAACTGATTGGACCTTAACAGTGTGGCTTCAGGCCTGGTAAATCCACCATCGACCAGATATTCACAATACGCCAAATCCTGGAAAAGACCCGAGAAAAACAGATCGACACCCATCATCTATTTGTCGATTATAAAGCCGCTTTCGACAGAACGATTAGGGATCACTTGTACGCCGCAATGTCTGATTTTAGTATCTCTGCAAAGCTCATTTCTCTTTGCAAAATGACACTGCCCGACACAACCAGCGCAGTGAAAATTAGGGCAGACCTCTCCGCACCATTTGATACCAAAAGAGGTTTCAGACAAGGTGACTCCCTATCGTCCGACTTCTTTAACCTTATGCTGGAGAAAACAATTCGAGCTGCGAACATCGACATCTCTGGCACTATCTTCTACAAGAGTGTCATGCTGCTAGCATACGCTGATGATATTGACATCATTGGCAAAAAAACTCGAGCAGTTAGTGCAGCATTCTCCAACCTGGAAAGGGAGTCTCGTCGAATGTGTCTAGTGGTGAACGAGGACAAAACGCAATACCTTGTGTGAACAAACAAAGAGTCACGGCGTCTTGGACAAAATGTCACTGTTGACAACTATACTTTTGGAATCGTCAAGGATTTCGTGTATCCTTTCTCATAAGCTTTGTCGAGGAGCTCGTAGAAGTCATCTTTGGTCGTTTCATCCTTCTCATCCGTCGGAGCATGGACACAAATTAGGCTGATGTTGAAGAATTTTGCCTTGATGCGGATAGTGGCTAGGCGCTCGTTCACCGCCGTGAACCTCGAGACTAGATGACGCAGTCTCTTCCCAACCACAAATCCAACACCAAATTCGTGTCTCGACGCATGACAGCTGCAGTAGATATCACAGGATGCTCTTTTGGAGCAACCCTGTCCCGTCCATCGCATTTCCTGTACAGCGGTGATGTCAGCTCTATATTTTTGGAGGACATCCACCAGCTGGATAGAGGCACCTTCCCTGTAGAGGGTTCGGACATTCCAGGTGCATATCAGTAAATCGTTGTCCTTTGGGTGTTTGCGGGAGTCGTCAACATTAGAGGGGTTCATTATCCGAGGCTTATTTGGAGGTTTCATTGGAGGGTATTTTAACGTGGTGGGTTCCAAGCCCGACGCACAACCATTCATTCAAGGCCATGGAGAAGCCCGCCGCACACATTAGTTAACTCACTGACGGTTGTCAGATCGCTATCCAGGGGACGCCACGAGGAGGCTGTGTGTCGACTTGAAACGTAGAAGCGCAAGGATCGACCATGGACGCACCTGCGACTGTCACGAACTTTACCTTGTGTCCTACGCCCCAGCCCCCCAGCATAAACACCAACAATAATGTCAGCCTTGAGATCAAGCGGAGACTAACTCTTGCCAACAGGTGTTACTACGGGCTCAGTAGGCAATTGAGAAGTAGAGCCCTCTCTCGACCGACGAAAATAACGCTCTATAAGTCCCTCATCCTTCCCGTCCTAATGTATGGCGCAGAGACGTGGACATTGACCATCAATGATGAGAGGCTGTTAGGAGCGTTCGAGAGGAAGATACTCCGTAAGATCTACGGTTTACGGTCCAGTATGCGTGGACGACGTGTATCGAATAAGATGGAACGATGAGCTGTACGCCGACACTAACACAGTCAAGCGTATAAAACTCCAGCGGCTTCGCTGGCTGGGTCATGTTGAGCGAATGGAAGAAAGCGCTCCGGCTAGAAGGGTGTTTTATTCGAACCACGGGGAGGAACACGCAGAAGGGGACGTCCTAATCTCCGTTGGAAAGACCAGGTTCATGGCAACCTGACTGCACTGGGCCATAACAACTGGCGCCAGCGCACGCATAGCAGAGGCGACTGGCGAAGCTCTGTAGAGGCGGCCAAGACTGATCATCGGTTGTAGTGCCAGTTAAGTAAGTAAGGTCGCTGTGGCGTAGTGGTAGTGCGTTGGACTGTCACCTATTGGCAGGCAATGACAAACCTACAAGAGTAAAAATTGCTATGAAAAGCTTTTCACTTCGCCGTTCAGATTAGGCATTAAACTGTATGTCACTTCCATTCATGTACAAATATAACACGCACAACATGAGTGGATGCGAGAAGCTCGGCCTAGGCCCTCCATGGGCTGTTGTGCCATTAAAAGTAAAGTGTAAAGTATTCACTCGTACGGGCGAAACGTTTAAACGTACGGACTTTTCGCCCGTATTTTATACAAATTTTTAGTATAAACAGAAAATTTGCGTGATTTTGGAAGAAATTTTTTTCAGAAAATGAGCCTTTTTTAAAACAGTCTGGTCACATTGCTCAACATATACACTTTTGCTTTGCATACACACATGTAAAGGGTGGTCCATCTAATATTTGGAACTTGAAGTACTGGTTAATTTGAGTGTGGCAACTCTATTTTCATTTGTGTTATGACGGAAAATTTGTTTTATATTTGGTTAACGAAATAAGAAATACTAAAAATGTACTTGTAAAATGGAGAATCTTCTACCGAAAGTATTAGAAAATTACTTTCAAAATTCGGTAGAAGAGTAGCTCCTTCAACGCTAATTGTGAAATGTGTGTGTGAAACTGGATCTTGATTGGATAAAACAACATGTTCTCGAACTTCTAAATTGCGTACAGTCGAATTTGCAGCTGTTGTTCAGAGGAAGGAAGAAGCGTTACAATGCATGGTGTTCCCTATCACACAATGATAACTGATTATTTGTGGCCTATTTTAAAAGATATGGACTTAGACTACATTTGGTTCTAACAGGCTAGCGCGCCATGTCACTCAAACCTCGCAACAATCGATTTTTTGCGAGGGAAGTTTGAAAATTGCGTTATTAGCCGTTTTGGTATTTGTGGGGAACCATTAAAGAAAAGTGTTACGCTAAGCATCCAGCAACAATTGAAGCTCTTTAGGACGAAATTGGCGCAGACATCGGTCATGTACAGCTGCATACAGTCGAAAATGTACTGAAAAATTGGTTAGATCGAATGTGCTACTGCAAGGCCAGCCGTGGAAGTCATTTGAATGAAATAGTATTAACAGGAAAGATTGTACTTTTGAATAATAAAAAAAAAAATTATTCGTTCCTTATTTACACCAACATCAAATTTCAAAATTATTAATGGTCCACTCTATAAATTTTTTTAATACTCTGCGATTTTTAATGTGTGTACACACAGCAATACTTACTAACTTCGCTAACTTTTATTGTGCACACCGCGACAATCGGGCACTAAGTTTAAATTTAAATTTTATGAAAAATAAATACAATTTGTCCCATAAAATAGGCCAAAATTCCAAAGGGAAAATTTTTTCTTTCTGAGTCATGTTTTTGTTGTTCTGTATTTAAAATAAAACTTTCCAAGTAAATATTTGCAGTTGCTGCTGAGGAGACAAAATTGTTGTTGTTTCCCATGCATGTGGCAAAAGAGATTGATGGAGATAGTAATTTTAGTCACTGGCAGCAGATTCGCCCACGTTCAAAAGTGCAGAATACATTTATTCAGGCTGCAACTGTTGCCAGTGTGATACCGACCAATGACTTAGCTGAAAAATGACGAAGCTGTCCAATGCCTAATTGCGTATTTTATCATTCTTCCGATAATAAATAAAATCAGTCAATACTACATGAAAGGGTCTATTTCAAAATTCTTAAGAAACGTACTCAAGTTTTGGCTTTTTATATTTCAAATAAAAATTGATACGTTCAATTTTGAAATTGTAGGGATAAATTATGATTTATAGGCCTTAAGTAAGGAATCAACACCGACTACTGGTGCTTTACAACTGTGAGCCTGACAATAGATATTTCATTGTCTAAATAATTGTAAATAGAAATGGCACTACCCAACGGACCAACATTTCGCTGCGATATCGAAAACGACAGTTATATTCGAGTACCGGACCAAAATTTCGTCACGATATCGAAATCGACAGTTATACTAGTTTTAGTTTCGAGAATTCACCACAAAAAAATTGTCGTTAAGGCTAAAGTTATTCTGGTGTTCGCTGTTCGGCGAACACAGCACATTTCTCTCTCGTGCTCGGTCTGGTGGTTACATTCAATGAGTTCATTACAGAGTTGCTTTTAGTCGAAATTCAGGTTTTTTTTATGCGCAACGGCAACACTAAAATGTTATATCAAAAAACTTTGAACGATTTTATCAACATGGAGATTGAAATTAATAAAATAATTGATAGTGCAATAAATTTCACAAATAATGTAATTTTTGAACCGACAGCCACCGGCTGGTGAAAAGCGATTGAGGTAGTGGAGAATATGTGGCAACTTCAAGGCAAGAGTCGTATCAACACCATTTGTATCACATCGTGAAAACATCTAATATGTTGTATAAATACTTTTCATACTTACTTCTTTAAAAGTTTTATAAATAATATATTTAATATTCACTTTTAAACTCTAAAAATATTCGCAACTTCGCTTTTCTGCAAATAAAAATAATCATGTACAGGTTTGCATGTTTTCGTACACATATTTTTGTTCCTTTTTTGTAGAATCACTCATTGTCACCCTGAATACTCGGCGTGCTCGGTGTACATTTCACCCAGCATATCGTGTCCGTTGTGAGAGTGAGTAAAATCTCTCTCTTCGTGTTCGGCGCAACAACAATTTCATGATGTTCGTCGAGCAAAATTTGAACATACCCACGGCCTAAACTCCGAAAGTGCTCTTTTTTACGTATCTTTTATGAGCTTGCTAAAACTATCGTAAAAGATATCGAAAGCGAACTTAATTTAGAAACATTTACAAGGTCGAAAGAGGATTGTAAACGAGTTGGATAAAATAACTTCTTCGATAAATGCAAATAATTTATTTTAACTTTTTGAAGTTTACTTCTTTGAATCGGTTTTTATATTACGGCGGGGGTAAATTGTCACGGAAATGATGGGCAGCGCCCTTCATCAATCGAATATGAAAAAATGAGGATGCATATGTGTATTCACATAAATTATGGGCAGTAGAGTATGAAAAATTATGTGTATACACATATATATACAGAAAAATCGTCAGAAAATTAACCTCAAACGTTCTGAAGAAGTATACTTCGGTAGGGCGTCCCACTGACGCCCTTTATTCTATATATTCTATTTAGTTTTTGGGTGCCTTTTTATTTTATTTACATTTTGGTGTTTTTATATACTTACACGACTGACAATAGTAAGTCTGTAAATCATAATGGGGATTTGTTCCAATAATACTATTAACGTTCCAAAAATATTATATTATTATAATAAAAAGGGTCTAATACTCGATAGTTCGAGAAAACTTAAAATGAGGGATGAACCTCGTTCGAGAGTGCTTCTTAATTTACGATAGCCGAGAAATCTTCGAGAGAAACTTAAGCTAAGCGTTACACGAAATATTGGCTAGCTGGGTTATGTTTCTTTATAACCACAATACACTAATCTATTCTTATCAATGTTGTTTTAAATTTTATCTCAAGTAGATTGTTATGATTTCGCACGGGCCAGCAAAGTTAATCAAATTATATAGAATTAGAAATTTAGCAAACACGAGTGTCATTCAGCAATAATGAGTATATTGCAAGTTACGCGTCGCAATTGGCGGACATCGAACTGCTTGCTGAGAACATTTTCCAGCGCTAGTAATGATGGATCCGATAACCACGACGAAAATCATCCAATACGTCGGACGTTTCGGTTACTGCGAAATGATATGAAAAAAGTGAAAAACTTTTTTACGCCTGACAGAAGTGGGAATGAATTCTCAGCCAAAGTCGAATCCAACAACTTGCATCGTTTTGAAGGGGAAAGTGTCGCAGCGTCAGGCGAAACGGAATTTCAGACACATTGTGATGTTTTAGTTATCGGCGGTGGTGGTGTAGGATGCTCCGTAGCATATTGGTTGAAGCAAAAGGCACGAGATGGGCTCAACGTCGTCGTGGTGGAGCGTGATAATACGGTGAGTTAAATACATAAATATTGCACGTGCGAAGAGGTTACGGTGCGGTTGTTTCTATACTAAGTATTATAATTTCAGTACAAACAAGCGTCCACCGTACTCTCAGTTGGTGGATTACGTCAACAATTCTCACTGCCAGAGAATATAGAAATGTCGCTGTTCGGCGCAGACTTTATACGAAACGCCGAGGAACATCTCGGTGATGTAGACTTAAATTTTACCCCTCATGGTTATCTTGTAATGGCCAGCGATAAGGGAGCAGAGCAACTGAAACGCAATTCTGTATTACAAAATGAGCTTGGCGCACGCAATGAACTGCTCACTGCAGAAAAACTAAAACTAAAATTTCCATGGCTCAACACAGAAGGCATAGAGCTGGGTAATCACCTAAAATTACCTGGATAATTGAAAAATTAAAACAGAAATACAAATTTTTCACACTTTCAGGTTGCCATGGTCTTGAAAAAGAAGGTTGGTTTGATCCATGGGCATTATTGATGGGTTTCAAAAATAAGGCAAGAGAGTACGGTGCCCATTTCATCAATGGCGAAGTTGTACAATTCAAGTTTCAAAATCAACAAGATGTTGTGGTGCAAGGCAATCAGGGCGGTTCCTACGACGCACTCGATAAAGCTGTGATAAAAATGCCCAACGGCGATATAAGGACAATTAAGTTTTCCATTTGTGTATTGGCCGCAGGGGCACATTCAGGCGAGATTGCACGTTTAGCAAGAATTGGCACGGGGCAGGGAATTTTGCGAGTGCCATTGCCTGTGGAGCCCAGAAAGCGTTATGTTTACGTCTTCAATACACAGGGTGAGAACGCGCCGGGGCTATGCACCCCTCTAACTATAGATCCCAATGGCACATATTTCCGACGTGATGGTCTCGGTGGCAATTACATTGCAGGGCGTAGTCCTAGTAGCGAAGCCGAACCTGCGACTGATAATTTGGATGTAGATCATGAATACTTTGAAACCGATGTGTGGCCAACTCTAGCAAACCGTGTCAAAGCATTTGAATCTGCTAAAGTGTGCGGTTGTTGGGCTGGCTACTACGAATATAATATTTTCGATGAAAATGGAATTGTGGGGCCCCACAGCTACTACAATAACATGTATATTGCAACCGGTTTCAGCGGGCATGGCATTCAACAGACGCCCGCCGTGGGCCGCGCAATCTCCGAATTAATTATAGACGGCCAATTTCGTACGATCGACTTAAGTCGACTTGGTTTTGATCGCATTATTGTTGATAGGCCAGTGTTTGAGTCTAATATCGTGTAGTGAAATTGAATCATTAAAAAACAACTGCCTTATACAGTTGGTGCTTGTTTCGCAATTTTTCTTTTATTATTACTATTACATCATTCTTTTTATTATTTTACGTAAAATGGTTACATTTTTATATATTTGTAAATAATTTACCAATTTCGACCAGTAACAAATTGTACTTTACTTAAATTGTCCAGGGGGACCAAACAAACCACCCCCTTGTTTGCTCGCCGCTCTTGAAGGTGCAAATCCCAACAATTTCTGTATATTTTGCCGAATTGACATAGTACATAAAATATACAGAAATATAAAGGAGCAGTCTGTATAATCATCGCCCGATAAGTTTCTATGGCTTAAGCCTTGTATCCATGAGATGGGAGTAAATGGCAATTGGGCAACAACGCGTCCATCAAAACTAAATGAAGAAAGGCAATTAATATTGGAAAGAGTAAAGAATTTTTTGTTTCTTGATTTACTTACATGCTGTTAAACATGCTTAGTAGAGCAGTGAAAGCAAATCCAGTAGCGAACATTGATTTCATTTTGACCAATGAAAGATCACGATTATTATTTTTCAATTTTTCTTCATCTCGTTCGATTTTTTTCTTTTGTGATTTATCAAGGGAATCACCGTGAATTTCCTTTCGCCGTTCCACTGTATGAAAGTAGAAAATTATATTAAAAATTTAATTAATTAATACCATGACGAAAAAGTATGATTCTATGTAGTTAGAGCTTTTAAATTTTTTTTTTTTTGCTATTAACAGCAATTGATGATAACTCTTATAACTAAAAATACACCTATTAGCTATGTACATATATGAAATGTGCGTGCGGCCAACATTATCGGTGGCCTTGATTGCAAATGCACGAACTAAAATAATGAACTTACGCTTTTTGCTCTGTTTTTCAACTTCTCCTTTTAGTTTTTGATATTTTTCGGTCCTGTAAACCAAAAGCCATGTTACACCTGTAAACAAAGAAATACCTGTTAATTAACATGAATGTTTAGTCAACAATTTTGTGAATACCTTCGCCCAAAAATGCAGTACAAACTGAAATAAATACTATCAAAATTGTATCGGACCACATTGTAAAATTACTAATTTTGATAACAATTGACTTAAAAAAAAAGATAAAACCGATTGTCACTATAAAGTATGGTTACTTTAACCTGGTTGATATGTGGAAATTTCGTATGAAGAATGTTATACATAGTGTTACCATATTGAAAAATTTATGTGTCAAATAAGAGTTTTCTAAGTAGTACACATTTTAAATTTCTTCTCACGCACTCAAGATATTTGGTGTGTAAACATTGTGACTCGTAATGGCTTTGCTTGGCTACTAATTGTTTGAATATCCAATAAAATGTTGTTGTGGTTTCTGTACAAAATGAGCGATGACCTTTCTTGCCAAGTAAAATGTTATGAACAGCCAATTACCGCTACCACTAGCAAGTATGTTTACACATCAATATTATATTAAAACATAAAAAGAAATCTGTTAGTTAACGATAGATTATCATATCACTTTTCAATGTAACATATAATATAATTTTCCGTCTTAAGTACTAACCAAAAATAGAGTCGGACGACGGGAAACTATCCGACGATGAATGAACAGTTGAGACCATCGGAGAACACGTTTCTATAAATAGAATTGCGTAGGACGTCGGAAATTAATTGCTATCGTATTTAGAAGTGAATAATTTTTTTTGATTAATACTTACTTATTTTATACAGAAATCCCTGATTAATTGCATCGTAAAAATTTTAGTACATTATGAAGCAAAAACGTAATATTTCTGGTGTAATAAACGGGAAACGAAATTAAGCGTGGTTTAACTAATTTGGGATTACTGTAATATGAATAAATAAATCCTAGAATTTGTAGAAGTGTATATAAGTTAACGTGGTCGCTGTGGCGTAGTGGTAGTGCGTTGGACTGCTACGCAGAGTGTCCGGGGTTCGAATCTCGGCACAGGCAAAATCAAAAAGAAAACATATTTTTTCTAGACGGCACCACCTCTTGGCAGGCAATGGCAAACCTACAAGTGTAAAAATTGCTATGAAAAAGCTTTTCACTACGCCGTTCGGATTCGGCATTAAACTGTAGGTCCCTTCCATTCATGTACAAATATAACACGCACAACATGAGTGGATGCGAAAAGTTCGGCCTAGGTCCTCCATGGGCTGTTGTGCCATTAAAAGTAAGTAAAGTAAAGTAAGTATATAAGTTAACGCAGCCAACGCTTTAAACATTACATCTACAATTTAATCATTTCTTTTCCCTCAAATTCGACAATACCCAAAATTGCCAACTCAGCGTCTGATCTACTACCAGTCAGTTGCACTCGTGTAATTAATTCCAAGAATTTCCCAATTGCTAAATTGATGGCAATAGCAAATGTGTGTTAATGGTGTTAAGCGAAAATGTAAATTAGCTTTAAGTTACTTCTGATCGAACCACAATGTTTTTTTTTTGGAATCTTAATAACAAGTTTCTTAATTTATATTTATATACATTAAAATAAATTGCTGAAAATTTATTTATGTTTAATTTGGAAAATTATTTCCGAATTTAGCAAGTTCATATTTAGGTACGAATACTAGGATCGTTGGAGTCCAAAGCAAATGTTTTCTCCGACTGGAAAAAAAGCGCGGCCACAACGAAATAATTTTATTTCTAATATTCAGAATTTTCACACATAATTTATTTTATATAAACAATAATTTGTAATAGAATACATAACACGCAAACTTTTTTCAAACGCAACACTTTTCTCGTATTCGTGCGAAAAGTTAAACCAGTGTGTTGAAAGAGTCAGAAGTTCAACCACTTTCAACCTTTGAACGATTTTATCGTGTTGAGACGGCAAGCAGCTGAAAAATTGTTACAGTTATAATTTGTGGACAATGGCATAATCGATAAGAGACTAAAATAAATTGACTCCAATGAAGTCGTCTAGGATTTCGTTTACCAAGGATCCAGCATTAATACCAGCAATAGGTGTTACTACCGGCTCAGTAGGCAATTGAGAAGTAGATCCCTCTCTTGACCGGCGAAAATAACGCTCTATAAGTCCCTCATCCTTCCGGTCTTAATGTATGGCGCAGAGACATGACCATCAACGATGACATTGATGGTCACAAGAGACATTGACTATCAATGATGAGAGGCTGTTAGGAGCGTTCGAGAGGAAGATACTCGGTAAGATTTACGGTCTACGGTCCAGTATGCGTGGACGACGTGTATCGAATAAGATGGAACTATGAGCTGAATGAGCTGTACGTTGACACTGACATAATCAAGCGTATAGAAATCCAGGCTTCACTGGCTGGGCCATGTTGACCGAATGAAAGAAAGCGCTCCGGCTAGAGTGTTTTATTCGAGGAACATGCAGAAGGGGACGTCATAATCTCCGTTGGAAAGACCAAGTGCAGAGCAACCTGACTGCACTTGGACTTATCAACTGGCGCCATCGCGCCCATAGCAGAGAAGACTGGCGACGTGGCCAAGACCGATCATCGGTTGTAGTGCCAGTTAAGTAAGTAAGTATTATTTAAACTTTACTTTTAATGGCACAACAGCCCATGGAAGGCCTAGACCGAGCTTTTCGCATCCACTCATGTTGTGAGTGTTATATTTGTACATGAATGGAAGGGACCTACAGTTTAACGCCGAGTCCGAACGGCGAAGTGAAAAGCTTTTCATAGCAATTTTTACCCTTGTAGGTTTCGCCATTGCCTGCCAAGAGGCAGAAAAATTGTTTTATAAATTTTTTTTTTTTTTTTGATTATGTCTGTGCCTAGATTTGAACCCCGGACACTCTGCGTAGCAGTCCAACGCATTACCACTACGCCACAGCGACCACAAGTATTATTTAAAACCCGGGAAAAAACAAACAAAACAATTCATTCAAAGTAAACGATAAATGAAAACAAACAAAAATTAAATTTCATTAAATGGAAGTGTCACATAAGTGTACATTCCCTCTTAGAAAATAACTTAACAACAAATATATAGTATTTTTTATGGCGTCCTTTGGCCTAAATTACCTCGGATAGGCGAGACATCATAGACAATGTTAATGTTCGAGTAGTTTCTGGTGGTATTTTTTTCCATTCATCAATTATAACAGCCTTTAGATTCAATTTTGACGTTACACGCCTCTTCTTAATCTGTTTCTTCAAATGATCCCTTAAATGGTCGATAACATCGAGGTAAGGAGATTGTGGCGGATGATCCAACTTCGATTTCACGTTCTAGATCAACCATTCTTCACCAAGACGGGGGTGTGCTTTGGATCATTGTCTAGAAGCATGATAGGCTCACCTAGCAATTCAAGTTTTTCGAGACTATCTTTTGTGTGACTATCGTTGAATTTACATTCATCGGTGAAAATGATACGTTCCCACAAAGTTGGAACAAATGGGTGGATGTTTTAGTATTTTCAGCATAGTTAAGCCGATTAGCAACATTTGCATCTCTAAGCAATGGCCTTACCCTCGCTACTCTACAATGAAAATAATTTTTTTTACACATCGTCGAACGGTTTATTGTGCATCCCCAATAACTCCAAGATCGTTTCCAATGCCTTTCGCGATGTTAACGGCATTTTCTGTAGGGCAAATATTCATTGTACGAAGAATTTGCCTTTGCATCCTTATATGGGATAAAAAAAACTATAACCGTATGTTCACTTTTGTGGCTAAGAGCACTTACCTTCAAATAAAATGGGGAATGTTGAATTTTATTGGAAAATAATAATATTTTATGAAAAATACTACACCTTTTAGTAACTTATAAATACATTTTGCTTTGTTTGGCTTATGTTTTTTTGCGAAAGTTGGAGCGATTGATAAAGACAATTTAGTGACCGAAAAACAAAGTGCAGAAATTGCTAGGAAGAGTCGTTCCGTTTCACAGACTTGATGATAAAAAAACTAATAGTGTAACATAGCATCAATCAAAACATTGAAAAGAGAGTAAAAATAGAAAAAGATTTCACGATCAATGTTTTTCTATTTTTAAATTGGTGGAAAAACTTTAAAAAGTTGATAAAAGATAACTAAGAAACGTCGTAATGGAGGACACACAAAAACAATTGCGACCACGTGACGCCTGTGCGTTGTACCAGCTGTGCTCGCTGTGTGTCAAAAGACAAGACAATTAAGAAATGTGTTATCCGAAACAACGTCGAAGCTGCTGCCGTCAGAGATATTTCTGAAGCTTCAATCTGGAAACTTAAATGTTTCCTAAATTGCGCTACTGACAATATTCACTGGAATATTCACCTGCAATATTCACTGGAAGGTAGTTAAGAACAGGTCCGAGTTTTCTCTGAGGACAACACAAAAATAAATAAATTTGCAGATAGTGTTTGTACGACATTAATGAGAGAAATGTAGGAGGTGGCCTTAAAAATGCAACGTTTATTGTAAACGGTCGTGGTGAAAGTACCAGCCCACAGTTAGACCCATTTTAGCCGCAGATTGCTTCAGATTATCTTTTAGAAGGTTCAAATATATAAAACGGTCCATTGTGGTCTCTATAAATTGTAAAGTAAATTGCCTACCCCAGCCCCCGACATGCAACCCCAAACTATGACATTACCAGCGCCATGTTTGACAGTGGGAAGCAAATTTTGTGTCAATAATTCTTAATTTTTCTTACGCCACACCCTTTATTGTCTAGATCCGAACAAATTAAACTTGCTCTCGTCGTTGAACATAACATTGGCCCAAAAAGTGTCATCTTTGTCTACATACATATATAGTCCTTGACAATACGCTTTTTTGTTCACGTCATTGATAAACGGCTTCTTTCTGCGCACACGGCGATTAAAATCGGCACTTTTCAGGACACTTCGAACCTATTCTGAATGGACTGAGTCAATGGCGTTTAATTCAAGGCATTTAGCTATTTTACGGCGGTGTTATTTTCAATGTCCAACCGTTCCTTGCCTTGCTTTGCAACACTTCGTTTGGTTGTAGTGTCGTATGACTGTTTGCACAATCGTCTTTGAAAGTGCAACCGATTCGGTAATTTCTCGATTAGTTTTCCCATCGCTACGATGCTTAGTTTGCGCACTTATGCTCAGATTTCATTTGAGCCAATTTACGCGATTATAACAAATTTGAGATACATGGTCGAGTCAGAAAGCAGTGTCGATATACCCTGTACGCAGAGTGTGTAGGGTATAAAAAGGTGCGCACACTTTTATGTATTTCCTTAATTTCCTTTTTTCAGACAGGATAATTTGGCAACACTGGCAATAGCCTTGGAATTATTGACAAAAATTTCAGTGCCGCATTCGCATAAACTACGAACTCTACGTCGGTCGACGTGTAAATGAAAAAAATTGACAGAATTTTTCAGAAAATATTGGTGAAATGTTGCTTCATAGAAATCGTAAAACTGATCAGCGTAAAAAGTTTGGCAATGAAGACTTGTACTCATTGGAATCAGTTATCATAAATAAATCGATACGTGAACTGGCAGATGGCGAAGAAAAGGATCCTATAGACAGATTGCGTCTGCTCTGTTTGAGTCGTGGATCGAGAGGAATACTTGGATTGGGCAGAGTATTTCGTAACTTGGCAGACGATGGCACGAAATCGCTGAATGAAGAAAAATTCGCCAGGGGGATAAAAGAGTGCGGTTTGAATGCAAGCGACGAAGATATACAAGATATGTTTCATAGATTTACAAATACTTACGATGAAAATGGCGTCGGTTCAGTTCATGTGACAGAATTTTTAATTAAATTGCGACCACCAATGTCACAATGTCGTCTGGACATCGTCGATCAAGCGTTTACTAAAATGGACAAAACAGGCAGTGGCATAATTACATTGGGAGATTTGAAACAAGTGTACTGCGTGAAGGAACATCCAAAGTATCTCTCCGGCGACATGACTAAAGATGAGATTGTGCAAGATTTTATGAATAATTTCGAGGGTGGACATGGTAATCTCGATGGCAAAATTTCGCACGAAGAGTTTGTTAACTTTTATGCCACTATAAGTGCCGCAATTGATAATGATATGTACTTCGATTTGGTTATGCGACGCTCGTATACCTTGTAAATCTTTATAATTGTTCAATATGAAAATCTAATATTTTCTTAAATTTCGCCAATGCAATAAAATCTCGACTATTGCTTGGTACTTAAATTTTCCGTCTTTCTTTTGGTGGTTTGGTTTAGCGTTAATGTTTTAGTGTTTCACGGAGGCGAACTGGATTCACACTAATTTCTAAGAAGGAACATTTTATTAGAAGATATGATAGTTTTTTCAAGTGTTTTTCCTATCTAGTAGTTTTAGAAAATAAATATTAATTCTAATTTTTGAGGATAAGTTCTGGATAGATAGAGGTTTTCATTACAGAAGTTATTTGTCTCATGAAAACAATTTGGCTTAAGACAACTTTTTCTCTTATGGCCCAATTATGAATCTGGACCGACTATCCCTTGCAATATAGGCAATATATGTACATCGATGCATCGAAAACATGATATTTCGGTGTCGCTAAATCGGAAATTTTCGATGCATGTATAAGCTATCGATACAGTCATTCTTCTTTTTCTTTTCTTTCAATGGCACAACAGCCCATGGATGGCCTAGGCCGAGCTTTTCGCATCCACTCATGTTGTGCGTGTTATATTTGTACATGAATGGAAGGGACCTACACTTTAATGCCGAATCCGAACGGAGAAGTGAATAGCTTTTCATAGCAATTTTTACTCTTGTAGGTTTGTCATTGCCTGCCAAGAGGTGGTGCCGTGGAGAAAAATTATCTTTTCTACTTTGTAATTTGGCCTGTGCCGAAATTCGAACCCCGGACACTCTGCGTAGCAGTCCAACGCACTACCACAGCGATCACATGGAGGGCCTAGGCCGAGCTTTTCGCATCCACTCATGTTGTGCATGAATGGAAGGGGCCTACAGTTTTAAGCCGACTCCGAACGGCGAAGTGAAAAGCTTTTCATATGCAATTTTTACTCTTGTAGGTTTGCCATTGCCTGCCAAGAGGTGGTGCCAAGTAGAAAAATTATTTTTCCTACTTTCGAACCCCGGACAGTCTGCGTAACAGGCCAACACATTACCGCTACGCTACAGCTACCACAATCAATGCAGTCATATATTGATGTTTTTTTCCGATACAACTAATTTTATATTCAAATCTTATTTTACAAGATACAATGTAAATAATAATTGCACCCAAAATTTAGGTTATAACTTGTTTGTTTATGATCATCTTAACTGAACACTTCTTGAGCAAGGATGTTCTTTAAAGGCTTAAATATAAAGGCTTTATAATAAAGAAATTGGATTTAGGGGGATACAACTTTGTGTTATAGACTTCACTAGTGAAATATGAATTCGGAGAGGAATAAAAAGTAGGAATGTTATAACAAAGAATTAATTTGAGCTGTTTTTAGTGTGTTTCAAAAAGATTTTTTTTTGTTTCCAGTTACTCTTCACAGAAACTAACAAATCGAGTCTCATGATGGCCTTTCATACATACATACGAGATGGCGATACTTGTTCACTCACTGAAGTTAAAACACCAAGTAATTAACAATATCAGTGAAGTAAATGCATATTCTAAATATTATATATGAAGTTAGACCACAATTATATTGAACTACACACATTTATAAGACAAACATATGTATACCTATGGCCTTTTGACAAAATAATCTTTCCATTTACGAGGTTTTTCAATTTCATGAGATTTTTCTACTTTTATCTTTGAATTTTTAATATTTTTAGTTTAAGCTATAACTTTTGAACTAAAAGGACTAGAGATACAGAGATTAAAAAAGGAAAGGAAATTATAATTTAGTAGAGAAGATGAAACCTCGTATGTGGAAAGAGGTTGTTTGGCAAAAGGCAAAAATGTATTCTTAAATTGTATTCCAACTTTTTCGATGATAATCTTCTTTTTACCAATTAATAACTAATGACCAAAATCTCAAGAGAAAAACCACATATAGTATTTACATGTACATATGTCTGTACAATGTATGTATAGGTATATTATGAGGCATTAAGAGTATCCTCTCGATAAATAACCAAACTTAATAGAAGGGATGTAAATTTAATTTTGGAGGTATTAACTAATTAATTTAATTTATCCGATGTATCGAAAAAAAATATCATTGTTTTTACCCGATATACCGAAGATTTTCGATATCTTCGGTCGACTATCAATCGAATAATTTTAGTTGTCAGACGATTGGCTGATTTTACTTTGTCTATGATCAAAATGATCAAAATTTAACAACAGTCAACTACTAGTCGCTCTTAATTTTCTGATTGGTTCGCATGTTTTTGTCATGGATAAATGTTACACTGTACAAAATAAATAAAACTATGCACTCACTTCACAAAATCAATTATGTGCACATGCATTTTTTTTGTTAGCAAATAAATAAGCTGTAAATGTTTTACGTCTTTGAATTCGTTTTTTGTTTTATTCATTCAAAGCACAGGGTACCCCTATGAATGCAGAGCATTGTGTTGATTAGAAGGAAGACTGATAGGTGGGGGGAAGAAGGAGGGAGAATGAGAGAGGGAATGCAATCACAACACACTGATAAAGAGATAGACAGCCATTGTGGCAAGTGTTATGCCTTTACTACAATGAACTTCCGTTGATAAACGACTATGGCCGCATGTAGCGCCAAAGATCGAGCTTTTCGTATCCACTCATGTTGTGCATGTTATATTTGTACATGAATGGAAGGGACCTACAGTTTTATGCCGAATCCGAATGTCGAAGTGAAAAGGTTTTCATAGACAATTTTTACTCTTGTAGGTTTGCCATTGCCTGCCAAGAGGTGGTGCCGGTTGTTGTTTTATATGTTTTTTATTTTGCCTTTGCCGAGATTCGAACCCCGATCAGTCTACGTAACAGTCCACACACTACCACAACGCACGATTTGATCGGAGGATCATCCAAAGTTTCAAACTGGCGCCATGACTGGCGAGATGAGTTACTGAATAATTTCGAAGCTGGGAATGGCAAAATTTCGAAGGATGAGTTTATTAACTTTTGTGCCACTATAAAGTGCCGCTGTTAATAATGAAAATCTTTATAATGATTCAATATGGAAATTTAATATTTGAAGCGAGCTCATCTTAGATGCAAAATTTAAAAAGCTGGTTGCCTTTCAACTTTCTTTACTTAAAGTCGGTAAAATATAAACATTTTGAAGGTTTTTCCTTCGCGCCTATTTTTAAATATTATAGTAGTATTATATAGTATTTTTCAGGAATATAATGTCAACGCTTTGAACGTTTTTCGGTTTTTGATACTGAGTTAAAGCGTTCCAGTACTGTCAATAATATTGCGTTACAGTATTGCCAATTAGTGTATCAGCCCAAGTAACGCTACCCTGTGTATCAGCGCAACAACGCCACGGAGTGCTGCGTTACCCTCCACTACGGTGCAATAAAATTTAAACTTTTGCTTGGTATATTCTGGGAATTGAATCTCATGGAGGTGATCCTGCCGTTTTTTAATGCACTCTAATTTTTAACGAGCAGCGTTTTCGCTGTACGTATTATATACTATAGTTTTATCAAGAGTTTTTCTTCCTGTCAGTACACAAAATGTTTATTTCATTATTCTAAACAACTTTGTTTAGATTCGTCTCAGTTGAAATAAGTATTTTCTTCCTTGGCGGCTAAAAGAACCATTTTCATGATCAGATTGTAATATTAAAAAAGAAAAACTTTAGCTAAACCTGTTTGGCCAGTTGACAACGTTCCAAGAGAGGTGGAAAATTGGCTCAAAGAATCAATCATTGCAAACGTGCTCGCGGAGCGTTATCGATATGTTACTTAAATCCGCCAAAAGTAAAAAAAAAATTTAAGGGATAAAGAGAAGATATTGTGGTCGCAGTGGCGTAGTGGTAATCCGTTGGACTGCTACGCAGAGTGTCCGGGGTTCGAATTTCGGCACAGACAAAATAAAAAAATAGAAAAAATAATTTTTCTACACGGCACCACCTCTTAGCAGGCAATGGCAAACCTACAAGAGTAAAAATTTCTATGAAAAGCTTTTCACTTCGCCGTTCGGATTCGGCATTAAACTGTAGGTCCCTTCCATTCATGTACAAAATATAATACGTGCAACATGAGTGGATGCGAAAAGCTCGGCCTAGGCCCTCCATGGGCTGCTGTGCCATTGAAAGTAAAGTAAAGAGAAGACATTTTAGTTATTTACAATATTAAAACTAATAAAATAAATCGTTACATGTTTTTGTTTGTACATCATTCTCATCGTCCCATCTCTGTTTTTATGCTATGGTACTTAGAGCCATTCGACTTCCAACCCTTTAATTATATAAAATTTAAATGTATGCAATGTTATCCGATTCTAATATGTGAATCTTACTAAACAAAGATTAGTCAACAAATTGAGTCAGTATTTAGTCGAAAGCATAATTTTTTTTAATTTAATTTTATCTTCGAAATCGACATAAAAATAAAAGCCTTGTTGTTTTCGTCCGACTGTGAAACCGAAACATCCCCAAGAAACGTCTGGTCACCCTAATAACGTTTCGACGGACACGCATGTATTGTTGTGACCCTATAGTCTATTTGACCCCTTTTGTGCTACCCAAATCCCATGATCCCACTTTTATAAAATGGCTTGATTTTTATCCATTTGTAAACATTATCCGGCACGGCACTTTTGAAAATAGTCTTAAGAAAGAACAATAATAATAGAATAAATTAATTTGATCTGGCATAATTACTATATGTACTTACTTATTTAACCGGCACTACAACCGATGATCGGTCTTGGCCGCCTCTGAGGATTCATTGGGGAATATTTTAACGTGGTGGGTTCCAAGCCCGACGCACAACCATTCATTCAAGGCCATGGAGAAGCCCACCTCATACATTAGTTAGCTCACTGACGGGTGTCAGATTGCTATCCAGGAGACGCCATGAGGAGGCGACTTGAAACATAGAAGCGCAAGGATCGAGCCTGGACGCACCTGCGACTGTCACGAGCTTTACCTTGTGTCCTACGACCAAGGCCCCCTGGCTCACCATAATTATTTACATTTTTCAGCTTTCTAACTGTTAGTTGCATAATTATAGTTTCTACGCGAAACAAATAAAGAAAATTATAAAGTTATGAAATACTATTTTCATTTACTTAAAAATACAAGGCTGCAAAATATGTATGTCGAATCCTAACTAGAACTCGTAGGCAAATAATTTTAAATTATATTTTTTTGGTTTTAAGTAAAATTTTTCTTATTTATGTGTAAGTATAGATATTCTGTATTTTTCATTATATTTAAACTTATTGTTAACGGTCACGCTGGTAGTATCGTTGCGAAGAAAAGTTGGAAATGTAAACATCACACTAGAGTTGCAATTTGTAACAAATAAAATGACAGAAGGTCAATCTTTCATCAACAATTTCTGTAATAAGTTTATTTTTGTATTATTCAAACATATTATATTGTTCTCTTTTGCAAATTTCTATTAATGCCACAAATTCATATTTTCCATTCATGTTATATTGGCGAATCGCAGTGTTCACTAATCAACCAATTTTCGTCAAATGAAACATGTACTTATACTGTGAATGTTGTTCACACACAACGAAGTGCGTGCCACGCTTAGCATAAAACAAAAAAAAAAATTTTTTACATGCTTTCAGATATTAATGCCGTTTGCAGCGCTCGCACGTGATTTCTTCTATTGACACGATTTTTCGGCAGATACGCTTTCAGCCATTCTTGCGTAGTACGCATGCGTGCCCGTCTATACGTCTTTATACAACTCAAATCCATTAATTTATTCGTAATAAAAATGATTGTAATGAAGACTTAAATATCTTTATTTTCAGCGTTTTTATTGACAATTGTTTTTTGTATGTAACCAATAAATTTCAAAGTTATTCCGGTAATGTATTCTCAGTTGTTATGCAGTTGTTGTTGTTGTCGAGTTGTATGCTGTGTGGTGTGGTAACTTCCTTTGATGGCTTGATGATAAAACTCTTTGTTGTCTTATCACGAGTTGGATAGAGATGCAGCAGCTAAGTCGGAACAGCTTTTGAAAGCCTAGATCTAAACTACTAGTTCGGGAATTCACATGAAGCTAGATGATTATCAGAAAAGAACCTTCAGAGCAAAAGTAAAAGAAAGCAAGTAAAAACCGCAAAGTCCAATTTAAAGATGTTTTTTTTTTCTTTTTTTGTATTGGTACAACGGGTCTTTACATCTAATTGTATATGTAAAAAAATAGTGAATAGAACAATCCAGAGAATTAATTTAAATATTTTGCAACATTATTTGCGCAATTTAAACTAATCCTATTAAGGAAAATAAACCGAATTGAATTTTGAAGCAGCTAAAGTTAAGTTTGTTCAAAAAAGGTCTTGAAAAATTGAAAATTGTTGAAATCGTTATTAATTTTGATTTAAATAATAATAGAAATCGTGAGCATTTTGTGAATCATTGGAGAAATTCACAGACCGACACACCGCCGGTGTCAGATGGACATTTAAAAATTCAAGAACTTTATATGCTACAACACCGTTAATGCTTCTCCTAATAGCGTCGCCGATCTCGGCTGCGAGAACGTCGATCATTTGACCGGTTGCGCCTGTTATCTGCTCTGTCCCTATCTCTTTCTCTGCCACCACGGTCACTTACTCGGTTTCGCTCTTTCTCACGCTCTTTCCCTCTTTCTAATTCTCTTTGTTTGATGCGTTGTTTATGCTCCTCGATACGCTTCTGTCGGAATGCCTCCTTCTCTGCAATCTACATTAATAAGGTAGGAATACGAAATGATAGATTTCCAAAATTAGATATATGGGAAAACATATAGATTATACCTGTTCAGGAGTAAGCGGTAGCCAATAAATACTTGGCGTGGCTTTTGTTTTGCGGAATAAGTCATCTAGGAGTCTCAATGGTGGATCATTTTCCTTTTTCTTTACTTTACGAGCTGAAAGTACAAATTCAATAGAAGATTGTTGAACATTTTTGCATGGTCTGGATTTACACTCGCCGAGATTTTTACACGATATTTTTTGTCATTTCTGTCTTTTCAGTATAGCCGAGGCCGAACCTTTCTACTTTTTTTTCCTTTCCTACGAACAAAATATCGCCGTGAAAATATCGATTTGTGTACATCCAACATAGAAATCTTTTGCGTTTTGTTTAAAATTCGATTTTTACCTGGTGATACGCTACTGCTTCGTGGTTCGCCTTTACCTCTTGAACGATTTCTTCTATCTCGATCTCCTCTATCGTGCCGCTCATTTTCACGATTACCAGCAGAGACGTCTCGTTCTCGGCTGCGCCGTTTTTCCACTTCCCTATCTCTATTTTTGTCTCTATCTAAACTTTCCTTCTTTCCAACGTCCCATTCGCGAACAGGTCGAGAGCCCTAAAAATATACATCATTAAAAAATTAGGTTTTCGTTATAATCGTTTAAATAATTACCTTCTTGTCATCAACATCATTGCGATCTCGATTCCACCCGGTACCAACAATCTGGTTGTTATCCTTGTTGTTGTCTTTGCCAAAGCTAGGTGCATCCTCTTTCGTTGACTGTACTGCTCGTTCCATATCCGACTTCTTTCCAAAGTCAACATTTAGACATTTTGGATTAGAAACTGGCCAACGTACACCATGCAGGGCATGTCTTGTTTCGATTGCCTCACTGAAGTGTGGAAATTTTATTAAATGTGAAATTGAAGTTGAGGGTTACAGCCAATAAGAAATTTGTAAAAAAAAAACTTACTCCTCTGTTTCGTATTGCACGTAACACTTGGATTTGATGCGATCAATCCAGAAGCCATCCTCCAGAATTTTTCCCGTGCGTGCTAATAAACCTTTCAGCTGTAGTACCGTGAATGGACGCACAAGATTTGATATAAAAAGCACATTGCTCGCTTGATTGCGCGCTGGGCTTGGTGATCGCTGCACTGGCGCCATAGCGGTTGTGGCCTCATTTTGGTGACGTTTTGATGTTGTTAATGATGCTGACTTTTCTATTTTATCAATGGAAGCGCGTCGAACTTCGCGTTTCGGTGAAGGAGTCTCTTCGCCTTCTTCACGCTCCGAAACAACTTCTTCCACATCTGACGATGACTCCAACTGCACATCGCTCAGCGGAACTGGGTGCACATCGGCTATTAGGTTTTTCAATGAATCTGTTGAGATAGATAAAATCGGCGCTTTACTTTCAGCGGTTTTCTTTGTTATCCACTTCCTTTTACGCATTCGTCCGTTATCAGTAGCAATGATGTTAATAGTGTTATTTTCTTCCAGCGATTGAGCTTCAGTTTGCGATTTTGATTGTACGTAATTAGTCGTACCATGCGAATTTAAACTGACCTCTGAAGTTTCTTTTACTGGCGGCGAAGGCAGTTGTACTGTATTTTGAGCTCGATTAACGCTGTCGTCTTTGGCAGTATCGGTAGTAATGAAGGATTTACTTGTTCGCTTTTCATTCACCTCTGCAGGCTGTTCTCCTATATTGGATAATGGAGCAGCAAGAGCTTGTGATGTTTCTGGTAAATCTTTTTCTAATTCTTGCCCTTTTTCCTTAACTTGATCTTCAGAACGTATCTCTAATACATCCAAAGTTTTAAGTTCAACTTCAACTATCGCTTTTGGACTACGAGGAAGCAGAGATGGCGCTGCTGCCACAGCAACAACAACCTCCGACACAACATTAACTTCCGCTGTTGTAGATTCCGTATTATCCTTGCTTTCAGCAGAAGCAGCAGCATTTTCCATTGCTTCATCTTCCTCGGCATTTGTTGTAGACCCATTTTCTTCCTCAGGAATAGCATAAATTTTTTGATCTGTACTAGTTAAGCACTGTAAATTTATTTTGCTGCGTTCTTTTACCGGTGTACGATTACGAGTACTACGGCCTTTACGCGCTGACGCCGGTTCGGAACATTCTTCGCTGGACCCTCTAGTATCATTGTGATCTACTTCAGGTGTTTCTTTTTCTGCTTGATTATCCTCCGAAGTGTCAACACTTTTTTCTGTAACTTCACCCTGCGACTCCGATTTCCGTGATCTTCTGCTAGTTCGACGTGATGCCGATGCCGGGGCTGGTGAAGACACATCAGTGGATTTCTTTCTTTCGCTCCGTCGACGCATGTTGATTTAGAAGCTGAAGCAATTTTTGAAATTACTGTTGCTGTAATTTTATTAATTATTTGCCGGTAATCTTTGTTTTTAGATTATTATTTCAGTTTAGAAATTTTCTTTTTGGAAATTCAATAAAATCACTGCTATGAAAGAAAAACTATTGGTGTGTTTGCGGCCATTTTAGTTTTATCCACAAAAAGTGATGCCACTTTTTTTTTTTGGAAATTTTTGAAGTTAGCGTTCAGTCTACTGAATATGCTTGGAATAAATTGTTAAACGTTTAATATCGTCCTCTTAATTTTTAGTGCTATATGGGCACTTTCTGCAGAACTGTTATAAATAAAAAAAAATCTAGTCATTCACTGATACTAGTGCTGAGTCTTGTGCTAAAAATTCATAATTGTTTCTTAAGAACTCTCCACTAAGCGAGAATTTTTTTAATTCATTGCTCCAATATACACAATTGGTGCAGCTTATAGTTTTTTGAGAAAATCAAACAGTAAATAGGAAAGTTTTTCTTGAAAGTTTTTCAGAGAAAGCAAAAAAGTCTGAATTCATTCATGTTATACGTGTTAAATTTATGCCGTAACTGAACTTATCAAAGTACTAATAACGGTTTTCTTTAAGTTATTTTAACTTATTGAATATGTACAAAAATCAGTCTTTTATCCAGTATGTATTGGATTTATTTGATTATGAGGCTGTCAGTCTAAATAATTATGATTATTCAGATGAAACCGTAAACTCATAAAACAATTGTTTTAAATTTTATGTTTATTTCGTTTTCTACAAAAATATTCGGTTGCCGGAGCCAAACATTTACTTAATAGATTTGATTTCTTACCACGCTATTACTGATACCTTGACAATTTTGTCCTCTGTTCACTTTTTTTTATTGAAAAATTAGTTGGCAATATTCTCTAAAAAGAATTACATTCATATATGAACCATCTAAACATTTTTCTATATATGCATTATCGCTTCCAGTAACAAACTCGAGCAAGCTTGTTTTAAAAGTTGCAAAATATACCCTCCACTTTGTAGTAGCATTGCTTTTGCGGAAATAAAATGTGGTAGCCTTGCTCATATCTACGATGTACTTTTATTTTGTAAAAAGTACCTTTTTGTGTAAAATGCAACCTTATGCAATTCTGTATTGCCAATATTGCCGGAATGTCATTGTCGCAAAGAGCGCTAACATACGGAAAGTATCGTTTTTTTGTTCAAAACTTTGGAATTAACGCAAAACGAAATGCAAGTTTTATACCAGAAGACACTAATCTCGGTCCTAAGCAGTATGCGGATTTTAAAAAGTATCTGAAAAATAATAAAATACCATATAAAGATGGACAACACACGTGCCTGCAAGTAGAGTGCCGGCTTTGTAATCGAAATCAAAACAATGCGCTGGAAGATGTTGCTGCTTATGTGAACAAGCGTACCGGTAAATGGGAAAAATGAAACATAAATTAATTTATTTTAAATTTAAATTCTCTTAACTTGGTTGTTAGGCACCTTTCTATGTCCGGGATGTGATATAAAACGGCCACTGCTGACTGTGATGAATATGTATGAAAAGGGTCAGCGGTTAGAAGAAAGGGAAATCACAGATATCAACTATATATCTCGTTTTACAAACTTATCAGAAGTAACCCAAAGTGTATGTGATGCTATAGGTATAAGAGGATTAAAAGTAGCTGATTTAGAAGCTATTGGTGCACAATACGATGACACTTGCAACATTTTGCAATTTCCACTACACAATGCAGCGTTTAAAATTGTTGGCGAAAAGATTTTGCATTTACAGGACAAACGTGAGGAAACATTTCAAAACGTCAATTGCTCTGGTTTACTTTTACATGGATCAGTGACTCATCGCGGCAAAGCGGTGTTGGTTACCAACTTATTGGATTTTTTGGTACTAACGATGCAGCGTTATGAAAATCGTGAGTAAATTTTGAAATTAAATGCAAAAATATGGCGCGAAATTTATTTAACTCTTTGCAGTTTGTGTCGTTTGCATTCCGTATTCTTTAAAATCATTGCCGCAAGAATGTCTCCCTGGATTGGAGCGTTTTAAAGAGCTTATATTTTGGTTTAATTTTGATTCCGCCGGTTGGGATGCAGCCAAAACGTTTGCCAGCAAAATGGATGAGAAACGGTGCTTGCTTATTCGGCCCACAGACACTGAACCCTCTCCATACGAGGCACATCGGAAACGTTTAAATTTACGCCACATCATGCATAAGGCAATGCCAGTGCGTCATAAAGCAATCACTACATTCAGTGCGCTTAAAAATGATATTTTGAGTGAACTGCAAAATATTGAAAAAGTAAACGGTGTAAAATGGAAACGTTTTCCCACTTTAAATAAACTGTTGAAAGGTCATCGCAAGGGTGAACTCACAATAATTACGGGTCCGACGGGTAGTGGCAAAACTACCTTCATGAGCGAATACTCGTTGGACTTGGCGCTGCAAGGTGTTTCTACGCTATGGGGTTCATTCGAAATTCGCAACTCCCGCTTAGCGGCAACGCTGCTGCGTCAATTCGTTGGCTACTCGCTGGAAAACAAATTGAATGAATTCGATTATTGGACCAATGAGTTTGAGAAGTATCCATTATATTTTATGACTTTTCATGGGCAACAACCGCTGAAAGTAGTCATGGAGGCGATTGAGCATGCTCAGTATGTGCATGACATTAATCATGTAATTATCGATAATCTTCAATTTATGATGGGAGTTTCAGCATCGGCATCTCATCGTGGCGACAAGTTTTGGGAACAAGACGCTATTATAGCATCATTTCGTTCATTAGCAACAAAGCACAATGTGCATGTAACACTTGTCATGCATCCACGTAAGGAGCGTGAGGAGGATGATCTCACCACCAGTTCCGTATTTGGTTCGGCCAAGGCAACGCAGGAAGCCGACAATGTGCTTATCATACAGGACAAACGTTTGACATCGGTGCGCGGTAAGAAATATCTCCAAATTGTTAAAAATAGATATAGTGGTGATTTGGGTATGATGCCACTTGATTTCGATAAGGAATCGCTAAGTTATGCCACTAGCAACAAAAAGAGAAAGGATAAGGAAAAAGAACAAGAGAAAGATAAAACAGCAAGTACCATTGTGTAATAGTTATTTTTTTATTTTTAAATATGCCATTTTTTTTTTAACTTAGACCTTAGGTTATTTATATTAAACTATGATTAAGAAAGAAAGTCATGCCATACACTATGTTGAGCTTTGTTTATAATTCTTTGTGTCCAGCATCTTCTTTCCGCACATAGCACAAATTGCTTTTTTGTAAGCGCACGCTTGGCAATAATGCGACCCGGCTTGATGCACTTTCTGTCGACAAATCCTATAGAAAGTATAAACATAATAATTGAAACAATCGAAGCATAAAACCTATCCACATACCTACATGGCGCCAAACTTTTTACAATTGGATTGTAGCGATCTTTAGCGGTGGACAATGCTTTGTTTTCATTAATTTTTCGACCGCCGGCGGGTGCATTATCAGTTTTCCATGGATTCGGCGTTACTATCTTTGCCAGTTTCGATTCACATTTTTCGCAGACCATCTTATTTTTTCAATGCACGAATAAACTATATTTATTTACTATTCATTGAAAATATTATAATTTTACTTTTTATCAATCTTTGTCATCTTTGTTATTCTTTTTTTCAGAGTTGATTTTTTAGCGCCATACTATTTTTACCAGTGCATTGTTGCCATGAGATTATGTTATACTGAGTTGATTTTCTGTATCTCTACTTCAGGCTACTTATTCTGGGGTTCTTTTCGAGAATCTGAGTATAGGTCAAACTCCATAACACGCTTTTCAGACGCAAAGCTTTTCGTATTCGTGCGAAAATTTGATTCAGTGTGTTTTTTATAAAACAAACTCTACGGCTTGCCTTCGAAATGCACAGAAAGCATCAAAAGTTGAACTACTTTAAGGCAGGCGCGCAAAACGCGTGCTGTGGAGCGTACAATGCGAGAAAAGCGTTTCTTTGTTTGGAGTTTGCCTTATATGTCTTATCCGAAATTATTTTGTGTTTAGGTTGTCGACCACAACATGGCTGTTTTTTCCGTTCTTAATGAGAGTCGATCTACACAGAATTGATATAAAATAAATAAGCTCTGGAAACTGTGAAGATTACAATTAAATTAATTTTGTCGTTGCTGCGTTCATTGTGCTCCAGTCGTGGACAACATGACGAAATATCGTGTACAAATATGTTCCACGAGTTATATTTGTACACGATTGGAAGGGACCTACAATTTTATGCTAAGCGTCAAAGTGAAGAGTTTTTTTAAAAACATATTGGTAAATAATATAATGCTATTTGTCAAGTAAAATCAATCATAACCAGCTTAGTTTCGCATGCGTTGTAAAAGATTTCATTCGACAAATGAAATTCGTAGCGAAAAATTCTGTTCATAATTATTGGAGTATTCAGTATCTTAAAGTAAAATCAAGTAAAAAAAGATAAATTGAGGCGTTATCCAGATAAAGTGCGGGAAACAGGTCGGGAAACCGGCCTAAATATTCTAATATGTACATCTTAAAAAATTTGTATTTATGCGGCAACAATGGACGATTTTATTTGCTTTTATGTTAAACCGTTATGTTAATTTTTATAAACTTAAAATAAATAATTAAATTTTAAAGTTATTCAAAATAGAAGAAAATTTTTCTTATTTTTCTTTAAATATCAGAAGGCTGCCATGAAAGTTTATCTTCATGAATGAGCTTTGCAGGGATACCAACATCAAACATTGCGGCGTACAAATGGTCCCTAATCGTGCTGTCGAAGGCGGTATATAATCGACAAATAGATGATGGGTGTCGATCTGTTTTTCTCGGGTCTTTTCCAGGATTTGGCGTAGTGTGAATATCTGGTCGATGGTGGATTTACCAGGCCTGAAGCCACACTGATAAGGTCCAATCAGTTTGTTGACGATGGGCTTCATTGCACAGTACGCTCGATAGAACCTTATATGCAATATTAAGAAGGCTTATCCCACGGTAGTTGGCGCAGATCGTGGAATCACCTTTCTTATGGATTGGGCAGAGTACGCTGAGGTTCCAATCACTTGGCATGCTTTCATCCGACCATATTTTGCATAGAAGCTCATGCATACGTTTTTTTAGCTCTTCGCCTCCGGTCTTAAACAACTCAGCAGGCAAGCCATCTGCACCTGCCTCCTTATTGTTTTTCAGCCGAGCAATGGCTGTTAAGACCTCCTCATAGTCAGGCGGGGGTATTTCAACAAGGTCAGTGATTGGGGTTTCCGGAGTAGATTCCGCAGTGGCGGGATTATTACCGTCATCGCCATTAAGCAGCTGCGAAAAGTGCTCCCTCCATAATCTTATTATGCCCTGAACATCTGTCACCGGTTTTCCGTCTTCATCCTTGGAGGAAGAGGCCCCGGTCTTCAAACCAACAGTCAGGCGTCTTATTCTTATAAAGAATTTTCGGACCTCGTTCCTGTCCCGCAACATTTCGATATCATTGAAATCGCGTCTTTCTTCATCTCATTTCTTGCGCCTGAAAAGACGCTTCTCCTCCCTCCTCAACTTTCTGTATCGCTCCTTAGCAGCTCGTTGCATCTGACTGCAGGGTGGCTCTGTAAGCAGCGTTTTTTGCTTCAGTAGCATCGCGACACTCTTGGTCGTACCACATATTTCTCCGTCGACGGTGGTAGCCTAGCACCTCTTCGGCAGCCGTACGCATAGAGCGGAAAATGTGCGTCCACTGCGCGCATATATCATCAAGTTGAAGGGTGTTTTGCGAAAGGAAGAGTGCAAGTTGGTTGGCGAAGACTTCGGCTGTCTGTTGTGATTGCAGCTTTTCGACATCCAGCTTTCTCTTTGTACCTATCCATACGCGATTAGCTACACATATACGTGTGCAGACCTTGGCTGCAACAAAGTAGTGGTCTGAGTCGATCTTTGCACCACGTATTGTGCGTACGTCTAGTGTGCCTTCACAACGTGATGAATCTGGTTTCGTGTGTTTTGATCAGGGGACAGCCAAGTGGCCTTATGGATATCTTTATGTTGGAATCTGGTGCTACTAACTGCCATGTTTTGTGCGGCGGCGAAGTCGATTAGTCTCATATCGTTATCAGTGGCTTCGTCGTGGAGACTGAATTTTCCGATCGTCGGACCAGAGACTCTCCTTGCCCACCTTGGCATTAAAGTCGCCTAACACGATTTTAACATCGTGGCGGGGGCAATGCTCATAAGTTTTGTCGAGGAGCTCGTAAAAGTCACCTTTGGTTGTTTCATCCTTCTCATCCGTCGGGGCATGGACACAAATTAGGCTGATGTTGAAGATTTTTGCTTTGATACGGATAGTGGCTAGGCGCTCGTTCACGGCCGTGAACCTCGAGACTAGATGACGCAGTCTCTTCCCAACCACAAAACTGGCATTAAACTGTATGTCCCTTCCATTCATGTACAAATATAACACGCACAAAATGAGTGGATGCGAAAAGCTCGGCCTAGGCGCTCCATGGGCTGTTGTGCCATTAAAAGTAAGTAAGTAAGTTCCAAGCCCGACGCAGAACCATTCATTCAAGGCCATGGAAAAGCCCGCCGCACACTTTAGTTAACTCACTGACGGTTGTCAGATCGCTATCCAGGAGACGCCACGAGGAGGCTGTGTGTCGACTTGAAACGTAGACGCGCAAGGATCGATCATGGACGCACCTGCGACTGTCACGAACTTTACCTTGTGTCCTACGCCCTACTGCCAATAAGACATAGCGATTTAGGTCGCATATCTCGCAACTACAAACCGAACGCATTTTTGATCTAATCAAACTTGTTGCTTAGGAACCAAAAATTTTAAATTCGATTTTGATAATACATTATAATATGTAGCAAGTCATAGTTGAATCATTTCCATTACTTTTCACATGGACCGCTCATTATTTAGAATTTGTTTACACAACAGAGAGAACAAAAAATGTTGTCTACAAAAAACTAAAACGTTGAAATAAGCTATTTAACAAAAAAAACATTTGAACTTTTTACTTTTAAATTTTGATGTTACCCAAACTTTGCACAGTCCGACCAACGAAGGTGGGCGAAATTTACAGTGATTGTGGCAATTTCAACGGATTAGAGGACTTTCGGAATCTCCTTCTTTCAGCACTCGGCTTTGTCATCTCAAATGCAATCTCTTGCTCGACCAGAACGTTGAGCGCAAGGCGATACATTTTTTTTTTTAAATTTCATAAAATTAAATTGTTATTTTAGTTTGTTTTATTTCATAAAACAGTTATTTATAAATAATTCTCATTCTTGCACCGAATAGATTTAGAAGATAAGAATTTTATTCCCGGGGAAAATAAAAACCTCGGAACAAAATTCCCGAGGAATATTTAGAATTGGGCTGTATCGCTTATTAGCTGTAAAGAGCTGTTAACCGCCATTCTTACCAACTAATGTGATGAGTAATTCAAGCTGGTAAAGGTTGCAATCAGCTATGAACGACTGTCAACTAAAAACTTTAGAGCTCCTTGAAGCTCGGCAGCTGCTATTGGCTACCAACAGCTGGTTACTATTTTCTTGGAAATTGCGTTTAATCGTTTATAACTGATGTTTACTATCTAATTTAGCAAAATTTGACATTGCGTACCCAAATTTCATATGAGTAACACCGTTTTTTTTATTATTGATGGAAATTTTATTTGGTATGTTCAATTAATGGAAAAAAATTAAGAAAAATGGCACTTAAAGATGCTATGCCGAATTAAAAAGAACATTATAAATTAGCTTTCAAAAGCTGTTTTTACCTGGCAGAAGCTTCCATATTTTTTATTGAATTTAAGGACAAAAGGTCAGTGTTAAATTAAAGTAATTTTAAGAACATTAATTAATTATTTTATATTTTATAATATCAAATGTGTGTAACAGTATTTATGCCCCTACTAAGTAGTATTCATTTTAATCTTTTTCATTATGCTGTCCCAGGGTCTTTTTATCCCAAAATGCCCAACTGTAAGCAATTTAAATTTTGATTAAATTTTATAAATTTTTGAGGCGCGCTTAAATTTTTAGCATAAAATTATGTACAAAAATTATATCTATATATAAAAATGAAGGTATTTTATGTGTGTGATGAGTGATCTCGGAAACGGTACGACAAAGCGATCGTTCCGTGTAAATTAGCGAAAGATTGTATGGTGCCTTTGTACCGTGCCATTTACATTGCGTTCGGCTGATTTTGATCATTTAGTGCCGGATAACTTTTGTAGAATTACACCATCGAAAGAAGAATTGATTGACAGTATATTTCCCAACACAGTACAGCACTACAAAAATCATAATTGGTTAAGCGAACGAGCCATTTTGGCAGCCAAGAATAAAGATGTCAATGAATTTTGCTATACAATCCAAAATACCTGGTGTTTTAGATTCGTATAAGTCTATTGATACTGCTACCAATGAAGAAGATGCGGTTAACTATCCTACAGAATTTTTGAATTCTTTGGATTTATCCGGATAACCGCCGCATAACCTTCAATTGAAAGTCGGTGCGACTATTATTATGCTTCGTAATTTGAATCAACCAAAACTTTGCAATGGTACGGGGCTTGCTGTGAAAAAATTGATGGTCAATGTTATTATAGCAACTATTTTTATTGGAAAATTCAAAGGTGCAGACGTGTTAATACCACGAATTCCGATGACTCCAACCGATTTTCCTTTCAAATTCAAACGTGTACAATTTCCAGTGCGAGTTGCATTCGCAATTACCATTAATAAAGCGCAAGGTCAATCTTTGGAAATTCGTGGTATCAACCTAGAATATCCAGTATTTTCTCATGGACAATTATACGTAGCCTGTTCACGTTTAGGCAAACCATCAGTATTATTCATTTATTGCCAAGATAATAAAAAAAATATATATAAACTTAAACATAAACTTTAAATTTAAACTGCTTTGAATTACTTTTTTAATTATGCACAGTGAAACGCGCATGGGGTCCGCATGTGAAATTTCCATTTCACAATTGCTAAAAATATGTTTATAATTTTCATGTTCCATGTCATTACTCGTAAATTTATTCAACTTTTTCGAACACACATTTAAACAGTTTTGATAAATGGTTTCACAAATATTTAATTACATATGTATGTATATGAGAAGCTCCAAATCAAAACGCAATGAAAACATACTAAGGCTATTCACGGGTTAACGCAAAACTGAGAAAGTGCAAGTTTTTCTGCGCAAACGCGTATAAATAAATAACGTGCAACCTTACGAAATAATTAAACTGTCAAACAAATCTCATACTTAAGCAGAAAGAGCGAAAAACTAACTTTTTTTTAAGGTTTGCCCGAAATGAAGCTGTTTGCTTCTAAAATGAAGCTGTTTCGCAGCTTGCAAAATTTGCGATGTATTTCGAACTGTCATACAATGTGTGTGGTTTTGGAATATTGTGAAATTTCGCAGTCTCCTTTTTTCGCATCTTCGCAATAACATTTTTCATCAACCCGCGAATACCCTTACTATGTATTTCAATTAAATCACTTAGGTCGTGGTTATGTTCAGATTTTGCTCGGCGAACATCATGAAATTGTTGTTGCACCGAACACGAAGAGAGAGCTTTTACTCTCAGAACGAACACGATATGCTGGCTGAAATGTACACCGAACCAGCCGAGTATTCATGGTGACAATGAGTTATAAAAGGAGGAATAAAAATCATTATCATTATTTTCATTTGCAGAAAAGCGAAGTTCCGAATGATTTTAGTGTTTAAAAGTGAATATTAAATATACTATTCATAAAACTATTGAAGAAATATATCAATTATATTATTAATTTCACACTCCATATTCATAAAATTGTTTAAAGTTTTTTGGTGTTCCGTTGCGAACAAAATAGTATTGAAAAAAAACCTGAATTTTGATAAAAAACTAATCTGTAACGAACTCGAATGTAACCACCACACCGAGCACGAGAGAAAAATATGATGTGTTCGCTAAAAAGCGAACACCAGCATAACCGCATCCTTAGATGTATGAGCACAAGTACTCTCACAACCATCTTTACATATCTGCTCATAGTGCATATAATAATGCTGCTAGTAGCTACTTTTGGCTGCTAATTGGCATGTTGCCTGAGCTGTGAACAGCTAGTATTGGCTGTTAACTTTCGTGTTTGTGAGCTGTTAACAGCTATTTAAATTAGCTTTATAGCATCCTGTAGGGGTTAAGAAAAACGCACTTTGAGGAGGTTTGATCAAATAGAATTCCAACCTTGAAGCTCTTAAAAGTGTTCGGATGTAAGGCAGTTGTCCAAATGCTAAAAGTAAAGCGTAAGAGACTTGATTCTAAAGGCAATGTGTCAATTTGTGCTTTATATATTATTTTGGAGAGACAAAAGCTTATAGATTTATGAATCCGAAGTCTGGGGAGATTTTCACCAGGAGTTCGATATTTGTTCTTAAAGAGATTTGGAATTCTTCAGTCAAAGACTGAACCATGTGTATATTACTATGTAGAAGGGGAAATACGGGCATTTATAGCAATATATGTCGATAACATCTTAAAGAATTTCGTGAAGAAAAATTTAACATGAAAGATGTTGGAACTTCTTATGTCATACTTGGAATGGAAAATTCTGGATATGTTACAACGGGTTATGCTTTTATATTTAAAGCTAGCTGGGATGCGTGGAGTTTTAAGCAGCATGTGGAACAAAAAATTGTATAACAAATGTCTACTCTAGTGAGGGTGTTAGAATATATGTAGATTTGACATTGTTGCATTACTTTGTTATGTTCATATCTATGTACGTATGTTTCGCATGAATCGCTACTTTAAAGGTATTTTGAATTACAAATTGGAGTTCAACAGACTATTAAAAGAAGAAAGAAGAAGATAAATCTTAACATCATCGGGAAGCTTCGAAGAGCTCTGCAATGTTCCTTACAGCGATGAAATGTGCTATAAATTCGAAAGCAGCACTGGAATTCGGTGAGTCACAGTTCAGCAGTCCTAGTGAAAGATACTTGTAAAGTAATTTTAAGTGTTGTCGAGTGGCGAATTAAGTAAAGAGGCAATAATTTCCTTTAACACAATTCAGTGATCGAACCTTTATAAGTATTTGTTGAGAATAATAAACAGTAGAATCTAGATAATCGTAACAATATATTTTTTTTTCAAAGGATTTATAAAAATTGGATAACGAGCGAACTATTGAAATTATAGATAAAAGTAGGGAGATACCCAGTTTTTCGGCAATATGTGTAGCGCCAAGTTTTCTGCCTTTTTTGTACAATATTTTGAAAAGTAGTGTTATTATTATCACACGTTTTTTTACTACTCCTAGTACTCCTATTTTTGAGAACAATCAGTATAAGATAACGAGATTCTTCTTCAGTAGTGGTGGTGGGTTTTTCTTTAAATGGCTGCTTAAATTAAGGATTAACTACAGTACAACGTGGCAAATATGGTATAACGGAATTTTGTTTTGTTTTTGTGCTTCTGATCGTTGACGGAGTTTAAATGGAAATAGACAAGCGGCAGAAAATCTATTGATAGATGGGTATAGATTAAATAGAGTTTTATGGGTATAGATTAATTTAAGTTTTTTTTTTTTGCAAATAAAGTTGGTTCATTCGGTATAAAACTGCCTATGGTGGTCATTGATAGAGGGAACATTATGCTCCATAAAGGAGTATCTTCACTCCAAGAGAATGTAGTTGGCCTTATAATTGGGAAAGTTAAGTTCCGTCTTCTCATTTCCATTGCCGTATTTTATTCTACATATCACAAGAACTCTAACAGTATGTAAAATCAGATTCAAGCTATGCACATCTAAAAAAGGACTTTAAAATCAAACATACAACGAGTACATACTTTTGTATACACAAATATGAACAATCTTTTTATATGCACCATATATGTTTTTTATATAAATATACATATGCATATTTTCGCATGAACCTCTTTTACTTTCACGATTTAAATGACCGGATGATATTTTCTCACCTCAGCGCAAACGAACAAACGAAGATAGAGCAAGTGTTAAAAGCATTGAACCGATGATACCGTGGGTGATTTAAGATATGTAGTACACACCATAATTATGTGAATGCGATTACAATCAAAGTGGAAAAAGTTAAAAAAGTAAAATTTTAATAAAAAACAATTACGAACAAAATCTATTCAAACGATCTAACATTTATTTGTATGAGCTCATCATCGCCATCAGTTAGGCAGAGTAGTTATACTTGTGGTATTCTCCTTTCTATATTTCTTCAACTTCTCACAAACCACTCACTGATTCAATGGAATCTTGTTTACGTAATCCATAAGTGCTTTTTGTGTGAAACATTTTAATCGAATTATAATTGAACAACCTTAAATGGGTTCATCATGCTCGTTCATCTCGTGAAATGAATTGTGATCATTGCAATCAATTTGTTGATCGCGATTGCTGTGATTTATATCGATCGTTTGCGCGTGTGTTATGTGTGATTGTTGTGCATGTATGTGAAGGCTATTAACTGTTATACCATTTTTAATTTGATATATCAAATATTTCTTATTATCCTCCTTTCGCAAAGATCATATTAATCACCAATTGTGGTTGGAAAATAAGTTGTATCCATTCTTGGAAATATCATTGCCAATATGATCTCTAACTTAAATTTCAGCATCACACGCTGATGATCATTATCATAGAATGATGATGATTGTGTGATTTTATGGTTCTTTGTGTGACAGCTTTGTCATCACTGATGATGTTCACGCACAAACTGCCAAAACCGTCGCAAATGTTTTGACAGCAAAAAATGTTGGTGCTTGCGCAATTAAATTTGACATCGATATATATTGATTACTATACTCAAGCAGAAACAGAAAATGAACAATATCCATCATTGCAATTGATATTGTTCCTCTTCCTAAAAAAGTAATTTGTGTTGTAAAGAAAAATTAAAAAGGGTTTTGATTTGTTTAGTATCCTCTTCTGTTTTTTTTTAACTTTACCGTTCTTTTTGGAACAAATTGTGAGACAATTGTACTCTTTGGTTTTGTTTTATTAATATGTAAACTATAATTTTAGCTGGTTTGGGTTTCCATAGGTGAAAGAATTTGAAAGAATGAACAAATACAAAAGAAAAGAGATGTTTGAGGATACCCTCTGAGGCTATTACCTGGCAGTCAGGGTCATCCTAAGCAGGCCGAACAATCCTCTCTCATTCTCCCTCCTTCTTCCTCCCACCTATCAATCTTCCTTCCAGTCAACACAATGCACTGCTTTCATAGGGGTACACCCTGTGTGTTAAATGTATGAATAAGAAAAAAAAAAAAAAATCCATTGGTTTGGTTTGGGTTGTTCTGCATATACCGATCTAAATACAGAACATGCGTTTTTATTTTTATTTTTAATAGTTACCAGTGTACATACATATATTACCTACACTTACACTTATCCTCTTTACTCTTCTATCCATATCTGGGTAAAAGAAGCACAATGGTACAACAAATTGAGTGCTATGAAAAGACTGGCCTTCTGCCCACATCCTAATCTAAATCTATTGCACTCTGTGTGCAATACACCCAGCATATAGTGTCCGTTGCAATATAAATTTCATGGTGATCGACGAGAAAAAGGTTCAATATAACCACGGCCTTCCCAGCATTTTACTTTACGGCATGAATAGGGCTTTTGTGTGTTATAATTTCTAAGCTAATTTAAGCTATGTTCAGTTTAAGTACTTTTTTCCCCAGTTTTTCAGCTTTTGTTTAAATCGAGGAAAAACACCGGGTTTTTTTTTCTTTCTTTCTTTACCCTAAAATTGATTCTATAAAAAACAATGAGAGGCAGTTAGGTGGAATAAGAAATAGCAGAAGAGAAAATTGGCAATGGAGAACATACAAATGTAGTGAAAGCCAAATGCAATGGAAGGCAGATTGAATTCATTACTGTAAAAAAGGCGGGAAGAAGCAAAATGAGGCAACCAAAGGAATAAAATGCTGTCAGAAGCAATAAAGCACAGTAAGTGTAAGAGATAGAAGCCAAATAGGTCAATATGAATCCAGAGGAGTCATCTGTCAGAGAAAATTATATATACCAAACTTCTCTAGCGGGTTCAACCTACGGGTCAGTGGTTAGTATAGCTCATAATTGCCACTTGACGTATTCCGAACGAAGCAATTGCTCATTTAAATAGTTTATATGCCAATCAAAAATGAAATTAAAGATTTGTTGTTGTTTTGCATATAGAATAAACGAACAAAGTAAAGTAGAGAAAGTGTCGATTAGTCTATGGAAATTATAGGTAAATATATATATGAGGTCTCACAATAAAAGTGCACGATTTAATTTAAAAATAAAACGCATATTTTTTGAGCGAGTGGTGATATTTTTATTGCATTGTAAGGTAGACATGTTCCAGTTAAGTATGGAATAAAATATTCAGCAAATGGCCCCCGCAGCTCTGATCACAGACCCTTGCTCTTTGAATGAAATTTTCGATGACGTTTTGAAAAAGATGTGGCTCTATCTCACCGATTACGCGTTGGATCTCGGCCTTGAGTTAAGGAATTTTTTGTGGTGTTTGTTTGTGTATTCGTAAAGACTGGATATCGTGGCTCCAATAAATGGACTGTTTCATGCGCGTCAGGTGGCGCTGTCTTGCTGAAACCACATGTCGTCGAGATTCCTTGTATTTGCATTGCATACCCTCTCTCATTCTCCCTCCTTCTTCTTCCCACCTATCAATCTTCCTTCCAATCAAAACTCTGCATTCATAAGGGTACAACCAGTGTATCGAATATCACAATAAAAACAAAAAAGATCCATCCGCCCCGTTGAGACCACTTCAGTCCCAGCTTTCCCGATTTTGGGTAATGCGTTTTCACAATGATAGCGTTTCATTTTTAATAAACGGAGCAATCGTGGACGACATGAGTTGAATTTCAGAACTGCCACTGAAAAAAATGGCACAAAATTTAAATCGTGCACGCATATTGTGACATTCTTTATTAAAACTTAGCTTTAATCAGCTTCTTTCTAATGGTAGAAGAGTCCACACCAAGATTCATCTACTCTTTAATCTTCTGTGATGTAATGAAATACGTCAACATTCAATTCAAAGTTATTGCTTAAATACAGCCTGATTTACTGCGAAGAGTGTACGAAAATTGGACCTTCAGATTTCGGGATGTTCGGGCAAGCTGCAGCTGCAACATGTCAGGCGTCATATTTAAACATTGATGTTAGAAAATTATCTTTAAACTATAGCCAATTTCATGGATATTAAATACATTCCTCTAAAAAAACACCCGACGAATACGAATTTGAAACTAAAAATATTGAAATCTGATCTGTTTCACTTGAAATCATTCAAACACTGATATTATTTCTCTTGCACTGCTATTTTTCCGCACATTGAAAAAGCAGGTGTATAGTAGAAAAAGTTACGGTACTTCGTCAATGTGATGACTAGATCAGAAACCAATATATGTTTAGTGAAGTAGTATTTGAACCACGTTTTGGCATTCAAAGATTTACGGGAAAGTTCTAGTTTAAATTTAAAAAGATCAAAGCTTGATTTTCCAATGTTTGAATATCGGCTGATTAAACCAAGCTTAAAAAATTGACACCTGGCTGTCCGGAACCGGCGTTAAACTGTAGGTCCAACCAACTGGTATTACAATGGGCCATTCTAGTCTAAGTGTGTCCTCTTGACAGACACCCAACCAACCAACCAAGTTCGCATTGAGACCTGGCCCTTAGTGTCACACAAACGCATACCAATTTATCAAGTCGAAAGTGACAGTTATGTACACGTTTTGTATTGAATCCGGTTTTACAAAAAAGGGTGACAAGTGACAAAAATAGAAACTATACCATTTTTCTTCAAAATATAAAAAACAACATAAGAAAACAAACAGAAAAACTTCAAGTTATATTATTATCATATACAAAGCCTTACAAGATAAGCTACCGTGTGCAGTGTTAACAGCAGCTCCTTCTACCATTCACTCACATACTATACATTAAAACGAGAATGAGAGAAGCATAAACTGCCCAGCATGTACATATGTAGAGGGCTAAACTCTCAAGTGCTGCTTAAGTGATTCCATTTATCTCTGGTGACATGAACACGCAGACTATGCTGCACATTTAACTGTTGCCGTTCAGAAGAAAAAACTGTACGAATTGTAATGCAGAAAGAATAGCATTCGCATATGAATGAGCCAAAAAATGTTGCAGTGTTGAATATAAAAAAGAAGAAGAAAAGAGGAGTCCAGTAGAAGAATAAGATGTGACGCGCGCGTAACATGCAAACATTGCAGCAGGAAGGTGGTGCAGCACATGCAACAACTGTTTTGCTGAACGGTAGGCTGATTTGCTATGACATAGAGATATGAGGGCGCTTCTGTTGTGCGACTGCCGAATCATTTCTCATTTTGTATACTGCAGCATGTGCATGTGGGAACGCGAAGATGTCAGCGGCGATGGTATCTGAAAATTTGCCAAAAACGACATCACCAAAACTACTATGTATACGTAGAAAGAGGAGGAAAACGACTGCAAATGAAATTTACTAAAGTTTATACGCCCCAGGGGGGCCTGGGGCGTAGGACGCAAAATAAAGTTCGTGACAGTCGCAGGTGCGTCCATGGTCGATCCTTGCGCTCCTACGTTTCAAGTCGACTTACAGCCTCCTCGTGGCGTCCCCTGGATAGCGATCTGACAACCGTCAGTTAGTTAACTAATGTGTGCGGCGGGTTTCTCCACGGCCTTGAATGAATGGTTGTGCGTCGGGCTTGGAACCCACCACGTTAAAATGCCCACCATTGAATCCTCAAAATAAGCCTCGGACAAAGAACCCCTCTAATGTTGGCGACTCCCGCAAACGCCCGAAGGACAACGATTTGCGGATATGCACCTGGAATGTCCAAACCCTCTACAGGAAAGGTGCCTCTATCCATCTGGTGGATGTCCTCCAACAATATAGAGCTGACATCACCTCTATACAGGAAATGCGATGGACGGGACAGGGTTGCTCCAAAAGAGCATCCTGTGTTATCTACTACAGCTGTCATGCGTCGAGACACGAATTTGGTGTTGGATTTGTGGTTGGGAAGAGACTGTGTCATCTAGTCTCGAGGTTCACGGCCGTGAACGAGCGCCTAGCCACTATCCGCATCAAGGCAAATTCTTCAACATCAGCCTAATTTGTGTCCATGCCCAGACGGATGAGAAGGATGAAACCACCAAAGATGACTTCTACGAGCTCCTCGACAAAACTTATGGGCATTGCCCCCGCCACGATGTTAAAATCGTGTTAGGCGACTTTAATGCCAAGGTGGGCAAGGAGAGTCTCTTTGGTCCGACGATAGGAAAATTAAGTCTCCACGACAAAGCCACCGATAACGGTATGAGACTGATCGTCTTCATCCTGCAAGGATGAAGACGGAAATCTGGTGACAGATGTCCAGGGCATAATGAGATTATGGAGGGAGCACTTTTCGCAGCTGCTTAATGGCGATGACGGCAATAATCCCGCCACTCCGGAAACCCCAATCACCGACGGCGTTGAAGTACCGCCGCCTGACTATGAGGAGGTCTTAACAGCCATTGCTCGGCTGAAAAACAATAAGGCTGCAGGTGCAGACGGCCTGCCTGCTGAGTTTTTTAAGACCGGAGGCGAAGAGCTCAAAAAACGCATGCATGAGCTTCTATGCAGAATATGGTCAGATGAAAGCATGCCAAGTGATTGGAATCTCAGCGTACTCTGCCCAATCCATAAGAAAGGTGATTCCACGATCTGCGCCAACTACCGTGGGATCAGCCTTCTTAATATTGCATATAAGGTTCTATCGAGCGGCGAAAGTCTGAAGCCCATCGTCAACAAACTGATTGGACCTTATCAGTGTGGCTTCAGGCTTCAGGTAAATCCACCATCGACCAGATATTCACACTACGCGAAATCCTGGAAAAGACCCGAGTAAAACAGATCGACACCCATCATCTATTGTCGATTATAAAGCCGCCTTCGACAGCACGATTAGGGATCACTTGTACGCCGCAATGTCTGATTTTGGTATCTCTGCAAAGGTCATTCGTCGTTGCAAAATGACACTGATCAACACCACCTGCGCAGTGAAAATTGGGACAGACCTCTCCGCACCATTTGATACCAAAAGAGGTTTCAGAGAAGGTGACTCCCTATCGTGCGACTTCTTTAACCTTATGCTGGAGAAAATAATTCGAGCTGCGAATATCGACATCTCTGGCACTATCTTCTACAAGAGTGTCATGCTGCTAGCATACACTGATGATATTGACATCATTGGCAAAAACGCTCGAGCAGTCAGTGCAGCATTCTCCAACCTGGAAAGGGAGTCTCGTCGAGTGGATCTAGTGGTGAAAGAGGACAAAACGAAATACCTTGTGTCAACAAACAAAGAGTCACAGCGTCTTGGACAAAATGTCACTGTTGACAATTATACTTTTGAAGTCGTCAAGGATTTCGTATATCTAGGATGCAGCATAAACACCAACAATAATGTCAGCCTTGAGATCAAGCGGAGACTAACTCTTGCCAACAAGTGTTACTACGGGCTCAGTAGGCAATTGAGAAGTAGAGCCCTCTCTCGACCGACGAAAATAACGCTCTATAAGTCCCTCATCCTTCCCGTCCTAATGTATGGCGCAGAGACGTGGATATTGACCATCAATGATGAGAGGCTGTTAGGAGCGTTCGAGAGGAAGATACTCCGTAAGATCTACAGTCTACGGTCCAGTATGCGTGGACGACGTGTACCGAATAAGATGGAACGATGAGCTGTATGAGCTGTACGCCGATACTGACATAGTCAAGCGTATAAAATTCCAGCGGCTTCGCTGGCTGGGTCATGTTGAGCGAATGGAAGAAAGCGCTCCGGCTAGAAGGGTATTTTATTCGAACCACGGTGGAGGAACCCGGAGAAGGGGACGTCCTAATCTCCGTTGGAAAAACCAGGTGCAGGGCAACCTGACTGCACTTGGCCTTATCAACTGGCGCCAGCGCGCGCCTAGCAGAGGTGACTGGCGGAGCTTTGTGGAGGCGGCCAAGGCCGATCATCGGTTGTAGTGCCAGTTAAAGAAATAAAGAAAAAGGTTTATAAATAATTACGATTCTACCGAGCTTTTCTTATGTGCCCTTAAAAATGAAAACTGGACTTCAAGTGGTAACTCCTATGAATTTTGTGTGCCCGGTTTTAATTGTTTTTCACTGCACTCCATTGAAAGTGAAGTGATACCTAAAGTTGTAATTGCGTTTTATGAACGTTTTTTTTTCCACTTTTAGAGCAACTAAATGTGACATTCTTTCATGTAGCAGACATGACACACGAAACACATGCGGCATCGTCAACCAAGTTGACCATGAACGTGCAGCTCATTGTTGTGCTGAGTTTCGAACTATTTGTATGATTGCAACCCATATGGGGTTGGGTATAATTCAATTTAGTGATAGACCAACCAACCATTCAATTAGTTTGAGTTGTATTCTTACGGAAAAATGAATCCTATGATTTTATGCCAATAGCTAAGGCGAAAGTGTATTTGTAGGTTAATTTTTATATATTTTTCATACCATACACTAAACTCATATGAAGTACCTATTAAAAACTTTACGAACCAAGAAATCAAACTACAGTCCATTTCATTACTATATCTATATTCTTATATTTCGAATTTTTTCTTTAAAAGAGGTAAATACAACTACTACTACATCGTTAGAAGGCTGTTTAGCCACTTAACCATTAATATAAAAAAAAAAATTATAATAATATGAGTTACAAAATGAATTTTTTTATTCAATAGTTTACTTTTCTCTAGCAGTACATGCTGTCCACCAGTTTTTTCAGACTGTCAAGAGGAAGTTCAACCCTGGCAGACTTAAAAGCTGTTCTTAGTTCAGACACACTTTTGAATTGAAAAGGTTGCTACCATAAACCATTCCAAGGTTGCCAGCCGATAGATAACATTAACGTAATAGTCATCAAACCAAGCTTTTGTTGTCCTGCGCGCATGAAATTCGACGTCCATCGTTCCTATTTCTATCCAGAGTACAAGTGGTAGTGAAAATTTAAATATAAGGGTGGTGATATAGATATGAAATAGACTGTAGTATACGAAATGAAAAACCTTACAATTTAGCCACTAGCTTCGCGCAAGTTCGATTCATCTGTTTTATTGTGTTTTGTGTTGTGTTGCAATGTGTTATCACGGCTTGCAATTATAGTTTTTGGTTGCTACCGATCTCATCCAACAGAAATGTGCGCCAAACAACCAACATTTCGCTCAAGCTTCAGACCAAGTTTTCGTTGTTTTTTTCATCTTTACCAACTTTTCCCATTTATCTTTTTGCCTCATCTAAGTTTTGCAGATTGACTTGAGTTCGCAGATCGTGTTGTTGTGTGGTGCGCATGCGCTGCTTGCTTAAAACCCAAAAATAATATCGTTTTTAACTTGGCTTATAGAGAAAAAAGTTGCGCCTTTTTTATTCACTTGTATTCGTGTTTGTCATTATCATAATTGTCGTTGCTTTGTCGTTGGTGTTGTTTTGTTGTTCTGTTGTGCTTATGTACGTAGTTTGTCCTTTGAGTCAACACAAGGAAAGAGCAAAGAAAAACGTGACAATTTTCGCGTATTAGTTCTGTAAATAAACTAAAATATTTTTGTACATTTTAATTTAATCGCTTTTTACATGAGATTTATGTGGAAAAATATTTCGTTAATTAAAGTAAATTGAAAGCGAAGTTGTGATACCTACTACCGAAATCAAATAATTAATGTGTTAATTAAAATTTTTGTTTTGGTGAATATTCGGTTACAATGCAACAGTTTGTAAATTCTGAATGTGTGAATGAAAGTTATTTAGCTCCAAATTAATTAAGATGGTTGGCTTGGAAATACTGTAAAGAAGTTGAACTACAAAACGGTGTCACTACTCAGCAGACAATGGTAAACTTCGTAGAGTGTTAGTTGACATGAAAATAATTTTACGTAGTATAATCATCGATATTTATTGTATTTATATCAATGAAAAAAATGATACGAATTTTGGGTTAGGAATTCAGATTTTAGGTTATGGTGAGCATGGATCATAATGACATCGCAAATTCTGTTTAAATTCTGGCAATGTTTTAGACCTTGCGCGAAGATAGGTGATTTTTCTCCTAGCGCCAAATTTAGTTCTTATCACTGACTCACTATATAAAATTTAGTATGGCAAGTAGGTTTGGTTCTTGTCCAATTACTTATGTGATTATTTTAACTGTGTATACCAGATTTGGTTCCATTTGCATTACTATTTCCTTTTATATTTCAGGAAGCAGGCGTAGCTTTTGCCCAATGTTGTCAATATTCAGAACAGTAGTTTAATGATTGCAATGATGTGGATTGAGTTTTGTTCAATTTAGAATTGCTTTCAATATCACTCTTTCAAGGGCTGTGGTATGGGAGATACCACGGCTCTTGACCGATTTTTTACATTTCAGAACCGTCCTTTTCCTGACAATAATAAATGTTGGTATCAAGTTTTGTTAATATTGCTTGTTTTTACTCGTGTTATCGTGTACATGGATGATGGATGGACGACAGACATGGCTAAATCGACTCCGCTGAGCAACAACAAAATATAAAATGAACATAAAAAAATTTATGCCAATTTTCGCAGTGAGAAATGAGATCAAAGTTTATTTTATTTATTGCCTAATTAGCGTGAACAACACAAATTTTCTTACAGTAGTACACTAAAAAACACAGTTCCAAACCAAGTTACAGCCTAGACCATGGCATAATAATCCGAACGTCCCGATCAAATATCGGGTCAATATTTATTTAATTTTTTAAATCATCATTTGTACGGTACTTATCTAATTTTCTGTACACTTAAATACAGCTCTGGCGAGCTAATTAGAACACCCTACTTTCACTGCATCTGTTGTGAAGTAATTAAATAAAAAAGGAAAATTTTTAAGAAAACTATTGTAAAATTTTTATTGATTAAATCAAATACTTCATTTAATATTTCTTTTTACCATATTCGTTCCGAGAACAGAAAATTCTGAAACTAAACAAAAATTATGCAATATTATGCGATTGTCAGTTCAATGCAAAAAATCGTCAAAGAAAATTTAAAGTAGCTATCCGATAGTCTTAAATAATTTTTGTTATATGGTAAACATTAATAAATAATATTTCCTTAAATTTTGAATGTTAAAATGATAAATTTAAAAAACGCTACATAACTAAAATTATGGTCATTACGATTATTGGTGAGGGAGTGCTTATTAGCCAGAGTTGAATGTACATGTGTGCTTCGATACCCTTTTCATAATAGCCGTATTTCTTTGGCCACATTACAATTAGTAAAGAGTGCCAAAAAAGAGAAACAATTATCGACAATTAGGAATGGTATCGAAAATTTGCACTCTTTTAGATAAGCAAAACATCAAAATAGTTCGCGGTAAAATTAATGGCAATAGGGTTATAAAACGGCTAGCCACAAGGCTAAGGTTCGAATCTCACAAATTTAATTTTTTTATTATTTTTTATATTCAATAATTATTTTCTTTTATTAAAATTAATAGTTCACACTTAGCAAATATAGAAGGATTGAAGAAGTCCTAAAATACACATTTAAATATGATTATCGGAGGCTAAAAACACTCTTATTACAACTATTTTAGTTTCCGTTTGGAAAAATTTTGATCCGATTTTTGACTGCATCTAAATTCTAACTGGGGCACCCTGCTTTATCAGTCCAGCATACTACCAACCACGCCACAGCGATACAGCGATTATTTTTAATTAGTACGTTTAGAGATGGGGAGTTATCGATAACAAATAGCAAACGACAGCTTTCCAACGCTGGTTTCTATACACAGCTACAGGGGTATAAATATCGCCACTTAGCTCTCCATACAAATAATATCATAATTGTGTGTATGCGTCAAAACAAATACAGCTAATGTTGCATGAAAGTAAGTAAATTAAAATATTATCCAAAAATTTCGGATACCTCACAATTTCATGTCGAACAATCACAATCATTCTCATCGCAGTCACAGTCATCGTCCACGTCCTCGTCGCCAATGTGAACACAGTTGTTGGCTGCTTGACACTGAAATTCTTCTTCTTTTACTTATTCTATGCTACGACTACTACCACTCACAATCAACTTTGTAGCATCAATAAATTATTCATTTCGCTGTTTATTGTTTATTTTTCATTTATGTATGTATGTATGTACGTACATAGTTACTTGTTGTTTACGAACTTTTTTTTGCACGGTTTCTTTGGCAACATTGAACTTTGTGACTTTCTGTGCAATTTTCATTACCTCAGTCTTAGAGGGAACTAGCAACATGGTTAAGGCCATTGCCAAAATAACAAAAACAAAGTAGAAAAAGTCTCGTGCCTTTATGCAACAAGCTGCAGTGCAGTAACACACACCCGCTATATGAAACTTCGCACATGAAACTCTTTAGAGCGCGTGATTTAATGCTGTTGCAGTTGTTGTTGTCATTTGCAGGACCTTACCTTAAATGTGTAAGAGTTTGTATGTACATACTTACTATAGTGTATGCATCTTCGCAGACTTAAATATTTTCTTCAACTTCATTTTATTTAATGTAACAACGGACGGAATTCAACTCACGAGACTGAGACGTAGAACTGTGGTGTTTGGTTTTTGGTTTTTGGTGTTGCATGCAAGAATTTAAACGATTTGAAATGCAAAGCTTATTTGTTGCTTGTCATTGAAATAAATTGGAAATTTTCAACAACAAATTGTTGAAAGAAAGTGTTGTGCCTGTTGTTGCTGTTGCTGTTGTTACTTGCGAGCAATTCCAAAGTAAGTTAACAACATAATTTTCTCAAGATGTAATTGTATTAAAAATACGTTTTACATTCGTATTTTTTGTATTTATGTACGTAGAGTTCTATTTGATTGCACATAAATATTTCATAAAGCTGTTTTAGGTTAAATATTGGAGAGAAGACGAAGTAATGCTTTTTGGAACACCAATAGTCATCGTAGTAGGCATATGTTCAGATATACATATACAGTAAGCCCCTGTAGTACCTTAGCTGAAGTTGACATCTTCTGCTTTTGAGATACCATATTTAAACAGGAAGGCACATAAAAGTATCTCCCTTAAGTACCTCGAGTTACTTACGAACAATCTTCAGTCACTTCCCAGGCATTTTTACTATTTGTTTTTAGTTGTAGAATCCAACTTATAACAATTCGAATGACAATGCAAAAATTCGAACATTAGACATCTTGTCAGGAATTTTGTCGGTAATCGTATTTTGCCAGGCATTTGAAGAATTTTATTTTAGGTCCACAATACTGTTACGTTTTCCTCTCACCACTATTATATACTGTTTTTCATGTTATCCTGTACATGACCAAAGTTAAAATTAGCTGTGTTTTGACATTGTATAGTGGATACGAGTACAGTAACTTTTAAGCACCATATAGTAACTTTTGATATATTTTAACATGAAAAAAACTCGTAATTACTAAGGGCCTTTGTTAATTTCCCGCCAATAACTTTATGAAATAATGAAGAGCTCAAATTTTCAAGTATATAAAGAAAATTGCAATTCTTTAGGAAAGAAGTAAATTATCGTACCAATCCAGTGCCTGATAAAATAAATACAATATTTTCGATAATGCTATAAATCGCTTTGTCACTCAGTTTAAGTCGAGGTATGGCAGAGATCAAATAAAAGTGACGAACATTTTTTGAAATACAATCGTAATTGGTTAGATGCATCTATTTAGCCACCATTAAGAGATGGCGCATCTCTGGATTTGCTAACTTATGCTAATCAAATGAGTTTAAGAGCTTCAGGTCAAATTGAGGTATGGATAGTGCTAAATAAATAAACAACTGAAACACCCTTAAGAGGCGCTAAATATAGAAATTCGAGATGTTGAGCAAAGAAGAAGCATTGGTTTTTTTGTTGACGCTTCTCCAGAGAAATTTCAATCAGCAAAAAAATATTGTTGTCCTAGAGAAAATTCGCCTAAAATATTTACAACGTCAGCAGAAGTTTGTTTAAGAGCTCTTTTTAATCACTCAGTTGAGCGTCTAGTTCAAGTTCAGAAATGTGATATTGTGACTATAAGCATTGAAGATTTATCGTAACTTTGTTTGTACCCAAAATGAGGTTTTGACGCTTCCAATAAGCAAGCTTTTAATGAGTCTGGAGCGATCGATTCATCAGTTTTTATCACATCTATTGTGCAACTTAGCTTGTGGCGAGAAAATTATTTGGTAACACTCTCGACTAGTTTCTACGAGATTGTGCATGCCTTTAAAAGAATCTTCAGAAGTTTCAAAGCAAGAAAAAGGTAGAGTGGATAAAGAAATAAAAAAGAAAATCGTGTATAACTGCATCTCAATCTAATGTTAACAATTATTGATGGAAGAAGAGTTTGCAATGCGCTAACAGAAACCATTTCCATACAAGTGTTATTTATGTGGTACAGTAGGGCAATAACATGGACAACTTTTTAAACACATAAAAAATTACAATTTTGGTTATTTATCCTTCACGGTTGATTAAGATTCTTCGAGTGCCTTCTTCATTTATCGTGGAAGCTCCCACTACAAAACTGGCAAGCTAGGACAGAAAGCGATAAAAAACTGTTTCTGATTCAAAAGCACGAATAAAAAGAGAATTTAGGTGTAAAATGGGACTGATTGATGACCAACCAAAGCCAGAGTTTGGCAGTTCAAACGATGGAAATGCTGTGAGACGTATTTTCCAAAACGCTAAGATATCTGTAGATATAACCGATATTAACCTGGATTTAATAAATCAAATGCACACTATAATGTTACTCGTTTCTTCAGATTATGAAATAATTATTCGCAAATCTCGAGGAAATTTTGTTGCCAACTATGCATAGTATCCAATAGCCCCAACCCTATACAAATTCTTAATCCATGGGCTTGAAATTATATTGGTGAATTATTCGAAAAAGCGTTGGAAGCTCATAACGATCTTTTTAAAAGTTCTGCTTTCACAATTTAATGTATGGTACATATTGTTTCGGACAAGAAATGTGTTTCTTTTTTGCGTTCGCGTACTTTTGTGCATTCTCATTTCACCAGATTTTGCCTAAAAACTAAGGGAACAGACATAAAAAACGAATTAGGGAGACTGAGAATGTAATTTTTTTCACTGACAACAGATTTGCACACGTTCAAGAGAGTAGGACACATTTGTCCTCTCGGCAACTGTTGCTAGTGTGACAACGGTCATAGAACATAATATGTATGTAGCTTATTTTACGCGGTTTTAATATTTAGCTGGCAATTTTTTAAAACCCTGCAAATGACCCACATATAAAACTCAAGGTCTAAGAAACAGTTACATGTGCATTTTAAACTAGTAAGTGGATTCGAATTTGAATTTTTATGCATTTTTTATAGCAGTAGCAGTGTTGGGAAATGTAGGTATTTTGTACTTTTTTCAGTACCTTTAAAAAGTACCGAAGTACCACCGTAACCTTTTGAGTACCTTTTAATTTTTGGGAATAAAACTAAAAGGATCTAATTCATGCATCTACTGTAAATAAACGTGAACATCCGCATTAACTGTGGTAAGAATGTGTGTAGAATTATTAACAATTTTACAAGCTATACAAAGCTTTGTTGATTTTACTTGTATGTATAAGGGAAAGCGTTGTTATTGCCCAATGTTGATAATATTTTCAATAGTTATATTGAGGATATTTTATCTATCTTTATTATCAGATATTGATAATTTTTATAAAAGTTATTCTAAAAAGTGTGTATAAACATTTTGTCAAAAAAGTGCTGGGAAGATTATTTAAAGAATCTTCATTCGTTCAGTTGGTGTAAACGGCTTGTGTGTTCGCTATAAAATGTTCAGGAACAATGTTCAGACGGTGTGAACGGTTACATAAACTGAACGAATTAGAAAAGTGATGTTTGAGAACATTATAATTTCGATACCGAGAGAGAGATGTTTGTTCGGAGCCTATGTTCCTCCGGTGTAAAAGGTTGCGCGAATGAAAATTTATTAGCTAAAATTTCTACCTGAAAGGTGGGTGGCCATTTTTAAATCACGTTCAGAAAATTTTACTCATATGGAAGGTATCTGACCGATTTAGCTCATTTCAGAACCTCAGAACTGTTCCTGTGTTAATAATTAAAGTATTTTTAAGGCAAAAATACCTTTTCTCGCACAATTCGATACCATTTTACCGACACCCTTTCCCAACCCTGAGCCGTAGCACAAAAACTACAAGTTTTAGCTTAAAGACATAAAAATTTTCTAAAGAAAATTCAACCAATAAAAAAAATGCATTTTTAATATTACAAATTAGAAAGCAGAAAACTAATAACTCGGCTCGAAAAAAAGGAGAAACAAATCTTAATTATAGCGTAATAAGTAAGTGACCATAAATATGTGAACGGATACAAGAGGAGAAGAATATAAACTTGTGTAAATTGAAACTGCATTTTTTTATCAGATTGCAGATTGTTTAATATAAAAATTGGGTTTGGACAATTAAAGAAATTATTTTCTACAGTTTTAATAAAATTTTTTAAGAACTTCAGTAAGCAGTGGATAAGTGGTTACAGTGTTTTTTTTTTTTTGTCTATGGAACATGCATATGCGATATTCAATATGATGTTGCTCGTTTGCTGCAAGACTGTCATTAAAAAAAAAAAAAAAATTTTAGTTAAGTATGTAGAAATAACTGATATTTAGTGCTTTATCTTACTTAAAAAAATCATAATTGTATCTTATTAACTCTCCACATCAGCAGAGTGAGGTTAAGTAACGTGAAGTAATGAAATGTCACTTTGTTGTACGCTTGTATAAGGTGAGGTGATTGGTAAATTAAAAAGTTTTAATTTTTTTATCCGAATTTATGCTTTTTTAGTTATGACAGTCATGCAGCAAACGAGCGATATGTTCACAGTGAATTAATGCTATGTATGTAATAGTAATTATTTTTTTTTTAAATGGTTAAGTAAGTAAGAAATAAAACTGATCGCAATATGTGCTTTATAAGCACTTACATATGAATGTATGTAAGTATATTCAAATATACTCATGATCCTACAATCTTTCAGTTTTCTTCATACATTATTCTGGATTGCTTTTCATAGTTTGGTTGGTGCTATTTGCAAAAATATTTTTCAATGTCCGCTTTAGGCTATTAACGATTTAGAAGCTATTAATCAAAATGTGTTGATCTTTTGCAATGAAATACACTATAAAAAATGTCATTTAATTTATATATATGTACATGTAAATATTTACATTTTCAAACGGACAATCATAAAAGGATATGCATCTAATCCCTCTAAATGGCTGATGTATACAAAATATTTAAAAAATAATATAGTTATCAAAATAAACATTTCATCAATAACAAGCTTACCTACATTAAGTAGCAAACTTCTCAATGCCTTAAAAAAGAATTTTTGTATTTTCCTACCTATTTGTCCGTCCAATGAAGCGCCACAAATAAAGTTTTCAGAAAAGAAGAAGAAGAAGAAGAACAAACAAAAAGGAATGTAACTAACAAGTTTCTTAAATCTATAAGTATAATAAATTTTACTGTTGCACAGTGTATACGTACATAATTATCGAATAATCTATGTGAGAATAAAACTATTTAGACATAACTACTCACGTATGTACATACATGCTATACATTTCAATTAGCAACAACTGTATTTGTAGTGAAGTATAGGGTACTTAACATTATTGATTTTACATTCGTCGTTGTAGAATGGAGTGACTATAAAATGTTGTTATTAAAAAATGACCATAAAAATGCGAGAAGCTCTTCAATATCGACAATTACCGTATAAATAAATAGTATTAAGACAATCATACTTTGATAAGTTAAAAACAGCTGATGTCTTCACTATTTCAATGGGGGCTTCTATTGTTATCTAAGTCAGTAGATGAAAAATTTATAGGTGCAATTTGTTGCATTGTTAAGGATCGTAAAAGTGTTTCGATTTCTGGTTTTCCAGGCCTTTGTTTGGTGAAAGAGCGTTTCGATTTCTTGTATTCCATGTTTTTGTCAGGTCATGTAGCTCATTATGTTCGTTTACGTAGGAAGCAAACTCTGTAAACACTGCAAGTTGCAGCTAAAGTAACTAGCTACGGGTCAATTTATGTTATAAATTATTAATAGCTTAATAATGCTTATTATTATTGGTTATTATTTTGTTATGAGCAATCAGGAATTTCAGAATTCAGGACTCGTATTGCTGCCAGATAGCAATACAAGTCCAGAACCTTGTAATGGGAATGTGAAAACTTTTGAACTTTCTTTTACGATTGGACAGCCCCCGCAGCATCACTGGAAATCTCCGACAAATACTTTGACTGAATCACAGTTTGCCTAAAATGAGTTTGTATCGGCATTCCAGGAGCTCTCCTTCCATACCGAATTAATCTTTAAAACATTCTGTTCAGTACATATACCAACCATTGATGCACACTTTATAGCCTTTTTTGCATTAAGTATTGGAAGATTGAAGCAGTTAAGGCACTGCATTTCCAATTAATCTTAACTCCCAAATAAAGCTTGAGAAAAAAAACAATCACATTAGGAGTGGCTTTGACGTTGAATGCTACTAATAAACTGCACAGTTCGGTATAGGCTTATATTTAGGCTCTTGAAATACTATTACTTAGGTATCACATTCAGTGTCGTATTCTCTCCATTGTCCTAAATTCTTTAATTTTTCATAAACTTTTTTACAACGTTATGACAATTAAATATTTATACGACACCTTGTAAATCACTTATGCATATGTATGTATATGTATGTACATATATTTACCATATATAAACCTATTCGTATTTTAGTGTGTTTCAAGCATTGTCAAGGCGCAATCACTTACAATTTTCTTTAGTACATTTCCTCATAAGATGTGAGTTTAGTGATACCGAGATGTTTGGGGACAGGAACAAGGTGCGAAAATTCTTCGAAAGGTGACAGATGTCCAGGGTATTATGAGGTTATGGAGGAAGCACTTCTCGCAGCAGCTGCTTGGCGGTGACGGCAATATCCCTTCACTGGGGAATCTGCTCCGGAAACACCAATTACTGACGGCGTTGAAGTACCGCCACGAGTACAAAACGAAATACCTTGTGTCAACAAACAAAGAGTCACCCCGTCTTGGACACATTTTTCTACTTATGCCAATTATACTTTTGAAGTCATCAAGGATTTAGTTTACCTAGGATCCAGCATCAACACTACCAATAATGTCAGCCTTGAGATCAAGCGGATATGAACACTTGCCAACAAGTGTTACTACGGGCTCAGTAGGCAATTGAGAAGCAGAGACGTGTATGGGGCCGAGACGTGGACATTGACCACCAATGATTAGAGGAAGATACTCCGTAAGATTTATGGGCCAATATGCGTGGACGACGTGTATCGAATGAGATAGAGACATGGGCTGTATGAGCTGTACGCCGACACTGACATAGTCAAGCGCATAAAAATCAAGCGGTTTCGCTGACTGAGAGCTCCGGCTAGAAAGGTGTTTTATTCGAGCCGCGGTGGAGAAACACGCGTAAGAGGACATACTAATCTCCTTTGGAAACAGTGATCCCTGAATGCTCTTGGCCTTACCAACTGGCGCCAGCGCGCGCATAGTAGAGACGTCTGCCGAAGATTTATCGAGGTGGCCAAGGCCGATCATCGTTTGTAGTGCCTATTAAGTAAGTAAGCAAGTAAAATTTTTCTCACGATTTTTGCAAATTTTCTACTCGTAAAGCAACAAGGTAAAATTGAACAAAATATAACCTCACTAGAATTAGAAATTTACTACAACTAACCAGATGTTTTAGATTAACAGGAGTCCTCACGAGCACTAGGTAAAATTATACAAATGGCTAGGCTCTGTATCAACCGTAATACCTACAGCCACATGGAGAAGAGGAAATCCTTACATCAACTGCCTCTTGCCTATCTCCGACTACCTCGACTTCACGAGGTAGAACATATACATACATACATACCACCTCAAACTATATTGAGGATGTGGCATCCAACGGCTCCTTAAAGCTTATATTAAGTTTGGGCTCCGTCATAAATTTTTAATAATTTTTTAAAGTGTACTTGAGAACATTTCGGTTTCCTTTATTCAAAGGGAACTCACACCAGGTTGTATAGGTATAGGTACAATTCTGCAAACATACATATGTATATACATTCATACATACCATATGTACGTACATGTAGTTTGGTAGGTATATGTATATTTTGACCCATCGCTCCAATGTTCAAAGATCTTTGAACAAAGTAATTTAGCTCATTTATTTACTGTGAGTTTCGTTGAGATGCACTCGTATGCAGCCAGCATAGAACAAAATACTGAATATCTTCTGTCAGAGATGCAAAGGTAAAACAAAGCACCTATTTAGATCGATTAAGAAAGATTGATGTACGTGTATGAGTGTGTGGCCGTGGGTGTGTAAGTCTGAGTATATAACCTTTTGCAAAAAGGGTGGCGGTGTGTGGTGGTGGAAGGGACTAGTGATGCTAGTTCGTGAATGGTCAAATAAAATGTGCTTTGAGAACTGAGTAAAAATTATAATAAAATGAATTGAACCATAATTCTTGTGAAATATGTGTGTATGTATGCATGTGCAATGTTTGTATTCATGTACGAAATCATGTTTATATGGCTGTCTGTCTTACTATATCCGTCTTACTGTTTGACTGTATGTTCGCATATATTTTTTGTGTTTTTGTGCGCATCGTGTAATGGAAGCGAACCAGCCGTGATGATGATCACAATGAATTCCATGGAATGTTTTCGCAATTGTCAGATACACATCAACCTGACAACGGAACATAATCAAAAGTTCCAGGCCAACAGCCAACAAACTATGGTACATCAAACACAGAACATCTCAACAAAGTAGGGTGGGAGTAAAAGAGGGAAGCGAGGCAGGGTGGGTGGTTGAATATATCAAAAAAAGAAAGAAGTGTTCAACGATTTTCAAGCTCTGTAATTTAATGTTGTTTTTAGCCTAAGGATGTGAAATCGATGGGGATAATCATGTAATTTCTATAATGTTTCAAAAAAAGAAAAAACAAACTAAAAACAAAAGAAAACTACACCAACAATTACAAAAACCAAAAGAAAAAAAGTGCGCCACCAATAATGATCATGATCATGATCATGATATTAATGATGATGAAGCTAAAGAAGCCTTGAACAATTCTCAACGCATGTTTTTGTAATTTTGTTACTTCTATCTTGTTGGACCCAGTTGTTGTTGTTGTAGTAGTTGTTTTAATGGTTTTCGAGTTATTCACGCTTAGTTCGGTACATCATTAAGAAGAAGGAGAAGAAGCATAGGCAGCAGAGAAGAATTGATACACGTAAATGCTTTATTCGTGAATTTGAGTTCCAGTTTAATCGTCCATACGTACACGTACATATTCATATGTATGAATGTAATGTGCCTATTGTCCACATGTATGTATGTATGCACATACTTATGTAGAGTATGTAATTGAAATACAGATTCAACGATTTTTCAATTGTGGGGGTCAATATTTCATTTTCGGCATCCATGAGATGCTCGTACATTTATATACAGAGAAAATACTGCGGAAAGCTACAAAATACACGGAACTTGATTATTAAGTAGTTTAAGAAAGAAATTTAAATTGAGCTATGATGAAATAAATGCTCGTAATAAGCTGAACTAATACTTACAAAAATTAAAAAATTACCCTATTAGAAGATCTGGTACCACAATTGGTACGATCGATTATTAAGTATCTCAAATTTTTAATTATAATTGTAATGAGACACATAATAAAACCGATGGGTGTGTAGTTAATGATAATACTCTATAAACTGTTAGATCAAAAGTGGAATGAGAATTCAATTCTAGACTCTGTTCAAGTACATTATAATATACATACATATATTAGGTTTCTTTTACCAGACCCAGTTAGTATATTCCGGACAAAAGTTTTCGCTGTGTAACAATCTTGTTCCATCAAGAATGATGAATGTACCTGCTCATTTTCTGGAACAGCCAAACCGTAATTTTTACTTTAGCTAGTGCTGCAATATTGAATATCTTCTACACTTTCTTAAACCAAGTTGTGTTAGCTAACACATACTACTCGATTTATCTACGTAAAATGTTGCTCGCATTGCCGCTGAAATAAAATAGGAGGAAATAAAATAGTCTACTTAGCATATGCCCTGGCACGGTGCAAGTGCAACACAATTGCAAAACTTTGACATCCCCACACTGAAGAGACAACAACAAACTATACTTTCGTTGTACAAGGGCATACGATAGATTTAGGCCCGGATTCATAGTCATTAGTTAACCAATTGGCTATGTCGAAAATCTATGTTCAGAGATATTGCCCAATTTGTGTAAAATGAATTTAGTTTGGTTTTAATGCTATGTTTTTAATTTCAGCGGCAGTTAATAAAATGTTTAACGTAAAGAAAGTTAAATTTGAAAAATATCATTAGGAAGCCTGTATTTTGATCGTTTTGTACTTAAGTATTTTCTTCAAAAATTCATATTGAGTATAATAGCGTCTTAAGCAAACTTAAGCGATAAATACTACATATACTTATACTTATTTTTAAGTAAATAGTCCTTCTCATACAATTCAACGTATGTTTGGATGAAGTAGAAAACGACAATAGTATATTCGACGATATACTTAAGGATTTTTAACGAAAAAAAGTAGTAGTGCCAATGTACTTTTTGATTTCTAATTGCACCAAAAAGCATAATTGTCGAAAAACATGGTCACTGCGCCACTTCCATAATCAAACAAAAATCCTTGGCGTTGGGTGATTTTTAAAAACTTGTTGTTGATTAACAACAATATTTCATCAATACCTGCGTCACTTAGAATATCAGACTCAAAATATTCTAGGTTTGAAAACAATTTAAGAATTATCGAAAAACGGATGTGGATTCTATTTCATCAGCATCAGCTGTTGGCATTTGGGGGTTTACCTAATGGTTTACTAAAGACTGAAAATAAAAGGTTATTGTTAAACCCTGCCGCCAACAGAGGACTATGGATCAATACAAATTTATCTTTTTGTTACTAAAACAGAGCATAATTATATTCCATAGTCATTCTATAGACATGCCATTCGTTTAAAAAGTTACACAAGATGGCCACTATCGAGGTTTACTCAATAGCTTTGATTTTATCCGGAGAAATTTACTGAATATTTTATCTAGTGAACTCGATATTTTGTTTTAGAATCAAAAACTGCAGTAGGGTACAAAATTAAATTCATCTAGTTAGAAAAATTGGAAGGTAAGATTCATGTTGAATAGATGGAGATGAAGATATTTACACTTAGTAAATTAATTTTTTTAGGAGAGAAAAAAAAAATTATTTTAATTACCAGCAATTATACAATAAAATAAATTTTTCATGATAAAAATCATTAGAATATTTGAAATTTTATTAGAAAGTTTTTGGATGAATATTTATTGCAAAAAATATGTAAAGAGAATAACGGCGTAACCAAAAATTTCAGGTAAAAATGTGGAAATGCTGTTTGTTCTCTCGCGTATTCTCAATGGTTTACACAGTTTCTACTTGTAGGCTAAAATTCAAATTGTTGCTCCTGGTGTGGCACATTCTAGTCGGAGTCGGAGTCAGTCAAGTCTCATTCTCCTGCTGAGAGGCGTCATGCTCCCGCGCAACTTCTTGCATTTATTCTCATGTGTGCCCGAGACTCCACAGAAGAAGATGAAGGCTTAATTCGTTTTTGTTTTCTATTATTGTGTTTGTTTTTTATTTTTCAAATAAAAATGTTTGCCTTTACAATTTGGCTAAAGTATCTAAGTATTTTTTCAACATTCGTCTTCAGACTTAACCTCGTACAATAATGAAACAAAAACATATACACACGTATACACATATATGTAAGTATGAACATGTAGAGTCTATGTTCATACACGTGCTGTGCGCTTATTTAAAAGACGTGCCTTGTGCCTATCTTGTTTTTTCGCAGCGTGTCTTTTCTTCTGTTTTGAATAATATGAATGTGGTACTTATAGATACTATTACTATGTGTTTGTATATTTGTATGCATATGTATATGTAGTCATTACAACCGAATGCAAAGCTGTTGCTGCTCCCGATACTATGGGATGACTACCTTTAAAGAAGCACACCGTGATGACGCCGTTATTATGTCGTCACGCAAATCTCTTTTTTGGCTTACTTTGCAAAAAATCAACTACTACTCGTACGTGCGACATAAGCGCTTTTATAATATTTTTTGGTTCCTATTGCGATTCTACTACAATTTTACAGCCTCATTAATTCCATTGTGAAGGTATTAGTGGAAGTGTTAATTAATTGTTTGTACAGAGAAATATTGTAATACTTACGTCCGCGTATCGTTAAGTAAATTTATTTAACTGTTATTGAGTGGGCGGAAAAGTACTAGCACTTAGTATATAATCGATCGTACATTGTGATATATACATACATACTACAATATTGCTTATATGTATTTTTAATAAGCAGTTTTCGCTGTTTTTTATTTAGAGACGGGAGGAAGGGATTTTGAAGAACTTGAGAGTTTGATTTATATATAATCTCACTCAAGGTATCATTTGTAACAATTGTATCATTTTAATTTAGGATACTACCACCGATTTTACATGCCTCAAGAATTCGGATTACATATGGTAGCCGCTGGCCGAAACTAAAGCTTATAATTTTACCAACATACTACTGTGGGCAAAAGTTAGTAAGACTTTTTAATTTAAATTTCGCGCGGAAACCCATTCATCAAAATATTATTTTTTTAAGGTTGGTATGACTGTCGGTGACATCTGTGCCAAATGTCACATCAAAATAATCATTAGTGTTTAGTATACGCTTGTCTTTCTGAAGTACAAAAAGTGCATTCGGCGATTTTCACAATGAGTGAAATTATTCAACAAAGAAGTTCCATTAAATTTTGTGTGCGGAATCAAATTTGTGGTGCCGAAACGTTCAGAATGTTGCAAAAGGCCTTCGGTGATAATTGTATGTCGCGAGCAAGTGTTTTTGATTGGTACAAATTGTTCAAAGATGGTCGAGAACGCGTTGACGACGAACCACGTCCAGGACGGCCATCAACATCAACTGATGATCAACACGTCTGGTCAATAAAATCAAGGAATTGGTGCTCGAGAATCGACGATTAACAGTCAGAGACCTTACTGGCATCGTTGGAATATCGGAAGGATCAGTGAAAACCATTTTAAAACATCATTTGGGCCTAAGAAGAGTGAATGCACGATTGGTTCCAAAATCACTGCATTGGTTTTACGAGACCATTTTGCCAAAAATTCGACTGATATCGTTCGGCAACCACCCTATTCGCCTGACTTAGCACCGTGTGACTTTTGGCTATTTTCTAAACTCAAAAAACCGCTTCGTGGACACCGTTTTGAGTCAATTGAAGACATTAAACATGAATCGCTAAGCGCATTGAAGGCTATTCCGGAAATTGACTTTAACAACTGTTTCGAGAATTGGAAAAAACGTTGGCACAAGTGTATTGGGGCAGGGGGGATTACTTTGAAGGGGACGAAATAGATTTGGAAGAATGAATAAAAAAATTTGAAATTATGAACAAGGTCTTACTAACTTTTGCCCACAGTAGTATTGCGCCACCATGGCTGAAAAACCAAGGAAACGCTTGATGACCAGGCGCCTGATATTGCGTCTTTTTGCGTCTGATGTTGCGTCTTTTTATTGGAGAGGATTGGTGAAGTAGAAGAAACTTTCTTCTTCGTTTCTCTTTCGGGCTTAAACGATCAATTTGTTGTGATTATCACAGTTCTAGTCATATAAATGGTACTCACTCGAGTTGCAGCATAGTGTTAGTCAGTCGATAGGATTTTGGATTCACATGCTTCGCTCGCAGGTCTTTAAGAAATTTTAGGTACAAATAAATAGGAGGTTTCTGATCTCAAATATAAAGTCAGTTTTATTGTTATCCTTACGGTAAATTTGGCCGTAAAAACACTCGAATTTGAGTTTCATAATTTTTCACCAGCTATAACCGCTAAATACCTGAATAGCTTTTTAACAAATTAAGTTTGTTTAATGCAGTCGACATTAATTCTTATATAAAAGGTCAAAAATATTGTTTTTTTTTTAGAACTGCTAAAAGGAGTTCAAGAATACACTACTCAGGACAGGTATGAGGTCCCTTGTACTGTATCCTGTGTTCCCTTTTACTATCCTTTAAATCCGTCTCTCAAGACTCAAGTGCCAAATATGCTAAGTCTGGTCCGCTGGGGCAGACATTCAGAAAGTGGTCTGCCATCTTTTTACATTCTTTTTCCGAACCACAGGCATCACAGAAAGTACTGGCTCCCAGACCAATCGTATTTAAATGTTTCGCTCAAGAGGAGTGACCTTCGTATAATAAGGCAGCTAGTGAACCTACATGTCTTTATGTTAAGTGATATCGGAAAGTCTGCCACGTTGCATTTACACCGGCTGAACGAATGAGAGAATATTTATTCGTTCGGCCTCTCTTTATGGTTCAGCGTTGAACATTGGTTCGGTACAAAATTATCTAGAGGCGGTGTAAATGGTTCGAATTTTTGATGTTTGGAAATATTATAATTTATTATTTAATGTTTGGCCTGCGTAAACGATTGAGCACAAAAAAATTTTCTCTTCGCAGGTATGTTCAAACTACTTTTAAAAATGATTTGTTCTAAAAATTTGGAAAAAGTTGAAGGATATTTTAATATATCTTGATAGGCGAAAATAATTAAAACGAAACGATACAGAATTTTACGTACTTTCCAACTTCTTCGCCATCAAAATTCAAGAATTTCCAGTTTAGATATTTGAAAAATATATAAACATATAAATAAAATTTAAAAACAAACATAAGACATGTTGTGAAATTATAATGCAATAAATAAATTTTCGACAATTAAGTTTCGATAAGAAATACACAATATTTTTCTTGTCATTTTTTTTGACATTTTGGAAGTTACTTTTATATCCACAAATAAAAAGCTGAAGTTGAACAACAAAAACTAGTGCATGATTTTATCAGACTTTGAGCAGTCTGTACTACCTACAGTTATTAATTGATCACTTACAGTTATTACTTAGGTGATCAACTTCTTAGTCGAAGCATTACCTACTGGTAAATTGATATAAAGTTTGCTAGGTTTTGGATCCATGAATTTCCCGTCTATTATCCCATTAAGCTTGAATCCTGAATAAATCAAGTTTGCGTTTGAAAACTCGAAAAGTCTAATGCAATTTACTTTGCTAAATTATTTTAGGCTCTTAGAGACAGTAGAGACAGTTTGATTTTTGAGAGTGACGGATTTCAATTTGGACCGTTACAGAGGAAGACAAATCTAGAGATGTACTATACATATCAAAATTATTGACAACTAACATTGAGACAGCAGTTAATCTGACCATTTCAGGTTGGATCCTGGTAAGTAGGTTATTAGATCTTGAGGGGTTGTTATTGTTATTATTAGGAGGGTCAGCATTTATTGACTATCCTGCATGTCGATATAAATGCTATCCTACTTTCATTTTGTCTGATACTGGCTCTTGAGGTGAATCAGTCTTTTTTTTTAGTTTCCTTCAATGTTTTTCTACTCTTTAGAACGTAAATAAGGTTATGACTAACTACTTAGTTTAATAAGAAACTTCTTGTATCGTAAGACTAGTTTTTTGATTTAATATTCACAGAGCTTGATCAACCAAAGTAATTTTGCTCAGTATTTCTGAAATTTGAAAAAAAATAAATATAAACATTTTGAATTAGATGAAGAAAGTAGAATAAATTTTTGACTTTTGATTTTCCAGTCAGTCTTCTATTTATTTAGGGCACATATGTTTTTGTTAAATACAAACTAAGAAAGCTACGTGCACTTTCCAAAACCTGAAAGAAATGTTAATTCTGTAATGCTGTTCCAAATTATATTGACCCATATCTGACAATATATAAATGTAATTTGCATTTATGTGCATATTTTCTTTTTGCCATGTACCAAAGAGTAGGTACCATAAAAAATCAAATTAAATTAGTTAGAAGCTATAATTGTGTACTAGTAATATGTAAGTTTTGTATAAAATATATTGGCTACACACAAACAAACAATAGATATAATCTAAGATAATAAACCAAGAAGATATATTTAGCATTAAAAAAGCACTGCATCATTGCAAATTTGTTCTATGCTGAATTGTGTGCACCTTTACAAAATCCAACAATACTTAGAATAAGTATCAATACAAATAGATGTTTTGTTTCTCTTCTTCTAATTCAAGGTAAACATGATAATTTCACTGAAATAAATATGTAAATGCGAAATAGTAAATTTCGAATTTGTTTACATTCTGACTGACTTTACATAGTATATGGATACTGAGTGAGCACTGATCTATGTCTATGTACGATGGAGAATTCATTGTTTTCTGGTATAAAAGTAAGTATTTGGTGGTGGCATGGCTGCCAATATTCTTCCAGCAGCAGCAGTTGCTTCTACAACAACGACAATGACAACTACTACTTCAAATCACTTTAAAGCTGCAGCTGATTTCTGACCATTTATCTCGCTATAAGCACACAAAATATTCAAATGCAAATTCAATTCATGTGAAACGAACCTCAATCTTCTTCATTGAATATGTACTTGCGATCGTTTTGTTGCCTGTGCTGGCAATTCTTCTCTTGAATTGCCTGACTCGTCTTCAATAGTCGTTCCAAAATGACGATAGTCATTTTATACTTCTGTTATTTTTGCTGCGCTGTTCCTGCTGTTACTATTACTATTGACTGTGACGATTGTTGCTATTGCTGCTGCTGCTGTTGTTGCTCCATTGATGGTTTATATTTATACCAAAGTGTAACTGATTGGCAATTGATTTTGACATTTTGGAATTAAGTGCGCGAAAACTGCGACAGACAAACATGTGTGCAGAAGAAGAAGATGAAGCAGAAAACGAAGAATGACTAGAGAACCTTTCTTTGTCTCCTCCAGTTTTAATTTTATCAAGCGATTTTGGAAAGCGAAAAATGCAAAGGCTGAAGATGAGACTGAGACGTGTAGGTTCAGCATACAAGCTAAATGCATAAAAATATTGTCGTCTCTGATGTGTGACATTGACATGTTCTCTTTTTGAATCTTTGAATCTTCTATGTAATTGACACAATATACAAAATAGTTTTGTATTAATATACTTACATTTTTACATAATAAGGTAGCAAATAAGAGTATGTTGTAGATACTAAAGGAATAATGTTGGTGGCATGTGTTTCCAACAGATTAGTTAATGCTATTTTGCTGTTAGTTCAATCGCAACTTCAAAAAGGAAATGTTCGTTGTACCTACATTTAAATATACGAGTTCTAGTTAGAACAGTATTTCATGAAGACACGTTCAAGCGGATCCGGTAGATTTCAGAGATCAGATATGTTGAAAAATATTTGACAAATAATAAAAATTAATTCGTTGACACATTAACAAAATTAAAACTCAACATATTTCGAATATTCGTATTCATTCGAATACTTAAATTTCAGCTCTGATGTATCCAGGTATTTCCGGATCGTTGCTTACATTCTATTTAAGTTCTATACATTCTGTAATATACAATATGGATTGAATTTAAAACTGTCACTTGAAAATTTTAAATAGGATAAATTCCTGAAAAAGTAGTAGATTTAAAAACAAAAAAGGGAAATAAATTTTTTTCTTTTAAAATGCAAAGATGTAATGCATCTTAGAAAAAAATGCATATGAATCTTACTGCAGTGAGATATGCGAGTTATATCACATACTTATAAATTATATGTGAGGCATAATGATATAATATACAAAAAATACTACAAACGTTCACTTTTATTTCAATAACTAACGAAAACATCCTGGAAAACAAGTCATTTGACTTCATTCATCTTCTTCTTTTTCTTAATGGCACAACAGCACATTGAGGGTCTAGTCCAAGCTTTTCGTATGTTATGCGTGGGTTATTTTTACATGAGTTCTACAGTTTTAAAAAACTCTGAGTCCTACAAATGGCGCACATAATGTGAATTGTTCGCTCATTCTTGAATTTGACTGAACCAGCCAGATTGGCCTTACCGCCGCGCGGGCGCCAGTTTATAAGGTGTTGGTCCAACGGAGATGAGGAAGTCCTCTTCTTGCGTGTTCCTTCACCGTGACCCAGCCAACGAAACTGATGGATTTTTTATTCGCTTGACAATGTTATTGTCGCCGAACAGCTCATGGTTCTCATTCGATACACGTCGTTCACGCATATTGAACCATAGATGTTACGGTGGTCAATGTCCACGTCTCAGCGCTATTCATCAGGACGGCAAGGATAAGGGACTTATAGACAGTTATTTTCGTCGGTCGAGAGAGGGCTATGCTTCTCAATTGCTTACTGAGCACGTAGTAACACCTGTTGGCGGCAGTTATCCTCCGCTTGATCTCAAGGCTGACATTACTATTAGTGTTAATGCTGATCCTAGGTAAACAAAATCCTTTAAGACTTTTAAAGTATAATTGTCAACCGTGACATTTTGTCCGAGGCGCCGTAACCCTTTGTTTGTTGGCATAAGAAATTGTGTTTTGTAGTTACTGCTTGCGCGTCGATGCCAATGATGTCTATATCATCAGCGTATGCTAGCCGCATGATACTCTAGTAGAAAATAGAGGCAGTGATGTCGATGTTCGCAGCTCAAATTATTTACTCCAGCATAAGGTTAAAGAAGTCGCCTTGTCTGAAACCTCTTTTGGTATCAAATGGCGCGATAGTGGTGTCGCTGGTGGTGTCGGTCAGCGTCATTTTTCAAAGACGAATGAGATTTGCAGCTATATAATCTTTATAATCGACGAATAGATGGCGGTTGCCAATTTGTTTTTCTCGGATCTTTTCCAGGATTTGGCGTAGTATGAATATCAGGTCGATAGTGGATTTACCAGGCTTGAAGCTAAACTGATAATATCTAATTAGTTTGTCCACGATGGGCTTCAGTCTTTAACACAAAATGCTCCATAGAACCTTGTATGCGATATTAAAAAGGCTTATCCCACGGTAGTTGGCGCAGATCGTGGAATCACCTTTCTTGTAAATGCTGACGTTCTGACAATATTCTGCGTAAATGCTCCTGCATGCGTTTTGTGAGCTTTTCGCCTCCAGTCTTAAACAACTCAGCAGGCAGGCCATCTGCACCTGCAGTTTTATTGTTTTTCAGCTGAGCTGATCATTCCTTGCAGGAAGAGGCCCTGGTCTTTAAACCGTTAGTCAGGCACTTTATTCTTTCAAAGAATCATTGGGCTTCGTTCCTGTCCCGTAACATCTCGATATCATTAAACTTACGTATTTCAGCTTCTCTTTTCTTGCGCCTGAAGAGCCTTGTAAATTGCATTAGCAGCACTGGCAAAAGTAGCTACATTCCGAATGTTGTAAAAATTGTGTTATAAAGATAATTTTAACACGGATTTTTTTAGTAGGTGCAAAAGACATCAAAGATATGCTATTTTCATAGAATCCAAATGGTATAGACAGCGCAGCACGTCTGCGGTCAGGTAAAAATTTGTTTGGGAAACGAGTACACCCTTTATTTTTCCTAATGGTTCCAATAAATAACAATCCAGCTTTATTCGTAAACAACGATATAAAGAAATTGTCGGCGATAGTTTTTGTATGCTCTTTTAGACTTCAGTTTACCACTTTACTAGCGTGAAATATTACAGAAATGACAACACAAAGAATTTGTCATGAAAAAGTAATAGGATTACAATTGTACCTCAAGTAGGAATCTAATGGATATAATTTTATCACCACCCCACGCCTCGCCACGCCCCAATGGGCATAGGCATTGAAAAGAGAATAAGTTTGTTTCATCAAGAATGCACGTGGAGAAGCAATCATGAAATTAAAGATCACTATGATTATTAGAATTATTAAAAATTTGAGTTTAAATTGAGGCGGTGATACAAATGTACCTAAGAAGAAACACAAGTGTTAAGTTTATGTAAGTACAATATAGTCACAAAAAATTCTATTCTGAGTTGTTTAAGCATCTGACAGGCCTTTCGTTTGAGTTTTGAGTCAGAAAATTCAGAATTTTGAGAAATTTTTTGAAAAATATATATTTGTATATAGAGGGGAGCGACATTTTCAAAATTTCAAAACACGAAAAACTTGTCTCTTAATATATTCTTGCGGGAAAGAATCGATATGCTCAGCTTCAAACATCGAAATATTAAACCCAAATACAAAATTGTTATAAGTTCGATTACACTGTGTGTACATTTTGAAATTTTTTTGAGCCATATAGGAAAATATGATGCACGAGGTGGTTTTTAGTTGTTTCAGTTTTCATCCGGTTCAAGATACAAATGTATGTATTTTTAAAAATTTTTTTTAAAAAAATTGAATTTAAATTTTTTAAACTTTTGATTTTAAGTGCTGTCAGGTTTTGACTAAGCAAATACGGTGAGTATCCTTCCGAATGAAGTAGACGAAAATAACTATAATTCTGAAAGTTTATTTTATTTATGTAAAAAGTTTTGAGATAAGCGTTTCAAAGTGGTAAACCCATGTATTTGTAGATTTATTAACTTATTTTAAGACCCATTTTTTGGAATAAATTTGCACCATTTTCATCAATATTTTGGCAACTACAGCGGATGGAATGAATTTAAAATTGACATTTTTCACCAATTTGGATTTTTATTTTAAATACAGGGTGTACCAATAAGAGGACACGATTTTAATTTTGTGCCTTCGTTGCAGGAACATGATAATTGAGTTCTTTTGGGTTTTGTGAAATCCCAGGTCCATGCGATTAAACCACACACAATTCCTCAGCTCAAGGCCGAGATCCGTCGCGTCATCTGCGATATAGAGCCAAATCTTTCTCAAACCGTCAGCGTAAATTTCATTTAAAGAGCAAGGTTCTGTGATCAGAGTCGCGGGGGCCATTTGCCGGATATTTTATTACATGCTTAATTGAAATTGAGGTGGCTGTGGCGTAGTGGCAGTGCGTTGAACTGTTACGCAGAGGGTTCCGGGTTCGAACCTCGGCACAGCCAAAATCACAAAAAAGAAAAATTTTTCTACACGGCACCACCTCTTTAGCAGACAATGGCAAACCTACAGGAGTAAAAATTGCTATGAAAAACTTTTCACTTCGCCGTTCGGATTCGCCATAAAACTGTAGGTCCCTTTCACTCATGTACAAATCTGGTGCCATTAAAAGAAGAAGAAGAAGTAATTGGAACATGTCTACTTTACAATGCAATAAAAATATCACAACTCACTCAAAAAATATTATTTTTAGATTGAATCGTGCCCTCTGTTTGCAACAACCGGATGAAATCTGAAAAACTAAAAACGCCATTGTGCTTTCCTTATATAAGCCAATCACATTATCCTTGATGGAGTAAAATCGGTGCACGCAGTGTTACAATTTATTGAAATTGTTCAGCTTTGAAAATATATTCTCTTTGCAAATTATTTAGACTCCATGTGACTTTCCAGTATCGCCATTCGCCGGCCGTTTAAAATAGAATTTTTAAATATTATACAATATTTTACACCACGGAAATTACACAACAGCATTTTTCATGATATTTTACGAGTAGGTTAGTAATTTGTTGAACTTTTACGTACGAGCAGCTAAAAAAAACACACTCTGCAAATCTAATTTCTATTTCACATTACTTTCCCCCCGCTTGTTTACAAGATCTTTGAAAGCATTAGACAGAAGTCAAGCGGTGCAATTTATGATCAAGGAAGATCAACTAACTGCCGTTCGCAATGACTCTCAACCAGTGACTAATGTTGCTGCTGCAGTAGATTTGTACAACATACGAATGCAATGACATTTATCACTTGACAATGTGTATACAATTAATTTCAGAGGAACAATTTGACAACGAACTGAAACTGCAGAGAAATGTTACGGTATCAAGAGCACTCAAAAGCGGTCGACAGTTCATGTTGTAAGTTGAATGAATTTATTTGTATTCTTCGTCGTTGTTACTGGGAGGTAAGCTCGATTATTTAAATATCCTCAATCACAGAAACGGAAAAAAAGAAAACTAAACAAATTTTAACATAATGTAAACATATGTACGAGTACGTAGGTATGTATGTATGGTTTTTTTACAATTTTACATATGTATGAATAAATTTACTTTACTTTACTTTTAATGGCACAACAGCCCATGGAGGGCCTAGGCCGAGCTTTTCGCATCCAATCATGTTGTGCGTGTTATATTTGTACACGAATGGAAGGGACCTACAGTTTAATGCCGAATCCGAACGGCGAAGTGAAAAGCTTTTCATAGCAATTTTTACTCTCGTAGGTTTGCCATTGCCTGCAAAGAGGTGGTGCCGTGTAGAAAATTTTTTTTTCTACTTTTTGATTTTGCCTGTGCCGAGATTCGAACCCCGGACACTCTGCGCAGCAGTCCAACGCACTACCACTACGCCACAGCGACCACTATGAATATGAATAAATAATGTACATAAATATTGGTGCATATATAAGTGAACTCACCTGCTTTCTTCTGTTACTTCTTTGGGGAATATAAAAATGAAGATTTCTGAAAAGCTTCCTGTTGTTGTTCCCTTTTTTATGACGATTGTTGTAGTTGTAGCTGTAGTTGTTTGCACATTTCCCGTGAAATCAAATAAATCTCCGTTTGTTGTAACTCACATTTAGTATTAAATACAAGTTTAGCAAACCAAAGCAAACGTCCGTGGCCATCAATGATATACGAGTATGAATATGAATGTACAGACAAACATACATACATACATACACACATACATAAATACATACTTATATACTAAATATATGAGTTTGAATATATGGCTTTAGTTTTGGTTTTAAGTTTGTGGTGGTGGTGGTGGTGTTGGCGGCGGCCGTCCCTGCTCTGTTCTGTAGGTAAAAATTATGGCAAGAAACTAAGTATTTGGAATCTAAGTCACAATGTATAATAACAGCAGCAACAACATCAAGGAAGCCTTTATAAATTCCCAGCTTTGTTGAAAGTTGAGTGTGGTTTGTTCTCTTGTGTGGTTGTTGTGTTGAGTTGTGTTGAGTGTGTACCTTGGTTTATTTTATATGTTTGTTTGTAGTAATATTGTACATACATAAATAGAATGCGAACCACGTAGTAATTGTGGCAAGTGGTTTAGTGAATCACAAGGAAATGATCTACTGTCTACGTACATCATATACACAATGCTCGTATCGCGTTGTTGGCATGTTTTACGATCGTGTATTAAACTCTAAGCTTTATTCTCTGAACTGAACAAAGTATTTTTTATTGATGTTCATATAACTATTCTGCAGTTCGGAATTTATACTAGTTCAATTCCTTATTGATTCAATTGTGATGGAACATGAATTTCGTGAAAATAGTTGTAATCCAGAATTGTACCATATACATATGTATGCTATAAAATATTAAAGTAAAAATAAGTGCAGTAAATTTTGGACTTTTATATTCTACTCGGTATTATAATTTTCTTTTATATAGTAACGAATACCAACCCAAACCCGCCCAACCGCACGAGGGCTGATTGGAGAGAATAGCTCCAAATTTTGTTTCCCTTACAGCTACAGAAAACACTTTTTGCAGGTTTCTGAAATAATACCAAAAAATACGATTGAGATCCGCGACAGAGACAATGTGACAGCTAATGCATAAAAAGATATCGTAAAAGACTTATTACTAGGCTACTGAAATAAAGCAACAGGAAAAAATACATAAATGGCGCGGTACACAAGCTTTCTGTTTCGCGTTGGTATGAGTGTATGAGTGATACCGAACAGGATTCAAGCGCCCAAGACAAATCACAGGAAGCTTCTCGATCTAATTCAGTTTTGTGAAGTAATACCAAGAGGAAAACCACTGGGGAGAGTGGAAGAAAAGAATGGTTCGAAACCGTATGGATGTAGTTCAGTGCAGCCGTGACAAGAAAGGGAAGGGTCGGGCAGATTCTCCTTAGACATTTTCGATCCCGAAGTGGAAATGGGATCATGACATGAAGTTTAAGCGATCTGGCATTTAGTTTGTTTACAATGCTCGATTTTGTCAGTTCACCTGAAGTACCTGAAGTGTGCTCGCGATTTTGACAATAAATAAAAATATCTCAACAAGGAATCTGTCTCAAATTTTGCATTGCAAATATTGCAAATGGAATTTCGTGTGCAAAATCGCAGAAAATGTTACAGACGGCTTATGACTTCATCAAAAACACGGACACGTGGTACATTGCATTGTATGTTCGGCATACGGAATTCTTGCTAGAAGGTCAGACAGTAAATAAAGAATATTATCTGGGAATTATGCGGTGAAAGAGCAAATTCATCGAAAGTTCTTTGAAAAAAACTCATGGATTTTGCACCATGACAACGCATCATCTCACAAGGCTATCATTGTGAACGAATTTCTGGTCTAGGCCAAACATTCAACAAATAGCATCGAACAAGCACCGTATTCACCTAATATGGCTCCGGCTGACTTTTTTGTCTCACCGAAACTAAAACTGCCACATAAAAAGAAATTCCGGTTTCAGTCGATAGAAGACATAAATAAGAATTCGCGGCGATAACTGAAGTTGATTCCGGAAAATGCGTTTGAAAAATGTTTTGATGATTGGATTATTCGTTGGCATTAGTGTATTATTTCGGAAGGGGCCTACTTTGAAGGCGATGCAATAAATTTGAATGAATAATAAATAATTTGTTTTTTATTATCTTTGTTAATTATTATACACGTTCCATAATAAGGTTTTCCTTTTCTTCTTTCAGATTATGTATGAAATAACTTATGAAATTTGTGAGGAACATGTGCCAAAACATGTTTCACATACTAGATTCAGATCCTCGTGGTCTATTCGTGAGTTGTTTACACTAAGTAACCGCCGACATACTAAAATTTTAATGCCTCTGGAAGGATTTGACATTATCATGACTTTGCTCATACCCGTGATAAATTTGACAAGCTCAACAAATTTTTATATAGGTACCAATTGTATCAACTCCATCCAACATGATATTTTAATGATCCCAAATCATTCTTTGGTCATACTAATAAGATGCGTAAATATTCGGGATATACCGCGTCTCTATCATTTTGTGGGCAATCATCGAATGACCCCGTTGTTATCAGTGCATCTAATATAGATCTCTCAGCAATTGGCAAATACATATATAGATAGTCGTAACTTTAATTAATAATATTATACATTAAATGTAGATAACACAGAGGCTTTAGGCTTTGTTATTTGAGTTGAAAATGCATATCACCAGGACTGATGCTTGACTAACAAAATTTTTCTCTTTGAATAATGTGTTTTATGTTTTATAATTTATACACTCTGGCATATTTCCGGTTAGATGGAAAGCTTCCTACATTCTTACAATCCATAAGAAGGCTGATAGAACTGTTATTAAAAATTATCGTAGAATTGTATTTTCTGCTATTCGAAAATTTTTTGATGGAGGTAGTCATATCAGGTAATCAACATGGCTTTATGCGTGGTCGCTCATCGGCTACAAATCTATATTATTCTCAAACGTTTTGTTTAACGGTATTCAATCTGGCCTTCAAATAGATATTGCTTTTACGGATTTTTCCAAAGCATTTGATAGGTAAATATATATTAACATTCTATGTAAAAAACTAATTAAAATTAGATTCGCGGAAAATTGGGTACATTGGATCAAAAGCTTCTTATCTGGAAGATCTCAACTTGTGAACTTGTGTGTGTGGCCATCACTCTCTGTCGCCTCTGGAGTTGTTTTGTTTTTTTATTAACTTTATCTAAACTTTATATAACTACATAAATTAAACTTAGTTATTAAGTTCTCATTGTATATTGTCTAGGTTTATCCCTAGACTAGATTAAATAAATAAATATATTCTTGTGGTAGACCTATTTTAATGTTAATTTCACTGAAAGCGATGACCCGATCAATGTTCTTTGTTTACGGTTCGATGAGAAACTCTTGAACTATTCAAGCTCCAAAGCTCTTACACCAGCACAATTAAATTTTGTTTAGGATTATTTCTCGATCGATTGTTTGAAAAGCTTTTTTAAGTCTAAAAACCTTCTATTACAGAGCTAAGCGCTGTCTGACAAGTAGTGTATAACTAGATTGTTGCGGTATAACAATTTTTTCTCTGTGATTTTTTACCACCGTTTTTGAGTTCTTTTCCTTACTTGGTAACGATAAGGGCTTTCAGTGCGCCCTTATCTTTTTCAATTGAAACTGCTATAGATGTTTTTCAAGTTTTTGGCACTATTCCATTTACTATAATAAGCTTGCATTTATTATTTGCCTATAGAAAAAACCTGTATACGAGATCGAATCTTTTATAACACCTTCTGATAAGTGTTTTTCTACCCAGTTTATTTTTGAATTTGGGTACAATCTCTTCTGCATCACAGTCTTCAACTTCACATACTCGTACATAGTTTAAAGGTGTTTGTTAAGATACGAACTGTTTGTTTGGTTTTTACATTGTTCTATATTTTATCGATATCTATAATACTATTTATGAAAAACTGATTTACATATTGTATTTATGAAATTTAAAATTTAAATTTTTTTTATAAACCTATTACATATTTATTTGTGAATAAAAATGTGTGTGTTCAAAATAAATGTGTTGTTGGTGAATTCGCACTGAAATGTTAGAAATATAATAGTTTAAGGAAAAGCGAATGGCTTTCCGGGAATCAATGAACCTTTTGCCATGTCCGAAAAAAGATTTGTGGAAATTATTTAGCTCACAAAAGAAATTTGTAAGAATATTTTCAGAAATCAGTTCTTTTATGCAGCAAATACTCATAAACTGTGGGTTTCCAAAGATATTACGACTTTTGTTAGATTAAAGACTTTTTCCGAAGATATTTTTATATAATTTTTCAATGAAAGTCTGTCCTTGCTATACATATGTAATTTCAAGGAAGCTTTCAGTGTTCAGTTGGACAAGATTTTTTGTTAAGTGTGTCGCATAATTGCGTTAGTCGAAGCCAATACAAGTGATTGCCAATATAATGGGCATGTGTAGAAATATGTTAAATTTTAAAGAGAAAATTCTCCCATTGTTTCCACAAACTCTTCATCTATGGTATCAACAAACTCTATATATCATCATTTATTTATGAATCTAAAATCAATAACCCTTAGTAATATAGTAAATTAAGTCTATTTTAAATTTAATATAAGTATGATTTTGATTTTTTTACGTTCTTCCCATGTTAAAATGTGCGAAAAGGTATTTACTTAACTTCAAATCGACTTGGAATCTTCTGTAATCACGCTTTTGTAAGGTCTAATTGTATGATTTTCTAAGCATTAGTTTTTCCCTTCGTCATTCTGCTATTGTATTATGATTAAGATTTGAATAATTGTGAGAGGTCAATTACATACTTATGAAATTTTAGTGAAAATATTATCTGTTCCCACTGATAGTTTTAGCGCTAAAATATCGTCGCCACTAATTTCTGAAAATTTTAACAATTTTTTGTTTTTGGAATCACAATTTTAGCTAAATTAAGCAAAGTGAATTGTCAAAAACAGCTGAATCATTTTATCCGGTTTATCGAATTCATTTGGCTTTTTTAGTGATAGAGTTTTAGCGACAGAAAATGTTGGAGTCCAGCTACTGGGCGTGTCCAGCATCCATAATATTGAACTTGTATTAGTCTATTTACTATTGTAAGTAATATGCATGTACCAGAAATATTTCTAGTTTATTTGACTATGTATGTATATAGAAAAATGAGCTATATAATCTGCTGTTGGGTGCAAGGTATGTTGTTTCGCTAGAAACTCAATTGTGAAATGTATTTACAAAAATAGAATACTCTTAAAATCCATCATTTTGCAATATAATAGAATAAGTACATAGAATGATTTTATATATTGCAAATTAGTTTTCAAGTAATTACCATAAATTAGGTTGATTATTTTATAAAATGATGAATGGCCTGAAGCATCACATTAACTCACTCATCATTATATTTACATAAATAAAATTTAAGTTATTTGACTCGAAATTGCTGTAAAATGGCTCTTTAATAAGATAAAATCGAAGTGTAGACAGCATAAAGAGTATTTAGTGACTTCTTATCTAACCAGAACTTAGTATTTTAATACTCACTTAAGTAGGCATTACTAAAACTAATTCGATATGGCAATAACCTGATTTCTTCAAGCCAGAAGCACTACAGATTAGAGATGGGCGCGTGACGTGAATTTTACGTTACACGCTGAACGTGAAATAATTTCCGCCTGAACATGAGTGAGCCGTGATATTATTTTCACTTAAACATGTCTGAGTATGAGTTTACATTTTGTTTAAAAACCTAATTTTTGTATTAGTTTAAAATGGAGATAAGAAGCTTGAAAATCCTAAATATCGCATCACTGTGATTTTTGTTCTATCATTTTGATTGTTAGCTCAATATCAATGTGCGTGCACATGCCCTGAGTAATAATTTCAAAGACGTGAGCGAGCGTGAGCCAAAATTACTCACGCGTCCATCTCTACTACAGATGCTTAATGAAAGTACAACGTTTTAAATATAAAATATTTAAGTAGGAAAGCTTTGAGTGCGTCGTTAGTTGCATTTATGCAAAACTAATTCATAATTTTGCGCTCTAACTCTTTTTTGCTACTTTTCTTCAGACAAATAACAGACAATATCAAATTGCATTAATGATATTTCCTCATTTCAACTGAATGATTGAATGAATGGACGAAGAAGCAAAATTAAACTAGTTGCTGATATCCTTTTAAAATACCATCATTAAATTGAAATGAAGATCGTTTTTTGTTGTTAGTAATCCCAATCCACAACGAGCAAACCAACGCAAAATCAAACCATAACTACTTTCCACTTTCAATTGCGAATTTAAAATTCATTTAGTTAACATTTAGTAACTGTTTATTAACGCACGAACAGTATTGCTCGAAACATAAGCAACTTTTTCCCCTGAAGCATTCAAAGATTCTAATTTTTTGCGTCAAGTAGGTTTGTTTTATCAAAGGAACAAAGGAACATGCTTGAATACGTCGAAAATTAAATACATACTTGACTTTATTGGTTTTTCTTCGATTTTAATGCGTTGAAATTTAATTCTTTTTGTTGCCGTTACTATTTAGTTGCATTATGTGTGGTAGTGGGTGGACCTGCTACGCAGACTGTCCAACGTTCAAATCTCGGCACTGGCAAAATCAAAAGTTAAAAAAATAAATATTTTCTATACGGCACCACCTCTTAGCAGACAATGGCAAACCTACAAACGTAAAACTTGCCTACGAAAAGCTTTTCACTTTGCCGTTCGGATTTGGCATAAAACTGTAGGTCATTCATATACGAAAAGCTCGGTCTAGGCTCTCCATGTTGCTTAGGTTTCGAACATCACTGTGTGCACAATGTACAACATTGTCATCATAGGAGTAGCGGATGATCATGAACACAACGTGCGAACAGTTAATTTGTTGCCAACATAAATTTTATATAAATAGTAACAGCAGCGATAGCAGAAGAAGCAAGAGCAACAGTTGTTCTGTTTGGCTCCCTTTAAAATCTCAAGCTCTCACAATGATGAATGAATAAATGTTGCAAGTGAATATAAATTTTCGTTGTAATCGAACAGCAACCTGTTGCAATCAATTATTGCAGGCTTAATGATCACGTTTGTCAACATCTAAAAAAAAAATACACTAATCAACATTATCACATTGTACATATTAAGTAAAATTTGTGGCACAAGTTACGATCTGTTGTGGCAGTGAGTGGCATTAATGTAACGAACGTACCAACAACAATACCATTATCACTAAAAAAATAAAAATCAATAACAACAATAATAACAGCAACAACAAAACGTTAGGGATAGCCACAGTAATTAAACAACAGGTTTATGATCGATCGGATCGATCTTACAACATGTTTGCACCTTAATTTTTAAGCCAAATTACACATATGTATTTAAAATATGATTTTATTGCTTTTGAACCACAAAGCATGCTCCATTCAAGTTCCACTATTGTCGGCATCAGCATCCTTCTTCTTTACACTTTGTTTCTTCTGTCTTTTCCGTCATTCTGTCTGTCCGTCTGTCTGTCTGTCTGTCTAAACCATATACTAATATGACTGGATCTGTGTTGACGTTAACAGCGATAATATTCGTTTTGGCGTTGGCTTGCTGGCCCGGCTGGTCGGGCTCAAGCTTAAGCCGACTGACTGCATGGCTAAGCTGCTGCCTGTCATAAGCAGAAGTGCAAGCAGTCGCAGCGGCAGTCAACTATCCCAACGTTTTAAAACTGTTGTGTTTTTGTTATGGCCCAGAAATATGCCAATTAGAGTTAGTGCCAAATAAAGCGCAGTCGCTGCTGCTACTGCTCCGAGCTGTGCTCCTTGCTATTCCTTCTGCTGCAGTGAAATTAATGTGAAATATGAGACATAGTTATGTAGTAATGTAGAAATTTTTTTTTTTTGTAGCAATTTTAGTATACATATTTATACGCATATGCGTCGGCCCGTCCATTCCGCATGGACCACACAACCATGACAAGGCATGAAATGAATTTCTAATGTGGTCTTTTCAGATTATCTCGGAGCATTTCTCTTTGTGCTATTGATGGTATGGTAATTCGCGTGGCATGCTGCAGTAGAAGTGTGTAGAAGAAGCAGATTTGTCAAAGTATTAATTGCGTATTAACGTTTCGTATGTTATGACCAGAAAACCTTAATTTATAGGAAGTGTTTCTTCGAGTGTTTTAATGATTTGCGTTACGAGTTTGTGTTGTGTTATTACAATTATGTAGATTCCGTATGCCTTTGAGCTGAGTGAAAGTTTATGCTGTGGTTTGTAAAATTTCTCATATCGGATTTATGTTCTTAATTGGAGGATTTGATATTCTGCAATTGATTTAAAGCCTAAATAAGATTTAAGATTTTCCGCGACACACATATTAATCTGGTTCAAAGGTGGCCAGTGTAGTTTTTTGCATCACACTGCTCGAATGTGCGGATAGTATGTATGGGAAAATATTGAAATTAGATAGGATAGATCATTTTGGAAGGACAGAATGATATTGGAGAATTAACTAATTTATGTAGATCCGGTACTAGAACATCGACCGTCATTATTGTAGTACTTTTGTAGTTAGAGGCTTTTTCTCTCAGGGTCTCAATGGTTTACCATTTTCTTTTTGTATCAATTCTGAATGTTGAGTTCTAGCCTCTAATTAGCTAAATCTTTATCTCATCTTAAATTACATTTAATTTAATTTCAGCTTTTAGAGGAGTCTAAAGTTTTCCAAATACAGCGTTGACTAGCAATGATTATGATGATATGTTGCTGCCGGATGAAACATACGATGATGACAATAGATTTCCAAATATAACAACAAATAATATTTTAGTGCAAAAGCGAAAAGCCAATTGCAAATTCAAAAAACGAAAAGATACGACGACAACACCAACAACAGCGATCGGCAGTTTAACGCTACCAGGTGACATTCTAAGTACCAGTTCCAGTAACGCTAGCCAAGGCGTAAAACAATATAGCGCTAGCCAAACGGCGCGAAGTAGAAGCGGCGCCTGCGGTCGTGGTGGTGGCAGTGCAAATGATAGTTACAAACGCACTGCCGATTTTTTCAATAATATACCCGATTTTTTGGGTGAAACGTTTAATTCGATTGATTTTGCGAGGCACCGTTCCGATGGACAGAGCGATGATGACGAAGACGATGACGATGATGGTGATGACAATGAAGCACACAGCGAGCGCGTTCACTCAGTTACCCACAACAGCAACGATGTTTTACGTGTCTGCGAAGAATTTCTATGGCGAAATCGCATACGTTCGGACTTTTTCTGTCAATATCACAAGGCAATTAGGTGGGACTGACTACTCTTATTACTCAAAAACGATTGCTTTAATTATGCAAAATATTTTTTGTTTGCATTTCTTTTTGTTGTGTTTGCGTTTAGTTCAACGGTTTCATCGCCACTTCAATCGCAATCCAAAATTCCAAAAAAGGAAGAGGTTACCACAACTGCAGATTCCTTCATCACTAGTGCTCCACTTACTGGTGCCGCAGCAGCCACTGCTGCTTCTACTGTCTCTGATGAGAAAAATTCAACTACGCCGGCGGCACCAGAAACTGCACAGGCACCAGTCGAACGTTTCTCTAAGCTCTCTGCAATTTATACACTGCCGGTAGCTAAACGGAAGAAAGCGTGTAACAATTTAGCAGGCGACACTGTCGTTACTGGTAAGAAACTTAAGAAGATTCCGCATTTTTCAGTTATTTTAATTGCAGCAACGTGTTGACATTTATCAACCAAGCTCAAATTGCATTTTATTGCACTTTAACTGTTTACTTGTGATAGTTAATAGATTGTGCTGAGTTTCTTTTTCTATTGCAATAAATAATTTTTCTTATTTAATTAACAGAAATGTAATTGCTGGTGTTTAACCCTTTTTTGAAAAAGAGATTGCATTTTGATGTACTCGTAATTTATGTTTTAAGGAAATTGAATGTTAGGTTTTGCACTTAAGTTGACCATATAAAAGTTAACTTATTGTGTGTGGCACTACAACAAATTGCGGTGGATTTTAGCTTATCTCTCTAATATGTGTTGCTTTCACAGCGGGCATTATTGATACGAGCACATTCTTCCCCGCTGTTCGTCAGATTCTATTGTTAGCATATTTTTCATTGGAGTACATTTGTCTTTACCACCTGGTGAAGACAGCCGAGCACTAGAAATCACAAAATTATAATACAGGTGAACATATTCCAATTTAGCAGTGTTCCAACTCCGATTTGCCTTTTGTAGTAGGGGTATTCTTCGATTCGTTTCTGGTTATATCAGTTGACGAAATAATAAGATTATTAATACTGTGCCCTCTTTTGGGATAAACAGCTCTTCGTTAAGGTTATTTGTAGCTGAATCAAAACAAGTGTAGAGTTATTGGGGTGTTTCGCAAGACAACAGATTGATCCCAGGGGAAACAAAGAACCATTTTAATATTGTTATTATTGTTCGAGTGTACTTACATTAACCTACAGACTTCTATAAGTCCAACAGCTGTGGACTGGCTGTGGCTCCTCTTTACTTACTATCGGTGCTCGCAAACAAGAGGTTGGGGCTTCTAGGAAATTCAAAAACATAGCATCAGTATACCCTGCAGAAATCTTCTGGAACCCCTATTCTAATATCCTTGAGTAATGTTTTTAATATCCTCAAAGTTCAACTTGATCTGCGAAAAATTTTTATTTGATATGGATATTACATATAAAACAATCAAATTTACAAAAAAATGACGGTGCTCTTCAGTGGATAATTCTTAAACTTGAACACGATTCAAAACATTCGGTTGGCATTGCAAAACCGATTCAGACGAATAACTTTAAAAGATCTGCCAATTCAAGTGAGGACAGCATGGTAGGTAAGCCTTCAGCGAATTCATGTAGAGGATTAGTTGGTTTTACATATGTCCTAATAAGATTTTAAATTACTGAGAAGAAACAAGAGAATTCGTTTCCAATTTAATTTTCATATATAGTATTACTATATTTTCAACTATCCTCCTAATTTGGTTTAGTGAGAGTTTATTTTTATGTAGTTTTAATAAGTTGTGTTATAGATACTCTTACCTATGGTATAAGCTAAAATTGACATTTGAATACCATTTGATGTAAATCTTTTAGTTAATCTTTAGCCACTATGATATTGACCGCAACTGTAAGTGTGAGTAACAAATCATCACAAAATTATGCTTGAAATTTTTTATTTTTGGTATGAAATTTTACAATAAAAAACATAGTATACTTTAAGGTGTTCTGATATATTTTGGTTTTATGTGCATATTTTTTGATCACTATTATTTATTAAGTCATTTCTGTTCTGTATTTTTGAAGCTAAAAGGTTTTTAGGTTTCAATGGTTCAATAATTCATTTTATTTCAATAGTAGTAATCTAAATATATGTTAGTTGTATAGGATCACATCTTTGCTTTAAGCGAGTTTTAAAACAATTGTCTCGAGAGTTGTTCTGCATATTCTGCCAGAGAAATGCATCATATGTTTAGTTACAGTATATTATGTATATACTGTTTATGTACATATGTCTGTAAAGGGTTACTTTTTAAGAGCTTGGTTTTTGAAAATGAAAAAAATCAGAAATTTTACAAAAGTGAAAGAAATTTTTATTTGGATCGATAAATCAATTTCTGCCATTTACTTTTTAAAGATAATTTCACTTAAATGTAATGTTGCCCGCGGCTACGGATTAAGTGGTCCATTCTGATGGTCCAATTTTGGCACATTTTTTCACAAATTTCGGCCGGAATCTCACCAATGACGCATTCATGTCGGCTTCCAAAGCAGAAATCGTGTTTGGCATTTCTCGGGATGCATTGGTAGCTGCTGAATTGCCTCTGGCTAGTCTTCACTCCAAATATGGCACTTCTGCTTATTCACGTATCCATTGAGCCAAAAAGGAGCCTCGTCACTCAAGACAATTTTGCGATAAAAAGCGGATCGAATTTTGATAATAAATTTCAATAATTTGCAAACGTTGTTCAGGCGTTAGTCTATTGATGAAATCGCAATCCAAACTGAGCATTTTTTACTTTGACACATGTCAAAAATCATGCATGAACTGTCCGAAATATTAACGTCAAAAACAAAAAAAGTATTAAATTAAAAAAATCACCCTTCATAACCGAACATATTGTATATCGTTTGATGCAGATTAACTGATTATTATACAGTACTTTTCGCTTAAAACTAACCCGTTTAAAACGAACTTCCGCCTAAAACGAACTAATTTCAAAAGTACCCGCTTTATTTCTAATAACCCATGAAATTTTTTTCGCTTATTTAAAGGGAACTTCGGTTAAAACGAACCATTTTGCCCAGTCCGTTGAAGTTCGCTTTAAGCGAAAAGTACTGTATATTGTTATGCATAAACAGTGCTGCCAAACTTGGATTTCAAAATTAACTGTAATTGCTAAAAAAAAAAGGATTTTTAACAAAAAATTCCCCAAGAGTTTTATACAAACTTATCAGAACGCCGAAATTTATATATGTCTTCTTCTTTGAAATTGGCTAATGAGAAAGTGATGCGTAAAATATAGCCAGCCGCAGTCCCGCAGCCAGGCCTGGAGGATGCGGAAGGCTAATCTCCTTAATCATCTTAAATTTTACAGAAAATAAGAAATGTAAACTGATAAACTGATAACGACCTTCAGCATGAAAAAAGAATAACGAATTGGAACATGGAATATATGTTCACTGTTAGAACCACCCAAGCTAACGCAACTATGTTAGAAGTTTCAACGATACCAGCTTCTAGTGCTCGGTCTTTGTGAAATTAGATAGGTTGATCTAGGGGAAGTCACAACAGCAACTGATTAGAAATTCCTTTTCTCTGGAAATCCATCCGATCAGTGAAGAGAAAATGGCGTGGAATTTATTCTTTCCAAGTCAGCCTCTGCGGCTCTTATATGAAGAATGGAAGTCACACTCTGATAGGATAATTTCAATGAGACTACGCACGAAAGTAAGAAAAATGAAGTCTTTTGTAGCAATCTCAGGAAGTCTTTTGTAGCAATCTCACAAATGTATTAAGCAAGATCATGAAAGGAGATATCATTATCCTGATGGGCGTCCTAAATTCACAAATTGGTCAATACAACCTAGGCCGCAAAGAGATAATGAGTTGGTATGGTTTAGGGACGCTCACGCAGAATGGCGAGACATACTCTGGTAATAATCTTGTCATTGGTGGAACGCTATTCGACCACAAGCATATCCATAATATAAAGTGGACGTCATCCGAACGTAGTACCGGAAACCAAATCAACAACATAGCTATAAGACGTAAATGGCGTGGTTCTCTTACGGATGCGCGTAATAAACTGGAAAAAACATAGCGAGCGACCACCGGCTTCTCGTTGCATTAGTCCGACTTAAAGTTACTGCCCTAAGTGACTCCCAACAACAAATGTAAAGGCATTTCCATATGGAAAAACTGAGAGACGAAAAAACGTCCACCAGGTTTGTGGAAGCACTAAGCTCGACTAACGTTTCGACCCAACTACATGTAAACGAGTGGCAGCGAATTAGACAAGTGTTTTTAAAATCAGCGGAAGGGCACATTGGCTTTAAAGTGAACAAGCGCATGTGTTGGATCTCAACTAACACCTGGGACCTAATAAGCGAGCGTAAGACAACAATAAATTTCTAAGACCAGATCCTCCAAAGCAGTCCTTCAGCACCGATATACTGACATTGGTCACATACATATATCCAGGTGCACGAAGCTGAGAATTTTCGAGTCCCATGTGAAGTAAATGGTTGCGAGACGTGGAACGGGACAATGTGTCGCGTGTAATCTTGCAGTCCGCGTAAGATTATGCGCGTCATCACTAATGCTGACCTCTGTCTGTCGGCCAAACAATCCGTAAAACTCAAAAACTTGTGATGCCTTACAAGCGCGGCCCTAGACTGGAACCCACAAGATAGTCGTAGACACGGCAGGCCATAAAACACGTGGAGGGGACTAGATGAAACAGAAGCGCTACTAGCAGGCCATACTTGCGGAAAATAAAATTCCTAGCTCTAAGTAGTAGTTCCACCCAGGAACTACTGGAAAATAAATACATATATATAATTGTAATTGATGTTTTCAGGACTGAACATATATATTGAAAATTTGTTTATCTTACGTAAGATTTGAATTGGATATTTATGAATAATTATTTCCTTGCTTACGAATTGCAATGTTCTTTAGCATTATAAAATATATAGTAGTATGAGTATTCAATTAAAGACGTACATACATAAATGCGCCGTATATGATGTACATTTATTTTGGCATATATTATATTTTAGGCCAAAGTAAAAAAAAAGTCGTAAAATCGTCTCACGTAATTTATGATCTAGCCTTGTCAATTATCGATTGAAAAATCCTTGGTGCACTGATACCCCGAGCATAAGGCGCGTAAAAGACTTAAAGGTGTTAACAACTAATAATTTTTGTGATTCCTCATTAATCGGAACTTGCAGCCCGGAGATTTTGCAAAAATCTCTTGAATTTCGTGGAGTGAATAATGCATTATACAATATATACGCATTTATTAATCGTGACCTTATAATCGACACAAATTCTTATCTTACCATTTTTTAGGTTACCATCACAATTGTACTAGCCAAACGACTGATTAAACTATATGCTGCGTGAAATATAGGTACTGCATCTTCTTTCAGAACAATATCAGCCTCGGACTCAAGTATTGGAGTCTTTAAATCCGCGTTTGCAACATGGGTAGACTTAGTTTTAATTTTATTAACAATATTTAGTTCATTCATAACTTGTCCGATAGTTAAAAAATCTCCAAAACTATTTCTCCACCCAGGAAACAAAACATCTATTCAATTTCAAGTCATTAGACTCACTTTTGGTGTATTGCCTTTCATAAAATGTAATCACCGGTATCTTATATTTTTTACCAACATGCTCAACTTCAGACCTTATGACACCCAATGCTGGTCTTCAGCAGCCACTGATTTCTTTGACCATGTGATCCTGCTGCGAACTATTAGCTTGTATTTTATCATAATTGCTTTTGTTGGATGTGTACGATGCCGCTTTTTCTGATGCTTCAATTAACAAAAAAGTAAGGGTCTTTTTGCTCATCTTTTATCGCATTTAACTTAAAAGAATTTAGAAGAATTTTCATAGTTTTTAAAATTATCGCAAATCTTATATGCTTCCACACAATCAATTAACTTTGACATTTTTTTATAGTCTTACAGATGCCTTTATTTTAATAAAATGATAATAAATAAAATAGCTATATAAATATATATAAGTTTTTTGATTTCAATAGTTTCAATTATTAATTCACTTTATTTCAATAGTATAATTCTAAATATATTATTACGAAGTCTAAATATATTGTTGGATATATATACTGGATTGTGTATGTACTACTCATGAACACACTTAAAATTACTTCAAATTTATATTATGCGCTCTGCGTTTTCACTTATACTGCCGGACTAAGGCTGACTGTATTCGGCTGATGTAGTCGTGATTATAACACAAATGGCATCGCCGTTATGAACATTCTAAAGCTTTTCGAAGTTTCCAGATGATGCTATGTTTTATGTCATTAGTCAACAAAGCCACTAAAAATTAGCATGGCCACAAACCTCGAAAATTGTTTGTAGTTGTGGCGTAGATGTGAAATACCTAGATATGTCTACGTATACGTATGCACATATAACATTGTAGATCACTACACTTATAGATAATTGCATTTTTGATTATTTGTGCTTATCTTTATTAGTAATACAGATTTTGATACAACACCCATAAATAAATAAATATGTGTAAGATAGGCTGATAAAGATTTGCCTTGCTAGCGATGAGGCGCAATCTAGTTAGTGAATGCTTTTAAATAAGGAGCTGGCAACGAATGATTGTGCTGTTCAGGGAGGCAATACATTCCTGATTTATGTGGTTATAAATTCTTTTGAACTGAACTGTGTATTTTCAAACTTATCGAATAAATATAATATATGAGAAATATTTTTTCAAAAATTTTGATTTTGACTTTGACTTTCACCTTAATTTCCTTCTAGTCATCTCCAGAGTCTTGATTGTATACTAACACAATTAGCGTTTTCTAAGGTAGTGGTTATGTTCAGATTTTGATCGGCGAACACCATGAAAATCTTGTTGCACCGACGAAAACTAAGAGAGAGTTTTAACTTACTCTCACAACGAACACGATGTGTTGAAATGAACACCGAGAAATATTACTTTCATTTGCAGAAAATGCCATCAATATTTTTAGGGTTTCAAAGTGGATATAATTTTCTTTATAAAAGTATTTATACATCATATTAGCGGTATTCACGATGTGATGGAAATGGTCTTGCATCATTGCAAATTATTTACTTCACTTTCCACCTCATCTTAATGAAAGTATTAAAAGCTTCTTTGTATACCATTTAGTGTTACTATTGCGCACAAAGTATGCAGACCGAGCACGAGAGAAAAGTGTGATGTTTTCCCCGAGCAGCAAACACCAACAAATCACGGCATAAGAAACTCGTAACGGCGATGTTACACGATCAATGTTGTCAAACAATAAAATTGTTGTTGTTTAGAGAAATCAACAGCTCAATTCTAAAAAAAAGGTCTTACAAAATTAAAGAACTTTTTTTTGTCAGTTTTGTTGTCAGTGTATTTTTTCACATCAAAAAGCTTCGGAAGCCTTTCTAAAGTTTATTTGTTTGACAGTTGTGAATGATTGGCAACGCTGACCTTTTAAAAATGTTGGCGAGTAAGAAAAGTAAGTAAAAATAAATTGTTTCTTAAAATATATTAATTAATTCATATATTACAGCGAATCAAAATACGAACATACCACTCAGGAGAAACTGGTCGTTACATAGCGTTCATAAAGGACCACCCGGAAATCGTAGACAAAAATCATGCCACTAGGTCGAAACTAGTGGGCGAGGAGCTGTGGGAAAAGCCTAAGAGCTGAATGCTATGCGCAGTGCCACCAGGCATCCGCATATAGAGCATAAACAATTGGAAACACCAGCTTCGAAGTCGTGCTAGAATGCTGAGTGCCAGCCAGAAGGCTACTACTGGTTGGGGGCCATGTCAGCATTTGAAGAGGATGCCATAGCCTGCAATTGCTGTTGACGGGCATCACGGTTCATGTATAAAGAAAGTGGATTGGTATGATCATTTGTATAAAGGGAATGTATAGCTTTTGTATTGAATTTCAAAATAAATGTTTAAATAAATTATAGTTAAAATAACATTACTAATCCAAGTGTTAAGGATGTAAAATCTTCATGTGTCGCAGGAAAATAAACAGTATGACCCTTTTTCTGGACTATTAGTTCGGATATTTCGCGAATAGAGCGAGATGATTGTGTGTGATGATTGGCTCTTTGGTGCTACAAAATTATTGCCTTGGTACTGCTGATACGACCCATTCGCTATCAAATGCAGAACGCTGAGAAACCTAATTTCAAAGCAAATAGTTGTCGGACATTTTTAATTGATGACGAAGATTTTCGTTAATTGGAAATTTTTAATGAAAATTGCTCCCACCATTGAAAAAGGTTACTGCTATCTCTCAATGACCTGAGATTTTTCCTCCGTTCTAGGTTTTTTTTTGCCGCCAAAATTGCACAAAAAATACCTGCTTCTATTTTCATTTCGATTTTTTGCTTGTCATGTGGTACTGAAGTTCTTACAAATTTACTGACATATGTTACGAATTTTGTAGGAAAGCTTTCTCTAGACGATGGCTGACATGACATATGAAATTATTATTCCAAAATGCGCCTTACAAAATTATGTAGGCGACTAGAATTAATCTGTAACTCTGAGCAAAAGAGAGAATGAACAAGTTACACTTCAAACTTTTATGCTGACAGAAATAACCTAACTCACTTCAAATAAATATGGGGTTGCAGAAGATACACTATTGCATTTTATTTGGGAAATAATAATATTTAATGAAAAATAATAATTTTTTTACTAACTTATAAATAAATACATATTTTTTCTTTGTTATCTTTTGTTTTGTCTGGCTTGTGTTTGTTTGTAAGTGAGTGCGATTGGAAAATTATTAATTTGTATAACAAGACGGCAAATAAATGTCCAAATTATTGCGAGCAAAACATTTACACATCGGCTTAAGAAACTGTAGGCTTAGGGCGTGATTATGTTGAAAATTTTGCTCGGCGAACACTTTGGGTTCGGTGTGCGATACTCCAAGCACATCATATTTAGTGCAACAAAAATTTCATGCTGCTTGCCGAGCACAATTTTAAAATAACCACGGCCGTAACTGATTTGCGTTTTACTTATTTAAGCATTTTGTTGAGAGAATGTATTGCGCATGCGCAACATACTCCAGCAAAATAATTAATTCTCTCCCTCATCGATCGCTCCCTCGTTTGTTCTCTTACAATTTCAACAGGTTGTTGTTTCTTGTTTGTTTGCATCGTTTCATTCGAGTGCACAAACTTCATTGGTCTTTGCCACAAAAGAGACAAGATTTGAGATTTCAGTTTGAGAAGAATGTTACGAGTATAAAGACGGCGTGATCGGAACAGCGAAATGCTGCAAATAACTATATACATATATCTATAGACATATGTATTTACAGTGAATTTAAGTGACAATTAAATTGGAAAAGAAGTGACGGTTATGCTTTGAATTGAATAAAGCGAATACTTAAATTCAAATAAAGTTAATTATCCTTCAAGGATTTGTAAGGAAACTGATAAATTCTTTATATAATTTATACTATACATAAGTGCTTGGCAAAGGAAACAACAAATTATAATGTGTATATTGTATGTAATTGAAAATTAGTTGAAATCCAAAAAAAAAAAAAAAAAAAAAATAAATCAATCTTGTTTTTTGAGTGTGGATACCTTAAAGGTACGAGTATCTTTTGCTGTTGCTGTATCTACACTACTATTGCGGCTGAGTATGTATTTGTGTTAGTGAAGTTGTTGGTAACTCGTTTTGAAGAAGTATACAATAATAACAACAACAATAAAACACAAAAGTCTGTGTATGCGCTCATAATAAATGAAAGAAAATAAAACAATCACAACAACAACTGCGGCAATAGCAAAATTGTCGAATGAAAAGAAAAGCAAAAGAATTACAGAAAAATCAGAAAAGTATCTGGCAGATATTCATACACGTACTTAACTAGACGACTCCGACTCGACTCGCGTTCTGTGTTTTATTTTTGTTTTTGAATATTTTGTGTTTCGTTTCGTTTGTCTTCTGCTACTTCTTCTCCACATCTTTCACATCCAATATCCACCACTTGTTTTCTGTTTGCGTATGAAAATAAGTTGTTTTTGAAGTTGAAGCTGGTGGTGCTGGCTGCATTGACGGTGGCGCAACAACATCATCATCATCAACAACAACAACAACAAAAGCAAAGGTTCAACATTGTATCCCATAGATACATTTTTGCAATTTCCGAAGCTGCGCAGATTTTTTCGGTTTATTTTTTGTTTATTTTTTGAATTTTTTTTTACATATCTCTAGAAGCCACACTCGCTGGCTCGGGCTCGTACGCGGACGGACGCTGGCTGGCGCGCTGCGAATAAGTATTGAATCGGAAACCTGAAACCTGTTGTCTCGCGTTAATATCGTTAGTGTTGCACTGAGGTGGTACGCTGCCGCTATTGCTGGTGCTGCTACTTGCTGGTGATATGCGCTGCATTTGAAATTGCCGTGTGTGTGTTGTAACACATACACGTACGTATGTATGCGTGAGCATACTTTATACTACACACATGTATTTGTATTCCCAGTTTCAAATAAAAATTGGAAGTTGTAGCTGATACTGAAGTTTTTGATACTTTTTTATCCGGCAGAGCATTTGAATTTGATTTGGATTTTTTTCCTGTGATTTTCGTTCGTTTCTCGTCCGAGTTTTTTGCGTCTTGCGCGTGCATTATTTCGCGTGTTGATAATTTCGTCGTTCTGCTGCCCATTTTCTTAAATCTCCGATGATGGAATTCTGGGGTTGCTGCATTTTGTTGACACAATTTCTTGTATACAAATGTTAATTTACGATGGCCACATTAGGCCTGTCAAAAGTTTTCATCCTGGATAAATATTTTACGGAATTGCAAAAGTTTTGGGAGACGGAGAAGAAGTTGCAGGGTAAGTAAGTTGTCCCTTTTACATAAATACATATGTATGTACATAACGCTCGCTTGCGCTATACCAATGTAACTAAATTTTTACCTTTTCGACGGAGGCGTTAAAAGTTTTAAATTTTATATTATTTTATATATTTTGCTTAGGAGAGTAGACTAGTAGTGAAACTTTGTCATTTGAAAGATCATTTCTCATCGGTCAGCATTCTGCATGAATAGCTAAAAGAAAAACAACAGATTTTGAGTTAAAACGGTATAGCGGCAAATGGCCGATATGAACCATATGTGCTATACATACCATACTTGTACATACGCGATGAGAATTGAAACTAAATATCAAATAGATTTATACATATTTTAGTTTTTGACTTATTATTTAATACTCTTACTCGATTTTTACAATTAGGTAATTTACAAGATCTCATAAAGTCATAAGTCCTATTTAACGAAACCTAAAAAACATGTGACTACTCTGTCATATTTAAGCCAGGGATTGAAAGTGTTACTGGTTCGTTTCCCATTCATTTTAGGTATCGTTACCGAAACGTCGTTACCAGTACCGAAAATTAAAAATAAAATCCCTGATAATAATCAACCGCAAGACCCTGGCGAGAAAATACGGGTCCGAGGGGAAACAATTTTCAACTTACGGGCCACTATTTGTTCAGGCTTTATACTTTTTGACCGATTTTAGATTTATATGTAGATTTATTTTTGGCTTAATGACTTTGTAAAAAAGCAAAATACCCGTTACGAATTTTGACCTGCTATTGCACTTTGGAAATGTAGTGTGAAATTACTAACATTTGTGAGATTATATTATATGATTGTGTCTCTCCCACATACATGTACATAAACTTGTCTATTAGATATTTTGGTGCTGTTCCCCTCTTCACTTCATGTAGTGTCATAAGTACTTCAAACTCAAGTATCTGTCGAACATTTAGCCATTTCGGTGTATCCAACATCGATCTTACTTACTTTTAATGGCACAACAGCCCAAGGAGGGCCTAGGCCGAGCTTTTCGCATCCACTCATGTTGTGTGGACCCTACAGTTTAATGCCGAATCCGAACGGCGAGTGAAAAGCTTTTCATTTTTCGATCTTACTGGTGTATATATGTGTACATGAAGCGATGTATATTTTAATTCAGTTCTTTATTTAAATATGTGTAATATAATTTATAATATTTTATATAATATACTTATGAATACAAAAATTACATGTCTATGCAGGTCAAAAAAGGAATGGATGAATAAGTGTGGTTTTCTGCAGCTCTTTTAGTTGGCGTGAGGGTTGCATGTATGTGTATGTAAACGTAGTAGAAAGAGAATGTGGTTGCCGCCAGATTTTAGAAAACTTCTTATGGCTTTGTTTTACACTTTTTGAAGCCTTTCAATCTGAGTTTGGTTACCGCATGGATACGGAATTGTAGAACAATATTCAAAGCGAGGTTTTATTATTACATTGTATAATTTAATCGTTGTCATTAAGTTTATTTTTTTTTTTTTGTTATTCTTCTGAAATAAACCTATTTTGGTCTGTAAATTTCATTTTATTGTCGACAATCACGCCTAAGCAATTCATTTTATCTATCTTTTCAATTAATTCGTCATTTATTTCAATGCTGTCATCACTGTTTCCATTTATCTCCATCCATATTGTCTTTTGTCCGTTAAGTTTCAGTTCATTAATTTTTAGCCAAATATTTACAATAATCAGTTTAGTTGTACTTTGTTCTTTACGATATGACGATATGATCTTCATAAAGTACCATCTTGCTATCGTTTTAGCAATACTTTGCGATTAGTTGCTTCAAAAGTTCTTTTGAAGTCGAAGAACACAGCTTTTATTTTTCACTTTGTGCACCTTTCTTCCGTTCGCCAACAACATACTTAAAACAAAAACTCAAGTTAATGGCTTTTTCTGGAGCTTGATTAAAAAAGCGATAAAAGGTTGTTATGTTGCATATAATTTTCAAGTTGCTGTTGCACTACTTTCTCAATTATCTTTCTCCGCCGACTTGCAGATATTACGCAAAACAATATCTTTCCGATATCCGTCCGAATGACGGACAGTAACTCTATTGGAAACTCGTCCGAAATCGTTAAACAATGTCGGACCGACATTAGCTGGAGAATTTAGATAGAGATATTGGCCAAATATTTTTTAATTTTCTTTTTGTTGTATTTTATTGAATCTCATCAATTTTACATACTTGCTGCAATTACGTTCTAATTTGTTTAGTTTTATTAAATTTTAAGGAAATATTTTTTTACGTTTTTCTGGCATCAACTTTCACATTTAGTACGATTTTGTCTTTGGGGCTATAGGTCAAAAAAGTCGCATCTATTGTCGGGCTGATATCGTTTCGACGATATTGGCCTAAAATGCTTTTAACTTTTCGGCCCTAAACTTTGCCGAACTATTTTTTATAACGGGCGAAGGCTAGACCAGATTTGTCTTTATATAACTTCTAACTTCAGTTTAAAGTTTTCTTTTCTAGATTCGATAGTCCATATTTTCTCACAAGAATCACATTTTTTTCACCCGAATCATCCTATTATTTTTTAAAGTTATTTTGTAAAATCTTTCGTAAAAACACTTTAATTGTTGCAATAAATATGCTCCAGAACACACACAACATGAAAACACCTTATTTTCCTAATTCACCTCGCCGGTTATTTATACACTAGGCTCTTAATTCTGTTAGGGCTCGATTATCCAAATGTAGCATAAAGTTACGTAACGAATAGAAAACAATCAATTGAATATATAATTTTAATGCCTTAAGATTTCGAAAATCACTTTCACAGACTTCTCTTATCACAGATTGATACGTGACAGCTGACAACATTACGGTACGTTACGTTGCTTATGCATAATCAAGCTTTTATGTATACTGGGAGGTCGTTGCTGAAAATCTGCTCGAATTCATGCGGTTTATAGATTCCAAAATAATCACTATTTTTGCTTGTAAAATAGTCATACATATTTTTTTTTTTAATTGTTGGGGTTTTGTGCTCAACACACAAACTGTTCGACACGCTTTTCATACGCTACTTAGTTTTCCGTTTTCCCTATATACCACAAAAGTGCATCCAATTTATTTTGTGTACTTTTTTAATAATAAAAAAACTTCTTTATATTCGAAGGAAGAATTTAGGCCAGGGTCTAGTTTTTCAGAATCATATATTTTTTTAATGAACCAGCGAAGTTTAAGGCATTTGTTATCACTACATAGAGTTTGCGATTTTTCTTAATTTTCAGTAACTAAACTTCTTATTCTTCTTTAATGGCACAACGGTGTGTCATATTTGTACATGATTGGAAAGGACATACAGTTATATGCCGAATCCGAACGATGAAGTAAAAAGCTTTTCTGAAGCAAATTTTCCTCTTGGACGTTTGTCTTTGTCCGCAAATAGGTGGTGTGCCTTGTAGAATCATTTATTTATTTTTGTCTGTGCCGAAATTTGAAGTCAGGCACTCTGCGTAGTAGACACACTACCAGCTATTCCGCGGCAACCAATCGCCCACGTCACTCAAAACATTTCGTTGAAATGTTTAGAACACGTTTGTCCCACGAATATACATGTATGTATATTACATATGTACATAGGTTAGGTTAGAATGGCTGTTTGTTCTAGAGTAGGACACACTTAGGTCAGAGCACCTCATTGTGGTACCATATTGTTGTTATCACTTGGTGGCTTTGCCATTGCCTACCAAGTGGTGTAATTGTACAGTTTCTTATAATTATCATTCACTTTATATCGGTAGGAATGTAAGAAGGTTATGAATGAGAATTAACCAGCAGACCAAGACGGGATATAATTAAAGTTAATTTAAAATATGAACCCGTTATGCGATTTTGATCATCGATACTTAACTGTTTAACTTAGTTTACATAGAATCTAAGTAAATTGTGGATATGTAAAGAGTTTCTCAATAGGAACATAACAATATTGAGACATCGGGCTGATTTATGAATATATGCCAGTGTGGTACACATGTCGCATCTAAGTATGCATCGATTCTTGTTCACTTTTCCACACATATCGGCGGGAACGTTGATAATTCCGCGTCCGATATTGTTCCAGATCTCCTCTAACATTATTGGCTTGTTTGCATAAACCAACTATTTACAGTAACGTCATAAAAAGAAAACTAACGGCATTAAATCGCATGTGCATGGTGGCCATTAAACCGGACAATTTCACGAGATTACACGATTTCCGAACTTTCCCTTCAATAGATCAATTATTACCCAAGTTGTGTGAACACATTTCCGGTATGAAATCCGTACCACACTGTCACTTTTTTTGGATGCCATGGAGTTTCTTGAAGCAGATGTGGGTTTGTTGCTGTCCAATATCGCATATCTTGCTTATTGAGAATGACAGCGAATTTCAGGATTTTCTTCAAACTTTTCGTGGAACTTTCGAGAGTTTACTTCTGGTTTTAATTTGATCCTAAAAGGGTGTAGGGTCAATATCTTTACACAAAATTCAATACAATGTGGGCTGAGCGATTCCTGTAAAGGGCGTGGAATCGATTGATTTCGCTCATTTTGAATTGAAGCATTGAAGCACTTACGGCTGCGTCATTTTCGGTACTTCGACTGGAACATTGTCTCACTGGCACAGGAACATGCTTTAGTGAATATGTTGACAATTTTATCCTGGAGTAAGTACTGTTAAAGTTACTACCACCGACTCAGAAATTTGGTAGTAATTTTTAATAATTTCCAAACATTGCTCGTTCGTGAACTTCACGAGTTTTTGACATTGCCATTTCAAAAAAAAAAATAGTATTGGTGCGTTTCTATTTCAATACAAAACTTTATGTCCCTATTGAAAAACCCTTTACATACGAAAAATCTTAAATCTGAAACAATAAAATATTAATTTGTATGTTAACTTAACTTTAGAAATATAAACCTGCTGATTTTATTTATATTCCCAAAACATCTCTTCCTTGATAGGATCAGTAAGAAATATTAATATTTTTTTCAACCATGTTTTTAAAGTTAGCAATTTCATAATAAACCAACAGCGATTTTAGTTAACTTTAGTATGTGGTTAAGGTTGGATTTTTGTTTTCTATCAGTTATTAATGAATAACTTAGCATGTGAAACAAATTAAAGTTTAATGAAGAATAAACTTTTGAAGCAATTAAGTTTTTAGTGTTAAAATATTCAAAAGTTTTAATTTGATTGTTTTTCTCTTTTAATAGCTATAAAAACAATAGATAAATCATTATTAATGAATTTGTGTCAAGAGAGAGAAGAGAATTGCCTATAACCAGCGCAGAAATCAGTAGTAAAAAATAAGTATCTCAAGAACAATTAATTTATATGCCTGGCAGACGAAAGTCGGGATTTAAATAATAAAGGCTATAACACAAAAAATGGCATTTGGATTGAGGGTATTTACTACATAATAAAAGTTGGCTAAAGGAATGAATGTTATTTGTATGCAAACAAAGAGGAATTTTAATCTAAATTAATTCTTTAAATTGGGACTAGAATTTATATAGAATAGCCTCAGTTAGGTCGTTTTTTTTCCTTGGTTATTGCTTCTTACATATGCACTCTTTTCGATAAGAATGACCGTGAAGGTGATTGGCTTTGGAAAGGTATTACTTTATCTCCAAAGTAGATCCGTACTATTTTCAGGGTTGTGGAAGAAGGATCAGCTACGTGCCAGTTATTTTCGAAACGTGTCTCTACACATAAAGCTTAGTATTCAAACAATATTTTTATATTCTAAAGAAATTCAATATAAAATATTAGTATTAGCCGATTTTCGTACAAAAGAAAAAAAAAGTACTTCTCCGCTTTTAATTCTTTAACATTTTTTGGTTTTTTATGAACCAAAATTAGACATACGAATATATTAGGCCGGGTCATCTCCTATGGGTGAAAAACAATGGGTGAGTTTAAAATTATGCAAAGTGTAAGAACGGAAAAATATTACTGGAGCTCAAAAACGTATTACTTTTACAAAAATCTAAATTTTTAAGAAAATGTAATTTTTTTTATAATATTCAAAACTAATCAATATCTATTAGTCTTTAAAGTGGTTTTCAAGAACTAACATCAAGCTAAAACAAAAAAAATATCAGTAGGATGTTGCTTCTCCCTTAGCCCGTTTTACAGCCATTATCCTTGACGGCATCGAATCAACCAAAATTTGTAGGTTATCTTTGGTAATAACTTCATACCAAACTTTATGTAATGATAAAATAATTTTTTTTTTATTTTCGGGTTTCTGGTCAGCAACTTTGCGATTCATAATATGCCATAAGATTCAAATCGGGCGAATTTCCCGGCCAAGTCAGGCGTGAAATTCCGATGTCCGTGAATATTTTTCAAGCTGTAAAAAAAGGATTTGATTTATAAATGTTCTGTTTTGAATTTTACATTCTGTAAGAATCAAAAAAAAGATAGCCGATTTACATATGTATGTATGTACCATAGAAAAACTAAAAAGTATCTACTTTTTCTTCCAGGTCTAAAATTATGTACACTGGTGGCAAGGCGCAGAATCGTCCTATAAAATTGCGTTCATACTGCAGGATAAATGCTCATAAAGAGCTGGCACTAAGTTTTCCTTGACATGCCCATATTTTACAGCATTAATAGTTCCTTTTAAAAAGTACAAAGGACCACGTACGTAGTAGGAAAAGCATTCCCAAATCATCTGGCTCTGTGGGAATTGCACTGTTTTTACAATACAGTTTTCTTTATAACGTTCACCATTGGAACGGCGCACGTACGGCAAATTATCGGCGCATAGCAGGTTAAATTTGTTTTCATCAGACCAGATCACATCTAGGCACTGCTCCAGTTTTTACAGTTTTTAGCCCAAGCTAGACGCACTTTTCTCATTTTTTCAGTCAACAATGGCTGCAAAAAAAGTCTTTCATATAAACCAACTTCTCGCAGTCTCCTGCGTACAGTTTCAACACTAATATTTACGCAATGATAGGTTTCTAGCTCGGCCCGAATAGATACTGCACTTTTAAATCGATCCTTTGTGCTAATATTTTTTATAAGGCTATCAATTCTGTTACTGGTTTTACGTTTAGGACCATATCCTTTTTTGCTCTCCAGGGACTCCATAATATTTTTTTTTTTTTAAACGGACAATTGTCGAATGTGAGCAACCAAATTTTTCAGAAATTTTCCGGTAGCAAAGTCCTTGGTCCACTAATGTAAGTACAGCGACTCTTTTGTCATGTTTTGCACTCATTACTGCACTTATTTCACAAAAAAACACTTCTGCGTTAAACAAATGCACTAGAATAACTAATTTCTGTAGTCAACACATTTGGAATAATTTAAACCAGGAAATCCGCTTTATTGTTCTTTACTTACTTTTAATGGCACAACAGCCCATGGAGGGCCTAGGCCGCGCTTTGCGCATCCACTCATGTTGTGCGTGCTATATTTGTACATGAATGGAAGGGACCTACAGTTTAATGCCGAATCCGAACGGGGAAGTGAAAAGCTTTTCATAGCAATTTTTACTCTTGCAGGTTTGACATTGCCAACCAAGAGGTGGTGCAGTATAGAAAAATAATTTTTTCTACTTTTTGATTTTGCCTGTGCCGAGATTCGAACCCCGGACACTCTGCGTAGCACTCCAACGCACTACCACTACACCACAGCTACCACACCTTATTGTAGCAAGTAAAAATAAATAAATTACCCAAATTTTTACATATTAAAAAAGTGTTGCCAGTATATAGAAATTATGAAAAATCATTCAAGCAATAAAATAAAATTGTCTCTTGAAATCAATAAAACTCAAAACCAAATAAATTCGTCTCAATCAAGATTAGGATTTTAAATTTTTTTTAAATGTTTTTCAGAACAATAAATCTTCGTTATGCCATTTAGCGCAGATGTTGCTCACTGTTGATAATCATATGCAAATATTTGACTTGTGCCGATTTCAAGTTAATTTTTTTTTTGATTTTGGTTAGTCATTCTGTCATTCGTTCAAAATATTATAGTTTCAATCAAATCTCAGAAATCTATTTGCATAACAAATTATTACTATACACTAGAATACAAAAATAAAATAGGTATATAGAAAAAAAAATAAAACAAACTGCTAATGAATAAACTGCATAAAAATAAAACAAGAAACAAATTTTACAGAAAATTTGCCCGACGGCAGGTGTAAAAACAAATCGTTGAATTTAATTATGAAACTTTCCAATTCAAGGAAATAGAATAACTTTGAAAAAACAGAAAGCAAAGATCGGGCGTGGCCGAACTTTATATGCAGAGTATATAAACTAAAAACTAAAAACACTTTTAAACAAAACACACATCCTGACTCACTATATCAAATTTTGAGTGGAAAGTAAGCGTGGTTATTTTTGAAAATACATATCTTAACCGTGTATACCAAACTTGGTTCCTTTTGCTTCACTATCTCTTTCATAAATAACCTGTATGAGTAGGCGTGGCTCTTGTTCAATGCTAAACATTTTCAGAATAGTGGTTCAAAAAACTATTCAACGATGTGTTTCGAGTTTTGTTCAATTCACTTTACAATATCCTTCAATATAATTTTTTGAAAATTTCACTTGTATAGGTACAGGGTTGACCATTTATAATTTGGAAGTTGATTTTGTTGCAAAATAAGAAACGAATAATTTTTTTTCAATGTGGTTTTTATTATTCGAAAGTACCATCCTTCCGGTTAATTGTGGAACACTAATTCATTTAAATGACATCCTCGGCTGACCCTGCAGTAGCCCATACGATCAACCCAATTTTACAGTTAATAGTCCAGCGAAGTTAGATCACAACTGCGTGGTGGACAATGCAAGTTATTAACCAAAACGGCTAATAACGCGATTTTCAAACTTCCCACGCAAAATATCGATTGTTGCACGGCTTGTTCCTGTTGGAACCATATGTTTTCTAAATTCTTCCAATCCTTCTTATAAATCAGTTATCATTGTGCGGTAGCGCACACCATTCACTGTGACGAATCTTCCATCATCAATTTCAAAGAAAAATGGCCCAATAATAACGCCGGCCCAAAAACCACACCAAACAGTTTCTCATTGAGGTTGCATTGGCTTCTCAACAATCGCGTAAGGATTTTGTATGGGACAATTTTGCATATTAACGTAACCACCGAGGTCAAATTGAAATTCGTCAGAAAAGAAATGCTTATGGCGAGAGAAATGGCGAGTTTTTCGGTGATGCGCACTGTAGAAGTACGACAACATGTTGTTTTATCCAATAGAGATCCAGTTTCAAGTACATGTTTCACAAATTGATCCATAAATTGTGTGGAAGGTGTTTCTCTTCTACCGAATTTTTAACATTATTTTATTAAACTTCGGTATAAGATTCACCATTTTGGAAGCAAATTAAATTTTTATTTTTAAATATTTAAAGTTACTCTGTAGGCTTTTCTTAGGAAAAGGTGTAGAGAAGATTTATTTGGCCCGATTTCCAAACAAACGTTGTGCAAGTGTATATTGACCCATTTCGTTAACCGCTAATTTCGTTATAAAACTAATTTTCCGTCATAATAAGAATGACATTAGAGTTGCCACACTCAAAATAGCCAGTAGTTCGAATTCCAAATGTTAGATGGACCACCCTTTATATAGAGAATTTCTGAATACCACGCTCATTCGACCGATTAGCCCATTTTTGAACTGGACCTCTTCCTGACAATACCAAATATTTTTTACCAAGTTTGGTTACGATTGCTGGACTTTTACTCGAGTAATCATGTACACGGACAGACGGACGCACACACAGACATGGCTATGCACGCTGATCATATATATATTTATAAGTTCATACGTACAATTGTGAGAGTTACAAAAAACGGTTACTCGGTCAAAACCAATATAGGGTAAATGGAGTGTGTAGGCTATAAAAATAAAAATGTTTACATCTCAAATATCATAAAAAAGAAGATTTTTTCTAGTTGAATGTCCCATATACCATACGCGAAGAGTAGAATATATTTACTTAAATTTTATTTTCTGTGTTTTTTTGTTTTGCTTTCCGTGTCTTCACATTTATACATATTTGAAGCGTTAACGTTTGTTTTCATTATTATTCTTCTTCTTTTTCTTTTAATGACACAGCAGCACATGGAGGGCCTAGGCCGAGATTTTCGCATGGAATCATGTACGGGTTATATTATGATCACAACTTCGAGGTCATAGCGTTTAGAATTGAATTTTCAATATAAAATTAAAGTATATGAAATTTTAATTAAAATTTAAATTAAACTAATTTATTACTGCTAATTAATTTAAAAGAGGAACAAAAGAGTAGAGATTTAAATTTCTTTAAACTTTGATTTGAAATAAACTTTAATAACAGTTATAAATATTTGTAGTAAATCCTAAAATGTTCATGATAATGAAATGTTAGGGGAGAGTGGGGAGTTGTGCAACACACCAACCATATCATATTGATTTCGCGCTAAGACCTTACATGTTTACTAGTACTTGTCGCGCCAACACTCACTTTTAGTGTCTCTCAAGATAGTTAGTGAAATTTTTTTTTTTAAAGTTGTTTGGAATTTGGGTTTGCAATCGCAAAGTTGAGTACATAAAAAATATTCAGCGGTGAATATCATTTTGACGCAGAAAAGGAATTTGAAAATGAAGAAAAGGAATTTCAAAATTAGTCTTAAGTGAGTTTAGTATGTACATGTATATGTTTTAGACCAGATTACTCCTTCGTAGCATGACACTCAGCCAAAGAAATCAAATAGCCGTGGAATTGCAATGGAAACCATTGAATTCGCCTGAGAATGTGACCAATTTACGCATGAAAGCTGATAAAAATCTCACAAAATAGGCGATCAAATATGAAAAGAAGACTTTCGGTCATCAAAGCACATCAAAGCACCACCAGCGAAGCGCAGTTGTCGATCAATTTCGACCTCAGCGATATTAGTCTCCGCCCATCGGGCTCGAAAGAGGATGACTTATGTATCATTTGTTAAGATCCGATGACTAAAGATTTTAACAGAAGCAATGCAATCCATTTCAATACAAGCGATTGTGGATATTGAGCCGGCGAAATAATTGCAGCACTACGTTTTTTACCCATTTTTTTTATTCAAATAAATTGTGATTTTAATTTTCTACTACATGAACAAAGAAAAATCATATGAAATTGGAGTAAATAAAAAATATTCAGCGGTGAATATCATTTCGACACAGAAAAGGAATTTGGCATAATCATTTCATGTGTCGATGACGCGGTGGCCATGTGGAAAATGTAGAGAGTGGGAAGTTATGCAACAACTTTCGATCGTATTTAGCAATATTATTATTAATTTCAATTTCAAAATTATTCTTAAGTAAGTTAAGTATGTATGTACATGTATAATTTTTTAGACCAGATTACCCCTTCGTAGCATGACACTCAGACAGCGAAATAATTGCAGCACTACGTTTTTCACCCATTTTTTGTATTCAAATAAATTGTGATTTTAATTTTCTACTACGTAAACAAAGAAAAACCAAATGAAATTGGATTTTTTTCAATTTGAATACAAAATATCCATCAAATAATGTCATGTCTTTTTGGTCGCTGTGGCGTATTTGGTAGTACGTTGGCTACGCAGAGTGTCCTAGGTTAAAATTCCGGCACAAGTAAAAATCAAAAAGTAAGTTAAAAACATTATTCACTTCGCCGTTCAAATTCGGCATAAAACTGGGACCTTTAGTTATATAAAGCAATATATAATTCCCAATATATAAAGCACAATGTGAATTTATTTTATTTGCAAAATAGTGGATCGGAAGTTTTGGCTCACCGTATTCACCAGACCCGTCTCCGTCTGACTGCCACTTATTTCGATCGATGCAGAATGCCTTTATTGAAATACGATTTACTTTAATGGAAAGTAACAAAAATTTTACGGCCTTTTTTTTTTTTTTTGGCAAGGAATCCATAAATTACCTGAAAGATGACAAAATGTGTTAGCTACCGATAGACACTACTTTAAATAAGGCATTAATTCAATTTGTTATTGAAATGACTCTACATATATTCCTCATATTCAAGTTATACACCCAATAGTCTAAATTTAGCTGGTATAAAACTTAGTAGTTTTAATTGAGCTAGCTAAAAATTACCCTCCATCGACTCAGACCACTATTTGGTTGCAGCCAAGGTCTGCACACGTATGTGTGTAGCAAATCGCGAAAGGAAAGGTACAAAGAGAAAGCTGGATGTCGAAAAGCTGCAATCACAACAGACAGCCGAAGTCTTCGCCAACCAACTCGCACTCCTCCTAAAACACCCCTCAACTTGATGATATATGCACGCAGTGGACGCACATTTCCCGCTCTATTCGTACGGCTGCCGAAGAGGTACTAGGCTACCACCGTCGACGGAGAAATATGTGGTACGACCAAGTGTGTCGCGATGCTACTGAAGTGAAAAACGCTGTTTACAGAGCTACCCTGCAGTCAGATGCAACGCGAGCTGCTAAGGAGCGATACAGAGAGTTGAGAAGGGAGGAGAGACGTCTTTTCAGGCGCAAGAAAAGAGTTGAAGAAAGACGCGAGTTCAATGATATCGAAATGTTGCTGGACAGGAACGAGGTCCGAAAATTCTTTGAAAGAATAAGATGCCTGACTGATGATTTGAAGACCGGGACCTCTTCCAAGGATGAAGACGGAAATCTGGTGACAGATGTTCAGGGCATAATGAGATTATGGAGGGAGCACTTTTCGCAGCTGCTTAATGGCGATGACGGCGATGAGGTGCAGATGGCCTGCCTGCTGAGTTGTTTAAGACCGGAGGCGAAGCGCTCAAAAAACGCATGCATGAGCTTCTATGCAGAATATGGTCGGATGAAAGCATGCCAAGTGATTGGAACCTCAGCGTACTCTGCCCAATCTATAAGAAAGGTGATTCCACGATCTGCGCTAATTACCGTGGGATAAGCCTTTTTAATATTGCATATAAACATCTATCGAGCGTACTGTGCGAAAGACTGAAGCCCATCGTCAACAAACTGATTGGACCTTAACAGTGTGGCTTCAGGCCTGGTAAATTCACCATCGACCAGATATTCACAATACGCCAAATCCTGGAAAAGACCCGAGAAAAACAGATCGACACCCATCATCTATTTGTCGATTATAAAGCCGCTTTCGACAGAACGATTAGGGATCACTTGTACGCCGCAATGTCTGATTTTAGTATCTCTGCAAAGCTCATTTCTCTTTGCAAAATGACACTGCCCGACACAACCAGCGCAGTGAAAATTAGGGCAGACCTCTCCGCACCATTTGATACCAAAAGAGGTTTCAGACAAGGTGACTCCCTATCGTCCGACTTCTTTAACCTTATGCTGGAGAAAATAATTCGTGCTGCGAACATCGACATCTCTGGCATTATTTTCTACAAGACTGTCATGTGGCTAGTATACGCTGATGATATTGACATCATTGGCACCAACGCGCCAACAAAAAGAGTCTCGTCGAGTGGGTGTAGTGGTGAACGAGGATAAAACGAAATACCTTATGTCAACAAACAAAAAGTTACGGCGTCTTGGACAAAATGTCGTTGTTGACAAATATACTTTTGAAGTCGTCAAGGATTTCGTTTACCTAGGATGAAGCATTAATACCAACAATAATGTCTAATGTCTTGCCAACAGGTGTTACTACGGGCTCAGTTGGCAATTGAGAAGCAGAGCGCCGAGGCGTGAACATTGACCATCAATGATGAGAGGCTTTTAGGAGCGTTCGAGAGGAAGATACTCCGTAAGATCTACGGTCCAGTATGCGTGGATGACGTGTATCGAATAAGATGGAACGATGAGCTGTATGATCTGTACGCCGACACTGACATAGTCAAGCGTATAAAACTCCAACGGCTTCGCTGGCTGGGTCATGTTGAGCGAATGGAAGAAAGCGCTCCGGCTAGAAGGGTGTTTTATTCGAACCACGGTGGAGGAACACGCAGAAGGGGACGTCCTAATCTCTGTTGGAAAGACCAGGTGCAGGGCAACCTGACTGCACTTGGCCTTATCAACTGGCGCCAGCGCGCGCATAGCAGAGGTGACTGGCGAAGCTTTGTAGAGGCGGCCAAGACCGATCATCGGTTGTAGTGCCAGTTAAGTAAGTAAGTAAAAATTACTCTGATGAAATGTGGTCCGAAACCAGTTAATTTGAAATTAGTTTGACACGATATCAAGTTAAATTACATATATAAGTACTATTTAAATTGCTCGCTCAAAGGTTATGTGAAGGAAAGGCCAATTGTGGTTTTTTTGAGCTAGATAGTTAACTACCTTTCGCGCTAGTTGGTTACACTGCAGGGAATTTACATAAAAGTGTTTACTCCATATCGGTTCAGCTTACGTATTTCTTAAGTTTTTCTAAGTTCTGCAAGGTTGCCGTTGCGTAATTTTCCGATCCTAAATCTGGCCAGAAAATTATTCCATCGCAATGATAATACCTATTTTGTTAAAAATATTGGTTCACTGATACCACTTTCACTGACTGTCAACCACAACATAACTGCCATGTATCTGACGCTACATGCGGTCATAGTAGAAATTGATAAACTGAAGTTCATTTTGGTAAAGGCATAACACTTGTCACAATGGCTGTCTATCTTTTTATCGGTGTCCTGTGATTGCATTCCCTCTCTCATTCTCCCTACTTCTTCCTCCCACCTATACATTTATTTAGAGCCTGTGGCATCTTTTGTAACTTGTGGGAATTTATTTTCTAAAGCTAAAGAAATCGAAATCACATTCAGAAACATATTGTTTTCGGTAAATCATTTGATAAAATCTATACGTAATTAAAACCATTCAAATTAATTGTTAGTCATCAAATTTTTTATTTTTGTATTTTAGTATGAAACCGATAATGACATCTCTGTGTCGCTAGGTAAAACTATACGATCTGTCAAATCAAATCATTGGCGCCATTTCTTCGCATTAAGTTCTGTCAACAATATTCAGTTTATAAACAATCAAGTTTCATACAACAACATATTTTTTTCGCTCGTAAAAATGTCGAATTTTGTGCCTACAAACTACGATATGCGGACATCATTGATTTTCTGTTACCAATTGAAGAAATCTGCTTTGGAATCTCATCGAATGCTTGTGGAAGCTTACGGCCAGCACGCTCTAGGCAAAACACGGTGCAACGAGTGGTTCAATAAGTTTAAAAGTGGCGATTTTGATGTGAGAAACGAAGAACGTGGAAGACCACCGAAAAAGTTTGAAGATGCCGAATTGCAAGCTTTACTCGATGAGGATGATGGTCAAACACAAGAACAACTTACAGAACAATTAAATATGACCCAACAATGCATTTCTCCATATTTGTCGACCATATCGACAGCAAAGCCAAATCGCTTCGGAATGAAGACAATGTTCTGTGTTTTCTGGGATCAGTGAGGTGTTATCTGGTTTAACCTTCTGAAACCAGGTGAAACAGTTACTGGTCAACGATTCCAATAGAAATTTTGTCCGATTTGAACCATGCTTTACGCTAAAAACCTCCAGAATATCAAGCTAGACACAAAGTGATTTGTGACAATGCACCATCACATCCTACAAAACAGACTCGGGAATTGGTAGATTCGTACAGATGGGAAACCCTACCCCATGCGGTTTATTCACCAGCTACCACAGCACTTCGATTCGTACGAAAATATGAAAAAATGGCTCGATGACTGAGAAATGGGAAAATGTGTAGCTAGCAATGGCTACTACTTTGAAGATTGAATGTATAACCATTTATCTTAAATAAACGTGTATTATCATAAAAAAATTATCGTGTAATTATTAAGTTTAAAAAAATATATAAATAAAAATATGGGCAAGTATAAAAATATGCTGAATTTTACATTGGAATCGCGTGCAACTCAATACTCTCTGCACGATCAGGGCTGCCAACTCTTCTTAGGTACTCGTATAAAGGTTCATTTCAAAAATAAAGGGCCAAAAAAAATTAACCATTTTACTGTTTAAATAAAATGTTTTTACTTTATTACAATAACTAAAAAATTACTTAAAATATGAAATACATAAATCAGAATAAAAAATAAAGTCAATTCAAAACAAAAGTTCACGGAAACCAGTTTTCAACTACAAAACTCCAGCGGAGTATTTATATTCTCGTCGTATGTGCAATATGTTTAGAAACATGCCACAATCACATCGCCACAAACTTCAACTTCAAACCGTTCAAATCGTTTTTGGCACATAAAAATATTAACTTTGCATACACACACACACACACAGCACAACACGGACTTCATCAATAATAAGTTGCGTGAAATATGAAAACAAAAATCATTTAAGATTAAAAAGTATCTAGAAAAAAGGCACATATATAAAACACACGCAAAACCTCAGATGCAATAATTCAGAAAAATTATGAATACCTTACAAAAGCAGCAACAGCAACTACAAAAACAACAACAAAAGTGACAGCGAGAGAATATTGAAAAAATGTACAATGAACTTTGTTTAAGATTTTCAGTATATACTTAAAGTAGCTGCGTTTTATTGGCCATCTTGTTTAACATGTGCCAATAAAACGACCAAGTTGTTAAGTCCCTTCTTCAATGTATTGATATTCACAATGGAGACGGAGGTAAATCATTTTAAGACGGAATTGTTTTTGGTTTTTACTCTTCATAAGAATATTTAACAATGGCAACACAATAAAATAATAACACAACGTGACAATGTGGTCGCTGTGGCGTAGTGGTAGTGCGTTGGACTGCTACGCATAGTGTCCGGGGTTCGAATCTCGGCACAGGCGAAATCAAAACCACCTCTTGGCAGTCAATGGCAAACCTACAAGAGTAAAATTTGCTATGAAAAGCTTTTCACTTCGCCGTTCGGATTCGGCATTAAACTGTAGGTCCCTTCCTTTCATGTGCAAATATAACACGCACAACATGAGTGGATGCGGAAAGCTCGGCCTAGCCCCCCATGGGCTGTTGTGCCATTAAAAGTAAAGTAACACAATAAATGGCAAATATTGTATTGAATAAAATAGTCTAAATTATAAAATGTCTTTGATTTAAAAAAATTGATCGATAAGCTGTTGGAAATAAATTGAATTAGCACATCCCTAATGCTGATTTATATTTGAGATTTTGTGCATATTTGTTATTAAATAGAAAATAAATTTTTATTTTTTTGTATACCATATTGAATGTATATATATATTTTTACTTCATTTTTTTCGCTGTTTGACATTTTTATATATGGTCTATTGTATATCCTCTGTTTTATTTTTTATGTCAAATTGTTCTTTTTTTTCATTACTGACAGTTCACGGTAGAGATTTTGTGCAACCCAGTGATGTTAAGCAACATAATAGCTTTACATAGCGGCTATAATTATACTTTCTATCTTTGCGGTTTTTGTTCCTGCGTTCTCATTCAATTATCGCAACTAGTTATCCATAACAAGTTGAAAGTGGTGAATAAAACGCAGCTTTATTTAGAATTTTACAAGAGTTATTCATATAATTCTCACAAGTTCATAGGCAGTTACATAAACATATGCTACAAAATTTTATGTATTTAGTGGGTTGAGCTTTTTATAAATTTTACTCAGTGAGAGAGATTGAGAGAGCGAAAGATTGGGAGAATCTAGACGTCGTCTTTTTGCCATAATTTGTCCTGATGAATTATTTATCCCAACTCAGTATTCAAGTCTATGTTAGTTAATTCCCAACTATTTTCTGGTTTTAGTCTAGAATTATTTATCCACTATGTTTTATGTCCGTTTTTATCCGAACGGCGAACTGGAAAGCTTTTCATAAACAATTTTTACTCTCGTAGGTTTGCCATTGCCTGCCAAGAGGTGGCGCCGGGTTGGAAAATTGTTTTTTCACTTTTTTGATTTTGCCTGAGCCGAGATTTCAACCCCGGGCGCTCTGCGTAGCAGGCCAACGCACTACCCACTACGCCACAGCTACCACTGGTATTGTGACTACATGATTCAATTCTAAATAATTTTTTCAATTCATACCTGATGTCCGATATCAGGTCTGAGTTTTTTATAAATTGCAATTCAGATCTAAGGAACCCTGAATTATATTTTGGGTTTATTGTTGAAATTCAGCGTTGATAAAAAAAAATTTTTTATGATTGTAATACTGAATTTGGAAAGCTTTAAATGGAACAACATTTTCAGTTGACTAAATTCATTGTATTGTTCATCTTATTTATAGATCTTTGGATTATATACCATATATGTAACTGCTGCCTGCTGAGTCTTAAAAACGTATGGCTTTGATAATAATAATAATAAATACTTATTGAAAAATATTGATTTCAATTTTAATAATACTATATTTTCAAAGTTTTTATTGTAATTTATTGCACTTTTAATTGGATAATAATGAAATGCCTCTCCCTTATCTTCTAGACGCCTCATCATCCAATGAAGCGGTTCACCTACAACAACGTCTCAAAAGTCTCAGCACTGAATTAGTCACATTGCGTAATCGCTTGCATGTGGGTCAGGGGCATAGTGCTACAGGTAGTAATAGTAGCAATAGTGGCAATGCAGGAACAACTTCAGCTTCGCAACATAATCATCAGCAACAGCAGGGTCCCATAGCAACGGGGCTTAATTTGAATGTATCAAGCCCGAATTTACATCACAGTAGCACGAATACTAGCGGCATTGGTGGAACTTCAGTGAATTCACATTCACTGGCGTCAACAGTACCGTCTGCACTATCAGTACTTAGTGGGAATAATAGTACAGTGCAGCATCAACAACAACAACAACAACAACAACAGCAACAGCATCAGCACTCACATCAGCACCAACATCGACAACAGGCAACCATAATTCCCACATTAAATAGCAACAGCAATAATAATCATGGTGCATTAACATTATCATCATCTAACCACAACAACAACAGCAGTAATCAAACGAATCATTCAATCACCCATCATCATAGTAAGGTAAGTGTGGTGGTGCCATCGCGCTATGACACGTTTGTTATTCATTTTGCCACAATTATATTTGCTGTTTGCAGAATCTACACACATTTAGTCAAACATTGCCACATAGCTCAACAGCTGCAACCGGATCCGCATCATCGGCCAGTGGAGTAGGAGGCGGCGGTAGCGGCGGCATTATACCAGCACGCAATACATCCATACCGCATCCATTGCCCACATCCGTACTGCAACATACAACGCTTCCGATGCGTTCCACAGCAGCACATCATCATCATTATCATCACACGACAACAATACATCACCTTAGCCATCTTCATAATCATAATCTTCCATTTATTCCGGTGCAGAATCCATGCCATGGCATCAGCACCTTACCTTCTGGTTTTTCAAGTACAAATGTAGGCGGCAGCGCAATGCGTAATGCTGCCTCAAAATATAATCATAATAATAGTAGTAATAGTAACTGCAACAGTATCAACAACTACCACAAACAGCCATATGAGCTTGAGGATTTGATCCACTTGCCAGGACCGCTAACTGAGCATTCAGTTATGAGAACATTGCATGCACGTTTCAATGAGAATTGCTATTTTGTAAGTGAAAAAAGTGAAATAAATAAGTAATAACCAAAATTACATATGGTAAATACCATAGTGTCATTGTGAACCTTTCGCAAGATTAGGTCCATCGAATTTTTGGTCCTTTCGTTGAAAGAAGGAGATTCCACAACTTAAGGCTTAGATTTCAATAGATGTTTAATTTCAAAGTTAAAGTAGCCGCCGAAAAATTTCTTGTTCAGTTTTCTCATTCGACGTCATTATTTATGGTAATGTAGTAGCGGGCCTTTTCCTGGACAGTTGCTCAAGTTGCCCGAGTTCAAACTCGGCAGAGCCAAGAATCAAATTCGAAATGTTTTTACCTCCATTAGTAAAAATTGTCTAAGAATCGATTTCCAAATCGCAATGAAACTCGCACTACATGAATGGTGTCATGCAAAAGCTTGGCCTAGACCCTCCACGAGTTGTTTTGCCATGAAAAGGAGAAGAAGAAGGAAATAATGTTATGCGCTTAAATAGTTTTCGGTTTGAACATTTTATATAGCTTAAATAAGCAGCAGTTGCTATCATATTTTTGGATATAATCAGCGTCAATTAAAGACTTAATGCCGCCACCGTCAGTTGAAAAGGGAGAAACAAAGTACGTACGTGTATGTGCGATGTTGCCAACAGCAAATAAATTCGAAAAAAAATTCCCTCAATTTGATTGTTGGATTTGGAGCGAGGAAACGAGGAAACTGGTTTCAGCTCGGTTCCGATTGATTCTCTTTCTTCGTGGTTTTTGTTTTGTTTTTATTTTTTGTTATTTTCCATTTTTGTTACTTATTGCCACAGTTTCAAGCAAAAAAGCACAAAGTGTTGACATGCTTAATGCATTCAATACTTTTGCATAATTGCACCTATACACACACACTCACATACTAACCTTACTTGCCCACAATCAGAACTGGCTCTCTTCCATTTTGGAAGGCGTCTCTAACCCTTCCCTTGTTGGAAAGCTACAAATGAATTAAGAATTTTGTAGAGAATATTTCTATTACATTGTAATCATATAGAATTGTATAGTGAAAATTTATTATAATTAGTTGTTAAGGTAGACGAAACAGTGAAATAAATTTGTACTTTTCGGATTAAATCGCATTGTCCAAAAGTTTTTCTAGGTTTCTTTATAGAAAAGTGAGAAACACTTTACTTATAATTTTGACACTTTTCCCTTCAATTCATTTTCAGACAAACGTCGGTCCCATACTCTTATCAATCAATCCATATCGCGATGTTGGCAATCCCCTTACACTCTCATCGACACGCTCACTGCCGCTGGCGCCACAGCTCCATAGAATAGTACAGGAAGCGGTGCGTCAACAAGCAGAAACGGGCTATCCACAAGCCATCATACTTTCGGGTACATCCGGGGCAGGGAAGACACATTGTTCGATGCTGTTGCTGCGTCAGTTGTTTGCCATTGCTGGTGGTGGTCCCGAAACGGATGCCTTCAAACATCTGGCCGCTGCATTTACAGTATTACGTTCATTGGGTTCAGCAAAGACTACGACCAATTCGGAGTCGAGTCGCATTGGACAATTCATTGAGGTGCAAGTTACCGACGGTGCTCTGTATCGTACGAAAATTCATTGTTATTTTCTGGATCAAACACGTGTCATACGACCGCTGCCCAAGGAGAAGAACTATCATATATTCTATCAAATGTTAGCGGGCCTGAGTCGAGAGGAGCGTATCAAACTGAATTTGGAAGGATATTCACCAGCCAATTTGCGATATTTACAAAGTGGCGATATTGGTCAAAATGAAAAGGATGATGCTGCGCGTTTTCAATCTTGGAAGACATGTTTGGGTATTTTAGGAATACCATTTTTGGATGTGGTTCGTGTATTGGCTGCGGTGCTATTGTTGGGCAATGTACAGTTCACCGATGGAATGGTAAATTACTTTAATTACATGCATAATTAATAATTGAGAACATTTTACATATTATAAGTATAATTGTACGGAATTTTTATTGTTTATTACTTTTAAAACCATTTGTTCCCCGACATTGAGGTTTACTTTGTTTTACCAATAAGGTAGATCAGATCTAGCTAAAAAATTCTTCAGACTGAAGTTTGTTTGAGACTAATTCGTATATGAGACTTCTTGTAGAGTGCTTCACCAACTTACACAATATTGCCCACATTGCTACAGTTTGGTACCTTATAAAGTCAAATAAGTCCAAGTAAATTTTTTTTTAATTATACTCTATAAAGGCACATTTGAAAATCTGAAATTAAATATGAAAACAATTCTCTACACTGCATCGTACACTGTAAAATTATGAAATTTAAATGAAATTTTTAAAATCCTCATTCCCCATTCTGTGTTTTAACAGAGGGAATACACAGCCAACAATGCAATAGAATTGCTTTATAATGGAGAATTCTGCTTTTCATGCAATTTATCGATAAAACTCTCTGTGTAACTATTTAGACAGCTATACGACAAATATGCTGCATAATCAGTTTTACCAGAAATTATTGGAGGTTATTGGAGGCTAAAACTGCCAAATAATAGCTAAAATTTTTTTATTTTTTTTATATAAAAACCAACATGTGTTTATACTAAACGTACATGAGTATATTCTTCTCCAGCTATATCAAAGTAAGTAAGTTTCTTAATATTGAATTCAACACAAACAAGTTTATTTTATTTCTTTTTTTTATGGTAATAGAGTCTATTAAAAAAATTCCTTTCAATTTTGGTATTGCTTGAAGCGACAACAATATCAATGAGATCTTTTTTAAAATCCCCTAACTTAAACTCAAAATTCAAGTGTCGTAATTACGTTTTTTCATTGCTTTGTATAAAGTTTTTTCCACTGTAGTTGGAAATTTGTAATTTAATGTGTACTGAAAAAAAGGGGAAGGGGTCTAAAGAGCTGTCAATGGCTAAAGTCAACATTTCTAAAAGTTGCAATATTTTGTGGCAAATGTGAAATATATTACAGAAAATATTTTGCTAATTAGTAGATATATGAGGAAAAAGTAGCTAAATTTAGCTATAAAGTAGTATTATTAGCTAGAATAAAACGTATACGTACTTCCTGTTGTATAAGCATCCATAAGTGGTATCAAAAACTAGTCATAAAGGCACTATATAGGTATGTAAATGCTTATAGAAAGAAGATTACATTTCATTAATTTCTTTGCAGTGTAAGTGGTTTTACAGTCAGTGGTATATTTAACAGAAATGTGTAATGCTAACTGTTAAATGTTATGTTATTAACATATCTCCCATTGCAAAGTCTCCATCGTAGTGTACTGATTACTGTACAGCTCTTGTGTCGTACAGTACTTGTGTGTGTTTTTTACTTTAGCTTGTTCTATTTTTAGATTTTATTATATGAGCATGTTGTACACATATTTGTGGGGTCGTTCGTGGTATAGTGGCATAGCATTGGCTGTGGAATGTTGTCAACTATATCGACAGGTATAGGTTCAAATACCGGTGAGAACGCTTTAAAACCGCTTTTTCTCAAAGTAGACATAAATTTCTTGCGGTGATGGTCATAAGGGTAATTTACGCCTGAATATTAACGTGTGTGTTGAGATATTTGAATTATGTGCTGAGTGAGAAATTTAAAATGAAAAACGTTTTTGAATGATTTTAAATGCCATTTGTTGATACACATACTAAAAAAATTCGAAAATTTTCTTCTGCAGGGTCTTGAAGTTGATGTCCAGGGTGAATCGGAATTGAATTCAGTTGCCAGCCTGTTAGGTGTACCGCCTGCGGCACTCTTCCGTGGCCTGACAACGCGCACGCACAATGCACGCGGCCAGCTAGTGAAGTCAGTATGCGATGCCAATATGTCGAATATGACGCGTGATTGTTTGGCGAAGGCGCTCTACTGTCGCACTGTGGCTACCATAGTGCGACGCGCGAATAGCCTCAAGCGTTTGGGTTCTACGTTGGGCACTCTAAGCTCCGACTCCAATGAATCGGTACACAATCAAGCGGAAGTGACTTCACAGCACGCCTCGACAATTGGTGGTAATGCGGGCTCTAAGTCAATGGCCGCGCTGAACAATGCAGTGCGTCATGCCACGGACGGCTTCATTGGCATTTTGGATATGTTTGGTTTCGAGGAACCTTCGCCACATGCGCAGCTCGAACACTTGTGCATTAATTTGTGCGCCGAAACAATGCAACATTTCTACAATACACATATCTTCAAGTCATCGGTGGAATCGTGCCGTGACGAGGGCATTGCATGCGATACTGAGGTCGACTATGTTGATAATGTACCCTGCATCGATTTGATTTCCTCGCTGCGTACGGGCTTGCTCAGCATGTTGGACGCTGAGTGTTCAGTACGCGGTACGGCTGAAAATTATGTGGCCAAAATTAAGGTGCAACATCGCAATTCAACGCGCTTGGAAACAAAACACACCAGCGAACTGCATGATCCGCGTATATTTCTGATACGCCACTTCGCAGGGCGAGTTGAATACGATGCCACTGATTTCCTCGATACAAACCGTGATGTTGTGCCCGATGATCTTGTAGCTGTCTTCTATAAGCATTCGTGTAATTTTGGGTTTGCTACGCATCTCTTCGGCTCCGAGTTGAAAGCGTTATATGCGCTACAGAGTGTGCCGCGGGGTTTGAGTTTCCGCATTTCACCCACTTCGCACACGGACCTGTTGAATGGTGATGAACCGGTGTCAACATTAACACAAGACTTTCATACACGCCTTGACAATTTGTTACGCACGCTGGTGCATGCGCGTCCGCATTTTGTGCGCTGTATACGCAGCAATGCCATGGAGAGGGCTGGCCTCTTTGAACGCATGACTGTCGTCAAGCAGATACGTTCGCTGCAGGTGCTTGAAACGGTTAACCTTATGGCCTCAGGATTTCCGCATCGCATGCGTTTCAAGCAATTCAATGCACGATATCGCATGTTGGCGCCGTTTCGCTTGCTGCGGCGCAGCGAGGATAAAGCCATGGAGGACTGTAACTTAATATTGCAGTATGCGATGGAAAATCCTCCGCCATTGGAAGGCTCGGTTACGTTGGCTTGGGCGCCGGGAAAACGTCATGTCTTCCTCAGTGAAGGTATACGTCAGCACTTAGAACATTTACGCTCGGAAATACGTTGCAAGAGTGCCACGCTGATACAGGCCACATGGCGTGGCGGGCAATGGCGCAAGAAAATGGGCAATAATGTGAAACAGCAGCGGCCACGAAATGGAATACTAGTTGTGCCAGCAACTAAGTTAAGCAAAAGTATATCAAGCAGTAGCGCCAATGCAGGTAGAGAGTTTTATACTTTAATTTCAGTTTGACAATTTCTTTAAATATTTCAGTTTTTAACTCATTAAAGTTTAATGCTTCACATGTGCATAAGTATGTACATATTTATGTACGAGTATGTGTGAGGATAGTTTACTAAGAACATTCGTAAACTTTATAGAATGTCAATGCAGAGATGCTTCATTCCTGTAGCTACTCTAATCCTTTCTCTCTCTCTCTCTCTCTCTCTCTTGCTCTATTTTTTTTTTATCTATGTATGCATTTCTCTATGGCGTACACATGTAAATATTTAGCATTGAATTTGTTTCTGCTTCTACTACATACTTATGTTTTGTTCCACTTTGCTTTTCTCTTTTTTTCTTCTCTCCCAATCCATCCGTTCTCACAGTGTTGCCACGCTTATCAGCGAAAACCACAAATCTATTGAGCGCAGTTACTAGGCCAAGACCGCAACCAATCGCTGGCACTCCACCGCCTGATCCAAATGAAAAATGTGATACAAAGATAATACAGCAAACTTGTAGCCTCTTCGGATTAGATTTGGTAAGTTCATATTCATGTGGTTGTTATTGCTGCTACAGCTGCTGTAGCAGTTGTTGTTATGGCAACAACAATCACGCATAATACGCGCATATCCTGCCACTTCCTTTCATGCTTCCTTTCTTATATTAGTTCGTGAAGCCTGCCACATTTACAAATCATTTAAGTTTTTATTGGAAGTTTCTCTTCTTTTTTTTTCGTAATGATTAAATAATTTACTTTTTCCTTAGAGATTTCTGCAATTTTTCTTCTATTGCTTCGTAATACTTTTGACCGAAGTTTTCTTTATACTATATGCATAGCTTTTCTTTTATACACATCAACTACTTACATACTTAATATTCAAGAGGTTAAAGGTCAGTTATATATTTATTTGCAAACAAGCGTGAAGTTAAATTTTTAACATTTCAGGGATTTGTGACGTCAACTTTTATTCGACGCTAAATTAAAAAAAATAAATAATACGGAATTAATAGAATATTCTCCAGTAGTTTTAATCTTAGTACAGGGTGACAATTAATAAAGGAAAGTGCAATTTTTACGATAAATAAATAAATCAAAATCAGTAAGAAATTTGCTCGAAGCAAATTCTAATTAACTTCTGCGTCATTGTTCTCATAAAAGGGCAATTAATGTGGGTTACCTGTACAGATGAAAAATATGAGAAAAATATGTTTGTCCTTTATATTTGGAGCCAACTTATTCAGAAAGTTGAAGTTTGAAATCCGAGACAAGGTTTTGCCTGGGAAGGTTAAGAAAAAAGTGGGTAGCTCAAAACTAAACTTAAAGCTTTTACCAGTAGTTAATGGTGAGTTAGGAAAGGAAAGCGTGAGGTTTTCCACCCTCTCTTTCGTACAACTAGGTTTAAAAAACGTTAATGAAAGTAATGGCATTTGTAAACTTTTTCCTCGCCTTAAATTTACATTTCGCACAATTCATTCATTGTTTGTCCATTTCTATTTTATTTTGCTGCTCCTTACTCTAACAATACCAAACGATGATTATGATGACTTTCGACAAATCCAACATTCGCAATTCTAAAAGGAACGACCACCACCAGTGCCAGCCTCACGCTCCTACACCATTGTGGGCAACTCTAAGCTCGGTTATCCGCAGAGCCGAATTATGAAAATGAATTTCCCCGAAGATTCGATTACGGTGACAAATACAACGGAGCAACAACTGAAAAAGGGTGAAGCTGTGAATGTGGTTGGAGCATTGTCATCGTGTCGCGGACATTTAATTGTCGAACATAAAGGACAAAATTTTCATGTGCCTTTTCAGTATATGGAATTGGCAAGGGGAATAACCACAGCAACAGGAGCCGCAGGCAATTCAAATGGAGGCAAGAACAACAACTCGAATATCTCAACCAAGTGCAACAATAACAACAATAATAGTGGTAATAATAACAATTCAACAACAAGTGCAGGTGTCAACATTTGAGTTTATATTGATGTTGATGATGGATTCATCATCGTTTTGTCAATATTTCATTTCACTTCTCTGACATGTGACGTAGAATCATCAGGCGAACGTAACACGTGCTTTTGTGTGTGTGTGTGTGTGTGTGTGTGGCCGCTATTTTAATCAAAAATACAAATATACAATCACTTCCGTTTTCTGCACACTATTGCCGTAGTAGTTTGCTGCTACTGCTGCTGTGCTTATCACCATCACTACTGCCACCAAATTACTACCACTACACTGTAAGACTGTAAATAATTTATACTAATTTTCTATTTCATAATAGTTTTACTAAATTCGTATGTATTCGTTTTAATAACACATCAAACAGTTTTATGCTGTTTTGTTAGTTTGTAAAATCTAGTTTCTTTTTTAGTATTATAGTTACCATAAAGTGCCAATTCAATTTTATATTCACTATCACTGCGCTCTTCCATCTGCAACACAAAAAGTTACTTAGTTTAAAATAAAATGTTTATAATTTAAGTTTACTGTGTAGTTTCATCCATGTAATTAAGTATGAGTTAAATAAAACTCTTTAATTCATCAGTTTCACATTAAGGTTTATTAAGTAGAAGAGTTCATGAAATTTTTATTTTTAAAATATTTGCAAGTGCAACTTTTATAATCATATGCAATGTTTTATTTTGAAATAAACATATTCATAATTAGTATTACATATATTTGTTTACTATTTGTTTGTTTTATAGTTCGAAATTAATCAATAGAGGCATTTCGTTATTCAGATTGCAACTAGCGCTCAACCATTTGAGATTAAATTAAGATTAAAGCATTTCGAAATTTTATAAAAGATAAATTTGAATATTTTCTGAGGTATAGAATAAATTTGGCTTGCCGGTATTTTTCACTGGACAGCTTCAATTAAGAGATTAGCAGGATTTTTCTCAGTTGGATCAACAATTTACAGGAGAGACTATTCTCAAAATTTCTTAGTCCCAATTTACACAAAGAAAACATTTTCTTCCTCAATTCTGACAATTCTCTTTTGATCTTGATGTTTCCATTTAGGGCAGTCATTTTTTGGGATATACAGTGGTGAAATTTTGTTGCTCAGAATAGCAATAGGTGATTTTACTTTTGTTAATTTTTGAAGTTTATTTAAGATTACTTCTTTAGAATCGTTTTTATATTTATGAGGGGTAAAAGATGATCGTGGTGAAACGGAAATTGTTACGGAAATGAAGGGTAGCGCCCTTTATCAATCAAGTATGGAAAAAAATGAGAATGCATATGTATATACACATTAATGATGCACATATATATATATATATATATATATATATATCCACATGTATCCACGAGTATGATTCAAACTTGATTGATAGAGGGCGCTGAGTATGAAACATACTTAATTAATCAGTTTCTAGAAAAATTTTACATTTCAAACAAAAATTTGAATTTTTTTTTGAAAATTTGGCTGGGTAAGTGCTTCAGTGCTTTTCGATGCAGTTATAGCTGAAAGAAAAAGAGAGTATAGACTGAAAAAAAAACAAACGCGAGGCATAAACAAATGGCGATTGTGTTACGATAAAATCTGCAGCAAAAACTGCGGCTGGAAGAAAAATGGAGTCCCAATAAAATTCTGGTAACGTGAAAAAAACCCAAAAATCAACACCGAGAGATCGCGAGAGAGTAGACTTCGCAAGCAAGGAGAGGCACAACAGAATTCGAAATTTATTGAGGCACTAATTCAGAGAGGAGAGACAGAATGAATGGCAAAGGATTTTATTAGAGCCAATAATTGCATCCATACTCATCTCATTGAGTCCCTAAGATTATACAGCAGTCTTAAGATTATACAGCATAAGACAGAGAAGGATATACAATTTACTTGGAAATCTGCCTGAAAATCTTTCATCCGTGGAAAGAAAACAACTCGCATCAGCACAACAAAACATAGACGAGATTTGCCGAGTTTCTAGTCAATCTCATAACATGCCCGAGTTCTCAGATCGGCCAAGTATCGGTTCTAAAATTATGAAATTGGAATCGGTTTGGCATCGCCCCCAAAATATCTATTTGTTGTTAGAATTTGTTGTTGCCATTTGTATATGGACACAATGAGGTGCCGTGTATCTTCGAAACTTGACTTAACCCATTAAAACCCCATTATTATAAAAAAACGGTATTAATATTAAACTTTTTCACGACATTTGTCGCAGCGACGAAATTGCGAATGTGTGGTATCAGCAGACTTCATATGAAAATAAAACGAGAAGAGTGGGAGACAAATTTTCTGATGAAGCCGACACGTGATTCGGAACGTAGGGGGAAAGTCTGCCACGGGGCAATGTTGGCCACTAGCTATTTTCAGTAGGCAATATGCCCTGAAAGGCAGAAGTCGCTACTGTGAATATGTATGAATTACTGCATTTGGCAACGCTGAATGGTAGCGTTTCATTAACCCACAATAGGATCATCATTTCTTACCATAAGTGTTTTTTTCGATCTTCATACATAAATTTTTAAAATTAAATTTGGCTGGGTAAGTATTCAAGTCTTTTCGATACAGATATACAGTTTTTTATTTTGAATAAACTAAACTTGTTCCCAAAATTTGTTTGAAAATACAGGAAAAGTAGCCTGCGGCCATAGATTCCCATGTCATAGATTTAATTTAGCGACTTTTATGTTTTTCTCTTCCTCGATCAAATTTCGTTGCGTTGATTTAAAAATGTTGTATATTTGAAAATTTTCTGGAACGAAAACTAAGTAATAAGGATTAGTCAAATAGGCTGAGTTCCAAAATGCAACGATGCTAAGCATCAGCATATTTTTGACTGCTGAATGATTGCGAGGTAAATTTATTAGCTTGCGCAGCTGTGTTCTAAATTTGAAATTAATTTTGGAGCCCATTTGATTTGGGCTCCAAGAATAATTTCTTGGGTTTTTACCTGTCCGCCAAAAGTGTCCGAATAAGCCTCGGCCTCCCCTACAAATTAAATCTAACCCATTATTGAAATAAGTGCTTGTATATGTTCAAAAGCAAATGTAAGTTAAACAAAAACATTGTCTACACGAAATACTTGAATTGTATTCCAGTAATACATAAACTGAAGCAGATGCGAATATTTATTTCCCACTTGGGGAAATAAAAAACCCATTAATATTGGTATTAGAATTTTGGTAAGTTTTCTTTCCAATTAACGTCTATGCGTTATTTCTCGCAATACACAAACGTATAGAAGAATTGTTTTGTACTGAATAATAAAGAGAGAGAGCAATAATTTGCAAGTGCGTTGCAGTTAATTGGGCCTTTAGGTATTGTATTAATAAATATATGTATAACATAAAGAGATAAAACAGTAAATGCTTTCGTGAAGTTCTTTAACCTGACCTTGCAAATCTGAAATTAATGCTCTTATTACAGTTGGCAACGCAAACAAGTTGCGCTGGCTGGGAGTAAACGCGACTGTGAGGCAACCAAACTGTTTTTTACCAAATTGTAAGTTCGGAGTTCGGATCTCGGCACAGGCAAAATCAAGAAGTAGTAAAAACAATGTTTCTACACGGCACCATCTCTTGGTGGGCTGACTTATGGAGGACCTAATGACTGATGGTACAGACGATCAGTACTACTGTCGGTATTTTCATCATTACTATTTACGCTTTGAAAAGAAAAAATCATTTGTCTTTTATTTTTAGCGATGAATCTACGAAAAAAAGCTAGCAGTACCCACAATTTAAATATTAAATTAAATGCGCATATTAGTAAACAACTAATTCTACAAATACTGATAAGCCAATACTGGCATGCCCACACCAATAAACTTAAATTGTTAGCATAAGAAGAGTGGCTGGCATGCCAATTTTGATCACAATGAGGATATCAGCGATTTGTGATAACACAGCATAATTTTTGACGTTTCTGCCAAATGTGAGAAAGAAACAAAGAGAAGGAGACTGCGAAAATTGTAAACTTGTATAAGAAAGTGTTTGTCTCAACACGACCGAAATTTTGTTAGAAATGAACTGGCATGACGCCTACGACACAAAGATAATTTTTCAGTTTTTTAAAAGCTAATACGTATTCTTCTTTGGCACGAGAGTATTGGCAGGTGTAAACTCAGGTGTAAGGTACGAACACAATGGATGCGGCTACGAGATTGCCCTATCTGTCAACACTTAAATACTATGCATTCCTATGAAGAAGAACATAATGGATCCGGCATTGCATCATTACGCCATTGTGAAAATGAACGCTGTCGTCGACTTCAATCTAGGTAATTCTATTTTGACATGCAACATAAAGATAAAAGAAAACAAATTATTAACCGTGAAATTATACAATTTGTTTGTTTATGATGCAATGTGTTCGTATCTTTACAGTATTTTAAAAGACTGACAGTAAAAATCAGAACATCTGGATTTCCATAAGTGTTTCCTTCATTCCAAACACTGATGGAATATTTTGCATTACATGATCAGTAATACTGTCAGTAGTACCACAAGTTTCACGGAAGATCACAAATTTTAGTTGCCTGTCAATGATGTCGCCAGCTTATGACATTGACTATCTGACAGACAAAATATGAAAGTTATTGCAAAATAAGTTTTTGTAAAGAAAAGTGGGAAGTAGCTTCGAACTGTTTTTCTAATGCATTGACATCGATTTACCGCATATAGGGCAAAAACATGAAGCTGGACAAGTCACTGAAATTGTCGCTTGATTGATTTTATGTCCCTAAAAATTATTTAAACAATAAAAAATAATAATATTTATTGTACCTCACCTTACATTTAAATTTTTCGCTTATGTTTTGCAGCACTCTAGTAGACAACTAGCAGCTGATTGTTTTTGCAACTAGTTGCCAACTGTAAGGCAATGGCAACCATTTTGCCTTTAGAATTATTTGAGTATGTCACATCGTCAAAAAACTGGCAGTTATTCGAGTTATTTAACTTAAAGATTGTGAGTAAAGTTGTCAATCGTAATAGGGGGCATAAAATGATAATACGAAATTTATGGTAAACTAAGTTAAAGCTTAAACAAACAAATTTAAATACATTCGAATTGTCAACATCTTTAGTACCAGAAAAACGAAATAAATGTCAAATGTGCACCAATTTCAAGTAAACGCATTCATTTGTGTCCATTTTGCCTTTAGAATTATTTGAGTATGTCACATCGTCAAAAAACTGGCAGCTATTCGAGTTATTTAACTTAAAGATTGTGATACTCGTATCTGTGAATGTGAATACTTGTGAATGCTTGTACTTTGATGTAATCTTTTTCCCCATGCAATTAACTCCATGGTATCCGTCGCTTTTCATTTATTGTACAGGGTTTTTCAATAGTGGTAATATGATTTCTCAAAAAAAAAAAAAACACTGATACATTAAATGTTGAGGAGATTCTAATTTTATTTTTTGAATGTAAATAACAATCCAACCAATTGAGTTCTGAATAGAACATCATTAAAATGTTCCTCTTGCAGAAACGAATCTGATGAACTTAATTTTCGAGCACTTTTTCCACAAAATCGTCATGAACAGCGTGCTGAATACTCGAATCTGGCTTGTTGCTTTAGCCTAATGACTTTAAATAACCGCCCAATACGAGTAGATAGTACAACAGTGTTAAATCGCACTGTGGCCACTGGATGTCAGAATCTCTTGAGATAATTGAGTTACGCCCCTTTTGGTTGAGACCAGATATTGTTAAGATCAACTTCTTCCAACTCAGACCAGGTTGTGCTTGCAGACAATCCCAATTTTTGACAACGCCTTGGAATGACTAAATTCCGGTTTTCAGCAACACTTGCCCGGAATATTCTCACCACTTCGAGTATTTCTTTGTCTTATTGGCGGCAACGCCCTTTTGTAAAGAAAACGTATGCTCGGAATTATCAGCAATTCGATGAATACCGAGCACTATGATCACGACTATAAAATGGCGAAATTGTACGAAAACATTATTGAGGCGTATGCTGAAATTGACAGATCTTGACACATTAAATATGGCCGAAATGTCACGACGAAATCATATCACCCCTATTGAAAAATCCTTTAGTTGACGGATGGCGGCGACACCAGCATGTGGTGTACTGACTTAACCAACAGAAAACATTCTCCTCGCTTTGATGGAAATACGTTGGTGATAGCACTGATTCTAAGTGATATGATGATGAAGAATGAGCCAGAATGAAAAGTTCTAATTTCTAATTGAAGGATAATTTGTTATGTTGCTTACTTGATTTGAAATTAACATTTTTACTAAGAGAGCAAGTTATTTCCTCAGTTATTCATTTATGTTATTTATGTCACAAATACATACAAATATAGCTTTATAGATATGACTAACTAACTAATTTCACAAAAAGGAATTATAATAATCTTAAGTATGACGAATTCCTTTCACATATTTCCCATTCAATGGTTGCTATGAAAATGCACGTTCATTTCGTATATTTAACTAAATAAATTCACATTGGTAAGAAATATAACAAATCCCTCCCTGGACATTTAACGTTTAACGTTTAATGAAAACGAAAATATTTTATTTTATATATTTCATAGGAAATTTTGGACAATCGACGTTTGTCCGTTTCACGACAAAGAGAACAGCAGTACTAAGTGAGCATATATTGAATTTCATTTCTGTTCGTATCTGCTTTCAATTTCTGCGATGCTTTGGTGAAAACGTTCACCATGGTCATCGCTGAAATTAAAATTAACGTAGAGAAAATCGATTTTAAGGGACATGTTGATTCCCATCGCATCATAAGCAGCAACCATTTCTTCAACAATTTCTTTATAATTTTCGGCTCTTTTGCTACCAAGAAAGTCTTGGACAACATCAGCGAAAGCAGTCCTTTTTCAAGCGAGCTTAGCAATTGCAAACCAATTTCTTTGTTAATTGGCCGTTGAAAACCACCGAAAAATAAAATGACATTTTCATTTCGATTTTCGCTTCACTCAGTTTTGTTTTTAGTAGCTTGAATGATGGTACATGATTAATGCTAAATTGACCCAGCTGAAAATTAATAGAGGGGTGCCATCCGAAATAAGTGTATTGAAGCTTCAGGCATAGAAGCAATTGGGTTTGACAGAAATTCATGTCCAATATGAAGCAATAGATGAATCTACATTAAGTCGCTATTCCTTTGAAATGAAACGCTCATTAAGATCATATCAATCTTATTTAAAAGATTTAGACTGTGTCGCAGTCTTATTAAAAATATTTAATAAATTATATGGAATTCGGGTGGTATGAGTAATTTTAATTAAATATTTATTTGCATTTTCAATGAAATCTAGAAAAACTTGGAGACACGTATATTTTATTTTTAACCCAACTTAAAGGATATACATATTAGGGTTTCTCATGTGTGCACCCAAAAATTTAACTTTGTCGAACGGTAAATGTTTCTTAAACATTGTAAACTGTATAAACTGTTCTATTTCATAAAAATTTTAATAAAATTATACTTTTATAAACTTACGAGTCATTTACGAGTTTATATGAATCCACTGAATAACAGTTTTGGTTACGTTTTGTGCGTTTTAGTGATATGAGCTTAATATCAGATATGTTAATGATTTTAGCAAGACCAATAATAAGTTCAGTGTACCTGGGGGTATAGAAATTGAGGTTAGATTTTTTTTGCGTCCAAAATGTTATTTAACTCAGGAATAACGATCACAATGGCGAAAATAAGTAAATCACACTTTTCTTCCGCTTGGATCCGCCTTTAAAAAATATCCGGCAAAAATCCGGAGTCCTGTGATTGCATTCCTTCTCTCATTCTCCCTCCTTCTTCATCCCACCTATCAATCTTCCTTCCAATCAGCACAATGATCTGCATTCATAGGAGTACACCCTGTGTATTGAATGTATAAAAAGAAAAAATTCCTGACATTGTATTCTCCATTAGTCGAATCAAATTCTTGTGGGAGATGCGAATGGAAGAGGTTATCTAAGCAGATTAGTCTAGATAGAGGAAATATTATTGCCGAAATTACCGAGATTTTATACATATATATTCATCTAACAGGCCACGGTATAATCTACAGAAACTTCGCGAAAATTATAATAAATAGTGTAAGATCTATTATTTTGAGAAGTGAGCAGATTTGTAAAAAAAAAGAGTGAAGACGATCATATTGAAGCTGATTGAATATTACCAGTCATAGGCCTAGAAGATTCTGGAAAATTATAATAGGATATATTTCTGTGAGACTTTTGTCAAAACAGCTTACCTCTACGCATGAAATGTTCATCTTTTCTTTTTAATTCAACGCACCTTTTTAGTTTTTACTTCAAAGTTTCTCTTTTTTTTTGGTGTATTCCTTAAATTTTTAACTAAAAGGATAGGATATTCACGTTCCGGAAATCCTGAAGAATTCAAAATCCTTTTTAATACCAAAAGAGCATATGAAGAGCCTTGGCCAAGTTTTATTTTAATTATATTTGTTTTGATTTTTAATTTGGAACATTATTTTTCCGAATTTGGCAAGCTCATTACCATAGAGATAATGTCAATAATATATATAGAACAAGTTGATCAGACGATCGAACTTCTTTCCTGTTGGCCAATTTTGGTAGCTTTTCCTTGATTGCTTCATTCAGGCGGTCGAGTTGAGGGCAGTAGATAACCGAATTAACCGTTGCACCCGGCTGGAGCAGCTCATAATAGACAATTCCCTTCCAATCCCACCAAACACTCAACATAACCTTGTTTGCCGTCAATCCAGGTTTGGAAGTCGTTTGTGAAGAGTCACCCACTTTTCATCACCCGTAATGATTCGCTTTAAAAATGGTTCGATTTTGTTGAGTTTCATCAGCTTTTCTGATGGTAATTCGGTCAATCAAATTTCTTTTCGTTAATTCATGTGGCACCCAAACATCGAGCATCTTTGCGTAGTGCCCTCCCTCTCTTTAAATGATTCCAAACTGTCATGTGGTTGATGTTAAGTGCCTCAGATATCTCCTGATAGCTTGTGTGTCGATCTTGCTCTACCACTTGCAAAATTTCATAGGCTTTTCAGTGACTGGCCGAACACAGCGAGGCGTATCTTTGATTTCGAAATTTCCAGAACGGAATCGGCGTTCGCTCACAGCGTCCTCACCGTAAACCGCGGTTTTACCTTTCCTATAGTAATAAAACACCACATAGCGTATTTCTTTAGACATTACACTCATTTTCAAATCAATGTAACTTTTTACATTAGTGACGAATTACACAACTTCACACAATATATAGCCTGAAATGCCGCCTTTCAAACATGTTTTTGGGCTAGTGTTGCCAGATTTGTGGGTACCAACATCATCTTGTAACGAAAAACCGCGAATATTTTTAGCTATATGTACGACCCAATATCTTCTCTAATTTTCAACTGGAGCCCAGTTGCCTACCGTTCAAAGTCTTTCAAAATAAAACTACATAAGTTTCTTGTTTTTATATAGTTTCTAAATTGTAATTTATTAAATATAGTTAGACATTGATGTTCTGGTTTGTTTGTATTTACACTTTTAAAATGTCCTCAGCCAATAAGGAATGTATGTATGTATATGATACTCTAATCAACAGTTTTTTTTATTTTCCTACATATTTACGTTCACACTATATGAGAGTAAAGTAAACTCTTGTGGTGGTTTTATTATTATTTTTTTTTTTTTTTTGTTTTTTATTATTTCGTTTTATGTGAAATTTGATTTTTTTAGAGCAACATTGTTTTCAAATCTTTTCATTGTCAAAAATTATTGAGTTTTTAACATTAGCATCACCTCTCTATTTTCCATCGTTTCTTTTCAGCTTTTGTTATATTTGTGCTAAATTCGCATATTTTTTATATAGTACACAATGATAAATATGGTTGAATAAATGTTAATGCAATATGTATTTGATTGAGAAAGTAAAGATTACTAGACATACATAAACACCATATGTAAGACACACAATTTGCTAATTTTCACTAAAATTCATCATTTTATAGTTTATAGGTAATTTATAAATACTTTGCAGAGTTTTTCTTTTTTTTTCATTGAATTGTTTGAGTGAAAGTTTTCGGGGGCTTTGAAAACAGGAATGCATTTTCTGTATATGTATGTGTAGTTAATGTGTATGGATGTGTGCGTTGCGTGTGTGTGTGTGTGTGTGTGAATATTGAGTGCTTAGCCTACATACCTACTTAAAGATTTTTTGTATAATTTCTCTTTGTTTTTATTTATATATTTATTTGTTTTAAAGAAATTTCAAGAATTATACCGTATTTAGTTATATTTATGAAATAGCATTTTTGTAAATATATTTTCTGAAAATTTGTCGAATAGCATTTTTTCTTTTTAATATTAAATTTTCCATTACTTTTAAACTTTTGGAGCAACAGTTCAACATAATACATATAATTGTTTGTTTCGTTAATATATTTTATATATAAATATTTATTTTTTATATACAATCAGCTAAAGCTACATTACTTTTGTAAATTTGAATAAGTAAAAGTAAAGTACTTTTTATTTCAAGTAATGTGATTAAACTCAAAAATTAAAAAAAAAAATTCTGTTGTGGTTCATGTCTTTCAACTCCTCTTCAACTGTTTAGGCCTCAGTTTCAGATCGTCGCCTTCTTCCTGGACCTCCTGGGAAATTGGCAGCAGCCAAGCCCATACGATGTTTCGCCTCTTGTGTTCCAGAGTAACCACGTGACAAGCCAAAGTCCACGGTACGTTTAGAGCTGTAAGTGAAAGAGAGAAATGTGCATGAATGTTTGATGAAAATAGATTTAAAGAAAAGCATGTGAATATAATTAAAAAAAAAATATTAAAATAAAATCTCTAAAAGAAGGTGCCGGAAATTTTCTTATCTCACTACTTACTGTCGTACCATGGGAAATGGCTGACGAAGTTTTGCGATAATTGGCCTCTTTTTTCTTTCAGGAATTTAATTAATTCAGTCTTTTTATTTTTGTTTTTTCAAACTCCAATTCATTTCAAACAGAATAACCATACGCAGTTCCAGAGAGACTGAAACTGCCAAGCACACATAAATCAGCATTAGGTCGATGTGGAGTAAATAAAATTTGAATGACTCGGGTGAAACTTCTCTGGTTCAAGTCCAGTGTTCTATCTACAAGAATATCGAATATCTATCTATCCCTTAATATCCGGAGCAATTTCTGAAAGGCTGGGAACATCAGGCGCATAGAAATCAGCTGTAGGTGGATGTGGAATAAATAAGCTGCCCATGACACACAATATATTTACTCTCCCTTAGCCCACGCTATTACCATAAATTGAGTATACTCTCTAATTTGTGCTCCCCTTCAATAAAAATTAATTTTTCTCTAATACCAAGTGCAATATCCTATAGGTCAGTACCAGCCAGAACAGCAATCAGTATTAGGTGGATTTGGTAAACTTAAAGTAAGTGAAAGTCACGTTCTAGTGTTTTTTTTTGTTTTTTTTTGGTGCCATTTATTAGATTCAATTCTTAATTCTTGGAATCAGTATTGCGAATATTGGCTTCCAAGTGCTTAATTTCTTCTGGTTTATCGGCGTGCACATGTGACTTTACATATCCCCAAAGAAAATAATGTAATCGCGTCAAATAGCACGAACGAGGTGGCCTGTGGAATTAATCGTTCGTCAAATGTTTGTAAATCGTTCTTTCAATAAATTAATTGTATCGCAAGCTGTGTGACTTGTAGCGCCGTCCTGTTGAAACCATATGTCTGCAACATTAATGCCTTGCAATTGAGGCCGAAAAAGTTAGTAATTATGTATTAGTATGTCATCATTTTTAAAAATACTTGGAGCAATGATTCCACCGGCTCATAAAGCGCATCAAACGTTGACTTTTTCTGGATGTAATCGTGTTTCGACAATGGCTTGTAGATTATCATCGGGCTCAAGGATCAATTAAAATTGTGTTGATCCACTTTATGGAATATTTTGCGTAAAGATCTTGGTTTATGTCCTTACAAGATTTAACTTGTGTGAAAATTGTATGTACCGCCGCTACATACCCGAAATCATATTCAAACATTAATGTCAAAAAATTATCGTTAAAATAAAACCAATTTCATGGATATTAAACACATTTTTTTCATTTCATTTCAATTAAAAGTTCTCCGCCTCTAAAAAAAAACCAACTATACCAAACAATTATGTCTGTAGAGAAAAAATCCATCAGATCATTTTTAAAAAAGTGAACTTCTCGAAAATTATAAATGGGTATACGGCGAAAATTTGAGTATCAGTGAAATGAAATTGTTGTTTTCAGAAATGAGCAAACAAGAAAATTGGCACGAATCATAAAAGAAAAATATTACTGAGCTACGTAAAACGTGTTGTCACAAGCACTGCCACCAAATGAAACAGTGGTGGTCTTCACTGAAACTCGCAATCTCGCATATTCGTTCTCGCTGGTTCGTGAGCATACTCTGAAAATGTTGAGAGTGTAAATCAGCTGTTGTACAAAAGTGCTCGAAATTAAATGTAAATGAAAGAGAAAGGCGACAGAGTTGACTATAAACGAGTTGATTGCTTGTATACTGAAATTGGAGAAAGAGAACAGTTGTTATACGAGGCATTTACGAGCTTTCATGAAGACCACTTCTAGTCAAAACAAAAAAAACCAACAAAATAAAAATTTGTTTTACTTTTGAAAAATCCCCCAGGTCTAGTGAAAAAAGCTGGTCGCTGTGGCGTAGTGGTAGTGCGTTGGACTGCTGCGCAGAGTGTCCGGGGTTCACATCTCGGCACAGGCAAAATCAAAAAGTAGAAAAAAAAAATTTTCTACATGGCACCACCTCTTAGCAGGCAATGGCAAACCTACAAGAGTAAAACTTGCTATGAAAAGCTTTTCACTTCGCCGTTCGGATTCGGCATTAAACTGTAGGTCACTTCCATTCATGTACAAATATAACACGCACAACATGAGTGGATGCGAAAAGCTCGGCCTAGGCCCTCCATGGGCTGTGCCATTAAAAGTAAGTAAGTAAGTAAGTTTACTTTTGAAAAATCCCCCAGGTCTAGTGAAAAAAGCACTGATTTGGCAACTCTGTGAGGAGTTAATAAAATGGGTATGAATTCATTCTGCCACATTGTTGTTCCCCATTAAAAATAGGAACGATAACATTCTCTCTTGTTGTTCTGCCGATAAAATTAATTGATTAAGAAAACGAATAAGCTCGCTAAAGATATCTTTGTCAACTTGTATTTTAATTTCAATTAAATTGGATTATCATCAGTAATAGAGGATTTCCAAATCTTCAAATTTGCGCATATTGCTTATATATACTTACTATTTTTATCTGTCCAATGTTAAGTCGTCCTGCGTGTAAAGTTTTAAATCAGATCCCTATCTTGTCACCTTCTGCTCTTTTAATGTGCTAAATATCTTGACCTATTTATTAAATTAAATTTCTTTCCTTATACACACAAGCTTCTACAGTCCACACCAATTTAAGGAGCGTTCATGTAGGTACGTTTCTCTTTGCTGCTATCAAATTTTAATTTCCGTTTGTAAATAAATTGCGAAAAAAAACATAGAAACATTCATTTTCCTAATCAGAGAGTTAAGGTTACAATTTAATTGGGAAATCCAAAAAGAAAAGAAAAAAAAATCTCATGAAATTGTCCATTCTCACAAGTTTTTCGGCTTCTACTCGTGTAAATAACATTTCAATAAAATAAATCACGTGTTAGGTAATTACACAAGATTATATTTTATGTATATATAATACTGATATAGGTTTTGCTTCATATCCGGTTCTCTTAAATAAACTTACTTTTCCAAATCATTGCGAGCTCTCATGATAGTCTGTCCGAAGCGTGTCATCAATTCCATTAGAATTTCATCGGGAACTTCCTCCAATTCATTGTAGTAGGGATTGTTTTGGCTGTTATACATATGAAATGGAAAATAAGTTACGTTTATATTGTTTACTTAAGTTATGTTAACTTCGGGTTTAATGGATTAATTATATTTACAGTGAGGAAGCGAAGTAAGGCAGGAAGATAATAAGACATGAAGTTGTAAAACAGAGTTGCGGTAACTTGTTTTGTGTATTTTGAAAATTAATTTACCGTCAATTGTTTTGCGAAGTTTGAGGGATATGAATGCGCGACTTTTTAAATAAAACTCTCATCTGGTACGCTTAGTTTTAACACAAATCAGGCAGGTCTTTAAGTTCATTAAGAATTAGCATCTTGACAGATGTTGTAGATTTTCCCTTGCTTAGTTAAGTTGTTTATAAATTAAATAATAACGTCACAATGTGGTGCAAGAAGAAATATATAATTTTATTAGGCAACCTAAAGACAATGCACTGAACAGTTGTGTAAACAGGAAAGATATCGCTGTAATACCAAGAGCAAGATTACAGACTCTGCGAACTATCGCCCCATCGCAATCTGTTCTACACTATCCAAAGTCATGGAAAGTGTAGTTAACTTCTACAAGAGCAAAACGAATTGCTTAATGACCGCCAATACGGTTTCCGTCGAAATCGCTCTATGCGCTCTATGGGCGATCTCATGGCGGTCCTCACCGAGCACTGATACCGATACCTTAATGGTATGGGTGAGAGCAAGGCGGTTGCTCTGGGTATTTCAAAGGAATTTGACAGAATGTGGCATAATGCACTGGTGTCAAAACTGGTTGCGCATGGAGTCGGGAGTAACTTCACACGATGGATCACGAACTTTCTAAGCGGCCGCTCTATCCATGTTCTGATATATGGCATTGTTTCAGAAGATCTTGCCATTAATACTGGAGTGCCGCAGGGTTCGTTCCTCTCCCCTACACTTTTCCTTATCTTCATTAATGACCTTCTGTCAGTAACGAAGAATCCCATTTACTTGTTTGCAGAGGACAGCACCATTTCTCATTCATATGCCTATTCAAAACGAGCTAACTCTTTGGAGATTGAGAGGAACGGGGCGTGATATTAATGATTCACTCAATAAAGATCTCCAGTCAATCTCCGAGTGAGGTCTCACGAATAGAGTTGAGTTCAATGGGCATAAGACCCAATGTTGTCTATTATCTCACAAACCAGTTTCCCAACCCCTCAATAACCCCCTAGATATGGGCGGGGTAGCTATTGCGGAGACAGCGACTCTTGATGTTCTGGACATGTCCATCCAATGTGATGTTCGTTGGAATAAATACATTTTTCCCGTATCGAAGGAAGCAGCCAAGTTTCCCGGCTTTCTTAGGCGGTGTAAAAAATGTTTCACTGCGACTGACCTCCGCATGATCTACACCACCTATATACGTCCTAAATTGGAGTTTAATTCGCGACTAAGGACTGGAGCTTCATGAACGTATCCTAATCGAGCTATAAAGCTAATAGGAGACATTAGATATTCCAGCTCTATTGCCTCCTTGGAACATAGTCGAAACGTGGTTGCGTCTCTCTGTTTTACCGTTACTTTCACAGTAGATGTTCTGCTGAGATGCGCAAGCTGATGCCTCCAGTTCGTGTGTTCACCAGAACTACACGATCTGCCAGCGGAAATTACGCATTCCACATAGACACGGTGTTCCACCGCACTACACATTACAGAGAAAGTTACTGTATCTAAACGTAAATGCAAACATTTTTCCCGATTATTATGACCCTTGCTCTACATTTATAGGGGTACCCCCTGTCTGTTGACTATATTTAAATCAAACGAAGGACTCAACTTGATATTAGCATTGGTTCATTTAGAGCCTTCCGACTTAGGGAATCTAACGATAATACGACAACATATTACATCGTATTGACCTTGACGAGATCAGATGCAAAGAAAAGGGTTTGATAAAGACGTCAGCGAAGCCAACACCGCGGTACAGACCCCGATGTGTGAACCATTATAGAAAATTGATGAGTATACTGTCTCAGCGACAAACTGGACAGTCTTAGTGCTTAATAAGACTGAAGTACGGGTGCTTACGGGAGTCATTACGGGGCATTGTGCTATTGCACAAATGTCCCAGCACTGGCAAAATCATGCAACAGATTATGCAGCAGTTGTCACGAAGAGGGAGATGAGGAATCAATATATATATAATGTAAAATAAAACACTCTAAGTGTGAGAGAGATATCGAAAGTGCAGATATCCAATCTCCTCGTATTCGCATTTTAGAACAAATGGTACCACATAATAAGAACTGCCCCTGAGATTTAACGGGGAAGATCGGTTAGACGGCATTCTTTTATGATCATTTTTACTTAAAAGTTTAAAAATATTGTGTGTAGACTAATTTTCAAAATGATTAATTTTAAAAAGTCTGAACAAGTCGGAGTATATTTTTATATATCTTTATGAACGGAAGTAATTAAAAGAAAAAAACCAGCATATAATTTAATGGACTTTCTCACTTTTTGGCCATAAAAAATCATGATCATCATCATTTTCTAATTTCTTTTCCGTTAGTATTACCTGTAAATTGTTACCAAGTTTGGTACGTTTTGATAAAAAAATATTAATTCGGAAAAATTAAAAAGATTTTTTGTTTTTAATTTTTTCTAAATTTGGCAGTTCATATTTGTGATACTATTATTAAAATAAATCGGCTATAATGAATATTAATGGCAAAAGAATAACCACGTTCATAGCACGTTTTGGTTCCATACATTTCCTTGACTTTAGTTCATGGAACGAATAACTGTACAAGAGGTCGAAAAAGCCAACCCCTACTTCGATCAATATGAAAAAAATCTCCTCAGGGTGATATCTCTCCTATATCTCTCCTCCTCTTACCTTCGCAACTGCTAAATAATAAGTTTAAAAATTAAATTGATCTGCGATTTTATATCTTCTTTGGAAAAATACGATTGCTTTTGATTACTTAATTTGTTTTGATTTGACTTCTGATTTTTGTTATTACCACAGCCTTGTACATCTCTGGTGTCATATTCCTTAAATCAACCAATAAAAAATAAAACAATAGCTCAACATTAAACTCGTTCTAAAAAGTAATACAGACAATTTTTTAAAGTTCTCGCCTACAAAATAATCGATTATCGAAAAGTACACATTTTTGCTCAACACTGTTACATACTCGTACAACACTGAGCGGTTGTGATAGAGAATGCTCTTGTTGCTGTATCTCTATATATTACATACATGTAGGTATTATGCATCTGCATAAGTAAGCAGCTTTAGTGTTAGTTGAGTTTTGCAAATATTTTGATATAAAATTGAAATAGCTTTAGGTTTAGGCGATAGTTTAAAAGTATTTAATAATTTTTTTTTTCGACAACAAACTAATTAAAGTACTCAGTTTAAATTTATATCTCTAGCAAGTAATAATTCAAAATATTTGCTCCTTAATTAACTATTTAGAGAAATAAATTAGTTTTGTAAAAAATACCACTACCTGGGCATTGGAGCGCCATCACCTGTTGACGCTAGCAGCACCAAGGACAGCACCACAAAAGCCAGAGTACAGCAAAAGATTTTATTTGGTATCATCATCAGTTTTTATGGGCGTTGGTAATCTGAAAGTTTAATTAAATGTCTTTGATTATTTCAGTACATATTAATTGATAAGTGCATATGTACATTGTATACAAAACTTATACACACACGCGCAAATTCTATGATTAATTGATGTTTGTAAATATGTATGTATGCAGGAAAATGGTGGCTTATCAATTATTCTTTTTCCATGACAATAATTCATTTTTAACAAGTTTTAATCTTGTTTTAATTTATGTATGATATGTAAATTAACTCACATGAGCCTCTTGGCTTAAACTAAATGTATAACTTTGCTCTGCATATTGTTATTTTAAGTCAGTAAATTTTTTGACAAATTCGAACCTATTAAAATCTACTGAAAACATGATAACGAAAACAATTTTACTTTGAGCCTTTCTGAATTAAGGTAACCAGATGTAGGATACTCAATTTCCCCAACTGTAAGAGTATATCCCAACGGGAAAGTGAACGCTATTATAACTATGACCATCATTTTTAGTATGCGTTTCAGAATTGATGCCAGACATTCTTCGATGAAATACTCATCACAATTCGATTAAAGTGCTTGTATGTGAATCAATTTTAGAACACTTATATTAATTTTAATCACAAAATTCAGCGATTGGCATAATCCTACGTTCATAATTTACTTTCTCGTTGGGATATTGTAATATTAACTTTATGATGTTTAAGGAAATAATCATTTTACAAATGTAATTAACTCACAATCACGATTTAAATGTCATTGATTCGTATTGCGCAGATGAATTTAATGAGTTCTTTTTACATTTTTTAAAAATGTCTGAGATTATAAATTGTTTTCATATTCACATATACTTCAGCTTCATTTGCAAATTTGTTACGCGTATTTTAAGATTATAAAATACATTGCCTTTATCATTTAACAGTTGAACAAAACAATAATTTAAAGCAGGTTAACAAAACAATAATAAAAGTTTTTAACACAAAATTATTGCATTTATTCTTAAAAATTGTTTCTTAAATTTCAATTTCTTTAACAAATACTTAAAGTATAGGGTGACCACCCATCAAACATTTGGAATTTGAACAACTGGTTCTTTTGAGTGTAGCAACTGTAGTGTCGTTCGTATTACGACGAAAATTTAGTTTTCTATTTGCGGTTAACGAAATGAGTCTATATAACCTTGAACAAAGTTTACTTGCAAAATGGTGACTCTTCTACCGAAAGTGTAAGAAAATTACGTTCAAAATTCGGTAGAAGAGATGGATTTGCGGATGGATTTGGAAACTGGATCTTTATTGAATAAAACAACACATTCTTGTAATCTTAAAATGCGCACAACTAAAAATATTACTGCTATTGCTCAGAATGTAAAAGAAGAACCAACCACATCAGCTCGCCATCGTTCTCAGTAATTGAACATTTCTTTGTTGCGAATTTTGCATAAAAACCTCGCACAAAGTTCAATTGGTGCGGCAGCTGAAGCCACATGACCATCCGCTACAATTTAATTTCGCTAATTGGGCTCTGGAAAGCTTTGAAGAAGATGAGTTTTACCGAAAATTCATATTTTCTGAGCTCACTTTGACCTCGATGATTACGTTAATAACCTAACTCGTCGAATCTGGGGCTCATAAAATGCATGTGGGATTGTTGCGAAGCCGATGCACCATCAACGACTAATCATTAGATAGTTTTTCCTTTAAATGGTGTGCGCTACCGCAACTGATTATTTGTGGCCTATTTGAGAAGATATGGACCTAGTTAGACAACATTTGGTTCTAACAGGATAACACGAATAAAATATGTAAAAAATCTTGTTAGTTTGGCAATTAATGAGCTGTTCTGGTTCTTCTCTTGATTATTTTACTAAATAATACAAATTTCTCCAGTACAAATTTGATAAAACCTTTTCGGATAATATTTTAATATTTTCTGCGTACGCGAACGGATTTCAAGTAAAAACTAATACAAATATTAAACATATGAACATAGCTAATTTCTTTGTTTAAATTTCTTTGTACAAAAATCACATGCTTACTTTATTTTCAATCATAATTTCAACATTAAACTTATTTTATTGTCTTGCTTGCAGAGACTCCAAAAATTTATTGCCCTATTAAATGATTACGCTGCACGAGTACATTAACTCTGAATGGATCTCATTGGAGCAATTTTTCGCAACTGCATTGTGCACACTGACACTTAACACTTTACTTTAATGCAACATTTGCTTCCTACAGCCACAGCAGTAGCTGTAGCATTTGTATTGGGAGGAGAAATGAATTTCCCCCATGCTCCAATCTTATGTCATTTAGAAATCCACACACTTGAATGTGCTTTTTTAAACTTTTGTGATACGAATACATACATACATTTACAAATATTTGCATACTACGTAGTAACTACTTTCATTCCGCAATGCCATCATCTATTCTATGTAAAAGTGTGGTACATACCCAAGCAGAGTATGTACATACATACATATATACCATGTAGATAAAACTGCTGCCAGCACCTTATATTTTTCATTCATTTATCGTTTAAAGGTGCGAACTACAAAAGTATCACATGTGATACTGTTTACAAACGAATGATTTCGAAAACATTTTTCCATATCATCACCGACAGTATATGCCATTTTGAAAGAAGAAAAGGCAAAAATATTGTACATTAAGTACTTATGATTCAACAGACAACATATGCTAGTACCTAGTATGTAGAACAAAAGAAAGAAAAAAGAATACAGAAAACGGATGAAAAATATAAATAGTGGTAGATAGTTGATATACGAGTACATTTGTTTGCACCTGTGTTTATTTGTTGGCAGTACTGGGGAAACTCACTGGAATTGTACTTGAATTTCAAATGCAATTCATACGCTAATAGTTAAAGTGTAATTTATAGTTGAAAAGTCGCAAATGTGACAACTGTACGGAATTATGTCAGTGATATTGTAAATGTAGCATTGCTAATATTTTGCAATTGAATAACTTTAATATTTCACAAATTTATACATACCATATTTAAAGCAGAAATCAATTGTACAAAGACGATTTAGAAAAACATCAGCTATCATCAATGAATTCATTAAAAATACTCGATTTAACGAGAAAAACCGTTTGTTGTATAAGGTAGTACTTACTCTTGGAGTTTAAGCAAAGCTAAATTAGTAGAAATTTTGTAATATGGTCGCCGCGGCGGAGTTGGTAGTGCGATGGCATGCTACGTCGGGGGTTCAAATCTCGGCCCAGGCAAAATCTAAAAATTAGAAAAACCTTCCCCAGTAGGGTTTTTCACGCTGAACTTCTACCGATAAGTGAAGCATGTACAGCGACAGACAATCCGATTTGAGTAGAAATAATCTCTTCTCGCGATCCGTGCATCCTATCCGTTAGGCTAAGAAAAAGTATTACTCTCTTACTTACGTAAACCTTACGAGGTAGATATACTTATGTAAACAAATGTGAGCTAGCCTTAACTATGATGGGAGTTAGCATCAAAATGGATTCTTAGAGCTAATTATGTGATTTTTCATAGTATAAAGGGAGACAGCCATGACATGGAAAATAGTTAAACACCTCTTGGCTAACAATCTCTAACATCCACGAAAAACAATAGGGAAATAAGATAATGGAAATGTATCTAAACTCAGTCGTGGCAATTTTTGATTGTACATAGACAACAAAATATTTGAACTTTAACTCATCTTGTCGGACATGCGACCCTTAAGTTTAGACTTGCAATAAAAGATTTGTAAAAGTTTGGTTAGTTTAGTTTGGTTATGCCGCAATGTAATAAGTACATCGTGGAATCTCACAACTTGTCACTAATTTTTGTTTAATATAGATATACCCATTAATGTTTCCGAAATCCTATTTTAACTCATTCTCAAATGAAACCACACAATTTTGGATTAGTTCGTTATCGTGAAAAGCTGCGAAGTATTCTTTCTAGATTCAAAAGTCTACAGATCCTTTTCTTGTTGATAATATTTCCATGTCGAAAGCAGCAGAACCCGAGAATAAACAAATAAAACTGTAGTAAATACCAGATAAGAAAGAAGTATGTAAGTACAAGGAATCTAAATCCAAAAATCTTATCATATTTCCTTTATAACTTTCTGGATTCTTTAATAATGCATAAACGTAAACATGCATACAATACACAATTGCCAGGACACACTTCCAACACATTTGAAGCGATTTGTTTAGCACAAAAGAAGAAGAAGGGAGGGGGGAACTTGAAATTTTATTCACTTGCAAATTTATTCACAAACAATCTTTTATTATTCGTTATGGTATGTATCTAGTTACAATAAGTAGGAAATTTTACGCCGCATTTGCATTACATAATAAATCCGTGACGCATAGCAGGCGAAATTTTTCCTCAGGTTTTTGTAGTGAATTTGAAAAAATAAAATAAACCTTCAAAAATACCTGTGGATAAATGTCAGTGAACAACACATTTCGTGGACCTTTCCATATTGTGTTCATTCCTCTTCAAAAATGTTGTTTCTATGAAAATTCTTAAAAGAATTGTTAAAATATTCAGTATTTTTTAGGGATGTAAGATGTGAGGGCGTGTGTGCATGTAGCGTTTAACTTTTATGTTATTTCCCTTAGATTTTCAGCATTTCTCTAGAGATTTGACAAGCTAAATTCGCAACTGTGCTTAAATGATGCTCTCAAGTAAACTCGCTTGAATTTACTCCTTTTTCAGTTGCTAGTAGTCGAACATATTTCGTGTTAAGGAAAAAATGTTTCTTGTTCACTTTCCCTAAGGATAATTTTGTATACGTCATTGTTGCTTTGTGTTTTTCAAATTTGATTGAAATGTTCAACAGGAAAACATTTAAAATAACACTCATTCGCATCTGTGTGTAAATATAATCGGGAATCATACAAAATAGGAGGATCTAAATTAGATTCCAAACCTTATAATTACTTAGTATGTACTTTATCTTTTAAACACATATACGTGGATTTGAAGCATCACTGAAGTTTTACCATGAACTCTGTATTACCTTTCAACTGGAAGGAATATTTTAAGTTATGCATTTAGAAAAGTGATAAGTTCGCTGAAAATCGGTTTCCTCAGTTGTTAGTGTTTGAGGGCCGTCATATTACAAACTGAACCGTTTCATTTTCGCTGCTTCTACTTCAGTTTCGATTATGATCATCATAAACCCTATTGACTCACAAAAAAAAAATCGATTCTCTCACAACCTTCTTCCTCATCTTTATCTATGACAGAGGTCATCTTTATCTATGACAGAGGTTATAGATAAAGATGAGGATATACGAGACTTTTCAATAAGTCCCTGAAAATTAAGTGCCCTGGCAACGGCATTTAAAATCCAAAAAAAAAAGCTTGAATCTTGGGGAGTCTTCATCGATTGGAACAATCTAACATTGGTTTACTCAATTTCAATGCGGTCGTACCGGAACAAGTGACGTCGAACGTTCTTATCCGCCCAATTGAGGTCACCACACCAGAAAGGGTTGATAAAATCCACGATATGATATTGTACGATCGGCCAGTGAAGGTACGCGAACTTGAAAAGGCTATAGGCTTATAACATGGATCAGTGATTTAAGTTTTTCAGCAATACTTGGTAACTAACCGCAAGATAGCTTACACGTTTGCTCACAATTGACAAACAAAAGCAATCATTTGACAATTTCAAATGCACCAGCGCACAAGTCCGCAGTCACAATGTCAAAACTGCATGAATTAGGTTACGAATTGAGACTATTTCCTGTTTCCAAACATGAATGGTAACAGATTTGGTTAGAATTAAGAGGTTACCGATGAAACAAACGATAAATCGTATTATTTGGAGGGCATCGAAATTGGACCTAAACGGAGACTATGCTGAAAAATAGAACTTTTTTTTTTGCCGAAAATAGTGTTCCTTATTTCAATTTTCAGGGAACTATTGGCCCGCCTTCGCACTCGTTTGCATTTGTCATTAAAATAAATCGGTTATCTTGAACAATACTGGTAAAAGAATATCCACGTTAATAGAACGAAGCCCGCGATGGTTACTCGTCAGTAATCTATTATTTCAAAAATTCATATAAATGGAAAATATTGTTAAATATCTATAAGAAAATTATCCTCTCAATTGTATTAAATTCTTTAAACTTTCATACAAAAGTTAATGACATAAGAATACAACAGTAGAGACACCTTGTGAATACCCCAAATATTTTCTGTGAATATTATTATTGATAGTAGCTACCATAATTTGCTGTTGTTCTATTTGTCATTCACACTCCTGCTTAAAATGCCATATCTCTTTTGGAGATTGAGAGAAAAAGGTTTGCTATGAACGACGCACTCAATTATTATTTCCGAGTGAGGTATCATGAATAGAGTTGAATTCAATGTGCATAAGAGCCAAGGTAATTTGTTATCTCACAAATGACTTTCTTAGCCCCCGAGTAAAAATGACGAAAGACACGATTACAGATATAGTTATCTTCTAGATTATGGAAATATAGCTCCCTGGAAATATCTTTCCTTTCAATTTTGACCTGACCAAATTCAATTCACCAACACTCTCTATTCTCTTCCCTCTTACCTACATTCCTTTCGCAATCAACACAATTCTTTGCATTCATAGGGGTATCCCCTGCCGAAAAAAGTTACTACCTTAGTTCGGATCCTGGTAAGTCATTAGTTCTGGCTGGATTATAAGAGGGCCAGAACTTCTTTACTATCCTGCATTTGTGTGCTTTCCTACCTGATAAACGTAAACCATGATCTAGAATATTCTTCATGCCTCTTCTAGCTGAATGAGAAAGTGTTTCGCATATGAGACTTGCTAAGAAGAATCTTCAATATTTCTATGTTCTGGAACTCAAATAAGGGGCATATTCACTAGGGGTACTATTAGGGTCTATCCTATGTGATCAATGCTTTGACCGCGTTTTACTTCCTGAAAAGAGAAACTTGGACAAATTTGAAAACTAATTCCGCTCATTCTGTATCATGTTTTTGTTTTTAAAATATGTAGGGAAGAAGTTTGTAAGTTGCCGCAGCGTGGTTTCACTATGTTCTACAGGTGGCAGCACCATCGACACTAACTAAAAATGTGACTCATCATAGTCATTCGGATTAAAAGTGTTGTAAATGTTTTATGTATTTGGTCGTTGAAATTGGTAAAATTTTTTTTTTAAATTTGAAGCTATTCAATACAACTTTCTCCTGTTACTTTTTTCTCATTAGTCCAATCCACTTGGTAGCTGAAATTTCCTTCCCCCTTTCCACTGGTATACTTCGAAAATTATTAAATGCGATTCCAATATAAATTTCAATTCCATAGAATTTAAACGGGAACTGCAATTCATAGAATAAAATCATTATTGACATTTAAATTTGTGACATTTTATTTCAAAATTTTGATTGCAATTGGTACGGTACATTACATTTTGTTACATTACCTGTGGAACTATTTAATTTTTTCTTTGAAATATCTAACGAATTGATTTGGCAATGAGTTTCTATTTTCTCCTACCTCTTTGTTAAAGCCGAAAACTTCAAAGCTTTAAAGTATTTATATTTTTTTCATATTTTTTCGTTATTCATCAGCATTGAGTTTATTTGATTTTCTTTGGTTTCCACCAATCAGTCAAATGTGTACAACAACTTTCTCTACATGTAAGAACGTTTTCAATTACAATCACTACAGGTGGTTGTGATATATCATTCCATTTTTTTATTTTTTTTATTCCTACATACAATTCACAGCATTCGATTCTTATGTAAATGGCGGCGCGGCGCCTTTCCCCTTTCCAGAAGCGCACCCCCGCAATCTAACGAATGCAATTTCAATGTCTATGCCTAATGGTATACTTTATTTCATAATTGTATCAGACTAACTACATATTTTTCTCCAACTACTTATGGTATATCCTCATCAATACGAATAATGCTCTTTTCAGATTTAAGTATGTATGTATGTACGAGTATATAAATACGTCCAAGCACGTGTGTAAGTATGTATATATTGCCAAACGATAAAATGGCTCGTGGTATTTCACCCTACTCTCAATTCTTAATAAGTAAGTAAGTAGTTTGCTCAAAATGGATTGCAAAATTTAAATTTGCTGACAATGAACGTTGAGCTTTAAATATGAATATTCTAGTTATGCTCGTAGTGCGAGCATCGGTAATACAATTCTATCAAACATTCATTTATAAACTCATTTCTAATGCAGATGAAATGCAAATTCATTACCTTTGTTGTCATTGTTTGTTGTATGCTTTTCTCCTACCATTACCATAAAAAATTTCCTTTTAATACTCAAACCAATGAGAATTGCAAATTATGAATTAGCATTGTGGCTTTAACCATTTTGCTTGCGACGTTCTCATCACACATAGTGACACTTGATTGTTGAATATTAATAAGAACATCATAGTTAATTAAAAAAGTTATCCCTGAACTAATTAAGACATTCATTGTACTGCGTAAACTTTGTATCTCAAAATTAATGCAGGAAATTCAGAGAGCGAGCTTCAGGGAACTTTTTAAGGTTCCCAAGTACCTGAATGTTTGATGGCTGATGTGGCATATTAAATACAGGTGGTACCAATTGAAACCTCTACTTTTTTTATGAGTTAGTCACACATTTCTCTATCTGAGCTATTTTCGAACGAAAACTGAACTTGCTCAGAACATTTGATTATCTTTTCTACTATTTAAAACTTTATTCTAATTTATGATTGAGGAGGGAAAGGTGGTTTGAATTGCACTGTGGCATATTGTCAAAATAATAAAAGAAAGTCGTTCTGTGCAACAGTCTCCGATTTATTATAGTAGGTCGTAGTTGCAAAACGACAAGTCTTCTACAAAATATGTAAAAATAAATTTGGGAAAATTTTGTTTGATAAATAATGAAAGGTTCAAGTTCATCTTTAAAGTTGAATGTGCTTATGATTTATTATGCCACACAATAAAGGGTTTTCAATAGCGACATAACCATATTGTATTTAAATACCTTATTTAATGTATTTAAATACCGACGTAATTTTAATAAATAAATTCCATCGCTGCAAACATGCTCGCGGTGTTCATATCAGCAATATCGAATTCCATAATTAACTGTAGCATGTGAACATGTGTACTAAATGTACTACGGGAATAAATTATTCTGTATTTTATTTAAATACAAAATTGTTATCTTTACAAAGACAATATCTTAATAAGTTATTAGAAACTACTTATACAATATGTATAACACCTTCTTTATTGTATTTATATGATTTTTTATATTAAAAACAGCTTTCATTCAAATATATGTGTATGTATAACACACACAAACACACAAGATTAAAACTTTGTGGCACATTAAAGATTCATAACTCATTCATGAGTTATGAATCCCCATCATTCCCTTAAACAATATGGTAACACAAGATTTATACTTATAAACTTACTTGCATATGTTTGTATGTATTTATGTAGCCATACATATACACTACAATAACTACTTAATATTAAATGCAAAACGGAGAAACATGAAAGAGAAAAATCCAAATTGAATACGACACTGATGTAATTGAATTGAATTTCACTCCGGATGGAGTGAAAAATTTAAATCAAGCGTTTGATAGAATGAGTAAATTTTTTAAAGTTTTGTGTTGTCAATATTTAATTTTTGTGGAGTAAACGAATTTTGAATTATATAAGAACAAAATTTAACTCTGTTCACCAGAGAGATTTACACTTGATATTAAAGTATGGGCTGGTACCTATCTATATCCTTAACCTGGTTAGGTTCAGGTATGTGAATAATACAGTATGACAGGGTTAAATAAGTTTCTACCTCTAGCTAGATCTGGACAGCAACATAAAAATTAATAACATTGTCACAGCTGAGACAGTGGGTATTTTGGCAGATACAAAATTTATTTGCATATATAAATTTATTCTCATATCCATTAGCCAGCATGGGATCTGTTAGCCTATAAACATATAGTCTACTTACTGTATTCTAAAATTCGAAAATTCTTCGAAATAATAAGACGCCTGACTGATGGTTGAAAACCGGGGTCTTTTCCTGCAAGGACCAAAACGGATATCTGATGACAGATGTCCAGGGTATTCTGAGATTAAGGAGGGAGAACTATTTGCAGCTGCTTAATGACGAAGACGGCAATAATGCCGAAACTGAAGTCGCTGCCCGACTATGAGGAGGTTTTAACAGGCATCGCTCAGCTGAAAAAAAATAAGGCTGCATGTGCGGATGGCCTGCCTGCCTACACAGTTGTTTAAGACTGGAGGCGAAGAGCTCACAAAACGCATGCATGATTTCTGTCCAAATTATGGTCGGATAAAAGCATGAAAAGTGATTGGAACCTCAGCGTACTCTGCCCAATCCATAATAAAGGTTGTTCCATGATCTGCGCTAACTACCGTGGGATAAGCTTTCTTAATATTGCATATAAGCTTCTATCGAGCGTACTGTGTGAAAGACTGAAGCCCATCGTCAACAAACTGATTGGACCTTATCAATGTGGCTTCAGGAATGATAAATCCACCATCGACCAGATATTCACACTATTCCAAACCTTGGAAAAGACCCGAGAAAAACAAGTCGACACCCACCATATATTCGCCTTCAACAGCACGATTAGGGATTGTACGCCGCAATGATTTGGGTATCCCTGCAAAGTTCATTCGTTCTTTGCGTCGACACCACTAGCGTAGTGAAAATTGAAACAGACCTCTCCACACCATTTGATACTAAAAGAGGTTTCAGACATTTAACATTATGCTGGAGAAAATAGTTCGAGCTACGAACACCGACATCTCTGGTACTATCTTCTACAATCTTCTATCATACTGCTAGCATCGCTGATGATATAGACATCATTGGCATCAACGCGCGAGCAGTAACTGCAGCTTTCTTCATCGTCTAGTGGGTCTAGTGGTGAACGATAACAAAACGATACAAAGAGTCACGACGTCTTGGACAAAATGATACTGTTGACAATTATACTTTTGAAGTCGTTAAGGATGTCGTTTACATAGTAATACCAACAATAATGTCAGGCTTGAGATCAAGCGGAGATTAACTCCCGCTAACAGGTGTTACTATGGGCTCAGTAGGCAATTGAGAAGCAGAGCCCTCTCTCGACCGACGAAAATAACGCTCTGTAAGTCCCTCATACTTCCCGTCCTAATATATGGTACCGAGACGTGGACATTGACCACCAATGATGAGAGGATGTTAGAAGCGTTCGAGAGGAAGGTAATCCGTAAGATCTATGGTTCAATATGCGTGGACGACGTGTATCGGATATGATGGAACGATGAGCTGTATGAGCTGTGCGCAGACACTGACATAGTCAAGCGTATAAAAATCTAACGGCTTTGCTGGCTGGGTCATGTTGAGCTAATGGAAGAATCCGGTCCGGATACAAGGGCTATTTATTCGAGCGACGGTGTAGGAACATGCAGAAGAGGACGTTCTAATCTCTGTTGAAAAGACCAGGTATAGAGCGACGTGACTGCACTTGGCCTTACCGACTGGCGCCAGCGCGTCGGGTGTTGATGTAAAAACAGAAAGTGTTTATGTTTTCGCCGCGAACATCTTTGTCTCAGACATAAAATTTCGAACTCTGAAACTATGTAATACACTTACCAATTGAATACGTTGACATGGCAACCCTCACCTTAAAATGCAGGTAAGAAAAGAAAAGAGGAACTGCTGAACTATAACTTGCTTCAGTAAAAGTAATCAATATTATATCCTTTATACAATGGTTACTCTGTTGCCAAAACACTGTTGGACTATGTAATTATCTGGCTTTCGAGTAAACAAGCCGATGGTATTAAGGGAAAATAGATACGCCATAACCTCCAAGTCCATGATCGACGTTTAACTCTTTCGTTGTACTTTCCCATTATAATCGTAAGGGTGGATCCAAGTCTTACTCATCGCCCCCTTTCTCATAACCTTTAAACTTCCTATAACCAGTTTTGTAAATATTGTTAACTTACTTGGAAAAAACGTATCTCTCCCTTACTCTACACAATATTGTTTGCCACCCCCTTCTTGTTTTTATAAAAATAGGTGCTCGGCCTAAGCTGGAGAAGGTGCAGAATTCACAAGCGGTACAAAATAATACAGCATGAAAGGAATGTGGCGACCGTAGCGTAGTGGATAGTTTTCAGGACTGCTGTGTGGGGAACCCGATTTAGAATCAAACAATATTATTAAACATAAAGGATTTTGGTTCTTCTTCTTCTTTTAATAGCGCAACCGCCCATTGTGGGCATAGGCTGAGCTTTTCGCAAAAGATTCTGGTTTACGTTTTTAATGTCCTCCTGCCAAAGAAAGGTGGTGAATTCTCGACTGGTGTCTTAAATTTCTCTATTCAAATACTTTGTCACATTAAAGCAACATATGATTCTCCAAATTTTCAATCCACCCTAGTATATTACCTATCATAATATTACAACAGTAGAAATATATACAAACAAACACAAATCCATAATCAACTGTAGTACCCTGTGGTTGCATGTAAAGCAAAAGTTTATGAAATTGTTTTGTTTACACAATTTGACAAGCAAATTAGAATTAGACCCAATAAAAAATTATGCCATTTTGATGAATTAATATTTAAGACACATGTTTGTGCAGATTTAATCTTCACATTAGAGATGTATACATAAATTGACTATGCCTGCAACACCATTAATGAGATCTGCTACTGCGACGCCGAAAAGCAGAAGATTAACGTACATATGTTAGTAAGCAGTGGAGTTGAGTGTCTGCAAGACAACTTAAAATAATTACCTCCAATTTCACTCGAAAACGAAATATGCTCCCCATTAACCCAATCGCCCCTTCCCCTCATTATTTCATTCAACGAATTACTGCGAGTTCGTGCTTGTGTGCAATGAATTAAGTTACAGAAATATGCGTTCCAATATTAATTCCGAATGACTGAATCGCATCAGCGCATGTATATGGTATGATATTTTGCACACCCAACCGCTCGACAGCAGCTCAAACCTAGCAATGCGTTCGCTACAATCAACCACAGCAGCGCCAGAACATTGAATTTCTCGCACAGCGTCATTGACCATTTTTTCTTCTGCATTTTTTTATTTTTGTTCTTAATCTTCCTGCTTTACTTTTTCTATTCCTTCGTGTTTCTTAACGCAATCCATGTGTAAAAAAATATTTTAACTTTTCATTGCTTTCTTTTTGCTTCTTGGCTTCTGTTGAGCAGCAGCAGCAACGAGCAACAGGATTTATAAAGTATTAAATGCGCAATCAACGGATTTCAATTTAAGTGGATTTTACTTGTTATCTCAAGTTTGTTTATTAAATCCGAAGTGAGCTGCTGCAGGATGCAGAAAACAACAAGTAGAGCGAGCAGGCATTGGCGCTATTCATTCACACATATTAGAAAAATGCGGATGCTATTAATGTGTCGATCTGAGTTGGTACTTTATGACATATTTAACATGATTGCTGGAAGAAGAATTTACATATGTAACAGGTTTTTGCTCTAATTGCTTTTGGGATAAACTAAAGGAATCAAACAAATTTGATCTGAAGAACACAGTGATCTAGATATTCGCCTAATCCTAGATAACACCAGAAATAGTAGACCTCCGTAGTAGCGCTCGCTGGCAGGGAACACTTTGAATTTGGAATTCTTTTAAAACTAATTTCATCGTGCTTCTTGATACCAAACAAGCTGATGCCGTATCCTGCGATTGATGTCAGTTGCAATATTTTCTGAAATAGGACAAGTGCAACTATTTCAAGAGACAATTAAGGCCCTAGACTAAATAACTATAGGAAAGAACATACCTCTCTAAGTATCGGGATGAGCATTAATCTCATCAGATCCGGACTATCTGAACTGGAAAATGAATGTGATTAGGAAGCGGCGAATAAGTAAGCGATTTTAGATATTGTCCAGAAAAACTGAGTTTCCATTCGCCTAAGGGAGTCTTTCTTTTTCCCAATTACTCACAACCGTAGTTTCAGAATCGTGCTCGATTTCAGCTTTGACTAGCGCTATTCACTTAGCATCACTTAAAGATTTCTAAGTTAAACTCAAGAGTAGGATTTTGTGTCTTTCCTGAGTTGATTCCTTTCAATTACTTTACTTACCTAACTAACTGGTGGTCGCTGTGGCGTAGTGTTAGTGCGTTGGACTGCTACGCAGAGTGTCCGGTGTTCGAATCTCGGCACAGGCAAAATCAAAAAGTAGAAAAAATATTTTTCTACACGTCACCACCTCTTGGCAGGCAATGCCAAACCTACAAGAGTAAAAATTGCTATGAAAATCTTTTCACTTCGCCGCTCGGATTCGGCATTAAACTGTAGGTCCCTTCCACTCATGTACAAATATAACACGCACAACATGAGTGAATGCGAAAAGCTCGGCCTAGCCCCTTCATAAGCTGTTGTGCCATTAAAAGTAAAAAAGTAACTATCTTTTGAGATCATTCTTTTTGCAAACTTCGATTATATGGAGTTTTTATATCCCTTTTTCTAGTCTTTGTTTTCGAGCCTTGAGATTTTGCAGGGCAGGTGCCTAGTACATAGTAGGTTTTTCAATCTTTTTTTTTATTATCTGTGTATGTGATTGAACTATCACAAATGATCCTCAGTTTGTTTTTGAGTTTCCGGTTGCCATTTTCTTTGATGTTTGATTTGATTGTTCCATGACATTATTCGCTTGATGCCACTGTTTAGTGTATTCACCATAATGGGTGTCATACAAAAAAACTTTCAATACAATAAATAATGCATATATGTTCTTTAGTCAGACGACTGGCAATACGAAGAACTGATTATTTGATGATGGAATACAATAGTTTTTGGGCTTTCTTGATATACTTAGTATGTATATTAGTGTAGTTACAAAAATGTAAATGAAATGAAAAGTCAATCTTAAACGCCGTGTCATTGCCAAGTGATAGATTTCGTCTATCATAGATCCAGTATCATAAATAGGGCGATTGCTTTGTTATTTGAAAGTTCGAAATTTAATTTTATAATTTTTTCTTATTATTGGGTTTTTGTTCTCAATACCCAGGACTGTCTTCTACGGAAAAACAATACACAAAAACACAAGGCGAAAAAAACACAAATTATGCAGTGCATTTTCATTTTGTTTTGCATTTTTATACCTACTTTTATCAACTTGAAAAACATTTTTAACTTTCAACTGAGACTTTTCAAATTATGCAAAAATGTTTTCTTTCTACAAGTTCTTCCAAATAATGAATGACCATTTCGACATTTCCTCCATGCAAATCAATGCAGCAATGCAGAATCATCACCCCTGTATACATAATATACGCTTAGATTGATTCTCACTAGTAAGATTTCCTCAATTGCGATTCCGATAACTAATAAAAGTTTCAGTAACAAGCTAAAAGCTTCTGGGTTGCAAGTATTATAAAAATATTTTATACATATGCTTCGCGTTTTATCCTTTAGTCTATGATAATGTTAAATTAGTTTATGCGAAGGAATGTCATATGTTATGGTAGATTAGAGTGGCTGTCCTATATTGGGGCACACTTAGGACTGATTGGATTACCACATGGAATTCCACAAAAAATGCCATAAATATGTAGAATAGCTTTTGTTGTGTTACATTCTTTAATCTGACATTTTATAAAATTCAAGTAGGTATATTATGACTTAATTAATTAATAAAAAAAACTTTCAATACAATAAATATCATGTCTAAATAAAAGAGTTAGAAAAAGTGGATTTCTTTCAAAATTTATTCTCGCAAATGTGCTACAGTAAATGTGTAATAAGTTGGTATGCATATGGTAAAATACGAGTATTCCTTGTTTGTCATACATACTAAATAGATATTTAAATGCCATCATGATAATAATTCGCAATTTAAATCCAGCAATAAATAATAATGTAGCTATTCAAATATGAAAATATTTATGTACGAGCAGATACTCATGTACGTATGTATGTATGTATGTAAATAGCAGTATATAGTAGGTACTTATTTAACCAAATTTTATATAAACATTTTGTTAGTCATGAAGAGGCATTTGGAATAAAAACAAACAAACATATACACAGTATGAAATGTGATACAAAAAAGATTGAAACAGAAATTATATTTACACAATATACGAGTATCCTCTGAAAAATACAATAAATCAAATTCAAAAATGATTGATAAATGCGAACGCAGGAACCAAAAAATAAAAAAACAGACAGCCAGGGCATGAGACAGAAAGAGAGAAGTAGTAAAAAGATGGACCAAACAATAACGATTCACTGAATACAGTTTATCCTTAGCTAATAACTTTTATCTCTACCAACAATAAGTCAGAACAAATAAAATAAATAATAAATACATAAATAAATGAATGAATGAATGAAGCAAGCAAGTAAGCAGTTGAAAATATACTGCGCTAAATGGCCAACCAAAAGTAAAAGCACCAAGCACACGAGCAGATATCAAAGGGGCATTAACGAGAAGCAAAGAAAAATTAAATCCATTTCACCTATGACGCACTGACAATGGCCCGCACACGTATACATTCAGTGTCATAGACTGGAATTGCCTTCTTGACGAAAATTCGATGATTTCTTTATTTATTATGTATACAACACAACAATATTGTCCCACTCATTTGGCTTAGCTTGAAGACTGTTGTAAGGAGCAAGGCTATTATTTGCCTGATAAAACAGTATCATATCTTATTAACCGCATAATAAAAAATGCAAAGGAAAGACAGAAAAAACGAAGAAGGGCCTGCTATAAAAGAGACAAAACATACAAACACACATACTCGTACATAAAGAAGAAACCTGTGGATTTTTGCTTAGGCTCGATAACATATCAAAACAAAACTATAATAAAGAACAAAATATTACTTGGACGACAGCAGAAAGTACAATTACACAGAATTATTGTGGTTCAGTCATGCTTGAACTTAAGATACCCTACACTCTTCATATAATCGTATATGAAGCCACGTGAATAGTCTTAGCATTAGGTTATTTTTCAAGTTAGGAAGCGGTGATTTGATGGACATCATCCTGCAGAAATATAGGATAGTTGTAAATATGAATTTAAGAAGTGTTTTACCGACATAGGAGTAAATCGAAAACATAAATAAAGGACAGCATTATTTACCAAATCAAAAGAATAGGGCTCTAAACATATTGATTTCTGCCTCCAACTAAGGAACGTTTAAAAACCATTACAGAAAATATTTGAAAATTTATTCTGTATATTATATTTTCGGATTTGGACTATTTCAGCAAATATGTTAGAACAATTCCAAGACAAATAACTTATAATGACAATTTTGAGCAAGAAATGAAAGATTGTGATGCTGGAGAGTATGAGCACCTGTTTCCTGATATTTGCTGACTCTACTCACCATTTAAACACAGTCTGTTAATTTCAAGCCTCTTACGTTTTCACTCTGATATTTGTGAATAACCAACAGCTCTGATTGGTGGTTAACTGATAAGCTTCTCTCTCACTCTCATGCTTCAAGAAGAACTTTTGGCAATGTGAAAAGTTGTTCTCATGCAATGAAGAGCATTGCCTGTAGTTCTCTTCTTCGCTATTCTCTTCTTCGTATAAAATAGAAATGGTTTTAAGTTGCCGTAAATACGTCGAGCGAATATAGGCTGGCATTGCAACTCTGCCCCATTCCTTGAGTTCTAATTTCACAGCAATATTTGTAAATATCCGATACGCAGTTACGCCGATACACTGCATTTGTTTTTATATTTACGATGAATAGATGCAATTTTAACTGCCCTGATCAATTCCTCAAAAGACACATTAAAACTCTTTGATCATAATCGGATTTTACCGTGGAGTTTAAAGGCATTGTCGCGAGATTATGGAAATAGTTGGGATCAGATTATTGTTTCCAAGTCTGACAACTTTGACTTTTGAGGCCGAAGTTTTGGTTATGAAAAGTTGGTAATATTTCTTCGTCTTTTCGGGATATTTTGATAAAAAATTATTTCTTTTTATCCGGTACCTCTTTTACTTTTTGTTAAGGAACACTTTTACCGAAGACAGAACGTTATTATGTACTTTTGAACACTGGAAGAAGATGTTACTCATTCTTCCTATACTTCCCTGAAAACAATTGGTTATGATTGATCAATTGAAAATGTATGGAAGTATAAATGGGATATTTCCATTTTTTTTCTTACTCACTCTCTATTTTACTCTTTCTGTGCACATGCTAGAGAATTTTGGGCTCTTTTGAAAAGGTAGTTAGGCTTAGCCAAATTGCTTAAAATTTAGGAAAATTTGATTTATCAAAAGGGAAAGGTTTAGATTCTTTTACTTAACATACATACATTTGTAATTTAATTTGAATAGTATTCAAATGCAACTTTTATTTCTCTACTACAAGGCAGCCCGTAACTTCTAGTTTCAAGTAACAATTATAAAATGATATGACTACGTTAATTTCCCTGGTATTTTAAGTCCTACACTAAGGCTTACAATACAGTATTCATATTTGATTTTATTACGTCATTACATAGAATATGTAATACACTTTACTTGTCTTCAAGTGTTTAACATATAATATATTGAAACAAAACATGAACACGAAATATCTTACGCTCATGCAGGTAACAAACTGAATCCTTTTGAACTGTTACTGCTCCATTTTTTTGCTTCCTTTTTTGTTATCTTTTGCCTTGTTAAGCGCAAATCTAAGTAAGTAAATGAAAAAGAAAAGAAAGAAAAGTATGCGATGCAGAAAACTAAAAAATTTTCTTTGAGCTCTTTTGGCAAAAATACAAAAAACAACGACAAAAAAAAATGGTTGAGGATTTTATCTTCAAAGTAATTGAAACCAGCGCAATTAAACTGTCAGTTTATCTTTTAACAATTTACATCTTATAAATGCATTTTATTAAAGTTGTCTAAAAAAAGTTTAAAAATAATAAAGACATAACTGACGCTCTACAATTGTCTCAAATTAATATATCGTAAAGGTCTAAAAGCCTACTTGGAAAGAAAAGTGATACCCAAATTTTAAAATATTCGGGCTCAATTCGGGCAAAGGTCGGAAAAAATAATAATACCATGCAAAAATCGTTTCTAAAGATTTTGCTAATTTCGGAATATATTGAAAAAGAGTACCTAATATTTTTAAGAACTGTCAATCTCATTTATGTCTAGTACAAATCTTTTGTGCTGCAACTCCTTCCTTGTTGCAATTTCACATTTAAAAACTCCCACCATTGAACACTTTTCACCCCAATTAACACTGGAGATATGATCAAATCACAAAATTGCTGACTTCTTCTTGCATTACCGCTGACAACAATTATTCGCTTAACCTCAAACAAGCGTCTTACATTTTTGGTACTACTGTAAATTTCAAAAACTACTAAATATTTGGAACTTATTTTTTCTGCACGTTTTCCTATTTCCAAGACAGACAGAAAGCTAAATAAGTAGGTACTTAGATGTATGTCAACAATTTAAAAACACGTGATGACGTAAGCATTTGTCCTAACAAGTTAAAAGCATAACTATTTACCTTTCAAACACTTTGCTATAATTGTTGGCAAGAAAATGTGTAAAAGTGACTTTCAAAAGGTGCATATCACAGATTTTAATTATAAGCTTCGTTAAACTTGCTGCTTGCCACGCTTAACCCTTCTTCCGCCTTCTTAACCCGAGTCCTATTCGTATTCATCAAATTTCTACCTAACACTTAGCTTCGATTTAAATTTGTTTTTCCATTTGCCAGCGGAAAACCGAGAAGTACAAGAATATCCCTTTTCTTCTTTAATACTTCGCCTCCGTCCTTCGGGGTATGTAACTAATCCTCTTCAAGTCTTGGTAGTGCAAGATAGTATTCCAAACAAATATAAAATTTTGCCAAGTGATTTTATGCAGAGGTGAACAGTTTTAACATTTTAAATTGAAGTGAAGCTGCTTGTGGTTGTAGTATTTTCATTTTGTGTGATATTTCTTTACTTACTCCAAACGAGGAGTGAGTGTATCATTTGAAACATGCCTTATCGCTGATTTGTACCGCACCACGGCAACGATTATAATTTTTGAAAGCGGTTGTGGTGTAAAAAGCCGCAGCGTGAATAATTTTCTTTTATCTTTTTCGTTGTTGGTTATTAGCAAATTTTCGAAACTAATTTTTACAAAACATACCTGCTACTTCTTTTTAGAGGCAATAATGAAAGTGAATGCATTTCATTTTAATGATTGCTACAAATTTGTCCTTTTATGCAAATATTGCAATTCACTTTTCATTCATATTTAAAAAATTTTTTTGGAGATGTATTCTGGCGCCGTTCAGAACTGCACAGTATGTGGGTATGGGTTGCAAGGATCCGGTGGGAACCGAGTTGAAAGTAGCGAAATGTTATCGAATGCCACAAAGAATTGATAAAAATATTTCCCTGAAATATCCGCTTTCAATACCTTCACACTGGAAAATATTCGAAAATTTTGAACACCGAACGACAAGAGGATATTTAACTATTATTTTATCAAAGCAACGGTGTACTTACCCGCTCTGTGTACAAGGTATATTGGTTTTGCTTGAGTAACGATCACAAGTAGGTGATCAAAATTGTCAGCAATGGACAAAAGCCACCCCTACTTCCCATACAAGTGAAATATACAAAGGGGAATGTCAAACGAAATGGAACCAAATTTGACACACTAAGTTAAAATAACAGCAAAAATAACTAGGTAATAACCACAGCTACTTCCAGTAACTTAATAAAGTGAGTCAAAAAAAAATGTAACCCACCGTTGAATGCAAGAAGGTGTTTTGCTTCAGAGGATGAGTCGGGTATATAAAGTTAGACCCCGCTCGAACTTTGCTTTCGGGATTTCTTTATTTTGTCTTTGCATGGGCAATAAAACTCAAATTTCTTTTTAATACGCTTTTAAAAGTATTCATAAATAAAATACGAGTATATCAACGGATCACTCAACGTTAATGGTCATCGAGGTGTAAACTTACAGTACGAACAATTTTATTTTGATCCTCCACCCGGGAAAATTTTGTTTATATTCAAATTTCAATACCGATCGGTATAAAAACAATAAGCTTTCTAGAAAACAAAGTTTGAACCTATCGTAGAAAAATAACTCCTGCCGGTGTTGACCACACTAAATCACAGCTTGGTTTTCAAATTTTTTTGTGTGAGTAAGCGAAAGATTTTTTTTAATTAGTCGGAAATTCTATTAAGGGAGTAAACAAAAGGACTAAATGTATCGACAGTAACTAATCTATTGAAAGAAGAGTCACAAGTACTCATGGAATCGAGTACCGATACCTTAACCCTTATGAATTGAACTGTATACTCTCTGGGTAAGTTAAATTTTCAAGAATACTGAAAGAAAACCGCAAACTAAACATAATAAAACAAAATATACAGCTCCAGTAGAATTGGGAATGTAATGTGTCATTGTGATGTTCTGATGTTTATTGTATTGTTGTATGAGTATTTATTTTTCCAACATGTGAACCTGAGTCCAAATCTTGAAAGAATCATAACTTACAAAGTTTTTCGTCTGGATTTACACAAGCAGTATGGCCGACGAAGAATATTTAGATTTGGGATCAAGTCAAACTTCGGAAAATTTAAAGAAAATATGTATATTTAAATATTTAAAGTTTAATATCAAATCTTGTTTATTTTCTTTTATCTCATCAGGCAGGCTTGAATGCCACCTTTCTCAATTTGTAAGAACCGCTTTCAACTCCTTCAGCTTCTTTTATGTTTTCCCCATGTTCGTCTCTAGGACAAACGTGTTTCTTCGGGTTCCGGGGAGTTATCTCGGGACCGTTCACTACCCAATTAGTGGCTTACACTTTTCTCCCAATACTGCCTTTTTGTATCAATTATTAACCTCCTTACCTACCGTTGGATATTGCTTAAGGACAAAAAATGCTAAATATATTTCCTAGGCAACAATTGATGAAGACCTGCATTCGCTTATTTCTGTGTTAACTTTTAAGGTCCAAAAAGTCATGCAGCACTTAGAAGAAGTTGGTATCGGAAAGCTCTGATATTTAAGCTAGGGCTAATTTTTGTTGAGCTACAAATGTACAACATACCAGGTACGTAAAACATTTTGGGTACATTTAATGTAGATATGTATTTTATGTTCTGATATGTCCCTTGTGTAATACTTATATTACATACATATGTGGGTACTTCTGAAAAATCGTGAACGAAATGGCAATATCACAAAATAAGCAATATCAAATGGTATAAGTTAATCCAAACTTTTAAGAATTTATGCACACAATTGAAAAACTTAAAAACTCAATTGTAAATTGAAAGTTCCATTTGTGGTAACAATAAACAATGTTGTTTTGTCGTCATCGTCATAGCCAACGACATCATCGGAGAATGTTACTTTAAAATTCGCAATACTCACACAAACTCGTATGCCCTGGTTGGCTGTATGTAATCACAAAATCTAAACGTCATCATCTACTGTGTTAAAAAGTATGAAAAAGTAAAAGTTCAAAATGAAACAACAATTCTAGAAATGTTGACTTCCACCGGTAGAAGTAACAGTAAACAGCAGCTATATTTCTACACCATCACTATACGATATAAATACATTGTAATCGATGGCAGCATTTGCCTATTATTTTGTTGTAGACGATTCAGATGAGAAGTAAATAAAAAGTTGGATTTCAATAGAAAAAAAGGTGGCATCATAACTTTTAATGTTTGAATTATTTACAGTTGCATACATAAGTAGTACAGTGGTCGCTGTGGCGTAGTGGTAGTGCGTTGGACTGCTACGCAGAGTGGTCGGGGTTCGAATCTCGGCACCACCTCTTGGCAGGCAATGGCAAACCTACAAGAGTAAAAATTGCTATGAAAAGCTTTTCGCTTCGCCGTTCGGATTCGGCATTAAACTGTAGGTCCCTTCCATTCATGTATAAATATAACACGCACAACATGAGTGGATGCGAAAAGCTCGGCCTAGGCCCTCCATGGGCTGTTGTGTCAATAAAAGTAAAGTAAGTACATAAGTAGTACGGAGGCAGGTATAGCTAACTGAAGCTCTTACCTAAGCAATAGTATTGACCACCACCAGTTGTAACCGTATTTATGTATGTGTGAGTGTGAGTTATTCCAATTGTGCCAACAACCAATCAACCACAAAAACATTTCCGTCCATGCCATTTCAATGCAATGGCATGCTGTTAATAAAAGTTGCATGTTTGCTGAGGAACGTGTCAAGTTTGTAGTACGAGTGCGAGTATTACTCACAGTAAATTTCAATTTGATTTGATTTTTTCTATTGTATTTTTTCCTGCTAATAAATGAAAAATAGTTCGCAATAATGTGTGATACATATTTTTAAAGAATTTAATATTCTTTTCATTTGTTTATATTATTTTTTTTAAATTGTTTGCTCATTGCTAATTGACATTTTTAGATTTTTCAATGCTTTTATTCATTTGAAATGCGATAAAATGTGTTGTGTGAGTAACAAGGAAAGGAGATCCCGGATGGACTAATAATACAATCAGGCAATATCATGTATCAAAACATGTAGTCGGTCAATCCACATGGGCTTTTCTTATTTATTATACATTATTGCTTTAAAATGATTTTCAATGAATGTGATTAAATATAATAGTAATACTTACATAGTAGTTTTGCTGGATCTAGCCTCTTGGCTAGCTTAACAACAATAAACCAACGTTTCAATGCAGTTTTCATTACATTTTTTAAGAACATATCTAGTGTATGTATGTATTTAAACATGCTCAAATGTACGTTAGGCTTGCAATAGAGAGAACTGGTAGATCAGCCGATGGTTTGGAAACCAGCCATAAGTTCCTCATCATTGATCTTGGTACTATTTCTTTGTGTGTTTCAATAATCCATATACGCTACTCATATTTGAAAATGTATGGTAATCGAGAATTAAAATTACAGGAATTTCGGTTATTTTCACTGAATGGTATAATTGAAATAGATATACAACACTGTTTTACATATATGCTTACATACTATGTATAGTTGTTGTTTAACAAGATGAACTTGCCAAAATACGGAAATAATTTTTCAAGTTAAAAAAAAAAGACCGTTTTGTAAGAATTATTTGAAATAGGTAAGAAACAAAAATACGATTTAATTTTCCAATAAATAAGCCAAAGGTACCAACCACGCCTACAAGAGTAAAAATTGCCTATGAAAAGCTTTTCACTTCGCCGTTCCCATTCGGCATAAAACTGGAGGTCCCTTCAATTCATGTACAAATATAACACGCACAACATGAGTGGATACGAAAAGATCGGCCTACGCCCTCCATGAGCTGTTGTGCCATTGAAAGAAGAAATAAAATATTCAATAGAAAAGTAGAGATCCGAAATGTGTTCAACCAACGACCCGCTGGCAGATGCGAATTCTGATTAAAAGTTTTGTTCGCTTTGCCCTGAATTGGTGCAATCATTTAATTTTAGTTGTTATTTGTGAAAGAATTTGATTTATAAGGAAAGGCTAGCAAATATTTACGAAGTTAAACGCTAAATTTCGATGCTAAGTAAGTGACAGAAAAGAATGCTAGATCAAGCCTCGAAAAGGCTAACCTGGCAACACTGCTAATGACAAACCGTAACAGATTTAAGTAAGAGGAAGCACGAATACATTACTAAGCTGTTTCTGTACGAAATGCGCGTTTAGCTTCGTATCATGCAAGAGCTGAATTAAACAAGAGGACTACTTGAAAGTTGACGGAATGTTACATAAAGTTTATGTGTTTTCGAAATTCTCTTACGTATGAAGTTAAGTTGACATATGTATTTATAGTTAAGGTTAAGGCCAAATCCTCATAGTTTTGATCGTTGCTCATAAATTAATACAAAATATGTAAAACCAAACCCCTCTGCAATGTTTGGATTCACGGTCTAAGCTTAAGGGAAAGATTTTGTCATAGAAAATATATAAAGCAGTTCCATTTAAAGAAAGTCAGGCCTATCTGTTAAAAGTCAGACCTTAGGATTAAATATTAAAATAATTTTATTCATTAAAATCTCAGTCTCTACTCATCATTTACTGTGTACGAATTAGGTGAAAATAAATTGTTGCATTAAAATTATTTTTTTACTTTGGAAGATTACAAAAAATTTATTAATCATTAATTTTATGTACAGAGCACAATTCCACTTCACCCTCTCCACCAATACGTAAATCGTAATAGAAAATAAATCATTAGGGCTCACGGACGATCATCTATAAGGAAAAAATATTATCAGATTAGAAATATACATTTCAAAACGTGATAAGGTAAATTTTCATTTGCGAAATGTGTCCAAAAATAAAAACCAACAAATGATATTTTTCGTAACTAGAAAGAATAATAAATTCAGGCTCAATAAGTACTTTAACGCAGGGGAGTATTCTTTTGACATTTGGCAACTTCGTTACATAAGAAGATATTTCTTTCTTCATTTTGATGCACTTAAAGTGCCTTTGGTTCAATTACGCGTAGATATTATAACTTGGTTTAATGATTTAAATTAATTCCGCTAAATTTGTTAAATTTGTTCTTATATTTCTATTCGATTTTTTGGTACCCTATGCCACTAGTTGGCCAAGACACTTGCAAAAATTCGAAGCTCTTTACTTTCATGGCTGTACTCACCGAAATACTTTGCTAATTTCCATATTTTGTTAATAACTCTATACATTTATGCCAACAACATCAAAAATTTAATTGAAATCTTTTATGTGCACCTACACACATACTTAAGTACAATATAGACTAGTGATCGAATTTAATTCGATGTAGTAACTTAACTTTAACTTATAATAATATTATGTATAGAACTTATTAAACAGACTAATTTTAATGGGTTGAAATTAAATAAAGAAAGGTATCGATTCAATTTGTTTCGATACTGAGTACAAGTATCTATTCGATTGTAAATATTGAGTACTCAAAATCTATACTTTCTAGAATCGGGTACTGTTGGTTATTTTAAGAATCGAGTACTTGCTACTTTCAGTATAGCTTCTGCCCAACACTAATAAAAACGCAATAAATTTAAATATTTCCATATTTTAATATATAACGCATACAAACACAGGTAAACACTTGTACCTGTTGTTGTAAATAAGTGTCGTCTGTGCTGTGTTCAGTTCTTCTCCAATAAGTACGGGATAACCTTTTTTTGTTTATTATAATGTCAATTACTGTCACCACAATGTTTGGGTCACATTTTTTGCGCTTTTATGTAGGCTACAAAATAAAAAAGGTACCTTCATACCTTCGTTTTTGATATATGGTAAGTACTTACGTACATATATTAATTTGTTTCTTGTAAAATGTTGAAACAATTTTTTATTTTTATTTATGTATATATTTATTTTAGAACCATTTACAAACATTAAGATGTCAAGTGAAGCTTGACAATTTTTTATACATTCATATTAAAATATCACTCATACGCATTATGATATATGTATGTACATATGTACTTATATGTAATATATTTTTAAAGAGGGGTTGGAGTACACGTGAATATCGCTAAAGTTGAATGGAAGAAGTAAATATTAATATAAAGCAATGTTGTTTTCATTGAAGTGTGCATTCGGGCGAAGAAATATTAGAAGGCAACCAAAAATCTAATATAAGTATGTAATGTTTGTAAATTTGTAAATATTTAATAATTAAAATGGTAGCAAATTTATTTAAATTAGAAATTAGTGTTGGGCAGAATCTACACTTAAAGTAGTAAGTATTCGATTCTTAAAAGAATCGGTAGTACCCAATTCTAGAAAGTATCGATTTTCAGTGCTCACAAAATCACGAAAACATTTTCACCCGCGAACCAAGTTACGGACCTTACTACCAACACGAATTGAGCACAGTTTACATTAAAGTTTTTGATTTGTCTATATTATGTAACTTATTAATAGCCTAAAGATACATTTTGTATTACATATATTAAGGATATTCACTAAAAAACAAATAATAAGCAATATGAAATGCAACAAATTTCCAATGTGTTTATTTTATTGTAACCTAAAACGGCTCCCTTTCATTATTTCACATTTCCGGTTCAAAGTGCGAGAAAGGTAAAAAGTTGTTTAAAACTTTTGCAAACTCTTTTCCTCCACCATCCCATTTTACCACTCTCTAATCGAGTAGACTTAACATTTTAATTTGTGCTTAATTGAATAAAATGGCGGCGCACATTTCCATCTTTTAAACATAACAAAGTTGGAGGTGAAATTACCATAATTTATAGTAAATAACACAATGGCCTAATTAAAATTATGTATAAGTATAAAATTTTTACTTTTTCATGTAGATAGGGTATACAAAAATTCATTCAGTACACACATTAGATTATCTTCAAAAGCAAAAAAAAGTAAGTGCGAGATTATTCAAAAAAAAGTATTAAAGATTCCCACGCTCTAAAAGTTTAGTTTACCCCAAATTGTACAGCAATTAAAATTAAGTTTAAGAAAATATTAACAATAATCTTTTCCAAATCTCTGGGTACGCTTAACGCATTTTTTTAATTTAATTAACATATTTATACAATTCATTACGTTAACTAAACATATTTTGTTTTAGAAATTTGTTGTCCAAATGAAATTAGTCTTCATCTAGTGTTCTGTCCAGTAGAAAAACACTTATACTGGAGTTGTTATTAAAAGAATTCATACATACATACATAAGTATAAATACTTAGGTAAATATATTAAATCTAGGTGTTGCCATTTATCAAAGAATAAGCATTCACCGAATGCACGAATTTACTAGCACGTTTCAATACCTTTGGGAAATTTTCAAAATATTTTGATACATTTTCTTCTTCTTCTTCTTCTTCTTTTAATAGCACAAAAGCCCATGGAGGACCTGTGCCGAGCTATTTGCATCCACTCATGTTGTGCGTGTTATTTATACATGCATAGAAGGGACATACAACGGCGCGTTCTTCACTTTGCCGCGGAGGTTTGCCATTACCTGCCAGGAGGTTTTTTCTCCGTTTTAATTTTTGCCTGTGCCGAAATTTGAACTCTGGACATTCTTCGTAACAGGCCAGCACACCAATATAAAAAATCGTGAAGTTAAATAACTTTGTTTTTCCTCTGTTCTCTGTAGTGGAGACTGTATTTTTGGAGGTCACCGGAAATACAAGTTTTTCTATTTAGAGATTATTTCCTAAAAATTGCATGATATGATGAAAAAAGTGGATGAATCAAATTGGCTAAATAAAAAAAATGGACACTTAGTGTCATTATGCACTTTTTGATATAGCTGTTGTTTGTGTTGGCGTGGCATGACTGCAAATATGATTGCAAGGGCAAAGAAACTCCTGATAAGGATCGTTTGGATATATTGTAGTTTAAATACTCGTACAAGCAATTAAAAAATTTAATAATATACATCAATAAATTGCGGAAAGAGAAACTAGGTGTTGTCTCCATGGATGGAGAATAAGGAAAATGGAAAATTGGACATTTTCCTGTATTTGTGAAGGGTAAAGACCTGACGTTGCAAAATAGAGGGATGCAAACATCAATATCAAGTGCAAAGTATTTTTATGTATTCTGCTTTACCACACTCAAAATCAAATTAATTTAATAGTTTCAGTTATTAATTTCTTTCTATTATTCTTTAGTGCCTATTAATAATAAATGTTATTATCTACTATTGATAACAAATGACATTTTCATCAAAAAAAACATCAATTATAAGTAGAGACTTTTGTTGGTACAAATTTATCTATAATATGAACAACAACCCTTCAGTACCCGTGCCTCCTACAGTGGGCATTGCGCACAGTGTGGCGACTCAATATAGACTGTGGCCAAAAATAGTAAATTTGGCAGAGATAGTACGAGTATAGATGAAAAAGTATAAGGATTGGACCACTGCCACGCGCACCTTCTATATGTTCAAAATGTTCGTATAACATTAATACAACAACTAAAAGCAATGTAATTTATGTTCCAAACACATAAAATGGACGCCCGCTTTCAAATTTGTCAATAACTTTAGATATAATAACACCACCCCACAAAACTCATAAAACATACTTTTATTTAAGGCTTCATTGTCTTATTTTCACATGTACATATATATTTAACATGCATATATTGCATAGGTATATTCTGTCAAAAAAGTGTACTTCCCGTCAACGAGACAATAAAACACGAAATATTTATTATTCATTCAAATTTATTGCATCGCTTGCAAGGTAGGCCGCTTCCGAAATAATTTTTCAATCGCATGGCCAGAAATTCGTTCACAATGATAGTCTTGTGAGATGATGCAAAGTCCCTGATTTTTCTTTCCACAAACTTGGCATTTTTCGACGAATTTACCGTCCGACCTTCTGGCAACATTACCGACCAGATCGCGATAAATCTTCCACCACATCTCGATCGCTTTTGAATGTACCACTCACATGCAGTGTTTTTGATGAAATCGATTCACTGTAATCCTTCTGTAACATTTACAATACATTTGCATACAAAATTCATTGTAAAAATCGCTAAACACAATTGAGACTGACAAAATCGAGCACTGTAAACAAAATAAATGACAGATCTCGCTCAAACTTCACGTATAGGATAGAGGACAACATAGCGCCAAAAGGAATTTTTACAATTCTTCGGTCTTTGGTAGTTTCCCGGTACTTTGTTATAGAATTCTTTCTTTCTCTTCTTTTAATGACACAACAGCCCACGAACGGCCTAGGATGAGCTTTTTCGCATCCATTCATGTTTTGCGTGTTATGTTTCTACAGTGTTATGCCGAATCCGAACAGCGAAATTAAAAGCTTTTCATAAGCAATTTTTTTTTTACTCTTGTAGATTTGCCATTACCTGCCAAGAGGTGGTGCTGTCTAAAAAAATAGTTTTTTCTACATTATGATTTTGCCTATGCCGAGACTCGAAACCCGGACATTCTGAGTAAAAGTCTAACGCACTACCACTACGCTACAGCGACCATAGAATGTATTTCCAAAAAGCAATAATAAAATTCAAGTGTAGTCATTCCAATAGCGCTTGGTAAACACATCAAGAAAGAACCTGAATTCCTATCATACACTTGCTTTTTCTTTTATGTTACAAGTGAAATAATTCTGCATGATTTTACATTTAGTTTTTCAGACTGTGCACAAGAGTATCAAATGTCAGTCAAATTCTGTCAAACACGGGTTCTGAGGTTGGTTTGCCAAGCATAATCTTAACAAGAAATCATTAAATTTATTGATTCTGAGCTGAAATAGGAATTTTCGGGTGTTTAACTCTCAATGCCAATCACAAGTGGAAAACAAAGGGTGCCATCAGGACAGAATGTAAAGAAATAAACAATGAAAATTTTTACGAATATTTAAACTTTGCCCTTCAGGGCCTTCAGGGGCAACATATGTAAAACATTATGCTATGAATATGGTTACAAAGCATTTTTAGTGTTGAGAACAATTTAACTACAAAATTTTGAATGTTTGTTAAAAAATATATAAGGTAGATATTTCGAAATTTAGGTAGCCGAAAGGTGAAAAACAGATTTAAATTGAAATATAGATCAATTTGTGGAAAGGGGGATATAATGTACATTCTCCCAAAGCCATTCATAGAGCATTGCTGACAAGCTATAAAAAATATAAAAGGAGGCTAGAAGACATAAGAAGTAATCAAATCATACAAAATAAATTTCACTAATTGAAGAAGTTTAACAGAGGCTTTATGTTCCCATGTAAGTAGTTATACGAGCTATTAGTAGTACGAGTGGTCGCTGAAGTGAAGTAAGTAAGTAAGTACAACATTCAAAATTGCATAACTGTCCATCTCCTTATGTTTGCATTTTATCAAAGTCATCTATATATTTGGTTTTGCAATGGAAAACATTTGCAATTTGGAAATCAATAAAAGTCATTACATTTGGATGAAATTATAGAACTCAACAGAGTCGGCCGGTTAGCATTATTCTCGTACTTATCAAAGCTTACTACTTTTTATGTTTAAATAAATTTACTCAGATTGAATAACTCTAAGTAATCCCATTGTACAGCTATTGTATGTACCATTTTGAAAAACCTCTAACTTACTTGAGTTGCCCCGCTTTTACATTTGTCAACTGTTGAAAGTAATTTTATTAGTTTGCTAGCGAGAGGGGGAGAAAAGAGAGAGAAGCTTAGTATTACCTTTGCTTTCAATAACTGACAAATATATAGGACTAATGCAGGGCTCTTGCTTATCTAGAATTATCAAAGTGCCAGGTAGCGGGTAGTCATAGTGCCGGGTAGCGGAGTAAAAGTAATGTTTTACCTTAGAAAGTAAGACCATCTAAAACTAATTGTACCCTGGGGTAAAAATATATTTCAATGTCGACTTTTTCTTTTACTCGGAGTAAAAGTTTAGCAAATAAATAGTCTGGATATGGTGGATAGTTATACCCACATGGAATTTCGTGGGTTGGTAATTACTCACACAAAAGTGTTCAATAAAATATAAAAAATTTAACATATGGTACTTGTTGCAAAAATTTTAAGGGTCTCTTTCACCAACGATAAGTTTTTTTAGTTTAGTTTTCCAGCAGAAATTTGCATTTAGAAGAGGACAGTGACATAAAAAAATCGATAAATTTAATCTCATCCCCACTGCGAACAGGAAAACAAAAAGACAATTTACAATTGAACCCGGTTTGGAGGCATAAAATCTTTGAAGAGGTTTGGAAAACCGCCGGAAATATCAGTGATGGATGTATTTGTAGTAAGACAAAAATGAGCAAATGTTTAGAGCATAGACGATGCTGTTAGACAGCAAAGTTTAGACACAAAGTGCACTTCTATTGAGAAATGTGACCAACTGGCCTTAAATTTATTATTAATCAATTTATTGCAAAATGCTCAAAGAGGAGTGCAGTTTTGCTTTAGTAAATACTTAATTACAATTAAAAAAATATAAATATAATATAAAGTAAAAAGTATGGTGGATGTTTTATAAGTCGCACGAGCATATGGTTGTTGTTGTTTTTTTTTTTTGGTTGATGAACTACCATACGGGCTGAACGCGAACTGTCGGGCCTGTAAGTCAATATTCGAGCTAGAGAAATAAGATACAAATCCCGTATATTTTGTTATTGTAAGGTAATTTACACTTTTACCCTGTTACTCCGTTATTCACGATTATATTCTGAAGCGTGTGGCTTATGATCTTTATTCTGCTTCTTATGTTCTTCGCCTCCACCTTCCTTCCCCTCCTTTTCTTTTTAATTTTTAATTCGAAAATATCTTGGTAAGTTATACAGGTCTGCGTTTTCCACATCCAAGAACTAAGTGTGTACATAAAAAATCCCGATTAAGTACCTCCCCTCTTAAGTACCATTCCCGCTTAAGCGCCTGTAATTAGCTACTTTTTTATGCAAATATCGATAGAAATTTACCTTTTTAAGTGCTTTATGAATGATGAATCATGTTATAAAAAAATGCGGTCGTAGGTTATAGGATGTCTCAAAATATTGCACACAGATTATGATTTAGCGTCAAAGAATGGGAAAAAAATCTGTCATAAATTTTGTAGATCTTTATTAGATCTACCTACTTGAAATGAATTTCCCATTTTCTTGAAAGAGCTAAGGATAACCTCCCTTTCAGTTAAAACTAACATATGGCACTCCGAGTTGAAGGAATTCCATCCATTGGCTGTATGCTGACTCTCATTGGGAAATGTTTTATTGCTTATTACGGTTCCTCTCAATAAAATACATATCAATATTCTATAGAAGTTCGTCTCTTTCCGACTATTGAAAAATTATCATAACTTGCAAGATAAGTAAGACACGGAATATTAATTTCTTTTTACTTATTATTGCCAAAGTTCCTTATATTTTTACGAGCTTTAGTCCGACAATATAAGTAGGCTGATTTCACGCGCAACTAACCCGACAGTTTCGACTCGTTTTGAGTAAGAAACCTATAACATTGAAATATTTAATTGTCATGGTTCTGAATTTAAAAGACTATTCTAACAGTTTTCATATTGCATATTGTTCTTAAAATTTAAAAACGATTGTTCTTTATTTTCATGCATAACTAATAAAGAACAATGTACCAAGTCGCATCACAATGGATCGTTCTGGCCTAAGTGACTCCCTGGACAGCCACAAAACCAAACCAATATGTCCGGACCCAGACAAGGACTGATAAAAATAAATATTTTGGTCCTAATCTCTATGAGAAAAAATGTATGTTCGAGTATCATTACTAAAAACTTTTCAACTGCCATATTTTTCAATAAACATGTACAAGTACATATATATAAAAATTTAAAGAACATTTCTCTAAATATCTCCACATCCTGAAAATGAAGCCGTGTTACTATAAAAATATTCTTCGATAACTAGAACTAGAACTTTTTTGCAAAATATCCTTGTGGATTTAAAAATCCTATCAAGTTTTCTTATTTCAACTTCAGTAAGTATTCAATTAAATTTTGTTATCCTTTATTTTGTAATTAAATTTTTAATTAAAACTCACCTTACTCCTTGCAATAATTTCTATGTCAGCCAGGAAGGAATTAGGATATTCCAAAAAAATTTTAACACTGAAAATCCAAAATATTAAATTTCAGTCAACAATTATTTCTTAATTCACTTTTGCACTTTGCAACTTATTTACTTTCTTTACTAACTTAAATATCACTTTACAAATATTTTAAAATAACTCACAAAAAATATTGTTGCTCTTGCCGTTGGTAGTTTAAATTAAGTTTACCAAAGGCACCAATTCAGGAGCTTGCTGTTAACTGCACCGTTATGAATCTGAATCAACAGTGAAACCACTTTCCGTTAACTTGACGGATTTATATTGTATCACGAAGAGGCGCAGAAAACAAAAACACAGTAGCAGCAACAGCAGCAGCATCAGAAGCGGCACAAAGCACAAGCAGCAGCAAACGCACAAGCAGCAACAGTCGCACACAAGTAGCAAGCAACAGCATAAACAGAAACGACAGCAAAATACGGCGGCAACACACGACACGACAACAATAACAACAACAACAACGAAGCGAAAGGAGTACTTAGCAGTAGAAAAATAAGAAGAAGAAAAAGTTGGCATCGTCGTTATTTGGCGGCAAATTCTAACGGTTACGTTTCGAAATACTCATGTAAAACGGAAGTGTAGAGCTGTGAGTGTGTGTCGGCCGTCGGTCGGTGGATGTCTTTGTGTGAGTGTACACGTATGTGATACAAATTCAGGTGAATACGTCAATGTTGCACGCATATTCAACGAGTACATACGAGTAAAAACGATTGTGCGCATTTGGCTAGTTTCAGTGCCTCAGTACCTGAGCCCCAAGGCGTATGAGTAACCAAATAATGAATGCAACACGTGGTACTCTTATCTTACGTTGTTCTGTGTGCTGCCCCATCCTTTCACCAGTTTAACATAATACGTAAATATCATACGGCACTTATTCACGTAGGCTGTCAACAGTTGTAAACAAATTTAGTAACAATTCATAAAGAAATTCGTTAAATTAATAGATTCGACTATTATTTTACTACAGTTTTTCGTATAATTTTTACCAATTTCTTATCAACACATTCCATCAATTATCATTTATGATTCTTATAGCAAAGTTGATGATTGTTTGGGAAATTAATGGCGTTGGTTACGCTACCTGGCGTTTTTGCTTTCTACAATTCAATTAATTCTGAATAATACTCATAAAACGATAAAAATTTGTTGCACATTTTTGATTTTGATGATGTTTCGTTTTTTGTTTCGTCGCCCGTAAGTACATATATAAAATATGCATTAATTATTTCGCCTGCTTGTCACTAGATAAGATAAAACTGTCGTTGCTTTACGATGTGTTTCACCAAATAATCAGCTTAACCACCACAAATTCATCTATTAAAATATGTTATGAACTCTTATGAACCAGTTAGTTAGTAAGTTTCTTTTTTTTTTGTTTTGTTTTTTTGCCTAAAATTAATCCCTAAACGATTTTCTACTCCTTCTTGCAATTAGCGTTTGATAGTATGACTTTGAATTTAGTTTTAATGATTGGCAAAATGTCAACAGTTGTTTTGTGATACTGGATGCATACGTAAAAATTTTTGACAACATTGATTATGAGTTGCCATTTGGATTTGCATACTATCGAAAAGTTTGGTTAGCTACAAACATTAGAAAAGCTCTCCTTAATTGGCATTGACTTTTGTATATAGTATTTTGAAGTTACAATAAATAAATAAATTAACTGAAGGCTTGTGACATTTATGTCCGCAATTATACTACTTAAATATACTGCTTCGTGACAGCTATTGTTTTTTTTCTTTTGTTGGTATTATTTTTAATACTTTGAGAAGATTATCATTATCAACAGCGAGGTAACCAATTTGCCTTTTCTATATTTACTCTTTATTTGTCCAGTATGAGATTTGAAGGTACTCCCACTTATGTAGTTTCTTGTGCGTGTGCGTCTATTTTCGGATCATATTCTGCTATCTGGATTCATTAACTTTAACTTCAATATGGTGTGGCTAGTACTGGTTTCCTTTACAACTTTACTAGGTAGTCTGCTCATTGTTTCTAAAGGTTAATCCTGTATAATCTGAACGCCACCCACATCAGACGTTGAAGACGGATAGACTGATCTGCCAATCCTGTCTGTCTTTGTCGTTATTGAACTACCATCGCTATATCTATGTCTCGGCCCTCGTCTTTTTACGCAGTACGTCTTCTGCTTATCTCGAAAAAATACATAGTCTCGATTTCGCTGGCTACTCTACTTTTCCCCATGATGTGTAGATATTTCCGAGTAGTATCCATAGCCTAACAGAAACTGTGTGAGAAAGTAATTCATTTCGCCAAATCGTATGTTTAGCCAAGTGGCCAGGTTCAGCGTTCCAGCGCCACGGCCGCAGTACGTCGATCTTAACAGCATGAGTTGCTGTTGTTTCAGTTCCTATTAGTATCTAAACTCTTGAGCTTTTAAATGCATTGGAACCGTTCCGCATTTCGCTGTATCAACGCTAGAACCATACTTCAGTTATCCGTGTATAGGAATAGGACAATTATTGCGAATCAATGGCGAGGAAGCTTCTATTCTTAGCGCAGAAGTTAGATGACCGCTTTTAGATTAATTTACTTTTATTTTCCTCGTCGCTAACCAATTTTCTGTTATTTCAAGGTGATCATGGAGGTTTTCGGTCGATGTTGTGTCGTCAGCAAATGTAGATGTGTGTAAATTATGCTTTGTTGGTAAATCTGAGTTGAATAATAGGTAGAGTTGCGGACGAAGGACACTCCCTTGTGGGACTCCAGCTGCAATTGGGTAACTTTTTTAACTGTAATTTTTGTACCCATTTCTTTTGGACAACCGGATTGATACATCCATGTTATGGGGGTGTTTAACTTACGTGCTGATTTCCATAAAGATCCTGGATTCTGATTTCCATAAAGATTTTCTCTGTGGTTTTGTAAAGTTCTGCGAAGCTTCCGGGTGTAATTATTTAATTGTTTCTTAAGTATTGGGGATCTATGAGTTTGCCACTCTTTCCCTAGTCTCCACTTTTCATTAATTAGGGTCATCATCGTATTTGGAGTTTTTATGACATGGGTTTGGATTGGGGTGTAGCAATTTTAGCAGCTTTCTTCACCCATTTTCTAAATATTACCCGATTTGTTCTAGAGTTGGTTAAGGTTTGTCATAATATCAAATAACATAATCGAGGGCGAGTGATCAGATGAGGGCTCGGCTTTAATTTGATTTCGTTAAATGTTTTTATGACACCAAAGTCGATCACATCGGGTATTTTCCGAGAGTCTGTGGTCCAGTAAGTGGTTGCTCGAGCGATATTGCATTTAGGTTATCTTGTGATATAGCTGACCAGGTAATAACTAAGCCTAGATACCTAAAAAGTGTGCTTCGCGTTATAATGACCAGCAGCAATAAGTTTGGGTCTTAGGGAAGCAAAAAAGTCACTAAATTGCTTATTTGTTGTAACAAATTTGGATAAATGCACTCGCGAGTTGCTTATTGGCAATGGGTGGTTGAGAGCGCCGAACACCTACTAATTCTATTCTTTCGTTTATTTCTATTTTTTATTTAGCACAATTTTCGCACAAATTGTTTAGGTTAGGTTAGGCTGTCAAGGCTCGTGCGGATAAGTAAACATCCGCGCTTCCGCTTTGAGATAACTATTCCCCATTGTGATTGTCTTCAAAATATTTACCAGTATCCGTGGTTTCTCTTTAATGTCAATGTGCTATTCCTATTAAACAACTTGATTTCCAGGCGAAAGGAAGAAAATCCGATAGTTCCACATCCGCTATATCTGTGAAGAAGCTGGAACCCAAGCAAAGTAGCCACAGGAAGTGGAGGATCGATTCTATCTCTTCTTCCGCTCATCGGAATACGCCAATATTGTAGCAATGGTGCACAATGTCCAGTTACGACCCCAGAAACCACACGTACTGCAGATTTGTTCAGCACTAAAATAACTTTTGTTTTTTTTCACCCTAACATAGGTCAAGCCTATGACACTCCACAGTCATCCCGGTTAGTCCACAAGTCCTTTGCATCACAATGATCAATGAGAGAGAGACCGTGTGAAGCTCAATGTCCACATGTAAAGCCCGACATTTATTATAATACTTATTTTACTTCATTTTTGTGTTGGCTCAATACCCAAAATTACATTGACCATTAAGAGCCAAAAACGAGGTGACAACACCCTCATTGCGGCATACACCTTGTGGTCTTCTTTCTCACAGACCTCGTACCCATAGCGGCATTAATGATTCTACTTTTCAACATTGAAATAATCTATGCCACTACAAAAATAAACGAAGAGAGGCTTATCGGTCGGTAATCGGTAGCAGTAGAGTGATTTAGTTTTACTGCTTTTGGAGGGGCCATGCTATTAAGGGAATTTTGTAGCATAGCTCCCGTCCGTCTTGATCCACGGACGGGATTTCTCATCATAAGAAACAGAAATTTTTTCTTACTTAGCCACTGTGCAGGTTCTAATCTTACTTTGAGTTGGTGGAGTGTAGAGAGGAAGCCGTCTAATCCAAGTGCCTCTAATAAGCCAAGGCTCTTGGATGGACAAGAGTTACTTCTAACCCCTTGTCTGCCATGTAATTCATCAGTTTGAGCGAGGCTTAGCTGGTATATTACGAATTAACTTGCAAATCGTCCAGCTTCCCTGTTAATTTATGGCCTTTGACTTGGGCCACGAATCTTTAGAGAGCCCAAACCAAACCTGATGCTACCTCCGCAGATCCTAATTTTAACATCTGATGACTGATAAACTACGAACGCCCCTAACATGGAGAACTGACGTGAAATAGACGCACAATGGGTAGATCTTTGTTCAGTGCTCATTTCCATTAAGTTGTCAGTGTGCACTAGAAAAAGTGCTAACTAAAAAAAAAAAGGGGAAAAAATGTTGGAAATAAATAACACGTTTTGAGCGCAGTTCCTTCATTTGTACTGGCGGAACAGACCATGAAGACCCTGGAGCTTTTGTGCACATGAGAAAAAAACATATAGTTTTATGGCAAAAATTTGAACAATGAAGTGAAAAGCTTTCTTAGAGCCTGCTCACACATTTGCAAGCACGAACGTCATCAGCTGGGCTGTCGACTCACATGAGTGAAACCATTATGGATTTTTTGCAATGGTGGATTATGATTTTCAGATTTCGCCTACATTTTTTTCCTTGTGTTGTGAAAAATTAAGACAATTGAGTTCAAGCATATTTGAAATTATATTGAAAAAAAAACTTAACAAATATTTATTTTATTTTTTTATTCTTTGTGGAATTTTAATAATTGGTGTTCAGGTGCACTGAATATTGCAAATTAAATTATTCCAAATAAAAGAAGGAATAAAGATTTTAAATGGAATACAACTTCTAGTTTTTATTGAAAAGAAGAATGAAAAATGAAATAAAAGTGTCACCTTCTCTGTTTGATAGTTGAGTGATTAAAATTAAAATGTGAATTAAATTGTGAATTTTATTAATATTATTATTAAAACGAGTCTGCAACCCCTTCGAGTCTATTCAAATCTAAGTTTTTGGTGCTTTGACCAATTCAACATATTGCTTTTCCCTTCAAATTTAAATTTTATTTTTATATTTTCAGCGCATCTTTTCCATCTCTTTCTTACAACCTACTTTTCTACCTCTCGCTTTACGTTTACTAACTTTATTGAGTGTTTCTCGCTCTGTTTTTTTATTTTTGCTTCTTTTGATTGGTTCAGAAAACAGATTAAATAATTAAATATGTAATAAATTAAATAACCCCATATAAGAAAAACTAAACAAGAGAGAGAATAAAGAAGTTTAACCGATTAGACGCCAAATTGCTGGAGGCAGAAATGCTGGATGTATTATACAATACAAGTAATGCCCGGACTTATCCCCATCATACCGAATAACCACGGATTAACTTAAATAAAAATCGGTGTTAAATAAAAATCGGTTGAAACAATAGAAAGTGAAAGAAGCTTTCTCTATAAATATCGAGTCTTATATAATGTAAATAGTTTCAGCAAACAAGAAAATCGAAATGCTCTGAATTCAAACAGAAATTTCGCTCAACTTTACTTTGACCTTCAATGATACAAATCAAATAATACAAAACAAACAAAAAAATAATATATTCAGAAATAAACAACGTTCTGGTATTAACAACGAATTATAATTAAAACTTACAAACACAAAATGCTTTATTATTAGTTTATATCAAATTATTATCTTCAAACTTTATTTAATTTTTCTTTTATGCGAAAATGCTGAAAAAGAAACTCTCTTTTTCTTCTTGATGCTGAAAGCAACAGGGAAAATTACGTCGAATTTAACGCATTTTCTCTGGAGTTTTATTTGCATGATAATTATCTTCTCATAATTAGGCAACTTTCCAGCATTTAATATTCATTTAATTGTGTTTGTGTAGGTACCAGAAAACTTAAATACTTAAATATACACATACACATAAACATAACGCAATACTACATACTCATACATATAAAAATATATTTATGTATGTATATAGTAGGTATGTAGATAGATAAAAGCATTACAATGTTTTCAGTATTTTTGGCATTGTCGCCAAAAATAATAAAATGCGGGCATTACCAGCCAAACTTACCCGTAGTTCGGTATCTATCTAAGCATCAACTCCCACCTACCACCGTCCGCGGGATTGCGGCTTGCTTTATGCACTTTTCTTCTCTTTTTTTGTCCTATCTTTTATAACAGCTGACTTCTGTGCCTTTGTTCGTGACGTGATATTAAACAGTCTTGCGGTTGGTTTTTTTTGGTAAGGTAACAGCGAAAATTATAATAAAAATTAACTTTTTAGAGTTGGGGTAAAATTCTAAGTACCTACACACGCACATACATATGTTAAATGCTGAAATGGAAATTGGTGAATTTAAGATGCTAACACGAAAAAATGTATACTTGCTTTTTCCTTTGTAAAAAATTGTTCATACATGCGATTAGAGTACGCTTTTATTTTTTCCAAAGACTAGATATACATAAATTGTTGTGATTTCATATTTAATATGAGAAAATTATTTAAGCGAAATGATATTGAGCTCCGTGAGCTTGAGCGACAAAAAATATATTTTCACATTTTACATGAAAAACCTTCATGGACTCAAAAAAAAGTTGCAAACATAGTGGGTGTCAGCATTGCAATGGTAAAATTGACCAGTAAAAAATATAACGAGAATCTTTCTGTTTCGTCAGAAAAAGTGGTCCAAGTGGACAAGAAACTTGCTGGTTTAGTAAAAGGCGACTTGGAGAGAAGCTCAAATGCATCTGTCTTCGATACTGCTTCCAAACTTGGAACGTCAAAAAGTACATAATGTCCAAAAAATAAAAAGAAAATACTAATTTTAAAGGGAATTTAATCCAGAAGGCTGTACGAAAATTTCCTTACAAAACTTTAATGCTGCATCATGGATGATGAAACCCACGTGAATGGTGACGCCAAGCCCGTAAAAAGTTCAAAAGCCAAAAACAGTCCAAATTTCCACAACATTTTTTGTAATTGTGGAAAATGCACTTGTAACATGAAAATGCACTTGTGGAAAATGAAGTGACACTTTTGTTACCATTGGGTCCATAACTCAAGAAGTATATATTATGCCAAGAAAGTTATGAAAGCTTCGATGATAATAGAATAACTTTTGTCTTGGTTTTGGAAGTTATAAACACGACATTTAAAAAAAAACAAAACCAATTTTTTTTGTAAAAATTTTGCTGTTGGGAAAGAAAAACAATCCTTTTTCGGGGGATCAATTTTTTCGTGTACACTCCTTATTATGATTTACAATTACGCCATAAGATTTTGTAATTGGAAAGGAAACATATACAATATTGATATTCTCATGTATTAGTATGAACTTTGAACTAGAAAACATATGGAAACATAACATTTTTACATCGGCATATATATAATACAAAAAGAACGCCGTAGGTTTGTTAAAGTTTGTATTCCGCTTTTCCACATCCTAGAAAACTTCTTGCCTATCTCAGTTAGGGGATGCTAGAAATTTGTCGAATCAACTGAATTCAGATTTTCCCTTTATTGCTCACACTACAAAACGTGCCCTTTCTCGTTATATTTTAATCCTACTTGACCTGGCACTTAATACAGCATATCAATTCTGTTGACAAGGATACAGTCAACAGAATTCAGAAAACAACGATCCTTTGTTGCTAGACAACTAGAAATGTTTAAATCATTGGATTATCCGTTGCAATAAAGTAGAAAAAGTTCAGCGATTTTGAATTGACATTGGCTGAGCTTTTCGCATCCACCCATGTTGTACGTGTTATATTATATTTTTAAATGAACTGCAATTTTATGCAGTATCCGAACGACGAAGTGAAAAACTTTTCATAGGCAATTTTTACTCTTTAGGTTTGCCATTGCCTGCCAAGAGGTGCTGCCTTGAAGAAAAATGTTTTATTCCACTTTTTTGATATTGCCTGTGCCAAGATTTGAGCCCCGGACAGTCTGCAGGCCAACGCTCTACCAATTACTCCACGGCGACCAATTTGACATGGTGGAGACGAAATTGTATTCAGCAATGAGTAGTTTGTTTTGGAGCTTTCCCAAAGTCCTTAGAATAATTGTGAGCGAGCCGTTTCGGTCCACGACGTTCCTGACGATCAGCTCCCTATCCCTTGTAATCAGAATTCGTGACTGTCAGTGATGGTATGGATATTTGTAACTGTAATGAAATGCAGTATGGAATCCCTCCCGCACCGCAAACAACACAGCGCTGGTGCGAGCAAAAGTATTCTGGTTCCTTATTCAAACACAAAATGAAGAAAGAGAAATGTTTTAATGAAGTGCAAAAGCTCATTGTTTATTTTTCAGCTCCCTGAAATCGAATCCTCGGATTATATTTGGATTCATGTTAGAGGAAGTGAGGAATACAAAAATTATCCTTAAGTCCTTTTCCGTAGTTAACAAAAAACTATAATTACGTGTTGGAATGAAATACCAAAGATGTTCATCCGTGCAGCCTGTGATTCATTTGAAAAATGGCTTCGGCTGTTTAAGGCTGCCAAAGGCGGTATTATCTAAAAGCACCAATTGTTTGTCATTCTCTGAAGCTTATACGAGACTATTTTTGATATAATAAATTTTCCTTGTACGAGAACTTATTGGATTGGCCACAGTGTACAGTTCTGTGACCACAAGAAATAACAGCTAAAGTCGACTTAGGAAAATAAAAATGTATTGCATATATTTCACTATAAATCCCAAAATGTTGAGAGTTCTTGAAAATTGTTTCCAATTAGCAATTCTCATAGTTTGTATTAATTAAACTCCAATAATTATTTAAGAACTTTCAATATTTTGGGATTTATAATGAAAAATATGCAATAAGTTTTTATTTTCCATAGTCGAGTTTAGCTGCTTTCCTTGGGGCCCCAAAGTTATGATTTGAATGTTTGTATGTTTGCAATAAAAAATAAGTTTTAAATTGCCTTAAGCATGCATATTTACATTTTAAAGAGACTGAACAATTCCGCGATCATATAATCTGAGACACGTCTGCCGGTTTTGTTTTAAGTAAATTTGAATAAAGTTTGTAGCTACGGTGAACGGTAACTTCTCTCATTTTATACTGATTAGTTTGTTATTCACACACAGGCAAATCTTTACCCACAAACACGAAAATTTTCAATTTGGATTAAATACACAAGAAAGTGCATTTCATATACTACATATGTACATATGTACGTATGTAATACGACGGAGAGTCCTCGTAAAAGAATGATGTTATGTTATCCAAATAACACAGGTAACACAATAACAGGTTAAAAGGTGATTCCTATAGTAAAAATCTGATGAGATTCAGAGGAATTTGAAGAGAATGCTACTCGTATATTTTATACATATTCTATAAGCACCGCATTATACAAGTGCTTGCTTGTTCACTTGCCTGCACGTGCCTAAATTAAAGTACATATATTTACCTAAATATAAACATACATATGTGTGCTCCTAAGTGTAAATATGAAAGTGAAAATTTTTAGCCAATGAGTTGAAAAACCGATGCTAATTAATTGCACATTTCACAACAAAAGTAAGTATATGTATATGTATGTAAGTATTAAATATGTTCATATGTATACGAGGGTAGATCAATAAGTACCCGTGTGTGAAGACGGGTGGCATTGCTGAGGGAAGTTGGTATTACCGTCATGTACTGCCATATGTCACACAACACCACACTAAATTTAAAACTGATTCAAAAGTTAGTTTTTATTTTGCAGCCATTAGTACTAATCACACGTGTTTGGTGTTTCGCGATAAAATGGAAAAAGAACAATATCGACCCGTATATTCGTAATTTATATTTGGATGGAAAAACATGCGAAGAAATAAAAGCTAAGTTGGATGCTGCCTACCATCTATGACAACCGTAAGATAATGGTTCAACGAATTTAAACGTGGCCGTACATCTGTTTTTGATGAGGAGTGCCCCGCAGACGTGGTTACCGAGGAAATAGTTGAAAACGTCCGCGACGAAACGGTAATTAATGTTTTACATGATAGGTTATGCATGAGAAAGGTGTCGGCCCGATGGGTGCGTGCCGCGTTTGCTTACGGTAGACAACAAGCGGATACAGAATTGTCGCGGCCAAATTGCATGAATTGAACTACGAATCGCTGCAACCACCGTACTCGCCCGACTTGGCTCCCTGCGACTTCTTGCTGTTCCCCAACATGAAAACATTGCTCGGGGGGAAAAAATTCGGCAATATTATATTATAAGTCATATATTTAATCCTTGTTTACACTACATGCTGCCGGTACTGCTAATAAGGTTTTAAACCTTAAACCTAAATAAACGAGGAGGTTATCGTCGAGACAGAAGCGTATTTTGAAGAGTTTGACAAATCGTATTTTTTGGAGGGGTTAAAGAAATGGCAGAAACGATGGGAAAAGTGTATTGTACTAAAAGGAGATTACGTTGAAAAATAGAAAAAAAATTGTGAAAAACTTGCCTCTTTATTCCTAACGCGGGAACTTATTGATCTACCCTCGAATACAATTATCTTGTGACGTCAGCAAATTTCTATTACTGCAGCAACATTCATACGAGAATATGCACATATTATACTTTTATGAATTTCATATTTCATAAAAGGATATTTCAAAGAAATTTCTGCTGCTATTTCAACGATAATATGTACTAAGTACAATGTTACAATAGGTATGCAGTAATTTAAGAAATGTGGTTCCAGTTTTTATGCACAATCACTTCCCAGCAAACAAATTGTTGAGGAGTCATAATTCGGGCCTTGTATATGACCTTGTATATGACTGTTTTATGACAGTACTGTGAGCATTCGGGCCTTGTATATGACCTTTTATATGACTGTTTTATGGTCATTTCTTTCTCTTAATAGTACTAAATATATAACCAAGTCTTAAGGCATAACTATGGTATACTGCGGATAATCTGGCTTAACCTACTGTCAAAACTAAACGAAAAGCCTGTCAGATGCTTAAGGAACTGAGAAGATACTTTTTAAACAAAATTACGAATTCAGTCGAGTAGGAAAAATAAAGTTCGATGCCTCGTGTGAGAAGACTATATTGTACTTATATGAACTTAAGAAACTATGAAGCCACAGTTGCATATCTATGTAAAAATCTTATTTATAAATGAAATTCATTCGCAAAAACTTATTGAATGACATTAATTTAGATACAAAAAGCAAACAATAAATATGCATATCTTTGATTATTTCTACTAATTTTAAGAAAAATAACAATGGAAAATTACACACTTCACTTTTTTATCTGACAAATACAGCAGTGCAAGGTTTTTTCAGCTTCGTTTTCCATCCCAAATGTATTTTTTATGTACACAATACGCAAACAGCTGTTTTCTTTGCTTAAGCAAATGGCATTTGAAGAAAATTGACGAAAAATTTTGTTAAGTACTGTTGTTGCTGGCGAGTAATCAATAATTATATTATGAAAACAGTACTGTGAGCAATTTTTAAGTGTGGTAGTGAAAAAAGTTAAATAAAATGAGTATATAAAAGTTAATATGAAAATATGTATCTGCTCATAAAGTATATAAGTATGTTTTTTTAATTGTTAAGATAAATAAAAAATCTAGACAATCATGTTCTTTGAATCTATATTGAGCCTCATTTTTAACTACTTTATTAATTTTGTCCGATCCTCCTATTTTAGTCTTATTATACTCTCTTCTGAGTTCCATTTTCAGTTCTCTATAACTTTGGACTATTTTTCGATCCTTTTTAACATCTTTTTAGAATTCCTCTTGATTTCGGAAACTCATAAATAAGTAGTAGACATAGGCAATCAAAATAGCAAATGGAACCAAATTTGGCATATACAGTTAAAATAACTATTGCGAAAATTATCATCATTTGGTAATAACCATTTTTGATGCAAAAACTCTAAAAATTTAACCCACCGTTGATTGCAAAATATGTTTTAATCCAGAGGACGTGTAGGGTATATAAAGTTCTGACCCTCCCAAACTTTGTTTTTGGAATTTTGTATGGAAAAAATAAACAAACTGAAACAGAACTGGTACAAAGGTTTCTTCCCTTTTGGTCTCTTAAAATTGTTTACCTGAAGTTTTAAGTTTATGTATTGTATTTGTAACCACATATCCATTTTTCTATATTTACGAAAACTTACAGCATTTCTGCAAAGTAGAAATTAAACAACTTCTATGACATGTTGCACGAGTAATTATTAGAGAACAGAGTTGATTTTAAGGGAAGCGATTTTTTTTACCACTATCATTTTTGCTCATTTTACTGCCAATGTATGAAGCGAAAATAATTCTCCACATATATTAAAAATTCCCCGCACGTGTGAATATTCCCTACAATTTGGGGAATTCCCCACAACCTGGCATTCATGGTGTGTATATAGATACTTTCAGTAAGGCCAGTTTAAGCTCTTACAGCTTTACAGAAAAAGAAATGGTTTATGAAAATTCAAATAAATACTCGTAAATTTCTTAATTAATCTAAGGAATATCGTTCATCCAAGCTCGATTCATTCAATTGACGTATTAATATTCATCAATGTTATGACCATATACCTTATATTTATGAACGTATGTACTCGTAGTGATGAGTGCATTAATCGAGTTCTGATAGAGCAATATTCGTCAGACCGATATAGAAATCAGTCATAAATTTATTTCCTGTGTATGCATTTTCTTGCCATCAATATGCATTTTTTGTTTTACATTTTCTAAAATTATACTTATTCTTAATGTAGAGTTAAAGTAAGCAAACCATTTAATTTTTTAGTGCTGACAAGCAATTTAACATGCTCATTACATACTCATACAAGAATCTGAATGTATGTGTGTATGCATGTATGTATATGTAAATTAATTTGATGCATTCTCCCTGGAGACTACACGAGAAAGCTTTTTACGTATGTGGCTCTTTTAACATTTTGCTAAAAATCGCCACACAAATTCTTTGGCTTCATCTTGGAAACTCATTGTGTGTGTTTCATGTATGTATGTGTACCTAAGTGTGTGAAAGTGTTTGCGATTATGCAACACAATTGCTTTCCAATTCAATTTGTTTGATTGAAAATATTTGGGTTAAGATCCCTTCCAGAACCAATATGGATGTTAACTTATAAAAAAAGAAGATTTATCGTTTTAAGTCTATTTGAAAACTATGGGAATTAAAGTATTATTCAGACTCTCAGATTTCTGTAGTACTTTCTTACGCCATTAGCAGTGCTGTTGAAATTATAACCTCGAAATGGAGTTTCCTAGAGCTAACGATCTTTGTTAACAGTCAAGCAGTGATCAAAGCTCTAAAATCCGCCTAGGTATACACAAAAACCACCGTTCCGTACCCGATTTTATACTACTTTCATAAAATTAATACTGATCGGATTTAAACCGTTTGAACATCGTTATGACCGGATTCATGTTTCCTCTGTCAATCGGACGTTAATCTTAAATCAACAAAAGAAGCATTTAACCGAAATTATGAAATATATTGAATAAGTTTTTGTGTTTATGCAATAAACCAGTAAGAAAAATGGACCATCCTATACCAATCCATCAAGTTCTGCTGTGATCTTCCTGAACAATTTGATGAAGAAGAGAACAAGCAACCGACTTAATTAGCCAGAAACGAATCTTATTTAGATGCAGAGCTTATAGGCATATATATTTTTTGGTCAAACAAAAAATTGTATAGAGATAATATATGAACTTAAAGTCAATATCTAAACTACAAACACGTTTTGTCTTATTCGACCATAATTCGCCTGTTGTATGACTGTCTCGCAATTTAAAAACTGGCCTCGTAGAAAATTCCAGTCATATTTCTGTTGCAGACAACGCTTAATTGGCGAGATTGACTAGTGGTTTTTCAAACTCTAACCACATTAACAACAAGTTCAAGGAGAAAAATTAAGGCATCACAATATGTATCAATGTTATTGATGCAAATTACACTGGCCTGCGAAATGCTACCAACATTTTTCCACTTTTGTATTTACTTCCCGAAATCATAAAGTATTAGAATCTGCTGCCAACCTTAAATTCAGCACATAAAATTGCATACGAACTCAGTACTTGTTCTCAACCATATATTCCCTTGCAAACCTATTTTATTAACCATATTAAATTAAATGACTCACCCAGTATATGATAAGTAAACAAACATTTGTAAGTAGTTATTTACAATTTATTTTTTAGGTGCTTATAAATGTTCATAAATATAAATAAATCGTTAATCATAAATTCATTCATATTTATGTATTTACAATATGTTCATATGTCAGCAGTATTCACAGGCACAATTAGATTGCGTTCATATTCCAGAACTTTTAGTATTCAGATTTCTCTTATGAAATGATCTATTGAGTGTAGGTAGTTAAAGAAATAAATATTTATTAAAGAAAATAAGAGTATACGTTATTTTGTTTGGAATACCCTCAAGTACAGAATAACGGCAGAAAAATTTGTAGGTCCCTTCCATTCATGTACCAAAATATAACACGCACAAGGTATAAGCCCTTATTCAGTTTTCATGTCCGTATAATAATAACTATATCATAATAAAAATTATATTTTAAAAATTCGTTTACATTAGTTTAAGAAGTTTATAAAAATTTAAAAAGGTTTAATCAATTTTATTGATGACGGTAAACTGATAATTATGTACCAATTACTTCCTCGTTGACTTATACAAACCCTTCTCTTCAACTGACGACTGGCTACTGTAACTATCTCTTATACTACAACTGACGATTGCCACAGTAATGCTCCATAACATTGACGACGGCAACTAACCGACCACATCTGTCAAATTATAAAAAACACACGTTCTTATGGAGGCGAATATTTTCGCGACGTTACCACGTTATTGACCACTGACCACAATTTTAATGTATTTCTAATTGTGAAGAGAATTGCTTGAGTTTGTGCTGCTGCTGTCGCTTTCATTGTAAACAAGTAGCCGAATACACGGCGACTGTTGAAGCCGACGGCAATTCGGGATCAAGTGTTCGTGTAGCTGGTGTCGTTAATGTGTATAGAGCAAAACTCTCCTTCTCACATACATATGTACATTAGAGCGGGTCACAAAAAAAAGTTTGAAAAAACTACCCCCTAGCTGAAAGCTTATGAGAATATTTCAAAACAATTTTTTTTTTTTGGACCATCCTAAAAACCGCCAAAATGAATTTTTGTTTATAACTTTGGCAGTTTATGTCCGATATTTATAAATGATATATTGGTGTAAAAGGCTCAGCGATTGCTACATTTTCTTCTTAGGTGTTAGCCCACGAAGTTTTCCATTACGTTAATAAACGAAAAAGTTATAGCTGCTTAAATTTTGGTGCAATTCTTATTTTAAGTACTTAAATAATTTAGATTTTATGTTGTAGCTCAAACTAAAAACCAATAGAATTAATTAAGCCCATTAATATATTCAATATTTATTGCCTTTAGGGGTGTACAACTCTGAGTACGCGACCTAACTATTACAAATGAGAAGAAAATGTAGCAATCGTTGAGCCTTTTAAAACAATATATCATTTATAAAGAGTATTTTGAAATACTCTCAACATAAGCTTTCAGATAGGGGTGGCTATTTCATACTTTTGTTTTGTATGGAAACCGACCCGCTCTAATGTACTTATATGTATGTTCAAAATTAAAATTTTGGTATTGGATAAATTGTCAATTTCCAACTTAGGTAATACCATAGTTTCATTCGTTTTGATTAACCCCTCGATATTGGCGAGTTAACTCTTGGTTTTTTATTTTTTAATTGAGTAATCGGTTGGTTTTCGACAGCGCGAATCAAAATAATGAAAATCAATGTTTTATGTTTTTAATTTGGAAAATTGTTTCCCCAAAGGGTGTTTTAATCGAACCACGGTGGAGGAACACGCAGAAGGGGACGTCCTAATCTCCGTTGGAAAGACCAGGTGCAGGGCAACCTGACTGCACTTGGCCTTATCAACTGGCGCCAACGCGCGCATAGCAGAGGCGACTGGCGAAGCTTTGTAGAGGCGGCCAAGACCGACCATCGATTGTAGTGCCAGTTAAGTAAGTAAGTAAGTATTTATCCGAATTTGGCAAGTTCATTTTGTATTAAACAAGTTTAATGAACGTTACATTTACAATAAATAAAAATTACTTACAAAACGAAAAATTTTAGGAATTTTTTATTTTGCTTAAGTGTATTGGCTGAATTTGAATGGTCTTAGCTCTGCAGAGTATCAGAACATGTGATCCAATTGTTAGAACAGAGGGCGACAGGGAGTGGGCATTTATTATCTAAGAATGTCTGTATTCAGCACCTTAGAGTTAAAATCTTCCGTGGAACAAATTTTTAGAATATACTAACTCAAATTTTCTCTTTTTGAAAGTTCTCCGCCTCTAAAAACAAAACTCGATTTTATAATATACATACCTACTTTTGTCATATGTACGTTCTTACTGGGTCAATGTTTTAATTGGAAAGTTTTTTTATATTATTAGTTTTCAGATCCGAATTCTATCGTAGTTTTAATTCTCAGAATCAACTTTTTTGCTGGTAAATTTAATGGCCTTTTTAATGAAAACCCTTTTTTCTTTAAATTAGATTCTTCTCCAAAAATATCCGGTCACGTTATGATAAACACTGAGTTGCAAGCAAGAATTATGTGAAAAAGAAATTTTTATCATTATGTACTTACTCGTAGTTAAATTTCAGAAAGCTTTAATAGTCGAATACTTACACGCGGGACAAGCTACCCAAATCCGGGACAGTCCCTCGCAACCCAGGGTGTCTAGTAGCTTAAGTATATTGAACCATATTTCTTTAATTTAATTAAAAACCAACTCCTTAAACTCCTTTCTTCCTCCCTTTCGTGAAAGCGCATCCAACACGTTGACTCACAAATGAAAATATTAGATTCTAATGCAGTTCACATTCAATAATAAATGTATTACATTAAATTGGAAAATTTTCTGCTGGATTTATGCGATTTTGAAATGTTTATTCATGCTGTCACTATTGTTATGTATTACAAGCGAATGATTTCTAAAATCAATTGATTTCAAATTTTTTACGAGTCTTTGTTCAGAGGCGCCAATGTAAATACATGATGGGCAAGCAAACAATGCGTAAGAAAATTATGAAGTGGAGTAAAAAATATTTTATATATAAAAAATGCAAATAATAATAAATACAAATATGATGATACTTGGTGTTAAACTGATGACTTGATACCATTTGAAGCAAATAATTTAATTTTATGTACATCATCAAATGCACGTAAATGCGCAACGCGTTACACGTTGACGTAAATACGTAATAACAATAATAATGCAATGAAATATGTTGTAGATATTCCCGTGCATAGGTATGCATGGTGAAGTGATACCATAAGTAAGCTACTACTTAAGTATACCCCAGAGCAGTTCTTTATTGATTAAACATGTTGTACAAAATTTATTTATTGTACTGCTTTCTTCAACATCTAGTCTTATACCTGAAGGTACCTCTCATCTAGATAAGGAGAACTTACGATTTTCAGTAGACCGTGAGGAGGTCTCCTCTTTCAGATCACCGTTATTTTGGGTTTCGGCTTGTAATTGAGCTTGACTCTATTTCACCAGGACCAAATCCACGTAGAGCGGATTGGAAACGGTATGAAGAACTTCTTGCTTAAAGCATTGGCTATGCTCCACAACTCAAGACTAAAGAATCAATCAAGGAAAGTTCCAAAACATTGGGATGGACCTTAATAGAATGCTATGAGGGTGTATGTCCCGATAGTAAGTCCCATGGTGGAACGCAGACCTTTCGAAACTGCGAAAAAAGTCCAGGAGGCTTCTAAACAGAACCCTAAAAACTCGTACAAAAAAGATTGGGCTGTCTATCGCCTCACTCAGCAGGAAAATAATCAAAGCAGGACTCTTTGAAGAAGACTATATTTCTGTAGTGAGGTGACAGCTTTGAATGACTCCGTCAGGATCTCCAAAAGGACCGCAAGATTGCTGGATACACTTAGTAAGCTGAATGGTTATCTTCTTCTTCTTTTAATAGCACAACAGCCCAGGCCCATGGTTATCTTCTTCTTCTTCTTCCTTTTCGCATGAAGTGATACCAAAAGTAAGCTTCTACTTAAGTTTACCCCAGAGCAGTTCTTTATTGATTAAACATATTGTACATAATTTATTTATTGTACTGCTTTCTTCTACATCTAGTCTTATACCTGAAGGTACCTCTCATCTAGATAAGGGGAACTTACGATTTTCAGTCCTTTAAAGTATTCAAGTTTAGAACCTTTTATATTATTTACGTGCTTGAGCTTGTATTGCAGCTCAGCCGTCTTGTATCTTTTCCATGTATTATATACATGCCATATATAGTGGTTTACTCTTGTCAGGCTTTCGTTCTCGTAAAAGCAGATTACTAAGTGTATGCCCAGGTAAAGGTCTTTGGAACGTCGCCGGAAATCTGCTATCGACTTAAGAATGCGATTTTTATCATAACGGTTGTTCAATCTTACTAAGATTACTGGATCGGGGAACTGTGCTTTGCTGTTGTAGTTGTTACTGTTTTTTAAGAACCGATCGGGCTGCATCGTCGGCATTGCACAATATATTAAAAATACCAGCTATGTTCTCTTTAGCGTGGAATGGAATTATCTGCAAACGAAGGTCACAAACTACAGCAGTAAAAGAGTACCACAGAGATGAATACTAGGACGGCATCTGTTCTCTGTATATGTACATTAATGATCTGCTAAATGTCCTAAGCGAATATAAAATTCATGCGCACATGGCTGTTGATGTTCAGTTATACTTATACTGCCTGTAGCATGAACTCAAAGAATGAGTTGATTAATAAGAATATGCATACATCGATGTGATTGGGCTAACAGAAACGGTCTAAGTCTCAATTCAAGAAAGTCACTATGCCCAATAATACACAAAAATTGTTTTGATACTGCCACTTTACCTAAAATAGCTTTAAATAGGTCTGTCTTGATCTTGGGGTTTTTTTAACAGAACTCTTTCGTGGAACCCACATATTAATATCGTTGGTAAAGTCTACGGTATGCAACATGCGCTTTAGTCGACACACTACTTTACACTTCAAATAATAAGAATGATATTGGTAAAATCCTACCTTGTACTGTAAGCAGTACAACAGCCCAATAACAGTACTGTACTGCTGGTCACATTATTCATACAAGAAACTTAACTCAGTTCAAAAATGTCTAGCGTAGGGTTAAAAAGGAAATGTAAGAAAATGGTGCAACCTAGAGTGACGAATTAGTTTAAGATGACTATACTCAGATGCAATCTCTTCCAATTTCCTCGATTAGATCTCAAAATTTCATGAGATGTACTTATAAAGTACTATAGAATACTTTACCAATTTTTCTAAAATTGATCATCATTGAAGTTAATAAACACTCTTAAACAAAAACTAAAATATAGAAAGTACTCTCATTCATTCTCTCTTTCATTAGCAGTGTTCAATTAAAAGGACCGCAATTACGAAAGTTTTTTATTAAATTTCCGAATATAGCTTCCCTCATAACTGAGTTTTTGAGCTCAGCTACACTGTTGTATTGCCGATTTTGAGCATAAATTACACTTGTCAATAAGCCAGGAGCAGGCTGGCTAGTCCAAAACAGGTATATTTTTTGAATGCAGCCACGATTTTGTTTCTTTGCTTCTGTGGATTACTGCATTGTCCTGCTGAAAGGTCCACTGTTTTGCAGAACTTTGTTCAATTAAACGAAGCAGACTGCACTTAAGCACTTTAATACAATCGCTTCAGACATCCTCGTCTTTCTTAGTGCCTGGTGGCATTTCACTTAAATATTTAATTTTAATTATTATTAATTAGTAAAAAAACTGATAGAACATCATTCTCTTAAAAAAAATAAGAGCGAATAATATTATAACGTGAACCAGCATTGTATTAAAATAAAAAAGTTACTTATTACGCCGCGATCAGTTGAATACGCGATGTTGAGCCAACTATGTTCCTGAAACGTCGTTGTGGCCCGGATAAAGTATTGTCAAATGGGAAGGGTAGTAGAGACGGCTCCTTTCAGCCCCTCCTTCAAAAGAGTTGACGAAAATCGTACGTCACGGACGAATAGCGGGATGAGATGCTAATTCGCAAAACACAATTTGGGGTAGCATGAAGTGCAGCTTCAGAGCAAATAAACTTTTAGTTTTCATTCTGCCCTCTAATCTTGTCATATATAATGTTGGTACCAGCCTGACAAAAAAAGATTGGGCTGTCTAGCGCCTCACTCAGCAGGAAAATAATCTAAGCAGGACTCTTTGAAGAAGACTATATTTCTATAGTGAGGTGACAGCTTTGAATGACTCCGTCAGGATCTCCAAAAGGACCGCAAGATTGCTGGATACACTTAGTAAGCTGAATGGTTATCTTCTTCTTTTAATAGCACAACAGCCCAGGCCCATGCTTATCTTCTTCTTCTTTTAATGGTACAACAGTCCATGGAGGGTGTCTAGGCCGAGCTTTTCGCATCCACTCATGTTGTGCGTGTTATATTAGTACGTGCATGAATCTACAGATTTATGCCGAATCCGAACGACAAGACGATAAGCTTTGCTTAGGCAATTTTTACTCTTGCCTGCACCGTGTAGACGCACTACCAACTACACCACTGCGACCACGAAGACTATGAAGGCGGTAATTCGACTCCAATCAAACGGTGTCTGGCATGATGAAGGTGATACGGGACAGAGACAAAATCACAGCTAGCTATCGGAGCAATGTCCATTGTTGTAGATGCCGGTTCACAGTCTTGTGCCCCACATCACATTCGACAGAAAATATAATGTGAAATATCCTGAGCGAAGCCAATGGAGATGTCATTCTCAGGGGTTTTACACATATTTTCTATATAGAAAGTTCCAAACCAAGAACTGGATCCGGTTCTTGCAGGTACCTGAACAATGAGAACAGGCACTTCTTTGCTACAGGAAAAATCGAAACGATCTACCAAACAAAGATCTTTTCCATTTTGAATGTAGCTTGCTTGATAATCAAAATCGGTGAGGAAAATGGATGGTCTGCAGTAAAAGTCAGGCTGCACTAAACGCCCTAGAAAACCGCGCTAACTCTTCGAATATCGTAAACGATTGTAAGGCAAAACTTAACCGTGTCGCAAGACTAAATAAGTTATGCCTGATATGGGTGCCGGGACACATCAGCGTGTCTGGCAACGAAATGGATGATGAATTGGACAACCGCGATTCTGCCTCAAATTCAATGGCACCGAAACCAATCATCGACGACAGTTTGGCAGGAACCATGCAATAGATCAACGAATCGATCTGATATATTCATAGAGAATTATGCTCCAGTGCCAATTCCTGCGAAACTACGAAATGCTTTGTGGAAGAACCTTATAAGGGAACAGCTGACTTCCTTCTCAGTTTGGGGTGGGTTTCATTCCAGGCCACAATACATGTGCAACAATTGTGTAACCAACACATTAAATGCTTGAAAAATTGTATGAAAGATAATTTCTAATGAAAGTGTTTGGGTTTTCTAGAAGGGAATCTATCGAATAGAACCCATGCTTTTGATGTTTGATTATATAGATACATATGTATGTATGCTCTCTACAAATGGCTGCTCTCTAGAAAGTAATCTTTTACTTTGGGACCTAAATCACTAGTGGGTTATGCATACCTATGTAAATCATGTGATTTTGAAAATTGCTAACTTCTCTTCAGGGTTTTCCAAACATATTTCCTTTTTCCTCTCACTAATATCACCCACGTTTTTAGGTATACTAGCCAGTCACGCGTTGCCGTTAATGAAGTTCAATTGCATGGCTTTGCCGACAATGTAATTACCGTCAGTCCTTCATTACTTTTGGTTTCTAATACAGATGTCTACGAATTGGAACGGGCTTTGCGATACAGCTCCGGAAAAAGTATTCCCCCAAGTTATACTCAAGCTTGCTTTGTTTATTTATTTGCCGTTGATAAAATTCAATAATTCAGCATAAACATAAACGAAGCGGATATCTTAATACAAACGCCGATATGCGAAGTATTTAGGAATATAGACGAATACATCATTGCGACTTTTGGACTAACCGGGAACTAGGCTTCACAGTCACCGGCCCTATGGCCTAGGTTAGGGTGGAAGAAAATGAAAGTTATTTTATGGCTGAACAAATATGTAATACGGGTGCTTACAAGTCCAATTCTAACTTATGGAGTCTTGGTATTGCGGAAAGCTCTCCGTCATTGTAATAAAATTAGGAATAATCCAAAGGTCAGCGTGTGTTGGAGCCATTCACACCTGAATGATTACGATAGACCTCTTCATAGAACAGACGGCACTTATGAGCACCTTAAGGTTAATGGAAAATGGATGCTGGAAAGCTAAATTCAGCGACATGGTATCCTATCAATGCCGGTTGGGCGTTAAATAACAAACAAAACGGACTACATTATCTCCACTGTGTATTTTAACAGGAGTTCCACAGTACACTTAACCTCACGGAAAGAATGGAGCAATGATATGAATCAACGACTTCCTAACTAAAGTTTTTAGGGATGGTTCCAAAATCGTATGCAGGGTCACAGCAGGTGTCAACTTCTCAGTGAAGTTTGATATTAATAGATCTGTTAGTCTGCCCAATTCAGCTAGCCTATTTGAGGCGGAAGTGCTAGCTAGAAGGGTGGCATGTAGCTACTAGAATTAGATCGCTATCCTGTCAGGTAGAGAGAACAAGATCAAAGCACTCAACTTGGCCACAACAATCTCTAGTCTAATTAACCACTGTAGAAATAGTCTCATAGCATTGGCTCGGCATCATAATAATACCTTGATCTGGGTCCCGGGACATCGGAATATCAAGGGCAATGAAATCCCAGGCTGAAATAGTATCAACACCACTAAGTACAGTCAAGAGAGGAATGGTATCAACATTGGAGAAAAACAGAATAATATATGGGATATGTCAAGACTGCAGTCATCTCAGGTTACTGGCACATTGGATTGCAAGCAGCCAGAATGAGCACATCGCACAACACTTTCTGCTGGAGTTGCAAACAGCCAGAGGAAAAGAGAACAGTAGTTCACTTCCTCTGCGAAAGCCCAGCTATATATAAGGAAAGGTAGAGTACCCTCGGCAAACCACTCTTCGACAACCCTAGAGAGCTGCCTAAACCAACATAAATGATAGAACAACGTTTGAACCTTCCAAAAAAATTAATTGGGAATGTTCGTGGATCAGACCAACTCTTCAAACAAACAAACAAAAGATGCTTTCCACTCGTGTAAAAAATATAATTCGCACAACATGAATAATGGCGAAAAGCTCGGTCTTGCACCTCCATTGGCTGTTGTGCCATTAGGGAGCCAAAGTTTTACAAAGCCAAAGTTAATTAGATTTTAGTATTTCCATTTTTCTAAATAATAAAGTCTATGGACTCTAAAATACATCGAATTGCTTGGAAGAGGTTTATAAGTAAAGTTGAAATGATTAAATTGCAGCTGATTGCTCTTAAGTTCACGTTGTTATGCTCAGTAGTGAACAGATTTGAGCTACAATCATTATCGTTATTTTAAAGCAGTGACGGCCATACTATCCAAGTCATTAACAAAATACTAACTCAAAACTCTTCTATACAAAAATCTGTACGAAAAAAGAAGACATTGCCAATTGAGCAGCTTTTTACAAGGACCTTAATCGTATATCTACCTATTAAGAGCTTAAAGCTTTTTTCCACAAAAATGAATTTGCCATCACTGGTCAATGAATTGAATTAATTTAATTTTATAAAGCCTGTGATTGTCTATTTTTTCCTACAGAATATGTTATCTAGAAATTCATAGAAATTACACAATTTTAATGAATTTCCAAGCATGTTTTATGTTTTTATTTCTTTATTTTCGTATGACACGCGCATTATTTTACCCCCTAAAAAACTTCATATCCCCATGCGATGACGCTTATGATCATATCACCCACACAAGTACACGTATTTGCTATGCCCCATGCGGTTTTTATTTGTGTGATAATTTCAGAAGAGAATACACGGAATAAAGTACACCACTTTAGACTCTAGTATATTTCTGGCAGCAGCATCATAATTACAAGTGGCACGTGACTATGTGAACGTACATCATCGCAGCGTCCTAAGTAGTAATGGAAATAGAAACAACTACAATTGCCCAACTAGCTAATTTGGGCAATATACATAAGATGATATCTGACGTCAACTTCAGAATTATTTCGATTAAAAACTTTCTGAAATTTAAGCAGCAGTTGAGGAATGAATGAAATAGAATATTCCTTAAAATTTGGTTTTTAATTGTGTATAAAAGTTGAAGCACAAATTTCACATACATATCTACAGTAGTTGATTTCGTTTAGTAGCTAATAACTTTAATTGATAGCTATTTATTTATAATTTTAATTTTTTCGCCGATAACGCTTTAGCATCTGGTTTCTTTTTTGTAGACTTCTTTGTTGATCCTGCATTGGTGGCATTTGTAGTATCTTGCAGTTTGGAGAAGAAAGCCTTGGATGATTTTAAAGATGTATGATCGTTGTTGGCAATCATCTGTGGAAGAAAATAGAAAGAGGAATGTTAAGAATTAATGAGGAATGAAATGGAAAGAACTAAAAAACTCTCAATAGTGGTTTTAAACACTTTTACTACAAGTTCCCAAACCCGACTTGCAATATTTTTGTCCCTGTGATATTTCTATAAATATATTTTTATGAAATGGCCCCATCTATTGGTATTTTTAAAAACTATATGTAAATCATAATCTAGGGAATGTCAGGATTGAGAGGAGGTTGTAAAGAAGTTAGATAAGAAAAGGGCAACAAGTTCCTTCTTAAGCCCAAAGGGACCTAAATCAACCCGAATTGGGGCGGAACTCGGAGAGGGAAAAGACCCTGAAAAAACAAGCAAAGAATCTACTGAAATGGCAAAATCTCAAAGAAGCAAATACGTTGTTCAATGCAAAATATCACACCCACATTTGAACGCCTCTTCGCGGTAAACGGCTTCCACACACAAAATTTCGTTTCTATTCGGATCACTAGCGGATCCAAAGATTACGGGACAGGAGGGTTAACAGAAAAAGAAGGAATGACTAGGGAAGCAGGGAAGGAATCAGTAAGGTAGGGTTTAGAAAGCTGGGGCGGCAAGGTTGAGGAAGTAGGGGAGGGACGGTTGAGAAAACAAGGGAAGGAATGGTTGAGGAACCAATCGAAAGATCTGCCGCAGGTATGGGGAAGGAGGGACGACAGGCGCAAAAAGTGCAAGAAGGTCAGGGCTAATTGTTCCTCTAAAAATTATTTAAATTCAAAAGCAGCAGCATTTCATGTGTTAGAATTGCTATTTCCACCTTTCTCCCTTAAGCTTTTAATAGTTCATTGGTGAAATTATATGTCAGCTTTGAAATCAAGCGGAGACTTACTCTTGCCAACAGTGGTTACTACGAGCTCAGTAGGCAATTAAGAAGTAGAGCCCTCTCTCATTGCAAATTGACCATCAATGATGAGAGGCGGTTAGGAGCGCTCGAGAGGAAGATACTCGAATAGTATCGCTAGCGAATGGAAGAAAGCGCTCCGGCTAGAAGGGTGTTTTATTCGAACCACGGTGGAGGAACACGCAGAAGGGGACGTCCTAATCTCCGTTGGAAAGACCAGGTGCAGGGCAACCTGACTGCACTTGGCCTTATCAACTAGCGCCAGCGCACGCATCGCAGAGGCGACTAGCGAAGCTTTGTAGAGGCGGCCAAGACCGATCACCGGTTGTAGTGCCAGTTAAGTAAGTGGTGAAATTATAAATTAAAAAATTGAAAAGTTGCACTCACCGTTTCGACATTTCGTTGCTTAGTCAATGTCTTCAGCAGCTTAGCATTCTCCTGCTTCTTCGATGCTGGTATACCCAATTTTTTCCGCTGCACATCCTTTGCATCCAATGCTTTGTGTATGGCACGTTGTTTTTCCTTCTTCTTGCGGCGTTCACGATTCTTATCGGTACGGTTACGTTCCGATTTCCCCAATAGCTCGTGTTTGTGTCCACGATACACCTCTTCGGGTGCCAGCAGCTTAGCATCACTCACAGCGACCGGCGCCACTTCTTCCATAGCGACCGCCGGAGTGTTGGTGATAATTCTTGGTTCGGGTGCAATTGGTTTTGGTGTGAAGTGGAAGTTCGAAAGTGCATCTAATTTAACGAACAAGGTACGCATAAGACTACGTATTTCTTTGTGTTCTTTCGGTTCTTCCGTAGCAGCATCAGCTGCATCACGATTTGGATCAAGTTTATCCAATTCACGTTGATATTCTTTTTCGTAGATTTTAGCCAGCGATTCCTTTGACTTTTCCTGATCGAGCACCAGCTGTTTACGATATTCGTGCGGAGTTTGTACTGGACGCACTTTTGCCACAACATCATCCCATGCTTGATCTTTGATACGCTGCCGTATGATATCTTCGAGGCGCAGTGTAGTCTCTTCTGTGATAACGGGTGCTGGGCGTACGGTTGATTCGAATTCGAGAATCTCTTCGAGTAACGAGTTTTGTGGCCGATTGGTTGCTTGGATTTCACCCTTTAATTGCCAAGGCTTTTCCCCAAGCACCTCATCTTCATATTCACGAATACGCTGTTGCAGGCGCTCTTGACGCTGCTCAAATGATGATTTCGGTTGCTCATTATCATCTTCATTCGAATCGGTATCCGAAGCGGGCTCTTTTTCTGTGTATTCATTTGTGTCATCTTCTTTTTCGCAATCTTCCTCACTTTCATCTTGTTCGTTCCCTAATTGATACTCATCATTATCCTCTTCCTCGTCATCTTCTTCTTCTTCGTCTTCTTTTTCTGCTTCATCAGCAAAATGATCTTTTTGTTTGCGTTTATTTTTGGACTTTCGCTCTTCACTTAATACATTTTCTTCCATATCAAAGAAATCTTTATATTTGGGATTATTTTCATTCTCTGATTCGTCGACATCATTATCATCCTCACCCACCTCTTCATAGTCACCCAAATCTTTTGCAAAGTAATCGATGCCGTCATCTTCTTCTTCATCGTTCGGTTTTGTTTTCTTATGTTTTCTCATTTCTTTGGCATCTTCAGCCTCTAAGAATTCTTCCATTTCACCCAATTTAAAGAACTTATCATCCACAATGGAGGAGCGTAGCTTTCTTTTTGCAGTTTTTGTTTCATTTAAGCTGAAATGTTTATCTTCCTCCTCATCTTCCCCTTCGTCCTTCTCGTACTCATCCTGCAATTTACCATTTATGTCATCATTACCACTTTCCAAATCCTCATATTCATCCCCTTCTTCTTCCTCTTCTTCATCAGCTTCATTCAATCTTATTTCCAACATAACTTCACGTAATGCCATCAACTTAGCAGACTGCTCTAATAATTGAGGCAGCACGACATTGTTACGGAGCTCTAATTGCTGCCATATTTGTTCATCGTCCATTCCTTCCAACACCAGTTCGGGCAGAATTTCTTCAGCACGTTGATTGGAAGCATCGCCGCTTGCTGTTGCAGTGTATACTAGCTGCAGTAATTGTTGTATTTTCACATAATTTTCCGGCTGTGGTCTACGAAATTAACGAAATACAAATAACACGTGGGTATTAAATCTGTGCCGAAAAGAACTTACCTTAAAAATTCCGTTGGTTCCTTGGTAATTGCATCAAAATTCTGCTTTATTTCTTTAAAAACTTGATCGTCTTTATGCTCTACAACTTTGGGCGACATTTTTTCTGTTTGTTCTTTATTTAATATTATTTTTAATTCAAAAAATAATTTAAAAGCTGAGACACAACAAGTAAACAACGAAGTGATGCCATGAAAAATACACGGCAGTGCTACCAGATCAAATTGATTTACACTTCATGAAAAATAACTACGTACAAAAAAACAAAGTCGTTATTCCGTGGTGAAAATTAAAAACAGCTAAAACTGTCTGTCGACACTTAAATACCAAGCATTCTTATGAAGACGAAAATAATGGCTGCGACACTACATCGTTGTGCTAATGTTCAAATTTCCCATGTAGTCGACTTCAAACTATTTCTATGAAAATAGAAAATGAAATGAAAAACAAAAATTTATCTATCTTGAAATAAAAATTGAAAATAAATAAATTAAGGAAGTGTTCTATTAAATATTTATATTTTTGTTTTTTTATAGGTATAAAATAAATAATTTGTTCTAATTGTGAAGATTAGAATTAAAGTAATTTTATCGTCGGAACGTTCATTCTGTACCAGTCGCAGACAACATGACGAAATTTTCTACGGACGGAGTCTTATTCTCATGATTCAATGACGCTGTCGCAGTCATTGTGTTCGTACCTTTGAAATTAAAACCAATAACAAACTGGTCAGAATTTTGAAGTAAATTCTAGAGTTATATATTATTTCAAAACTGGTCTCTGATTTGAATATCGAGTATTGTGAACTATTGCCGTAGTTTTTATGATATTTCCATTCAAACTATCAAACTTGCCCAACATAATAATACAATTAAGTTGTTTTCTTTTCAGTTCAGCATTATTGCATCAAATGTGGATGTTCTCACTGAAACAGGTAGAAAAGAAAGGTAGTAAATACCTAACTCTTAAATACCAAGCATTCTTAAGTAAGGCAGTAAGTACCTAACTTTTCCACATGTCTCTCTCTTTCATAGTAGTTCAGTATAAACAGCCTCATTGATAGCTACGATGGTAAATGAACACAAACAAAAATGATATCGTCTATAAGCTACTTTACTGTAAGTTAATATTAAAGTAGTAAGAAAATCATATTATTGTATAATTTTAAAATTTTTCAATCCGGCAGCAACGCTGGGCAAACGTGGTAAAAACAGCTGTTGGAAATATGAGAAAACGAAACGACAAAATTATACGGCACACAGGGTGACACTTTCATGAAAAAAAGGAATGTTACGACCAACAGGTAATTATTTTCAACTTCAGTTTTTAACATATAGACTAGTCTACAGTTCACTAGCGAAAAAAAAATCAAATTTACAAAACAATTTTTCCAATTTCATATTACAAAATTTCAAAGACCAAAATGACATAATGATTGGTTTCTCTTGATCATTTACTTGAAAATTTTTTTTTTTATGCTAGGAAAGTTCCTGCATGTAAGCAATGTTTTTATGAATATCATTTTTTATGATTGTATGTTTGAGCTTATTGGTCACAGTTTAAAATACTTACTTTGTTGGTACTGCAGTCAGAGAGACCTTGAACTACTGTGAAATTTTATTGGTTCACCTAATATAAGTATTTGATTCCATGAGAGAGAGCATGGCTTCAAGATAGTGACCTTTTTTCTTGTGATTTCCTAATATTTCAATCTTTAGTTGCCTTCCAAAGATTGAAACAGTCCTTTTTATTTGGATCTTTTTATTTGAGGAAAAACACACCCATAATTTTATTTCCCACCTCCTGGACTAAAAATTTCAGGTCTCTGACTGCTCTATTATACGACACTTTATCATCGGGGTTACGACTCCCCATATACTTACCTCCTGCGAAGCCTCCTTTTGTGTCTCACCATACCGCTTACCTCCACATTGTACTGTTGTTAGCGTGAAGTGAATGAGAATCATAAGAAAGTGTACCAGTAAACCACGTAGCAGGTAATGGCAAAACCACTAAGTGATAAGAAATAGCTACCCGCTGTTCGGAACTGGTGTTAAAATGTACCAACAACCTTTGTTATGCGTGCAAGTACAATAAATAAAAATTACTTTAACTATCTTAACAATTTTTACGCATTATTTAAGCAATAACTTCTCTTTTTGCAGAATTTCGAATACATTATATAAGTACTTATAGAATTTGTAGGTATACGTTATCAAAGAATCGAGCTGTTCGCTAGAAACAGTTGTATGTATTTTCTGGGGGGGGATTTACATTTTTGATACAATAAGTAATACGAATATATGGTAATAGCACGCACTATTAGTAGTATGGTATATCCTATTGTAAGACTGTCTTGCATTGTATGTATGTAAATATACTTAAGTTTACTTTAACTGTTTCTTATTATTACAATTTTTATTAAATTAGAAACTCTGGAATGAAAATTAGCAATTTGGTACAACCAACAAATACAAACAAAAATTTTTCAAATCTCAATAGTTTCACGTACAGTTTCAAATTTACTTCTTTGAATTTAGACGGTAAATAAATGACGGGTAGTTTAATAAAAATTGGTTAAAATGAAAGTATTTACTTTTGCGCTGGCAAAATGCTAAAATGCGATATTTTTCGTGATAGTGAGCGCTAAAGACACAACCAAGAACAGAACCCGAGCCTGAAGTTCCTGAACCTACACCAGAACCACCGCCAGAGTTCGTACCAGAACCGTTACTAGAGCCTGTACAAGAATCGCCTCCAGATCCGGCAAACAAAGCGGCTGCAGAGACTGCAACCGAACCAATTGCAAAGCCTACACCAGAACCCGTACGTGATGAACCAAAAACCGAACGCAAGCCTGAAGCAGCCAAACAAGAATCGAAGCCTGAGCCAGAACCCGATCCTGCAGCAGAACTAGAACCCGATCCTGATCCAGAATCCGGGTCTGAACCAGAGCCAGAAACAAACCTGCACCAGTAGCTGAACCAAATCCAACATCTGCTCCTCCCACACCACCACCGGCAACCGCTAGCATTACAATAACTGCAATTAGACGATGTAGAAGAACATCAACTAGAAGATTAGGTGTAGGAACTAACAACATCGGCAGAAGAACTACCAAAAGAAGACCACTTACTACAAGAAAAAGGATAAGAACTACAACTAGAATTAGGTCAATTAGAAGCAAGATGAAGATCTGTGACTGTAGGAAGACCTTTAGCAGTGGGAAGGCCTGCTTACGCAATAAGAGTTCGTGGAGGAGTAGGAAGACGTGGTGCAGTATATAAACCTGCACTATGATCAAATGCAGATAGTCCTCTCAATATATATGTATTTTTTCGAAGCTTGTGTTTACCACAAGCTTCGAAAGTTCATCATTCCACCACGGAACTGCCTTGCCTTGTCTGCTCGCTGTAAGCGGACACACCTCCTCGTAGCAGCCAATCAAAGTCCCTTCCAATCTATTGGTCGCTTTTTCGATCATAGCTGTAGTTCGGAGTTTATTAAGGGTTGGTATACGCTCCTCAAGAAGCTCACCAAACCTATCCCAGTCCGCCTTGCGCGGATTCCGTCCACTAGGTATCGGCATAATGTCAGTACCCAGCCGGAATTCGATAATGCAATGATCTGAGAGTGAGACCTCTTCTAGAACTCGCCATTTAGTGATCTGATCTGCCACCTTCCTATCGATTAGCGTAAGATTCATTAGATAAGAGCGTAATCACTTCTTCTCTTCTGTTGATCACAAAAGTTGGTTTGTTACCAACATTCTGGATCACCAAATCAGTTGACAGAATGAATTCCAGTAGTCTGGAACCCCTGGGATTACATTTACTGCGACCCCATACAATGTTCTGTGAATTTGCATCACAGCCCACTATAAGTCCCAAACCACTGGATTCCGCGTACTGGACGAATTCCACTAATTCCTTTGAATGAGGAGGTTGTGTAGAGTCGTACGGCAGGTAGGCCGACACTATTATAGTTTCGACACTACTCTCACCTTTCCAGTACTTTATTTTTGCAGCAACAATGTCTTGAGAACAGTATTGTCTGAGCATTGTGTATTCAATCATCCGCGGAATGATAATACAAGCACGAGGTCGATTTATCTCTTCACATTTAAGGATTTGTCCCCACGTAATGGCACCAAGGCCACCCATGGTTCTTGAATTAGTATTATGTGAGGACATGTCTGCAGTTTCGCATGACTACTGCATAGTAATGCAGTAGCCGATTTGCTATGCTGCAAGTTAATATGCGTAATTGTACTTTCTTTCATGATTAGTGACCGAATCTACCTCTACGCCTTATCCTCTTCCTTGTCCTGGATGCGAAAATGCTCTCTCCCCAGGTGTAGGGGACTTCGACTTCAGTACCTTCAACGAGTCCACGTCCATACCTACCACCAGGTGTGAACCAGCTTCTTTGGTAGAGGCCGAGACATCCTTGGTATATGAGTATACCCGCCAGTGACTCGTATCCAGACCTCCGTTTTGATCACGGATACGTGCGAGTAGCTCACTTGGTTTCCTGGAAGGCCCAGGTATCCAAACGGACCCTCTGACCAGTCTGCGTCTTGGTAAGTCTGATAATTCGAACTTCTTACCCTTCTCACATTCTGACAGCTTAGCTACAACTTCTTCCAGCCAAGCTCGGGAAAAAGCGTAGAGCATTGCACCTTGACGATGCCATCCTCAATACTCTTCCCCTCAAAAGTCGGTTTGTCTTCCGACTCCCCGATTGCCTTCCAAAGGTAGCTGTCGAAGTAGTCCTGTTGCCCTTTAGACAACCGACCATTCCCTATGCTGGCTGAGGTCGTACCGGCGTGTTTTGGCGTCCTTTAACCTTCTTTTTTGAAGGATCAGGCTGGCATACAGACTGCTGTGTCGAGCTCGATGACACGTCCGATTTCGGTCCTTGGGCCTTCCTCTTCTTTGCCTTGTTGCTCTTCACAACCGACTGCTCAGACCCCTGCTTGGCCTCAGAAGAGTGTGCCAAAACAGACAAGTCATCGGCTTTCTGTCACGCTTCCCTGTGGTCATCACAGGTGTTGAAGTTGACAGAATTTGAGGACTTGCCTTCGCTTGCGCTGCAGCTTTTCTCTCCTTCTGTCTCCTTCTTTTGAGTTATCTATTAGACAAACCCACACCTGCACTCGAAACTACAGTACCAGCAGCCTCTTTACCGATCACCCCCTGGCTCGCACTAGGTTTGACCGTTGTTAGAGGTTCGCTCTGTACACTATCTAGTGTTACATCTTCAAAGGTCTCTACAGTCGCCTCCGATTGTGACATTAGTATGTCCTCCGTATCCTCCAAGAGTAGGCTCTCCATTGACATTGTCAATGTGTGCTCATGCTCTGGTAACTTGCTTCCTCCGGGACCCCAGGACGTCCCGGTCTTAGGTAGTGATGACTTTTGGCCCTGCACATCCTTCGGCCAAGCCGCTGGCGTACCAGCGGGAGGATTACCACTAGTGTGGGTACCCCGTGCAGATAAATTTGGATTTTTACTCATTGCATTGCTCGACAATGGGCATAATTGTTCCCGAATGCCATGATTACTCTTAGCTTCAGTGCTCCTCTACGACCTTCCGGCATGGGTGGCTCTATTCGGCATAGCTCGAAGATTCATTACACCTACTGTGCCCTCTCACCGCGACAAGGTGGTAATCTCCCGAGTGGGAAGAGAGAGAAATAGAAAAGTAAGGTAGTAAAGCAAAACTTCTATCTCTTTTCTGCAACGTAACTTCTCTATAACACTCTCTCGCAGTCTTCCATGCTTACGCCAGTGTTAACATCCACAGTTAAAATAAGCTAAGGGTTTACTTTGTATGACTCCATCATCACTCAAGTATTAGCTTCTGCAACAACTTTGTGGAAAGACAGGATTAGTTTTATTAATAGTGGCTGTTTACACTGGCGCAAGCATGAAAGAGAGGCAGGTTGAAAAATGTGGTAGTAAGAAAGAGGGTTGAAGTTTTGCGCTCTTTTTCTTACTGCCTTACTTTTCTACCTGTCTCTCTCGCACAGTCTTCCATGCTTGCGCCAAATACTCAATTGAATTTTTGCAACGAGGCTTGAACTTTTTGTATAATTTACTAGAACCCAAATTAAATTATTAAAACAAAATAAAGAATTGCCTTGAATAGGAAAAATAATAGAAAATGTCTGTGTATGACTAGCACAAGTTATTTCGAATTAAGTGTTATTTGAATAAAAATACGCTGAATAAAAATAAAACAGATAATGATGTATACATACATATATACGTATATGTATATTTTGATACCAAATGACTTCAAAAAGTATCTAACTACTTATATTTTTAACAACAACACAAAAAACTTCTTCGTCGTTTAATTTGAGATTTATGTAAAGTTTGCGTTGCTCTATGACAGACATCGACAAGAAACAATGTTTGAACAGATTGATGTCTACAATGAAAAGGTAATACGCATTTACTTCTTCGTTAACGTGTACATAAGAAGATAGAATGCATGCTGGATAACTAACCTTATATCGGCCTTCCGACGTTTTCTAAATACAAAGACACAACGATTTTTACCCGAACGTCTTGCATAACGCACAGAATGACGAGTATTGCGTGAATTTCGAAATTTCTTACAATATTTCCTGCAAAATATTAGAAAAGCTAAAATTAACGATCACAATATATTGTTCGTCTCAATTGCACATTGTGAGAGGAGTTCACTATTGGGCAATAGGCCTAAATTAAAGGTAGTATCTTGGATAGTATCTCCCTCCCTAGCTAACGAGCTATTTTCATACACATACATTGCATAATTTTGTCGTGAAACCACCTTGCTCAGCATTGTCATCTCGGATATTTGCCCCAAAAGTGTTGAATTATTGTGCAGCAAATGGTTCTGATTGATGATCATTTCTCCAATTTCGTTGAGTAAAAACACAACTGCCTCTTTTTCGGCATGTACTTTAATCGATTTTTCCTCGCTAACTTCGGTCTGAACCTGATTATTGCAAGTATCGATTTGTGTTTGCGATGCTATCGACTGTATGTAACACCATTCGGTTTGACAAAGGCGTGATGCCGCTCTGCGTTCGGTTTGTATGCCCTGATTCGCGTTTAAGCGTTCAGTTTGAGTGATTTGCTTACGCGTCACTTTGCGAGTTGTTTGCTGATCGCGTGTAATCATAAATGTATGTTTTTCTACGTCGGTACCGCGGGAACGTCTTTTTATTATTAAAGTTTGTGTTGTATTATCCTTAAGTTGTGGCCCTGGTGGCTTCATCACGATTGTCTCAATCTCCGGCTCAGGCGTAAGAGGAGAGGGTGCAGGCATTGTTTTTTTCTGCCCTGCTTTGGCCTTGCAACAGAGTGAAATTCCCCGCTGTCTTTTACACAAGCGTGTCCGCCGCGGTAATTTTGTGAAAATTTGTTTTATTTTTTTCACTCTAAGAATTTTACCCTTGACTTCGTAGGCTATTGCATAACTAGAAGAGCAAAAATAATTATTTGACAAAACATTTATAGAGGGCGCATTCGTGTTCTGGAAACAAACCATTCCTTTCCAATAAATACACGCTTGGAATAACTTAATGCCTTTTTACTTGAAATCGAATGCAATAGCAAATTTTTCAGGTCCATTGGAGATTTTCTGAATTAATAAAAATATAATATAATACATAACAAATATTTTTTATTTGTTTCTCCTTTTAATTGACATATTTTCGAACTAAAAAACGCAGTAACGGTCGTAAAATCTTGCTCATGGAAATAGTTTTGTTCATGGTGTAGAAATTGTGTTAGGAAAGTCATGCTGCTCATGCTGCTCATGCTGCTCGCCTCGAAAAACCAAACTGATGTGTTTACAAACTGCAAACACATCTCCGCTTTCGTGGCCATCATCAACATTGAAGACGTTGACAGATTCTGCTACCTTAGCAGCTTTATCACAAAATATGTGCATCAGATATGTCAGATATGGCGCATACCATAAACAAAGCACGGTCTGCATTTCGTCTGATGAATCGAGTTTGGCGTTCACGCGCACTAACGCTGCACACAAAAATACGAATATTTAACTACAGCATAAAACCTGTTTTGTTATATGGGTCAGAGGCATGGTTGGTCGCTGATAGTATAAGCCGACAACTTCAAACTCAAGTCACCAAATGACTCCGAATAATCTGCCAATAACGATCACCAAGAGCGAACCTATGCACTTCGAAATTAAATGACGTAAATGGGATTGGGCACACCTTGTTTAGAGACGATGACAACATTTCAAAAATGGCCTTTCAATGGAATCTATATTTTCGTCGGTGTCCTGTGATTGTATTCCCCTTCTTATTCAGCCTCCTTCTGTGCAACAAAGCCACCAAATGTCTGTAGCTTTGAACGCAGTTGTTAGTATTAGTTTTGAAGTTCCTTCTCTCTTCATTAGGTGTGTTAGGTCACTTTTTACGTTCTCTTTTTGTTTTTTACTTTTATTTATATATATTTAGGTGATTTTTTTTATTTCGCAAAAAACCAAGCAAATATAAATGTAACCATAAATTTCACGAAACGTGTACTTTTTTCTCCTAAAACTGAATTATTGCAAATAATTTCAGAACGTAACCCTGTTTTAATGGTGTGATTTCATATCGAAAGCCAAATCATTTGGTGACTGTGGGGGTCAAAATTTACTCCTTCACTTTCTTTCTTAATTTTTCGTTTTATATTGAACTCGTAACAACTCGTGCTCATGATGTGACCGTGCCCGTCAGCATAACAAGGCACTTAACAACATGTAGCATCTCTAAAATATACCGTTTTCTGTAACACGTCTACATTGTCAAAGTCTAGAGTGGGATCGGCATCCCTAGTATTGTTTTTTTGTAATGATACATTCAACACTCAGGGTGTACCAATATGAATGCAGAGCATTGTGTTGAATGGAAGGAAGATTGATAGGTGGGAGAAAGAAGGAGGGAGAATCAGGGAGGGAAATGCAATCACACAGGACACCGATAAAGGGATAGACAGGCATTGTGGCAAGTGTTATGCCTTTACCACAATGATCCCCAGTTTATCAGTGTCGATTAAGAGTCGCCGAGAATTGAACTCCTGGCACTCTGCGTAACAGTCCAAGACACTACCGCTACGCTACAGCGACCACAATGGATCGTTAAAGCTGTTTTCTGATCATTTGTGTTACGTGGTCTTATATTAGTTTTATGTACATATACATTCTTCCACATCATTGTCATTGTTAGTTTTGATTTTGTTGTCCTCACATATGTTTTCTTGAATACGTTGGACCCGTCACCCCCATTTTGTATATATTTGACGATGGTTATTTTTTGTGATAAAAGCTATTTGGAATTTTTCTTTGTCATAAAAATTTAATTAGATTCGTAGTAACCAGTTTACCAGGCTTTAAACGTTATTGCATCAAACAGAAATATTATCACGGACCACACAATTATGTACATAAGTACATATGTCACATACCATATGTCACAATTCACCACCATCCTCAGAGAAAAATAAGGCGAATGTTTTATTATACCTTTTTTTTTTAAGTATATGTACATATGTATGCCCAATAGACCGGATTGATTTGTATGGAGGATTTTTGAAGTCGAAATGAAGGAAGGGCTTTAAGATAAAAATCATTTTTTTTTCCTGTTTATTAATTTTTAGTTCAAAGTGCTATTTGGGAATACGAAATATGGATTTTGAACAAAATATGTTGAACTAGCTTCATTAATTATTTAAAATAATTTCGAATAATGCGATTCAAATCATACTGCTTTTGTCCATTGATTTGACATGGTTTTGCGATTTGACGGTTGACATTTAATCAATCAATTAAAGGAAAAAGTTTTTGTTTTTAACTAAATTTTGAATGCGAATAATAAAAGTATACTTAGTATAGAAATGCAAAACGAAAATAGAAATGCAGTGCATTAATGAGTGTGTGTGTGTGTGCGTGATGAGAACAAAAACCCAATAATTAAATAACAATTCTAAACCGAAATTTCGAACTTTCAAATCGCACTTCATTCTTTAAGGAAATTACGCCAAAGCTTTTTTTCCAAGATTTAAAAAAAATATATATGACCATTTTCAAAGCAAAAAATGTATTCGTAATATTCTTTAAATATTCACAAAATAAATAATATTTATTTTATGTATTCGCAGTGGCGAAGTTGATAAGTGCGCTTGACTCCTCCGCAGCTCTTGACAGGCAATGAGAAAACTCCAAGAGTAAAAATTGCCCAAGAAAAACTTTTCACTTCGCAGTTCGGATCCGGCACAACAAATTTTAGGTTCAGTCCATTCATATTCACAAATATAACACACAACATACACAATGAATGCAGAAAGCTCGGCTTAGGCCATCCCTTGTGCCATTAAAGAAATATCAGAATATTTATTTAAAACTTTCCACACTTATATGAAAATATCAAATCTTCTTTCTTTCTTTTTTTTTTTTTTTTCTTTATTTTAATGGCAAAACAGCCCATGGAGGGACTACATCGAGCTTTTCGCATCCACTCATGTTGTACGTGTTACATTTGTACATGAGTGGAAGGCACCTACAGTTTTATTCCGATTCCGAACGGCGAAGTGAAAAGCTTTTAATAGGAAATTTTTACTCTTGTAGGTTTGCCATTGTGTAGAAAAATTGAGATTTGAAACCCGAATACTGCTAGGATTGGTTAGGGAGGTACTGTGAAAAATCTTAGCATCTACGGAAGCCAAATTGGTCAATTATGATGTTCCTTTGTGTGCCTTGAAATAATTCACTCTGTTCCCATCTTGAACTTTCCAGCACTCTCGATGAACCTTATTAGGTCATTTGGCGTAATCTCGGCAAGGTCGTCCCAGTTCTCCAAACAGCCTGTATCCCAAGAAAGGGAGTCGATATATCTGAAGACTGGAAGATTCACCTCTGAGACAAATATTTTTCATAAATTCAACATTTCAGCAGTATTAAACACACAAAACAAATTAAAAAACCTTTTAATATTTTATTATGATTTTCATGATCAAAGTTTACAACCCTTAAACAACGCCCTCACTTTAAATTGCCATACTGAACTCGCGTATCTATTCAAATTCAAGTACACTAAAATATTTTATACAAAAACCGGAAATATGGTGAAAACTCGGGTGTACTTGATATGTGCTAAAAAATAGCCGAATGTACATTTTGCAAAAGTGAGCAAATTAGCTCAATTAAGCAAGTGGAGAAATTAAGTAAACTAAATATAATAAAATTTGCTCCATTTCTCCGCTCGATTTATTGAGGAAATGTTGCTCACTTTCCTCAACATGGTAGTATGTAATTCACCACGAAATTGCAGTGCACTTTGTTATTGATATTTCTGCCCTTCCATTTCTTTCTTTAAAGGAAACATTTTGTTTGATTGATTTAGTAAGGGTTGAACACATATGTAGTGTGGTTGCATATGCATATGTGGTTACTCTGGTGTACTTGCTTCGTGCTACAATGTTCTGCTCGTAAGCTGTTCGGGTTCAAGAAAAGGCGCAATCAAAAATTAATTCATATGTACTCGTAACAACAATATAATACATAATTCAAAGAAATAGGTGGCAAACCTCCAAGAGAAGAAATTGCCTAAGTAAAGCTTTGGACTTTGCCATTCGTTTTTGGCATTAAACCGTAGGTCCTTCCATTCATGCACAAATATCGGTCCACATGAAAGCACGCTCCGCCTAGGCCCTCGTAGTAGTAGTAGAAAATGTGCTGAGCACTATTTAACCTTGCACCCCCATTACCTTACGGTTTTAGGAATATAATACGAAGGTACGCTGTTATATTTCATACTTTTATAAGCAAGAGTGCTCTCATGTTGACCTGTTGGTTCTATGTCAACTTCCTCAGCTATTTCCCAACGGTCTGAGTGAGAACTAAGAGCACTACAACACGCTTTTGTTAAACGTCGGTCGTTTAACTTCGTTCTACAATTTGCTTATTATTGACAAACTTCACTTTTCTTTTCGTGAAATCTCACAAATCCAGCCACATTTCCTTTTCCAAATTTCTGAATGGGCGGATTCGAATTTAAGATTTTTAGATTTTGGCCGACCAGAATATTTCAACGAGTTGTATTCCAAGCTTCAAACCCATTCAACAACTTGAGATTGTGCGATGAAAGCCTGAGTTTGGTGTGATGTGTGCTCTAAATTGAATATAGGATAGATGCCGAATGCCTGTTTCGCTTAATCCTTTAGACTTGCACCACGATAGTTGAAAGTCTCCATCTCAGTACCCTCAAACCAAACCACCCAAACCTCTCCCTACTCTATTTCCTTCTCTTTTGATAATGAAAAAGAGTGCAGTATTCTAAAATATAAAAACTCGAAGCTTTCAAAGTGGAGAGAATGCTCAATGGATATTTCAAAATATGCAGACGTCAAGGAAAAAACTCACCACCCAGAAACAGCAAAGAGGGCTGGCTGCAAGATGCCCAATACACTCTTACAACAAATGCCTCCCAAACATTTTTTAAACAAACACATTTTACGTTTTCTGCTTGTGCGCTCTCTTTTATGGAAAACTCTTGTGTGGCAAACACACCACAAAATTTTGCAGGCAGCAAAGGCGCAGGAGTTTTTCCTGCGCTTTCTCTCTATAAACGTCTTGATTCTTCGGATCATTTTTATTTGCATCCTTTTAGCCTTGGCAATATGAAATCAGTCTGTGTTGCACTTTAAACTTGAAAACACGTTATCGTTGTACTTGGCGGTCATTGTTCTCTGAACATAGAAAAGTGCGAAAATTCTGTTCGATTCTTACGCCAAACTTATCGCAATGTTAACCGAAAAAAGTTGTTCTCGAATAATGAAGTGATTTGCACTAATTTCAAAGAAATATAGAACATTCAGTGAATGTTTTATTTATGCAAATTTGTGCCATACTTCTCTTCATTCATAGTGAAATCGGTCTCAGGATAAATTAACAGACCAAAGGAGTTCGCATTTTGTAAACATTTCTTTTCCAAATTTATATTGATATTGAGTTATGGTAATTAAATTTATTAAAATTAGCTCAAAATTTCCAATTTCCAAATGGCCAACAAAATAACGTTTAGTAGTACTGTAAAGGGAAAATAAAGCTAGATTTTGGCCGAATTATCAATACAATACTCCTTGTAATAAATATGGTATGTGTACAAAAGTAATCAGCCAATTCAAAACAACTCGTAATCGCCCGATTTCCTGAGGCTATAACTTTTTCATTTATTATTATGATGAATAAAAATTATTCACAAAAGAAAAACCCCTTTTTTATTTACAAAAAATGTGTAGCCTTAGGACATTGGTCTTTACCCTGTGCTCCATGGAGCCTCGGGGCTCCTCCCATTTCCCAAAGGGCTCCGTGGGCGGGAATATGTTCTATTTTTAAAAGAGTGAGTTAGTTTTAAAATTCTTGTACATATGTACCATAAGTGCCTATTATAGTGTTATGCGCAAAGTGGTAGTGTATGGGAAACAACAACAAAATCTGCAGAAATACTATAATGCGTATAATTATCTGTATTATGTCTGTTTATATTATATATAGTAATTAGCATGTTGCATATCATCCCTAGCTTCTATAACCATCCCACTGTGAATTGTCAACAGAAGAAGGGTTTGGCAAAAAACAAAAGAGAAATGTGTCGAAATGTCCGGCAGAGAAAGAAGTGAGTTACAAATGCAATTAAAAATGGTTTTTGGCGCGCAAGGATAGGTTCAACCATATAATAAAGAAGAGAAATATCTATGCTGATGTGCTGGAAAATCACCACCAGCTGCCAACTGCTTTTGAGCAGATTTATCGTGAACGTCATAACATGAAAGAGAAGTTAACAACTTGATCGTTTTATACGCGCTAGTTAAATGTGTTGACGAACAAAACACACAGCTATCATCCAAATACTTCAAACAAAGTTTTTAAATTATCTGCCTCGCGGTGTAAAATTTACCACCACAAACAGCTTTTTAAGTCTTCGGTTTTCCAAATTTAGCTTTGCTTTTGGAATTGTTAATATTACATGATAAATAAAATAAATTATTTACTGTAATAAAAAATCTTCCATATGATAAAATTTCCTATCAAAATTCAAACTGACTGAATTTTTTCCAAATAATTGAGAGCAAACAACTGGCAGTAGTGATTTCTAATCAATATCTGGATCACCATGTTTATACTTAATTTCCAATTCATGTAACTACAGTACGTGGAAGTGACATTCAACGGTAACGGTCTAAACACAAACCTTTTATTTTATTAGCGATTTTATTCAAATTTCAGCTAATGGGGCTCCACGCCTGAAAAGGGTTCAAGACACTGCATTAATAAGACGGGTGATTACTTTTGCACCAGCTTGATATAAATGGTAGATGGGATTTTATATGAGGTACATTCATACTTATTTAAAATATGTATTTAGATTAACAAAAATGCAAACTTCAATAATATTAGACAAGGAATTATCCCGTGCCGGATTCGATTGATGTTTTGGTAGTTACAGAGTGAGACAGATTAAGTGTTAGTTTAATTCAGTAACTTTTATTGGGGTATTAGAAAATTTTTCAAAAGTCAGCAGAATATTTAAATTGTGTTTGCGCTACATTTAGCTGGAAAATCACAAGCAGCAATTAGTAAGGAGCTCAAACATCTGAAAGTAGATAAAATACTTGTATGTCGTACCCTAACACGTTATAACGACAGAGCATTGTGGTTGTTGTACGGAAAGTTAAGGCTGCTGAGCCGAAACCTGCGACGCATACAAGTTCAAAAAGACGCATGATCTTATACGAAAAGAAAACACGAGCGAAGGAGTTGCTTCGTTTGCACGAACTTTGTGTTTACATGTTTTCTGATGAGGCACAACTTCCAATGAAGTAATTAATCAACAAACAAAAAGACCAAGTTTACTTGACAGAAAGGTGATACGAAAAGTTAGACCTTCGAATGACCACTAAAATGCAGGCAATTCCAGTTTTGAATTCATTGACCGCCCATGGTCCTCTCCAGTGATATTTGCAGAACAAAAAGCGGCCGTATATCGTGAAAGTGTCCCAGAATGTGTAACTTTGGCCACATAAACTTTTCGGTAGCAGACGCTGGACATTCCAACAGTACTCAGTACCATATCACTCAGCAGGGGTGAGCCAAGAATTGCTGCTAACAAACAATGTTCTGCATAAAAAATTTTCGACGCAATGGCTTAAAAATTCTCCGGTCAGCACTAAAAAACAGTTACTAAAGTAACGATCATCTGAAGGCAGACCTTCGTTCGACATGGGATAAAGTTTCGGCGAATCACATTCGTGTAGCGTGCGAGGAGGTCTCAAGGTCATAGTTCGTGCCAAAGGTGACCACCTCGATATTTGTTAATGCATAAAAATGGATTTTATTTATTCACTGGTTTAACAACAAAATTCATACACACCTTAAAAAAATGTAAAGTCTTTTTAATTGGTAACTCTTGGGCCCGGATTCTCAGTGCTTAATTAAGCAATTGTTTAACTAAAACTTCATAGTCCCAGTGCTTTGCATAACACCGGGCAAAGTTTTAAGATCTTTCACTGAAAGCAGTACAGCAAAATTCACCAGGGCAACAACAACAGAGCTTTGTTGTTGCGGACATAATGTTAATTTAAATGCCAAAATCAGCTCTTCACCACAAAGGAAAAAGAGAAACTTGTTTCTAGTAACATCTTCTTATTTTAATGGCACAACAGCCTATGCCGAGCTTTTCGCATCCACTCATGTTTTGCGTGGTATATTTGTACATGAATGGAAGGGACCTACAGTTGTGTGCCGAATCCGAATGGCGGAATGAAAAGACTGCCAAGAGGTGGCGCCGTTTTGAAAAGAATATAATTATGCGAGAAGGAATAAAACAACATACTAAAGGTACATAAAGAACATCGTGAACAGCATGAAGAGCTGTTGCTGGGTATATCACACACCGAGCAAAATTCTATAATAAATGTAACCAAGACCTTACAGACTTTGCTTCCCTATTATTATTTTTTCATCACAAAACAAAGTTTGATCGTATGCTATTGAACAAAATTTTAATTACCAGCAAACTTTCTTAACTTAAATTAACGATTTAAAAACCTCTCATCCGTTACAAAACAAAAGTTTTATTATTTTATTTCCTTATTTAACTCAAAAAGCAAACATCTACGAATCCAGTTATTTTTCTAATCTCCAGAACATCTTAATATTCCAATCTCAGATCATTCTAATTTCACAGATTTATCGAATTACCCGGCTGGTTTAAAACATGTTTTATAAATATATATATTACATATAAAATCAAAAAACATAAAAAAAAAGTTGGAAATTGGAACAGTGTAAAAAAAGACATGGACATTTTCTTTCCAAGAAAAGAAAAGAAATATACTTAATTTTGTTTTAAGAATGCAATACATGGATATGAATTTGTTGTTTCTTCAGTAAAAACTAAATTAAAGCAACTAACAATAATAATATAAAATAATATTATTAAACCTCAAAATACCACAAAGTTTCGTTTATCAATTGTTAGTTTGATGTAAGACTAAACTTATCGATTGCCTGATACTATTAAAAAATACATTATAATTAAATAAATAAAATTTAGTGTATTAGACAGGCTTAATAAACGTTAGGTTTGCCAAAGAGAGAATATCAACAATGTATATAGAACAGGCTGATCAGACCATCGTTTCGGAACCAGTCATGGTTTTTTATCAGCGAACTAAGTGGTAAATATTTGTGTTTCAATAATTCATATAAGTTACTCATATTCGAAAAGGTATCCGATAATTACCGTTGCAAGAATTCTTCAAATATTTTCACTGAATGGCATTGTTGAAACAGACATACCACCCTGTACTATATATTTATATTTATTTTTATTCTCTTAGCTGCTGGTTATACTGGTGTTCGCTGTTCGACGAACACATCAAATTTTACTCTCGTGCTGGGTGTAGTGGTTACATTGGTGTTCGTTACAGAGTTGCTTTTTGTCGAAATTCAGTTCTTTTTGTAATACAATTTTTTGCGCAACGGCAACACTAAATGGTTTACCAAAAAACTTTAAACGATTTTATTAATACGGAGCGTGAAATTAATAATATAATCGAAAAAATTATGAAAATAATATGAGTTTTCTTCAATAGTTTTATGAATAATACTTATATTTATTATTCACTTTTAAAAACTAAAAAAATTCTCAACTTCGCTTTTCTGCATATGAAAATAATGATGTAGAAGTTTGTATGTTTTCCTTCTATTTTACATACTTACATTTTTGTTCTGTTTTTGTAGAATAACTCATTGACACCCCGAATACTCGGCGTGCTGTGTGGGTGTATATTTCACCCACCATATCGTGTTCGATGTGAGAGTGAGTAAAAGCTCTTTTTTTCGTGTTCGGGCAACAACAATTGCATGGTGTTCGCTGAGTAAACTTTGAATATAACCACAGCCTTATCAGTACTCAATACATAACGGTCAGAATTATTTTGTGAAACTAGCGTTAATGAGGGTAGTCAGATTTTTGTTTGTATAGGAAATACAATGGAAAAATGTTTTTTCTTTACTATAAATCTGACTACCCACATTAACGCTTTTTTTTTTATTTTTTATTTTTTTTTTTTATTATTACATTCAATACCCTGTGTATGTACCCCTTTGAATGCAGAGCATTGTGTTGAATGGAAGGAAGATTGATAGGTGGGAGAATCAGAGAGGGAAGGCAATCACACTATTTGAGGTCACACCGAAAGGTGAATCTTTATTTCTAAAGGTGGCTCACAAGTACCTCTTTTATTTCGAAAAGAGATTAAAAACAATTATTTAAAAAAAATAAAACTTCGTTGAAATAGTTAGTGGGAAATAATTAAGTGTCCGCGCAAAAAACAAAAAAAAATGTAAAGCGATATTACTTCGCCGTTATGTGCTCCACAGACAAATCTAACACGTTCAATATTTAAGAATGCGAATAGCTTGACCTACATAACTACTATTGTGCCATAATAATACCTAGCTGTAATGCATTGAAGAATACGTTGAGAATCACATTCATATCTCATTATTTCAATTTTTATCGAGTTTTATTATACAGATATGGCAAAAGATATTTCTTGTGATACTCTACAATAATCAGGAAATATAATAGGTATATAAATTAAAATTTACCGGCAAAACAGTGACAAAACTGGAAACGTTCAGTTCGGACATTCATCAACATATTTGCATAGCACAATTTCATGTATCGGATGAGCTCAAATTTTTGTTGTGAATATCAAACAGCTCAAGCATTTATCGAAGAACTTACGTCAGCTTCAGAAACTTAATACTCGTACTTACTGAAATTAGTGCATCAAATTCCGTATAAACAAGCTTTGGATATTATTAAATAAGCTAACTCCTAACACAAGATGCAAGAACATTTCCTGGGCAACATCGTTTTATTCACATTTGCCGTTTTATTAACTGATGGTAAGTTTGGCACATGTCCATATGTATGTATGTATTTAATTTAAAATTTACAAATCTTATACCTAAACATATTTTAAATTTAAACCCAAAACGAATTCCAAAAAAAACCGCGATTTGCAAAAATAGCGACAATTAATTGGTGTTGCCAGCTTGCTCAGTGAAAGCTGGCCGTAGTTCAAATGAAATCAACCAACAAGGTTTTGCTGGCGTACTTTTGTTGTTAAGAAGTGAAAAGGAAATAATCATACACACATACAGGGTGGACCATTTATAATTTGGAATTTAATTTTGGTGTAAATATGCAAGAAACGAATAATTTTTTTTCAATGTTATTCTTTTTTTCTTCTTATGGCTTAACAGCCCTTGGAGGGCCTAGCCCGAGCATTTTTTGCATGAACTGATTGTTTTTTTCAATATGGTTTTTATTATTCGATAATAAAAGTTACACCTACCGGTTAGTTGTGGAACAATATTTCATTCAAATGACATCCTCGGATGGCCTTCCAGTAGCTCATACGATCAACTCACTTTTTCAATACCTACATTATTGGCTGTATGAAGATGTTCTTGACCGCTGCTCCCATTTCGTCATTAAGACCCTCAATCGTTGCTGGATGGCTAGCGTAACACTTATCTTAAACGGCTCGCAACAAATAATAGTCCAACGGAGTGGTGGCCAATGCACATCACCAAAACGATGAGAAACGCGATTTTCAAACTTCTCACGCAAAAGATCGAGTTCTGCACGGTCCATATCTTCTTAAGGCGCACCACCATTTCAAAGAAAAATGGTCTAATGATACCAGCGGTCCTAAATCCACACCAAATTTGTTGAGGGTTCATTGGCTTCTCAACTATAGCGCATGAATTTTCTGAGCCCCAGATCCGACAATTTTGGGTAAAAATGGTAATCTTTCAAGAGTTCCCCAGCCCAATTAGCGAACCGAAGATATTGCGGATGGTCATGTAGCTTCAGCCGTTGTACTAATTAAACTTTATACGGCTTCATACCGTAAAATGTGGTTCTTCTTGCACATTCTGAGCAACAGCAGCAATTTTTTCGGTTGTGCACACTGTATGTTTTCTAGAACGTGTTGTTTCATCCAATAGGGACTGCTTTCTGCCAGCACTTTCTGTTTTTAACGTCATTGGAACGTTGATGAACGGCTGGTCGATGATCTCCCACTGTCCCGTGCTCAACAAAATTCGACAGCAAATAACGAATAGTGCTGGCTGACGGTGCTTTCTGCCAGCACTTTCTGTTTTTAATGCATCGGATAAATTTATACCCCAAAATGATAATTCTGATCCCTTCTATTAAGTTTGCCTATATAAGATAAAATATAATATATAAAAGTAGAATTGCACCAAATATTTGTTTGGGCAAGAATGATTATGATTTTTAGAAGCTCTAATTTTGGCACAACTTTAACTTTGCCGGTGAAATTCGAATCGGAGAAGAATGACAACTAGGAAGTAAATGTAGCACTTGTCGACCCTTTTACAACAGTATATGGTTTATGAAAATCCGACAGCAAATTGTAAAGCATAATGTTAGGAATCTTTGTGGTAGGAATATGTTTATTTCACATTTAAAGATACTAGCAGAGATTACTACTAGTTCGTACCTTTTGCTGTTTCGAAAGCGTTGGTAAGATCCCTGCGGATGAGAGTTCAAATATATAAGTTCTAGTGGTCGCTGTGGCGTAGTGGTAGTGCGTTTAACTGTTGCTCAGAGTGCTCGGGGTTCTAATTTCGGCACAGGAAAAATCAAAAAGTAGAAACAAAATTTCAAAACCGGCGTCACCTCTTAGCAGGCAATGGCAAACTTACGAGAACAAAATTTGCTTATGAAAAGTTTTTCACTTCGCCGTTCGGATTCGGAATAAAACTGTAGGTACCTTCCACTCATGTACAAATAAACACGCACAACACAAGTGGATGCGAAAAGTTTGGTCTAGGCCCTCCATGGGCTGTAGTGCCATTAAAAGAAGAAAGTATCAGTTTGAATCAATCCTTGTTTATTTCATCATTAACATGTGTTTATATACGCTTCTTTAAAACTGTTATACTTTTTTATAATCATATACTTATTCTAAGTATTCTAATTCATAAGGTTACATGAGCATACATAAGTGAAATAGAAGGTCGATAGAAGATCGATACCTTTCCTATTGGTCGCTAATGGTTACATACATTCATTATTTATTTATTTTTTTTATTTATATCTTTCGAAAACCGGCACAACAAAGTTTAAAACCTTATTAGCAGTACCGGCAGCATGTAGCGTAAACAAGGATTAGATATATGTATGACCTATAATAAAATATTGCATGACATAAAAAAAAAATTTTAGTTTATAGTGAGAATCATCTGCGAAATAAAGTATAAACAAATTAGAACTAAAATTAAACATTTTCCAAACTCTTAGTAAACATTTTCAAAACATAAAATTAACAAGTAAGCTAATGTGAAGCACAAGAATATAAATATAACAATCATTAAACATCTATTCATTCAAATTTTAATAACATGATATATTTGACTATTTTCTATTACAGCGAAGAAAAGAATAAAGCTAGTTTATTTTTGAATTGCACAGCGTTATTACAAGATCATTATTGCTTAAAAATATGTTGAATGACTTTATGATATGTTGGAGCTTGTTACTTACTTATGTATTATGCATGCCCATAGTCCCATGCATTGGAATGCGATAATGAATGCACATATTGCATGCGTAGGTCCCTTGACTCAAACATACCTTACAGTTTATTCCATTCGGCAATAGCCACTTCAGAGAATTGAGTGGGGTGACAATAGTGGCCTTCTAGATACACTACGAAATGCTGTAGTGGTGCGAAAATTTTTATGTTGTATTCAAGGTACTCAGCTTTCGAATAGGGAGTCGGGAACGATCCATATTATACATATATTTAAAACTAGACAACATTTTGTGAAAAAATAAATTATATACATACATAGATCAAATTACACATTCAATGTGTAAAGAATTAAGATAACACAACACAGGTTGACCACAAAAAATAAAAATTGTTGGTGTGTGAAAAGTTTAATTACATTTTAGGTATTTTGAATACGCAGATTGATATTTTGAATCGTATGCGATGTATCGGAAGAATAATATCGATATATTTGCATCACCAAAATATCGATGTCTTTCGCCCATTACTAGTTCTTAGTCGGGCAGTTACAAATCGTTAAATTTCTTATTATCCAAAAGTAAGTGTTTATATTTAAAAATAATTCGAAAGTAGTGTATCTTATTAAATTGATGTTTATGATAAAAGGGCCTAAATTAGAGGCTAATGATAATGGGTAAAATCATTTATAATAGCATATGTAGTATTAATCTCAATAATTAAATGTACCAATTTTGATGGCTGGATAAATTAATGGTTTGCAGGCGAAGTTCACATTTGTACATTTGTTTTATATTAAATGTACTTAGTCCGAAACGAATAACCGATTTAAAAGAATTTCAAGATTACTATTTTGTAAAAGAACATAAGATATTGGAGATATCACTTACAAGGTAACTATCATTAGAACAAGTAAAAAAATTTTTAGTTGAGTAATGAACTGACATTTGGGGCCTGGGGCGTAGGACATAATGTAAAGTTCGTGACAGTCGCAGGTGCGTCCATGGTCGATCCTTGCGCTTCTGCGTTTCAAGTCGACACACAGCCTCCTCGTGGCGTCCCCTGGATAGCGATCTGACAACCGTCAGTGAGTTAACTAATGTGTGCGGCGGGATTCTCCATGGCCTTGCATGAATGGTTGTGCGTCGGGCTTGGAACCCACCACGTTTGAATACCCACCAATGAATCCTCAAAATAAGCCTTGGATAAAGAACACCTCTAATGTTGACGACTCTCGCAAACGCCCAAATTACAACGATTTACGGATATGCACCTGGAATGTCCGAACCCTCTTCAGGGAAGGTGCCTCTATCCAGCTGGTGGATGTCCTTCAACAATATAGAGCTGATATCAACGCTATACAGGAAATGCGATGGACGGGACAGGGTTGCTCCAAAAGAGCATCCTGTGATATCTACTACAGCTGTCATGCGTCGAGACACGAATTTGGTGTTGGATTTGTGGTTGGGAAGAAACTGCGTCATCTAGTCTCGAGCGCCTAGCCACTATCCGCATCAAGGCAAAATTCTTCAACATCAGCCTAATTTGTGTCCATGCCCCGACGGATGAGAAGGATGAAACGACCAAAGATGACTTCTACGAGCTCCTTGACAAAAATTATGACCATTGCCCCCGCCACGATGTTCAAATCGTGTTAGGCGACTTTAATGCCAAGGTGGGCAAGGCCCGACGATCGGAAAATTCAGTCTCTAGACGAAGCCACCGATAACGGTAAGAGACTGGTCGACTTCGCTGCGCACGAAACATGACAGTTAGTAGCACCAGATTCCAACATAAAGATATCTACCAGGCCACTTGGCTGTCCCCTGATCAAAACACACAAAACCAGATTGATCACGTTGTGATCGACGGAAGGCACGCTTCCAATGTACTAGACATACGCACAATACGTGGTGCAAACATCGTCTCAGACCACTACTTGGTTGCAGCCACGTATTTGCACACGTATATATGTAGCAAATCTCGTACGGATAGATACAAAGAGAAAGCTGGATGTCGAAAAGCTGCAATTACAAAAGACAGCCAAAGTCTTTGCCAACCAACTTGCACTTTTCCTTTCGAAAAACACCCCTCAACTTGATGATATATGCGCGCAGTGGACGCACATTTCCCGCTCTATGCGTACGGCTGCCGAAGAGGTGCTAGGCTACCACCGTCGACGGAGAAATATGTGGTATGACCAAGAGTGTCGCGATGCTACTGAAGCAAAAAACGGAGTTTACAGAGCCACCAAGATGCTAGGGAGCGATGCAGAAAGTTGAGGAGGGAGGAGAAACGTCTTTTCAGGCGCAAGAAATAGGCGGATATGAATATATGGAGATGGTAAGTCAGTTACTTAGCTGTCACTACAACCGATGATCGGTCTTGACCGCCTCTACAAAGCTTCGCCAGTCACTTCTGCTATGCGCGCGCTGGCGCCAGTTGATAAGGCCAAGTGCAGTCAGGTTGCCCTGCACCTGGTCTTTCCAACGGAGACTAGGACGTCCCCTTCTGCGTGTTCCTCCACCGTAGTTCGAATAAAATACCCTTCTAGCCGGAGCGCTTTCTTCCATTCACTCAACATGACCCAGCCAGCGAAGCCACTGGAGTTTTATACATTTGACTATGTCAGTGTCGGCGTACAGATCATACAGCTCATCGTTCCATCTTATTCGATACAAGTCGTCCACTCATACTGGACCGTAGATCTTACGGAGTATCTTCCTCTCGAACGCTCCTAACAGCCTCTCATCATTGATGGTCAATGTCCACGTCTCTGCGCCATACATTAGGACGGGAAGGATGAGGGACTTATAGAGCGTTATTTTCGTCGGTCGAGAGAGGGTTCTACTTCTCAATTGCCTACTGAGCCCGTAGTAACACCTGTTGGCAAGAGTTAGTCTCCACTTGATCTCAAGGCTGACATTATTGTTGGTGTTTATGCTGGATCCTAGATATACGAAATCCTTGACGACTTCAAAAGTGTAGTTGTCAACAGTGACATTTTGTCCAAGATGCTGTGACTCTTTGTTTGTTGACACAAGGTATTTCGTTTTGTCCTCGTTCACCACTAGACCCACTCGACGAGACTCCCTTTCCAGGTTGGAGAATGCTGCACTGACTGCTCGAGCGTTTTTGCCAATGATGTCAATATTATCAGCGAATGCTTGCCACATGACACTCTTGTAGAAGATAGCGCCAGAGATATCGATGTTCGCAGCTCGAATTATTTTCTCCAGCATAAGGTTAAAGAAGTCGCACGATAGGGAGTCACTTTGTCTGAAACCTCTTTTGGTATCAAATGGTGCGGAGAGGTCTGTCCCAATTTTCACTGCGCTGGTGGTGTTGGTCAGTGTCATTTTGCCAAGGCGAATGAGCTTTGCAGGGATACCAAAAACAGTCATTGCGGCAAACAAGTGATCCCTAATCGTGCTGTCGAAGGCGGCTTTATAATCGACAAATAGATGATGGGTGTCGATCTGTTTTTCTCGGATCTTTTCCAGGATTTGGCGTGGTGTTAATATCTGGTCGATGATGGATTTACCAGGCCTGAAGCCACACTGATAAGGTCCAATCAGTTTGTTGACGATGGGCTTCATTCTTTCGCACAGTACGCTCGATAGAACCTTATATGCAATATTAAGAAGGCTTATCCCACGGTAGTTGGTAGTTGGCGCAGATCGTGGAATCACCTTTCTTATGGATTGGGCAAAGTACGCTGCGATTCCAATCACTTGGCATGTTTTCATCTGACCATATTCTGCATAGAAGCTCATGCATGCGTTTTTTTAGCTCTTCGCCTCCGGTCTTAAACAACTCAGCAGGCAGGCCATGTGCACCTGCAGCCTTATTGTTTCACCGGAATTTCATCGATAATTAAACTACAAACAAGGAAAAGACTTATACCTTCTTTTAATGTTAAAACAGCCACAGGATTGAGCTTTTCGCATCTATTCATGTTGTGTATGTTATATTTATATGGAACGGACCTACAGTTAAATGCCGAATCCGAACATCAAAACAGAAAAGCTTTTTGTTGTAGGTTGGTTTGCCTTTGGCGTGTCGAAAATTTGCTAATTTTCTATTTTTTGTTTAATGCTAGTGCCCATAATTGAACTCAGAGAAGCAGGTTCATCTTCGTCTTTGGGAACGGGTTTTTGCATATGATATCGAAAGTGTATATATCCAGTTGAAGTTGGTCACATAGTGGTATTATGTAATCTGAATACTTTTTAAACATTGATACATATTTTTTTTTTAAATGTAATAGCAAGTGTATTATGTGTTAAGAATATGTGGGAAAAAATTTTTATTTTCTCGGGAAATTCGAAGTGAAATTGGTAAACTTTTCGCTTCAGTTCGCGGAATTTGAAAATTTGGGTTGGTATCTCCGTTACCATATGAAATACTTTGAAGAGGAATTTATTTACTCACACATTTAAAATTTCTATGTCCAATAACGCATGATTAGTACCATTAAATGTGCAAATAATTGCTAAACACATAATTAATCAGAAATGAGAGTCACATTTGTTCAGAATAAAATATCTAAATTGATAAATGTTATAGGTATACGATTTAACCCCTTCTTCCGTGAAAAGCTTCATATATGGAATGTAACACTAATTTAGTATAGTGCATTAAAACCTTCTATTCAAATGAAAGGAAAAAACACATATCGCAAAACACTTATTTGGTACTTTTCGTACTCAAAGTATTGCTTTTATTTTGATAAAAATTAACTGAGGAAATGTTTTGGAATTATCGACAATTATCGTTAAATCGGTACAATTGTCGATAGTTAACGATATCGTTGCTTGTCGATAATATCAATAATAATTAATTATTATAACGATAATTATAAATTAGGGTTGGGAATATCGTTAAGAAATTATGTCGACAACTTACCGATAACTCCGTGGAGTTATCGACAATAATCGATAGTTAACATTTCCAGAATAAGGCATAGCCACATTTAGCAATAGCAATATTTATTTCTAAACAGAAATAAATTACAGTAAAATCTGAAATGTAAAATAAAATAAAAGTGTTATCGCAGTTTGCACTCCTCTTCTCCTGTCTCTCCACAATGAAAATGAATATGAATATAACAAGAGAAACGGGACGAACGGAATTGCAAACTGTTACAATAAATTCGGAGTATTCACAATAACATAAAACTAACACTTGACCCAGTACAAAAACCTAAATACATATTGAATAAAAATTTAGCACATAACAAGAAGGAATTTTCATCTAATTCAACTTTGTAAATTTATATTATAAGCCACAAATTTAACTTAACCGAAAGTTTTCAATTACCGACAAGATGAAATTTCTGTTCCATCATATGAACAGCTTAGGAAAATACATTTACATTTGCCTAACTCACGAATTGCAAATTTTTATTTACTGTAACTCATTAACAGATCCATTAAACGTCAACAAAAAAAAAAGTAATTATTCAGAAATGAGAATCACATTTGTTCAGTGATAAATGCTCAAATTGATAAAAGTTATAGGTAATGATTTAGTAAAGTGTGTTGGAATAATTTGTTGAGATGAATGAAAGAAATTAAGGTGCCGAAGCACGTTGATGACAATTCGTGCAGCTCTACTACCATAAGAAAAGTGCCCGGGTTCAAATCTCGGCACCAGCAAAAATCAAAAAAGTAGGCATGACACCACTTCTTGGCAAACCTCCAAGAGCAAAAAAAAGGCTTTCACTTCGCCGTTCGTATTTGGTATAAAACTGTAGGTTCCTTCCATTCATGTACAAATATAACATACACAACATGAATGAATGTGTAAAAAGATAGTTCCGTTTGATGATTCTCTGATCCCAAGTGTGCTACATCTGGATTAACTTCATTTTGATTGTCTGCATTTCGAGTGGAACCAACGCCCTCTGCAAAATCATCATCTTCAAAATATTCATACTCAAAGCATGCGAATTTATTTGCTACATCATTATAATTATAATCTTACCATCATCATCATCACCAAAATATTCATTTGCCGAGAACTCGCGAATGTTATGAGGTTGACTAGAAACTTAACAAATCTATGTTTATGTTTTGTTGTGCTGATGAGACTTGTTTTCACTCCACGGATGAACGATTTTCAGACAAATTTTCAAGTAAATCTTCTGCACTTCTCTTTCGTTGAGGAGCTGGGACTGGGACCTCAATGACTGGCTGGTGCTGCATAATCTGAGGACTTTCGTCGGTACTCAATGACATGAGTGTTGACGTAATTATTGCCTCTAATAAACTCATTTGCTGAGCATGCTCTCTCTTTGTGTGCTGTTTTTCAATGAAATTCGAATTTTGTTGTGGTCAAGTTGCTTGCAAAGTCTACACTCTCGCGATCTCTCGGTGCTGGTTTTTGGATTTTTTTTGGTTGGGATTTTAGCGTAACACAAACGCTATTTCTTTGTGCCTCACGTTTGTTTTTTTCAGACTACACTTGCATATTCTTTCAGCTCTAGACATTTCTAACGATTATTTTTTGAAATGTCAAATTTAAGTATAAACTGATGGGCAGCGCGAGTATGAATCATACGCCAATCAGCGCCCTCTATCGATAGAGAGAGAGAGTAGACTAGTGAAACTTTGTCAGTTGGAAGAATATTTTTCATTCTACATAAATAACTAAAACAAATCAAACAGATTTCTTTCATGACAGTTGCATATTCAAACTTTTATACTCAGAGGCCGTTGTGCCGTTATGTACTCATATTCCCAAATATGTGCACACCTAAATAAGTTATCGTTATCGACCTTGATAAATCTACCTAAGAGAACATGTGAAAAGCGAGAGAGCAAGAAACGAAAGAGCAATGCTACTCCTACGGCGACTTAATGCGAGGGAAGGGAGACGAAATAAAGAGAAAGAAAAATAAAGAGAAATGTGAAAAATCATCGTAATTACAAATTGTAGTGTGTACTCGTAAATGCTGACGAAATATTGAAAAAGGCGAGTTAGTAGGGACCGAAAATCATGTTTTTACATTTTTATGACATTGTTGAGGAATACATAAATGCATTATTACAATTTAGACTTGAAAGTCATACATTTTAAAATTTAATTTCTGTTTAACAATCTGTATAAAATACGTGTAAACTGCTTTCGGGCAGAAACTAACTAAATTTCTCGATCCAAATAAAATTACAAAAATTATCGAACCTAGATTAGGTAAAGTACCTGGATTAGATTTCGTCAACTGTTTAGAAATAGAAAAATAGAAAAAGAGTGTTCGAATAAGTTTAGATACATATAGTATACTCGTAAGCAGTTTATTAATACCAAATGCTTATATTTAATTACAATTTTCGTCTGAAAGGAATTTCTGTAAGTAGAATGTTAATAAAATTGAGTTTTACAATACCACAGTAGAAATATTATTATTTTTAAAATTAAGATTAAATTGTTCCTGCGATCCTGATCTTTTGGCGAACGTTGTTTTTTTTTTGGTAAGTTGCGCACCATATTTGCATGATATTTATAAACATTGATCAGTTTTTCTTTGCTCACTAAGTTCACAACTTTTAGTGGTAGTGATGATGGTGGCAGAGGTGATTGTGCTATTGGTGATTTATTGGTTAGAGTTGATGGCGGTAATAGTCCTAATGACGCTAGTGCTGCTGCTGCTGCTAATGATAATTGTATTATTGATATTACTATCAAGTGTAATTGGTGTTCGCCTTGCAGTCGATGTATGAGTTCTGCCCGCTTCATTGGGTGATATTGCTTTCTGTAATTTATCACCCATTTCCATTTTAGTTAGACCGAGTTTTATACGTTTTGCATCATATGACGCGATTTCTTCCAGCATACGAAATCGATAATGATGAATGTGTAGATGAACGTGATGGTGAAGATGAAAATTTGGATGAAGTTGTAGATGAATATGAAAGAGTAGACCCATATAAAGGTTTGGATGTAGTTGAAGATTACGGTGAATATGAAAGTGGAGATGAAGGTGATATAGCAAAAGCTGACGATGAGGAAAGTCAATCTGAACTTTCTCTATATAAATACAAAATGTTGAAGAACTCTAAGTATTTGTGTTATTGACGGTCGTGTTATTTCCAGTGTTAAGGTCCAGAATATATTATTTTGCTGGAACCAGTATCTTCTGTGGATAGAAATCATATAAATTCAGTTCAGTTTGTGCGATTTGAATGTGATAATAATGTGTGTTACGAGTATTGGTGTTCCTCGGCAGCTATTCTTGAATGATGAAATGCTGTGTCAGCTATACGACACTGTTTTGGTTTCCAATAGATGAAGATAACGACCCTGGGGGACTTGGTATATCTGCGTTGTTATAATTCGAAATCGGATATTTACTTGGGTAGCTTGTTGGCACAGCATTTAACGTTTCGATACTTTCCGGAATTAGTGAATTATTGCTGGAAGAGATAACAATGGCAGCTTCTGTCGGTTGGTCCGCTTTACTTTCAAGCTTAGCTTTTAAGCTAAACTTTTTGTGACGATATTCCGACATGATAAGACAACTTGCCACTTTTTATATTTTTTGGTTTGTTTTAATATACACTTATAGAGTGTTGCTCTGTTAACGTGTAGTTATAGAATGATCGAAATTATTACATGACTGGTGCTTTAAATACGAAATTTATTGTTGTTGTAAGTATTAGGATTAAAAAAACAAAAACAAAACAAGGACGTACAAGAAAAATCTTGCATCTTTATAAATTGCAGCGTCCCTACTATAAAATATGGTAAACAACAGTAAACAAACCGTAATAAATAAATTTTACATTCCTTTTATGTCCTGCATATGCATATTAAGTAGTCATGCTCGATGGGGCACCCATGGTTAAAAATATTTTGTCCGTTATCTGCGTTATGCTGATAAGGAGTTTCGAACATCCTTTGCCAAAATCGTATCGCATTTGAATTGCAGGTTGCCACTTTGGAGATTTGCTTGTGTTTTTTATTGTACTATCATTTTTTTTTTCCTTTTTTCCTATCTATTTTTTGAATTCATTTTGTTTTAAAGATTGTTTACATTTTGTTGAATTTCAACAAGAAATAAATATCAATAACAAGCACCACGAAGAGAAACACGATAACATTTTTTGACAACTTGTGGTCTGCTTTAACCCGTAAATATTCAGAGTCTCTATAAACATAGAACCATTAACAAAACTTAATGCCAGAAATCGTTCTGATGAATTCTAAAAAAACATTTATTTTACAAGTTAATAAATTTGATATTTATGGATTTTTAAAAATGTTAAATACTATAACCTGACGAGTTTTAGCTCACATATTTGGATTCCGCGACCTAAACTCTATTGAGAGCTATACATTTGTTCGGTGTTGTTCTCTAAAATTCGTTGTTTTCACAAATTTGTCTATAAGTATCATGTGTTAAGGTAAAATTGGAGCTCTTTGGTATTTAAGGGTTAAAGATCCTATCACTGGTGATGTATGCATTGTTTGGTTTTGCTTTTTTTGCTTCTTCATGGTCATGATCAATAATTATAGTTGTAATCTATCTTTTAATTATTTTTCAAGTTCTTATGTTGATAGTTCTATTATTTCTTTGTTATCTTAGTACTTATTACTTTAAAAACCATCATCGGGCGCAAAGTGATTGTGCCCAGTTGTGTTAAAATTAAAAAAAGGAAACAAGTCATCCGTGTTTTTTGTTTCTTTTTTTTTTGTTTTTGATACATTCAACACACAGGGTGTTCCTCTGTGAATGCAGAGCATTGTGTTGAAGGAAGGAAGATTGATAGGTGAGAGGAAGAAGGAGGGAGAATGAGAGAGTGAACGTGATCACACAGGACACCGATAAAGAGATAGGCAGCCATTGTGGCAAGTGTTATGCCTTTACCACAATGAACTTCAGTTTATTAGTGTCGACTATGACCGCATGTGGCGCCCAAGGCCAAGCTTTTCGCATCCACTCTTTGTCCTGACACGATGAGTTCGCAGGGTTATTCTTCTCGAACTTTGCCATGGTCTTTCGGTCCTTTCTGATGAGATATTTCTCTCTTCATGTGAAGGAAAAAGGGTCCTTATCTCTCATTTTTTTAAGGTACCAGGCCTTGAGACCTTTGGGGGGATCGTTGAGTAGTTGTATCTCAATCTCCGAGCCTACGTCATCACCGTTGCTGATATGATGATAAGTCATCATCGGCAACGTTGTCCATGCGTTAGCTCAGAAATTGAGACCCAATCGCTGGATCCTGTCCCAAATCAACTCCCACTGCTTTCTGCCCTGGATCCTCTCTAAACCACTAAAATTACTAGTTTTTCAAGTAGTTATGTAACATTAGTTTTTTAATTGGTTGGAAACAGTGGTCAACCGCTTTTATAATACCATTCCTCGAAAATATTGTTCACATCTACTTTGAATATTTTCTAAATTAAAAATTATTTTTTTCTTTTGAATGCCCAATTTTTTTTATAACATTTTTAAATTATAATAGATTCCAGTCACGAACTTAAAAATTTTTTCAATTTTTCCATAGACAACTGGTTGTGAAACAGAAACAATTCCATTGGTCTACAAACTAATCCAAAAACAACTATTTTTCAACTCCATTTTCAGACATAAGCTACTCTATCAAATTTTCACTGAATTGTATTATGTGATTGATATTATAAAAATTGATGTTATAAAATTTATTACCCAAATTGTTGTTTGTCTTTCAATTGCAGAATTTTCACATGCGCTGCGTGATGTACACGTTCAAATGCCGCATGCGGTAAATCGTGGCGAGAAAGTAACATTAAAATGTTTCTATGACATCGAAGGTGATAATTTATATTCGGTTAAATGGTATAAAGGTCGAAGGGAATTCTATCGCTTTACACCCAAAGAGAATCCTCCAATGAAGATTTTTCAATTTCCTGGTGTAAAAATAGATGTAAGATAAGATTTTCTAAATTACAGTTTGATTTGATGTTGATGGACCCATTAATTTACGGTTAACCGTTTATGTTTTTCTTCTCTGCCTAGCTTTAAACTCGTATTTCTTTCATTTAGAAATTTATCATTTATAGTTAATTCTCATTTCAGCGTTATGCCTCAAATGAAAGCCAATTGGTATTGGAAGCTGTGACAATGACTACAGCTGGCAAATATAGTTGTGAAGTATCTGCGGATGCGCCATCATTTCATACATTAATAGCGGCAGGTGAATTGGAAATTGTGGGTATGTTCGATTGGAGTGTGCACTTGCTGATTTCACAGTCCAATGTTCAATTGAAATGCTCACATTTATGTAATTGCATATGTATATTTTTCAGAAAAACCTCATAAAGGTCCATTAATTATTGGTATACGTTCACGGTATCGCATCGGTGAACTATTGCGTGGCAATTGCACATCGCGACACTCGAAGCCTGCAGCAAATCTTACATGGACTGTAAACAATGAAGAGGTAAGTTAAATTCTTACAAAAATGAATCCAAAAATTATTAGTCATCATATTTATGCTAAATAACCTTCGATAACATAATTGTTTACTTGCTAGCTGGACTATGCCCATCTTCGCTGTCCTGGCAAAGTTTCTGAAAAAGCAAAGTTTCCAAATCTAATGACCATTTGAACGAGGCATTCTGCGATCTATATTTTATTATTTTTATCCTTCTCAGTTAATATTTCTGAAACCGTGTCTTAGAACAGCAACCTTGAGCTCTTACTTGCTAGTCTATCGTGAGTCAAGTATTTTGTTTGTATGGTAATTGTCACGCTCACTTGTTCAAAAATTACCAAAATACCCCTTCGCAAGCAAACCTCCATTTTCTTCTTTACTATGGTTCCTCAGTTACTACACTTCAAATATTATAAATAGTCCATGGTTTCTCAGTTACGTTTCGTTTGTGTGGAAGTACCAAGCCCACTTCCCGAAAACCACTAAATAAATGCTCAATAACTACTACCAACAAAACACCTCATCACACAGACATTATCTATCAAACTATGGCTCCCCAGTTACAACATAAAAAAAAAATTGCGCCACACCGACTTATCCAAAAATTCTAAATTCTACCCTATAACTACTACTAATTCCTCCTTTTCACACGGATTTTTCATTTCTGTTATGATATTTAAAGTATGTAGTTTATATGGGATGTGCCATACAAACTGGGAGTGCCAACATTATAATACCTCAAACGAACTTACAAACTTTACCAAATGACTAGTACTACAGTTAACGCTCGAAACCGGAAACTAATAAAAACCACAGGTTTTCACGTTTCCGATTGTTCATTAAATAACCGCAACTTTTTGAAAATATAAACCATATTTATGTAAGAATATTGTAGTAATAAATGAGATTTGATTAAATATGTCTTGGAAAATATGTTCACGTTTTAGATCTTTCAGACTGTGTTAATATTACAGAATAGTCAATGGAAGAAAGAAACTGTTCACGTTATCGAGCGTTGAGTGTATATAGATATTTCACAATCATTACAGATACAATCATCGTATAAACGTCATTATAAAATTCTACGAGATGTACGCAATACTTTGGAAACATCAGTTCTGGGAATTCAGTTTGTTGTAATGGAACATCATTTTGAAAATGGTAAAATAAAGGTGAGTCTGAGACACAAATTAAACAGTATTTTGATAACATACATACACATGTACACATGTACGGCGAAGTGAAAAGCTTTTCATAGGCAATTTTTACTTTTGTAGGTTTGCCATTGTCTGCCAAGAGGCCGTGTTTTTTTTCTGCTTTTCCTTTAAATTTTGCTTGTACCGAGAGTTTAACCCCTGACACTCTGCGTAGCCAACCAGCGCATTATCAACTACACATAGGCAACCATATGACACTAGCACTATATTACACTTATCCCTCGATTTACATGGTAGTTACGTTCCACACAAAAGCGTGTAAAACGAGACAGAGCTTTCATGCGTGTAAAACGAGACAGAGCTTTCATGCATGTAAAAATAGTTCCAAATGTTTAGTCGTGTAAATCGAATCAAAGAATGTTAAGAAAATTTGTGGATAGCGATTGATTCTTTTGAGTGCCAAGTTATGAAGCCCGTGCTCTAGTACATTTATAACACAGGGAAAAAGTAAATTTCCGACCCAAGGCTTAGATTTCAGATTTGGATGTGGCTAGGAGGCCATAGAGCTTCCATAGGATTGAGTGAATAACTGTTGAGCAACCTTAGCGTTGGTTGCGTACGGCGAGATGACAGTTTGTTATCTCTATATATATTTATGTATATATCTCTATGTATATATTGCATATGTATTTGTGCTCTTGATCTCCGTCGGGTAATAGTCGGGTTCCCGGAGCACAACGCCTACGTTAATTTCCTTTCTACCCAATGGGGACCAACAATATGTAGCTTTCTAGAAAGAAATTAAGAAAGAAATGGGCTCTTTTGAAAGAAAACTAATCCAAAAATCTAGGAATAGCATTGTTCAAGGTTGGGAAAGGTTCATGCCTATTTCCATATTCAATTTATGTTTCTAACTTAAAAACCTTTACTTTTACTAAATTCAATTCGATATTAAAATATTTATACTTATATTTAAACTGTACAGCTTCGCTGCACTGCCGAAATCCACAACATCTATTGGAAATCTACTGAAAAAGTTATCATGCAAGATAATTTGCATCATGACAATTACGATGACATCGACAGCGAGAATAGCATCAATGTGATTCGACCAGGAAATGTTGACACTTACGATCAATATGCATTGCACGACAGTAGATTGGTGCATACGACTGATAACTATTTGACGCAGCTACAAGGTAATTTACATAAGTGGTATTAACTAAACTTGAGTAAATTTTCTTAAATTCATCTCTTTTCTGCCAGAATTCCTCTTTCAATTTGTACCCTCATCAAGTAGTGATCCTCATTCAGCCTGGGCAACAAGTGGTGCTGAAGTTACTGTATCATCTTTAACACAAAATAGTGTACTGAAATTAATTTTTGCAACTTTTTGTATATGCCAATATTTGCTTGAATTTTTAATCAACACTTCGCATTGGACTTACAAGCGAAAATTATTTCAGCATAAATGTGAAACATGTTGACTTTTCCTAATACTTAGATAATGTGACGATTCTATTTAGTTCACATCACACGAGTCAATGTATGCACAGAAATTTGTATGAATAAGCGTAATATGTAATATTACTTATAATGTAACTATGTAGATCCGATATGTACATATGTATATAATATATATTTCAATTTATAATAATTTATAAAGCGCAATTTTATATACTATACATAAAAATATTTATTGCAATATTTGCCAAATATGGTACATAAGTATTAAAAAGAACATATTTCATAAGAGGTTGTTTAATGCGTTTTCAATCGGTACAGCGGTAAGTATTTAAGAAGCAGCAAGCTACAACTTGCAACGCAAATTCACATCATTTGCGTTGGTTTCATTTATATTATTACCTTTTACAAGCGGAACAATGTGGGATCTATTTTGCCGACTAATTGGGGTTACTTTAACCCTTTCAACTAGTGAATTATAACTTTGTTCCCGTAGATAGATGTGAGGTGGTCTTTGTGCAGGTCTAACTGCATTGCTGAGTATGGCACATCGGCTCGTTTCGGTTAAATCTTTTTCCGTATTCAACTAGTGAAATTTGCCAAATTTATTTGGTTTGCCAATTTTCTTTGGTGAGTGCAGCGAATTCGAATTCCTTAATACTTTCCTACTGGGTGCAGGGCTTTCCCAACGGTGTGGTGAGTTTGTACGGTCATACTCAGAGAGGGAAGAAATATTTAAATGTAATTATATAGTATATTTGTTCAGAACTTTTTAATTTAGAGCTTATAATCAAGAATTTATGTAGTTTAAATAAAGTAAAAGAAAATTTGTTCATAAAGTAAGGAATTGAATTGTTAAATATAGAGTGCAATTTTAAACATGTTCGATATATTTGTCAAATAACAACTTTGGCATTTTATATTGTTGTATCCACGGTAGGCATTGACCACCAGTTGAGCTCCAGACCGTTCCAGCACTAAGTGCAAAAATACAAGGAATATTCCAGAACGACGAGTGTGCTTGACATTCTTAAGTATAATACTAGGGGAAACATTAACCAGATATATGCATTTCTAAAAACTTCTTATTTGCTGAATGTTATTTAATTCAATATATCGTTAACTTGATATAGAAAATTTTTATTTGGAGTTGGTGCTTCGCAGCTTTTGATAGTCGAATATCCATCAGAATCTGTAAAGGATTTGATTGTGAAGGGAGTTAAGCGAGATGAGGTTGCAGCCTCTTTACGTTATTAATTTTAAAAAAATGTACCCTGTATTACTAGTCAGCCAATAGCCCATGATGCTGGTGCTGCTTTTCTTATTTGTATAATAATTTTTTAGTGTCGTTCGTTGTGCCATTAATCCAGGTTCGTGATATTTACATTAAAAACAGGAAGGAATGGATAGAAAAATAAGTCCGAAAAGTGGAAATAATAGTTCATTCTGATAGAAAGACTTCACTCATTCATATGTCAGGCCGAATATAACCCACTTATTCTTGCCATTCACATCGTCGTGAATTATCACATCGTCCATTTTAAACACACACACCTATCAGCCAACATCCAATCATCTAAACATTCAGATATACTGAATTAATGCACCCAGGCTGACACCACTCAACACAAAGAAAAACAGGGTCAGAGGTTCCTTTTTTGCCGAAACGTCCGTATATAATCTAAGCCTGTACAGGGTATAACACTTACAGCATTTTCCCGGCATTCTTATTGGTGGTGGTACCTTGTGTTCCTTTGCCAAGAACCTTGCTTTTCCTTTATGTGCATATAAACAAGTATGTGTATGCAATTAAACAATTTCAATTCGCGCGATCGCGATTCTAGGCCACTCAATGTTACATTTTCTCATGATCTCCTAATCACATCATACATGTCAACTGAAGTGGATTTTCTTCCTTGATAAGAAATCACATGAGCCTTGTTCACCCAAATTCTCAGGTACATAAATCATACACACGCACACATTCATTCGCTGATTGGTGTGTGTGTGTGTGTGTGTGTGTGATTGTTTTCACCTAATATTCTGGTGTGGTACACACATTGTCAGAACTTTTATGGAGCAAGATGATTTTACAAGATGAACATATCTTAAATTCACAAACAAACAATTAGAGTTAATTTTTGGTGTATTTCATATTTATAATAAATTTTGTGAAAAAATAAATTATATATGTAGGTACATACCATAGATCAAATTTCACATTCGATGTGCATATTCACTTAAAATCCATAGAATTAAGATAACATTGGTTGACAAAAACAAGAACATCTTTGTTGTATGGAAAATTACAGAATAATAATAATTTCCATTAAAAATTTCAAAATTTGAAAGAGAAATGCGAGCAAGTAGAGACCGAAAATCATGTTATTTCCATTTTTATGACATTGTCATACCCCTTAAAATTTTATTTTTGTCTTTAAAAAAATATTTTTATAAGTAATGTATAAGCTAAGAGAGGAATATTTGGGGGAATACCTAAATTATCTCAATCAAATTTTCAAAAACTCTCAATAAGTTACTTAGAAATAGAAAACTAAAAATTAGTTTTTTATATAAAATGTTTAGATATAGGAAGTTTATTAATTCTAATTTCTTACATTTAATTATATTTCTAGTTTGAAAGTGATTTTTGTAAATACTATAATGCTAATAAAATAATTATTATTATTTTTGAAATTAAGTAATTAATAATATACATATGTACTTAAAACAAAAGTTCTATGCCTCTTCTATTTGCTTCCTAACAAATAATCAATTGAAAATGATTTGCTCTGCAGTTGCTGCATGTCCTCTGTCAGACGAGGGCGGGAAACTTCGACGAGCAACAAAAATTGTGCAAATTGTTTATATTCCCTGATCGATCTACTGTACTCTTCTTCCATCGTAAGATGCCCCAGTTTTTTTGTATAGCGACTTATGCGACAGGCAATTGTGTTTTTGTTCCGACGATCCTGATCTTTTGGTGAACGTTGTTTTTTTGGAAACTTGCGTACCATATTTGCATGATATTTATAAACATTGATCAGTTTTTCTTTGCTCACTAAGTCCACAATATTTGGTGGTAGCGATGATGGTTGTGGGAGTGATTGTACTAGCAGTGATTGATTGATTAGAGTTGATAGTGGTGATAGTCCTAATGATGCTAGTGTTGATGTTGCTAATGATGATTGTATTATTGTTGATGGTTCTGTAATATTAGTATCAAGTGTAATTGGTGTACGCCTTGAACTCGAGGTGTGAGTTCTGCCGCCTAAAATGGGTGTTATTGCTTTCTGTAATATTTTATCACGCTTAGCATATGGTGTTTGCGACGAAGACATGACACGTTTTCTTCCAGCATACGAAATTGATGATGATGAAGGTGTAGATGAAGATGATGGTGAAGAAGAAAATTTAGATAAAGATGAAGGTGTAGATGAATATGAAAGAGTAGATTCAGACAAAGGTTTGGGTGTAGATGAAGATGACGGGGAATATGAAAGTGGAGATGAAGGTGATGCAGCTAAAGTTGACGTTGATGAAAGTCTATGTGAAGTCTGTCTATTTAAGTTCAAAATGTTCCAGAATTCCATTTGTGTTGTTAGCGGTGATGTGTTTGTTGTTGGTCCAGAGTATAGTCTTTTGCTGGAATCAGTATTTCCTGTGGATGCCGCTATATCGTTATGTTTTCTTTTACGATTAGAAGATGGTGATAATGTGTGGTAGGAGTATTGGTTTTCGGTGGCTGCCATTCTTGAATGATGAAATGCTGTGTTATTGCTGCCACTGTTTTGGTTTCGAATAGGTAAAGATAACGACACTGGGAGTCGTGGCATGACTGCGTTGTTATAATACGGAATCGGATATTTACTAGGGTAGCTTGTTGGAACAGCATTTAACGTTTTGATACTTTCCGGAATTATTGAATTATTGCTGGAAGACATATCAATGGCAGCTTCTGTAGGTTGGTCCGCTTTCTTTTCAATAGCAGCTCCTTCCTCATATTTCCATCCCTCATTGATTGTAGCTGGAGAATTTGAGTCAGAACTGAATGATGCATCACTGCTGCTACAAGGTGTCTCTAGCTTCATGTACTGCTTAGCTTTTACACTAAACTTTTTGTGACGGTATTCAGACATGATAAAACAACTTGCCACTTGTTTTGCTCTTAATTTACACTTATTGAGTTGATGCTTAGTTATAAAATGATCGAATTTTTACATGGCTGGTGCTTTAAATACAAAAATTATTGTTGTTATATTAGGATTAACAAAAAAAAACAAACAATTACATACAAAAAAAAAACTTGCATCTACATTTCCCACTTTTTTGTTTACATAAAGCAATCAGTAAATAGCAGTAAGCAAATCGTAATAAATAAATTTTACATTCCCTTTAAATCCTGCATATGCACATTAGTCATGCTCGATGGGGCACCCATGCTTAAAAATAGCCTAAAGCAGATAACGGGACTTTATGCTGATAAAGAGTTTCGCTCATCTTTCGCTAAAACAGATCGCATTTGAATTGCAGGTTGCAACGTTAGAGATTTATTTGCTCTTTTTATTGTACGACCATTTATTTTTTTCCTATCTCATTGTGATTCCATTGTTTAAAAGATTGTTTACATTGTGTTGAATTTCAACAAGAAATAAATATCAATAACAAACATCACAAAAAGACACACGATAACATTTTTTGACAACTTGTAATTTGCTCAGAGAAATGCAAGTATGTTTCCTTTGACCCTGGAATACTAAGAGCGTCTTTTTAGATACTCTCATTGAAACAACTTATTAGAGATATTTTAAACTGTAAACTTAATACCAGAAATCGTTTTTATGAATTCTAACAAAAACATATTTATCCCATAAATTAATAAATTTGGTATTTTTGGTTTTTTAAACCTGAGTATGAATAAATAAATGAATTGTTTCAAAAATGAAATAAAATTTAAGTTTAGCAGAATATTTCAGTACAAATGTTCTCAAAAACCCCGTTTGGATTCCGCGACCAAAACTCTATTGAGAGCGATACATTTGTTCCGTGTTGTTCATACCCGATAAAACTCGCATGAAATTATAAATTATTTTCAAGGACACAATATACTTCCTAAGGATATCTTAAAGTCATAAAACTTTGATGGCAGTTCGTTGTTTTCCCAAATTTGTCGAGAAGTGCCATGTGTTTATTAAGGTAAAATTGGAACTCTTTGTTATTTAAGGGTTAAAGATCTGACGAGTATTACTGTAGTTGGATGCAATTATAGTTTTAATCTATCTTTTAATTATTTTTCATGTTCTTATGTTAAACGATCGACTATTTCTTCGTTATCTAAGTGCACATACAATGCAAGTCAGTATTTACTTACGAGCATATTTCTTAAAAGACCGTGATGGGGCGCAAAGTGATTGTGACCAATTGTATGAAAATTATTAAAAACATTTTTAGTTCGTGGTCCGGAACAATAAGTACAGTCTCACACATATAAATTGTTGCCAAGGGCATGTATTCTTTATCTATACATTTCGCTCATTTGCTGCCACTATGCCGCCAGAATGTTCATCAAAATGAATAATCCTTATTTGAAGGACTTATTAATGACGCCATTAAATATAGTCTTCAGGATTAATATAGACATGATATGGATTTGTGGATAGATACCCACTTAAATAAGAGAATTTAAATTTTTTTAAATGTAAATAATAAACTAATTTTCAATTCTTCGCAGTATCTTCGGTAATTAGTTTTTAAAATTTGTTTGTGTTTCGGGACTCGATAGTTCTTTACTCCTCGGCATCTTATAAAAGAGCTAAAAGTATAACCGGTGATTTGTTTTTTTAAAGTTAAATAGCAGGAAATAGCAGCGTGATACGCAAATCAGTTCATAGCCAAAAGCTAAGAAAAGTTCTAGAAAGCCTGGTTATAGCTACGAAAGCGCGGCTAAGAGTATTAAACTAGCCTTACTGTCTGAATCTTTTTCTGAGCATATATTCTCTCATGAGGAGCAGAGAGAAATTTAGCCAGTTTTCATACTGGTGGACTGTGTTGGCCTGGTATACAGCCGAATGGCCCCATACGACGATTCCGAAACTGCCTATCTGCGAGGGTGTAGAGCTGTCAAAACATACTAGCGAAAAGATCGCAGGCTGCTTTTTTTGACACAAGGAAGCTCCTGGGTTGGATCATTACACAGAATCAAATAATAATCTGTGTGAATAATCTTCAGAGGCAATGATAAGAAAACGGGCAAAGTTCTAATCACTGGAGGTGACGACCGTTCGCTGGAGGAAATCAAAGCTATCAGCTTGAGTCCCGAGCCACAAACCAAGAAAGGTGCAGCACGCAAACATTAAGTCTATATAAGATTTCACATGATTTCAAATTTGCCTTAACGAAACGTGTGCAAAAGATTATCTATCAAGTACTTACATACATATATGTAATATGTACATTTGCATATTACATACATATATACGAGTAGATAAGCACTAAGTAATTTATTGTATTTTGTTTAATCCTAGCACAATAAAACTGATTATAAAATTGAACATAAAATGTATTTACATTTAGTACAATGCAATAAATTTAATATTGAATCAAGACAAAAAGAATGTCGACATGAGATAATACATACATGCATCCAATAAATGTTATGTTGTTATTGATGATATCCGTTCATAATAACGTAGAAATCACTATAATGTATTACTTTTTAAAATATATTCGTTTTATAAGATTGAGGCAGAATTTATGAGGATGGTTTCGATTTTATTTTAAGGGTGCTATTGATTATTTTAGTGCAGCTACTAAGCGTTTCAGAGCAGAATGACATTTTAATGGCGATTTTTCTTCCTGATGACAATATTCGAAGTTAAATTTAGCATAATATCTTGTTTGCTTATGCATTAATGCATTAGTCAAATGACTACCAGGTGTACAGGTATGAAACAAGTAATGACATCTCTGTGTCGCTAGGTAAAACGCTAGGTATACGCTCTGTCAAACCAAATCATTGGCGCCATTTCTTCGCATTTAGTTCTGTTAACAATATTCAGTTCATAAACAATCAAGTTTCATACATTTTTTTTTTCGCTCGTAAAAATTGTGCATTTTGTGCCTACAAACTATATCGTAGTTTGTAGGACATCATTGATTTTCTGTTTCCAATTGAAGAAATCTGCTTTGGAATCTCATCGAATGTCTGTGGGAGCTTTCGACCAGCACGCTCTAGGCAAAACACAGTGCAACGAGTGGTTCCATAAGTTTTAAAGTGGCGATTTTGATGTGAGAAACGAAGAACGTGGAAGACCACCGAAAAAGTTTGAAGATGCCGAATTGCAAGCTTTACTCGAGAAGATGATTTTCAAATGCAAGAACAACTTGCAGAACAATTAAGTGTGACCCAACAATGCATTTCTCAACGTTTAAAAGCCATGGGATTGATTTTCGCAGAGTTACGCAGAGGGAAGATGGGTGCCGCATGAATTGACTGAAAGACAGCAAGAAAATCGAAAAACCACCTGTACCTGCCAGGTACTAAAGAAAGTCATATCTTCATCGAATTGTTATGTTAAGCCCGGTACACCGGCCAAATAAACAGCAAAGCCAAATCGCTTCGGAAAGAAGACAATGCTCTGTGTTTTCGGGGATCCAGCGAGGTGTTATCTGGACCTTCTGAAACCAAATGAAACAATTACTGGTCAACGCTACCAACAACAAATGGCCGATTTGAACCGTGCTTTGTGCCAAAAACGTCCAGAATATCACGCTAGGCAACACAAAATGATTTTTCTTGATGACAATGCACCATCACGTCGAACAAAACAGACTCGGGAATCGGTAGATTGGTACAGCTGGGAAGCCTTCCCGCACTTGCGGAGTAGCACTTCGATTCGTACGAAAATGTGAAAAAATGGCTCGATGACAGTTTTTTTTGACTAGATTTTAATCCATTTAGGGCTTCAAGGTTAAGTTAAATTGACAGATATAAGATTTCGGTTGAAAAACACTGATTTTGGTAAATTCTGAAACATTCAGGCGAAACCATAAGTCAGACCAAAAGCAGATGAAATTAATAATCGGACCAACAGTCAGGACGTAAATCAAAATAAAAATTGAAACGAAACCCGGAGTCATAGCAGACCAGAAATCAAACCGATATTAGTAAAGCTATAACCGCAAGGGGATCTAAGAAGATCTAAAATCAAACCTATGTATTTATATTATATTAGAATAGATTTGGAGATGGGCTGGAAGGATATAGACCTGGATATAGCACTCAGTCTTTTCTACCATTGTACTTTGCCCAGATAGAGGAAATAGAGAAGAGAAAAATGTAAAAGAGAAAGGAAAGAACGCCCCACCAAATTTCTTTGACTGATCTCATATCCAAGAAATCGCTACCCAGCAGGCGTCTCTTTCCCTTAGTATCCCTTTCCTCCTTAAGGCAGGATCGGCAATGACGCCCATGTTGGTAATATGTTGACCATGAAGTTCCTTTCACAAAGCACTTTGTAGTTTTTCTGGAATTGACACTGGACCATTGTTCTCTATGAACATAATTTGGTTATTAATGATTGGTTACGGTCCCATTGGATTGTCCGCAGAACCCCGTTTGGTCGGTTCATCAGCCATTTCGTTGCCAGGCAGAACAGGAATTAGGCCTGTTCCTCGAGAACAGAACCAACTCGGTCTTAACAGGGGTAAGCAGCTTAAGGAGCTGTTCCGTTTAGCCAATTCCTGATTTCATAAGCAATTAAGAAATTTTCTGGAGATTAGTATTTTGGCAATATTTTACCAGAATTATTTAAATTCACGTAAATTTCACCAGCGAAAATATTTCTACAAACCTTACCATTTCTCTACTCCCTCCTCTTCCTCCCTTCATTCTATTCAGTTCCACCATCTTCCCTTCATCCCTTCATCCCTTCATCCCTTCATCCGTTCCTCCCTTCATTCCATTCAGTCAACATTTCGTTGAAATTTGTAAATCCATATAAAACTATGCGCTCTTATCACAGATTCTTCGTTAGTTTGCCAAATTGTTTGTTTAACAAATTGTTGCTTCAACTGCTACTGCTGCTAACTACCGACTGCTGCTACTATGTTACAACTGTCACACTTGCCATTTTCACTCTTCCGCCCCCAACCGCTACTCTGTGCAGCAGGAGCGCCAGCAAACATTGACATTGCGAAAGCTAACGAAACCAAGGCAACAGCAAAAGCGTTTACAGGTAGTATACCTAATGCGCCAGCAGAACAGCTGCAACGGCGACATAAGCAAACAGCAGCAATGCTACTGCAAAAACATTTACTAACTTAATTTCCGATTAGTAAACACACAAAAACTGACAAATGGACGAATGGACGAATGGGCGTACGAGCGGACGGACGAATGCCGTCATGGCATGTAACCACTGTGATTATTCATGTCACGTTGAAGTCACACATTTGAAAGCATTTGAGAGATTTGAGAGAAAAGTTAAAGCCTCAAGAGGAGATGAAATGATTTACATAAATTGCGAAATATACGAAAACAAAAAAACAAAAGCAAAACAAGTATATACATATTATGTTATGCAGACGTGTAATAAATATAAAGTAGGATTTAAGATTATATTGACTCGAAGCAGCTCAGGCTTTTAATTTAGGCCAAACGTTTGCATTGAAATTTTCGCAGTTTTTGCTGGAAGTGCAAAAGAATAAAAAACGACCCAAAAGTATTAACGGAATTTACCAGGGCACCGCATTTAATTCCTTCAGTCCATTTATTGTATTTTCAACGTTTTGGGTGTGGCGGTTACTGCAGTTTGAAGGACCGAGGCATGTTCCTTAAGAAAGAAATGAAACCCAAACCATCTTTGTTCTATATTCATCAGTGGAAATGTGATGACAATCCAGAACTTACTTAGTTTTAGCCTGGTAAACCATGTCTGAGTCTCGGAAAAGTATGTTTCCTAAAAAAGGTATTAAGTCATGAAGCATAGAAATTATATATGTACCTAACAATGCCCGTGCCAATAACAATGTTTTCGTTTCGCACCGGAACCAGCTAAATTTTAGCTTACCGATCGACTTCAGGCCTTTTCCTTGGATAAAAACGTCCAAATTGGCTCATAATGATGTCCCTATTTAGTGCCTTTCAGGAATCACTCAGTATTCATCTTAAATCACCCAGAACTCTTGATGAAACTTATTAGGTTTTTTGGCTGAAACCTCGCACAGGTCTTCAAGTTCTCCAAATAGGCTTTCTCTCGACATCGGGCTATGGTGCAGTCGTTCCGTGTTTGATTGTAAATTTTGCTTTATGGTATAAACTTGATTTTCCGATTCCTATGGGCATGTTTAGTAACACCAGTTTATTTTCAGGACCTAAAGCTAATGTTAATACGCATTGTGAATTATATATGTGGATATGATCTATGTGTTTGAATGTTTATTGAAGCTTCGGTGATCTAACGGTTACTAAACGGGGCCTTTCTGATAATTCTGTTCAGACTGGTGATTAGTGAATAAATTTCGCCCTTCAGTACTTTCAGCGCCAATGTGACTAATCGAAATGATAGTGGTAATAGGACTTTAATTCCACAAGCATTAACAGTTTACTCGTAGTTGATTTTTATTTCCACTACCAGTAAAGATTTAGTGGTGATCAGATTTTATATCCAAAGTTATAGTGCAGTCAAAATTTATTGACTAAATACCCAGTGTGCGTCTGTTACCTCGGTGATCTGATAGCAGCGTGCTTGGCAATCTCTGGACTTCCGGATTTGATTCTCAGCAAGGAAAAGGCTACTTATTCATCTCTTAACTATCTTCTTTTCTTTATTTTGTAATCAATTATGCTCCGTGTGTTGACTGCCTTTAACAAAGTTGAAAATATAAGAACCAGCAGTTATGGAACTTTTTAGCTAAAATTTTTAAGTACTAAAATTTAATCGAAATCAAATGGTCACCTTTACTTACTGTACTTTTAATGGCACAACAGCCCATGGAGGGTCTAGGCCGAGCTTTTCGCATCCACTCATGTCACCTTTGCTGCACATTAAATATTAAAAAATTATACCAATCTACCACTTATATTTTGATTACGTTCGAGCAATTTACAGCACTACAATTTTCTACCAGAAGAAGTGTACGCGAGTTTATAAGATTTGCAGTTTGTAAAAATTTGTATACAAACAATTTAATTCGCCAAATATGGTAAGTAGTAAGTAGTACACGCATACGTAACAAAAATACACCCCACCCCTACACCAACTCGCACACCCACACAAATAAAAATATAAGTAACATCCCCTTGCGAATGCGGCCCTCTGTCTCTTGCACAACTTTGCTTGCTTGCACACGAGTACGAGTTGATAACCCAATGACAGTTATTTATATAATATTTCAAACATTCTCCCTTCGCACTCCCCTACTTGCTTGATTCAATTCGATATATGTACATACTATGTTCGTCTACGACTTGTAGACTTCAACATTTCTTCCGAATCAATTGATTTCTGTTCGATTTGATTTCTTTATGACTTGATTCGTCAAAAGTAAATGCCAAGACCGTTGACAGCGACGTCATGTCATACCAATAAATTGTAATGACTCATGCTCCTAATACATGTGTTCTTGCCATTGCTCTTCTGTTACTGGAGTCTGGTGGCGGCGGTCGTGCTGGCGCACAGTGTAACGCGGGCGGGTAAAATAGACTAAAATTCATATTGGTTTTCTTAGAAAATTTGATAGGAATTAACTGCAAATACCTCCACTTGGTCAATCTAAAAATATTTTCAAAATTTGTTTTCATTTTTTTATAATTTGGGGTTCTCCAATGCTATTTACGGTGAAAATTTTAATATTTTTTACAAAATTTTAAGTAGTGTAAATTTTACCTTTTTTCTACATGACACTTAATTGTTCTTCTATTACGTAAGGCAGATCGTAAGTACTGTTATGTAGAAAATCATTAGTGAAAAAAAATATAAAAAACGCGTTTTTGAAGTTTTTAGAAAGATAAAATGTTTTGCCACCGAGTGGTTGAAAAAATATTTTTCCTGCCTTTAATAACTAAGAGTATTTGCAGTAAAAAGCATACTTACAAGCGTAATAGCTCGGCCTAGGCCCACCACGGGCTGTTGTGCCATTAAAAGCAGAAGAAGTATATGCAGTAAAAATAAAAAAGAATTGAGTTCAGAAATTTACAAAACAACTTTCTCTGAACTATTTGATTGTGGAAGACTTATTAAAAATTTGTGATCTCTTTGATGCATACAGCGCAAATAAACAAACTGGGTTAAAAATATTCGTAGAAAATAAACACGGACTAAAACTGAGGAAGGAGGATTTGGGAAAAACTCGTTTACTGGATTCAAACTTCGAAATAAAGTGTACAAAATCCTACAGAATGAGAAAAGTTGTTGAAAGAAAAATATTCAATGATGAGAGTTCAACTACTTATAACAAAGAAAGAATTTAGAAAGGTTTTCGAAGAGAAATAGGGGTTTTAGTAGACAAGGTCAGAACGGTATATGGAACACCTACCGGCGGCAGTGCAGTTCATCAAATATTGAAATATCTAGCATGGATTACTTGTTTTCAAATTAATTTAATAACAATTGTTAGGTTAATTTTACGAACATTGGCAGTGTTCTTAAAATGAACATTGCCAAGTACTTACTTAGTAAACTTTTAAAAGAATCTTATGCAAATACCATATTATTGATCAATACTCATGGGTTTATATGCCAATAACTGTTCATAAAATATTGATTCATTAAACCATTCCACTCTTCCTAAAGGGTTTCCTTCTGAGGACGCACTCGGGGCCAGATACATATGAAGGATTCAGAAAGTATCGATTGGGAAACAGAAGTAAAAATTCGAGAGATTCGAGTCTCTGATTTCGGCCGAGTGAAAAAAATGTGTTAGAAAGCAGCAGCATGATAGATTTTTAAAATATGTACAACCATTTAAAAGCAAAATATCAATCCACCCTAATTTACATACATACACTAGAAAAGTATTATGGATTTATGGAAATTTTTGTTTGGTTATATATGAGATTAAATTCATCCTTTTATTGAATTAGAAATAGAAAGTCAGCATGAAGAAAACAACAGTCGAGTAATCTTTTGATTTTGTTTTTGAGTACTTTAATACAATCTACATAAAAGTATATAATATGTATGTACATACATTAGACTGGATTTATTTGTATGGATGATTTTTAAAGTCGAAATGGTCATTCATCTTTTTGGAAGATTTTAAAGAAAAAAATTTTGCCATCATTCCTTTTCTTTATTGATTTTCAGTTCAAAGTGGTTTTTGAGAGTTTTAAATCTAGATTTCGAAATATTTTGAACAAAACATTTTGAATTAGTTTAATTTATTTATTTAAAATAATTTCGAATAAAGGGATTCAAATCATACTGCTTTTGTCAATTGATTTTGACATTATTTTGAGATTTTGCGGTTGACATATTATATAAAAATATTAATATAAATATATTCACTGGTTTTTACTTTAAAGAGACTTTTTCAGTTGATTGATTAAACGTCAACCGCAAAATCTCAAAATAATGTCAAAATCAATTGACAAAAGCAGTATGATTTGAATCCCTTTATTCGAAATTATTTTAAATAAATAAATTAAACTAATTCAAAATGTTTTGTTCAAAATATTTCGAAATCTAGATTTAAAACTCTCAAAAACCACTTTGAATATTATATAAAAATCTTTTAAAATATGTATAACCATTTTAAAAGCAAAATATTACTTTATTTATTTTACTTTACTTTACTTTTAATGGCACAACAACCCATGGAGGGCCTAGGCCGAGCTTTTCGCATCCACTCATGTTGTGCGTGTTAAATTTGCACATGAATGGAAGGGACCTACAGTTTAATGCCGAATCCGAACGGCGAAGTGAAAAGCTTTTCATAGCAATTTTTACTCTTGTAGGTTTGCCATTGCCTGCCTACTACTTTTTCTACTTTTTGATTTTTCCTGTGCCGAGATTCGAACCTCAGACACTTTGCGTAGCAGTCCAACGCATTACCACTACGCCACAGTGACCATCAATCTACATCCATAAAAGTATTATGGATTCTCTCTTAATTTATTAATTAAATTTTGATTTTTATTATGTAATTTGAGAATGAAAGATAACTTTTGAGGTAGGCGCGCCAGGTGGCTAATAGTAGTTAACTTACTATTAGGCACAGTACGAGTATTTCGGATTATCTTCTGTTCCGTTCTACTGCTTAAGATACGTGAAATAATTGGATTGGAAAAATTTTTTATATGGGAAGTCGGCGATTTTGATAAAATTTTATGTTTGCCCTTTTTCCAACTCAAATAATGTATGATCTGAAAATCATAGAAATCCAACAACGGTTACTATTTTCGACCACAGCTTATATGAACTCGTTGCACTGTGTGCCGGTGGCACGCGTTTTGTTGTGAGGGTGCAAATTTGCTGTATTAAATTTCATTGAAATTTCGCCCTAAAAATATTTTTATATTTCTTATGTTTTTTCTCTTCTTATGTTATTTTGTCTCCGAATTTAATATTTATAGACAAATAGTATGAGTATGTATGTAGACTAATGTACATACATACATAAATATCTTCAAGTGTAGTCACATTTTGTTGTGTGCTTGCTTCTGTATTTGCTACTGTATTTATGTTTAAGTTGAAGCTAAATTTTAGCCTTGATTGTTTCGAATATAAACCTACTTTTCCTTGTTATACTCAGTGTTTGCAATTGTATGTATGAGTGTGTGTTTGGGTGTGTTTGTGCTATTTAGGAAGCGAAATGTATTTTATTGATTTGAACTTTTGCTCTACATATATTGGGATTAATGCACACATGTCCTTGTATAATTCACTGTAGAATATTCTGAGATTAGATTCCCAACAAATTGATAGACTCGTTTTGCTCAAACGGATGCGATTATGTGTGGAGCAAGATGTATCTATTCGATGGATGAGTCATGGATTAGCGAAGAATGGAGGGAAGAGCTTAAAATTTCTGCGAAATCGAAAGGAAAAATACATATCTATGGTTAATTTTCAAAATAAGTAAATCTATCGATTATCGATCGCAAAGGCTTAAGCTATTTGAGATACTCAGATTCTTAAATTACAATTAATGAAATATTTACAACATATACATACTTAGTCTTTCCATTAAATCTGAAACAAAATTTCTAGGATTTATTATTTGAACAATTTTCTAGGAACCGTTAGTACCGTTCGTCTGGGATGCAGTATTAGTTCATCACGGAGAATAAAATTCAATTAATTTTGATTTGACTTCTTGAATCCAATGGAATGGGTGCCAAACCAAAAAAATATACTACAAATACGTGGTAAAATTTTCACATTAATGAAAACTCAACCGTTTCTCTGTATCATCTGAAAAAAAGGACAGACCAAGAAGCGGTTGTCCGTGCGTTGTCCATACAAGAAAACGAACTAATGTCATTTGTTAACATCTTCTTCTCTTAATGGTACAACAACTCATTGAAGGCCTAGGCCGAGCTTCTCACAGCCATTCATGTTTGCTAATATCATCGAAACAAAATATTAGACTTGAAAGATGCAAAACAGATTTTGCAGTGGCACGCAGACAATGGTTATGAATATATTATTTCCATAGGCGTAAAATGTTATGCCAATTCTAAGAATTCAGTGTAGCCCCGATTGTTGAGTAAAAGTTTGGTGCGGAATATCTCAAAAAGTTTTTATATCCTCTCCATAAAAATGGGTTAAAACTGCGACTAAAGTTTATCAGTAAGATGTCTTAGAAGGTGTACACCTACAGACATCTCATCTGAATTTGGAAAGCCTTAGTGGATATTGGCCCAAGTAGCGTCAGCGATCACGATAGAAACCAAACCGTTTTAGGGCCAATACAGAAGTAAAATGCAAAAATTTTGTATGAACATTGTTTTGCCTACAGTAACATAAAAAAAAAAATTAAAAAAATGTATTCTCGTTTAATTTTGAAAGACCTCCACTCGGAGAACTGTACTCTCAGGTAGATCCTAAATACTGTACTTATTAAAGCATGTGGTTCTCCATATGAATGCAAGAAGATTTAATGCCTCTTCTTTCATTATCTCTGTTAGAATTGTGGAGAATCTTGACCCTGTACACTGAAGCCTTTTCGCTACGAAGAGGGCTGCTGTTTGGAATTTGCCAGTGCTGGAGCATTGAAGTAATTGCACAGTGACCCGTGATGACTACTTTAAGCACTACTGCTTTGTTAAAAGAGCTCTTATTTTCCTCCTGTCTAACCTTGGCCATAAAGCCCTTTGAATCTCCGCAGTCGATCCGGTTAGTCCATGACCAGTTTGTATCAGCGATAGTATATTCACCAATTCTTCAATATAGCTCACAACTCGGTAGATGCACCGTGAACTCACTCGATATTACTTCGATATTTCTTCGATATTACTATGTCCGGTAAACCGCATAGAAAAACAGTTTGAATTCTCACAGCAATGAGGCGGCATTGTGATACAATCTTTGACCCACATTCGACGACCGAATTGTATGATTTTGTATAAGTTTTTCTGCTTTTTCATTTGAAAAGATCTCCGATTGAAAAACGCTGTAGTCATCAGACAGACGATACAACTGCTAAATTGGCAAGATTTTCTGAGTAGAGATATGCTCTGGTTCCGCCATCCATTTTTAAACCATCAGTGTCAAAAGTAACACCTGTGTTATGAAACAATTTTCTTTGGTCGGATAAAGCTTTCGAATTTTAATGTGAAAGTCCAGGGTCGCTACGGTAAAATATGTTGCCGCAGTATCGTCGGCTTTATTTCCACAGTGACACCTTCTCTCTGTCTTACCCAGCACTGATCTAGTATCGATGTAAATAGCCAAAACAAATGGTGAAGTAAACTTTGGAACATAAAGCTAAGTATAATATTTCCAGATCTTGGCAAACCAATAGTGACTAGTATTGAATAAGCAGCGGAAATTAATATCATCGATTATCAGACAAAGCTATTGCGTTTCTTAAAAGACGGACTGTTTGAAAAACCAATGAAACTGGGGCAAACAGACCTTAAATTGTTTTGAAATACCACGTAAAAGAATGATATTGCGGTATTTCTAAGCTTCTGTTGACGATTGATTTTCTGATATTACAAATACCAGAGAATTAAGACAAATCCAACACCAGTCACACCAACACAAATCCAACAACAGTCTAAAGCCACTGTTAATTCGCACAAGTGAATTCATTTTAATTCATTTCATTGGTCGCTGTGGTGTAGTGGTAGTGCGTTGGACTGCTACGCCGAGTGTCCGGGGTTCGAATCTCGGCACAGACAAAATCAAAAAAAGTAGAAAAAATAATTTTTCTATACGGCACCACCTCTTGGCAGGCAATGGCAAACCTACAAGAGTAAAAATTGCTATGAAAAGCTTTTCACTTCGCCGTTCGGATTCGGCATTAAAACTGTAGGTCCCCTCCATTCATGTACAAATATAACACGCACAACATGAGTGGATGCGAAAAGTTCGGCCTAGGCCCTCCATGGGCTGTTGTGCCATTAAAAGTAAAGTAAGAATTCATTTTAAAGTTCTCGATGTCAACGTCAGTTAAATAATTGAATATTTTCCGTTACTTGAAATGTTTTTCAAAACTGTATTCTCATTTGCAACTTGGCATCAATCAACTCCACAGTGGCCACAGGAATCGTCTGTCCGCTATATGTCTCCTAGTAGTAGTCATTTTAAATCACTTCCCCATTCGGCGAGAAACCAATTAAATCAACAATAAATTCTTTATGTACACTCATAGTTCTTCAACAGCAACAACAACGGCAACAAACAATCCATTGCTCGAATTCAGTCACCAGTAAAAAAACAAAACGAAAACATGTTTCATTCACGATGCCATCGTTATTCATATTTATTACACCATAATATTCTATCGTTGCACCATCATTACAAGAAACTAGGCAGCAAAAAAGTATGCAATAAAATTTACTTGCATTGCTTGTTAGACCTCAACTATAGCATCCCCATTCGCTGCTTCCTTATTCCCTTCGGAGTGGGCTATTAATAGAACAATGAAAGTGGCACTAGAAAAAAGAGAAAGCTGTTTCGTTATTTGTGTGGGTGTGAATGCGGGGGCGTGTGCGTATGCGCGTCACTGCGTGACATGTGTTTTGTGCAGTGGTGCAGTGTTGGAAGTTTTCAAATGATGTGAGTAGTTGGATTTGAATAGTTGGTTGTAGTTAGATTTCTATTTACGTAAATTGGTATGAATGAAAAAGGTATGATGAAATGCTCGGGGTGCATAGAAGCCTTTTAGAAAATACATTTAGCTATTCGGTTAGTATTAAAATTTTCATTTAAAGAATAAACAAAGTTAATTTAGTTTTTATTTTCTATAACTTATAGCAATTTTGCAGAAAAAGATTTCAAAAATCTCAACACGCCGTTATCTTAAATTTGAAAATCTTCTATGAATTCACTAATGCTTGCCCGTAATTAGAACAAATTACTTACACATCTGTCATCATTTCCCTGGGAGAAGATTTTCCTGAAAATCTTACTGACATTGAAAAACAATTTGCTGAATTTACTTCTCGATATTAGATTTCCATCAAGTGTTTTTACAAAGAGCTGCTCTCTGTGTCTCTCTGGGTCTCTCTCTTTATCTCTCTCTAACCATGTGTGTTTCTCTCCCACTGTGAAGTGCAATAATATTTGCTATTACGCTCATAAGCATAAGAAGCAATTACCGTTACGGGTAAGTGCAGTGAGTAGGAATGCATAAAATAAACTCCTCAAGTTTACGCGTGTGTGTTGGTAAACACTTACACATACACAAAATGATTAACAACACGGTAAATGTTCACACAATTTCTCAATGCAGGTGAAATTGAAATTAAATGAAATTCAATTCACTTGAGAATTGCAATTAAAATAAAGGAATTTAATTCCAAGAGCTCTGAGTAGACAGGGACTTGATTGACAGAAGCATTTTGAGGGAAGTGTATGAGAATGTAAATAGATCAAAACATTTATGTTCTTAACTTTCAGAATAAGGGAAGTATGTAATGTCGAAACGTATACAGAAAGTATGTATGTACGAGGTGTGATCAAAAAATAACCGTTATTTTCAAATTTCGTGAGTTACGTATGTTCGATTTTCGCATTTTCAGTTATGTTGGTACACATGTCTGTTATATATGTTGGCAATACCAACCATTTTGGATTGTCAGTTTGTTTTTGACAGATAAAAAGGTTAGTCGTGTTTTGGTGTGCTCTTCGATTTTTTACTATTCGAAAAAATGGATCAAAGAAACTGTATTCAGTTTTGTGTAAAAAATGAAATTAAATGCGCAAGGACATTTGAAATGTTGACTGTGGCCTTTGGCGAGTCTACTATGAGCAAAACACAAGTTCAATTGTATAACCGGCTTAAGGAAGGCCGAGAAGATGTCAATGACGATGCTCGTCCTGGTCGCCCGAGCACGTCAACAACCGATGAAAACATTGACGCAGTGAAGAAAATGATTTTGGATAATCGTCGAATCACTATCAGAGAGGTTACTGATGATGTTGGCATATCGTTCGGCTCATGCCAAGCAATTTTTACGGATATTTTAGGCATGAAACGTGCGGCAGCGAAGATTGTTCCAAAATTGCTAAATTTTGAGCAAAAAAAACGTCGCTTGTGCGTAAGTTTTTGGCCAAAAACATAACCGTTATCATGCCTCAACCACCGTATTCACCGGACTTGGCCCCTGCTAACTTTTTCCTCTTCCCAAAACTGAAGACACCGATGAAAGGAAAGCGTTTTGCTACGATTGAGGAGATAAAAGAAAAATCGAAACAGGAGCTTTTGGCGATACCAACAAACGCGTTTCAGAAGTGTTTCGAGGATTGGAAAAACGCTGGCATAAGTGTATTATATCTGAGGGGGATTACTTTGAAGGGGACAAGAAAGTTGTTGATGAATAAACGTTTATTTTTTTATCATACCTCGTACATGAAAATAGTTTAAGAATAAATAAAAACACCAGAGTAAAAAATGCGTGGAGTAAAAACACAATGACAAAAGCGCTTCTCCGGGATGTATAGAATTTTACCATTTCGATGATTTCCTTAATTATTCTTTATATGAATTAATTTTTTTTTTACATATAAGGGGTAGTTTTCCAAAGGACAACTCATAGAAAAAGTTCTTATAAGCAGGGAAGTAAAGCTGTTATGAACCCAAAACCAACCATTTTGGACACGAACCAACCGTATTTTGAGTTACTTGCACCGAACCAAGAACCAAACCGTGTTTTTATTTACTTGAACTAAACCAAAACCAGTTTCGTTCGAAAACTGGGTTGGTTCAATCCAAAGCAATATTTCCATTATTACCTACTCTTGCATCATAATTTATTTACTTTCATATCAATTACGTTCTGCAACTCTGAAAACTGCATTTCATTAAGTGAATATCCAAATTCAAAAGTGGTAGTAAAGATGAAGCGATGTTAAAATAAATTGAGGGAAAGAAAAAGTATATGTGACTTTATTTACGAGTATTCATGCGATGGAAGAACAATGCCATTCTCATCTACCATATGCAACAGAAATAATAATCATAAAAAGTAGGGTAAAGTGAGTTGATTCTTTCATCTGATAAAAGTGCCAAAGAATTTAATTTTTGAACTGTAAATTACCTTATTTCATAGAGAAGGACAAAAGCCAACAATTCTATAACATCGGACTTTCAAAACTCCGATTTTTACCCTAAACAAATTTAAAGTTTCCAACATGATGATTTTTAAACTTTCTCAAAATGTAAACATCATTTTACACCGACTTGTAGGTTTAATCACAGCTTCTAAATTACAAATATTTCTATTTAAATTTTTTTTTCAAATCAAATCATTTATTAGACGCTCAAAATTGAAAAGGAAAGCTGTATTTTTGCACGACCTCGGCCAAATTTTCGATAGTGATGACAAATTTTTGATATCATCTACTCAATTTTGGATGCGTGTTTTGGTTTTTCATTGACCTTAGCATTGCATAAGCGTCGAAAGAAATTAGTATGCCTAATATCACAATTTTTGGGCTCCTTTTCATTACATAACTTTGGTAAAGCATAAAGATAGTGGTCGCCGTGGCGTAGTTCGTAGTGCGCTGGCTGAGAGTCCGGGGTTCAAATCTGGGCACACGCAAAACCAAAAAGTAAAAAAAAGCAATTTTTCTACACGGCACCATCTCTTGGCAGGTAGTGGCAAAACTACAAGAGTAAACATTGTCTATCTACATCGTCGTTCGGATTCGGTATAAAACTGTAGTTCCCTTCCATTCATGTATGTATAAATATAACACGCACAAAATGAGTGAGAAAAGAAGAAAGAAAGCATTATGTTTACCTCTTGTTACATACATACATCCGAACGTACATAAATTTTTCTCAAGGTAATGTTCCATGCAGCAAATACTACAATTCTATTTCCTTTCAACTACAGCAAAGAAGGTTTCAATTGACAGAACACAAAATACCCACAAAAATTATATACACACGCAACGGTTGACTTTCCATTTCTTTTATGTACTTAAATACACAGACTCATTCAAGATATACCACATACTCACACATTCATATACATGAATGTATGTGTTTGCATGTGTGTGTGTGTTCATTCTGCATATCAAGTAAATGTGTAGATTTAAATTGTTTTATTTATGTATGTGTTCAAATGAAATGGAACGTACTTATGATTTTTGTTTAGGAAATCAGTTCGCTTTCGCATGTGTTTTGCAAACGTACGAGTACATATGCACTTACTACAATGCTAAAACTTTCCATCATAATCGAAAGAAAATGGGAATCCAAAATGGTTCATTGCCTTTGAAATTTGATTGGGGTTCATTAAGTAAATATTGTCAAGGATTTAGGTTAAATTTACTTTGAGGGATTTAGATTTGTTTTATTTTTTCTTTTTTTGCAAGTACATAGTCGTTAAAGTTGAAGAATATCATCTATTGCATTATAAATAGGTTTAAGAATGGTATTGTATTGTAAAGTGAATATTAGATGACGAAGGAAGTTTGATGTTAAAATGACTTAATGCAAATTTAAAAGCCTAATTTAAGGCATTCAAAAATATCACCCTTTGAATACTCGATAATTTTCTTTGAAGCTTCTCATAATTATTAATTTAAAGAGAAAATGCATGAATTTGTACAACAAGTAAATAAACACATTAAACTGTATCATGCTGAGTTTGTGGCGCATGTGATTTCATTTGATTTATTTTTATTAATGCATATTTTTTTTCGCCATTGTTATTGCAATGAAAATTAATCGTTTTGGTGTTTAACATACAAATATTTGTATAGCGAGTGCTTGACTAAATTTTAATAAAAGCATATTTGAAAGAAAATTTCATTTGATTTATTTTTATTGCTGTTATGAAAACCACTCAAATTTTAGTAAGTGGTATGTGCTACTTTACAATACGAGTTTTCTGATTTTCTTCTTACGATGTTCACACGTAAGGCAAAGAACATTCAATGCAAATTAAATTCGCACAGCAGTTGCGAGTCGTTTATTGTGTGTTTGGGTAACCGAACGACAAAATTTGTTTACTTTATTTTTACTTTACTGTATTCAGGAAAAGGTTCGAGAGACAGCTCGTCAATTTTTGGTATGGCTGTGTTTGTGATGCGACTTCACCTAACTAACACCGCATTTACAGCAAGCAAACACACGAACATCCTCTCCTTCGATTCGTCGGTGTAAACGAGACGACAAACAAACACATTTGCTGGCTAACTCTATTCTTCACTTGCAGAAAACGAAAAGAACTAAACATATTTCGATAAACTTTAGTGTTCAAGTGAAGATACGAAGTTGAAAAACAAAACTGGCTCTACATTTCTTTTCATTCAGAAACTCTGGCAATTTATTTTTATCTGGATTCTTAAGTGATTTTATATAATGTAAGCAAAAAAATCAATTTCCAAACGGAGATAAGTTTTTGAAGAATAAAGATTAACACAGGCCGAGATTTTCACGTATATATTTTTGTATTTAAGTACAATATATTATTGATATAAATAAATACTTATATAAAGAAATGATCAGTTTGAACGCGTTTTGCAGTTCATGCTGTTATGTACTTTAATTATGGTAACTTCAAAGTGCTACTTGGAATACATATGGTTGAAGGAAAGAGTGTACGGCGATAACTGCATATTTTTTGAGGTCGTTTAGTTTACTTGCACTTGTACGCTTTTGTTGTTGTTTGAGAAAATTAACGACGAAACAAGAGAAAAATCGGTGGAAAAATATCAGCATATCTACTTAATTATTAATGAAGATAACAGAGAAAATCGGCGTGAAAATGTTGGCTTGTGTAATTCAAACTTAGCAAACAAACGAAGAGAGAAATCTTCATTCGTGTCGTGTTGATTGGCGAGAGAGCGAACACCGTTTTTGTGTTATGCTGGTTTACACCGAGACTGCCGTCTCCTCAATTTACTTATCCACTCCGAACGAAGTTTTTATAATGATTTTCCTAGTAAAATGACACAACACAATCATTTCGCATCCATTATCACATGTTTGGATCTCAGAATTTACAAAGTATTTGCACTTTTCAACTGCCAAGACAATGCTGCCTTCATTGTAGTGAGCACATGTAGATTTATTTAGAATTCCGGTTTCTTATAGTAGCTGTTAAAATTTCTAATTGATTTCAGATGTGGAGATTGGGGAGACTTCTCAGAACCAATGGTATTTACCATATATCATGAAACGATCCTTGTTGGAAATTCTTACCTGCAGGGACATATTTTTTTCATTTCACCGAAAAAGACATAAAGAGATCATTTTCGATTTTATTTGAAGAGATTTACGTAAGATACAAGTCTTTCATAATTCCGGGATTTTAGAGACTTATTTAAAATACAAGATTCCGGAATCCAGTTATTGACATACGTAGTAACAATCGTGCATAATAGATGCACGTAAAAGTGTAAATTTCATGTGCGGATAAAATATTCTATTAGTAGATTTAGGCAAAACATATTCAAACATAATGCGTTCGTATTTCAATCTAATTTAATAAACCGGCATTCATACTCAACAAAAACAATAATAATAACTTCTATGAAATGAAATTGGGAAACAATTGAAAAGCTTTAGGCTTAACGCATACGCGTTACAGCTTTGCATTTGCTATGCAGAAACTATCGTATTTTGTTTTTTTTTATTAATTTGATTCACATGCTGATGTACAATAAATATATGAAATTGAAATATAATTTAATAATTGTACGGTGAAGTGCAAATACTTGAAAATAAATATTATTTTTGCATTCATTGTGTGTGTGTATATGTTTGACATGTGCTTCTCTCATGTCTCTCATATGCTCCACATTTTACACTTCACACATCTTCATTTAGAACAGACATTTTATATATCATTTAAAAATTGGCCTCCAGAAGGATATTTAGTAGTGTGATGGGAAGTATCGAGAAAAACTGTTTTTTAACAATAACTTATTTTTAAATTGATTTTACCATTTCACTTCACCATTTGGGTTTTGTTAAGCATTTTAGTAGGCCCTCTAAGTCAATCGAAAGCAAGTCGCACAGGTCATTTAGACAATATTGTAACCTATTAAATTTTCCCTTCAGATAGCCAAAGCTGTAAGAGATCAGTCATCATCTGCTTTACGGTTTCTACAAAAATTACTTGAGGGCGCATCCATTCTAATGGTATGCATGAATATGAGGCAGTGACCAGTTAATTCTACTACCACTTTATGTATTTGGTTTCTATCTAGTGATATTAGTTTCATTGACGCAGCTAAAACTTTTATCTTCTTATCCCAATTCGTCTCCCGAATATATTGAATTTGGTCGTTTGCTGATCGAATTTCACCTAAATATTTTTCAAAATTGTCTTCATGTAGAGTTCGTATCCCAATCTAAAGTTGTCTGGATCTACCCAGTAAACTAAGTAAGCGATCGCTATGGGCCCGAATTTTTGGTAAAATGATATTATGCATTTTCAACTCTACTTACACAACACAATTTCCTCTTACGAGGACGTCCGGAAATTGTTTTTGCTTAGCACTGAAAACTGGTGTTAAACCACCACTGTACTTGAATTAATAACCTAAGGTGATCAAAAATTAAAATTGGTTGTCAATCGAATGTGATCAAATTTAAACTAACATTTGGCTGGTTTGATTGTTCTGAAACACTTAAAAGCAAATACTGTCAGCAGAAAAGTCTTAAATATCTAAGCTCCTAATAAAGCAAGGTTTAGTTCACCTATTCGAAAGTGTTTGATTAATAAGAATCCATAAATAATACACAATTTGCACGTTTTTAAAATACCTGATTATTTCTGTAGTATTTCTGTTGAACTGAAATATTAGGTATAAAATACAGTTCTTCCAAGAGTTGTTGGACAATTTTTTTGTTTATATTTGTGCTGTTTTCAATATTTTTTCATACATATGAAAAATTAAAAGCAACCATTTTTATAACTATTGAAGTTTATTTAGTTCACTAACCTCTTTTTATTTTAGCAAACACTTTTCTTAATAACTTGTCATCGTATTTTATGTGTGTCATCGTTTTTTATGTGTGTATTTTTCATGCATTCCAAATAGCTCGAAGTAGTTAAAGTAGAAAAATATGCATATTTCGTTCCTCCACTTATTACTGCAATAAGCGGAATTTTGTTTTTTTTTTGTTTGAGCATTTTGCAAATTATTTCAATATCACGAAACCACCACACACTCACACCACCCCACCCTACACATACATACAAATTCACAATGCAATAAACATTACACAAAAGAATTTACGCCATTTAAACTTTGAAACCACAATTTCTATAGAATATTATAGCATTCTTTTAGGCGATCTCATAAAATTATAAGACAAAGAGAAAAGTTTTTCGTCCCCTTCTCATCACCCACAAAATTTTATGTTAAATTTTCACCGAGTCGTAAATAGTTCAAAGCGATTTCAACTCCTTGCCTTGCGAAAAAGATTTACGTATTTTATTGTGCTCTCACCAGGGTAGTAAAGGTTTTTTTTTTATTATTATTACTATTTTTTGTAGACTTGTGTAATTTTTATTGATTTTATGTAGTACATATGTATATGCAATGACAATAGTTTTTATTATTTCAGATTTTGCAGAGATTATAATCGTTGATGAAAATTAATGGAAACTAGTACTCTCGTGTATGTGTGTGTGTGCCCAATTAATGCTCGGTTGTAGTTCAGTGTATGAACCTCAGCCAGAGGGGACACCATTTATAAATACCTCCGAATATATGTACATATTCATAGATTCTCAAATAATCATAGATCCAAATATACAATAACTTAAAAGATATCAAAATAACACACTATTGTCTATTATTTAAGTTGTTGAAATCAAAAATCCTGTATAGAAAAACGTAAACATGTTGAAAATAATTCCCGTACCTATTACAATCTCCTCCAGCTGCACCTACTTTTAATTTTGCCACTGGGCATATTTTATAAGTATATCAGAAAATATATTGAATATAAATACATTAACCCATTGTGAGTAGGTACTAGAAGCCAAGATCATAAAATTACAGTGTGCGTTGATCTTCCCTGTGGAAATGAGGTGACCGAGTACGGAGGAAAACGTAAATGCTCATATTAAACATCATGGACAATAAATTGAATCTGTGACAAATTAATTTGCGAAATTTCCCGATTTGCAATGTTTTTTGTTTACCTAAGTTTGGTCAGCTGTTTTCTTTCTCTCTCTCTCTCTCTGTGGGGATGAGATCTGTGGGGATAATTTTCCAATATTAGATTTGTTATGTTATGTAAATGAATTGCCATTTCAAATGCATGCAAAATAATGAATTCTTATTTTTTTGTTGATTTTCAAAAACCACCTTCCTAAAAATCATTGCAAGATAAAACCAAAAAATTTTAAATTATATCTATGCAATTTTAAATTTAAATTTTAACATAATCATAAACATCTTTGATCAATTTTGAAAAATACTATTCGGAATATAGTAAAGATGTTCAAAGTGGGTTAATAGAAAAGTGGTTGGCGTCCTGCCCTCTCCTATTCATAAAAAAAATATATCTACTCCGAACATTAACTTTTTGGGTTTTCAGGTTAGGTAAGTAATCTTGTAAAAACTAAAGTCTATCGCAGACATTACAGACGTGGCCGAAGGAATTTTTAACGAACATGTTTGAAATATTTATGTGCTGTATTATGCATTTGATCGTGTGCATTTCCCCCTGCAAAATCAACATCTCCATCAAAATATTCATACTCAAAACATGTGAACTTATTTGCTAAATTATTTTATTATTTGCTCATTATAATTATAATCTTGCTATCATCCTCATTGTTGTCATCATTATAATAATCATCATCATCGTCATAATCAAAATATTCAGGTTGAGATGATCTCAACAGGTGGAAAATTTGCCACTTGCCGGTCTGAGAAAACGCGAATGTTATGGTATGAAATTGACTAGAAACTTGGCAAATCCCGTCTATGTTTTGTTGTGCTGATGCGAGTCAATAAAATTTGCCACTAAATCTGGTGCTGCTTAATCGGAGGACCTTCGTCGGGACTCAATGACATGAGTGTTGATGCAAATATTGAACTCATTTGCCATTCATGCTGTTTCTCCGCATTAGTCTTTGTGATACAATGTTTTACACTCTCGCGAGTTCTTGGTGCTGGTTTTTGGGGTTTTTTCACTATTGCAGAATCTGTGCCGTAGTTTTTGCTGGAGATTTTATCTTAACACAATCGCCATTTCTTTGTCCCTTGCGTTTGCTTTTTCCGTCTATACTCACTTTTTCGGCTCTAGAAATTTCTAACGATTTTTGTTTGAAATGTGGAATTATTGTTTGAAATTTCAATTTTAATAGAAACTGTCAATAGAAACGCACTCGGTCAATCGAGTATGAATCAAACGCGAATCAGCTCCCTCTATCAATCGATAAGAAGAGAGATCGAGAACTCCTGAATCCATTGATAGTGGGCGCACAGTGGATGCATATGTGCTGCCATCATTTATGTGTATATTTATATGCATCCTCATGTTTTCATACTTCACGATAGAGGGTGCCGCCCTTCATTTCCGTGACAATTTCCGCTTTTCCACGATCATCTTTTACCCCCTCGTAAATATAAAAATTATTCTAAAGAAGTCAATTTCAAAAAAGGGCTCTTTATGGCTTATTGATGCCAGGAATAGATTATAAATGCATTTTATCGTGATGAAGATAATATAACTACTATCTACTATAATTCCTTTTTGGTCTTGCCACTTGCTTTTCCACACAACAAGATTTCTTGATTAATTCTGCTTTTAGTTTGTGTGACTTGTCAAAAAACGAACTGCACAAAAGAAAACTCGCCGGTATAAGCAAGTCTGTACTCGTCCCTCTCGTCTTTCAAGAAAACTTGCCGTGTGGAAAAAGGACTTAGTAGATATAAAATATACATGAACTATTGTTGTGGGAAGGTGATGTATGTAAATATTTATGATCAAAGAGAATGTGGCAAATATTGTAGGAGTAAAGAAATCGATTCTGATTGGAAATTTTGTAGAGTTTAAATAGTAAAGTCAACTTTTTTCAAGAAACTTTTTACATTCTCATAAAACATTGAAATTAAATAAAAGGGAACCTACTCATTTTCTACAATGGCATGGAGGGTCTAGGCCCTCCACTTACACTTTTCATATGCACTCCCTTTGCAGCTATGGCAATAATAAATTTTAATATTATGACGGCTCACTGAAAATTTATGACTACTTTAAGTTGAACTTATTTCAACAGCTTTTTAAAATTTTTCTTGTGATTGATTAGACAATTTTAATTTTTCACCTTATTAATTATAAAAGTTAATAATATGATTATAAAACTGTAGTCAGCGTCTTAACGCAAAATAATGGCGGTTACGGTAGTGAGCAGTGAAGCCCTGAACACAGATTCGGACAAAAAGTAATAAGGTAAGCTACGTGAACTAGACCGTCTGTGGGAGAAAAATGGAAAGTTTACCCAGTCGCTGTGGCGTAGTGGTTAAGTGGTTATGCGTTGGACTGCTACGCAGAGTGTCCGGGGTTCAAATCTCGGCACAGACAAAATTAACACCAAATTTACACCAGGAAATTCAAAAATCTTTCCTTCGACCTATATACCATTTAACCGAATATAAATTATCATCTTCTATATCATAGAAACATTTTAATGTTACTTTCTCGCCACGATTTACCGCATGCGGCATTTGAACGTGTACATCACGCAGCGCATGTGAAAATTTTGTAATTGAAAGACAAAAAACAATTTGGGTAATAAATTTTATAACAGTTCTGTGACAATTTGATAGAGTAGCTTATGTCTGAAAATAGATTTTTGAGGAAGTCGCTCTTTAAGTCGATACGTGTATAGTTGTCGAAGCAGAAGCGATTTTTAAAAAATATTTTTTGATTCATTCTTCTTCTATTAATATGTGGATAAAGCAAAAATATAGTATAACTCGAATTTCGCTTGTGTCGACTTAAGCTACTATGTCATGTTGTCACATAAATAAAGCACATAAATTGAATGAGAATTCTACTCATATTTACTACATATAACCGAACTAAACTACTTACGTGCATGTCATTGTAGACTTTATCCAAATGAATAATGTAAAACGTAGGTAACCTGTAAGAAAAGTTAGTCCATAAACTGGTTTATTGAGCACTACAACTAGTCCCTCATTTACTGACTTTCCTCATCGCGAACTGGTTTACCTAACATTGTATCGTCCTAGGCACAAGTCAATTGTCCAGACAATATGCAAGATCTTTTCAAATAGTTGGTAAGTAGATGTTTTTGGAATAGTTTGTAAACCAATCAAACTTCAAACCAGTTGAAAGATACATGTTTTTGGAGTAGTTTGTAGACCAATCGTATTGTTTCTGTTTCACAACCAGTTGTCTATAGAAAAATTAACGAAATCTATTATAAGTTAAAAAATTGTAAAAAAAAGTTGAGCATTCAAAAGAAAAAATAATTTTGAATTTGGAAATTATCAAAGTAGTTGCGAATTACCAGACAATATTTTCGCTGAATAGTATTATAAAAGCGGTTTTTAACTGTTTCCAACTACTTCAAAAACAAGATGTTGCATAACTATTTCAAAAACTAGTAATTTTAATGTCCTTGAGAGAATCCAGGCCTACTCTGGGCAGGCAGTAAGCCGTGGGGTTTGACCTGGGAGAGGATCCAGCGATTGCGTCTTAATTTTTGAGCTAACGCTTCGAAAACGTTGCCGATGATGACTTTTTACCACAGATCAGCAACGGTGATGACGTAGACTCGGACCTTTTACCTTCACAAGAAGAGAGAAAGATCTCATCAGAAAGCACGAGAAGACCGTGGCAAAGTTCGAGAAGAATAACCCTGAGAACTCATCGTGCCAGAATACGCCCAAGGTCTAAAGCGCGGGAGTCAGCGTCGGCGCAGTACCAATGCCCGATAATGGCGGATCTAAGGTGGATGCCCCAGCTGAAAACCATGCTCTTAGCAATTTTAGGGCTACTAGACTGCACTCTTAGAACCTGACATTGAACTAAGTTTGTGGTCCTTGAAACATTTAAAATGTTTTTAACAATTTTCATACAATTGGGCACAATTACTTTGCGCACGATCACGGTCTTTAAAGAAGTATGCTCGTAAGTAAAAACGGACTTGCATTGTATGTGTACTTATATAATGAAGAAATGGCAGATCTATCAACATAAGAACTTGAAAAATAATTAAAAGATAGACTAAAACACAACAACAGTAATAAGATCTTTAACCCTTAAATACCAAAGAGCTGCAATTTTACCTTAAAACCACATGGTACTTCTCCACAAATTTGGGAAAACAACGAACTGACCATCAAAGTTTTTGTAGAAAACTGATTTAAGTACTTTAGAAACTAATCCTAAAAAATATATAAGAAAATATATTGTGCCCTTGAAAATATTTTATAATTTCTCAATAGAGTTTTGGTCGCTGTATCCAAACATGTGAGCTAAAACTCATCAGGTTTATGAGAAGATTTGTACTGAAATATTCTACAAAACTTAAATTTTATTTCAGTTTTAAAAAAAAACATTTATTTATTCATTCTCAGGTTTAAAAATCCACAAACTCGAAATTTATTAATTTATATAATAAATGTGTTTTTGTTAGAATTCATAAAAACGATTTGTGGTCTTAAGCTTACAATTTACAATTAACGCTAATAAGTTAGTGTCAATGGTTGTATCTGTAAAGAGACTCTGAGTATTTCAGGGTTAACTTGCATTAACGGCATTTCTCTGAGCTCTGAGCAGATCACGAACATAACATGCCCAAACATGAATACACAACAAATATTTATTTCTTGTTGCAATTCAAGAAAATTTAAACAATCGTTAAAACAAAATGTATTCAAAAAATAGATAGGAAAAAAAGAAATGATCGTACCAACTCGCAATTCAAATGCGATCTGTTTTTAGCGAAAGATGAGCGAAACTCCTTATCAGGATAAAGCATCATCGAGCATGACTAATGTGCACATGCAGGATATAAATGGAATGTAATATTTATTTATTACGATTTGTTTACTGTTATTTACCAATTTTTTTATATACTCATAGAAAGAGGAGAAGCTGCAATATATAGAGGCAAGATTTTTACTTCTTTATTTGTTTTTGTTTTGTTTTTCTTGTTAATCCTAATACAACAACAATAATACTTATTTGTATATAAAGTAGCAGTCATATAAAAAATTCGATCATTCTAAAACGAAGCATCAACAGACACACTCTATAAGTGTAAATTAAAAACAAAAGAAAAAATATAATATTTCGTCTGCAATATAGAAAGTGGCAAGTTCTTTTATCATGTCGGAATATCGTCACAAAAAGTTTAGAGTAATAGCTAAGCAGTGCACGAAGCTAGAGACAACTTGGAGGAGCAGTGATGCATCACTCAGTCCTGCCGCGAATTCTCATTCAACTCTAACGAAGACATCACCGCTAGCACAATCATTTCTACAACCATCAGCACTACCATCAAATATTGTGGACTTAGGGAAAGGAAAAGTAATTAATGATTACAAATATCATGCAAATATGGCACGAAAGTTTCAAAAAAAACAACAAACAATTGCGATCAAGATCGATCAAGGAATATGAACAATTTGTACCTTTTCTGTTGCGCGTCGGAATTTCCCGTCCTCGTCTGATGGAGGACGTGCAGCAACTGCAAAGCTAATCATTTTCAATTGTTAATTTATTAGGAAGCAAATAGAATAGGCATAGAACTTTCAATTTAAGTATGTACATGGTTATATATCATCAATTTCTTAATTTAAAAATTATTATTGTTATTGCTGTCTTTAATGTGGTATTGTAGAACTTAATGTAATTAATTTTATTAGCATTAGAGCAGTATGTATTTACAGAAATTACATTCAAACTACACAGAAATATAATTAAATGTAAGAATTTAGAATTAATAAACTTCTTATTCGAAAACTTTTATTTTATTTTTTTATTTCTAAGTAGTAGAGAATTGTTTAAAATTTAATTTGATTGAAAAAATTTAGATTTCGTGCAACGAGTCTTCCCCAAAATATTCCACTCTTAGTTTCTACATAGTTACATTATACAAAGTAGACTTTTTGTATGACTTTCAAGGCCAAGTTGTAATAATGCGTTTGTGTATTCCACAACAATGTCATGAAAATGGAAAATGATCTCTACTAACTCGCCTTTATTTTCACATTCACAGCCGTCGCTAACAGGCGTGCGATCGAAGTTTTCATGTCAACCCGTGTTATCTTAATTCTTTGGATTTTAAGTGGATATGCACATCGAATGTGTAATTTGATCTATGGTATGTACCTACATACACAAGCTGCGCCCATCCAAGCTAAACTCATAGCAAAATTGAATTTAGGACACAAATTTGAGGTACAGACTTCGTTTTTGATATATGAATTCGAAGAGGAATATCTATTAGAAGGAAATGTAGCAATTTATACAAATAACAAAAGCAGCACTAGCAACATGGGCCATCGGCTGACATTTTTCTTAAAATAATAACGCGAAGAGGCTGCAACACCATCTTGCTTAACTCCCTTCACAATCAAGTCCTTTACAGATTCTGATGGATATTCGACTATCAAAAGCTGCGAAGCACCAACTCCAAATAAAAATTTTCTATATCAAGTTAACGATATATTGAATTAAATAACATTCAGCAAATAAGAAGTTTTTAGAAATGCATATATCTGGTTAATGTTTCCCCTAGTATTATACTTAAGAATGTCAAGCACACTCGTCGTTCTGGAATATTCCTTGTATTTTTGCACTTAGTGCTGGAACGGTCTGGAGCTCAACTGGTGGTCAATGCATACCGTGGATACAACAATATAAAATGCCAAAGTTGTTTTTTGACAAATATATCGAACATGTTTAAAATTGCATTCTACATTAACAATTCAATTCCTTACTTTATGAACAAATTTTCTTTTACTTTATTTACACTACATAAATTCTTGATTACAAGCTCTAAATTAAAAAGTTCTGAACAAATATACTATATAATTAATAAAAGAAAAATAAATATAATAGTTGGATTCATATAAACTCGTAAATGCATCTTAAACCTTGTAAACTATGTACATATATATAAACATAATCATTTCATACACACTTATCAACAAACTTATGAGGCATTTACGAGTTTATAAGTATATGAGTCCGAGTCCACCGAATAACTATTTGACACAACTCAGCAATATCTAAAGATATTACCACTCTCACAGTGAATCTCAGTGCAGTGAGCGTACCAGCAACAACCCACACAACAACAGCTATTACAACGGTGATATCTCATACAACCAGTGCTCATACCAGTACGGTGTAACTAGTAAGCGAAACGGGACTATTAGCTCCCCCTTATACACAGTTCTAAATGTACACGTAATCTCTTACTCACATTTAAATATTTCTTCTCTCTGTGAGCATGACCCTACAAACTTACCACACCGTTGGGAAAGCCGAAACATCGAATTCGCTGTATTCACCAAAGCAAACTGGCAAACCAAAGGAAAAATACCGAACCGAAACGAACCGATATGCCATACCCAGCAATGTAAATGAGGATGATGCAGTTAGACTTGCGCAAAGACCACCTTATATCTATTTACGGGAACAAAGTTCTAATTCACTAGTGATTACTCTAACCCATCTAGTCGGCAAAAATAAATCCCACATTGTTCCGCTTGTAAAAGGTAATAATATAAATGAAACTAAAGTAAATAATGTGAATTAGCTTGCTGCCACTTAAATACTTACCGCTGTACCGATTGAAAACGCATTAAACAACCTCTTATGAAATATGTTCTTTTTAATACTTATGTACCATATTTGGAAAATATTGCAATAAATATTTTTATGTATAGTATATAAAATTGCGCTTTATCATAAATCATAAATTGAATCTACATATTTAAATTATATGTTATATTAAATATTACGCTTATTTATACAAATTTCTTTGCATACATTGACTCGTGTGGTGTGATCTGAATAGAATCAATCACATTATCTAAGTATTAGGAAAAGTCAACATGTTTCACAATTATTCTGAAATTATTTTCGCTTGAAACTACAATGCGAAATGTTGATTAAAAGTTCAGGCAAATATTGGCAAATACAAAAAGTTGGAAAAATTTATTTCAGTACACCACTTGTTGCCCATGCTGAATGAGGATCATTACTTGATGAGGGTACAAATTGAAAGAGGAATTCTGGCAGAATTAACTCAAGTTTAGTTAATACCAGTTATGTAAATTACCTTGTATCTGTGTCGAATAGTTATCGATATGCATATTGATCGTAAGTGTCACCATTTCCTGGTTGTATTTCCAATAGATATTGTGGATTTCGGCAGTGCAACGAAGCTGTATATTGTACATAATATCGAATTGAAGTTAAGTAAATTAAAGGTTTTTAAGTTAGAAACATTATTTGAATATGGAAATTGAGGATGAACCTTTCCCACTCTTGAACAATGCTATTCCTAGATTTAGGATTAATCTTCTTTCAAAAGAGCCTATTTCTTTCTTAATTCCTTGAAAATGAAACTTTAACTGACGTAGCCGTTGTGCTGCGGGAACCCGACTATTACTCGACGTGGATCAAGAGCACAAATTAAATACATATACAATATATATATACATAAGTACTCCGATCCCTCGATTAGCACGGCACTCGAATTACACAGTATCGCTTTAACCCGCTTTTCAACTTAAAAACAAACAAAAATTTGAATGCTCTAAAGCAATATGTAGAAATTGATAAAGATATTCGCCAAAGTAGGAATAAAGAAAAGAAGAGAGCATAAAAACATACAATAAATAAGTTTTGAATCTTACGCCAGATTTGTGCTCAGCGAATTCGATTTTACCACAATCGACCTTTTAATCCCAGGGTGCAGAATTTGATGTTTTAGTGGATAGTGAACTAGGCTTTCACCCGAGAGGACACTGGTTTTGTCTGGTGGTTAATTCTCATACAACTTTTTACATTCCTACCGATATAAAAGAAAGTATGAAAGTGGCAAAACCACCTACTGATATTAAACTGTCATCTCACCGCTCGCTACCAACGTCAAGCTGTAGGTCCAACCAATTATAAACTCAACCCATTGACTTTTCTTATCTCGGCAAAATCCAATGGTCCAACGGACTGACTGCTATGGAAGCTCTATGGCCTCCCAGCCACATCCTTATCTGAAATCTAAACCTTGAGGCGCAAATTTCCGTGTTATAAATGAATTAGAGCATGGGATTCATAACTTGGTACTCAAAGGAACTAATCGCTATCCACGAATTTTCTTTACATTCTTTGATTCGATTTACACGACTAAACATTCGGAACTAATTTTACATGAAAGCTCTGTCTCGTTTCGCACGATTTTATGTGCAACTTATCTGCCATGTAATAGAAGTGTGGTTTTCAAGAAGAAATAAAACGCATATAGTTTAATGTTATCGCCAAGAATTTAACTTTATTATAAAGATAAGGATTTGCCGTTATGTTTTAAAAACGATTTCGGACAAGTGGCCGCCGCGGCTGGTTCGAATAAATTCCAGCCGAGAGGCCCAATTTTCGACCACTTTTGCAGCAATTGGGGCCGTATGTCAGTAATAACGTGCCGAATATTCCCTTTCAATGCGTCAATCGTCTCGGGCTTATCTGCGTAGACAAGCGACTTCACATAACCCCACAAAAAATTGTTCAGCGGTGTTAAATCGCACGATCTTGGAGGCCACGCCACAGGCCCACGATGCGAGATAATGCGCTCACCAAAAGTTTCCTTCAATAAATCTATTGTTTCGTTGGCTTTATGGCATGTAGCGCCGTCTTGTTGGAACCAAAGATCGTCCACATCAACATCCTCCAATTCAGGCACGAAAAAGTCGTTAATCATGGCTCTATAGCGTTTCCCATTGACTGTAACATTATGGCCGGCTTCATCTTTGAAGAAATATGGGCCAATGATTCCCTCTACCCATAGAGCACACCAAGCAGTGACTTTTTGAGGATGTAACGGCGTCTCAACAATGGCTTGTGGATTAGGATCACTCCCAATGTGACAATTTTGCTTATTAACGTACCAATTCAACCAAAAGTGAGCTTCATCGCTGAACAAAATTTTCTTGTGAAAATCACGCGAAACGAACAATTATTTTAGTAATAAATTTGCACGATTTGCAAACGTTGTTCAGGAGTAAGTCTATTCTTTATGAAATGGCAAACCAAACTTAGCATAAATCAAGTGACAGCTGTCAAAAAGATCACCTTAGATTGAAAACCACACTTCTAAAAAAAATACTCTTTACATGTTTTTAGAATAGTTTGTAGACCAATCGACAACCAGTTGTTTATGGAAAATATAAAAACATTTTTCCGTTCGTGATGTAATTTAAAACAAAATGGATTAAAGAAAAATAGATTAGAAGAAAAGAAATGATCGTAAAATAAAAATAACAAGTACTTAAATCTTCAACATAGCAACCTGTAATTCAAATGCGTCTATTTTTGCGAAAGATGAGCGAAACTCCTTACCAGCATAAAGCAAATAACGGGCGAATTATATTTGAGTATGGGTGCCTCATCGAGCATGACTAATTTGTATATGCAGGAATGTAAAATTTACTTATTACGGTTTGTTTACTGTTATTTACCGATTTTGTTATACACACGAAAAAGTGGGGAAGCTGTAATTTCTGTAGATGCAAGATTTTTTTTGTTTTTATGTACTTGTTGCTTTTTGTTTAATTCTAATAAAAAAACAAAAATTTTTGTATTTGAAGCACCAGTCATGTAAAAAATTCGATCGTTCCAAATGTAACCATCAACAGAGCAACCCACAGAAGCTGTCGTTGATAATATCTTCAAGTAGTATTGAAAGCAAAAAGTTAACTCGAGTTACGCCAGGTGAAGAACGATGTTGATCGTTCTTCACCTGGCAGTAATAAGTATTACATCGCCAGTAATTCAATTGTCTTTAGCAGTATCATTATCAGCACCATCACTACCACTAAACGTTGTCGACTTAGTCAGCAAACACCAATTGAGCAAGGTATACAAATATCATGGAAAAAGTTTCCAAAGACCAACGATCACCAGGAGAATCTCCGAAGCAAGAACATAATTGCCTCCCAAAAAATAAATATACCAAGAAACTGAAAAATCTTACGATACACGAAGAGTACAGGTACTCAGTCAGAGAATATATTAACAATTTGGACACTTTTTGTTGCACGTCAAAGTTTTCGGACCTGGTGTGATGAAGAAAAGGCTGCAACTGCAGAACAAATTATAAATTCGATTTACATATGTATATCATAAATTTAAAAATTTTTAAAATATTAATAATTATTAGAGTGGTTTTGTGGTATTGTGAAACTTAATGTAATTTTATTAGTTTTATATTTACGGAAATCAAAAATTCCTTTCATATAAATATAAATAAATTTAAGAATTTAGAATTAACAAACTACTTACGAACATATCTAAACTTATTCAAAAGCTTTTCGTTTTGTTTTTATATTATTAAGCAGTTGTGAATTTTCGAAAATTCAATTTGGGTTGAGAAAATTTAGTTTTTTGTGCAAAGAGTCTTCCCGAAAATTTAATATAATATTTCATACGTAGTTTATAGATAGATTTATTTGGCCCGATTTCCTGGGGACATTATATCGCGATAACAGATTATTGAATTGTTGCTTTTTCTTTTATATTGTTACTGTAACAGATTTACATTGTACAAAGTAGACTATTTCCTAAAGACTAAAATTAAATTTTAAAAGAAATGGCCTAGGAGCTACTGAGGCATAAAAACGATTATCTGCTCGAGGAGAGAGTCAGTGTTGCAAAGAAGGTGCAGGGATGTAAGAAGAGTTCGACAAATGGTTATTAATACTTCTCACGCTCTTAAGCAGCCAGTTTTTATTTTGCCTCTCTATCTTTGCGAAAGGCTTGATATAGATTGGCATCATCAAAGAATTCAGAGTCAGAAAAATCTGCATTCAGCCACGTCTTAACAAAAACAATGTCGTCAAAGTCTAATTGAAAACTCAACAAGAAAAGAAAAAAAAGAAAAGGTCTGGCATTGGCATCGATAGGCCAAAGTGATGGATCAAGTAATTTCTTACGAGAATTGATTGGAGTATAATTTTTTACTAATTTGTAGCAAGTGAGAAGAGATTTATCAACAGGATCTTGTTCAGCAACATTTTGCAATATTTTCCGTAATATTTAAATTACGATAAGTGCAAGAACGGAGTTCGGGTCCTAGCCGACAACAACATTTGGAGCTGTTTGAATAATTTGCTGCGGCGTAGTTGGTAGTGCGTTGGATTGTTGCACAGAGTGTCCGGGGTCCGAATCTCGCCACAGTCAAAATCAAAAAGTAAAAATAAACAAATTTTCTACACAGCACCACAAACCTACAAGAGTAAAAATTGCCTGTGAAAGCTTTCACCTCGCCGTTCGGATTCGGCATAAGACTGTGCAAATATTACACACACAACATGAATGGGTGCGAAAGCTCGGACTAGGCCCTCCATGGACTGTTGTGCCATTAAAAGAAGAAGAAGTGTAATTCGCTTTGTGTGATTAATTAGCTTAGTGACATTATAGAATTAGCCACCACTGTTCGATTAATTTTGCTTTTATTTGTAGTGCAACCATTACTAGATGGAGAGCATACAATGGAAACATTAGCGAGCGGTTCGTTAGTGTTATTAGTAGAAAGAGCCCGATTAGCGTTGTTAGAAAGAGAGGTGGCAAACGAACGGTGTTTTGTTTATCAGCACTTTGGGCGCGGGTAGCAGATGTAGGAGAGGTCGAAACAGCAAGATCACAATCAATAGCAGGAGAGGCGATAACAGTCGATGTGCGAGCGCGAGATCGATTCGTGTGCATTGTAGGATTAAGCATAGAATCAGATTGCATAGCAAAATAATTATCATTGGATAACGGTTTTAAGGGGAATTTCGCTTGAGGGGTTTAGACTCTCTTCATTTTCCGCTTGCGGAATATTCTTTTCGTTGTGATAATGATCTTAGACTGTTCTCTACTTCGTCTTCATTGAGGGTTCCGGTCAAAAACTTCTCATTAAAATTCAATAGGGTTGCATGCTTTGTATAATAACTTCTGGTTGCCAAACTTTAAGTATTGGTTGAATGAATCTATTTAGAAGCTTTGGATTTTGGGACAATTTATTAAAACATTGACAAGAAAATACGTACATAAATTTGCACGAGTACCATATATAAATTTCCTTTCCTTCATAAGTACATAAGTACATAACTTATCTGATGAATGCTCAAAACGATAAAACAACATTGCCAATATTTCGATATTCGTGGATATAACGAAAAATTAACTAAGCGTAGCAAAACACAATTATAAATTTTGCTCATTATTATAAAAGTGATAAAACTATTACCCTAAAATACATTTTGAAATGCATATAGAGAAAACAGGCCGAGGAAAATATAGCAAATATGTTCTCAAGTACCCTACCTACTCGTGTGGCCGAGCAGAGCCATGAATGTATTTTTATACAAAGTTCTTTAAAATGTTAAAACCAATATTCTAGTTTTCTACTTTGCTTTGTAATCTTAAAGTTACTGCCCGCGATAGCTATCGTTAATATGGAATTTTGCAAAAACATTTAAACTGTATATTCTATGAAACAGAGTTTTACTCATTCAATATTCTGGTAGACATCCGAAGATATGTCCGCAACTTCAATTGCATTACCAATATCGTTTATTTGTATATATGTAGATGTAAATTTTTGTTTCAGTTTACTGTCACGTTAGTTTGAAATTGTAATTATGCAAGGATATAACGTTTATTTTTTCCAGCAGTTGAACACTTTCGACAGTGTCATTGCAAACGCAGCTACCCATTCGCAATGTTCGCTTCCCCACAACACTAACTCATATACCCAGTGAAAATAAGGTACCTGCATTTAAATACATATACACACACCAACATTTGGGAAAAGTGAAAACGATCTAAAGGATTAATGCGGAATGAGCTTTAAAGGTTGTAGCAAGCTTTAAGTTTTCAACGTATTTCATATGGGTAGCTTAAATCATTTTATCTCCCGAGCAATGAAAAACTGGTTTAGAGCAGCGATGCCGATTGTGATGAATTGCAGCTTCAATGATACTTGATACAACAGTATTTTATAAAAGCTTCACCGATAAAAATGAAACCAAAAAGTTTCATAGAACTGTTCCCAATGCACTGGTTGCTAAGGCGAGTGTAGTAAAGGCATGAGAATGGTTTCTGTGAATGAAGTGATCATTGCTGATAAAGTCCCCGAGGCTTTTCAAGTGGTAGATGATCTAAGGGGCTTCAATATTGTGGGGCATACGAAGACCATTTAAGTGACATATTTTTGACATATTTTTATTAAATTTCTAAAGTGCTTACAGGATTTCAGCAGACAAATTCATAGATCTCACATTTTTGTTCTCATAAACAAAAATTTCAATGTTGTTGTAATTAAAAAACAATATAAATTTGAATTTATGGTTGTTTTATTGGGACCACGGTGGAGGAACACGCAAAAGAGGACGTCCTAATCTCCGTGGGAAAGACCAGGAGCAGGGCAACCTGACTGCACTTGGTCTTATCAACTGGCACCAGCGCGCGCATAGCAGAGGCGACTGGCAAAGCTTTATAGAGGCGGCCAAGACCGATCATCGGTTGCAGTGCCAGTATAAATTTGAATTTTGAAATGTTAATACCTCGACGTCGCCTTGTGAGATGTTTTGTATGGTTCTCGAGACGTTAGCGATTGCCGCCTTGATTGTGTTCATACTCTTAGATTCTTATGCTCACCAGACTAAAGCCTGTACGTTTAATGATTATTTACGTATGCTCACAAGCGATCATCTTTGAAATTAAAAGCTATGACCTCGGAAGAACTTTTAAGTTAACTTTGGAATCTCAGTTGAAAGATTAGGAATTTTCCGTACTCGTGGGTTCAAATGCCCATCACTGCTCTAACGTCTACGGAACCTATTGTTTTTACTATTTTGAAATACTTATGTGATTGCCAGTGCAAAGTGTTGGACTCGAATTTCTCTACTGGGCGTATTGATATTTCGATTACACACACACACACACATACTATGTACCCACACGTGCACATATTTTTCTATTTACATTTTGTCTACAGGGTTAGGCGATTGAACTGTTACCTATTCAAACGACCATATTTTTTTTGGGTGAAATTTTTTTTATTGATTCACATTACAAAAATGGTTGGAAATATAAAATGTTTAGAATCCATTCACTTTAGCTCGATGTGGCCACCTTTTGCCTTGACTATGGCCTTCAAACGGTTAAAAAATTAATTGGATGCTGCACGAATATGATCTTGCGGTATTTTGGCCCATTCCCGTGCAATGGCTTTCTTCAGCGCATCCATACTGGCATATTTTTTAGTCCTCACCTTGCTCTCCAAAATATTTGCATCTGGCGTATTTGAAAGCCATTGTGTGGACGAAATGAAGTGTGGAACATGGTTTTTTAGCCATTCTTGGTTCACACAAGCTTTATGAGATGGTGCCGAGTCTTGTTGGAACGTCCATGGTGTACGACCGAAATGTTTGCGTTCGTGCAAGCGTGACAACTTCTTTGCTCTTTCGAGTCTAACTTTTTTGCTTGTGTGTAAGATCATGTGCCTTTTGGAACTTGTAAGGCTTTACCTTGAGCTCATTTTGAAATATGCGTCGGATGCTTCGCTGGGATATTTTCAGTTCTTTTGCCATTTTATTACCACTACAACGTGGATTTCGTTCAAGTCGAGCCTACAATTTCCGAACCGTTTCAGGTGATGTTGCTGTTTTTTCGTCCACCACCACCAGCGTTTGGCAACGCTGTCTGTATCATTATAACGAGTTATGGTGCGATACACAAACATTTTATTCCCTTTGAGATGCCTGAGATCATGAACAATAGCTGGTTGTGACTTTCCACTCAAATACAACGCAATCACACTATTACGTTTGAATTCCATTTCGAATAATTTTTGTTCTACTTATATAAAACCTAGACGCAAATGCTTATGGTAGCTTGTAAACAATTTAAACAGCTGTCATTGGTATGAATTTGACATAGTTGGCAATATCGCGTTGCCAGATATACCGGTGTGAAGTTTGAATCGCCTAACCCTGTATGTGGGCAATTCAAATGCATTTTGCGTATTTTTGCACTTCAATTCGTTGCGTTTTCATATTTATTTGCTTCTTTTTTTGTATTGGGCTTCAGTTGACTTCAATGTTTTTTGTTTTATTTCTCTTTTTTTTAAATAAATAAATACAAGCATTTGTGGTTTGTTATTCAGTGTTATTTATTATTTTTGTTTCTAAAAATACACAACTGTTGTTTGATTGGAAAAATTTCGTCTTTTGTTATTTTAACAAAAGCGCACTGTTTTTATATGGGAAAATAGGTGAAAACTATTTATTTTAGTGTTATGGCATTTCATTAACAAGACTTGGTTTCCATATCGGACTAATTTCATATCTTGCGATTCTACTAGATATTGAGAAAATGTATCACTTTGCCAGTTCATATTCTTACTTACTTAACTGGCACTATAAAGCTTCGCCAGTCGCCTCTGCTATGCGTGAGTTACGTCCCAGGCAAAACCTGTTCCCATGAATGGAGCGACATTCCTGAATTAGATACTCCAGATGCTAATTCATCAATTTCGTACCTTTATCCCAGTTTTACCTCTGATGAAACGTTCGCATCAAAATATGCTGATAGTGCAAAATGCACATTTCCATTTTTTTATGTAGAGTAGAATTAGTTAGTCTTAAGATCAACCTCGATCAAAACGGACAGGTAAATAAAAATATTAATTAAAAAAATTATATTATTGCAAGTAAAAACTTGCAAATAAAATAATTTGCGAGCTGGCGCCAGTTGATAAGGCCAAGTGCAGTCACGTTGCCCAGCACCTGGTCTTTCCAACGGTGATTAGGACGTCCCCTTCTGCATGTTCCTCCACCGTGGTTCGAATAAAGAACCCTTCTAGCCGGAGCGCTTTCTTCCATTCGCTCAACATGACCCAACCAGCGAAGTCGCTGGAGTTTTATACGCTTGACTATGTCAGTGTCAGCGTACAGCTCATACAGCTCATCGTTCCATCTTATTCGATACACATCGTCCAATGAGCTTTGCAGGGATACCAAAATCAGACATTGCGGCGTACAAGTGATTCCTACTCGTGCTGTCGAAGGCCGCTTTATAATCGACAAATAGATGATGGGAGCCGATCTGTTTTTTTCGGGTCTTTTCCAGGATTTGGCGTAGTGTGAATATTTGGCCGATGGTGGATTTACCAGGCCTGAAGCCAAACTGATAAGGTCCAATCAGTTTGTTGACGATGGGCTTCAGTCTTTCGCACAGTACACTCGATAGAATCTTATATGCAATATTAAGAAGGCTTATCCCACGGTAGTTGGTAGTTGGCGCAGATCGTGGCATCACCTTTCCTATGGATTGGGCAGAGTACGCCAGTTCATATTCGGTATACTTAAAAACAATGTCGATTTCATTTGAGCACACACTCTTTGATTTATACATATACCTTTTATCTTCTCTAAGCGATTTCTAACAACAAAAATATATTCTCTATTTTTTATATATGTAAATAAATAAAGTGTCCCGACTTTCAAAAATTTGTACAAATAACATTTTTACTGATAAGTTTGAGATACATTAAACAAATTAAAAATGTACGCCAGAAATCTCAGGCGTTGAAAAGATTTCCTAGCGAAACCTGAAAATTACCGATAAAAATATATTTTATGTCCAATTTGCATCTGGCAACCCTACTTCCAAGTGTTAATTTTTGATTGCAAAAGTTAGCTTAGTGTTTTGATTATAAGACCTCGTTATTACTTTTTTTTTCTTTTTACATAAATAAGCAATGTTTTTTCAACCCATTCCCGCAACATTCCAAAGAGGAGTTAATATTATTTTCGAATACCCAAAATAACAACAACAATAAAATTGTTGAAAATAGGTAGGCAATATTTCTGGTTGATGAAACGAACCAGTCGAAAGCGAAATGTGTAAAAAAGCTTAGGGCATGAACTATAAATATCTAACGCCTGGTTGAGGTGAGTGGCAGTCGATTTGATGAGCTGTCACAATGTTGTTGTGTGCACAAAAAATGTATGGTATAGAAAATGCGGTATTTATGGGCAAAAGAAAAAATGCATAAAGAAAACTTCAGCATTCTTGAAAAATTATTAATTTTTAGGAAAAAAGTTTTAATTTTCCACTCAACTTTTCTGGTTTCCTCTAATATTTATTTTTTCTGTGTAATGTTACAAAAATTGTTAACATCGGTTTATAATCACGCGTTGTGCTCACACAATTCAAATCTTCTTTCGTCTGTCTGTTTACCTTTGACAATTGTAAAAGAAATTATGAATGATCTCAATCAAACTTTTTACAGGGAGAGAAGATTGATTTACGCACATCTTTGAAATTTAAAAGTCTAACTCAGACGTAAATGAATGATACAGTGAAAACGCGAAACGCGAGCGGGTTCAATAGTTTTAGCCATTATTTCAGAATCTTTAGGACTTTCTCATGCATGCAATCAAAAGTTCAACAAAAATAACACTCACATTCTGTGCAACAAAAGCTGATTACATTTTATATCGAAATTAAATACATGCCCTAGCGAACGAGATACGAAATTCTTCAAATATCCAGACGAAATATATTTTTTTAAATATGAATTTAATAATGTGGCAACACTTCTCTTCATTACTTTGCCTTATTTCCTTTTGTGTGCTTATTTTTTGATCTTTTTTGTGAAATGTTAAGGCTTAGCCAAAGATCTTTCGCTTAACTATACTGGCTAAACCTACTGTCAAAACTGAATGGTGAGCCTGTCAGATTATAATTTTTGGTGGCTATATTGTACTTACATACATGAACTTAAAAAACTTAGTTGTCTACATATGTAAAAAATTGTGTGCGTCGGGCGCCCCATAGAAGTTTACTTCTTCAGAACGCTTGCTTTTTTTGGGTTTTCAGGTTAGGTGTAGTAACATTGTAAAAACCAGAGTCCATAGCAGACATTGAAGGCGTGGCCGAAGGAATTTTTATCAAACTTGTTTTTAAATTGTTTATGTGCTGATTTATGCAAACGATAAGCCTTGTACAGTTCAGTTTGATGATTCTCTGATTCCAGGTGTTGCATTTCCAATGCATGGATTGGGAATCATATTTCTGGAATTAGGATATCGGGTTTTTTTTATAGAGACGGAGAACTTTAAATTGAAATAAAACAGAGAAAAATATTTTTAATATCCATGAAATTGGTAAAATCATTTAAAGTTTTGTTGGATACAATTTTAGTGTTGACGATGCATAAAGTAGTATTAAAAAAACCTGAATTTCGATCAAAAACAACTCTGTAACCTGTTCGAATGTAACCACCACACCGAGCACGAGAGAAAAATATGATGGGTTCGCCGAACAGCGAACACCAGCATAACCAAGACCTAATGGTTATTCAAATAAAACAAATAAAAATAACGAAAGTGTTGCTAACGTATTTAGCAACAGCAGTAATTATAACAAGAAATACAAGAATGTGAAATGTTTCAATTGGGGTCGTCGTGGACATTTCTCGGCTAAAGAGCAGAAAGTGCATTTGGTGTGTGTTTTCGTGTTTTATGATGGCTGCTAAAACTGTACAGCCCCGCGGCGTGAATTCGCCGTACATTTGGTGTGTGTATAATGGCGAAACTTCGCACTTGTGTTATGATAAAGATTTGTTTAAGACGTTCGACATTTGTAATGAGAAAATATTGTTGGCAGTTAACAAGTGTATAAGCGTGTCGGTCGCTACGACGTCGTGAGGCAATTAACGCTGCCCTATACTCCGCTGCATAGCGCAACGCGTAAACAGAACACGCGTTGAAATGGCGAGGGGCCATGCAAATGCATTTTTCAATATTGTGTGCACCATAACACGCGTTTTGCGCGTCTCTGGTTCTTCTTTGAAAATCAGAATAGACAGCCGTAAATAAATCGATGCATGGTTTACGATGATAGAGATCCCGCGCCGACATTCACTGTTATGGTACATTTTGTGGGGTTTTTTTTGGCGATGGCAAGATGAGATATGCGCGACAGCATTTCAGTCCATCGTTGAAGCCTTAATGTACTTTTTTTGTTTGTTTTTGATGCATAACAAAAAGCAGCTACAGATTTTCAAATTTCGTAAAGCAAATAAAAGAAACTGTTTTTGAACAGACTCCACGTTATTAATGTAACAACTGTATTGCGAAGCATATTCTAAAATCGGTCGGACAAGTGAAATATACAACATTTTAGTAATATAAGGATCGTTAAATTCCTTTGACCATCACTTAATAACACCTAAGACATCTTTGGCTTTATTTAAACATGTGTTTATATGTAAATTGAAGCGAAGTTTAGGGTCCATAGTCACCCCCAGATCAACACAATTAAAGACTTTAGTCAGAGGTTTAGTGCCAATATAATAATTTGCCACCAATGGCGTTCTCCGTGAAAAAATCATAAATTTACATTTATCCATCATCTGCAAACATCAAAACTGTAGAGTATCGAATAATTGATGAAAGATCATTTATAAAGAGTGGAAAAAGAATTGGTTCAAAATGACTGCCTTGAGGGACCCCAGAGGTAACATCAATATAACGAGAGTGTCCTTGAAAATAACCTTCTGGTTACATAAATAGGATTTAATCTAAAGATATTTACTCTCTGTGGTATTGTGCTCGCTCGCTTCGAAAGTTGACACACATAAAAATTAAAAATAAGTTAAAAAAAAAATATCAACGCAGAAAGAACCACTGCTTGGCAAGTAATGGCAAACACCTCCAAGAGCGCCATTTCCATTTGTAAAGCTTTTCTCTTTGCCGTTCGGATAGTTCCGTATAGAAGAACAGTTCGGCCTGGGCTCATTAAAGAAAAATATGAAGTTGTTCTATTCACTTGCCAACTGGAACCATCGTAGAGCATTGTCTTTTGAATTACGTAATGTTTAGAAAACGTAGTCCTGTAGACACTGAATGGAATTTCAAACAGTAAATAATAAAATAATAAAATAATAATTAAAAGAAATGTTGAAATAATATTTTATATTAAATATTCCATCTCAGCATGAATAAATTACATGCCCACAAGTTTGTTTTGTGTAGAAATCACCTGCTCATAAAATGACTAATTGCATATCACAATAATAAATGGCACATTTGTTCTACTTATAGTTACTTTCTGTTTCTATTATCTTTTTGTGCTTAGCAAAGTCTCCTTTCATTGTTTCCTTATGAACACATAGAGACAAACAATATTGCAAAATTTTGTAATTGTGTTCATTTAAGTGCAAAATGTACTCGTATATGACTGAGCTGCAAGGTGAAATTTTGATAAGAAGTTGCAACAAATGTACGAAGGTATGATTTGCAACACTTTTATGCCAAACTAAGTATATATATACTTACCAAAGTAAGTATGTGATGGCAGCAGCAATAACTTAGTAGGTAGTTACTCAGATAGTTAGTAAGTTGGTATTTATGAGCTTATGTATGTAGTTCCACATACATAAACCATACGAAACACACATACAGGCAAATGACATAGAGACGAAGAGATAGTGTGATGGAGCGAGAGAGGGAGTGAATAGTGAATATGAAATGTGAAGCGTGTATGACAAGAGTGCTCCTGTATTTTGCGAATTCAGGTTTTAAGCAATACATTCTCAAACAATACAATTCGGTATTTTGTGTGAATTTCTCAGAAAATTGACACATTTGTTCTGTCATGCATATACACAAAGCAATTAACCAAATGCTATTAAAATCTGAATATGGGAAATTGAAAATTAGAAGCGATGTGAAAAGTGAAGAGGGCCATGGATGCCTCTTGATGCTAAACCATAACATATATGAAAACATATTGTATTAGTATTGTTAAAAACATCTGTAGCTATTTTCCCGGCAAATAATGTGGGTATGGTGGGTAATTACCCACTCGGCAAATGCTTTCAAGAAAATATAAATTTATCATATTTGTTGCACAATATTTCATGCACAATCTTTCATCGACCATAATTAAAACTTCAAACTTGGCGATTGATCTTCATTTAATAGACCAATTATATTTTGAGTATTCAGCCGATGGCCCATGATGTGCTGCTAGTGCTGCTTTTCTTATTTGTATAATAATTTATTACTGTATAAATTTTAATATACAAAGAAATAAATACCCAAAACAAGTTTTTCGCTAAAATTAGGCAACTCGATGTACTTTGGTTTGAGCTGCAGCCAACTTCAGCTCAGCTGACTGAACTTAAATTTCGTGTCTGTTTTTTAGTTTTCCAGCAGAAATTAGCTGTAAGAAGAAGAATAGTGATAATCATATCAAGATAAAAATATCAATAATTTATTTCTCATACTGCGTACTGCGGGCAGAAAAACAGAAAGACAATTTACAGTTGAACCTGGTTTGGTGGGAATGTCCGTTCTTTCTGTTAAGTCATGCAGCGATTCACATTTCCTATCAAACTAATTTGTTTCCTCTGTCATATTTCAGAGTCAGACAGAATTCTCAAAGCACTAACTTTCATTTCCCCATACTTGATGCCGCGTGTAACTAAGGACAAACACGGAGCCCGGAAAAGTATGAAATTCCCGTAACCCTGCCTCCGACTGCTGGTGCCATTGGGCGGTTTCATTCATTCATTGTAAATGACGAAACAACGAAAAAGAGATTATCCAACTTGGTCGTTTTATTCGCGCTTGTTAAACGAGTTGGAATTTCTATAATTTATTTTTTAATTTAAAAATATACATACTTTTTACAAACTTTTCTGCTCATGAATTGGGCATACACTGAACAGAGAGTGTGAGTGAGCCAGTATTGTGACACACGTGCAATATTACACCTAAACTACGGCAACTGAGTACAACATAATCATAAATATAAATTACGTAACACAGCAGCAGCAGTAGCAGCAGCAGTAGCAGCATAATAATAACAACAACAAATAGAAAAAGCTACTAATATAATCATCGAATTACTACTACTACTACTCCAAAAACTACACGACATACAACAACATTTATGTATTTCACTTTCGCAGCATCTGTAGTGGCGCTCGGAGTACCAAATGCATATAGCATGTAGAGTAACCCCCTCCTCCCCTTCTCATCTTATACACTGTGTCAGGTGCTCGGAAATATCAAAAACTATGAAAGTGAAATACAGTTTTTTTTTCTACTGCATATGTACATATAAATATGCAAACAAAAACATACTTACACATAGAAAGTGTTAAGGTAACATAAATGGCGGCGTTCGTTTTGTTATAAAGTTTGTCTGGCAGAAATTTTCTTTTGTAACTAACTTCTTATGTAAATACTAACATTTTTTAACTGAGCCATGTACCTTCGTTTTCCCTCCACTTTACCTGTACCAGCTTTCTCCCTCTACTTCTTTATAGTACTGCCACTTGCAATTTCTGCTTTACATTACTTGCTTTATGGCTTATAATATAATACAAAGGTATGGAAAAAATTGCCGGGAGCTTAGCAGGTTGAGCTGCAACTAAAAGTGTACGTTTTGAAATTGAAAGATGTTTGCATATTTTAAGGCGTTTTCATACTCATTTAAACTTATATACTTTCTACTTCTTATGCTCAGTGTTTGCTCTACCTTTGCTACAAAAAAATGTCTGCAATTTGCAAATCTTTACTGTGTACTGTGAAATGAGTAAAAGTTACGGTACATAAGTATTTGTTACATATTTGAATACTGAGTTTCAGCTATTATATAAATCAATTATACTTTCCAACATTTTGAAGAATACGTAGTTAGCCGAATAAGTAGTCTGGGAGTGGAAGAGGTTATAGGTTAACATATTCAGTGTGTAGTAAAATTCGGGGTTATTTTAAAAGATACATTTTATTCATTTGAGGCGACCATTCAGAATAATTTAAATATGTTGGCATATTCGAACAGACTAGAGACTGCAGTGGAATCGAGTCCAAACTGCGAACTAAAAACTGACAAAAACAAACCAAAGTTAGACCAAAATTTATACTAAAAGTCAGACCAAAAGGCAGACCAAAATTTGAATCAAAACTGAGACAAAAATTGTCTAAATATTCCGATGGCCGATGTTCCCACTAAAACTCATTCCAAAAATCAAAAAGAAAGCAGATCATAGCAGATTAAAATTCAGACATAAAATCAAACCAAAGTGCAAATCAAAATTAAGACCAAAAAAACGGAGCAAAACTCAGACCGGTATTCATACTAATATTCAACCCAAAAGTCTTATCATATCAGACCAAAATTGAGGTCTGAAATAAGACCAATAACGCAGTGCAACAGCAGAAATCGGACTGACAATTAAACATGTATGTATTTTAGAGTAACTCGCGAAGCTCGATTTTAAAGACCGTCATCTATTGGCAGTATTATTCTAAGCTATACGTATAAAACTTCCAAACAGTGGGGTTCGGGATGTAGATGGAAGTTTCTTCTCATTTTCTTCTCTTTACACTATAAAAAATCTCAAGTTATAGAAGTTCTAGTACAGTCTTTTAAACGTCGTTTTTCAGTTCATGTACGGTTATCTCGAAAACCTGACATGTGCTACATGCACACATTCGAGTTCAGCGAGCTCAAATTACTCTAGAATACATATAAAATCGACTTTACTTTACTTTTAATGGCACAACAGCCCATGGAGGGCCTAGGCCGAGCTTTTCGCATTCACTCATGCTGTGCGTGTTATATTTGTACATGATTGGAAGGGAATCGGTATAAAGTTCGGTTAAATATTGAACAAAAAATCGGCTCAATCGACTCAGCCCAAAATTTCAAACTAAAAATCAGACCGAATTTCAGAGTAAAAGTCAGAACAAAAATCGGACCAAAAGTTAGACTGATATAACAGCAAAACGTCCAACTAAAATCCAACCATAACGAACCTCATCTCTGACCGGAATTCATACTAAAAATAGATCATAAAATCAGGCTTAAGAACGGACCAAATCTCTATCAAAACTACTATTACTTTACTTTACTTTTAGTGGCACAACAGCCCATGGAGGGCCTAGGCCGAGCTTTTCGCATCCACTCATGTTGTGCGTGTTATATTTGTACATGAATGGAAGGGACCTACAGTTTAATGCCGAATCCGAACGGCGAAGTGAAAAGCTTTTCATAGCAATTTTTACTCTTGTAGGTTTGCCATTGCCTGCCAAGAGGTGGTGCGGCGTAGAAAAATTATATTTTCTACTTTTTGATTTGGCCTGTGCCGAGATTCGAACCCCGGACACTCTGCGCAGCAGTCCAACGCACTACCACTACGCCACAACGACCTTTACTATTAAGTTATCCAAAAATAGGAAGACGAACTTAAACTGACCCTAGAATTTTTAATTTACTGTCGTCGAAATGTTCCAGATAAGTTGTTTGGCTAGAGAAAAAATTTAAAAAGGTTATGTTTTAAACATTCACAGTATAGGAAGGCGTTGCAGTCTCCTTAAAATTATATTATAGAGAATAATAGCCCATAAAGGGTCTATACCAGTACAGGTTGTTAAATTTATAGAAAGAATTAAAAACGGGACCATAATGGGAAAGGAAGTAGGCATGCGCAAGGAGACATATGATTTCTATAAAACTTCTTCACAATATTAAAAATAAGGATATGATGACCCTGCTCTTACTTATTGTAATCTTCTATTTCTAGTGGATTCAGTTTGGTGCTTCACGGCACATAACACTCCAGTCGTATTTGACAGAGTAAAGTTCGGATTCAACGACTCTACACCAGGTTTTCACTGAGGCACCAGAGCGAAAAAAACATTGAGAGTTGCAGCGAAGAGCTTAGCCTGCAATATTCTTTCCGTTTTTATTCATTTTTTCTCCCCTACTGCCATTGCTTATCTTGCACGACTCGAACCCATAGGTCTTCTCAAACATAGCTTATAATCTATTTACATTTTCACATAAAACTTATTACAAGTTCCAATGATGATTCATTAGAATTTATTTTAAATATGTCAGAAGATAATTGTGTTACCTACTGTGAAATTGCGATTAATTTCATCCACAAATTTTTATTTTATCTTTACAAATATTTTATTAACATCGTCCAATAGACTGTATGCATAAAAAAATGTAAATGCTTTCTTTCAGTTTGTTGTTTAATATTGGCCGTGTAAAAGCAAACATTCAACAATTTTTGGATTTTATCAATCGCATCGGGTTTTGTTGTCTATTACATATTGTTGCTTTCTTTTCATTTTATTATTGACTTTTACCTTTTCACTGCATCAACTTTATGAAAATTGTATATAACATGATTTAATATTTATATTTTGACGCTGAAATGTTTTCTTCAAGAATTTTTGTTTTGACTTCGATGACTCCATATAATTGAGTTCAGTAAGGCATTGGAAGGCATTGATCAAAAGTTGTTTGTATGTACATACTCTACTCGTGGCTAGAGTGATATAGTATTCTCCCTACCCAAAGGAGAAACGTACAACATGCAGACTAGTTAGTGTAATCTAAGTAATTTGCAGATAAATTGCACATAATCTTCAGAGCCAATGTATGATTTTGTTTGAGCGAATAACGAGTAATGTAATCTGTTATTAGGTTTTCTGATAAATCAATTCTACATATTTACATTTAGGCATTAATCCCTTAATCCTATGATTATAAACAATTAAATAATTAGTTGTGTACTCCTACTCGTACATAAATATGCACAAAAGTCTTTAGTAGGGGAGCGATTTGTAAGTAGCCGCACGTTTCTTCTAAGAACGATAACTCGGAGTAGAATTGATCAAACATGTAAAGTTAGGAATACCCTTGAAACGACAGTATTTTGCTGAAGATATCAAATGGATTGGACACTTTTACCGGAATGTCCCAAAATGGCCATTTACGAATTTTAGCTTGTAAGTTAGTTGCCGCACCAAGAAAAACCACTGAAATAGTAAGAAATCTTAAAGAAAAACACCAAATTCGTTGAATTTATGCTATTTTATTGAATTTAAACGGCAGCCAGAGGCAGCCCACATTTATTTGATGAAAAAAAATTCTTCAAAATAAACAAAAAACGCTCTTGCCACCGGAATGGCAATTTAGGCATAAATAGAATGTGTTTGTTTTCTCAATGCAAGAGGCGTGGACGAATTGTCGACAGCTGTGGCATCGGTCTTTAATTTTGGGTGGCATTTATTCACAGCAAACGAGGCAAAACTCTTGCCTCGAGGTCCTCACTTGATCTTTAGTAGTTGTGACGGCACTTTCGCTTTTGCTTGTAGATGTACGTTGTTTGCATTTCAGTTATTCAAAATCGTTATAATTTTTGTCCAACTGCATTTAAAATGATTAAGAATTGATAAAATAGCGATTTGACACAACAAATGGAAAAAAATGGCGAGGCAACTTACAGTTACTACGCCATTTCTTGTGATCTTCAAAAAATTTGTATTGAATCGCGATTATTGCCCAATCGCCATTAAATTCCTAAAATTTAGTTTAAAAAATGAAGAAATACATGCACAAATTTCAGCAATTTCCCCGACCAAATAAAACATTCACTATTTTTAACTTCTTAGGAACATCACGCGTCCGAACGATTATGATGCTTCACGTTTTTCCGCTAAATTAATTTAATAAAGTTAACGGCGATTTTTTTCTTGACGTTTTATGTCGGTGGTAGAGTGCTGCCACCCTGTCCTACTTATTGAATCAATCCCAGTTACGAGTACAATTGAAATAAAGTCTGCGGTAAGACATTAACTAAAATCATAACAACCAACAACAAATCAGTACTCAATAATCAATAATATAATAGAAATCTTCGTAAGTAGTCGTTTCTATGTTTATTGTTGTGTTGTGTTGTATTGTGTTGTATTGTTGAACAAAGGAAACAACGCTCAATTAGATATCAAATGTCAAGCAATCATTATTACATCTTCAAATTTGTGTACATGTAAAGGGTGAGGTGGTAAAATTAAAATTTGTATACTTTTTGCAAAACTGGTGTATTGTATTTTTATGAAATGAAATTCCATTTACAGCAAGCTGAGTTACACTTAGGCTATACAATTATTCGATAGAATCGCCTCTAGCGGCAATAACAGCTTCAATTCTCTGCCGGACACGTTTGCATTCGCTAATCAAATGATCCTCATCCTCCATATCTATTAGTCTGGAAAATGCTGCTGGATTATTATTGGTCTCGGAATCAAAAACATTCCATATGTAGTAGTCCAAAGGATTTAGATACGAGAAGATAGTAGGCCACATGTTTGGGGTTGTGTGATCATTTAGACTCTCGGACATCCAATTTTGCGATGATATCTATCCAGAGTTTCACAATTGTTTCCAAGACCTCAATGTAAACAACAACATTCACTCGAAGTTCCTGAGAAAAGAAGTGGGGTGGCATGACGTGTCCGTTATTGGTCTTTAACTTTATGTACATAACATGGGGGCAATCTGAAGGATCCGAACATAGCAACGTATAATTTTAGCTACATATGTGAACAAACGATCGGGCGACATTAAATAATTGGAAGATTTAAAGATCAATGTGAATCGCATGTATAGCGACGATGACAGCGTGTATTTTCATTTCATGAGTCAGCTCTTTGTCTGAAAAGAAAAAAAAGATGAAAAGGTGTTGCTGAGAAGGTGCAGGCATATACTTGTGCATGTCAATGTCCTCAAATTCCCGCACCCTGTATGAGTATATGTAACTGTATTAGTATCTTTTACATTTAGTGTGCTTATAGCATACAATTGTAGGTACATTCTGATAGTTCGGAATAGAATGTTTATATATGTAATTATGGTATGTGTATGCAGACTAACCTCAGAGGAAATTATGCAAAATTGAGACAAATATGTCTGGTAAATACATAATTTCAATCAAATATTAAATCGATTGGGTGATGCAAGGAAGTAAAATGACTGGACTTTTAAATTTAGTAGGTACTTGTATCTATTATCATTGTTAATTCTTATATTTTTTTTTTCTTTAAATAAATCATAACTTTGTATGTTTTGAATTTGAACAAGTTCGACATGTCGTATGAGTGATATACAATTGAAAAAATCTTATGAAGTGGAACACTTCTGATCCACGTTATCAATACAAATGGATCCAAGACGATATTTTGGAGATAAATCCTACCCCCTCCTTATAAACGTTGCTCTTGAATCCAAGGGAATAAAAGCAACTACTCGTACAACACTTTCACAACCTCTCAAGCTGCGAGCGAATGCATCGATTGCATTTTTTTGGAAACATGCTTTTAAAATATTCAATTGCACTTGATGCTTGAATAACATGTATTGATCTACTCTGCATTTTCATAGTATTACACAACCGCAGATTATGTACAAATGAAACCGCAATTATTTATGCTTAGCGCATGAAATTAAATAATATATTGCAAACGAGTATGTATGTGTGTATGTATGTAAACTGAATACACAAATGAGAAATGACAAACACAAAATTCAATTACATCAATACTATGTAGTAGGTAGGCTACAAAAATGTTGCAATGTGTTTGTGCTGCATGCACGCGCAATTCACACTTACCGCCGCGTTTCATGCTTGAAATATTTACTCCATTATGTACGAGTGCATAGTAGCAACAGCTGCCGCTGCAGTAGTAATTTTGTGTCCTAATATTTTCAAATACGAGTATAAATACAATAGTTCTTTACTTTGTTTTGGAAAAGTGCAAAGTAATTATGATTAGAGTGGATGCTTGAGTGTATGTGTGCGTGTGTGTGTGCGTGTGTGTGTGCGTGTGTGTGTGCGTGTGTGTGTGCGTGTGTATGTGTACTTTAATTACACTATGCAATAGGGTTAAAGCATAAATTATGTTGTTTTACACTTCAGTAGCATTCAATTGCAGTCATATACTCATTTATAGTTATACAAACATTATTTTGCATCACTTAACTATGTAGATACTATATGGTACCTATGCCTATGGCATGTAGAAGTTGCTTCTTTTAATTATTTTTGGAAACACAAAAAGTTAGGCTAACCACTTCATCCATATAAATAAAATGGAACAACGTAGAATTTTGATTCAATTAACATTTTGTCACAGATTTGATTAAATCGCACTTTATGTTTACGAGAAAAACTTCACTTTCTCTTTGTCCTAATTGAAACATGGAAAGTTGTAATACAGGCTGTCCCAAAAGATTAGTTATTTAAAAAAAATAGCACTTTTTTTTAACCGAGTGCTGATATTTTCATTCCACTGTAAAGTAGGCATGTTCCGATTAAGTATGGAATAATATATCCAGCAAATGGCACCAGCGGCTCTGATCCCAGCCCTTGATCTTTGTATGAAATTTTCGATGACACTTTAAAAAGATGTGGCTCCATCTCATCGTTGACACGTTGGATCTCGGTCTTGAAAATCAGGAATTAATTGTTTTTGGTTTATTCGCATAGACCTGGGGTTTCACCGAACCTCAAAGAAAGAAATCGCACCGCGTGAGAATGCACATATATGGTGGCCAGTTGACTTCGGAATTTCCGGAAATGAATCGGTCTGTCTGCAATAAATCGTTTGTTTCATGTGAGTTGTGCCAGATGCCGTCATCCGGCTGAAAGCACATGTTGCTTCGTTATCATGTTACCGCATCATTTTCACAAAGATAACGCGTTGTTCCTGTATCAAGCGCTCCATTTTTATTAATCGGAACAGTCGTCGACGAAAGCTGTCAAATTTCTGGGCTGCCACTTGCACAGAGAAAAATTGTGCAAAATGTATATTGTGCACTCTTATTGCGACACCCTACACTATAACTGAGTATATCGGCATTCATGGTTGCCTCATTATTAAAAATATCTGAAATGCACATCGTTGGCCTTCGAATTGAGAATAAGTTCTAGTCTGGAATCGCAGTTCGGGATCAGGTTCAATTCTTAAGCCCAGAAAAATGTATAAAATGTAAACACAATTGTACTACAAAATTTTAATATTTAAGATCTCCTGACTTCTAAAGTAGCCCTTGGTTGTGAATGGTCTCTTAAAGAGATGCGAAACCATTGATAGTGGTACTGAGACAAATTCTAATCAAAATATTTACAACAAATAATATTATAAATTAAATTAGAAATAGATTTCCTGATTTCTAAAGAGACTAAGTAGTTTAATGTCCCCTTATTATCGGGAAGTTAGGGCAATGAGGCATATCGAGAAATGAAGCTGCAGATGAGTTAGCCAGAAAACGTAAAACTTTAGCAAAGTACTCCTAGAAGGTATACCTATGAGTACTTCTAACTTACTGTTAACTACTGATGCCAATAGTTATTAGAAACTTCTTACAAAATAAGGATGTAATATGATAATATGTAAATAGGCAATAATCCAAATATCTGTTACAATGAAACATAGATTTTGTAAGTAAGAACATTGTCCTATTGGAAGACTCGCAAGAAACTGGATGCAATTGCAACAGTTTTTGACAACGAGGTAGTTCAAGAAACAATTAATCATCTGTCCGGCTTTGATTCACATTCCGACAAAAAGAAAATTTGTATCTTCTGATAGCTATAGGATAGCTGGTCCGTTTATTATTCAATTTATGAAGTTGAGGTCTAACGGACTCTCAGGCTTCCATGTTATTGAGCATGAGCATTGCTTTCGCACTTCAAAACTAACTGCTTTCACAACTTTCCACGAAATATTTTTGAGTCAAAAATGTATACAAAGTTTTCTTTCTGATTCAGCAGCATTTTCTGTTCCTTAATAAGCTTCAGTTAAATGTCGCTCTTTTCCAATACCACAGATATTATTACATTTTACCAGCAAGGCATTTCCTGAACGCAATTTTTAACTGATTAGGCTGGATTTCTCAACAACTCTCCGAAATAACTGAAATTTATCTTTGTGGTACTCGTATTTTCTGCTATTTATAAACTAAATTTCAAATATTTTTATTTAAAGCTTGCGAGTATTTCTTCTAAATTCTTTAGTATTTTCTTTCTCTTAATCGGACTGAAATTTATTCCTTATTCCAGGTGTAGTACACAAGTTACACTTTTTTTATTGATACATTCACTTTATGAATGCAAAACATTATGTTGATTGGAAGCAAGATTGATAGGTGGGAGGAAGAAGGAGGGAGAACGAGAGGGGAAATGCAATCACTTAGGAAAGTAACATATTGCAGTGTTCGGCGGTCACTTTTTGTGAATGCATTAGAGTCTCTAGAAACACATGTGGATTTGTTGATGTCCATTAACGCATATTTTGTTTATTGGCAAAGCAATTAAGCCAAAAATGAGCTCATTGCTGAAGATAACTTTCCGATGAAAATTAGGATTTTCTTCAATCACAAGGCTTCACTTCTTCTGTTCATTTGATCTTGTAAGGGTGTGGGCCAAGATCTTATTCATTTATTTATTTTTTATTTGATACATTCAACACACAAGTAGTACCACTATGCATTGTGATGACAAAATATTAAAGTCAGTAATTTTAAACAAAATTCGTGACAGCGTGGACTGAGAGATTCCCAATTCCTGTGAACGGCGTAGAATCGACTGATTTGGCTCATTTTGAACTGAAGCACTTACGGCTGCGATGTTTTCGGTACTTCAACAGCTGCGCTGTTTGACTGGCCCAGGAACATTCAATAGTGTCTGGTGGGACGGTCATTACTACCGAAAAATGTAGTAAGCGCTCGTAGAGTTGCATTCACCGACTCAAAATTTCGGTAGTATTTTTTAACATGAAAGAAATGCAAACCTTGCGTAATGTCATTACCAGATGAAAACAAAATTATAAGTCTGCGTTTGTATTTAAATGCAAAATTATTAAGTCCCTATGAAAAAACTTTACAACAAAACCTTTTTAGTGACCTTCTTTCTCATAGCTTATACCCTATCTAATTTATATCCCTTCTCATATCTTGAAACCCACTAAAACGTGATCTTAGCAGGATTATTGAATTGAGTAATTTCCAGACAATTTCGAAATATTTTCGGTACACGTTCCAATCACTTACAGTTGCCTAACTAACCAATCGTTCATTTGTGAAACTTCCCTGGTGTAGAATTTCTCTATTGATTAAATTTTACACAATTTCTACAAAGTCTCTTTCTTCTTAATATATTTTCTATATTTCATCATTTGATGCAAATATTTTTTGAAGAATTCTTCCCAAAAAATAAAAACTTTCCAAACAATAAACATCCTTTGAGAAATTCTGCTTCACAGCTATTTTGCATTTCCGGTTTTGCGTCGTTTCCATGTGCAACGTTGACTTTTCTTTTGCTAGCTATCGCCAATGTGAAAACGAAAACTTTACACAATTTTATTTAATTTAAATGTTCCGAAAATTATGTAGAGAGAAGAAGAGAAGTTTCATATGCTTTGGATGAAATTACTAACTGGAATTATAGTAGATAGCAGTAATAGGAAACTATTAGGGAAAGGAAAAAAACAGAGAGAGAGAGAGAGAGAGAGAGAGAGAGAGAGAGAGAGAGAGAGAGAAAGAAAGAATATAAGGATATGAAAAACTTTTAACTATAGGATGTTAAGTAAGCATAATAAATGAAAACTTCACAACTAAATACTTAGCAAAATAATGTGGTTTATTTTGCGTATGTAGCACGTAAATAGTGGAAATGCATGTACATATGTATAAGGGTAACTAATTATCTGGATTGAGTAAAATAAATACTCTCAGAATTGCAACTTTTTTAACTTTTCAGCATTTTTTGAACAATTATTTGCCATAATGAACTGAAGTAAGAAGTATATGCATAGAATTTAGCACACTCTTTTCGAACATACTATACAACAAAATTATATGGTCACCTTAGTAACTAAACTGAAGTATGAAGTACTCCAAATATCAATCCTCTATATGAAGCTGTTACATATGTATGTATATGTAGTACAGGGTTATTCATTTTGTGGTTTCAAAAGTAAACGTAAATAAAAGACATATAATTATAAAGTTAATTATAAATGATACACTATACATACTATATTATTTAAACCTTTTGGGATAATTTTAGACAACTTTTCTACACAAAATTGACAAATGTTGGCTTTTTATTACTTTAACATTTGATGTTTATCCACATAAACACGATCACGTCATAATCAGCGGTAAGACAGGGCCAGGGAATTGAAAACTTCGGTCACACTTTCCCATACACTATCGATATTTTCCGCAGAGCCTTTGTACATCCGTGACATCGTCCTACTGTTTGCACAGTAGGACGATCACGAAGGCCATAATCTCCCCATAAAGCACGATTCAACACTTTTGCAGTAGCTTTTAACAATTTTAACGCGTTGTCCAGTACTTGAACGATTCATTTTCATACATGTCGGGAAATACACTAAAGAAATTACAATTGCAAAGACCGGTATGTTTGACATATCAGGGATGCCAACACAAATGAATAACCTTTAAGCATACAGGTATAAAATTACATGATTTTGTTCATTAATACAATTTACAACTGCTTTTATGCTTTTTTATGCTTCTTCATTGTTTTCAACCTCATCACTTTTAATTGTTTTTTAATGTAAATTTTGTACTTTAGCTGCGTATTTTACAACAACAAAAAAAATAATAATAATAATAGCCAAAAATAGTAGATAAAAACTTATTCCTTCTTTCATTTCCACTTTCACACATTACTAAAATATAAATTCATAAATGTAAAAATGCATGCACAAAAGTTTGCTAAAAATGATTATAAAAAAAATAGTGTCATTATTTCAATAAAATCTTCTCAAGGTGCACCCACCGTAAGACACAAAAGCACAATGTAAAAAAGGGAAGGAACAAAGTACAACATAAAGTAATCCGATTGTGTCAGCATAAAGTTTATAATTTAGTATTGTCTGCTTTTAGGCGGTAAGAGGATGCAGCATAATGCAAAGTTCCTGACGCTCATTTACGTGCACTTTTCTATGCGCCTTGTGTGGGCGAGAGTGTGTGCGTTTGCCTTTTTATTAAATATTCATATTCGTAATTTTCAAGAGAGAAAACAAAAAAAAAACAAGGAAAGTTTTCTGGGACAAGTGTCAACTTGAATTTAATTTAAGGTTAATTAATTTACTATTCAATTATATGATTAGGGAAATGTATGCATAATACCGGATATAACTTCTGGATAATTAAATCTTGGTTTTAGAAGCAGTGCTGGCAAGGCAAATGCTTTCTGATTTGGGTATGTGTTTAAAGTTTACGTAGTTGGATAAAAGCTTAAATTCTCAGTTATTTACTAGTCTAGGAATGCCTGGTAAGATTTAATACAAATATTTCATCGTGTTTGAAGTGTTGAAATGTTATGGATAGAATATACTAGAGGAGAGGGATTTCACTGTTTTGGGGAATTAGGCAACCATTAATTTTGGAGTTCTTACTCAATAATTTCGAAATAAGAATGGAAAATTAATTAGATAACATTGCGAATAGGATATACAGGGTGACAATTAATAAGTTTGGACATAAAAAAGTTATTGTAATTTAAAAAGAAAAACAGACAGAAGAAAAATGAGGGAGTAAAAATATATTCAGCCGGTATCTAAGTGGCCACCCTTGGCATGAATACACAGCTTAAAACGCTCCATACGCTGTAATCCATCGGATTGAGATCCGGCGAATAAAGAGGCCATTCTTGAAATGTGATAAACTCAGGAAAAGTAGCCCTGCCTTTTTGAGCTTGTAAGCATTGAGTTCTCGTCCATTTTTTCTATGAGTCTAACTGATTCTCGATTGAAGCCAGTTTCGTGAACAACTTTTCTCATGGAAACCGTTGAATTACGCTGCACCCGCTTTTGAATGATTTTGTGATTCCTGGAAGTATTGACGGTGGGGTTTCTGCCTCTTCCTGGTCGATCACCTTCATGGCCCAGCTCCTTAAGCCGCGTCAAAGTCGATCAAAAGTCAACGTAATGTTGACAGCATTCAGAATTCTTGGCGGAAGGTCGGATAGTAAGTAAAGAAAAATATCTAGTCGTTATGTGGCGTTTGAGAGAGCAAATTCGTCGAAAAAGGCCAAATTTGAGAAAAGAGTACTCTTGGATTTTGTACCACGGCAACGCACCATCTCACAAGGCTATCATTGTGAACGAATTTCAGGCCAAGGCCAAAAACTCAACAAATATCATCGAACAACTTACATTTTCTCTTTCCAAAACTAAAATTACCATTTCGAGGCACCCGTTATTAGTCGACAGAAGGCATAAAAGAGAATTCGCGGCGAGAAATTAAGTCAATTCCGGAATATGCGTTTGAAAAGTTTTTGTTGACTGGATTATTCGTTGGCATAAGTTTATTATTTCGGAAGGGGCCTACCTTGTCTTTTATTGACCAATTCCCGTACAGAATTGACAGAATGTATATATTAAATCAAAAAAAAAATCTGATCAAATAACACATAGTGTTTTCTAAAGACATCCAATATGAATTAATATCAACAGGGTTATCAATCAGTTGCCCAGAAGAAACGAAACGATAAATGCCCCGTCTTTCATGGGTGACTTGGAAAGTCAGATAGCAACTAATGGCTGAAAGTCATTCTTATGTAATTAGTTGAAACTTCTCTGGAAATGTCTGATAAAACTAAACAATCAATAATGAAAATGCCTGGTGGAACGAGATAAAAGGCAGTCACATTCTTTGGGAGCCCTCCACACTTGCATATTCAGTGATAGAGTGATATTAGAAGACATAGTCAAAAAAGAAAACATAGATCTTTAGAAATGAAGAATTGAGAACCAAAAAAAAATTATAAGATTTAGAAGAAATATTTATAATTCAATTTGTTGCGCTATTCCTATGACCATAACAAAACTCACCGCGTTGGCAATTGACCATATCATGACAATTGACATGATAATTTTGCATTCCTAACGAAATTCAAAAGTTCATTGTCGTAGTGCCATTGTCATATGGTCGCATTTGCAGGTGACAAGCATAAGCAATCTCTTATTTTTAATAGAAGAAGAACTATTGTTAAAGTTTAATCATAAAAAATCAAAAAGAAATGTTAATAATGTTATATTTTAATGCTTGTTGTTTACATTGAATTGAATGAACTCAATGACAAATCACTTTCATAACAACGCAAGAATAGTACACTTACTTTACTTTTAATGGCACAACAGCCCATGGAGGGCTTAGGCCGAGCTTTTCGCATCCACTCATGTTGTGCGTGTTATATTTGTACATGAATGGAAGGCACCTACAGTTTAATGCCGAATCCGAACGGCGAAGTGAAAAGCTTTTCATAGCAATTTTTACTCTTGTAGGTTTGCCATTGCCGGCCAAGAGGTGGGGCCTCTTTTGATTTTGCCTGTGCCGAGATTCGAACCCCGGACACTCCGCGTAGCAGTCCACTGCATTACCGCTACGCCACACCGACCACCACACAGCAAGAATAGTACAGCTAGAAGTAAATTTCCCCAAGTATTTTGCTAGCATGGTACATAATAAGTATTTATAACTTCTACATGGATAAGTCCTTTAGCCTATGGGGCAATGTTCACTTTTAGCTACCACAACTTTATTAATAGCGCGACTTCCTTATGCAATTAAGTTCTCTGAACACTTGGAATTAGCTAAACCTAATTCTGTCGTGTAAATAAATTTATTTCTAAGTTAAATTTAAGTTCTCACAAATTACTGAAAATTAGATAATAAAAAATGCAAGGTCAAAAAAAAATTATAATAGTAAAAATACAAGATAAAACAAGACTTTCAAAACAACATAAAATATAAAAATCTAAAAGAAAAATTATTTTGAACGCCTCAACATTTTAGCAAACGTACACATACATACATACATTTGTAAAAAAAGGTGCACACTATGTTCATTGGAATGTTTCTGTATGTTAAATACATTTGTAAATGTGTGTTTCTGTCTTGTGTTATGAAGTAAAAGTTGCCACTTGCATTTTATTATTCATGATAAGGGAAATCCAGTGGCAGCGAGAGCAACAGCAGCGCAGAAGCAGTAATAATAAACAGCTGCAGCAATTGTTGCAACTTTTATGACTCCAACACAAGCTCCAACTACTGTATTTGAAAGCAGGGCATAAAACATATAAATCAGAAGGAATATATACATACTATATAGTACATATGCATATTTGAATACTTGTTTATTTGTATTGTATGTATATGCAACTGCAGCTTTGGCGGATATTTTGTGCTGTTGTAATTTTGATATGCTCTTGGCAAAGTAGAAAAAAAATAAAAATAAAAATACAATTTCTTTCATGTGTACTCGTACAAAGTTGTGTGGAGTTGCGTAGTAATACTTTTTTCCTCAACCCAAAACATATGGTATATGTATTAATAATAAACTGCCACATGTTGTGTTGTAAAAGTAAACACAAAGTTGAGATCCATTAAGGTGCTATAAATTTTTTAACGTATTTAAATTTCATAAGAAGAATGCAAGTCAATTTCTGCTAACATGTGCCACATACATTTTGCGGCATAATTCAAACCTATGCCATTTGAAACACAAACACACAATATTACTATCCTTGTTATTGCTAGAAACCTTTATTCAATAAGTATCGAATAGCACATTTACAATGTACTTAACGGACCGTTGTCTTCGATTTTTCGTAGCATGCTTCGAACTTTCATAATCATGGTCTGGCAGGCAGATATGCCGACTTCCTTCAACTTTTGCTCGACTCGACCCATCAACTGTTGCTCGTTCTAAGATTCCCAGCCCACCTTGTGCCTTTTTCGTTTCAATATGCTCCAAAATCATCTTTTGGACGTACCTGTGGAAGGTTTGAAGGATTGTAATTTTTCGGTAAAAATTTAATATTTTGTACATTGAGCCAATCCACTGTTGTTTTTTAAATGTCAGAATTGATCGCTCTTGCTTTGCTTAGGCGAATAACTGGTGTTGAAATACCCTTTAACGAAATTCCACACCAAACCAACACTTTTGGCTCGAATTTTGCTTTATCGCCAAATTTAACATTGTCTGATGTTGTTCCAATGCTGTCAGTGAGAAGCCATCATTTCCACTCAGCTCATGGTGTGAAGAAGTGAAGTAAGATTCGTCATCCAAGATCACGAATTTACCATCTGCAAAGCACTGCAAGATTTTGGTATTATTTCCAGTTGTTTGGAATATATTTGAAAGCGTGCGCCGTGTTTACTTACCAACTTTGTTTGTAGCAATTGCACTAAGCTTTGGTGGTCGACAAGATTTCTTTTTATTTTTCGGCTCTTTACTTTCACGACAATCTTTGAGAACGTGATAAATAGTTGCACGTGCGATTGGTTTGCCTTTCAACACTCGAAGCATTTCGTTTGTACTTAGTTAGCCAAAGATGTGCGAAACACTTTTTCGCAAATCTAATCTGAACGACATTCTTATTCGATGTTATTCACAATACTGTATTTGACAGTAAAACAGTATTGCACTATATAAACCGATCGACACCCACCGTCTAATCACTGATGATATTGACATCATGGGCAAACAACGCACGAGCAGTCAGTGCAGCATTCTCCAATCTGGAAAGGGAGTCTCGACGAGTGGGTCTAGTGGTGAACGACGGCAAAACGAAATACCTTGTGTCAACAATCAAAGAGTCTTGGGCAACAAGGAACGCGCAGAAGAGGACGTCCTAATCTCCGTTGGAAAGAACAGTTACAGGGTAACCTGACTTCACTTGGCCTTACAAACAGGCGCCAGCATGCGCATAGCAGAGGCGACCGGCGAAGTTTTATCGAGACGGCCAAGACCGATCATCGGTTGTAGTGGCAGCTTAGTAATTAAGTATTTGACAGTAGTCTTAAGATACCGTTATACACGCAGAGTGCATTGGATGCAATTTTTCAACTTGTTTATGCAATTTAGTACAATTAAAACTTATGAGACAAAGGTTAGTACAAAATTTAAAATTTTATTAAATCATTTATAATTATAGAAAACCGCGAGATATATTCAACGATTTGTTGGAAATGTATGCTCCACATACTTATCTCAAATAATTTTACAGAAATACTTTCTTTCAGTTTTCTGAGCTTATATTTTCACTACATTTTATGTTACTAGCTTTATGGTAACTTCTAGTTACTACATTTTATGGTAACTTCTAGTATTAGTTTCAGTTGCTGAGTAGTTTGGAAAAAAAAATATTTTAAGAAAATTAATAAAATAATCAAAATTTGTAATATTGAAAAAAACACGACCTTTTTAAAAACACATAAATTTTCCCTGCAAAATGGCATTGTCAACCAACATGCTTGTATCAAATGTCAGTACTGTACAGTAGGAAATGCTGGAGATGTACTCAACAAAGCTTTAGGTTTGTATTGGAATATAGTATTTCCCACAAAAAGCTATTGATGAATAATCACTTCATACAAATGGTTCCTGAGATGTCCTACAATGAAAATACAGTTTATATGAGATGTGCCCATCGCCTTTTTCGATCACACACACATTTTTGCTGCAACATGGCACTGTCAACTAACGTCCTTGTACCAAATGGCAGTTCTGTCTTGTAAGTAATTAAGGAGATATGCAAATATATGCAAAAAATTATTGAATTTGCCCAATCGACAAATTCCAGCTTCATATACATTCAATCTGATCCGTGAACTATATATCAATTTCCAAAAGTTTCACCTTATTCCGAAGAGCGGCCTTTGTGCAAAGTTGTTACATACTATACATATAAAATAATAGATATTCATATGGGGAATATTTTGCGCACATTAAGTGCCTGTGGCCGATATGGTAGTAGCGGAAAATGTATTAATTGGCAGTAAAGTGTGTGTTGCAATAATATTAGAGAAGGGAAAGGCACATTTAAAAAAAAATGGTAATTAATATCATTACTAATAAAAAATAAATCAAGATATCGATTGTATTTAATTGATTGATAATTTACGATAAATCTATGTTTAAAAAGCTATCAATTACATAAGTAGATTGGTGACCAAATAACTATGTATTTATGGTACATTGGAAAGTGATTAAAATCACCCAACCGTCATAGTTGATCATTATTCATCATTGTTCATTATTGAACTTCTGGCACAACAGATTTTTAGTTGTGTGATTATTTAGCTTGGGGACATTAGAATTAGCCACCACTGTTGGAATTTGAATTGTATGAATAAATAGTTTAGTGACATTAAAATTAGATTAGATCACTCTTATTTGTAACTGTAGTCCAACCAGTGTTAGATGGAGAGGATACTTACAGTAGAAACATTAGCGAGCGGTTCATTAGTGAAAGAGCGCGATTAGTAGAAAGAGCGCGATTAGTGTTATTAGACATAGAGGTGGCAAACGAGCGGTTTGTTTCAGTGAAGGCAGTTGGTACAATTGTACTTTTTTGTAATACAATTTGAAATACAAAGTACATTCATACAGTGATATTTTTGGTATAATTTTGCCAAATTTTGTTGGTGAAGATGTATTTGTGTAGTTGTATATTTTACCTTATAAAAGCTGACACTAAACCATGAATGTTCTTTAATGAACTAAGTATGCATTATTGAGTTCATGTCCATAGTGCAACAATGTGTTGAGCAACACGAGTGCAGGAAAAGTGCCCATAAAACATGGAGACACGTGTTTAAGTTGCTGGCTTGATATAATTTTATTATCGTAAGATTTGTAGATATTTGTTTGATGCGAAAATAAAAAACTGCAATTTTTGGAACTAAAAAAATTTGTTTTTGGTAGCCAATTGGACCATCCGAGACCCCTTTACTTTGATGTCATAAGCTTGAAAAATATGTAAGAAAGAATTAATTCTTGCATTACTTATATTGTGTTTTAATAAAAAAAAAATGATCTGCCAAAACTATTTCGAGCAATTTGGTACACATTTATTGCCAAACAGGTACAAGTAGATGTAGGAGAGATCGAAGCAGCAAGATAACAGCGAGTTGTATCGAGTCATTTGCATCTTTTTCAGGTGTAGTAATATTCATGTACCATGCATATATATCAACAACAACAAATTAGTGAGGGGAAACTGAGGTAGAGACAAATGAGAGAAACAGTAGCGTCTTATCAATTACACGAAACAAGAAATATTTACAAAAACAAATGCAAATTAATATAAAAATAGGTCAGTGGGCACTAATATATTCACACATTGTTCGAATGTACAAGTATTAAACAGCTTTCAAAACTACCAAGAAACCGTGGAGTACATATTGGGTTATTATTAGCGAATTTTAAATCTAATGTCTTGAAATGTGCGTTGAAATATTACACATTCGGGCTCACCGAAAGCATTGTCGGCAAACCAAAATTTTTTCCCTTTCGATGAAGCATTTTTTCATACCATACATAAAAAAATGCCAGTATGAGACTGCTTGCAGGGATGGTGCTGATTGATTAATTTTCTGTTGTGTATGAGCTTTTTCTACATGTGAAAGCTCAAAAGCTCTTGTGTACACGAGCCCTTTGGCCAACACTGGTTTGGATACATAATATTATTGCCTCTTTTATAGAGCACGATCAGATTTACATTCTTTTCATACACCATTTTAAAGTATCTTTTATAGTTTTAGCTAAATTTTGCACTAAGTGTCAAACATTTATTAAAAACCCGACTTTGGACTGATTATCGGTTCAAATTGAAGAGACTACTAATAACTAAGAACTCATAACTTCAGAAACTTCACAATAACCTCAAAAATTGTCCAAAAAATTTAAGTGGAAATTTTTATGAAAATCCGTTTCTAAATATTGACCAAACATTTATAAAGGTTTGATTTCATGTATTATTTATGCATGGAGATCAGCAACAACCTTTTTACAACTATTTTAAGATTATATAAAATTCAACTTATAGAACAGTTGAGGGCTAAGTTTGACTATAATTTTAATGAAATTGTCTCTCTCTCTCTTTCTTTTTCTCTCTCTAAACATTACAATGCAATTACACTTCAGTATTACTGAACGACTTGCGCAAAATACCGCTTTCCGTTCTTCATCTCTTGTTAGACTGATTTATATATTTATATTCTGTATTCTCCATCCATCGAGGAACACGAACGAAATACTTCATTATCTCCTTTTGTTTTTGTTACTACCTATACATACTGCTATTTCTGCTGCTCCTCAATATTCGAAAACTTTAATCCTTCAATAATATTATTTCTGTTGCTGTTGCTGCAGCAGCTTAAGTATCACTTAAGGTATGTACTTCATCTGCTTCAATTCAATTTTTTCCCTCTTTTTTGCAAGTCTATTTTGTTATTTTTTTTTTTTAACTTAATTCCTTAGGTAAATTTTTAATTACTATCAGTAACTACAGAATTTTCTGCTACTTTTACTTTTACTATTACCACTACTACTACTTTGTATTCTTACTTTTTGTAATGTAAGCCGTAAGAGGTAGCCTGTGTTTTCGACGTTGCAAAGCGATGCACTTTTCTCCCAACGAACTTCACTTGCCTTCCACTTATTGCCTATAACTACGAAAAACTAAATTCCGTTGGAAAACTTTTAATTTTCATTTATTTTCAATTACAAATACTGAGTGAGTGAGCGAGCGACTGAGAGAGAGGGAGAGAGTGAATAAAAGATAGTAGTAGGTAAAAGGTACCGAGTACTTTTGTTACACTTTTGGATTAGTTTTGATGAGTTTGTAAATTTTAAGTGAGTTTCAACATCTTTTAGTAGCAGGTGAGGTAGGTAGCTACCATCTACATACATTTTATTTATTTTTGTTATATTTGTGCTTCATTACATATTTGTGCGAAGTATTAACATTTGGCTGTATGGAAGTATGGTATAGCTTGATGTTAAGAATTTATATTATAGGACAGATTGATGAGCGCAGTGGACTACTCCACTTTTATTGAAAGTTGCAAATAGACATGAAGTTGTATGTAATTTTTATTTACTTTTAGAACGGAGCAGTTTAAAAGAGGCTGTGATGGTGGTCACAGCTTTAAAAATCAGTATTATAGGGATTCGTGTATTATGATTTAATCTGTCATGAAGCACCACCTGTGCCACCGATTTGAGTTAGTCATAAAGAAACACAAGACCGGATAATTAAGTTAAGTTAAAATGGTTATACTTCATAGAAGCACCAACCTCTCAGGACCGTAACTATGTGGTGGGGAGCCACGACGTGATAGGGTGGTCAAAACACATATTAATAATTATTATAAATTTTGTTCCTACCTTTCCATTAAGACTGCCCGTTAATTGAGTAGCACTAGTCTGTTTGGGTGCATCCCAAGATGGCGGTGCCCATGGAGCCCTTATTCAATAAAGGCTGTGTTGTTGACTTTTTGATACTACATACGTATGCCTTATGTGGGAACTACTAAGTGATAAGAAGTATGGTAATTCATTATGCCCAGATCATTCTATAGACTTTTATGGATTACAATTGATTAAAACAGAACGAAAGAAGGTATTTTATTTTGGAATCTAAATCCAAAGGTTTTTGAACTGGAAATGATATTGCGAGCCTAAACTTCTCATTCATCTTACAATTTTAAACCGCACAGAGATGTGGAAATTGTTACTCCTACCATTTCCCAGTCAAGAAATATTACTGTGTATTTTATTTTTATTTTGATTTTTCGATTTTCCAACTACTTACGATGAGTAACGGCATTGTGAAATGTAGTCCACGTACCACTAACGCCACGGTTCTATCACTGTTGTGTCAAATTAATCCAGTGTTTTTGTTTATCTTTTTGTTATTAAATTTATCGCTTTAACACAATCTGATGAGATGGACATCAAAGTTTCTGTTGGCTGAGTACGAATCAACCGCGAACTATGCACACTCTTCTACATGGATGGCCCCACTCGAGTGATCAAATTAAACACCGAATGAAAAAAGGTGAGGGACAATCTTATTCAGATTAGGCAAAGCATCTATGTATATCTACACATAGTTTCATATATATATATGTATATACTTATACATATCACAGACAGTTAACAATGGTACCCTTCAAAATAGTGAGGAATACTTGCCTAAGTATGGCCGTTCATAGGAACATTGAGTTACCCTCAAGCCAAAAATAATTAGCATGGATCAATACTAGACATTGCCAGATTTCAGTTCTTTTAGATATGGCCTATGGCAGATATATTATCTCACTACTTCGAATACTGTGCAATACTTCGAGATGGATAAAAACAAAGAACAATCAGCCGACAACAGCTTCATTAAGCGTAGGTGCCCCACGTTTTCATAGAGAAAATTTTTTAAATCTTTAAAGTTCCTCTTATAATGAATTATAAATAGAGATGGAAAGAAGAATAACTTAACACCAATAAACTCTGCATTAAGTACCTGCACACATGCATAGTCTCATTAACCTGTATCTCTAAAATTATTAAGGATTTAATGATTTCTGAAAGTACTAAGAATTCCATATGCTTCAGTGCCTCCATATTCCAATTAACATGTAAAGTATAAAAATACTAGTTTATTTATACTTTACGTTTAATGTACATACATATATAGTACATATACTCAATTTATTTCCTCATAAGTTAAATGTAAAATGTTTAAAATGAAATAGACTCCTTTAAACCATAATTCTGCTAAATAAAAGGAAATATCATTTTAATTTCCGTCACATAATCAAGGCAGCAGTAAGCAGTACATAATCAAGGCATTACTCATGCAAAGCTAGAAAATGCAATAGGAACGAATAATTACGCTAAGGAAATGCTTATCAAAATTCCATACACAAATATACTAACAAAAATGTACAATGAACATTTAAAAACATTCACGTAAAATTAACACGAATGCAACTACAACTACAACGACGATCACATGCAACACAACATCCTGACGTATAAAATCAAGTCACGCGCTTCAATAAAAAAACCAAGTTCTCGTTTTTTTTTTTTCATTTTAAAAAAATTTTTGATTCATACGACGTATACATACATACTTGTACAATCAACAAATACATTCGACATACTATTTCCAAGAGAAATTCTTTACAAATTAGTTTTTCCCCCGAACACGAAACACAACGAAACGACAACATCAAAAATTTTAATTGCAACCATTCGCTTGCGTAGAGAGTAAAATTATAACTGAGTAAGTTGCTGTTAGAATGCGAAAGGAAAAGGACCAGTTTTCTACGTATCCTGTTTATCCTTTCAAATGTTCACACATACAAAATTGAATGAATTGAACAAAATGGTGAAATTATTTAGAGCCAACTCAGAATAAAATTCGTTGCACATTACAATTTTTATGGTGAATATAAAATCATTCATACCACGGTTATGAGATGTGTTGTATTAATAAAACAGCACTTGTTCTCTCTTATGTATGTTGAGTGCGCTCTGAATTACAACAGGTGGGTTTTTATTGAGGGGAATATGTCCAAAAATTTATCTCTTTCATTTTGTGGGTATGGTAAAAGTGTTCAGATTAATTTAGAGTTTAAGAAATATTTGACAAAATACATACATTCATATTCATTTTGAAGATTTCCCTCAAAATTTCTGCAATTCGTATACTTTTCAAGTGAATTTTATGTTTCTATCAATGTTTTTCCAGTATCAGACGAGTGTAAGATAAAAACTTTTAACCGTACCAGCCCAATTCCTAAGCCAATGGTTGGGCACCCACTTGCTGGCTTCAAGTTACCTGTATAGATCTAGTAAGTGAGTTGTGTTTTTAAAATGATTTTAGTTGTTTTGAATCGGTTCTGAAACAAGGATGTTTATCAAAACCAAATAAAATTAATTATGTAATCCTAGAACTGGAAATCAATAGATCTCATTGAAGTAAGAGTCAGGCGGTAAGATCTAAGTAAGAAGATCTGATCCTTTATTTAGGATTTTATCAGTTGAGGCATTGAATAACCTGGAACACTACAGTGACCTGGAACAATAAGTATCAAATTATCTAATTTTGCGATTAGATTACAATCTTCAAAAATTTGGCAGAGCATTCCAGAGCTTTTAGTAACTATAGTATGACTGTATAGTAACTATAGTGGTCGCTGTGGTGTAGTCGGTAGTGCGTCGGGCAGCTGCGCAGAGTGTCCGGGGTTAAAATCTCGGCACAGGCAAAATCAAAAAATGTAAAAAAAAACAATTTCTCTACACGGCTCCACCTCTTGGCAGGAAATGGCAAACCTATAAAATTAGGGTCCTTTCCATTCATGTACAAATATTACACGCACAGTGGATGCGAAAAGCTCGGCCTAGGTCCCCAATTGAGCTGGTGTGACATTAAAAGAAAACGAGAAAAAAAGTATGACTGTTTTGGATTATCCAAGATTTGCAAATGCCAAAGATCTTCCTTTTGTAAAATAGTCGCCTTTTTTCGATAGTGAACCTAGTATCAGCGACCTCGATAGTCACCTCGATATCACCAATGATATTTAGAACCGAATAAACGCGGCAGCGACACTGACGCTCAACGGAAAAATGGCATCCACAAGAAATGTTGTCGTTTCGTCAGCGAGTTGATTACAATGAACACGGCAGCGGCAAACTAACTTAAGAGCTATTTTTGCATTTTTTATAGCACAAATTTTTCATAAAATTACATATTTACAAGTTACGTATACAATTAACATCATACAGTTATCAAATTCCAACTCATATTATTCAGTTCTTACTATACTTTTTGTCTTTAACTTTCTTAAGGTGCTGGCACATAGAATCCGGTGTGTATTTGAGAGAGAAGTATAAAACTGACATGAACGAAATGAAGGAGAAAGGTGACTATGTGCCACGTTGTCAACAGATATTTTTGCAACCAAATTAATCAACTGATATCAGTCAGTCTATCTCACACACTCTCAACGGACAGCAAAAGTTGATAGTGGGACAGCTTCTTACGCTACTTTAACGTTTACGTTGTGTATGTGGCAAACCACATACGATTTTATATTAATTATCTTAGTTGTGACTCTCAAGTACACAACGGGTTCTATGTAACAGCGCCATTACATTTCTACTTATATGAAATTAATGAGGATTATAACGCTGTGTCCTAATTGAATCCGATGCGAACGATTTTTAGTGTACGAATGCCGTGTACGACATACGGCGTGTTTTTGAGAACAGTTTGCAGCAGTTAAATTATTCGCATACTATAGGACTACCACTCCAACCTAACCTTACCATCATCGTCCTGGAATCGGTGCCAAGTTTTGGAGCTGATTGTATAGAAAACATGTATAAAACCCTTGGTTACCAGTTCGTTCCCACTCAGGGTTACATTATATACTCTGCGAAATTTCAATGAATTTGCGCCAGATGTCATCAATCCTCGTGCTAGATGCCATTTGATTTGAGATTGCACTTCGCTTTTATCTCCTTAAAAGAAGGAGAAATTCGCCCTCTCACTTACGTAATTTTTAAATAGTCATTACACTCGAATTCCTTTTTACTTGAGCAGGAGGAGAACTGCAATCGGTAGTTTAAATCGTTTGCTAAGAATACGCCGGTCACATTAATTAGTGCTTGTCTTTACCCCAGGAATTAATACAGAGATAACTTATTGATATAAACCACATTTGTGGGTGGCTCGCCTAAAAATAGGTTCATTACAAAATGACTTCTGTCAAGATTCTTGCCTTATGTTCTTCGTAACTACTAACGTTTCACAAACTTAGCCAAACTCTCCAATATTACCATAAATATGTATTCCATTCACTTATAAGATTTTTAATAAAAAATTTCTCCATGAATTTAAGACAAATTAAAATATTTTTACTATAATTTCAATTACCTACAAGTATTTGCGTCACGTAGCCATTTTTATTAAACTCTGTTCTTGTCTGTCTGGTTTTAACTCAATTTCATTTAATAATATTTTTCCAAAAATATTTCTTCTTGCTAAAAAGTTAAAGAGACTATATTGAAAAACACCAGCTTCCTCAGTCGTCTTATCAAAGTTCCTTCCGTTCGTTCCGTTACTAACCACCAATAATGCGATGTTAGTAAACGTGTTGTCGTTGTACGTAGAGCCAGAAACAAGTAAATAAGTGAATTTGTATTGTTAAAGCTTCTGTTGACGTTACTTGACATTGCATTAGCAAGAGAATTTACTTTCCAGTAGAGAAAAAAATGTTAAATATAATAGAAGAGAAGGACGAAGGAAGATGTTCCCCAGGGAGCCAAGGCTGCCAGCTGTAATTTTTAACAAGTTTTGTCACGTGCGCATAACAACATTCGTGGTGTTTGTGCGCAAATCATTTTATTGTCTTCAAGTTTTGCTTTCAATTGTTTACACTGGTTTGTGTATGTACTATGTAGTATATTTGTACTTGTGTGCTGTGTGCGAGCTTCTATGCGTATGGATTCATATGCTTGATTAAGATTGGCTTAGTTTACTTCATTTGTCTAGAATAGTATCGAATTTATAATAGTACAGGCAAGGTTGATTGGAGAATGGGTGAAATGACCAAGCGAATAGAAATAAGAGTAAGAGGGTGGGGAGATTATATATATAACGTCATTCCTTTGAGTTGTTGTACCACCCCACCAATTAAATTATTCATGATGTGTTTGTTGCCTCGCGATGACAATCATTGTTTTGCTCTGTCTCCAAAAGTTATTTATCTACCTCTTAGTACAATACCGGACGTAAATCTAAAGAGGATGAAGATACCACGCACGGTTACAAAGAGGCTAAGTACACAGAAATTAGCAGCAGATGGATGTGAAAAAATTAAATGAAGTATGTGGAGTATGTGGTCGCTGTGGTGTAGTGGTAGTGCGTTGGACTGCTACGCAGAGTGTCCGGGGTTCGAATCTCGGCACAGGCAAAATAAAAAAATAAAAAAGTAGAAAAAAATAATTTTTCTACACGGCACCACCTCTTGGCAGGCAATGGCAAACCTACAAGAGTAAAAATTGCTATGAAAAGCTTTTCACTTCGCCGTTCGGATTCGGCATTAAACTGTAGGTCCCTTCCATTCATGTACAAATATAACACGCACAACATGAGTGGACGCGAAAAGCGAAAAGCTCGGCCTAGGCCCTCCATGGGCTGTTGTGCCATTAAAAGTAAAGTAAAATAGGTGCTTGTGGAGAAAGTATTTATAAGGAGTACGACGTCATCCATTTTTTAGCATTTCAAACTGAGAATGAGGTAATATGAATGAGGTACAATATTTCCAAATGGATCTTTCTACTTTTATAGTATTCCATGTATTCCATGTATATATAATTTATATAATTTGCTATAAATATCAATACTCGTTTTTTTACGAAATTTCCTTTAGAACATGTCAAATGCCGTTTTGTCTTACATATATTGTTCCATATCCACTTCGTAACTGTATAACGTGGAATAATCTCACATTGTGCCTCGTTGTTTTGAAACATGAATAACTCCTTAAATGTCCATTAAATAATATCGAATTTTAGCTTGTTTTAATGGCGGAACAGAAGCAAGATAGGATAACGTCTGGCTCAATTCAAATGGTAGAACAACCTTAGGAGACGAAGTCTTCTTTATTCTTAATGGCGGAAAATATTCATGAGATGATGACGTCACACCTACTTTTTTTCCTTCACATTCACCTGGTGCTGAGTTCCGTGCGCCTAGTATTTTCAGCGCGATTCATTAATGTTTTGTATAATTAACATTTCAATACTTCAAAATCCTTCTACGCGACATACTTCTGTCACGTATGACTATTTTCATAGGACGTTAATACACAATTATAATTATGATGTACATAGACAAAACTTAATGTCACTTGTCCAATTAATAACTTTGAACATATTCCGCACTAACTTATTGTATACATATAAACAACTACAAACAAATTGTGAAACTGCGTGTGCATGTGTGTGTGTTGGAAGGGCACAACTTTGCAATTATGCAAAATATAAACAAAAAGTAAAAAACAAGCACACACACCCACACCTTTGCATTTTCAACAAGGACAAGCCAGACAAACAAACATTAACTAGTAACGTATGCATAGATGCAGTAGACAAGTATGTGTGTGTGTGTATGCGTCGCTGTTTGGATGAGTTTATGTGGGTGTATGCCATCATAAATAAGTTAATTTGAAAAACAAATCATAACAACAAAAAACATAAAAGTACAACGTACAACTTTATCACTTTTCTATGCTGAATATAATAAAGTGCAAGAAGGATGTCAATTTTCAACACACACACACACACACACACACACACACACACACACACACATATATATATATATATATATACATATATACAAATACACACTCCTTTAAACAGCACACACAACTATGCCTTGAAAAGTTAAAATGCTCTCTTTTTGTCTCTCTAACAACATATCCAGCAACAACAGCAACTGCTATAAGTGCGGGAAGTGGAACGCAAAATATTTACTCACACACAAACGCACTTGAAAGAGTGGTTACGCCTCACAAATTTGTTGCAATGCATTATTTCGGTAAGTGTTTTCACGAGTATTGTTTGTATGGGTGGTAGTAAATACTTATGTATGTATTGGTTTATGTTTTAGTTATGAATGTTAGAGAACTTACTTACTTTGTGAAAACGTGCATAAGATTTTAATTAAGAACTTCTCTTCTTCAAATTTGGCACATATTTCGTTGTTATAATATAGCAAATATATTTTCAGAATTTTTAAATTTATTAAAACCATTGCATTTATTTGTTTTGAAAACATTTTTTTCTTCAATGATAAGTATTTTACCAACTTCATTGGCATTGGCTCACAGATTCATCAGTGCATTTTGATTGATTCGTTTTAATCATATCTATTTTTGAATGAATTACTTTATTCTCATATAAAAAGCATTTCCTCTCATTTGATTTAACTTGTCCTTTGTGAATGGTGTGTAGTCATTAGCAATTCAGGATTGCAGTTAGTTTCCAATAGATGCTGAAAGTTTTACGTGCATAACATTGCAGAAAACGTGACTAACATGAATTGTCCAAATTATCAGAATTTGTTGGCCCAATTGCAAATATTAGTTTTGATTAATATTTTTGGGATATTAGTGGTTGTGGGTTAACAAGTGTGGCAACAAAATGTGGAAAAAATGTGAAATTTCTATATAGACAATTTTAAAAACATAAATATACGAGTACATACGAGTACAAAGTTCATGAATTTAATCCACCAACTGAATTTCCCCCTAAACTTTAACGCTGCATTTAGACCGCCCGAACGAACGAAAGAATCTTCATTCGATCGGCCGGTGTGTTCGCTACAAAATGTTCAGGACCAATGTTCAGGCAGTGTAAATGGTAAGGTAACATCGGGATTATCGGACTGAGTACGATCTGATGTTTGTTCGGAGCTTGTGTTCAACCGATGTAAATGGTTGCGCGAATGAAAATTTATTAGCTACAGTTTCTGCGCGAAAGAATGTTCATTCGTTCGGGTGGTCTAAATGTAGTGTAAGGCTGTAGTTACATTAAAAAATTTTCTCTCTGGCACATCATATTTGGACTTGAACGAAACGTGCTCGGTGTATGAAAAACCCTGCATTACGTGCTCAGTGTGAGTAAAAAGTTCGATTCCAAACACAATTTATTACACTGAGTGAAACAGTGTGAAATATACTTTCCTCGAGACATAGCTCGAATTGTAGGTATAGTCAAGCATATCGTGTTCGGTGTGAGTAAAAAGTTTGGCTCAAAAACAATTTATTGCACTGTGTGACTCCAATATTGCTTAAAATATATAAATAATTTATGTACCATTGTAAACAGATAAATGTCCTAATTTAAAATAACCTAATCATCGAATCAATAAGAATAAAGTTTCGAGGAAGTACAGAGTGAGCCATCAAAACCGATTTCCATACATCAGGTATTTTTATTTAATTTGGTCCTTTATAGTTTATTTGGACTAGTTTTTGAATACAACATCCATCAAGTGGCTGTCGTTATTGACCAAAGCAAAATGTGTCATTTTGCTGCGTTTTCCATCATTTTTTCGTGAGTCTCGGGTGGTATAGCCACGAAGTTTGCCTTGAGCTTGTCAGTGGTCCGGGGTTTGCTGGCGTGCACTTTGCTTTTCAAATAACTCCAAGAAGAAAAAAGAAGGCCAGAGTGGTCAATTCTGGCGATCTGGGTGGCCAGTCAATGTCGCCGTTCTCCGTTCCCCAAATGCTTAAATCTCTCAAAAATGAAAGTTTCGGCCCTAACTGCAGGTTTTGACGCTTAATTAAAAATTCTAAGTATGCAGTTTTTCTCAGCTTGACTTACCTACAACAAGTGTAAACCTCGAAAAAATTTATATTCAATTTGTTTTGTGTCATACTATGTCATTATTTGCTACATATAATTAATAATTCATAAATTTATAGTATTTGCCCAGTAAAATTTCAATGTAACCATGCTCTAATTAACCGTTAACTAAATTCATTCACTGGTTTGTGTCTACAATTACCTTATAATTTTCATTATAAACATATGCTAATCATTTATACGTTAAACCTTGCATAAGCCCCCTTTTACAGCCTTAAGTGGCTATTTACAATGGTGCAAGCATGAAAGACTGTGCGAGAGAGGCAGTTATAAAAGTAAGGTAGTAAGAAAGAGAGCACAAAACTTTATATCTCGGTGTAAATAGCCAACAGTTGGGACTGTTCAGTTCCACGTACGGTCACTATCTACGATTTATCGAGTTACTGTTCACCGTCAAGTTGCGGTTGCTGTTCTTGTTGACCTCGACATCGAAAACCCGAAGAATTACCATTGAGTACTATTATGGTGTGGTTTCTGGGAAGTTTACTTCAGTTTAAGGCTCACATTCACCTCTTTGTCCTCCCTCGTTATCCGGTAAGTGCATAAGTTTTTCTTCTGACTTTTCCAGTGCATATTTTTAGGGGCGCAAACTATTTATCTTTTACTCCTTACCTAAAACTAAAAACATTCATTGCATTAAAAGCATAAAACCACAAATATTTCATTATTATTTTCACACAATTAAAATTAATATGCGCTTTCATAAATATTTGTAACTACATGCTACTACATATTTTCCCTTGCACTGATTCTTCATATTCTAATGCATACTTCATTCCTACCATTTTTAAAAAGAAAATCATAATTTATTTACTTACGGTTGAAGCGACGAAGGGTATGAAAATTCACAGAAAGGTAATATCTATACGTAAGTACGTAATACTTATTATAATTTATGTTTGTTTAAGTAATAAGTTATTACATTTAGGTAAGTTAAGCATTAAAGTAAATACTAAAATTGTGTGTACGCCTCAAAATATGCTACAGTAAAATGCAAGTACGCTATAATCATTAGTAAAATGCCTTACGCTTCCGAGTAAATTCAATTATTAATGTTAATTTTATTAGCTTTATGCTTTAATAAACATTGGTTGCACTGTAATTTTAAAGTAAATTTCAAACTTTGCTGGTTTGCGTGTTTAATAAATTTAAATCTTAATTAAAATGTGATTATTATTTGCATAATTGCTCGTGCTGCTACCGAAATGATGCTACTTGAATAGAGCAGCATGACCTGAAAATTCTAATTTAAATTTATTAATATAACTTTGAACGCAGTGTAATTGTTTTATGACCAAAAATTGTTGGCCACTATTTTTTAGCTTGATTTTTTTTAAAACTTTTATTTAAAACGCATCTTTAACTCACCATTTACTCGAGCACTGAAATAAGTGGTTGCAAAGTTTTGCCCATAAATAAACGAGCACTATGCAGTAGCTGCAAGTTATTAGTATACAGTCCAGCCAATGGTAATGGTATCACCTCTGAGCAGCAATGTTTATCATTCGAGAGAACAGTTTGTGATTATTCCTTGCAGCAAAATTTCATATTATTTATCAGTTAAAACATGAGTTCATCTCACATATTGGGTGTATAACTTCACAATTGAATCACTCTACTGCTGACGGTAATCGAATGCTGTTGGAAGTTTACGAGAGATTTTGACATGGAAGACAAGGAAGGTCCAGGACAAGTGAAAAAGTTCGAAAAGGAACTTGCACTCAAACAACAAGCGGTTAAAATCTTTGGGATTCATTCAAGAGGAAGGAAATTGGGTGGAATATGACGTGAAGCCGAGAGTCGTCGAAAGGTGATTTGCATGTCTGAAATTCTGCTTCAGCGCTATAAAATTAAATCATTTTTGCATCGAATTATTACTAGTGACGAAAAATGGATTCATTACGACAACCTGAAGCACAAGAAGTCGTAAAATCTGGTGAAACTATGTATTACGGAAGAGTTGTATGGAAAACAATTGATTCGTGTGAAAATCCAATATGACAACGCGCGGCCTCATGTTGCTAGTCAGGTTAAAAAATACTTAACAAATATTTGGCTTACCCGCAATATTAACGAGACCTTGCTGCGACCGACTATTACTTATTTCAATCACTGCAGAATGCCCTTACGCTGTTCTTCATTTATAAGTTTCAAAACTTAAGTTGATTCATTCATAGCCTCAAAGATGGACGGTTTTTTTTTTCAAGGAATCTATAAAATGCATAAAAGATAGCAAAATGTCATACTACTGGGGCACTACTTTGAATAATGTATACATTTGAATGGTTATTGCAATAAGGCTATATTGTTGTAAAAAAATCCCTCATACACCCAATAGAATAACCATTTTTAAATTTATTTTATGTATTGTATTTAGTCAGCATTTAAGTTGGAAAAGACTACAATAGTTCAAGCTGCATTCATTCAAATCACTGCAAATAAATAATTAAAATAATTCCGAATGCAGTCTTTGATTTCAATTGAGGATTGTGATTTTCAGAAATACATAAGTTCACGAATCCTTCTGAAGTCAATGCCCGATATACAATTTCCATTGTGACTGCAATGGAAATAAGTCACAATCAGAAATGTCATCTTAATTCTACCAGAGCTGTAAAAGATTGCAGTATTTAGGTTTGAAGTCAATTGACTTTTTAAAAAAGGGAATGCAATATTCCAGCCTTTTGATGAATGCAGAATTAAGACCGTGAACTCACAAGTCGTTTTGAAGTCTTAACTCTTGAATGACTCATCCTTTATTTTTCAAGTCATGGTTTGAAGTCTTTTATTTGCAGTCCTGATCTCTACAACGTATTAATTGACTTCAAGTCGATCATTGTTAAGTCAGTTTAAGTCATTTGAAATGAATTGAAGTCATTTGTAGTCAAATGAAGTCAATTGACTTCATTGAAATAACTTGAAGTCATTGAAGTTATTTTTTTAGAATTTTACAAGTTTTCATGTCCAAACCTGTCACGAATTATTTAATTATTTTTTATGTTGAAATGTTAACCACGGGAAATGATTTTTCATGGGATGACTATGATGACAACGTTTTAAGGAAAGACAAGTGATAGCAGTAAAAGACCCTTTATGGTGAACGAAGCTTATGCCGATAAAGTGCCAAAAATTATGGAATCAATGATGGAAGGTAAGGGAAGTGAAATGGCATTCATTGGAATCCTTTACCAAACATATTTCAAAATTATTGAAAAGATCCGTTGAAATGTGGATTAGGATTTTCTAAACAAAGGCGGCTATATATTTTAATGTTGCACTTTCTTTTTAAATCATTAGAAACAAGCGGAAACTATCACCTTAGGTCTTCTTCAAGTAAATTCTTTGAGTTACAAGAAAAAAGCTGAAAGCTGAGCATCTTTATTTATTGTCACTGAAATTTCATAGTAAGTCTAAACTATGACTAGTGTAGGGAGGTCTTGTTCGATGTTCAATCACATGGAAGTAGTATATGAATTAAACGTTTGAGACTCTGTCAAGGGATACTAAATACTATAAAAAAGGAAGCAAAAATAATCACAACTCAAGATATATGAAAAGGGTAATAAGAATTAATTTCGTTTTTAATTGACTTTAAGGAAACATGTTTTTGAAACATAAATTCAATACAACTTTAACCTTGAATCGCTTCACACCAAAATAACGCGCCGTAATAGTGACGCTGTACATTGCAAATAGTCGTTCAGTTGTGTTAACTCAACGAGCTGTCGTCGAAAATATCGTGGGCAACAAGCACCGTCTGACAACGATATGCGTCGTTTGGTGTCGAATTTTGTTGAGCACGGGCAGTGGGAGATCGCCGACAATTCCCAAAATAAAAATTAAGGACCGTTAACTTTTTGTATGGAAAAAATAGTTCTGAACAGAAAAGATTAGTTAACTAAAAATTTAACGCCGTTAATTGATGATTTTATGCCCAGCTCTGCGTCTACCCTTTTAGAAGAGAAGAGTTCAGCACACGAGCACACTTCCTCCACAAACACTTCCTCTGAAATATCAGAACCTAACAATGCCTTTGGAATGATAGAAATATGATTTTGTTACGCCGAGTTTCAAGAGTAAAAATTGCCCATGAAAAGCTTTTCACTTCGCCGTTCGGATTCGGCATAAAACTGTAGGTCCCTTCCATTCATGTACAAATATAACACGCACAGAATGAGTGGACGCGAAAAGCTTGACCTTTGGCACAATTTATGCGGTCATAGTCGACAGTGATAAACTGAAGTTCATTGCAGTAAAGGCATAACACTTGCCACAATGGCTGCCTATCTCTTTGTCTGTGTCCTGTGTGATTGCATTCCCTCTCTCATTCTCCTTCCTTCTTCCTCCCACCTAAAATCTTCCTTCCATTCAACACAATGCTCTGCATTCAGGGGTACACCCTGTGAATAAAAAATATAAAAAAATAGTTCTGGTTTTAGTCGGAATTTTAGCTGAGTTTGGATTTGTTTGTTGTTTTGAATTTGATGTGATCTTTAGCTTGAATTTTGGTTTGTCTAATAGTCTTGATCTTTGGTCTAAAAATCATTAGAAGTTTGATCAGCACTACATAAATCAGATCTTCAGCCTGCTTTTTGGTTTGGTTCTAGAATTTAGGTTTCGTTTCAATTCTTTTTTCCTTTTTAGTCTGATATTAATCTGATTTATATGCTTTACGATTTATTCTCCAGTCAAGTCTAGCCTGCTGTGAATCATTGAAAAACACATTTTACGTGTTCTCCATAAAATTTATGTGAATTCAAAATTATCAAGCATAGCGCTTCAGCGAGTTTTCTTCTTCGAATAGGTTTTCCAAATTTTGTCACTTCTTTTTCCACTGTTCCTTGTGTTTTAAATTTTTGTACGCCCTGGTGGCATAAAACATAATCAATACAGATTGTTGAGCCGAATGGATGAGTTCAGACTTGATCTTTCAACACGATGACATTTAAGCAGGTTTTTCGGATTATTCTATGTTCCAATTAAGCTTACATTACAAAGCGGAATCTTTCGATGATAGCAAAAAGAAAGTGCTCGTTGAGTCTATTTTTCGTCTACGTGATACTAGTTTTTTTAGTATGTCACAAAGGACGATTAGAAACGGGATAGAGAAACATTGGCTCTTAGAACAATTTTCCACATTTGAATGAAAGTTGTATGCAAAATAGTCAAATCAAATACAGATGATGAAGAATGGCAACGAGAGAATGGGGAATGGGTGTTAGAATTCAATGTATAAGTATTTGGTAAATTTTCTCTTATAGAAACAGTTTCCTTTCATATTCTTACTTGAATGATGTGTATGAAATAAAACAGAGTGAGTAGAGAGCACTTGACGTTGAAAATAGTAACATTTACACACAACATTGAGTAATCCAACTCGTAACCAGTCAGTTAGATAAATTTATTATATTGAATGGCAAAATACATACTTGATATACATAAGTGAAAATGAAAATATGATTATAAAACATATACAGTGTTGTTCACTGTTCATTAATTAAAAGGTTAAGAAATAGTCACAATATTAATTTTTTACAACATTTATATCTGCTACTATACTCTGACTAATTATATATGGAATTTAATAAGACTTAAGTTAACAAACAATAGAAAACATTTTTATTATTTCTTCCATTTCATTATTTCTGTCTTTGATTTTTTTTTTTTAATAAAAGAATAATAATAAGAAAAATCTTACAGAAAATACAAAAACGCATTTCCATCTAAAGACATTGACTTATACACTTAAATTTTTACATTATGTAGTGTTGTATAGTTCAACTGGTTACCCCGAAAAACGTATACAAAACTCATTCAACGAGATCGTTTTTTTCACATTTAAAACTAACATCATCATCACCGCCTACATATTAGCCGCTATTATATTCTCGGTCCGATAACGCTATACTGATATTGGCGGCATTTGAAGTTGGCGCATGTGTCATACTATCACAGCGTCTGTAGTACAACAAATAAGGCACACGTGGTTTACGCGGCAGCAATACACGCTTTTCGCTAACTGGTTTCACACAACTATCATTGAAACGCATCCAGCTTTCGTAGCCAGTATGGTAGACGTCTGTGAAATAGTGTCCTTTGAAAGCTTTTTTGCCATCGTGATAGACAACGGCGAATAAGCGATAGGAGCGCTCTTTTTTTGAATAGTTATTGGAAGCAAGTACTTCTGAAAATTAAATAACAAAAACATGCAAGTTATAATGTAATCAAAAACAATGACAACAACAAAAAGAAAATAGAAAGTGTGTTAGGTCAGATTACTATCCAAGCACCGAGACGTAAGTGTTATGAGCAGGCAATTGCATCCCTTCAATGTGTTCGTCGAATACGAGTCGGTAGTGCAATTTATGTCAATTAAGGTGCCGAAAATAACGTGTCAGAAACGATAAAGTGGTTTCAGCATAATTTCTACCAAACTAAATGTGTGACCTGTGACATAAAAACTGACTTATCAGCGTTTTTAATATTTAATGTGCCAATTAAATGAATATATGCCCATTGACCTACATATGTACCATGTATGTAGTACACTTCAATGTTTGATTTTGATTAAAAGATCATGGTAATCAAAATGAAAGCTTTCTGTAGTGTTTGTTCGGGCTGAATAACTATATAATATAAATTTTGTTAACTTACTTACTTACTTTCTTAGCTGGCGCTACAACCGATGATCGGTCTTGGCCGCCTCCAAATTTTGTAAACAGTTGTTTTTAATTATAACTTTAGTATATCATAAGACTCATAAATTGTACCGAATACTTAAATGCAATTATTATTATTTTCATCAACACTAATCTATCCATACTTATCGAAAGCTTTGAATGTTATAACGGATTATTACAATATGCCTATTCTCGAATTTTATATATCTTGTAATGTGAATATACATATGTACATAAAATAAAGAGGCACTTGCACTACAGAAGACAACCAGGAAAGGTATTTTTTTCTTTCCCCAACAGTGTTCTTAAAATATGACATTGGCCATATCTGGGTTAAATAGAATTTAGACCGACACATGTACAAAGTAAACCATATTTACACACACTCTACATAATCAAAATCTCAACTTACTTTTATCAATGACCAAATCGAGGGGATAATGAAACTTTTTCAATATTTTTCTGCAACCATCATATTTGTAGTCAAACCATTTCAAATGTAAAATCAATATAACTGGCAACTTTTCTATAGTCATTTGTTGCCAGGCAATAACTTCCTGTTTGCTCATGCTGCCAGTGACGCTCTGAAGTTGATCGCGTCCAACGAATATTTCGAGAGCTTCCTTTAACGAAGCAGCTTTCTAATAAAATCAAGAAAAAAGTATAAGTTGGAACTGTTGTCTTTCATTGTTCATTGATATCGACATTTAATAATCAGAAAAATAAAAATATAAATATAAATCCCAGCTCACCTTAACATTCAATTGCAGTGTAAAGAAAGGTTGTATAACATCAGTAGGAAGTGCACCTTCGCGTTCCAAACGTGAACGCAATTCACCACGGAATATATCGCTTAATGGTGTGCGCCCGAAATCAGTTCCATGTGTAACGGTGTCTTTGTTTCGATTGTTGTAAATCATCTGTAAAACGAATTGGCAATAAATAATAGATTAAATTGTTACCGTAGAAAGCACAGACACACGTACCGTCTGCTCGGAATTTGGTTTAGCAATCAGTTTGATAACGTATGATAAAGAAATTAAAATAAATTAGATGCTAAAAATACATAAACGTAGATATGTGCGTACCTCAAGCATTTCATCGTTCAGCATATTGAGTACATAGCACAGAAACTCTTCAGCATCTTCTTGACTTCCTTCGACGTGCTCCTCGTGACTATTATTCCACAAATTATAAATTTCTGTGGGTTCAAAGGCAGGATCGCATTGCAGGTCACCACCACCCTTGCGCCCCTTTTTCGTGCGCAAACGTCGACAGTTCGGTTGGGTTGAGAAGTTTGCCATGAAGGAAATCCTAGAGTGAAATAAAACGTGTTATTAATAAATAATGAGAAATATGGAATTTTTTTTTCCGTTTTCTTGAATGCAAACTCTAAAGGGATATAATATAAATTGCATATAAAGGTGGAAAAGTTAAAACTTTGAAAACCTGCCGCCACTACAAAGCTTCCCCAAAACGGTTTGGCAGCTGTAGCGGCAGCAAGTCAATCACTAATTGACGCAATTGAATTCAACCGAGAAACCCAGCCGCTGACTTTTTGTAAGACCGTTCCTTTAAAAAGTGTTACTTAAATTGATTTTCAAATCTTACATGGCGTTAACGGTTGGCGTTTTAACTTCAGAAAGCGCTGCTGCTTCTTCTGGTATTGCACGTATCAAGTTGGTGAAGGGCGAGCAGCCGAGCAGCGCTTGCAATATCGAATTGATGTAGCAGTAGTTGTAACTATTAGTGAGTCCGCATGGACGCAAGCTGATGAGTGACAAGTCGGTTTGGAAATGCGTTAAGAAATCGGCAAATATGAGTGTACATTCGTCGAAATTGACGCTGTTGCTTTCAATTGCTACAGAAATTACACTTTGCTGTTTTGCTGGCTTATTTGTGATGGCTGCAGTGGCAGCGGCAGCAGCTGTTGCCGGCGGTGGGAGACCTTGAGCCGAGACTGGGGAGTATATCGCTGGTGTCGGTGTTACCAGTGTAATGCCGTCGTAAGGTGCTACCCTGGCAATGTGTTTTGCCGCTGCGAATAGTGGATTACTGTGTGAGGTGCTGCCGATGTTTTTGATTACCGTTTGCTTTGGCAACAACTGCGGCTGCCGCACATTTGCTGCACCGTGTTGCGCGGTTGCTGTTAATTGGCTGACAACGCCAGCAATAACAACAGCATTAGCTGCCGTATGAGTAATTTGAGTTCGGGTAGCTACAGCATCAACAGTTGCATTTTTAATTCTCTTTTTAGCAAAGAAGCGAGCCCATGAAGGTTTAACGGCTGGTGTGCTATTAACACCGTTTACATTGGTGGCATTATGGCCAAGACCAGGGTATGGTTTGTTGTTGTGTTGCGTAGTGGTATATGCGGTTGCCGCAGGCGTGGTGGAGGAGGACGAGGGCGAGAGGATTTGATCAACAGATGTATTTTGTTGTTGAAGCTGCCGAGAGCAAAGTTGAAGCTGCGGCTTCGCAGTGGTTCTAGTAGTTGAGGTGATTGTTGTCGTACGTTTGCTTTTGTTGTAGTTTTTCTTTGGCTGCTGCTGCTGTTCTTTCTCCGCTGGGCTATCCTTGCGATCCCAAAAAACTCGAGGTGTTACGATTTTAAAATAAGTACTCATTTCAAAATCGTTAGGAGGTGCTCCTCGTTTGAAGGCTTCAGCCAAACTAAAATAAACGATCAGTTACACTTTACCACCACAGTTCCTTGAGAATGTGCGTACACACTTCACGCTTGAAGGATAATCAAAAGATATGTTTTTTTATTATTTGAAAGCTACGCAGCCTTCACACCATTGACCTTCAACCTTCGACAAAGTGATACTTTATGTATTTCGTTTTCTGCATTTATGATTGTAATTTTTTTACAACCCTCAAATAAGTGATCACTTTACAATAAATGCTATTTGTACGTATTTGTACCTATTTGTGTTTACGAAATCACTGCAATAAAAATGTACCATACATAGATTGAAAATCCTTATTACATGTCAGTCAACACATGATTTTATTAAAGCATACCATACACAAATAATTTCTTGGTTTTACCAAATTTTTAGATTTAAATTTTAAGAATTTGGCAAAATTCGTCAATAATTTACGTAATTTTTTCTAAAATCTAACAACACTTTTCACTTATATCATAAATGACTTTCTCTTTTACATAAATTATATAAGGAGTGAGATCGAAAAAATTGGATAACTTTAAATTGTCCTAGTATTGAAATCCCTTTCGCATATAAACAAATGTAAACAGTTTTGAAAATAAAAATTTAATTTCTGATAAAATGGTCAATAAAACTAATTTGTTTTTTGTTTTTTACAGAATTCGGACAGCTTTTCCGGTATGCCTGCCATTAGCGCCTTTACTGTCATTTTTGACACTCTCTTAGCGGCAGCATTCCACTTATTTCTAAAATCTTCCATTGATTTAGCTTCTTTGTTTGTTGCCTTTAATGTTATTTTCACTAGAGCCCAATATCTCTCGATAGGCTGAAGTTCTGGACAATTTGGTGAGTTGGCGATTTTTGGTACCAATTTGATGTTTTGGCCTTCGAACCATTTAAGGGTTACTTCACTGAAGTGGCAGGAGGCTAGATCAGGCCAAAATAAAGTAGATACATTGTGCTTTCTAATGAAGGGCAGCAATCTCTTCTGGAGGCACTCCTTCACATAAATTTCGGTGTTAACAGTGCCACTTGTTACGAAACTTTTACTCTTTAGCCCACAACTACAAATCGCTTGCCATACCAGAAACTTCTTCTTGAACTTGGACTTTTGTTTATCCTATATCTTTCCTCAACTCCTCCTCGTTCCTTTGCGGTGTAAAACTCTTGACCAGGCAATTGAGAAAATTTAGACAACACGTATGTTTCATCGTCCATAACACAGCAATCGAATTTTTGGAAAAAATTTGTCTTCAACTTGTTAGCTCGGCTCTGGGCTACCAAGTTCTTAGTAGCGTTCCTGTCGGGTACTGACTGCACTTTGTATGTTTTAAGGCCTTTTTTAATTTTCCGAAGTAAAAACTCACTGCAACTCGCTTTTTCCGCCAATTCTCGATTAGACAACGTTGGATTCTTCTCTAAGAGAGCAACGAACTTCGTCGACTTTTGTGGAGACACGAAACCGCATTTCCTTCCAGAACCATATTTTCTTACTTTACTATACTTTTTTCAAAGCAGTGGTCTTTCAAAGTTATCCGATTTTTTCAATTTGTTATTAATAACTCCAGCCCTGGTGAACAGATGGCACCATATCATCACCCAATGGGGCCGATGTATACCTATAGAAGAGAGAGGTACAGTTTCGTTCCAAAGAACTAATTTTCTTCAATCCAATTAATTCAACTTTGCATACAAATCATTTACTTTTATTAATAATTTTTTTTAAATTAGTTATTTCATTAATATCATTTGAAAATTAAGTAATACATGAAGAACTATTCGTGCATAAATTTGCGAATTAACCACAAGTTCATAAACAAAAAAATTAAAAAAAGTTGTGATTACAATACTTTTTGTTGTTTGCTTGCTTGAAATTAATGAATGAGCGACCATAAAAGATATCCTTTAAACAGGATAACAACCGAGGATGCAAGTAGACATCATGCTGCGAAGCAGCAGGCAGCAAAAGAAAGTACCGCAAAACAAAATACATAGAAGAGAATTGTGTGCGTCAGTGGGACGCCACAACGTTTGCGTTTTGGTTTTTAGGTAAGGCTTAGTAATATTGTCTATCGCAGACATAACAAGCGTGGCAGAAGGAATTTTTAACGAACATGTTTTGAAATTTGAAAAGACTAAACACCCTGCAAACTATAGCCCCATCGCAAGCTGTTCTACGCTATCCAAAGTCATGGAAAGTGTAGTTAACTTCTATTGCTTAATGACCGCCAATACGGTTTCCGTCGATCGTCTACGGGCGATCTCATGGCGGTTAATTGAGAGCAAGGCGGCTTTTTTTTATTTACAGGGTGTACTACTATGAATGCAGAGCATTGTGTTGAATGGAAGGAAGATTGATAGGTGGGAGAAAGAAGGAGAAAGGGAAAGCAATCACACAGGACACCGATAAAGAGATAGAGTAGCCATTGTGGCAAGTGTTATTCCTTTACTACAATGAACTTCAGTTTATTAGTATCAGAATGTGAATGTGAATTTTGTTCGGCCGCCATTTTTCGACGAAGTCTACATTCTCGATGTCTCTCAGCCGTAGTTTTTGCTGGAGATTTACCTCGCGTTTGTTTTTTTTTCAGTCCATACTCGCTTATTCTTTCAGCTCTAGTAATTTCTAACGATTTTTGTTTAAAATGTCAAATTTTAATAGAAACTAATGAGCAGCACCCTCTATCAATCGAGTATGAATCAAACGCGAATCAGCGCCCTCTATCTATTGATAAAGGAATATCGTGGCAATAAAGCAATATCGTTTGCAGGATGTTTAGAGGGCGCATGGTGGATGTTTTCATACTTCATTGCTAGAAGGTGCTGCCCTTCATTTCCGTGACAATTTTCGCTGCGACGATCATCTTTTAGCCCCTCATAAATATAAAAACGATTCTAAAGAAGTAAAATTGATAAATTAATACTTGCTCTTTTGTGTGAAAACATAGAATACCCTGGACAAGAATTAATCCTTATTAGTGCAATATTAAATAATTTAGATATTTATTGTAATTATCGGGCACTTTGAAGAAATTGAATTACCATATTTCTTAAGCCTTTCAGATCCGAGAACAAATAGAATATTTCTTTCAAAATAAAGTCTTTTTATTGGGGTCAAAATAAAGAGTAAATAAATGATACTGAAAGAAACGCTCGTTTGTTCTTGTTGTGTAGGATACGCGCGCGCATTTGCTCGTCCGTCCGTTCGTTTCTTTCACCAACGAAAGCGGTTATTTGCTCGTTCTTCGAATCGTTCGCGTTATCCAAATCTAAATCGAGATAATCGAAATAGTCAAATAATTTATTTAAAAAGGTTTTTATTTATAATTCTTTTAATTTGTACATTGTTTTTTATTGTCGGAAAAAACTTGGCGGCACAAAATAACGTTAAGTTATATGCTTAGTGCATCATGGTTTGGAAAACCAAGACCGATCATCGGTAGTGCCAGTTAAGTAGGTAAGTAATAAAACCAAACCAAGGTTTTTTAATTTTTTCCGACATCTTCCCGAGATCCTGAGATTAACGTTATTTACATAAAAGAACACTTGCAAATTGTAACGACAAAAGATTGACAATGAATCTGGAAAATCTTTTTCATAGGGACATGAACTAACTTAATATTTTATATTAAAGATTTTGAGACCTGTTCTCCAAAAGGATATGGAATATTTGTAGTTTCCGAGATATAATCTTTCTTTTAAGACCCATTTTTTCTGGCAAATATTGTATTATTTTCGCCAATATCTTGGAAACTACAGCTGATAGAGAGGAAATTTAAGGGAGAAAATTATCCTATAATAATTATAATCGATAAATGTGATCTACTTCTTAATGATTATTTCATGAGAATGTTGCCCACGACTACATTCTAAGTGATCCATGCGAAAAGTCCAATTGTCGAGCATAGCGGCAGATATCTCGCTAATAACATATCTAATGTTGTTTCCCAAGGCTACAATCGAGGCTGATTTATCGTCAAGTACGAGTGACATTGTATTCCATGAAAACTTCGAGTGCTACTAACGAAAACATATTTGAAACCTACACTTTTGAATGGATTTGAACCTTTTGCCAATTGTCAAAGGAGAAAATCAAAAAGTAGTTTTTTGTTGGGTGTTAATGCTGCGCTTTATACTTTTCCTATCAAGCCCACTTTTTGTGCTTTAGCTGTAGCAAACCAGTCTGCTATTGTACTGAAATCTCGCTGATTCCAAGCACACTATTGCAAGATTATTCTATGCTACAAAATAAAGGTCTCGAATATTGCCAAGTCCACCTAATATTTCTACAAATCGGTTTCGCTAATTTAGGTCAAATTTTTATCAAGTTCATAATTTTTAATAGAGTTAAAAGCGAAACTCATAAACTATTGTGAGTTTTGTATTTAATGTCCTTGGCAAAGTTATTTGTCTCAAAGGCATCTACGAGTACAATATTGTGGTGTATTATGATGGCAAAATCTTATTACAGAATTTGTAAGTTAGCCCCAAGCGCATGACACTAGAAGATTTGGTTGGGTTTAAAAACTTTGTAATTCTTCGCCGGTGCAATAAAAAAAAATACTCCGATTAACAAAAAATAATATCCCCAAAAAATCAGAATGGAAATTTTTGACCTGGTACACACTTTCTACTTATATTTTGGGATAAGTTCATGAAAAGTTTTCAAAATCCAGACTTTTCTGGCAATTTAAGTTATTTTAATTTTGGAAATTTTTAAGTATGAGGTTGAGTGTTGCTGACGGTTTAAATTCTACTTACGTGGCCAGGATGCATCAGTTCCTCAATAAAACAGCTTACCATTTTAAGGAATCGAAAGTCATCAATTTAAAAATAAATAATATTTTCATTTTTTAAGTTGTTTAATTTTTTTAATGGGTGGTCGCTGTGGCGTAGTGATAGTGCATTGGACTGCTACTCAGAGTGTCCGGGGTTCGAATCTCGGCACAGGCAAAATCAAAAAAGTAGAAAAAATAATTTTTCTACACGGCACCACCTCTTGGCAGGCAATAGCAAACCTACAAGAGTAAAAATTGCCTATGAAAAGCTTTTCACTTCGCCGTTCGGATTCGGCATTAAACTGTAGGTCCCTTCCATTCATGTACAAATATAACACGCCCAATATGAGTGGATGCGAAAAGCTCGGCCTAGGCCCTCCATGGGGTGTTGTGCCATTAAAAGTAAAAAAGTAAAATTTGTTTAATGCAATACATTTTTAATTCACTTCTCATATAATTTCTAATGCAGTAACTTAGATTCAAATAAAAAAAATTGGAAAAATTTAACAACATCCATTCTTTTTATATGAAAGACCAACATTTATGGCAAACTAAAAGGTGATAACGATGATTCTTAAGAAATTGAGGACAATGATGAAGGCGTCAGAATCGGAGAATCCTAATGGACAGGGGCCGTCGCTTCCAATGCCAGAAATATAAAGTCACGTTTCACCCAAATGATTGTTTTGAAAATATATCATCGTCAATTCCAATAAGCAGCAACAAAATATTTGATTATAGTGTATTATAAAATGCATTATGTCCATTTGTCTGGTGATAACAATAAACGCTGCCGTTCTCGAAAAGAGGCAAACATTATCTCAGCTGGCTGGTGAAAGGTATGTAATATCATCTGAAAAAAAATAGAATTGAAAATGTTACCCTAGATTGATTTATCGGAAAAATATGTTTTTCAAATTTCTTATTACTTAAAAAAATCTAAAATGGAGAAGTCTTCACCTGTAACCGGTACGCAAAATAACTGAGTAAAATTAAAAACTTTTGATATACATTCTGTGCCGCTTAAAGGGATTCATGAGTGTTAAATTATCAAAAAAAAAAAAAAAAAAAATGGGGGCACCACTGTCCTCTATTTGATCGCGATCTGTCATTTAGTTTTTTTACAGTGCTCAAGTGTATGCGATTTTTACAATGCATAAAAATATCAATCAAAGAATTTGTCTCAAATTTTATATTGCCGAATCGCTGAAAATCTTACAGAAGGTTTACAGTGAATCGACTTTATCAAAATCACGTTCATTTGGTTGCTGTAGTGTCTTAAAATGCGGTCGTGATGTGGTGGAAGCTTTGCTCCTTCTGGTCCATCGTCAACTGATGTTAACATCAATAAAGTGAAGGAAATGGTGACGGAAAATCGTCATTTAAGTTTGAGAGTGATACCCGTTGACCTTTCTGTGTCTCACTAATAAATTTGTACCATTGTGGCCAAGTTTGTGGAAAGAAAACTAATGGAATTTGCACCACGAGAACGCACCATCTCACAAGTGCGACGAAGCTGGCGCGACCGTTGTGGAATTTCATACACAACTGGTGTATTTCCGTCTTGTTGGAAGGTTGCCAATGTCAAATTAATTCCTAAAAATAGTAAGACTACAGATCCGTCGAACTATCGCCCAATCGCAAGCTGTTCTACGCTATCCAAAGTCATGGAAAGGGTAGGTAACTTCTACATACTTGGTCAAATATCTTGAGCAAACCTAATTGCTTAATGACCGCCAATACGGTTTTCGTCGAAAACCCTCTATGCGCGCTATGGGCAAACTCCTCTCTCTGTTTTACCGATACTTCTAGGGTAAATGTTTTGCTGAGATGCCAGTTCGTGTGATCACCAGAACTACACGAGCAGCAATCGAAACTCACGACTTCCATGTAGACACGATGTTCCACCGCACTAAGCATTACAGAGAAAGTTATTTTATCTATCGTACCGCTCATATTTAGAATAAGCTCCCTACAAATATTTTTCCCGATTATTATGACCCCTGCAAATTTAAAGCAAACGCTCATAACTACTACTCCCTACTTCTTCTACCCACCTACCAATCTTCCTTCCAATCAACACAATGCTCTGCATTCATAGGGGTACCCCCCGCTGTGTACTGACTGTATCAACAACGAAAAAAAAGGCTGTGTGTTGACTGTATCAAAAAAAAACAAAAAGGTTATCCTATGGTGAACGAATTTCTGGCCAAAACCATCGAACAGCCACCGTATTCACATGATATGGCTCCGGCTAACATTTTTCCAAAGGGAATCTCGGCGAGTGGGTCTTGTGGCGTACGGGGACGAAACGAAATACCTTGTGTCAACAAAGAAAGAGTCACCGCGTTTTGGACGAAATGTCTTTTTTTCTTTCTTTTAATGACACAACAGCCCATGGAGGGCATAGGCCGAGCTTTTCGCATCCACTCATGTCGTGCGTGTTAAAATTTGGGAAGGGGAAAAGTTTTATTCCGAATGCGAACGGCAGAGTGAAAAGCTTTTCATAGGCAATTTTTACTCTTGTAGGTTTGTCATTGCCTGCCAAGAAGTGGAGCCGTGTAGAAAAATTGTCTTTTCTACTTTTTGATTTTGCCTTTGTCGAGATTCGAACCCCGGACACTCTGCATAACAGTCCAACGTACTACCACTACGCTACAGCGACAAACTGTCGCTGTTAACAATTATACTTTTGAAGTCGTCAAGGATTTCGTTAACCTATGATACAGCATAAACACCAACAATAATGGCAGCCTTGAGATCAAGCGGAGGTTAACTCTTGTCTATAGGTGTTACTTCAGACTCGGTAGGCAATTGAGAAGCAGACAATAAAAATAAAGCTCTATAAATCCCTCATCCTTCCCATCCTAATGTATGGCGATGAGACGTGGACGTTGACCACCAATGATGAGAGGCTGTTAAGGAACGTTCGAGAGGAAGATACCGCGTATCTGCGTGTACGAGGTGAGGTGTATCTAATAAGATGGAATCAAAAGCTGTATGAGCTGGCAATTAAAATTCCCAATTCCTCAATAATGTAATTGGAAAAATATTAAATTTCATTACTCGCTCGTAATTTGTAGTTTATGACATGCAGCCCCATTCAAAGGGGATTGAAATAGTACTTGGCAACTGAGGAATTTATCGTCCGTTGTATAATCAATTACATTTGTGGAATTGAATTCTAAAATTATAATTAATTTCTAAATTAATTAATATACCTATCGGTGTAGAACGTTTATGCTCTTTTTTTAAGTAAAATTTTGAACATCGATTGGTGTAAAAGTTTTATGCCTTTTCAAATGTTATACATACAATACCAACCACGCCACATCCGTAAAAATAACTATTATCGGTGTAGGGAGTCCTACACTGAATGTAAACACTAATTGGTGTAGGGAGTCCAACGCCGATTAGTGTTTACATTTTTAAGTGTGTACTCATTACTATTTTGAAATTAATGTGCTACGAATCACTTTGTCTTTGTAGCCACTTCCAAATTGGCTACAAAGACTAGTTTGCATCAACAGAACAGGATTAATGAGAACTACGCCAAGCGCAGACTGGGAAGTACCAGTCAAAAAAGTGCCACTTTCAAAGAAGCGAACAACGCACGCAACTAATTCAAGTGGTATTCATGTATTCAAGTGACAATGGGAAATGCGTTCTCCCGACCATATCGTATAAGGAGGCAAGGTGAAGCATTAGCCCGATCTAAAAGAACGAGTCTTCGTGTTTTAGTTTGATTCACATCTTCAACAGCCTGACGAACAACGATAATTCGTACGCTGTGACAAGGGCAAATCTTATCTCAACAATCAAATGTAATCTAGATTGTACTTTTTAGGTGCAAAACTATTGCAATTCTTTTTATAACACATACGAGTAACTCAAATTTGTAGCGATAAAGCATAACTTACAAAAATGTTCAAAGCTGGAAATTTTTTAAATAAGTGGATACTGAAATATTTTATACAACGTGCATACTTCATGTATTTCAACACACGTCACATAAGGGAATGTGGCACAATGTAATGAAGCGACAGTAAGTAGCTGACTCCACATTTTATAACAATAAATTCATTTCATCGCATCCACATTGACAGCCAGCACAAATTCGTATTTATAGTACATGTGTAAATTTGACTGAATTCTGTCGTCTGTGGATATGCATGCATCGAGCAGATCAGATTCACTTATGTGTGTCTAGCGAATGCTTAAATATTCGCAAAGAAAATTGTAAAACTTACATGCACACTGCGAGTATGTTTACGTCACGCAAGAAAAACATTTATGAATACGAGTATTTCAACTCAAAGTGTTGTTTGCATTTTAAAATTCAAAGCATTTGGTTTTTATATTAATTTTGAAATCATGATTTCGCATACACTTAAGAAACTATGTTTTTCTCACGTATACCTAATACACGTGAATGTATGTACCTAGTGGAAGTAAATTAATTTAAAATAGCTATAAAAATAAAACTTGTAAAAATAAATCACGCTTCACAAATATGTTTTATGGTAAAAGACATCAAAGCTTAGCAGGTAGTGAGCAATATCGCTCTATCAAAGTAGAAAGCAAAGGAGCATAACTTTTCATGTTTACTGCTTGCATTGAAGAGAGAAACAATTGGAAACTTATTTACAAGGTCTTGATAACTTCAAAAAGAGAAATTACTGTAGTTATATATTAGACACGTTAGACACATTAGAAAGCAGTCTTAAGTAGTCGAGTTAGTGCCAACAAACTTAAAAGAGTGCACGATATAATTTAAAAATACAACGCACTTTTTTTGAACGAATGATGACATTTTCATTTAATTGTAAAGTAGGCGTGTTCCGATTAAGTATGGAATAATATATCCTGCAAATGGCCCGGCGGATCTGGTCACAGACCCTTGCTCTTTGAATGAAATTTTCGATAACATTTTGAGAAAGACTTGGCTCTATCTCAGTGACGGCGCGTTAAATCTTGGCCTTAAGGTCACAGGAATTGTTCGTGGTTTATTCCCAAAGAAAGAAATCGCACTGCGTTAAATCGCACGATATTGGTGGCTAGTTGACATCGGAATTTCGGGACATGATTCGGTCTGGAAATCGTTGCTCCAATAAATCAATCGTTTTACACTGGGCAGGTGGCCCGGTCCTTGTTGAAACCACATGTCATCCAGATACATACCGTCCAGTTGTGGCCATAAGAATTCCGTTGTCATGTTTCTGCAACGAATGCCATTCACAGTTACTGCAATCCCAGCGTATCTTTCCTCATTTTTGTAATGGGTTTTCGCAATGATAACTAGTTGTTCCTTTGTGTAGCGCTCCATTTTTAATAATCGGAACCATTGTAGACGACAGTTGTTAAATTTCAAAGCTGCCACTTGCACAGAAAAAAAAAGTCACAAAATTTAAATCGTGCACTCTTATTGGGCCACTCTATACAAGTCATTCCGGGCAGGGGCTATAAGAAACAATCGGAAACAGACAAAGACTAAAATAGTGTTAAAAAGCAAGAGTAATTTATAGGAAACAAATTTTATTACATATGTACATGCAGTCGGAGGTGGAGAAGTAGTAGGCAGTCAGATGCAGCATGAGAAATCAGAAAATATTATGGTTCAGCAAAGGAATGCAAAGACAGTAAAGAACAGTAAGAGACATAAAAAACGTTCTCAAAGAAAAGTGTAAGACACTCACTAGGAATTAGAAGCAAAGAAAAGGTATTCAACACCTACCATATAATTCGGATGATTTCCCAGCCTAAATGCTCAATACTGTTGCTGTTGTTGTGTTGTTAGTTGGCACAGCAACCGATGATTGGTCTTGACCGCCCCTATAAAATTTCGCCAGTCGCCTTTGGTACGCGTGCTCTGGCGCCAGGTGGTAAAACCAAGTGCAGTCAGTTCCCCTTGTATCTGGTCTTTGAAACGGAGATTAGGGCGTCCTCTTCTGCGCGTTCCACGATCGTAGTTCGAATAAAAAACATTTCTGGCCGGAGATTCTTCTACTTTACTTATTCAATACTAATTTACTTTTGATTTTTGAATGTGCCCAGATTTGAAAGCGGGCGCTACTAATTACACTATGGCGACCATATCTTCTTACCTCCCTTTTATACTTAACGGGGCACAGGGCATCCGCGTTGAAAACTTTCCGGCCATCTCGTGCTGTTTCTGGCAATTGCTTTTAGCGGTCTTTCTCCAGGTTGCATGCGATCTGCCAGATAAGTCTGTATCTTTCAACGTTATGTTACCATCGTAATTACGGACGATGCTGCCTTTTCACTTATTCTGTCTTCTGGTTTGAACATTATTCTGTGAAGCGACCTCGTTGAATATTGTATTAGATGGCAAAAGAATACGGAGTACTTAGCATTTAAATTTCCGGATTCATTTCGCAATTTTCTCGGTTCAGATTAATTACTAGCTGCGATTTCTCAATTGTAAAATTATCAGCCGAGCAAGAACTCTTCCAGCATTGCTGCCAGACTTAAAACGTTGGTTGTCTTTTTAGTTGTTAATTTTAGGTCCAGCAGTTGACGCTTACATGTTCCATGAATTTGACATTCGCTTCTGTTTACCCATTAGCTAGTAGGCTAATAATATAATCAGGCATAATCAATATACTGAAAAAAGCTCGACATCGTCTATCTCAAACCCTCTATCCGGTGGTGGATGAAAAGCGGTATTTATCAAAAGATATAAGGGAAATAACATGCAACCTTCACGGACACCCAACCTAGTTGGCTTCACAACTGGAAAACTAGCAGCTAGTCTACAGTGGCGTGAAAATAAAACTCGGCGGAAACGAGAATTGTACTCCTGAACACAAGAATAAATCAAGCTAGTGACAAGAGTGGGAAAACACGGCATAATCTTGCAGACAAAAGCAGTCTGAAGTCACAGGCAATTGGAAACTTGCAGTGAAAAGCATCCAGATATAACAACAAACAAAACGAAGAATATAACAATGGCAGTCCAAGCTATAGTAAATAATGAGGCATCCTGAGGCAGACATCCTGTGGTTGATTTGAGTCTGCAACTACATAGAAGCAATAATATCTACGAGTATGTATACAAATAGTTAAAGGCATTTCCTTTACTTACCTTAAATAAATCGATTACAATCTCATACATATATTTAAAGTTCATTTATTTTGTAATTACATAAAAATGTACATACATACATAGGTATATATTAAATGAATTTAGAAAAAATTAAATACTTAACATACAGTTATGGATATCGAAATAATACGAATTTGATATAAAGGAAAAAGCTAACCTAGTTTATGAGAAGTTTCATCTAAAAAATTAAAATGTTTGCTATTCGTGTTGTTTCATTCTAATAGTTAATAGAATGATTCAGTTTATTTATTTCTAATATTGAAAATTTGTATTTTTCATTCTTGTAGTTCATGCTTTGAATTGCAAAGTTAAAAAAATATTAGCTAAAACGAAAAAAAAAAAAAAAAAAAAAAAGACAAAAAACAAGACAATGTGGGGAAAAGAATCTGTGATAATTGTATGTTATATGTTGCAATATGCTTTTATTTAAGTCTTAATAAATTTAAAGCTTATTCTATAATTTGATTCCACCAATAAACGACCAAAGAAGCACTTTAACATAATTTCTAGATTTCAGTATTTTTTATTCAACAAATGAATGCTAATGCTAGTTTATGTTACTTAACATTAAACTTTTTACTATACAATGCTAGTTTAGGTAGGTTAGGCCAGAGTGGCTGTCCTATAGTAAGACACAGGCCAGAACAGCCCATTGTGATCCACATGGCTGAACTTATAGTTTAATGCCGGTTTCTAAAGGCGGTGTTGACAATTTGTTATCACTTGGTGGTTTTGCCATTGCCTCCCAAGAGATGTACTTGTAATTCTCATTCAACTCATATCGGTAGGAATGCAATAAGGTTATGAGAAAGAGAATTAACCACCAGACTAAGACGGGAATCGAACATGAAACATCACGGATGAGAGTCTAGCATTACCCACTTAGACTATCGAAGTTCACTTTTCTATTCATAGAATATTTAAAATCAATTTAAATATATTTACAATTTTAATTTATCATAAATATATTTTATTTTTTGGTTTAAAATTGATCATACATAATTAGTTACTAGTATTAACTTTTCAATGATAATTCTATTAAAATCTCAACGCTATTGAAATTGTACTAGAATTATCATTTACATAAATGTTCAATACCAATAAAATGTTCATACCTTTCAATAGCATTAAATTTTTCATGAAATATTCAATACATTAATAAGACTTTGTGCTTTTTTTAGGCCTTAAGTACAATGGGCTACTTAGCCAGAGTGCTTGAGGATCTCTCCTGCACTCGTAGGTCAGGTTCTCGGCCTTCTTCACATCCATCCATCCATCAAAACTTTGTGCATATTATTCCCAGAACTGAAAAGCGGTTAAAGATCGTATGCATTGAAAATGTGATAGGATAAAACTATCACTATAATATATTCAATTTGAAACTTTGATTTCTAACATTAAACATCCGCATTCAATTTCACATAATTTTTTTTAGCTTGTAAGCCATGGCGCTTTAACACTTTACCAAATTAAAATTTCCTAGTGCTTAAATGTTCATAATTGGTAAAACTTTAATTCAATCAAATAAAAATAAAACTTGGGCACTTATACCAAAAAAAGAATATACATTTATAATTTAACAAATTACACAAGGCAACAGAGAATTCTTTTCAGAAAAAATATAAAATTTTTGTTTTCAAATTTTATCTTAAATTTTTTTTTTTGTATAATTTTATGTGTTTAGTAGTTTAGGGACGTTACAGAGATGTTAGCGTTTGAAATTCGATTAAAAAATGTATTTCCTATATTTTAAAACCTTACGGAATTACATAAAAATTGTTTGACAACACTTCCCCATTGACTAGTGTAATTTACCTTTTCTGTTCAAAAAGAAAACATCTTAATTTTCGATATTAAACTTTCATAAAACTTTCAATTAACTTTTTCCAACACACGCACATCTAAATTTGAGTATTATTTCTATATCCATAAATAATAAATAAATTATGTACAGAAAGCAAAAATTAACGTTTAACGTTCTCGTTAGTTATCCTTAAATCTTAACCTAAAGAAAAATTAAAGAAACATTTTCTACATTTGTTTGATTTCATTTTAAATTGAATTTTGAGAATTCTAGAAAAACTAACCTTACTCTAGTTTAGACCGCTTAGTTTCATTTAAACTAATATCTTTGGAATCATTCACGTTCCTTTTCCCCTTCAATGGTACTTTAGTTACCGTGGTACCGCCACCACTGAAAAATAGAAAAATATAGATATTTAACATTTATGAAAGAGAAAACAAAAAATAAATATAAAATTAAAAAAAAAAACATAAACAAATTTCTGATTAATAACTCAATGAAACCAAGAGAAAAATTAAATTTGCAAAATTCTTTATTATACATAAATACTTAAAAACACTTTTTATATGAAGAAGTACTTAATTAATATTAAGCAAAGAAATTTCCAATAAAAACATTAATCAAATTTAAAAAAATCATATTTATAAAATTTCGAAATTTCTGATAATCTTCCAAAATTAAAAAAAAATAAATAAAAGATATACAAAAACAAATTGATTATTAAGAGTTTATGTTAATTTTTGAGTCAGTTATAATTTTAGCAAAATTAAATTAAATAAAAATAAGAGCAATAAAATTAAAAAAAAGTTTCAATCAAAAAAAGAAAGACAAAAAAATATTTTTAAAAATAAAAAAAAATTGTATAAAAATTGTGAGCACATGTGTAATTTATGCTTAATAAAAGAGTAAAAGTAAAAATAACAGAATTTTTAATAAAAAAAAATTTTATTTTTCTTACATTTGGCCCAACAAACTAAATATTAATACACAAATATTTACCTTTTCGTTGGTGCTCCAATGGCTACTTTCTTCTGATTAATGTTTGTCTCGATAATGTAAACGCCCGTGCCAGAGGGATTCTGTTTGATGTTAACTGGTCGGATATTGAACGAATTCTTCGTCGCTGCCGTCGACGCAGAAGACGCTGACGTAAGTGTAGGAGTTGACACTCTTACAGCAGTCGCTTTCGTCGCGGTCGTCACTGAGGCGACTGCAGCCGCATTTAAACTTGCACGCTTCTGCACTTGCGTTATTGTAGGTGAATTTGTTGGCCGTTGAGCGGAGTTAGGTGATGTACGATTTGGATGATCTTTTGTTAAAGCTTTTTGTATAGTTCGAAAATTTGCAGACGGTTGAACTGTTGATCTACTGCCACTACTACTTGCCTGTTGTGGTGTAGTATAGAAGGTATTCACAGAGGTGGCAACGGGTGATGAGGTGCGTGCTGATCCACCACCAGCTACATTCTTGCTGCTTTGCATCAATTGTGCAGCAGTAATTGGCGGTAATTTCTTTATATTTTTTTTAATGGCTGTAGGAAAAGGTGCTGCTGAAGATGATGCTGACGAATGCACTAAACTCTTTTGATTTGCTGCTTGAACATGCTTGGCATTACCGGACGCCGATGACGACGACTTGGCAACCACAGCCGCAGCTAGCGCTGTTTTTAAATTTGCACTTGCTGTATTGTATGCCGCAGACGATGATGATATAGAAGGCATCGAAGTTGAATATATTTGTTTCATTGCTAGCTGATTTTGCGATTTTTTATTATTGTTTGGTATAGCTTTATTTGCTGTGGCCGCAGCTGCTTGGGTAATATGTTTATTGATTTTATTATTATTATTACTACTGCTGTTGTTGCTACTGACATTAATATTGCTATTGCTTTTCTTATTCGATAGATTCTGCATTAATTGTTGCTTTGTGGTGGTGGTGGCAGCTGCAGCAGTTGTTGCTGACTGCTTTGTCGTTTGACGTACCGCTGTTAACGAAATACTCGGCGAGAGTTCATTGAATTTTGATATGTTTTGAGGTGGGCCTGGTGGACTTGTGGTGGGTATAATTTGCATTTCCTTGTTAGCTTTCAAGAGTTCCGCTGACGCGGCGGCCGCAGCAGACGATGAGCCATTCGGATAGAGAATACCCATATTGAGCGGTGGTGCTACGGTGGTCGTGGTGTTGCTGGTAGTAGCTGCTGAAGAATTGCTTTTCGTTGTTGAACTTGTAGCGAACATATTGGCACCACCACGTAATGCACCATAAAGAGATGTTCCTGTTTGTTTTTGTGTTATCGTTGGCGTCGTTGTCTTTGATGCATTGGCAGAAACAGCGCTATTGGAAACAGCTGTTTTTGAATTGCTTAACTGTTGCGTGGATTTCGTAGCGCCCGTTTGCTCCATGCTAGACTTTGAAGCACCACCACTTTGTTGCATGGCTGTGTTTGACTTCGATGAAACTGAATGCTGTTGTTGTTGCATGGAAGTATTCGCTTTTGAATTCATCGGTTGCTGTGCAGGTGAATTTGTTTTTGGACGTAATTGTTGCAAATGCTGGGTGGAAGTAGTAGGTGGTGGTTTCGCTGTTGTCATTTGCTGCGTGGGAGTATTATTACGTTTCTGCGTTAGCGCCGCCGTAGCTCGAGGTTGCTCATTAGTTGATGCAATATTTGGGCTACTGCGATTACTCACTGCACCACCACCACTACTACCGCTGACATTTGAATGCTGCTCCATTAGTTTCCGGATCAGTCTCTCCGCTGCTAACTCACTTTCCGCTACTTGCTGTCTCTTTGACTGTGAATCTGTTGGACTCTGTGGTACTGCAGGCGGCGGTGGAGGCAGTTGCTGTTTAGATGCATTTGCAAAATTCGATGCTGAGTATGAGGATGATGATCCATCGCGCGATTGCACACTGTTGTTATTGGCCTGCGGCGGCGTCGATGATAAATGATGATAGTTCGAGATATACGGATTCATATGCGCATTGCTGCTTTGTGACATTTTTGATTTGTTTGCTGCAGCAGTAGCAGCCGCAACCACTGCAGCATTTGTGTTTTGATAATCATTGCGATAGTTACTAAAATTTGGAAAAGCACTCTCCAGTGATTGTTTATATTGACCAAATGAAGATAGCAACGAAGACGCAGCTGCAGTATTTGTATTCATATTCGAAGCATTGGACGACGTTGGCGGTGCTGGTAGTCCAAACAATGATGATGCAGCGCTATGCTGATGCTGCTGGTATTGATGATGTGGTGACATTGATGGATGATGTGGTGACATTGACGGGTGCGGTGACATTGAAGCGACTGGATTACTACTGTGCGGCAGCGTTGCTTTTGAGCTAATACCCATGCTACCCATTCCACTACTACCACCCAATCCATACATGCTCAAATCACCCAAAGCACTTAATGGACTCGCACTTAAACCGCTCGCATGCAAGCTACTCAACAATGAAGCAGTACTCGGGGAACTCGGCGGTTTCGATGCACTTTGCGTGTATGCTGCTGCAGCAGCGGCACTATTGTACACTCCACTACTACCAGCAGCTGCCGCCATACTGGCTAGCGATGAATTAATGTCTGGATACGCACCAGCACCCATACTCGTCGATTGCGCCATCCTCTTGTACATCATCTCCATATATTGTTGATTTTGGGTTGAATAGTTATACTGGGACAAGAAAGACTGCATGAATGGCGATAGAGCTGCCGTTTGTTGTCCAAGGGCGCCATAGTTGAGAAATGACTGCATTTGCTAATATGTTAGAATAAATAAGTAGTAATAATTCAATATTAGTTAAGATATTTCTTTTGAATTATTTATACACTTACATCAAATCCAGGTAAAGTACTTAAATAGTTTTGCATTTTCGATGAAGCTGCAAAGTTGTTTTGTAAACTTAAATGAAATGAGAAAATAGAGAAAAATAAATTGAATTACGAAATCATAATATAAATTATGAAGAAGTATTGGTTATTCGCCGTTCGGACTCGGCATAAAACTCTAGGTCCCATTCCATTCATGTACAAATATAACACGCACAACATGAGTGTATGCGAAAACCTCGACTTAGGCCCACCATATTTATAAATTTCTATTCTGCTAAATATAAAAAAAAAATCGGAATCGTAATGGCAAGAGACCTCTCCTCTTTCAGAAACTTTTGATCCGTTAATGATGAGTGGCACTTAAGCTTATCCCTTCTATTTCCATCATTTGAATTAGCGAGTGATGAGTGGTATTGAATGTTATAAAAAGGATGTGTTATGATTTCCAAAGGTTTCTTTCTACACTATCATCAATTACATTTAATAACCAGAAGAGTACAAGGGAATTAATAAAGCTCATAAAGGATGGCCATGTTCATTTGTGACGCCCTCGTGTTTTGTAAAACAACAGTTGCTTGTTTGCTCATAGGGTACTCTATTCACTTTCACTTTCAACACATAATGATAGAGAGAATGAACTGTATCTCATCATCTATATATCGTCGCTGCTTATTCTATCCAAAGCCAAGAACTTTTATGAATTTCCGTGATGATTCTGCGTTTGTTTTTACTTAGCTTGAGACACATATCTCGCATAACTCCCTTCTTATTTAATTTTTAATGGGGTCTGTAGTAAGTAAAGGCCTCGATTGTTACCTCACATTTTTATGGCAATGAAAGTACATTCGATTAATAGATAGCTCCTGCAATAATACAGGCTGAACTTTGAAAACTAATTAATTTTTTATGATTTTATCTCTTTTCCATTGGACGTTGGCCTGATAACTAACGAGTACGAGTAATGCTACTTGCCGCTTTTGCACTCATATGCAAATTTTTAAAATCTATTTATTAATAACTTAAACTTTAGAATATTTTTTAATACTTACTCATCGAAATTAGAAAGTTCACGAATTTCTGTAATACACAAAAACCAAATCAATTAAATCATAAATCCGCCAAATAAAATCCTCCACAAACAACATACCTGAACTCAATTGCAAATCTTTTTCGTAAGCAGCCCATGCATCTGCTTTTTCCTGTTCGCTCAGTTCCTGTTCCACTTTATTCTCCAGCAAACTATCATGCTCGTGATATTTATAAACCAAATCTGGATAATTTAATAATAAACTAGCGAGAATACTATCCTGGGGAAATACTGGCATTGGACGTTCAGCATAGTTTGGTACAGTCAAACTGGATAAAGAAAATCGAGAATACATTAAATATTTATGGTGCAACATATCTACATACGTATAGAGTTCAGCTAATTCAGCCATGCTATAATGCCGATCGATTTGCTGTTCATCGACTACACGAAAACTCATTGCTTGCTTAGTAACCGAACGGGAATAGACTTTTTCCTCCATGGTGCCCTGAGAATGAAAGAAAAAATAAATAAACAAACAAAAAAATAAACAATTTCAATTAATTTTAATAACATTTAACTAATTTACCATTGCAATTACACGATAAATATAGCAGTTTTTCTTTTGTCCCAAACGAAAAATACGAAAAATATTCTGTTGATCGTTCGATGGATTCCACGAGGTATCCAAAATTATCACACGATTAGCACCAATTAAATTTATACCCTGTCCACCGGCTTTTGCCGAAATAAGAAAAACACGTGCACGTTTATTGTTGGGCGAATTGAAACGTTTCACCATTTCATGACGTATCGATTTTGATGTTTTACCATCTAAACGATAATAATCTTGACCAGATATCCATGAATGTTTAGCTTTATTATCTTTAATATCTGCAAAAAAGGAATTAATAAAAAACAAAAAAGTAAAGAGGAAGAAAATTAATTAAATTTGACTTTTCTAATATAATATTTAGTTGTCTTACTTAATTGCTTTAAGGTTTCTGGATCCGAATCACTAATTTTACTAAAGAAATACTCGACAACGTTTAACACAGCAACAAATGCGGAAAATATTAAGCTATGGAAAAGAAATGAGGAGAAAGAAATTTAAGCTTTGTTGTGCTCAATTTGTAAAATATTTTGTTAATAAAAAAAAAAATATTTTGACGCAAATAAAACATATTTTAGAAGATATTAATACTTTAATACTTAATATACTAAATTGTGTACAATTTATTCTAGTTTTTTTGTCTCTCCATTTTCGGCAAAAACAAATAAATCTTTAGGTTTACCAACGCGTGATCAGGCTACATACAGCTGTCCGTGGGAGAAGCATGAGTTTTCCAAATCTAAACCACATTTTGCATAGACTGGTCTCGTGCTTAATTGATGGAAATAGACCTGGTAAATCCATAGATTTTAAGAACTCTGTGGGAAAATTAACGACTTAATTTTCGTCAACCACTGTATCAATTGATTTAAACGAAAATTTGTCGGTTTCCGACAAAATGTTGAATTAATAGACATTTTTGCATCACCAATATCAACGCTGCGGAGTCACATACAACAAAAAGAGGTAAGGGAAATTGTCGTTACGTACTCGTAAACGAAGCAGTATAATAGAAAGCACAGATTATATAGCAAAAGTATTAATGTGCTCAAATGAAAAGGTATTACACCTGATCCTCTTTTTTCACGGTTCGTCGGAACCAAGAAAATGCCGTGTAAAAAAAAAACCGTGCAAAAAAACCATTTTTCTTGCAAAGTTGCCTTTTCGTTCCAATTTTGAAACAAAACCGTGTAAAAGAAAAAAGCGTGTAAAATAAACTCATTTTCCATGTAAAATTCCTAACTCATTCCGTAAATAAGATTAAGTATACAAATTTAGGGTACATATAATAACTAAGTGCATTTTTAAGTCTTTTATTTTCATTTTTATTTTATGTAGCACTTTGTACTTTGCAAAAAGGTTTTTAACCAACTGTTACTGGCTTGAAAGGTAGACCGGCTGGCGTTAGCTGAAGTAGATGGTTCTAGTATCCACAGGAATCCTTTTTTGAGCATGGTCTTCGAGCCATAATACAAGTGCACGCTCTGTTTTTACCATTACAACATCTCTAGCGTAAAACGTCTGTGCAAAGCTGCCGCTATTGCTTGATGAATTTCGTATGGCACTTTCATTCCTTTTTATAGCACGCTTGCCTCATTGAGTTTTTTTGGCTCTGCAATTGTTGCAACTTCTTCACCAGCGCCCAAGCTGTCCAAAATTCGAATTTGTTCGATTAAACTTATTTTTACGCGTTTACACGCCATCGCAAGCTGTAATCTTTTGACATTTCTTTATATTGCCTTTTCTATTTTTTAACAATAAGTTTGTATTTTGTTGCCTACAAAATGAATGGCGTATGTTTTGCGTATGTACAAGAAACAAAAAAAAGGTATTAAAAAACCGTGCAAAAAAAAAAACATGTAAAAAAAAGTAATCGGTGGATGTCAAGAAAAACCGTGCAAAATAAAGAAAACCACATAAAAAAAGTAAACCGGAGATGTTAAGAAAAATCGTCCAAAAAAAACCGTGTAAAAACAGGATCAAGAGTATTTGAAAAGTAAGAGATCGAGAAAGTAGGGAAGCTAAAGAGAAAGTTTGTTTTCTTTTATGTTGTAAATAATACCAAATAAATCTTCTATATATATAAAAATGAAGATATGTTATGTGTGTGATGAATGATCTTGGAAACGGTTAGATTTTTTTCAAAAATTCAACTTTCATGTTAAAGTACATGCTTTTCTGACGGACATAGGCTATTTATCCGCCCACTGCCACGCCCACAAAAAGAATAAAATGCCTACAACTTTTGAACCCCTTAACGCATTCACTTAAGCGAGCTGCGTTCAATTATGATTCGACGATTGATTGCACTTTACATCGAACTGTAGTTATTGATGCTATGGATTGGAGCCACCTCCAGAACCATTATCTCTTCGATGCAGCACAATATCTCGAGAATTAAATTCATCACCAACTATTACTATTGCAATTTCATCCATTATTGGAGCATTAAATCTTCTGGCATGCTCTCTATATGGTACTTCATCGGCCTTTATTGGCCTTTATTACAATTTTGTGATTATCAGCAGGCATTTGGTCGAAAGCAGTACGGAAAAGTCGTACCAATTCATTATTCTCTTGAAGGAAAGTTTGGATTCGTTCAATAATATCTCGCTTCAAATTTGAACTAATTGAACATCGACGATCAACTTGCTGATCAGAATTACCAAGGAAATAAATTTGTAAAAACTGATACTCTGAATCAAGAAAGGGCAATAAAGAACCCAAGCTGTGATATATTTGTCCTTGGATCTAGGAAAAAAAAACAATCAGAAGCGGGAAAAACTTTGTTGTGAAAATCATTTTCATAATTGTCAAATTCATTTTCATTTCGAGACCAATAGCATGTTTGAATGTTGTTCATGCAAATTACCTTGAATGTGGTCACAAAATTGTCAGGAATAATATATTTGGAAACATGATTGTAAGATTGAATGTTTGCCAAAAAATGCTTTGATTCAGGTGCACCACCTAAAACCAATGAGCGTAATGGTTCTGGAAGTGGGTCCAATGCCGGTAATTTGACTTAAACTTTAAATTTAAACTGCTTTGAATTACTTTTTTAGTTATGTACAGTGAAACGTGCATGGGGTCCGCTAGTATAAATATAGAAATATATCATAAAAATAATTTGCACACACAATACGGAATATGAGCCAAATCATACCATAAAAACACATTTTCGTAAATATTTCCACTCCAGCGCCCCCAGTTCTTGTAAAAATATTTATTTGCACGTAACTGGCAATACCATATTCGTATCTCGACGGCAGCGCTACTTACCGGGTTCAAAAAATAGATAAACCTTCTGAGGGCACCAAGTAAATATACATGGCGTGAACATGGCTTTGATACGTTCAGTGGTTTAGGCGTGATGATGTCACATCCATTGCACAAACGTTTTATACAATGTATTAAAATATGCGCATAATGTATATGTAAAATAATAAATACACAGAATAAAATTATAGTAGATCCTAAGAATTAAGGCCTCCAAAGGGGTTGGGTACGAAATCCCCCAAAAAATACTCAACCCAAAATCCCCAACTCAAAATCCCCAAATCCAAAACCTCCAAACTCAAAATCAATCACCTAATCCCCAAATACAAAATCCCCAAGCCCAAACTCCATATTTTTTCAGCGAAATCGCCGCGATTTTAAACATAATCTAAACGCACTTCACAGAAAAAATAGAATTTGGGTTTAGCTTTCTTTTCAAACGCAAAAAAAATTTATTTATTGAAATATTTAACAAGCCAGTATGTAGGAAATAGAAGAATATCAACACAAAATTCCAATCAAATTTTATGACGATTTATCAAAAAATTCCTAATACATACATTATTTGTACAAAATAGTCTCAAGTGGTTATTTTAATTATTGTAAATTTTCGCTCAGTCTAAACTTGATTAAGGCTGCGCACAGCAGACTTAAAGTTGTTATCGTAAAAGAACTAGGGTCTGCACGAAATTATTTTTAAGCTGGGGATATCAATGATTTTGATAAAAACCAATTTTGGAAAATATGCAATGACACCCCAATACCCTCAAGCATTCGGGGATTTTGGAGATTTTGGGGATTTTGGATCTGTGGATATTTCTTAAAGTTAGGGATTATGAATTTGGGGTTTTTTTTTAGGGATTTCGTGGATTTCCCTGCAAAAGTGGACACAAATCAAGAACATATTAAATCTGACAAAAAAAATAAAAACCATAGCAGAATCAAACAAACCGCATTTTAGTTTTTTTGTGAATGTATAATTATATAAGATCACGAAGTAACAAGTATTTTAAAAACACTTTTTTGAAGTTCATTAACTGACTTGAAATTATTCAGTTGAAAGCCCGTGGAGGACCGAGCTTTTCGCATCACAGTTTTATGCCGAAAGGCAATTTTAATCTTCTAGGTCTGCCATTGCCTGCCAAGGAGTGGTGGTGTGTAGGTTGATTTTGCCTGTGCCGAGTTTTGAACCCTTTACACTCTGCGTAGCAGGGCAGCGCAACTACGCCACGGCAACCAAATTTTCAGTTGCAGTACAGTTTTTAAAGTCAGTTGAATACGCTGAAGTCAAAACTAGGGAATATAGGGGCACAGATAATGTGAATGTTACACAATACAATGTTACAATACAATTAAATAAAAAATTTTACTCAATAAAGTTGAAGTCTGAATAGATTGCACGACTTTCATCAGATTTGAAGTTAAAAATTGTAAATTCAATCACTGTGAAGTCATGGATATGATTTTTATTTATGTGCATTGAAATTACATTTGACCCCTCGAAAAATTAATGACCAATCACTGACATGAAAAATATTGGTGATTTAATTTCATCATGAATGCCAAGTGAAATCGAAGACAGCAATCAAAAATCTTTATCTATTTACAATGGCTTTAATGAAAGCAGTATAAAATGTTTGCATTCGTTAACAACTCTAAAAGCAGCCGAGTTATTTGGCAAATATCTGGTTGTTTTCAGTATTTTAAAAATATTTTGTTGATAAATCTTTTTTCAAATATGGCACTCACAAATAAAACGTAGCTTCAATACTATAATGGACAATAATATAGCATTTAACACCAGGCAATCAACAATAGCAGCAAGAGGTTGTAAAATACAGTAAATAAGTTTCTAGTTTTAGAAGTTAAAAGAAAAATAATTAACTACAAAGAGAGAAGCACGTGTTTGTTTGAATTTCCATAAGTTATACATATACAAACATACATACATACATATATTGTTCATATGTAGGTGCACTTTCTGTCTGAAACTAAATATATTCCAATATATAAAATGTAGATAAGAGCAAAGTGCAGTTGTTGAGTGACACAGTTTAACTGATAACTGGTTAATTAAGCAATGAAATTCCCGTTTTAAAAGCAATGAAAAAGTGAGTTTGAGCATAAAATCCAAAGTAACTTTGCTGTACCGATTATACAAAACCTTCATGCATTAACACTGAAATTAGGTAGAAATTTTGCAGACCACAAACAAAATGCAGAATAAGAGAAGGTCGAAAATCAAATCAAATTCTGACAGTGATTCAAACCACAAATTATACAAACTTCAGACCAAAATTTTGAACAAAATTTAGATAAAAAATTCAGACCGAGATTCGGACAAAAATTAAGACCAAATGTAAACCGAAATTTAGATCAAAATTCATGGCAGAAGTTAGACCAAGTACAAACCCAAAATTAGAGTAAATCTCGTGAAATTTAAGACTAAAAATCAAACCAAATGCAAATTAAATGAGCATTAGACCTAAACTCAGTAGAAAATTAAGACCAAATTCAGACCAAGTTCAAACCAAAATTTAGAGTAGAAGTTCTCAAATTAGTTCAAAATATTAGACCTGACTAAATTCATATTAAAAATAGGAATTTAAACCGAAACAAATATCGGTATCGATAACGATAACGAAGAGACATCGGTAACGGTATACCGATATGTTACCGGTAACAAAAGTTAAAATGCGAATGTAACTCTTATTCCAACAGAACTGTTTTACTGAAAAAGTAATACCTGTACTGACGCACTTAACACCAACTATTCAAATGTCATTTGGAAAGTATTAGGATATACATTGGAATTTTAGGGAAATTGGTGCAAAATCAATAATGCTTTTAAAGTAATAAGTTACCCGTAACGGTAACTACAATGGTAATGAGAATGAATCTGTAACGAACCGGTAACGGTAAGTGTAACGGTGTCACTCCTTGATTAAAAATCTGTCCAAAATTGCATCCGAAATTCAGACCAAATTCTGAGCAAAAATCATACTTCAAAACAGATCAAAAACCAAAGCGCAACATAAAGCTCACCTCCCACAACAATCAAATCTCTAGTTTTACAGAATTCTCACCATTTTTCTCCTTTCTCCTCGCACACTCGTAATATTTCAAACATTGTACGTAATTTATTACTGGGCAGAATTGTTTCCAAATCATTTGGTGTGACTAAATGACGCCACCAATCATTCGTTACAGACATAACACCCGTTTGACTATCATAAATATCATCAGGTTGATCATCATCTGAATGCGGTAGTAGATTACGCTTTTGATCTCTTTTATATTTTTGCTATAAGAAAATTAAAATTAAATAGAAACTATAAATATAAAGCTTCTCTGATTTTGACATACTGTGGCATTTTTCCATGCATCTTCTAACACTTTCGGATGTGTCCAAATCTTACGCAAACAAGTATAATCGGTAATTAAACTTTTGCCTCGATTGTCATCTCTTCGTTGAATAGCTTCTAAAATGTACTCGTATAAATTGTTCTAGGAAAAACAAAAATTATACTTTTAGTAGCTTTGCATACTACTTATAAAAAACAATGCTAATAACATATTTTTACCTGAACTGCTGTCATGGGAATGAATAATACATATTCGAATTTTTGTGGCAAGAATGTCTTTAGTAGCGCAGCTTCTTTACGCTAAAAATAGAAATTGATTGAATACAGTGAAATTTTCAACTATAAAAATGTTTAACAATCAATTGTCGCACCTGTACAAATTTCGATAATTTCTTATGCAAAACAAATGATCTTTGTTTCATAACTTTAATGTCACGTTTATTTGAATCTTTATGCTGTCCGTTTTTTATAGGATTCGCATAGAGATTGGCAAATTCTTTTTCGGTACCAAGAAAGAGAGGCTTTATAAAGTTAACCATGCTATAATCTATAAACAAATAAAATATATATGCATATACATAATATTATAAATATTCAAATCGGATAGCAGCTGTGTACACATACATTCTTTCAGATTATTTTGTATGGGTGTGCCCGTCAATATTATACGTTTAGGTGTAACAATTTTTGCAACAGCTAAACTAATAGCAGATTTACTATTTTTAATAATATGTCCCTCATCGCACACCACCAAATCAGCACCTAACATCATATTTAGATAAAAGAAATTTAAATTATTGTGATTAATTTATGAATTGGTTTTATTGCCATTATACTCGTATGTAAACATATACCTGGTTGCAATAAATATTTATCAACTTTATCGCGTATATCTTCCAAACGTGCCGCACTAATATTGCCACGATTTTTATATGAATGATAGAATACTAAAGTTCTAAATGCTTCATAGCCAATTAATAAACAACCAGCTTTTGTATGATTTGACATGGACCATTCTCTCATTACGCTTAATTTTTCATTGATGTCGCTGAAAGTATATAAAATAATTGATATAAAATTTAAAATAATTCCAATTGCTAAGTAAAAATGTGAATGAATTCCTACTTTTCTGAGACAGTTACTAACTTAGAGCGTTACATTAAAATTCCATCAAAAATCATTGACTGGAGAAACTTATATAAGAAATTAGAATCATTAGCAGATTTTCTTTACGATATCTAACTTCTCACTTCTTCTTCTTTTAATGGCACAACTACCCATGGAGGGCCTACGCCGAGCTTTACGCATCCACTCATGTTGCGGAATATATTTTTGTACATGAATGTATAGTTTTATACCGAATCCGAACGGCGAGGTGAAAAGGTTTTCACAGGCAATTTCAACTCTTGTAGGTTTGCCATTGCCTGGCAAGTGGTGGTGCCGTGTAGCAAAACAGCTTTTTCTAATTTAATTAGAAAAAGCTAATTTTCCCAGTCTTTTCTGCAAATTAAAGTAACAATTGGATGTTTTCGTGCTATTTTACATATATTTTTATTCCTTTTTTTTTAAATAGCTCATTGCTACCCTGAACACTCGGCATGCTTGTGTTCGTTGTGAGAATGAGTAAACGCTCTGCGAGCACCATGTGAACAAGATTCAAACAAATTTCCTATACTTATTTTTTGCACTTTTTATTGCATTAACTTACGATGTATCATTAAACGTATAGACTTTCAAGTTCTTAGCATTTATAGGTCCCAGCCAGCGTACAACTTCATCCGCCCAATTCATCACAGTACTTTTCGGACATAGAACCAATATTTTTGTAGTTTTCAACTCTTTGAACGTGATCACCGTATGTAGAAGTGCAATAAGCTAAAAAATATATGAAAATGATAAAGAGGAAAATTAAAACGTTTTAATGCCAACCAACCAACAATTAAAGATTAAAACCAATCACATTACCTGCAACGTTTTGCCCAAACCCATGCAATGTGCCAGAATACAACCGGAGCCGCTATTCTTTTTAAGCGCTTCAACACCTCCATAACAAGAGTCGTACATAAATTTTACACCTTCAAATTGATGTTTTTTCAAGTGTTTAACAATGCCCGGATGCACTTTAATAAATGTTTTAGTTTCATCAATATAATCCAATATTAAATCACCACTTTTAATTAAATCTGCATGCTCTTTCGTTGCTTTCGCCATCATAGTTTGTTTCTTCTCCAAACGGCGAATACGATCGGTTTCATGCTTTTGTGCTTTACGGGTTTCTCCCGCCAACTGATCTTGACGCAACATTGGCTTAAGTATACGTGAATTGTTTGTCTCCTCGACCGCTTCAACACCGCTGGAACATTCACTCTCCGAACTTAAACTAATAAGATCTTCATCAATTTTGCTAATCTTTTTACGTTTATCCGCTTCAGAAAGCATTTTCTCGAGTGTCTTTGGTCGTGTGCGTTTACGAAAAAGTAACGATTCATTTAACAATTCACAATCGGAATTGTCCGGTGTATTGCTGAGATTGCTCTTTTTCAGACCAAGCGATTTATCGTCATCAGCAGCAGCACCAGAACCCGTTGCATTCTCTTCAACACCATTCAAGTATAACGATGTGCTGGCTTGTGCCGGTAATGATTCTTCGGTTGTTTCAGTTTGAGCTTCATTCTCTTCTTCATCACTTTCTTCAACATTGTAAGATTTCAAAAATTTATCAATTAATGGTGATTTGTTGCCATCCTCATCGGAAATAACTTCATCTAAAACATCATTAAGATCATCTTCGACTTCTTCAGAATCACTACTAGAGCCATTGAGCAATTGCTGTTTCAGATTTTCATTGTAGCGTGCTAGATATTGCTCTTCGGTAATTACCTCTTCTTCGTCCTATAATTAAGAAAATAAAAAATAAACAAAAAATATATGGAATGAGTTGTATGATAAAATAAGACCTTTTGAAAATTTTTAAATTATTTCTGAACCAATCTTTATTTTACTTTTTAAATCTTATAGTTTTTAACTATGCATTTTTGTTTTTTTGTCTGTACCATTGCATTGTTATAATTTCTTTCCACTTTTTTTATGTTTATTACAAATAATTTTTTTTTTCAAACCTTTCATTGCATTTGCATTTTGGCTTGTACATACTCACTTCACTCATACTCTCATTGCTCGGCACACCGATAGCACCATCATCATCCGAGAAATCAACAATATTATTTTTACTTTTTATCGATTGTGCTTTTATTTTTTTTGTAGTTTCAGCACTTTTCATGGAGCCAACCGAAGTAGGTGGACGTTTTGATAGTGCATTCAAATTGATGAGCCTATAAAAAGAAAGAAAAAATGTTTACAGTAAGATGAAAATTTAAAGGGATTATTTATCGAATAAATATAAAAATTATAATAATAAAACTTTAATAAAAATTAAATTACCTCTCAATTTCTTTATCATTTTCATCTTCGTCACTCGATTCTGCTAACTTTTTATTTTTTTTGTCCTTTTCTTTTTTCTTGCTAATAGAACTTGCATTTTCCTTATCACTTTCATTTAAAATTTCATTATTGTTATCAATATCAAGATGTTTCTGTTTAGTACCATTGCCTTCACCACCAGTATTAACACTAATATCATCATCTATATCATCATCGTTATTTTCATATCTCCTCATAGACGACATTGTTAAATGACTGTCATTCGAATTCGAATCAGTTTCGAAAATCTCAGATTGTATATACTTCGCCAGTGATACACCATCATCATATTCATCGAAGGGTTTCTTTTCAGTTTCTTCATGGTTGGCACTTGACTCGACATCATCATCATCTTTTGCATATATTTGCGATAATTTAATTTCTTCTTCAGCAACCGCTTCATTATTAATAGGCGGTGGCGCACAAACGTCCTCAACTTTCACCTTATTACGTAGTTTCTTAGCTGTCGGTATCACAATTTCAGTATTCAATACCGTTGCATCACTATCACCACACGTTGATGAAGAATCCGTTGATGATGAATCGCTGCTACTCTCCAGCAATACTTTCTTATTCTTTTTATTAAGTTTACGCAATTTACGAGCCGATAATTTCGGTTTCTTCGGGTCAGTTTGTTGTGATTGTTCAATGTAATCGTTTTGATTACATGCCAACGATTTGAATATATGAAATTGTTCTTTTATATATTTTTGCAATTTATCATCTATATTCATTTTTGATGTAGCAAATTTTACACAATCATTGTATAACACTTTGGCAAATGCTGTCAGCAGGTCCAATTTATTCTTACTACTCTTGGATGAAGTGCTCAGTAGGTCGAAAGCTTCCTCAAATTGCATGTGCTCCAGAGGTTCTGAGCAATTTTCTTGCATTTCGATATCAGTTTCAAATTCGGTTTCTGATTCTTCAACTTTACTGAGAGTTACAGTTTTCAATGAGTTTAATGATGTGGTTGCAGGAATATCAGGAGATATCATAAAATTTTCAGTTGATGTGGTTTCAAGTTGATCTTTAATTTTATCGAGTGATTTTGTGTTATTAAAGGGTTCAGCATTTGATAAAGTTTCATCTTCTTGCGATGTTTTTTCAGCTTTGGACAATGTTTCTTCTGCTTTTGATGACGTCACCTCTGCTTTTGATGATATTTCTTCTCCTTTAGGCAATGTATCTTCTGCTTCTGCGGCTGCTGCTATTATTTCGTTGATTTCGTAATTATTATCTGTCGCTGAAATTTCAACAATTTCTACTTCCTTTTTGATAACAGCATCGGGTTTCTCCACCTTCATGTCTTCACATTTTTTTATTTTCTCGCTTTTATTTGCGCTACTATTCAATTCTATCGCTTTAGACTCAGCATATTCAGCATAATCTTCTGCTATCACAGCATCAATAATATTCTGCACAAATAAATCCCTATCATCATCGTCATAAGTATCAGACTTATCTACTACAGCATCTTTGGAATTTATATTACATTTTTGTTTTTCATTGTCATCATCAAGAATCTGAAATGTATTTATGCTTTCTAAAATTTTCTCAACAAATTCGGTAACTTCTGGAGTAATTTTATTATTAATATTTGCTGCCGATGTAGCAGTAGACGGTGTGGTTTTATTCAAAATATGATTTATTAAATTATGCCGCAATGTATTCTCGGGTGCATTTATCTCTTGCGATGTGTAATTATGATCACTCATTATACTTGAAATTTCCAAATTTTCTATCAAATCATCAGATTTCACACATTCAGATGCAACTGTAGTTTTTTTCTCATCCTCATTGCCAGCGACGCTTACGTCTTTTAAATTTAAATGATCAATTGGAAATTTCAAAAACTCTCTCATTGAATCGTTTGAAGTAGTTAAAAGATTTTCCAGCTCATCATTCTCTTCGGCATTAGCGCCTAATTCTGGACTTTGCGATGTTGAATAGATTTCAATTTCGTTGTTATCATCATAATTGTGAATAAAATATTCAGGTTCTATTTGATTTTCAATTATCTTTTCAGATTCGCACGTAAATTCCATTTTTATATTTAATTCTTCCATATCGTTGCTGTTCTCCGTAACGTTCCTACTATTAATTTCCATTTCAATGTAACTTCCCTTATCTCCCGATGATTGAAGTTTATCATTATCACGGTCATCATTATCACCGTTAGCATTATCACGGTCATCATTATCGCGGCTATCATTATTACTCCCATCTTTATTACCGGCATCATGAGCATTTTGTTCATTATTAATGCTGATAGATTTTAATATTACATCATCATTGAACCCAATAAATTCTTCTTCGTCACTTTTGGCACCATCACCGTCATCGTTTTTTGGGCATTCATTTAATAAATTAGCTTCAACTTCATCTGTACTCAGTGAATGAAATTCATTCAAGTTTATATTAATGTAATCATTTAGTATTGGCGCTTGTTGATCATAGCTTTCATGATCACCATCGTTCTCGTCGTCGTCATCATCATCGAAGGCAGATATAATGGCATCTCCCAGCGTATTCAAGGCAGCCCTTTCTAAATCAGCTGTTACATCCATATTTTCATAGATTAACGATGGTTTTCATGAAAATCTGTAAAGAGTTATTGGTAAACTTTTCGAGATTAGTAAAAAATTTAAATTGATATTGAAACTCAAAAAAGAATACTATAAGAATGGATGTTCGATATGTTTTTTGTATTCTACTGTATTCATGTATTCTACTTGGGACATTTATAGGAATTTCGGTATAATTTAGTTGAAAACACTTTCAATCTTTTCGCGTAATCTTTTCAACATTCATACACAACTGGTGTATTTCCGTCTTGTTGCTAATGTCCCACCAGTTCCTAAAAAGGGCAAGTCTACAGACCCTGAGAACTATCGCCCCATCGCAATCTGTTCTATGCTATCCAAAGTCATGGTAGTTAACTTCTACTTGGTCAAATATCTTGAACAAAACGAATTGCTTAATGACCGCCAATACGGTTTCCATCAAAATCGCTATACCGGCGATCTCATGGCAGTTTTCACCGAGCAATAGTACCATAGTGGCTTCGGTGAGAGCAAGGCGGTTGTACTGGATATTTTACAGACGTTTGAGTGTGGCATAAAGCACTGGTGTCAAAACTGAGTGCGTATTGGGTTGGGAGTAACTTCACACGACGGATCACAAACTTCCTAAGCAGCCGTTCTATCCGTGTTGTGATAGATGGCATTGTTTTGGAAGATCGTGCATTGGTGCTGGAGTGTCGCAGGGTTCGGTCCTCTCCCCTACACTTTTCTTTATCTTCATTAATGAGTTTCTGTCATTAACGAAGAATCGCATTACTCGTTGGCCGATGACAGCACCATTTCTCATTCATATGCCTGTTTAAAACGCCCTAACTCTTTGGTGATTGAGAGGAAAAGGCATGTTATGAATGACTCACTTAATAAAGATCTACAGTCAACCTCCGAATGGGGTCTCACAAATAGAGTTCAGTTCATTGCGCGTAAAACCTAATATTGTCTGTTATCTCACAAAAGCCTCTTTAACCACTAGATATGAGTGGGGTAGGTATTGCGGAGACAGTGACTCTTGATATTCTGGGCATGTCCATCCAATGTTATTTTCGTTGGAATAAACATATTTTTGACGTGTTGAAAGAAGCAGCCAAGTGTCTCGGCTTTCTTATACGGTGTAAAAAATATTTCACTTCTGCTGATCTCCACATGATTTACTCCACCTATATACGCCCTAAATAAGGGGTTTAATTCGTACCTATGGGCTGTAGCATCACGAACTAAACTGTAGCTCCTGGACCTTATCCAACATCAAGCGATAAAGCTAATAAGCGACAGTAGGGTTTCCAGCTCTATTGACTCCTTGGAACATCGTCGAAATGTGGCTTGCGTCTCTCCGTTTTACCGTTACTTTCACAATAGATGTTCTGCTGAGATGCGCAAGTTCGTTTGTTCACCAAAAATACACGATCAGCAAACGGAATTCAGGCATTTCTGATAACTTTTACTTAAAATAAATCGTTGTAGCAGTCAAATTAAGCAACCCGAATCCGTCTACATTTCCTTATCCAAGCATGATTACAGTAATTGGTGAATATTCGCTAAGTGTATTCTTAAACAAAAAAAAATGTTTATGTTTTTATGTTTTTTATGTTAACTAGGGGATACAAGCAGATTATATTTTGTACAAGCACCTCAGAAGATTATTTTTTTTTATCAAAAATCGCATTAAATCATGTTAAATTTATTGTATCAACAAAGAAAAAGTTAAAAGTATTGAATCTCAAAAAACGACATATCTTAAATATCTCTAAAACAAAGTCGAAAGTCAAAAATTACCATTAATTATTTTCGATCAAATATGCCATTCCTATCCTCAAACTTTCGGAAAAATCAGTAAATTTTTATTACAAAATCTTTCATAACTCGAAGAAAAACAAAAATTACCACCAAATATTTTAACTTTATTTCGGCATAAATATGTTGTTCCCATCCTCAAATCTTGGCGACACAAGATACATAATTGCCCCCACATAAATTTCCCCTCAATTACTTACGCAATCATTATATTGAGGATGATCAAAGGATTTAAGTTACAATATATACAATATTTAATCACCGCTGGATTTTGCTTTTCGATCTAGCATCTTGAATTCAGTTCGTCAATCTTACCTCTGTACAATGTTTCTTAAATATACACAAAATTGACAGATTCAACATGAGAATACATAAATATGACCTAAAAAATCGAAAGTGAACCGAATCTTTTTATATTCTTATCCCGGAAAATTCATATTTCAGTAAAAAAAATTAGAAGTTTCTCATTTGGCCTAGATACATAAGTAACAATGTCTTTGTTTTTGTTAAATCTTCACGGTAAAGACCTCTGCGTCCTCTGCATTTATGTTTGCACTCACATCACATACAAAATTTTTCAACAAAACAAGAATATCTGCACACTATAGTTCCCGGTTTCCGATTTCCGAGACTGGAGGAGTTTGCACAATATCAATTACCGCTTTTCTCTATCCTATGCATAAACTTGTCGGTAATAAAATCTAGTAGCACGGGCATTTGAAAAATTACGTTTGAATAATTCGTCATCATTTTTTTCTACATTTGCAATTTTTTATCAGTCTTTTCCATTGTTTTTTCTACACTTTATTTTTGTGTACACGAATTTGTTTTGGCCCGGTTATATACTATGTATTTACAATTGCACCCTATTTTTCTTTTCGTTGTAGTTTCTTTTAATAATTTTAATTGTATTTTTTACCTTTTTACACTCCGTTTAACATGTCCTTTAAATTTAAACTGCTTTAATTATAATTTTATCGCTATAAATTATTAAAAATACAATTGCAATCAATTTTAAGGAATATTTAAGAGTTAAGTTGGATGCAATAAAAAACCAAAAACAATTTAGATAATGCAGGGTTGCAAATGGATGCCGTGGCTTAGTCGGCAGTGCGTTGGACTGCTACGCAGAGGGTCCGGAGTTCAAATGTCAGCACAGACAAAACTAAACCACCACCACATCCTAAGGCGACTTAAGCTGTTTTTAATTTTCACCACAGATTTGTACTTTATTGGAGAGAACCTACAGTTTTATCGGAATCCAAACGGCGAAGTGGAAATAGTTTCTTTGGCAATTTTATACAGTTCAAGGTTTGCTTTGTCAGCCCTTATTGTTACCATATATTATCCACAAATCTCATAGGTATACAAAAATTACGCATTGTGCATGTTCGCCGAAAAACATGATACATTTTTGAATGGCACAACCGCCCATGGAGGACCTAGGTAGATCTTTGCGCATCCATTCTTGTTGTGCGTCTATATATTTGTACCTGGAACTGTAGGTCCCAGTTTTATGCTGAATCCAAACGGCGAAATGAAAAGCTTTTCATAGGCAATTGTTACTCTTGTAAGATTGCCATTGCCTGGCAAGAGGTGATTCTGTGTAGAAAAATTGTTTTTCTACATTTGATTTTACCTGTGCCGAGATTCGAACACCGAACACTACGTAACAGTCCACTACGCCACAGTAACCATCGATGATTTTATAAAGTAAAAATCAAAAATGGGAAAGTGTTTATTCGAAAAAGAAATTCGTATGAATAAAATAAAAACACTTTAGCTGTTTCCACAATCTGGTGCAAATGGTATTACTTGACTACTTAAAGGGTGGTCATCAAACATTTGGAATTTGAACTACTGGTTATTTTGAGTGTGGCAACTCTAATGCCACGAAATGGGACGTATACCATACGCTTGAACAAACTTGGAAAATATTAAAAATTTACTTGCGAAATAGTGAATCTTCTATCGAAAGTGTAAAAAAAATACGTTTAAAAATTCGATAGAGGAGAAATGCATATTGTACATCAATTTGTGAAACATGTGCGTGATAAACTGGATCTTTATTCGATAAACCAATACGTTCTCGTACTCCTACAGTGCCCACAACCGAAAAAATTGCTGCTGTTGCTCAGAGGAAGAAAGATAGTTACACTGAATGATGTGCGCTACCGAACAATAATAACTGATTATTTTTGTCATATTTTAGAAGATATAGACCTAGACAACATTAGGTTCTAACATGATACTGCGCCGTGGGAAATTTGAAAATCGCGTTTTGGTGATGTCCACCACGCAGTTGCGATTTGACTCCGTTGGACTATTAATTGTGGGGAGCTGATAAATATAATTGTTGCCCTTACCATCCAGCAGCGATTGGGGTTCTTAAGGATGAAATTTGTGCGGCCATCGGTCAAGAACAGGTCCAAGCAATGGAAAATATACTGAAAAATTGCGTTGATAGTATTGCGGAGTACTGCAAGCCATCATTAACCGGAAGGATTGTATTTTCATATAATAAAAACAATAAATATATATATATTAAAATTATTCGTTTCTTATCTACACCAAAATCAAATTCCACTTTTGGATTTTCATGTTCCAAGACAATTTGTACCACATCGTGAATACCGCTTATATAGTGTTCTTTACTTTACTTCCCTAGGTATCTATTTTAATTTTGAAAGCAACAAGTTCAAAAATTACCTATTCATATATGGAAAATAGTAATCACTACAAAAGAATGAGTGATCTCTATTTGGTTTTCTAATATGATATATACATATAATAATAGTTTCCACTATTAAGTATATATGCAGAAATTTTTTTTTTAATTATTAATTATTAAGTGCAATATAACTTAGTTCGGCCAATCAGCGTTCGAGATGGTCATCACGTAGACGATGATGCGCAGTTTGAAAAATTTCTTCAACTCGGAACGCGTAATCTTGTATATGTGATATGCTTATGTGTATTAACTATCTATATTCGATTTTTCGACTATGCCGAACCAACGAGCAATGTGCAAAGTTCGGGCTCAGACCGTTCTCTAATTTTTTTAGTTAATGGCATACAATCCATTCAATTTACAGACATTTACTTATGTACACCCTTGCGAGGCTTCGGTGCCTCCTTTTTTGTGTTACTTTTTGGATGCATATTGTTCACCTATTTTCCTTCACTCTTCTCAAGCTCTTTAGCCGTACATTCTGCAAACTGGATGATGCAGTGTCACAGCCATTATATACCTTTACAAGTATCTGGGTGACTGTATTAAAATACAGGCACCCAGATAGTGACACTCCGCTTCATGATTCAACACACAGTACAGCAGCCGCAAGCTGCTGTATTTTACTTTTTGTTTTATTTTTAATTCGGGAATGAAAATAAATAAGAAGATTTTATAAAAGTGTGATATTTTCCAAAAAAAAACACAAGAAACATTTTTATTTAAACACATTGCTGAGCAAAAAGTCCCACTCCTTTGTTATGGCCCGGTAGAACAAGCAGTTCGTTGCAGAAAATGGAAGGCGAGACACGTTTAGAAGTAAACAGAAATATTAATATACGGTAGATTTTGTTTTGCAGCGCTTCTACCATATAGCCATTTTATTAAGCCATGCTCCGCACTATTGGCTTAAGCAGTCAAATATTATCTAAGTAAACCTTTGGTAATCATAATATTTTGTTAGATAAATTATATAAATGCGGTATCCGTGGTTCTCTTCATAAATGGTATATTTCGTACTTGTCAAACTGGTTCCAAAAAGTGAAGCTTGATAATATTCATAGATCTTTTGTAAATATGTACGTGGGTGGGGCACCCAGTCCTGGGTCGCACATTATTTCTAGTACATATATATAAATTCTCTCGTCTCACAAAAATTTAAGTGTACATCTATAGCCTTTGCTGATGATATGGAAAGCGCTTTTGAAAGTTATACTTCTTTCAGCCTCATAGCTGATATAAACCATGATTTAGAAATTTTAAGGCATTGGTTCGCTGCTCACAAATTACTCGTGAGTGATAAAATGAAAAATGCGCCTTTTACTTTTCATAGCGCCAACTGTGAGAAATGCATGCTTTCTTTGCTTTTAGCCGGAGCCCCTTCTTCCATTCACTCAACATAACCCAGCCAGCGAAGCCGTTGAATTCTTATGTATTTGACTATGTTAATGTCTATGTTACGTCGTCCACGTATATTGGACCAAAGATCATACGGAGTATCTTCATCTCGAACACCCCTAACAGACTCTCATCATTGCTGGAGAACGTCCACGGGCTCTGCTTCTCAATTGCTTACTGAACCCGTAGTAACACCGTAACACCTGTTGACAAGAGTTAATCTCCGCTTGATCTCAATTTTTGATGTAAGTGCTGGATCTTAGGTAAACGAAATCCTCGACGACTTCAAAAGTATAATTATCAACAGTGACACTTGTCCTAGACTATTTGTTTGTTGACACAAGGTATTTCGTTTTGTTCTGGTTCACAATTAAACCTACTCGTCGACCTCACCAGGTTGGAGAATGTTGCACTGACCGCTTGCCCGTTGGTGCCAATGATGACAATATCATAAGCGTATGCTAGCAGCATGACACTCTTGTAGAAGATAGTGCCAGAGATGTCGATGTTCGCAGCTCGAACTATTTTCTCCAGCATATGGTTAAAGAAATCGCACGATAGGGAATCACCTTGTCTGAAACCTCTTTTGGTATCGGATGATGCGAAGAAATCTGTCTCAATTTTGACTGCGCTAGTGGAGGCATTCAGACGAATGAGCTTTAATACCTACACAATTTTAAATGAAATAATAAATTTACTTACTTTTTAATTAGTAAATAAACTTTGTAACACAATTTAAATAATTATAATACATATTTTGCATAATTTCCCAAATTCAAAAATAAAATTTTTGTGTACTACATACATACAAACATTTATAAACAACACTTTGCTAAATAAACAAATGAAATATAATATAAAACCGAAAATTTAATTCTTGTCGTAGAAATAGTACAATTCGTAATTTATTATAGAGTTAGTAACTACCAAACTAGGCTACTTCCTATACCCAAAAAGTAAAATTGAAAACAAGTTCTTATTTATTCGAAATGCTACTAGTTCAATTGCATTAGGCAATAGGCTTCACTGAAGCCTACTTATGGACGACAACGTACGGAGCAGACTTTTCGGCCTAAAATCCCATTGACAAATGAGCCGTCGCCTTCGGTGAGCCGCCGCCGATCGGTACAAAATAGCCCGTTTAGAACAAGACGCAGCCGCCGACAAAGAAAGACGGCTCGGAACATCAAGTTATAACAAATATATATACTAGAGCTGGGAAAAATCGTTACTGAAAAACTATCGATGATTAAATGTATTTGCTAATATATCGCTGAACATCGGTAACTACCTCTTCCATAAGTCGGTGTCACACAGGTAGCAGTTACCATGGGTGCAATGTGTTCTGCACTTGAACGTGTGCAAATATGTCGCCAGTGACTAAAATTAGTATCTCCATCTCTCTCTTTCGTATATTCCATTTTACATGGGAAACAGCAACAATTTTGTCGACGTACAATGCAATACTGACAATGTATGACTATATTCTGCGCATTTGCTAAAAAGTTTGATGTTGTTTTTTTTAAGTAAATTTAAATAAATATGGAAAAAAAGGAAAAAGATATCCAGCTCATAGATCTTTTCCATGGAATTTAAAGGAATTTAAATTTAAAAAAGCGATGCATGGAAAGCTTCTTATAACCGAAGAACTAAATATAAATGCAATAGACAAAAAAAAAATTCAATCGCTGCTTGCGTCTTATCGTAGCAAGCAACAAAATTCGGAACTAAAACGTAGTGGCTCGGGAGATGATGACGTCGCAAAATGGTTCGCGTAAAGGACTTTGCAGTTTAAGAACGACAGGTGCACCTTTTAGGGAACGAGGAGCGCAATTGATGTAAGTATCCAACTATTACACAATAATATTGTAAATTGTAAGAAATTCTCTTGGGAATTGACCTCCAGCTTATCTCCATTTCCTCCATAAAGTTTTTGTGGTTTTATGATGTAATTTTGTTTTTTTTTTTTCGCAAATACCAGTCGCGTTTTTAATCACACAAATTTAGAGAAATTTAATTTGTGGATAATTTCACACGGTTTATGTAAAAAATGCTGATACCTAAAAATGCATCAATTTAATGTGAATTCAAGTTTTAATTTATTAAGTATATAAAAGCAAAAAATATTAGAAATATTAAACAGAAAGAATATTACAGTTTGAAAAAAGAAAAACAACTGGAAAAAAAGTAAATGCATAGTTGGCATATAGTGCAATTCAATACTAACAACATGTGCTTAATTTCTGGGCATTTTCCTAAAAAAAATTAAACATTATAACATTATAATTTGCCATTTACACCGGCCGGTGTAAAATGTTGCGCCAATGAAAATTTATTGGCTACAATTTCCACATGAAAGAATTATCTTCGTTTGGGCGGCCCAAATGCAGCGTAAGCTCTTAGAATTGTCGATAATTAATGATAACATCAATTTCCGGTATTATCGACAATTATCGAGCGAATCCCCATCCCTTGTATAAAATTTGTAAAGTAGGCGAATAAGTCTGTTCCTTCAAACACTTTTTAAATAAACCATAACAAAGATAACCAATTAAAAAATGCCAACATCCAGCGATGAGGAAAGCCCTGCACCCAACCACCACAACGGAAAAGAACTAGCTACAGTCGATCCACAGCAAACAACCCCGTCCAAAGCAAAAAAAACAAAAACACAGAAAACCAACGATAATAAACCCGCCAAACCAACAAAATCGAAACGTAAATTTGTCAAAGTACATAGAAGAAAAGTACCCCGGCAAAAATTAGAACAAGTATTGAAAATTATAAAAGATCCTGAACACAAGTTTTGGTTAGATCGTAACTCATCATGTGCTGAAGCCATCCACCATGCCGACAATAACGAAACAATGCACTCGGAGTTGCATGGTTTCAATTTAAAAATGGCACGAATGTGCTTAATGCGTCGGGACTGGCGGAATTTAGCAAAAATTTTAACTATGAGTAATCCAAGCGGCGTACGCTCAAATAGTTTTTTATATCCATTGTGTGTTAAGGTGAGAGAACATGTTATGAGATAATAATTATACAATATATTTTTCATTGTTTTACAGTATGCTACAATTTGTCTAGCCCACAACGATGAACCTCTGCTGAATGCTTATTTAAATTCTCTAACTTCTGGTGTTAATGATGATGTTATAGTTAGATGCACACAATATTCACATTAATGCTAGACTGCCAAGAGTTTCCGGGAGGTGACAAATATGTTCAGCTCTCTTTAACATGTGCAAATCCGTTGCCAGCGCATAATATAGAATCGGTCATTTCTAAAACCCGGCATGTCCATGTAATAACCAAACATGTGTGATAGGTACATCAGTGAGAACGTAGTTACAAAAAATTGAATTTGATAAGTTTTTCTTTTTAGCTGAACTGATATTCTGTTAATACCCATAATTGTAATTTTAGACAATAAAAACACGGAATTAATTTTTGTGTTTTCTTCACTTAACCTATTGAAAAAAGTCAGTACTTGCTACAACACCACATGTTCTGAATTTTCGTTCTATGTGATAGCACAATGTTTTGGAAAATGTCCAGTGAGTATTTCTATAAGCCATTTAGGGTCAGTTTATTTAGGGGACCTACTTAATTATATAACAAGGTCCAAATGGTTTGAAAAATAGGTTCTTGTATAAGAAAGGAGAAGATGAGATACCAAAGTGGTATCACAACAGGTCGTATTTGTTCTACCAGACGACCACTAAATCATTTCTATAAGCCTAATGCTACAAATTTATGCAAAAATAAAATTGTTTAAACTTTATTTTTTTAGTTAAACCGTTTTTCTCATCTTAAAAATATATTTATTGTAATAAGTGGGGATTTAGAAATGACCGATTCAATTACTCTCGCTTTCGATTTTATATTTTTATATGGCAAACTAGTGTCCGACCGATTTTCGTTTTTTGTTTTAACCTTTGGCCGAAACCGAAGATTTTACAAATAAAACAAGAATTGTAAATTAAAATGGAATTCCTTCTTTTCAATAAAACATGTACTTGTATATTCATAAACAGTGTCGGACAGTAAATAAGAACACCTTCTTCTAAAGCAAAAATCTTAAAAAAAAAATGTCTCTTGGCTTATGATAAATTTAAAAGGTATTTACTTTTATTCATTTATTCCATAAGTTTAATTTTTTCTTAAAACAAAATCAATTCAGTGTATAAAAAGAAATTTAAAAGTTTTACATAAAATCACATTTCAAAAGGACAAACAAAAACAAATAAGAACACTTCAATTAAAAAAAAAATTTATAAAATAGTGACTCAAATTGTTCACTAATGCTAATATTTTGTGGAATAGCCTTTGTTAATTAAAACCGACTAACACCTTCTAGGTATTGATTCCACCAGAAACGCGCAAGTAGCCTGGGGTATGGAATACCACGCTCCTTGAATGCTTTGCCACAATTCGTCTTTGTTTTTAGCTCTGGTACTGTCAATCTTCTCTTTGACAATATTCCACAAGTTCTCGATTGGATTAAGGTCAGGAGATTGTGAAGGCCAGGGAAAACCAATCTCGCGCAAGGATTGGGGTGTGCTTTATCCTGTTGCATTTGCTATTTCAGGGGCATTTCCCATTCAGCATAAGGAAACATCACCTCTTGAAGGATGTTTACGTAAAAAAATCTATCCATCGTTTCTTTTATATAATACAATATATATATATACAATACAAAGGGTCCACACCATACCCAGAGAAGCATCCCCATACCATGATGCTTCCACCACCGTACTTAAACGTCTTCCTAGTATATTTTGGTCTCAATTCTGCATTTTGCGGGCGTCTAACGTTTGCCATCACTTCCAACAAGATTCACCTTGCTTTCGTCTGTCCATAATACGTTATGCCAGTTTTTTGCATTAATTGAACCATCCCATTCAATGTGCGCTTCACCGAACTCTCTGGGACACTTTCGATGTCTTTGTGTCAACATTGGTACTTTTCATGCTGTTCTCCCATACATTTTTTCCCCCACCAAACGTCTCCTTACTGACTGAGCACAAATTTGAAACCCTGTCTGCTGTCTAATTGCGGCAGCTGCCTTAAATGGATCGCGTGCCGCCAACATTTTTATGTCATTGTCTTCTGCACTTGTAGTTTTGCGGGGCCTACCTCTCTTGCAATGAAATTTTTGAGGTAATAAAGATTGGTAGACAAATGTCGAGGATCTGCTAATAGTTTTAGCTATTTGGCGGATGCTTTGTCCCCCATTTCGCAGTTTTTTCACCAAATCACAGTGCTCCTTGCTACAGTGCTTTGCACGACCCGTTTTGCTGTGACATTACGGAATAGTTTACATTTAATTTGTTGAATTACCCTCAATGCTACCATTTAAATGCTTACCAGTACATTTAAGTTTTCCATTTAAAATATAAATTTTTTCGTTTGCTGTTTTTATTGAATTGTTCGCCTTGGAATGCTTCGCTTCAACTTTTTTGTTTGGGAATCCCCAAAAAATATTTAAATGTAGTATTGCCACCTAGAAACAGCCCATGGAGGGCCTAGGCCGAGCTTTTCGCATCCACTCATGTTGTGCGTGTTATATTTGTACATGAATGGAAGGGACCTACAGTTTAATGCCGAATGAAACAGCGTTTCATAGCGTTTCTTCTCTATAAAAATTGTTTGCCATAAGCAGTCCGATAAAAATCAATGGAAGTTTTATAGTGCAAGGTGTTCTTATTTGATTGTCCGACACTGTATATACCATAATATAAAATTAATGTTGCACAAGTTTAATAACTTTACTGCAAGTCTCTGGCAACACTAGGAGAGAGGAGAGAGTTACATTTCAAGGAAAACGAAAAGCAAAAAGGACTCACTTTCTCACTGGAATATGGGCAAATCTGTGTAAACATAAGCGACATTGAAAATTCTAAAATGCTCGAATTTTCAGCAAAATTATTCGAAATTAGTTCCATTTCGCGTAATAATATCAAGTTAATATCTCATTTTTTGATTCCAAAAAGAAGAAGAATAGCGTATGAATGTAACGTCTGCAACGTTAGAATTTACCGATTCTAACGTTTACCGATGTAAAAATCTCAACAAAAAAAGTAACTAAATAAAAAGAACATTTACTTTTTATTTTAATATATTAACGTTTTTATTCCAAGCATTTATAATATTAATTACATATATTAAAAGTAAATTATAAGATTATTTCGGGTTAATAGATATTAGCATTATTAATATTATTTTTCATAAACTATTAGTTTTCATTCATATACTTTAATTGTTTTTGTTTTCTTATGCAATGAAGAAAAGAGTTAAGTTAAGAGTTCGAGCAAAACTCGTATATGAAGCAAATACTTAAACTTAATTATGAGAATTGAATTCTCTCTCTCAATAAGCGCTTATTAATTATAATGCATATTCAAAAGACTTCTTTTTGTGTTTGTTTTTAAAACAATTTAAGAGATTTAAGATTTTAATTAAAGAAAATGATGTAAATTTGTAGATTTCTACAAACTAAATTTGTTAAACAATTATTAATAATTATAAATTGGCATCGCGTATATTTAAAGGCACAAATTCTCACACCGCAGCTCTCACCTGCTTTTATGCCAATAAATATACCAATAAAGATTTCATATAATTTTTGCATGTATGTTGTATGTAGTTGTAGTTAATATGTAATTATAGGATTTATATATTGAACCAATCCGTTCTGTTTTGTATACGTTTCTAATGCTTGCGTTATTATTATATAAATAGCCAGGCTAATACAAAAGCCAATTCCATTTGGTGGAGGGTGGTTGATTGGTTGAATTGAATTGTAGCAACGCATTTGAATTCAACTTTTAACAAAACTCAATATCAAAACTCTTATTGTCAAAGTTTTATTAGCCTTTGGTCATTCAAGGCATAGTTTTATCTTTGTAATTTTGTTTTCAAAAAGTTTTAACACTGAAAATAATAAATTCCAATAACCACCACCAACATTATATGCTCATTGCCATAACTATTTTTTTTCAACATAGTGCAATTAGTAAACATCTTCCTCCATTGAAAAATCAGTTGAATCGCCACCATTAATTGAGCTGTGGTTATAAAAAGGTAATTTTTATAAATATCATCTAAAGAAGTTGATTGGTTAAATTTTCTTACTTGACAGCGCGACTGGTAAAGAATACAATACGCTTCAATTTTTTATTATAAAAGAAATAATTGAATGACCATAAACATCCAGGCTCTCCAAAGGGATCAGAGCTCAAATCTGGATTATAGCTGTATATATCGCATTCCGATACATTGATTTCATCATCAATTGCCGACCACAGCGGCTGGCGCAAAACTTGATATTGATCACCGGCCAATGCTGATAAATTTGAATGAACTGAATTCATGACCCATTGTAGTGAGGGTTCCTTGCTAAATTCATGCGACTGAAAAATCGTAAAATAAAAATTGAATTTATTTTAAATTGCAAAATTTATACACCATACAAAGGATTTTATTTATTTTTTTATTGAAAGTTTGTTGTTGATTTAATTTTTCTTACTTTTATTTATTTAAATATTAAATTTTCTTCAATAAATATTAGTTTTAAACATAATGCATAGGCTTGCTTTATGGGCGTGCTTGCCACAAACGCGCTCAAAAGATTTCTGTAGAATGGTGGCTTATATCTCTAGTTATCTCTCTACTATTTGAAGGAAAACTTTCTTACAACGTCAAAACTTTTTAAACGACCTGCATGACTTGGGGTCGGTTGAATTAGAGACATACTCGTACTAAAGTATATAACAAAGTCTATCCTGAAATCTCCATGTTATTGTGGTCCTAAGCACAAGAAGTTTCAGAGAGCCACGGAGTGATAAATCATTTAACATTTTGATAGATCTATCTACAAATAGTGTAAACTTAAGTGTTGTAAAATATCATAAGTTAAAAGGAAAATTTGAACAATTTTGAGACTAATAATGCAGATTAGTTTTACTTACAGGAATAATAAGTGATACGGGGTATTAAAATTATATCAAAAATTTGGCCCGAACGAATTTTCATTCACCTTTATGACGTTAGTTTTCTCAGTCCTCTTTATAACGTAATATTTACTAATTGATGAAATGGAAAACCATATTATATTTGTTACATTTTAACATTAAAATACAATAAAAACAAATAATAAAAACATTGTAAATTAAAGAAGAATGTACAAAATTTAAGTTTCACAGGCTCAATAAATTCTGATTAGAATTTGAAATATATAATTTTTGTTGGAGACATTAATATCCAATTTCGGAGTTACATTTTAATTAAGTTTATTAGTTCAAAGAAATCATTGATATTTATAATCACATGCAGAGAGTAACTGAAATAATTGACAAAAGATCCTTTAATCAACCTTTCAATTTACCAGGGAGCCATCAGTTTGGTGTAATGTAAATTTAAGTCTGTCCTGATCTCAAAGCAAAAACAATAACCTCTTCTGACAGTCTAATATCTCTAATTCTAGATCTATTTTGGTTAGTTCTCATTTCCTTTGCTTATAACTTCTTTTGTTTTGAAATATTTACCTTGGCATCGGAGAAGTCATAATCCGGTGCGAATGATGCATTTAGCGTAGCAATCAAATAGAAAAGAGTCTTACGCGAGATGGTATCACATAAAACGGCACTCTCATCGCCGGACTGGCTACTATTGCGATGAAAGTTCGGCGATAGATCGGCCAATGTTTGCGGCGGCGATAGCGCTTGCAAGTCATGCGGTCCAACGCCATGGATTTCTGCTGTAAAACGTTTGTAGAGCGCTTTATCTGCCGCGACCATTTTGCATGAATAGCTTTCAATGCGACCGAATATAGTGCTGTTTCCAGTCTGAATCGACAGAGCATTATTGATGGCCTCAAAACGGGAGCTTTCGAGTAACTTCATGTTGCTTGTTATTTATTTATTTATGTATGTGTGTTTGAAAGTATGTTTGTATTTGTGACAACTGACCAGATTTAATACTACTCTTCGCGCTCTAAAGGAGAGAAGTTGTTGTGTTGTAAGATGGGCACCTTATTGAGATCTCTTTTTTGTTGTTGTTATACAACTGTCCTTTTTTGTTATTGTCCTTGTTTCAATAATTTTGTGTTGGGTCAGTGTTGTCGTTATTTGTTCGTTAGCTTTGTTTGTAGTATTATTGTTATTGGTTATTTGTTTGTTGAAATCTTTTTATTATAACGATGCATATAACTTATATATCTAAATAAGTAGACGACTTCACCCAAAAAAATTCGAAATTTTTTTTATATCAATGGGCGGTTGTCAATTTAAGCGTTAACTCTTATTCTCAGTGTGGGGCAGCAGCTTATGACTCTGAAAGCATCCTTTGTCGTTTGTTGCGCTACAGCTGAAGAATTTATAATCATTGCCGTAATTGGAAGCGTACTGTAATTATTGAAGTTTCTAAACATGGTAGACGGATGAACGATTATTCTCTTTTTGAATGCAGCTCTTTTCTCCGCGATATTTATTTTATTTAATAAATTGTTGTGCGTTGAAGATTGCTTTGTAAACATTACACTATTACCACAGCGAAGCAAAGAAAAGCAGAAAATACTTGCTGCTTTTGTTATTGTTGTTGCTTACTGTTTTATTTATAGCTTTTTTCTTCTATAATTTTCGATTTCCTTGTTGAGCAAAACAACCAGACTCGCTCGTCTTGCTTGATATGTGTTATTTTTTTATAACAGTGAAAATGTTGAGAAACAAGTTTAATTGTTGCGCACTGCCGACAAACTTAAAATGCCGTCTTCGTAGTTGTTGTGTGTTCCCTTATTTGATATACAAAGTTGTTGGTTTTTGTTTGTTTGGTTTTTAGTGATTTCTCCATATAGAAAACACAGTTCTTTTTATCGCTCTCTCTGGGCTCACTTTGCTACTTAAGAAAATTTTTCTTCGCAAGGAACAAAAACACTTTGTGTTCTATAAATGTTCAGAATCCTTTAAATCACACATATTTAAATCAACATTTGGCATATGCATTATTAAAATTTAATTATGTAAAAGCTTGATACATAAAAAAAAAATTTTTTCGGTACTCTTGAAATTTTGCGTAGCTATTTGCACTTTCTGCGTTTAATATTTGACCTTACAATATACACTTGTAATTAGAAAATTATCCAATTGGATTTTATTTGATTTGAATAATGATGAGTAATATCGATATTTAACGGAGCAAAACTACGACGACTTTATTGATTTCAATTCTAATCGTTACCTTTGAATAACTACTTTTAATATTTCTAGAAATAAAGTGGCAAAATTGGTTACTTTAGAAATAAGCAAATATAAAGCAGGGTTGCATTTCAAAGGCCCGGTGAATTCACTTATAAATTTGTATCCAGATATTCATGAATCGTTGATAACAAATCCAGGGTTGAAGTTTAAAAATTTCAAATTTTAGCTCCAATATGGCACCTATTAACTAAGTTTCAATAAACAATTGTACATTTTTATTGATTCTGTTCCTTAAAAAAGTGCCAATTTTAAGAAGTTCTTCCTGGGAAATCTTTCCTGCCTTTCTATTGATTATTTGAAAATTTTTTGTTTCCGGGCACTTAAATGGTAATACAAAAAATTGCACAGCACTATTGAACAAATATTGAGAAACATAAAAATTTAGAGTTTTTTACCTTAATATGTATTTTAAAAGATGAAAAATATGTATGTACGTACTCACTTGTAAAATTATTTCAATAATCCCTACGGACTTTAAATTATTCACAAAAATTAGGCTTTTTAAATTATCATATAGTGGCATTTTCGAAAGTTAGGTATGAGGAATGAATTTTAAATGTATTACAAAAAATCACGTGAACGTATTGTGACGATATTTCCAGAACAAAAGCATTCGCATGCATTCATGTACATATGTATAAGTAAATAAAGAGATCTACATATGAAGTTATTACACATGGTCGCTGTGGCGTAGTGGTAATGCGTTGGACTGCTGCGCAGAGTGCCCGGGATTCGAATCTCGGTACAGGCAAAATCAAAAAAAAAAATAGAGAAAACAACGGCACCACATCTTGTCAGGCAATGGCAAATCTACAAGTGAAAAAATTGCTATGAAAAGCTTTTCACTTCGCCGTTTATAATATAACAAATATAACACGCACAACATGAGTGGATGCGAAAAGCTCCATGAGCTCTTGAGCCATTAAAAGTAAGTAAGTAATTAAGTTAAGTAATTAAGTGGTAGTGCGTTGGACTGCTACGCAGAGTGTCCGGGTTTCGAATCTCGGCACAGGCAAAATAAAAAAAAGTAAAAAAAATAATTTTTCTACACGGCACCACCTCTTGGCAGACAATGGCAAACCTACAAGAGTAAAAATTGCTATGAAAAGCTTTTCACTTCACCGTTCGGATTCGGCATTAAACTGTAGGTCCCTTCCATTCATGTACAAATATAACACGCACAACATGAGTGCATGCGAAAAGCTCGGCCTAGGCCCTCCATGGGCTATTGTGCCATTAAAAGTAAAGTAAAGTAAGTAATTAAGTTATTATGCCATCTAGTGACTTCGAAATGTATTAGAATAGGATCTCCGAAAATGCTTCGAGGTTCGTGGTCTTGCTAATGTTCGTGGTTATATATAGTAACTAATGACATAACATCACCTGGAAACTTCGAAGAGCTAAGGAATGCTCGTGACAGAGATGAAATCTGTGCTATAAATACGACTGCAGTAGCGGAATACAGAGAGCCACAGTTCGACAGTCTTAGCGTAAACACAGAGTGTGTAATATAATTATGAAATAAGTTTTTAGTGTATTAAAAATTGTAATAATTTGCTTTTGTACAATCCAGTGATCGAGCCTTTTTATTTATTGAGAATAAATAAACATTGGAAACTAAATAATCGTAACAGTAATATAAATGAAACTCCGAATAATATATTTAAGTATTACATACATATGTATACTATCCAAACCAAAATTGGAAATTAACAAAGTCAAAGGCTTGAAAGAAATTATATCATATCTCGAATCTCAGATTGGTAATCATTATTATTATGAATCATTTTTATCAAATGCATAAAATTAATATGTGTTCAAAATAATTAGGGTATTCCTTCAAATGCGTAAACACAGCTGAAAAATTGTGTATGGAACATTTTTTACACAAACCAGGTAAGTTTGCACAAAGAATTCAATGCACAAATGACTTCGTAAACTTGCGCGATTGAATATCCAACCCTGTGAAAAACAGCAGATTTACTTTGCTGTAAAATAGAGCGGAAAAGAGTAGAATAATTATTTTATAACTTTAAAATTGAAGATCAAAATAGGACTTTGTTAATTTTTTCATCGCGAATTGTTATGCGATTTACACGTTTGTCCGAAACATTCGTTCACTCAAACATGTCAAAATTTACACGGTATAAGAGTTTCGTATTTACTGGAATAGCCTATAAATGGATAATGAATTTACAAGAGGAATGCTATGCAGACGGTCAAATGATCGTCGGTCATGTCACTTCATACGCTCTCATTGTTTTTTCAACTCTTTGCCCAAAGTATGTTATGTAGATGGCCATTGATCGCCGGTCACTAGTACGTTTTTGTATACTTTCAGTACTACTTTTACTACTTTTTATTTCCACTTCGTAGCTATTAAAAGAGAAATATGGTATATAAACGTATATTTATATATTAACCTGAATATTTTTTATTTCGCGAAAAACCAAGCTAATATAAACAAATATAAGTGTTACTATTAAGCAGTGTAAAAGAAGAAGTGTTGCTATTAAGGCCGTGGATATGTTCAGATTTTGCTCGGCGAACATCATTAAATTGTTGTTGCACCGAACACGAAGAGAGAGCTTTTATCCACTCTCACAACTATTACGATATACCAGGTGAAGTGTACGCCGAGCATTCAGGGTGGCAATGAGTTATTCTACAAAAAAGGAACCCAATGTACATATGTAAAATAGTACGAAAACATGCAAACCTGTACATCATTATTTTCATTTGCAGAAATGCGAAGTTGCGAATATTTTTAGTGTTTAAAGGTGAATATTAAGTATATTATTTATAAAACTATTGAAGAAGTAAGTATGAAAAGTATTTATACAACATAATAGCTGTATTTACAGTGTATTGATGTTGTGATGCAAATGATGTTGATACGACTCTTGCCTTGAAGTGGCCACATTTTCTCTACTATCTCAAGCCCTTTTTTCTATAACCAGCCGGTGGCTGCCGTTCCAAAAAATTGCATAATTTGCATGATTTGTTGCACATTCAATTATATTATTGAATTCACTCTTCATATTGATAAAATCTTATAATATTTTTTGGTATACCATTTTAGTGTTGCCGTTGCGCACAAAAAAATCCAAATTTCGAATAAAAGCATCTCTGAAACGAACTCAATGTATAACCACAACCTAAGGTGCTGGTTATATTGGTGTTCGCTGTTCGACGAACACTCTCTTGCTGGGTGTAGTGCATTGGTGTTCGTTACAGAGTTGCTTATTGTCGAAATTCAGTTTTTTTTAGTTCTATATTGTTCGCAACGGCAACACTAAATGGTATACCAAAAACTTTAAACGATTTTATTAATATGGAGCATGAAATTAATAATATAATTAAAAAATCTTTATAATTGGCTCTGTGCAAACAGACTTAAAATTAATATCGGAAAAACCAAGTATATGATCATAACAAGGAAGAACATTTTAAATCTTGGAAACATCAAGATTAATAATGAAGAAATTGAAAATGTGAGCAAGATAAAGTATTTGGGTATACAAATTGATAATAAATTAAAGTTTGATGACCACATAAACTGTACTATAGGCAAAATAGCAAAAAAAATATGGTTTGTCAAGAGAACTTGCAAAAATTTAAGCAAGCATTATAAAGTAAAAGTTTATAGATCAATTTTTGAACCTCACTTTATTTACTGCCCACAATCTTCTTCATTATGAAAGATTCCCAAATAGCAAAACTACAAAAAATTTAAAATAAAGCTATGCGCTTCATACTGAATCGACGATATGACTCCCCTATTAAAGAAATGCTTCTCAGTTTAAATTGGTTAAGCGGGAAGCAACAAATTTTTTTTATACAATTAAATTTATTTACTGTATAAAGAACGGACACATACCGGATTATTTAAGAACAAATATTAAATTCAACTATGAGGTGCACGACATTAATACGAGAAATAGAAAAGACTACAAGTTGCATCTCTATAAAACATCGTAAAACGAATTGTCAATTTCGAAACTAATTGAGAATTGGTTTATGTCATAGTTTTATGGAATTTGAAACTGTTCCATAATGCATGAAAAAAGTGTTAATCATGTTGGAAATATTATATAATTGAAAAGGCAGCAAAACCAACAAATCTTTCGAAATTGCTGTTTACAGGGGCGCAAGCATAAAAGATTGTTCGAGAGAAATAGGTAGAGAAGTAAGGTAGTAAGAAAAAGACGCTAAACTTTTATCTCCTATTTGCGCCGCGCCAGTGTAAACAGCCTTAAATGTAGCAATGTAACTATTTTTCAACAACGCACAGTGAACTTCATACAAAAGGAGGACAAACATATAATGAGTCATCGTATTGTCACAAATTTCTGGGCAGGAACTTATTATGACAAAACCATGTCCAGGTGCAAGACGTTTAAATAACAGAAGGAATCGTTTCAGAGGCAAACATTTTGGTACAGGAAATGCTTATGTCAACAGAACGGCTGGGTGTAAAAATAAAATAATCCGGCACCCATATTACATAACAGTTCGCTTTTATCACTGAGAATCAGTTCAAAAGTTTACATGGTATATATTAATTTCTTGTAAAAGTTCTTCATATCCATCCTCTATATTTACTCTCCCCTCAAAAAAAAAATTCAAATCAACTTTTAACCATTTTTGCTAAGATGAATAAGATGAAACAGTGGATTTTTTTTGGTAAAAAGTCTTTTAATGAAGGAATAAGTTTTCAACGTCATCATAATTTTCACAATTCATAATTTTAATTTGCCACTACTGCTTTCCTGGAATATAATACTCACACAACACAACCTAAGGTTCTTGTTTAGTTAGTGTTGGGCAGCATCGATACTAAGGGCCGTTTCTTCAATGTGCGGTTAAGCACTTATCAGAACTTCAAGTAAAGTTTAAAGTTTAAAACGGATCTTAGAGTAGTAAGTAAACGATTCTCAAAAGAATCGGTAGTACTCGATTCTAGAAAGTATCGATTTTAAGTACTCAAAAGTATCGAATTGAGACTTGTTCTCAGAATCGAATCGATACTTGACTCAGTATCGAATCGATAATTTTACTAAATTCATTTCAGCCATAAACAGTCAGTTTAATACGTTTTACGTGAATGTGTACGATATTTTATTTCAACTTAAAGGAAACTCCATTGAATTCAATTAATTAAAACTAAACAAAAAATGTTTCACAGTATTTAAACTAATTTATGGCCAATTTACAAACATATATAAACAACGATAAAGTCTATAAGGAATTTCAGCTATTCAAGCTTAGCTTATCTGGCCTCTTTTTCAGAAAATTATTTCATACGGCACTGAAGTAGAAGATATGCAAAAATATCTTGCTGCAGCAACTTAGAATAAAAGTGAACAATTAGTTTGTGTCCGCGCGTCTAAATATGATCATACTTACATATAAGTATTACCTTCCTTCGTCGATTATGTCGCTTCTTGTCCAAAATTACTAACAGCATGACAAATTTATGTATACTTCTTCTTTATTTAGCTCAGTCTAAAGCGTTCTCTGATTGGCTATCTTCAATCGCGAATAACTTTGTTTATATTGTTTTTTGAAAAAATGAGAAGACGAAAAACTGTATATAATTTTGCAAGGAATTATCACCTTCAGTTTTGCTCGGTCAAACTGGGACACCCTGCATATTTAAATCGCACAATATGAACGGAAGCGCAAAGCTCGGCCTACATAGGGCCGAGGAGTTCAGAAATTATTTTAAAAATCCGCGAAAGACTAGTTTTCGATTTAAGTATTAAATACATTATCATAAATAGTTTCTCACTCAACCAAAAAGTATTTATGGTACTTATATTGTTATTCCTGTAGACCACAAACATTCTTTTGTTTTTGTTTGCTTTTATGATATTTCAAAATGAGATTAAATTTTCGCTATACGTATTTATGTACTACTTATGTACTTACCTGCAATTTTGTTTTGCAAAAAATATTTCTTTGTTTTAAGACATTTTCCAAACACGTACCCAAGACAAACTACGAGTACTTACCTTCCCACCTATTCGCATTATTTACAGTTTAAAGTGTTTCGATTTTACAATTTCAGGTCAATTATTTCATTAAGATACTGTATGCACTCTTTTGTTTAAAAATACTTTTTTCTGTTTATATTAAAATTTTTCCCCAATTGAACATTGATTTACACAGTTAAAAAAGCAATGAAAATTTCAATCTTGTATAGTTTCAAGTGTTCAAGTGCTTCCGAATTGAACACGTGTTCTTTTATACAAATTCTATACATACGAGTTTATAGGGAATAAAATAATACAGGAATTTGTTAGTTCTTAACTGAGTAACATGTACCAGAAATTTTCTCGATATTATAAATACTCGCACATTACTTAATTTAAAGGTAAGTACATTTTGTATTTACAGTTTGTCATTTTTCATTTGTTTTTTTTTTAATAGGTGTCTCACAATAAACGAGTCCTTCTTATATACCTACATACCTAGACAAACACAATAAGTGGCAGCTCTGAAATTTAACAGCTGTCGTCTACTCTTCGATTGTACCGACTATTAAAAATGGAGCGCTAAACAAAGTAACAACGCGTTATCATTGTGAAAATGAGGTCCGAAATGCAGTTCGGAGTTCTTTGCCCTCAACTGAACGGTCTGGATCTGGACGACATGTGGTTTCAGAAGGACGGCGCCACCTGCCACACCGCACATGAAACAATCAATCTATTGGATGACCGATTTCCACAGCCAATCATCTCCCGAAATTCCGATGTCAACTGGTCGCCAAGACTGCGCGATTTCTTTCTTTGGGTATTTGTGAAATCCCAGATCAATGCGAATAAACCACAAACAATTCCTAAGCGGAAAGCCTAGGTCCTACGTGTCATCGGTGAGATAGAGCCACATCTTTCTCAAAATCGAAAAGTTGATTCAAAGAGCAAGGGTCTGTTATCAGAGCCGCGGGAGCCATTTGCCGAATATTTTATTCCATACGTAATCGGAACAACTCGCTCAAAAAATATGCGCCTTACTTTTTAATTAAATCGTGCACTCTTATTGGGACACCCTATATTTAAAATTTCTAACGGCAATGAGTTTCGCTATGATGATCATGATCATGATTATTATTCGAATACGCCAGCTAATTTTATTTTTACACCATAAACAAATTTCATTAGTTTTCAATGTTTCGAGTTTCCAATATCCGTTCTCTTCACAGTTTAGAAAATAATACCTTTGGCTTTGTATAAATATTTAAAGTTTTATTAACTATAAACAACCTTAGTTTTTGTACATTTATGATTGTGATTTTTAAAAGGTACTCGTATAAGTATTCGAAATCTAATTGAATTTGTGAGGTACAGATAAGAATGGGTCGATAGTAGCACAGAAATTAAATGATTTTTCAATAGTCTAACTAAAAAAAACTGATTATAGAATCTGTACCACAAGATTGGTTTATTGCATAATATTCGTATTTTTGACAAATTTTATTGAATATCATTCCAGTATCCAGGGGGGTAAACGAAGGTTGCTCCACCTTTGATGTCTCGGATTTCAATTATTTCAGTATAAAAACAAATACTTATGTAACTGATTTGTTATTATATTTGCCAATTTTCAATGTTAAACTATTAAATTATATACTCGTACAATTTTTTGTATTTATGACTTAATTTTTATAGATACATACATACATACATACATATGTAAATATAAATACTATAGGGAAACATATGTATTTAAATTCTAAAGAAATTATATCACTTAACAAATTGGGTTTATTGGATTAAGTACTTTTATTAATGCATTACATGAGGACTAGGTTTAAACAGCGAATTACTCATAGTAAGTAATTTTATTCTTGTTCCGGAACCAATTCTGATGCCCAAACATCTTGCGGCCATCCTGTGCGTCCTTTATTAGGTCGATGAATACACTAGAAACGAAAAATATCAACATTAAAAACAGAAAAAATATTTGAATTAAGAATTTTTAACCCGAAGTTGTAATTCTTTTAAGGGGAGTTGCGTAAACATTGATAAGGGATCATTCTATTGTATATAAATACCACAAGAAACAAACAAAAAATATACTATGTAGTATACATAATTGAGTGGCACTTAAGATACAATACATAAAAAATTACGCACAAATACAAACAGAAAATGATGTTCTCTGGTACTACACTGTGTATAGAAAATATATCCACTCATAGTTAAACATACATAATTGAATGTACGAGTGAGTATGTATCTGAAGCTGCAGCTGGTTTCGAATCAAGAGAACAAGTGAACATTTTATCAGTAAATGCTTTTATACTAATAGAAAACTATATAAAAATGAAAATTCGATGTTTTTGTGGTGTGGTGTGCGCGGTTTTATTATTATGAAGAACACTTGCCGAATTAATTGATAAACCATGCACTTTTCCACTTTGCAGCAGCAGGCGGACGGGTAGTCCCATAGTACGCAATAACACCCTCCTTCTCATTACAATAAATATAATTTAATTGAGTCATTCGTTTTGTCTTTGCGACTTTGCGGTATTGCGGTTTTGTAACAAATATACACAATTTACTTAAGTGTCGACTCTTAATGCGATTTCTCTCACAATTATTTGTTGATGCAATATACATACATACATAACTATGTACATTATACTACATACATATATGCTAATACACTTATTTCTGGTTAGCATCATGAAAAATAAGTAGGTGTTTTTTTTCTCACAATATGAATAAATATAAATAAATAATACGCCGCCGGTAACAGGCAAGTTATAAACTCCCGGCCAACAATATTTTGTAGACATTGGCGTAGCTACTTAGGTTTAGTTCCTAAGCGGTTGGCCTTCAGAAAATTTATATAAATTTATATATTTTTCCAATGGCACTTCCTGAAAATAATTAGAAAAAAAAGAAATTTATGCCAAAAATTTTTTCCCCCAATATCTCTTAAATTATCTATGACCATTTTAAAAGCAAAAAATCGATGCACCTCAATATACTATACATGGACACATAGTAAGTCTGTCTGGTTGGCATCATCAAATAATATGAATAAATATAAATGAAAAATCCGCCGCCGGTAACAGACAAGTTATAAACTCCCAGCCAACAACATATTGTAGACAGTGGCGTAGCTAGGTTTAGTTCCTTTTTTTTTGGCCCCCAGACAAAAAATGTTTATAAATCGAAAACATAAGTATGCAGCTTTCCATTGGAAAGAATGACGAATTAGCAGTTAATAGTTTAATCAATTGAGGACATTCATGTGGAATGAAAATACACCAAACGGCAATATTGAGACTCCAGCAGCTAATACTTAACTGAATAAATGTTTTTTAAATGAACTATGGTCCAAAAGGTTCTTGAGGTTTTCAAATTAAATTTTGAAGTTATAATTTGAAATATGTACTTCTCTTATTATATTATTCAACAAAAGCCATTAAGGGACTAGGCCGAGCTATTCGCATTCATTCATGTTGTGCGTGTTTTATATTTTTACACCAATGAAAGGCTCCTAGCGTTTTATGCTGAATGCGAACACAACCTCCCCCCCATCGTTTTTCTTGTGCAATTACATATTACTCTTGCAAGTTTGCTATTGCCAGGTAAGAGGTGGTGCTATTTTGCACCATAAAATGTAAGTCTAAAAATTTAAAGTCGATTTTCCTCAATTTCGCTGAACTGTTATTTGGCAAGTTACGATCGAATCTTTCGAATTGAATTTGAGGGGAAAGGGGCTTCAGCAAAATGGGCTTTTCAAATTGATAAAATACCTGCAATAAGTGGCGGGAAAGGGGCTTCAGCCCTTCCACTCATTGGCTATGCAAGCAAACATTTTTTAGTCTAATTTAGAAGTTTGTGTGTTTTAATGCAAAAAAGATCGCTATGGCAGGTAAGTTAAAAATGGCTGAGAAAATACATAGCGAAGAAAAAAAGGGAAATATTAAAAGTTAGATTGCGGGTATTCGTAACGTTTTGAAATTCTTAGGGTCCCACAGTTTCGAGTCAGGTAGTACAGCGGTGTTATTGGCTAACGCGGTCTCCCACCTAATGGGGCAACAGTTCTCCCTGCAAAATGCTTATACATACTGCGTCAGGAATGGGAATTTCCTCGATAATTATTAATATTATCGACAAATACCGATAATTGTCGGTAATTCCAAATAATTTCTTCAGATAATTTTTATTAAAAGACCACGAAAAGTACCAAATTCGCACCAACTTCGTCAGAATAAAAGGTTCTAATGCACTTTACTAAATTAGTGTTACATTCGATATATATAAGTATGTATGTAGTACTGAAGAAGGGGTTAAATCGTATACCAATAACTTTTATCAAATTAGATATTTTGCCTATACTGAACAAATGTGATTCTCATTTCTGTTTAATTTTATGTTTTTACATATGTATAACAAATACCACATTTGCACATTTACACAATGGAACTGAACTATTGATGAGCTACTGAGCATAGAAATGTGAAATTTGTCAGTTTCACCTGGCCTGTAATTAAAAGATTCCGGTTCGTATTCATCAAATTTTCTACACGCCAACAGAAAACCTCCCAGATTCAAATTTGCCTAAAAAAAGTTTTTATTTTCTTATGTTCGGATTCGTCATTAAACTGGAGGTCACACAAAATGAATATACTCGTATGCGAAAAGCTAGACCTCCATGAACTGTTTTATCATTAAAAGAATGCATACTTTTTTCCCCCTGTACTTACTATATAAATAGTTTTATTATGTAAATATTCCTTCTTGATAATTGCCGACTATTGTCGACAACTTCTCCGGCTTATCGATAAGTTAGCGGGAATTTTTGTTAACGATATTCCCATCCCAAATTATTCAGTTAGATTACTTTATCCCCTTGTGGATTACGGCATCATAAAATATAAAATTTTTTGTAAACGAAATCTTTATTTGTATATGCTCTGAGAAAAATAGAAAAATCACATTTCTAAAACAACTACAATAATGAAGAAGAAAGAGAAATATGCAGTTTAGTAATGTTTTTATTCAAATAAAATAATAATAAAAGTGAAGAGTAAATCAGTGCCTCGAGATTAAGGAGCCATGTTTCCGGTTATAATTCCAACTATTTTTCTAGGCCTTAAAATTTTTTGCTTACTTACTTAACTGGCACTACAACCGATGATCGGTCTTGGCCGCCTCTATAAAGCTTCGCCAGTCGCCTCTGCTGTGCGCGCGCTGGCGCCAGTTGATAAGGCCAAGTGCAGTCAGGTTGCCCTGCACCTGGTCTTTCCAACGGAGATAAGAACGTCCTCTTCTGCGTGTTCCTTGTTGTCCAAGACGCCGTGACTCTTTGATTGCTGACACATGGTATTTCGTTTTGTTCCAGATTGGAGAGCAGCATGACATTATTGTAGAAGATAGTGCCAGAGATGTCGATGTTCGCAGCTCGAATTATTTTCTCCAGCATAAGGTTAAAGAAGTCGCACCTTGTCTTAAACCTCCTTTGGAACGGAGAGATCTGTCCAAATTTTCACTACGCTGGTGGTGTCGATCAGTGTCATTTTGCAAAGACGAATAAGCTGGGTCGATGGTGGATTTACCAGGCCTGAAGCCACACTGATAAGGTCCAATCAGTTTGTTGACGATGGGCTTCAGTCTTTCGCACAGTACGCTCGATAGAACCTTACATGCAATATTAAGAAGCCTTATCCCACGGTAGTTGGCGCAGATTGTGGAATCACCTTTCTTATGGATTGGGCAGAGTACGCCGGGGTTCCAATCATTTGGCAATTTTTTACCTGTTAGTTAATTTGTTAAGGTTTTGTATTCTTCGGTTTGGTTTTTTTGATAGTTTTTTTTATTTATTTAAGTTACATCAAGAGTGGTATTTTATCTTGTTAATAAGATTCAAAGTCCTTGCAATGTGAGTTTATAAAGTTAATAACTGTACTATGCGCATTATAAGGTATTTTATAATCTTCATAGAGTCTCTTCTGAGGCAATTGTACCTATATAGATGTACACATATGTATGTAATGCTTATTTGCCCATATAAGGCCATTGTTGAAGAATTGTAAGGTCTTTATTTTATTTTTGAACATATTGCTTTTAAAACGTTTGTTTTCTTTTCTATTATTGATTTTTTTTTAATTCTTTATTTTATTTTTGTAATTTTGTAATAATTTTTGTTACAAAAGTTCTGTCACAATGTGAATTGATGTCCAATTTGACAGAAATTGACATCAGTTTTCACGGCAATTTTATTTGAATGTATAAAATTGAGGGCATTAAGTAGAAAAAATGATATTGGTGAAATGACCACTTCCTGAGTTGATGTACATTTATGCTCGTTTTACGGCATTTTGAATTATTGCTCGCAAAACATCTTATTCCTCCTTCAATGTTAGCTTCCAAGACAAGGTTTGTGGTTTATTGTGATAAACGTGAGATTTACAATGTTTATAACTTTATAACATTTTAAAGTTAGAACCATTATAAAACTGAATGTGCAAGGTCCAGAGGGGTAGAACCTATGAGTGCGAGTAACTCAGACACGGGGATAATGCGTACTCATAAACACTTCTTGAGATTTGAATAAGAATAAAATAAAGATGAAAGAGGGAGAGAAGACAATTGTGTGGAGTTTCGGTGAATTTGAACGTGAATGTCTACCCCGAAGACTTCTTAGGTGAAAACCTACAAACTCAGCATGTGTGCAATCAAATGCTGCTTGGATATGCTACGCATTCCAAGCGACAAATTCAAATTTATGTATTAAGATTTAATTTGTACGAAGTAAGTCTTTCTGTCTATATGTACTATAAGCATATCAGTTAGGTACAAAATTAAATAGCTATTAAAATTAGTAACAAGTAAAGCTTGAATCAAGAAGTGCCATTTACGTTTAATAGTTTCTCTTTTTTATTTAGATGTTTACGCGAAGCTACGTCAATGCTAGGACTGAGCTAAGTTAAAATCTCACTATTTCTAGGTTATAAAGCTTTAAGTTTTTGCTTATAACTAACGATATACCTTTGGGAAAAGTAGACAAATGATATTTTTTCTATTTAAAATTTTTCAGTTTTCTTGATTTTAATGTTCAAGATATTTTTATTTTGTTGTTGCTTGTTAGGATGACTAAATAAAACAAAAATTCCTTAACAGCCTAAGTTGCATACTGGTATGTAGATTCTTAAACAATAGAAATGTTATCATATAAAAATTATTCAAGAATTTTTCATTACCTTTGAGTCATTTTTCAAATATGTTCTTTTCTCATTTGAATTCTTTCGATGCAAAGGTTTTAAATCCGCACGAAATCCAGTTTTTGGATCTTGACCTTGGTAATCTCCATCTAATACTTCTACAAGATATTTTATATATAATATTGCAAGTTTTAATGTTTTGATCTGCAATTATAAATCGATAAGTTTCCGCACGTACTACAGAATATATAATACATAGATTTAACCATACGAACCACACACAAATAGTTCTATGAACCTATTTCTATATACCTAAGTATGTATGTACCATATGTAAAGGTAAGTGTGTACTCGTTCATATGTAAGTTGCGAATTACCTTCGATAATTTTGTATCTGATGGTACATTTGGTATTTTCTCACGTAAACATGAAAATGCATTATTGATACTTTGCGTTCTTCGTCTTTCCTTTTTATTTGCTGTATTTCTTTTTTTAATTACCCGAACTGGTGGTACAGCAATAGTTTTCACTGGAGCAGTTGTAAACAAATTATCATGGAAATGTTTCTCCACATCTTTAGAAAGAAAGGAATGAAGAAATTTAAATATATAAATAAAGTTTGTTTGTACAATTAAGAAGTACTAAATATCTTTATACGAGTATGTACATAAGTATACATACATACACATATAACAAGGGCAGGCAATATAAATACTAGGCTCTCAGTCTTCGAGAACTACTCCAGATTTTATTTCAATACAAATTACCTTATCTTATTCAAAAAATGAGCGTTGGCCAAATTTACTTTTTCTTAAATTATGCGTCTTCCTATTGAAACCCTTTCAATACTCACTGCCGTTGTGGCGCGTATTTGCATGAACACGAATCCCTTTCTCTATACTACACATTTGCTATGCTTCTCCTACTCGTATACATTTGCCCAGCTCTTGTTTGTTCGAGGATTTTCTACTTTCTGTTTCTATATACCATTAAGATGACCTCAAGAAGTTGATATAAACAAATATATATCTATTTGCCGAATTATAACCATTCTACGATATTTAAATGTCATTAGTGCTTATTACGAGTATGTTTGCCAGATCACTTATAAATGGGGGCAATCTTAAGAAAAATTTTTAAGGCATATTGTTCTTCAGCTATCTTGAAACTATATATCCTGATCTGTGACCAACAGATTCCAACATACAAATAGGTTGAAATTTTCTGTGGTGTTAAGCCGCAGACCTTATGCTAATTGATTTCCGAGTTTCTACTACTTCTTTAATGATAAAACAGCCCATGGAGAGCTCATTCCTTTTGGTATCCATTCATGTTGTGTAAATTACATTTGCATACGAATAGAAGGGCTCTACCGTTTTCTGATGAATACTAACGGCGATTTAAAAGCTTTTCTTACATAATTTTTACTATTGGAGGTTTGTCATTGCCTGTCAAAAGTGGTTCCGTTTACACGTTTCGTGTGCTGAAATTAGAACCCTGGAAATTAGAATTAGAACAGTGCGATCATATCCGACTGTTGCGTTGGTGTTATTATTGCAGCTCAGTCCATTACACCTCGTTATAAAGGGCGACCTCCAAGGTAACAATTTAAAGAGCATCAAGAGATACAAGGCTGAAAAATATATCTATAGGGTCTGAAAACCGAGAAAACCCAGCAAATGACAACTATCTTTGTAAATTGCATAGCTTTGAGAAACACTTTGTTATAAGACTTTGTGATAAGAATGAATAAGAGGGTTTATGGTAAAATATTACTACACATTCAAAGAACACACGAGTGAGTGGTATGAAGATGGGCCACGAACCGATGATGGAACTGCGGCAGGAGTACATGGGCTAAGAACCAAACACTCTGAGCCGATGAGGAAGTATACCTAGCATTTGTCAAGTTGCGCTTCATACAAGGTCTGGCAAAAGTAATGTCATAATGTGAGTTGGATGCCATTTTGTTAGAAATTGAAAAGATGGGCCTCTGTTTTTACGGAAAGTTTATTTGAAGGTATAAAATGGATGAATTTAAGTTGAACAACTTATTTCAGTCAAATGACCACCTCCTGAGATATTTTGAATTGTTCCAATTCTTCCAAGCTCTTCTTCAATGTTGGCTGTCAAGACTTGCAAGGTTTGCGGTTTGTTGAGGTAAACGATAGATTTTAAAAAGCCCCAAAGGAAGATGTCTGATCTGTCGATCTGGCCGCCCCATTTCAAATCGCCAAAACTTCCATCATTGCCTGAGCTGTATATCGCTCCAATGCTTGTTGTTAACTAATTCTCTATCTGTCTACAATATAAATGTCAAAGCAAAATGACATTTGACACCATTTGCAAAAATTGTGGCATATTCATATTATGATATTAACTTTGCCCCACCTTGTATGTGTGCAATTTAACTTAGACCGGAAGTACAAAAGACTAAACTAGTGTGGGATTGTTTGAGTAAGCTCAATCAACTGGGAAAGGATAATGAAATCGCTCTATGTTGGGTCCCTGGACACGTAGGAGAACGATCAGAGGAGCTAACTAGAAAGCGGGCAGCGGCCGTATTCAAGGGATCATAAATTTTTGTGGATTAGGAAGCATAATTAGGGAAGTACTCAGGCAGGAAGAGCTAAAAAAGAGGCTAGAACTCTTCACTAATCTTCCGTAATTCAATGCAATTCTAGGTAACTATAATAAAGATTATATATACATTCTGTATTGGTCTTAATAAAAATAGATTGCGTATATTATCTGGTATTCTGACTGGGCATTGCGGGGTCAGCAAGTGCCAAATGCACATTACTGAATTAGCATCATGCATCCGGGTGTAATACTCAAATAGGATGAGGTACTTTATGCACATTAGATTAGAAAATAAGAGGAACGTACAGTAACTTCTCTTACAATACACAAAAAAAACTAGCAGAACCTATGATAACTTAAACTCACTTGAAATGATCAAATACAAAAAGTTAATTTTGAAAAAAGATTTATCCCAAAGAAACTCTAGTCAACTTCGATTATATTGTATTATATACTCGTTCATAAGAGAATTTAAAGCGTCATAACCGGTGGTCTTGAGTTTGTGTCTTAAAATTAACGTTTACATTTTTAAATTAACATTTACTTCGGCATTGAGGACTTTTGTGTTATGGTATCATTGTACTCATTTTTTTTTTACCGTGACTGCTCTTTAATGTTCTAGGCCAAACTTTTCTCATTCATTAATGTTGCCAAATCCGAACCCAATTCGAAGTAAAAATAATTTCTTTAAAAGTGTTTATTCATGGAAATTTACCATTTCTAGCCAAGATTATCAGACAGTGGCGCATCCAGTGTGGGGCAATACTTAACGCGTTGTAAAATATTTCAATAAGCGCAACTATTTATTATATCCACTTCGATTTTTGGTCTGAACTTGGTATGACTTTCAGTCTGATTTTCAGTTTGAATATTGGTCTAAGTTCTTTCAGATTTTGATCAGATTTTTGCCCAGTTGTTTTAACTAATTTTTGGTTTATTGCTTTAACTGATTTTTAGTCCTATTTTAGGCTTGAAATAAGTTTCACTTTCGATCTGAATGTCGGTTTAAGTTATGGTTGGAATTTTGATCTAAGCTTCGATAAATCTTTTGGTCTGGAATTTGCTTTGAATTTCATCCGATTATTAGTCTTTACTTGGTCTGCTTATGGCTTGATTTTTGGTTTGAATTGAATCTGATTTTCGGCCTTAATTTTGGTTAGCTTTTTATTTTTGGTCCGATTTAAAGGTCTGATCCGGGTCTAAATTCGATCTGAATATCAGTTTAATTTTTGGTTTGACTTCGATTTTTAATCTAAATTTTTGTCAAACTTTGATCTGCTTTTGGTCTGGATTTTGGTCTAAATATTTAAGAGATCAACAAAATTAGTCCTTCCCAAACCCAAATCCTGCAAAAGCCACTAGTATCGTGTACTGTATTGATATGGCGTATTGACATAGTGAAAGAAAGAAGTTAGGTACGTCGGAGCGACGTAGTACTTAGTTCTTGTAGAACTGTACCAGTGATAGAATTTCATTGCAATCCTGCAGATTTTGTTGTTATTGCACCATAATTTTATATCAGAAATATCCGAATATTGTTAATAAAAAATTGGTAACAATTCTAGTAATCTCAAGGAGTGTATTCGATAAAGCGTGTTTTGTTTTGAAAATTTTTGCAAACCTAATATAATGTTTCTTTCTATTACTTACAAGTTCTATAAACAAATAAGGTTTGATAGTTTCCGCAAAATGTTTTTAAATCAAGTCGATTTTAAGATTTCTGTCATATTTTTGGTTTTTATGAACGAAATATCTCTACACATTGCTAAAACAAAAAAATCGCTTACCATCCAATTCTGATGACGAGCCGGGGCAATAACTCGGAGATCGATAAAAAGAATTTGAAGATAAATTATTTATACATGCAGTATTACCATGGCAACAATCTTGATTGTTACTTGTATCCGAACCGAATGGTGCATTCCATGCTTCTAAAGTGATAAAACGTAAAATTTATTAAATATGTATTTAATCGAGGATACAAGCTTTGATATTTTCGATGTCTTTGGTTATTTATTTGGAAGAGAAACTCCGTTATTCTTCCATTTAATGCGAATAAAAACGACAGGAATAAAATGAATGGCACTCTCGGACATTCCGATTGATTTTCAAAAGCACAGAAACGAAAAAATTGCATGTACAAATTTCCCGCATCCGGATGAATTTCCAGTTGAGATGACCAAAAACACATAAACCACGATTACGAGAAACAATTACAATACTCAAATTTATTCTGCTCTTAAGCTAAAACAAATTTAATTACAAAAAAGTGGTTCGAAATTAAATTTTTTATTTAACAATTTTTAATTAAGTGCAAGTATCACAATATTGTAGAGTCTACATACGATCCACTGTTGATATATCCATCATACGCAAATTATTATAATATATATTATCACTGTTATAATACGGAGGTGACTCCTGACATATCTGTGCATCATATCTTGACATTTTGCCAGTCGATATAACTTATTTGTTTTCTTATTTCAAATAAATCACATAAATATCTCTAGACACAATATTTTCATTAAATCACATTTCGAGATTTTGGAGCACGTACACAGTCATTCCGGCTGATGATTACAAACTAAAATTTATTCCGTTCATACTTTTATTGTTATAAGAAAATAAAGTTGAATGGTGGATTTTTGAGGGGTCAACCGACATCGAATCCAAATGTATACCCATTAGTGTGTATCATGTGGAATTTAAGCACATCCCCTAAATGTTGCTGCTAACCAATCACAAGCCAACAAACTTAGAAATTCATTTTTATTGGCTACTGAGTAAAATATGTATGTAGTGGTTTGTTATACATATACAGTGGACGCTCACAAATTAGAACTCTAGGACAATGGAATCTTCAAGAAATTAGAACCTGAATGCATTGAATAATTGAATAATTGTTGTTTTCTTACTATTTTAAACATTCGTGAATTTCCGTGTTTCCGTCTTCAACACAGTAAAAATAAAATCTGAAATTACCTTCATATAATGTATAACTTCCATGTGAATTTTTTGATATTTATACACATTTTTGCCCACAAGCATTTGAAAATTTGAAATGCTTTCTTCATATTTAGCTCAGTCTGGTTCAGAAAGTGAAAGTATCGTTTTAAAAATGCCAAATAAACGTAAAAAACATAGGCAATTTTTACTGTTGTAGGTTTGCCATTGCCTGCCAAAAGGTGGTGCCGTGTAGACAAATTTAGGTTTTTCTCCTTTTTGATTTTGCCTGTGCCGAGATTCTAACCCCGGACACTCTGCGTAACAGTCCAACGCACTACCACTAGGCCACAGCGACCACCAACTAGCACAAATGCTGCAGAATAATCAAGACTACAATGGATATATCCAAACAAGTGAAACACTTTTAGCAGAAATTATTCTGAAGATGAACTCAGTAGTGATGATGTGGATTCAGATAAAATCGAAGACGAGGTTGTCTATGCCACACCATTTATTTCCCATTCTATATTCATTGAAAGCGAAAATGTTGCAAAACGAGTGAGGTGTTGCCCACAAAGCTCATGACTAACCGTTTGACACTCCGTAACGATGTCGTTGTATTCAAACAAAAAAAACCAATCATTACACATTATTTGAATGCAATAACATTTAATTAATTAGTAACATTAATTGCTAACTAAAAAAAGAGATTTGTGTAAAAATAAAATGTTTGGAAGAAGTTTAATCTTTTCCTTAATTTTTAAGTGAACGAAAAAAATTTGAAAATTAGAATTACCAAGTGGTTGAAATTTGTGAGCATCCACTGTGTTGGGAAACACAGAGTAAAAACTTTTATTTGAATCGGAATATTAAAAATGAAAGTAAATGGAAGTATTTTGCATTCGTAGCTTTAACATTGTAACAATGGGCCGATTGGCAGATTGGAATGGCTTATGATATGGCTTTGCATACATATGGTATTTAACACAAAAATAATCTTCATTGAATTTGAGTCAGTCTAGTAAAACAGTTAAAGTGTCTAGGTCCTGTCCTCAACGAAAAGTAATTGAGGTCGCTAAAGATTAAAACCACCAAGTCTAATATTTAGTCAAATATATATGGCAGATAAGTGTGTTGTGGGTGGAATAAATCCAAGCTGCTGTCATTTTGCACCACTTCTTATAGGTGTCTAAAAAGGCTCCATTTAATGACCAGAGAGCACATGAGATGAAACTGAGGGAGCCGACGTCGACAAATCTGATTGTATCCCCATCCTTTAATATAAGTTAAGTTAAAGTGACTATATGCTGTAACCTTCAATGTTGGACGAGAAATAAATCTTATATTCTATAATTTATAGATTTTTTATAAAAATTGGGCCCTTTGAATAGATAAAATTTTTATATTTTCAGCATGGTACTTATCAAAAATTTTGGATACAAAGTTACATTGCATTTCTTCTTTCAACACATTTTAGCAATAGTCGTAATCAAGATTTTTCAATGCTTTACCAGTTGCCATTTTTTGTTTAGCACCTCTCAAGCGATTTCCTCTTACAGTTCCCAAAGGGGCAAACTTCTTTTCGCTTAGTAATCAAAACAAGTATAAGTAGTATGATGAAAAGTTGTCAACAATACTAAATGACGCTCTCGATATTCAGCAAATTCTATCATATTCAATACCGCAGATGCTCCCAAGCCAATAGATTTATCATATGGTGTATGGCATGCAATGAGACAAGTAACCTGTATCAGAACGTAAGCACCAGTACTCAAAACCAAAACGTATTGGCTTTCCACAAATAAACATTCTGCAATTGTATCTTCCAAAATATTGAATCATTTGTTGGTCGTTTGAAAATATCAAACTGCTTGAACTTACGGTTCATGTAAGTAGTCAATTAATAAACGAACTTGGGCAAATCTGTCACTAGTATCGATGCTATCATAGTCCATCAAATGAAATTTTTTTTGATAGTTTTGAAAGTGTAGCGTGACAATGAGTGCTTGATGGTCGGTATGCCTAGATCCAGTAGGACTAACTAATAATGTTGTATATGTGGAACGGTATGGTAGCCAGAAAAAATGAGTCATCGTCTCTTGAATCTATTGCTTCCTACAACTCCGTTTGTAAAACGTATTGCTGCCATTTCTCACTAAAAAATTGTAAACACGCAACTATTTAATTATAATTTTTTTTTTCGAAGAAAAAGAGCATTAGAAACTTTTCTAATTCTTAGCTACTCAAGAGAAAGTATTACACAATAGGATGTCAGACGAAAATGATCATACACAATTATATACTCCGGAAAATTATGTATGGAATATGTCAAAGTGATTTGTACGTAATCCGCCATCGTTGCGTGTTCGCAACACCAATTTTCAACAGTACACCTGGAATATATCAAACGGTAAAACTAATCAGGTAATCTTCAGTATTGCGTTTTGGTATTTTAGCAACATAAATATGATTGTTAAAAAAAACAAAAAATTATTTTAATAACTCTGCCTTCCACTTTACAAGCCTTCTTTAACTTTACAAGCTTTCTTTAGCAATGAGTCGAAACTATCATTTAAACAAATACACAAATGAGGGTCACATATTTTTATCTACTAACAAATGCTCAAAGTTGGTGTTGTGAAAACGCAGCGGTTGCCGAAAACGGGTTTTGCAATTGTTTAGATCAATGGTTCACATGACAATGCGAAATAATGTACGTTTGCTGTACAAAATTTAATGCTGTACATTGGTTGAAAATGTTGTACAATACAGCACAATGCTGTACGTCTGGTTGGGTTAGGTTGAGTGGTAGATCATCATAAGACACTTAGGCCAAATACAGGCCATTTAGAAAGTATTTACGTTAGGTATTTTGCCTTTCAGTTCCATCTCACGAGGTCTATGTATACTGTTGTTTTCCTATCTTTCTTAGGTAGTACTTAGATCTGCAAGTTGCCAGTTAAAAAAAAATTTATTGTAAAAATAAAAATGTTCACCAGAAGTATTAAATTTGTATCAGATCAGTAAAAGAAAACTAAATTTCAGCTTGCACCTTAAGATTTTTCCCAATTTATTGTTGAATTAGCAAATCTTATATTTATGTACTAGAAAATGTCTCTTATTTATGGACGTAGGACAAAATTCGATGAGTTTTCATAATATTCAAAAGAAATTGTTATTATTCATTTTACATAATATATTATTAATTATTATTAATACATTTCTTTTAATTAATTACAACCAAATTAACATATTTCTTATTTACAGAAAACAATAAAAATGTTATAATACAATAGAAAAACACAAATATACCAATGTCAATTATTAGACTTTGTATGGTGGAGAACAAATGAAAAATGCGATTAGCTTTCTGTGATCGTATGCCGCATATTGTTATCAGTAGACTCGTAATGGGATTAATCTGACGCTGCTCGCGATAGTAAGTAAATTCGAGTGCAATTAATATGCCGGCAGGAATAAAGACACTGTAGTTGCCCCCAACACCTTCCTTACCAATCATGGACAATATATATGAGATTGTTGCAGCCACCAAAACATGTACTCGGCTACGCAATAAGAAATGCTTTTTCTGTTGTTCTTGTCCCATGTCAGTATTTACTGCACTGAAGAATTCGCTGTAATCACGAGTTTGTAAAGTGGGCGCTTGTATATGCTCCGGAATGATTATGTCTGGCTCGACTTCGGGATCAGAAAATTCCTCTTTGGTTGCCACTAAATTAGAAATCGAGATTAGGAAATTGTGAGTGATATTATAGCTTTGATGTTGGCAAACATACCAGTTCCCCGCGACTGGCCATCACCACGACCATTCAATTTTTCCAGCCGGCTCTTGGCATTTGCCAAGATTTTTCTACGTCTAGCCTCACGCCTATGATTTTTATCCTGTGCGGTGTATTCGCCTGCCTTTTCTTCCTGGACTATTTCTTCCTCATTTTCTAATGTTTGCATATCTTCCATTATATGAGACTACCTACCAAAGACTATCAAACCAAAACAAATAAAATAAAGAACGATGGTCTTTAATGAATATGGTAAATACCGAATACTTCATGTAATTTTATTAACATGGTTTGTTATGTCGAATGGAAAGCGATGAGAATAAAACAAAGGGTGACTAAACAATTTGCTTATGAAAATTTTTAGGTTAATTCCCAGATTTAAGGGAAGTATTTGAAATGCTATTGGAAAACGTTGCCGGTTCAAATCTCGGATTAAACAACAATCAACAGCAAATTAATTTATTGGGCTCAGGAACCATATTTTCCTTGTTCAAGTTTAATATATTTTTTACAATTAAGTCATCTCAGATTTGACATATAGATAGTTACATATTTCTATTGTCCAGTCCGAGTGACTCCAACGCCAAATGAAAATAGGCCATCAAATAGCAAATGGTTCTAAAAGCCGTTTTTGAAATGTTGTTACCGATATAATTTTGTTTTCAGTTACAATAATTTATTGAAATGAATAAATTGAAATAATTTAGAACCATTTTGAAAACATTAATGGCGAATATGCTGTGACTTGAAGTTCGTTGCAAACCGTATACATAAAATATATATGCATTTTTTATGTGCAGGAGTTCTTCAAAACCAATTATGGTAATTTAAAACTTTAAATTATAATTAGTGTATTCCTGTAAACGTGCAAACAATCCGCAAACCGCTTAAACTACATAAGTTTATGAGTTCGTAAATCAGCTGACAAAAGTTGTATGGAAATTTACATACACAAACCAGACCGTTAACCGTTATTTATCGGTTTCCAATTTTGGGTTAAAGATTACTTTTATGTTAATTTCGAAATCCATTAACATTTCGATTAACTTTCATTAACTCAAGTCCCATATTTTTATATCAGCACAAGCATTAATAACAAGGATGCTGATAATTTTTTTAATGTTGTCATGTAATGTTTTTTTTTTGGTATTAATGCATTAATGTTAACGGCGTGTAATTTTTTAGGTAACGCTTTTCGGGTTAACTAAGTTAATTTTTTGATTAACATTTGTCGGAAAATTTTGTTTCGTTCCTGGAAACATTACACGGTTTCAGGTTTTAAAAGGTTTTTTGTTTTTTTTTTACCATGTTCATATTAGCCTCAGTGAGCCGTCTCATTTTGACGTCTACAGGCACAGGCGGAAATGAAGAGAGGAAAAGTTACGTGAGGCAGGATTTTTTTTTTAAATTTCATGACTCATTTTGACATTTGTTGAAATGGCATTTCAATCAGCTGCGAAAAAATAATAATAATACAAAATTTTATTTAGAATGATAAAAAAATTAAAAAAAACTTGTAAAACAGAGTAATTGATATTTCTCATTGTTTAATTTTTTCCTGCAGTAAATATTTGTGCTGCGCAAAAGAGCTGTTAAGCATCAAAAATGAGGCACCATTGTTCAAAGCACATTTTAGTACGAACATGGGATAGTGGACTCTTGGCAAAATAAAATACTGCTTTCGAGTTTTTTTTATATAAAGGGTGTTTTTTTAGAAGTTGGCAATACTTTTTTCGGAGTTGGTCTTTTTGACAGCTTTCACTTGATTTATGCTCAGTTTGGTTTGCCATTTTATCATGAATAGACTTACTCCTGAACAACGTTTGCAAATCGTACAAATTTATTACCAAAATAATGGTTCGGTTCGCGCGACCCATCGCGCGCTGCGTCTAATATTCGGTCGACATAATCGCCCAGAAGAGTCAGTAATTCCAGCAACCATGGATCGGTTTCGCACCACGTTTACCCTAGTGGATATTGCGCATCCTCAGAGACGCCGTACAGTGCGCACCGAACACGCTATTGCTGCTGTGGAACAGTGTATCGAAGAAGACACGAATGAGTCCATCCGCCATCGCGCGCACAATTGCAGCTGTGCCCATCCACTTTATGGAAGATTTTGCGGAAGGATCTTGGTTTGCGATCTTACAAAATCCAACTTGTGCAAGAATTGAAGCCGAACGACCATCAAGTGCGTCGCACGTTCAGTGAATGGGCCCAAAACGAAATAGCAACCGATCCCGATTTTCACAAGAAAATTTTGTTCAGCGATGAAGCTCACGTTTGGTTGAATAGGTACATTAATAAGCAAAATTGTCGCATTTAGAGTTATCATAATCCACAAGACACTGTTGAGACGCCGTTACATCCTCGAAAAGTCACAGAGGGAATCATTAGTCCATATTTCCTCAAAGATGAAGCCGGTAATAATGTTACAGTCAATGGGGAACGCTGTAGAGCCATGATCAATGACTTTTGTTCCATGCCATACAGCCAACGAAACAATCAACACCGCTGAACTATTTTTTGTGGGGTTATATGAAGTCACTTGTCTACGCAGATAAGCCCGAGACGATTGACACCTTGGAAGAGAATATTCGGCGCGTTATTACTGACAGACGGCCCCAATTGCTGCAAAAAGTGGTCGAAAATTGGGCCTCTCGGCTGGAATTTATTCGAACCAGCCGCGGCGGCCACTTGCCCGAAATCGTTTTTAAAACATAATGGCAAATCCTTATCTTTATAATAAAGCTAAATTCTTGGCAATAACATTAAATTATATGCGTTTTATTTCTTCTTGAAAACCACACTTCTAAAAAAACACCCTGTATTTAACTTCTTTTTGTTTTTGATATATTTAACTCACACACAGGGTGTACCTCTATGAATGCCTCTATTATATATGTTGGAGATATTTTCTCTTCCTCACTTTTACATTCGTCCATGCGGCGACATAACCTTACCCATATTCTTATTTATTGATAAAAGAGATTTTCCAGGATTTAATGAAGATTGTAGATTTGTATTTTGGCAGTAGAGCCATAGACCTTCCATAGCACTCAGTCCATTGAACCATTGTGTTTTGCCATGATAGGAGTAGGAGAAGGGATAAGTGTAGGAAAACGAGGTCATATACACTGGTTGGTTCTACAGTTTAATACCGGCTTCGAATGTCGGGGTGGCAATTTGTTAGCACTTGTTGGTTTTGCCATTTCCTACTTGTTCACTTTTTTATTATTTTCATTCACTTCATATCGATAGCAAGGGGGGTTGCTTAAATCTTTAAAAGGGAATTTCAAGTGAAAATACAAGGGACTTGTTTGAGGAGGGACATAGAGTGCTAGTACACATTGCATTTTAAAATGCTGCGAATATCGGAATTCTCTTTTGGAAATTCTACGAAATCTTATGGATCCAGCATTTCTGCCGGCAACAGTTTGACATCTAATCGCTTTATCTTCTTTATTCTCATTTTCACCAGAAAAATTTAGTAAAATCAGTAATCGTAGATTTTTGTTTATCCCAAAAGCTTCTCACCCCCTCACTAGCAAACTCCAAATTCAAGAAACGAAATGCAGAATGGAAATATTGTGTGTAATAACACTCATACTATTTTGCCTTGCTGCTATTTATGAGCTTACACGATCAGTAATACTGTCAGTAGCACAGAAGGTTAGTTATTACAAATATATTAAGCACCAGCCAAGAACGCCTGATAGAACTATTCAAATTTATCGAAAAAGAACAACGCAGGCGACAGGCTTTGCTGGATTCTGCGTTTACTACAAATATTTCCTACATCAATAGAAACTGCAATTACCAATTATTTAACGGCCGGTGACTACGAAAGTTTTTATGAGCCATGAGAGTATACTTTTTGGTGTTGGATGCATTGGAAGTAGATCTAAGCTATGTTGAAAGAATCGAGCCAACTGTATGCGTGAAGGTTTGTTCTGGAAGGGGTGCGATTATAACAGCTATTGGAAAGAAACTCGAAAACACGATATGCTTGGCCGTTGATATTAACCCACGTGTATGCGAAACAACAAAAGAAACGGCAAAACATAACACAACAAGTGCACGAGTAGATACTATAAACGGCAATTTGCTAAAACTGTTGCGTCCAAATACCATATATTTGCTTGTCTTTAATCCGCCATATGTCGTGACTATAGATGAAAAATTGTGAAAGTAAAAACTTGATAATGCGAATAATACTAGTTTACTACCAATAATAGTTTACTCTTGTCGGTAGACATGTGATTGACGATATATTGCCGAAGCTAGATGCTGCATTGTTCGCTTGTGGAGTATTATGTATATTATTGCTGCGTGAAAATAGACCTGATGAATTGGAACAGCAGTTAAATGGCTTGGGATTTAAGGCTGTGAAGTTCATGGAGAGTCGCATACCCGGAGAATAATAATATATTTTAAAAGTCATACGTAGATGAAATCATTGTTTAGTTTTATTAGTATTTTCTTTACATATGTTAGGGTCGTGATGTCATCTACAAGGTCGCCAACTGAAATTTTCAAAGGGGAATATCAAAGGAAGTAATGAAGCAAAATAAACAACATTTGATAAACCCAGTTGAAATAGATTCAAAATAGCACATTCCCCATTTAGCTGCTTAACCCCTAAGACCACAATTTTTATGAATTCCCCTTTTCCTTAATTCATGGCACTATTTCATCTTTCTCTTAATGACACAACAGCCCATAGAGGTCCCAGGCTGAGCTTTTCTCATCCACTCATGTTGTGCGTATGTATTTGTACATAAATAGAAGGGACCTACGAACGGCGAAGAGAAAAGTTTTTCATAGGCAGTTTTTACTCTTCTAGGTTTGCCATAGCATGCTAAGAGATGGTGAATATAAAAATGGTTTTTTCTGCTTTTTAATTTTCTTTGTGCCGAGATTTAAACCCCGGATATTTTGCGTAGCAGGCTAGCGCACTACCAACTACACACAACCCTGAATTTGCACTTCCTTCATATTAATAGACGCCGTTTACAAAGGCGTAAATGCGAGAGAGACAGCTAGAGAAGTAAAGTAGTACGAATGAGATAGAAGTTTTACATTTCTTACTACCTTACTGTTCTACCTCTCGCACTGAATTTCATGCTTGCGCCAGTGTAAACAGCCTCATTAAAATCTTTTATAATTTTGCATAAACTATTTACTTGGGTCAGCATGGCGTTTAGCCAATATTTTGTGTATACAAAATATTGTTTATATATCTATAAATCGATGTTAACAAAAAAAAAAAAAAACTATTTTAAATATATAATTTATACCTAATTTTTACCACATTTTGGGCCCCTTTCTAGTGGTAAACTTGCTTTTTAGGAATTAAAAGAATCGATATCTCGCATTGTTTACAAGATATTGGGCAACAAAGTGAGATTTCAACGGACTGTGTTTCTCTAATTTGACACTATATTTTTGTAGATTAGAGCAAAATCAACAATAAAGCCAGTAAAGGTTTGCAGTATTTTCCAATTAATTTAAACGAAAATTTTTCATAGTACATACCCTGTACATGTGCTGTTTCAGAACGATTTACAAATGTCAGTTTGCAACCCACTGATCAAGTTTAACTAAATGACTTTTATATTTTTCAATTTCGCCGACTAACGAGATAAATTTCACAAAGATTTTTTTTTGCATTCCTTAACCGCACAAACTAGAAACATATATATAAAATGCCATCATTCAAGGGTAAGCATAAAACATAATAATTTACAATGGAAACACAATGGAAATATTTTCTCACAATTCTGAATTTTCTGCTTTCAGTGAAAGTGAAATGGGGACGCGAAATGTTTCCAGATATAGAAGTGAACACAGATGAGGAGCCAATATTGTTCAAAGCGCAGCTCTTTGCGTTGACTGGAGTGCAGCCGGATCGACAGAAAGTGATGTGTAAAGGTGGCATCCTGAAGGATAATGAATGGAATTTACAGCTGAAGGATGTAAGTGACACTTTGGCAATACATTTGCCTGAGACAGATACATTTAATTTGATATTATTGGTGTTTCTGTAAAGGGTGCGACAGTGTTGCTGTTGGGTACGAAGGAACATGTGCCAGAGCAACCAATGGTACCAGTGAAATTTATTGAAGATATGAACGATGCCGAAATGGCTACCGCGGTAAGTTCAATTTAATCGTCGATTATTTCACTTTTACTACATACATAGGCTCTTTTCTTCTTGTTACAGATGGATATGCCAGCTGGTCTGACGAATCTTGGCAATACATGCTACATGAATGCCACTGTACAATGCTTACATGCCGTTCCCGAGCTTCGAACAGCGCTCGATAGTTTTCGCGTAGAAGGCGCTGATGCTGGTTCAATGCCAGTGGCCATGACTTCGGCCATGAAGTATCTTTTTAAGCAAATGGAACGTGGCAGCACTGTGACACCGATTGTGCTATTGCAAACATTGCATCGTGCATCACCGCAATTCTCTCAGACTGGTGAGAATGGCACCTACCGCCAACAGGACGCGAATGAGTGTTGGTCAGAGTTGTTGAAAATGTTGCAGCAAAAATTGCAACCAACAAATGTGAATGCGGAAGGGGGTAGTGATGAAGCTAAACAACTTAAGAAATACAAGTAAATAACTTTAGTTATACGGTGTTTTGGCCTTGGGAATAATTAATTTTGGCTTTTTTTTTTTATCAACTTTTAGTTCTTTTATTGAGCAATTTTTCGGTGGCACTTTTGAAGTGAAAATGAATTCGCCTGAAGCTCCTGAAGAAGAAACAACGTGCAGCTCAGAGCAGTTTCTGCAACTTAGCTGTTTCATTTCGCCAGAGGTTAAATATATGCATAGTGGACTAAAATCGGTAAGATATAACTGCTCAGTATGGATTTTCACACGGCGATATTTATATTTTCTCTCTTGGGTATGGCCGAGTTAGAACCTTTCGTCCTGCCTCTTTTGCCTACAAATAAAATATCGCAGTGTGTGAAACTAGACTAAGAAATAAAGAAAACTTAAAATATCGGTTTTTTGCTATCTTAATTTCGGCAGAAAATGAAAGAACAACTAGTGAAGAGATCTGAGACTCTAGGACGTGATGCCAGTTACACTAGATCGGTAAGTTTAATATGCACATTTAATTGAAATATGTTACTAATCAAATTCTGATCACAGTATTTAATAAGCCGTCTACCAGCTTACTTAACAGTACAATTTGTACGTTTTCAATATAAGGGAAAAGAGGGAATCAATGCAAAAGTTTTAAAAGATATTAAATTTCCAATCGATTTTGATGCTTATGAGCTGTGTACGCCCGAACTGCAAACAAAACTATGCCCAATGCGAGAGAAATTCAAAGAAATGGAAGACAAAAAGCTGGAGAGTCAAATTAAGGGTAATCTCACGGAGCAGCAGAAACAAACAGCAGCTGCTGCTGATTCAACCTCGAATACTGATAAAAGCGCTAAAGCCGAAGTTGAACAATATTGGTTTGATAAAGATTTGGGTAGCAATAATTCTGGCTATTATACGCTGCAAGCTGTGCTTACACATAAAGGGCGTTCAAGTTCATCAGGCCATTATGTGGCTTGGGTTAAACATACCGATGATATTTGGTTTAAGTTTGACGATGATGTCGTTACATCGGTTACTACTGAAGAGATTTTACGTCTATCCGGTGGTGGTGATTGGCATTGTGCTTATGTTCTTTTATATGGGCCTAAACTGTTGCAGAAATCTTCTTCGTCTTCGGTCGAAATAAAAGAGGAGAAAAAATAAATACAAGATTAACATTATGTATATTATGCATTTTAAAACATATTTAAATAAATTACAAAATTTCATATTTTTTTTGTTTACCTTCCTTTTTTTCAATTTGTTATACCCTGTACTAAGGATGGCCATTATATCGTTTGATATTAAAATCTATATGTACAACTCAAATATGAAAAATTCGGTTATTACGATTGAAAAGCACTGATAATATTAGCTCCGATAAAATTGTTTTTACCCCAACTAAAAAAATAAATATCCAAAAACACAGTATCGATAGAACATTTTGGGTAAAACTAAAAAGAAAAATATGGTTGCATGGTATAAATTGAAGAATACTGTTTCTGCATGTGAAAGAAAAAGATTATTCAGCAGTGTTGATTTATCAATCGAAGAAAAAAAATTAAATTATGTTTGGAGATTCTGAAGATATAATTTTTAGGTCAAGTTTGCATTTAATTGAATTTGAACCGCGAAAAACGACGCTTATAAGCTAGATTGAAGTAGACGACGACGGCAATTTGCAGACAGACGCAAAGATGCAGTGTCGCGGTAATTTATTCTTCATAAGAATACATGGTATTCAAATTCAATAACAAACGGTGCAAAGCCGAAACGACAATTTATCGGCGGCAACTGTTATCAGGCAGGATTGCCAACACTCCTCCCTGGTATGACGGACGTTTCATCTGACTTACTCTTGTCTTTTACGTCGAGAATGGATAGTTGAAAAGCTGGCCTATTATAAATGCCTTACCCTTCGACCAAGAAAGTAAATATTCTTATTTTCATACTCTCCTTGAACATTTCTACTGGAACAATTCGGAAGAGAGTTGACAGGATATATGAATTGTAAGAGTTACAGTTGTTTTAAGCTGTTGCAGCTACAGTTTGTGTTGTAGCTGATGCGACGGAGTATTCATCTTTATTTTTGTCTAATATGGCGTGGTACCCATATGTGCACCCAATCACTCCGCGCAATTTGTTCAATCGGCATTATGTGTTAGACTGACAAACTAAACTTTTACGACATAATCGCTTTATGGAGTTCCATTTATCGTTAAGATTCATCTTGGCAATTCGTTCTAGTGAAATCTTTGTTGCGTGAAATCTTTGTTGTACACTTTGCATTTGCGCGCGTTTGCTTGAACGATACTGTTTCTTTCCGCTTTTTCTACACGTGTGTTGATATGTACTTTAGCTTGACACTTCACGCTTTAGCTGTCCATAAAATACGTTGATAAATACGTGACGTCACTCACAGCCTCAGCAAGTTCAAATAGCAATGAGCCAAAACTGGACAAGTTGACAGTAGTTACATATAGTTTATGAGCAGCCCTCATTAGTTTGATTTGGCTGGAAGTTTATCAACGAGCTCCTACAATGGGACTGTATTGGATAGATGACCTTCAAGACTTGACGCCTCTATAGTGACGTACATATTTCGCATGGCCAATGCGAATGAAATTATTGTTTCGAGCTTGTCACCTCATGACGCAGGTTTGTTGTGCACTTTTGACATGAGCGATTGGATTATAATTTCGATCCATTTCGTTAACCAAAAATATAAAACTAATTATCCGTCGTAATACGAATGACATTAGAGTTGCCACACTCAAAATAACCAGTAGTTCAAATTCCAAATGTCATGGATCACTTTTCATTCCTTTCAAATTCCATGGCTTTCCTCTTTAGAGATTTTTGTAGACGCAGAAGATTTTAAGATTTTTGGCATCAGTGAAGCCACTCGCTTTGGTGCTTTCTTCAAAGCTGCTGATAAACAGCGGCCACTCCTTTGGATGACCAGCAAACGAAGGTAAATTCCTACCTAGCGACTGGCTAGCAGCCAGTTGTTGCGTATTTGGGTGAATGAAATCAATTACGTGACTGAAGCACTGTGTGTTTCCTGTTGTTGTTGTAACTGTTATTTTTTAGTTACTTCCGCACCATTTGGTGCAGGACATTGAAGGTAGCTTTCGTAGTAGCTGTCCTTACGTTGTTTCTCTCGGCCTTTGTTTTCTTACAACCCAACTTTGATGTTGGTTCCGGCGTTGGTGCCATTAATCGATTTGCATCATGCTTTGATTTTTAATACTTAAAAAGCAACTCTGTATCGAAAAAAGCTATCTATCTAGAAAATTCATCGGTGTAGTGCGAGCACAAGAAAACAAAACGTTTTTCATATTGCGGCAGCAATCAATATAGAAAATTGCAAAATTGGATTATTAGAAAAAAATCAAGAGTGAAAAAAGACAAGTATCAATAACAAAAAAATACAGAATTCACAAAGCAATAAACGAAAGCAAAAAAGGTATATTTTAAAAATGCCCGAAGGAGAGAAAATCGATCTTTCTGGAGATGGTGGAGTACTGAAGGAAATTCTCAAGGAAGGCATCGGAGAGGATACTGCTTTGAATGGTTGTAAGGTATCATTGCATTATACGGGAAAACTTACCGATGGTACAATCTTCGATTCGAGCGTAGATCGCGGAGAACCGTTTGAGTTTGATTTGGGCAAAGGTAAGCTGGAAACACGAAAAAAAATAATCCAGAACATTCGGGGGAGGAATGTGTAGATATGCAAATTAAATTACAATAATTATTTTAAACTTGTATATAGGTCGGGTTATTAAGGCTTTTGATATGGGCGTGGCAACAATGAAATTGGGCGAAAAATGTAATTTAACATGTGCTCCCGATTACGCTTATGGTGCTGCTGGCAGTCCACCAAGTATACCACCCAATTCGACACTGATTTTTGAGGTATAATTCTCATATTCTTATGTATTCTCACTTTTAAATCTTCTAATTACAATATTACTTGGACATCTTATGTACATATGTCCTTTAGTTGGAAATGTTGTGCTGGAAAGGTGAAGATGTAAGTCCCAATCAGGATGGTACCATAGAACGTTTCATTGTTGAGGCGACAAATAAGAAACGTTCGCCAACTGATGGCGCTCTCGTAAAGAGTAAGTAAGCCATGAATAGCAATTTAACAACTGTGGTGTTTCTTGTATTATGAGCTTTGATAAAAATTTTGATTAAATTACCACAATTCGTTAATTTTTGAACAATATTACCGCACATGGAAACATAAATTTTTATATTTGACTGCTTTTTTGTTGTTATTTTGCAGTTCATCTAACTGGCAAGCATAATGGCAATGTCTTCGAAGAACGTGAAGTTCAATTTGATTATGGTGAAGGTAGCGATTGTAATGTCATTGAAGGGGTTGAGATTGCTTTAAAGAAAATGAATGTCGGGCAAACTTCCAAGTATGAATTCAATTTATTCTATTAATAATGATTTCTAAAATAATGCCTGTTTATATTGCTAGACTTCCATAGTTAGATTTATTAATCGGTAACTTTCAACATAAAGGAGTAACTCAGTGTTAGAATCCAAGTGGGTATTGACATAGAAATTATTATGGATTTCTCTTCGGTTTAGGCCAGAGGAGGTTTCAGGGGGTTGGCTTTAGGGAGGTGTTCAGCTGTACATGCTAGGGCGGCCACCACTACTTTAAAAAAAAAACTAACGTACATTTTAAATAAAGATCAGTTTGGTTTAAACTTCATCACCTAACTATGATAACAACGTTATTTCTGGCTCTCATGGATATTCTGATCACACAACTACTTTGTTGTTTGTACTAGTTTTTTTTTTATTAATACTTCCAAATAATTACAAGTTTCCTCTTTCACTTCCATCAATACGAAATTGAAGAGAAATATTAAGATGGTTAATGGAAGTGCAACAGAGAAAGAAATTTGTACGTGAATACTAAATTAAAACAAAATACGAAATTTTTTACTACTACATACATATATACGTACATAAAGTACGTTTCAATTTTCGTATTTTTCGTACCCATTCTGTTTTCATATTCGTTTGGTTGCACTTTATTTACGAATTCATGGAGGACAATTCATAAAGAACGTACAGAGAAAGACTTTTACGCGAATACGAAACTGAAACAGAAAGATAAAAGATATGTGTTTGCTTTATTATGAAATACATAATACACCAGATACACCAATGGGGTTTTCTGGGATACACCAGAAAACCCCATTGTGATATCACATGGAAAATTCAGTCTCCATGACGAGGCCACCGACAACGGTATGAGAGTGATCCGGTATGATTCGCCGCCGCACGAAGCATGACAGTTAGTAGCACTAGATACGAACACAAAGATATCCATAAGGCCACTTGGCGGTCCCCTGATCAAAACACACGAAACCAGATTGGTCACGTTGTGATCGATGGAAGGCACGCTTTCAATGTACTAGACGTACGCACAATACGTGGTGCAAACACTCGCACTCTTCCTATCGCAAAACACCCCTCAACTTGTTGCTATATGTACGCAGTGGACGCATATTTCCCGCTTTATGCATACGGCTGCCGAATAGGTGCTAGGCTACCACCGTCGACGAAGAAATATGAGGTACGACTAAAAGTGTCGCGATGGCACTGAAGCGAAAAACGCCGTTTACAGAGCCACCCTGCAGTCAGTTGGAACTCTCTGTACTGCTAAGAAGCAGTACAGAGAGTAAACAAGGGAGGAGAAAAGTCTTTTCAGGCGTAAGAAAAGAGATGCAGATAGACGCGAGTTTAATGATATCGAAATGTTACGGTACAGGAACGAGGTCCGAAAATTCTTTGAAATAATAAGACGCCTGACTGGTGGTTTGAAGACCGGGCCCTCTTCCTGCAAGGATGAAGACGTAAATCTGGTGACAGGTGTCTAGGGCATAATGAGATTATGGAGGGAACACTTTTCGCGGCTCACGAAATAAAAATTTGGAGCTATTTCCTCCAATTTACAGCCGATTGGCATCCAATGTAAAATTTCTTGAAGAAGCCATATTAGAGCCACTCTAATGCACATACATTCTTTATATGAATACAAATATTTATTTTTGTCATTTCTTCTTTTAAATTGGCTTAAGAAGTTTACATTTATTTCTTTTACAAAGAGATTTAATTTACACTCAATATTTTATAACTAAATTCTTAACTGTCTTTGAAGTATCTGACTTTAAAATTCTCCGATTTCTTAAAAGAATATTTAGTATGTATGACAATTTAGACAATTTTAGTATCCTCCTTAACAGTGTAGTTTCCATATAAAGTCCTCCGCAAAAAGATGTTGCCCTCCATGAGGGTACGCGTAACTGCTTTGCGGAGTGCTCTGGTTCATATATAAAACAGGAAATGGAAAGAAACGGGTATTTGGCTCATGCGCAAATATAATAAACAAAACAGAAATAGACACATTAAAGAAGAATGCTCTTGTAGCTACTTTTCCATCACAGATTAAGAGAAAAAATTCTCAATCATGAAGTTTTTTCTTTTTCATAAGTTTCACGATTTCTAGGATTTCAGCAGCAAACGAATATACGCTGCCGAATTTACGTCGCCTTAATTCTATTTCTATTTTTGACGTCAACGAAAAAGCGTTGCATCTAATCAACTGATTGGAAATTAAATGATTAGAACTTGGCGCAATGGAGTTGGAGTTAAGTGAAAAATATATAAATGAAGTGCATGAATAAATTTAATTGCAGCTCTTATCGTGTATTAAATTAAGGAACACTCATTCTCAGTAACAAAAACCCAAATGCAAAAAATGAGCATGAAATAGAAAAGAGATTAACCTATTTACGTTCTCCTTTAACGTTAACCTTTTCTATTTCCCTCTGTAGTAACTGTACAAACCACTACCACACACTCCCCAATGAAAGGCATAGGGGAAAGGAGGGGTTTTAATTTTCCTAATTCAATGGCAATAGTCATTTGGCTCTTAGATTTGTCGAAAGAGGGAAGGTTATTCCAAAAGGGGATGAGGTAAATAAGGAAACTGAAAACATAGCCGACCAGTACCCTGCGTGGTTGCTTCAAATATTCTGTCAACCTAAGAATTACATAGTTAGACAAAGTTATACTAGCAATTTAGATTTTGTTTTGCTTTCTTACTATTATAAATTTCTCTAATTACCATTCTTTGTCTTACTGATTACAGACTAAAAATTCATGCCAAATATGCCTTTGGTACCAAGGGTAACGAAGCATTTAAGATTCCACCCAATGCAACAGTCGAATATATTGTTAAATTGATTGATTGCGAGAAGGTATGTGTTATTATTATCAATGATATAATAATAAAAACTAAATTTAAATACAAATTAGGCACTCGATGAGTGGAACCTTACCGAACCGGAACTCTTTGCACAATCTAAAATCTATAAAGAAAAAGGAACGAATTACTTTAAAAAAGAGAATTTTATACTCGCTATCAAAATGTACAAAAAATGCGTAAGCGTGTTGACGGAAGTTAGTAAGTAGATAAAGTAGATTTTTACAGCAAGTTTCGTTAACATTAATTTATTTATCTAAAATTTGTATATTTAATGAAGACAATGAAGAACCGAGAAAGTTAAAAATCGCTGCAAGTAGCAATATCGCTTTATGCTATCAAAAAATTAACGACCAATTCGAGGCAAAACAGGCAGTAAGTAGTAGGTAGAAGGCGGGAATAAACAAGAAATACCTACATACAATTATGATTTATATATATTTATATATTTATATATATATATATTTATCTTTTGTCCAGTGCAATGATGTACTTGCTTTGGATCCTGATAATATTAAAGCGTTGTATCGCCGCGGTCAATGTTATTTTGCTGTAAATGACTTCAACGAAGCCTTGATTGATTTCCAAAAGGTTTTGCAACATTATTTGAAATTAATTGAAATTGTATATTTTATTTATTTGAAATTCCGAATAGGTTATTGAATTAGAGCCTGCCAACAAAGCTGCCATAAATCAAATACAAATATGTAAGCATAAAATGAAGGAAAGCAATGGCAAGGAGAAGAAAATTTATGCTAACATGTTTACAAAGTTTGCAGCTGCTGATAAAGAGGTATATATAAAATAAACTTGGATGATTGAAATTCTATTATTATTATTATTATTATTATTATTCTATTTAAATGTATACTACAATTTATATGTGTGCATATATGTATTATTTAAAAAAAATTGAAAAAATTTAGAGTCAGAAAAAAAATTATAATAAATTAAAATAAAATTACTAATATTGTATTTGAAATTAATTAAAGTTTGTTGCATTCTATTTTATATTATAAACAAATTTCCACGCAGCCCATCGTCGAAACTGATACAGATGTTTTGGATAAATGTGGTGAATGGACTGATGAAGATGCAAAACGTGAAGTGGACATGGCATTTGAACGTGACAACAACATAGTCATGATATAAAATAACAGCAGAGAAACAGCAAATAGTTTAATAATCATAAGTTTTCAATTATTAATGATCCTCTGTATTTAAATTAAATAAATTGAGATGAAAGAAATGCATGCAAAAGCAAGCAGAAATTAATTCTATGAATTTTTTTAATTTCCAAAAATCATAGAATTAGTTTGTTGTAAGGTAAATTTATATTTTTATTCGTATTGCTTGTACGAGTGCTGCGTGAACTTTAAAGATTAGACGGAAAGAAGAAAACTCCAAGTTGATTGTATGTACTAGAATGGGCGCAAGTGAGTAGCTTTTGGTTCAATTATTACTCACGCATGTTGATATTTTTGCACAAAAAAACGCATGTTAAAAGTTAAGGAACATGAAGCGTATGCTTCACAGTGATGCCATATTTGGGATCTGAGAGCTTCTTAGCTGCTTGTTAAAGGAAATGTGAAGTCACGCATGTTCACGTGAATATTATATCACGCTCACTCATGTTCACGTGGAAACTATATCACGTTCACGTATGCTCACGTAAAAATCATTTCACGATGACGTGTGTCACGTACAATTCACGTGACGCGCTTCATTACTTTGCAAAGGCCAAATATGCATTCTTAAAATTTTTCAGTTGCATCCAAAAACGTTATGAGACTTGAATATTTTCAGCATTGTTTTCAGAATTTTGTAAATTGAAATCAAAAAAGACGTAAGTTTTTGGTATACTTACTTACTTTTAATGGCACAACAACCCATGGAGGGCCTAGGCCGAGCTTTTCGCATCCACTCATGTTGTGCGTGTTATTTTTGTACATGAATGGAAGGCACCTACAGTTTAATGCCGAATCCGAACGGCGAAGTGAAAAGCTTTTCATAGCAATTTTTACTCTTGTAGAAAAATTATTTTTTCTACTTTTTGATTTTACCCGTGCCGAGATTCGAACCCCGGACACTCCGCGTAGCAGTTCAACGCACTACCACTACACCAGCGACCACATTTTTTGGTATAGGACTACAAAATTTAAGGCAGAAATGCAAATGCAGATGCGCTTAATCCTAATCCATCAAAAACACGAATTTTAAAAAATTTTATGTTAGGCTTTTTGAAAGTTAAGGCTGCGATATGTACATGTAGATATGTTTGCCCTGCTCAATCCTTGAAACCTCATTTATTCCTACACTTAATAAGGTTATATGTCGGCAGAGTGCATGTTTGCTCTAGCTTCAGAAGTACACTATAAAGAGTGAGAGAGAGATTGGTTCTTGACCAGGTATACTTCAGAAGTATGGAAATGAGCATTGAGGTGTACAAAGTGTATTCTGGAAAGGAAGTCTCGTCAAGTGGGTCCGGTGGTTAACGAGTATAAAACGAAATACCTTGTGTCAGCAAAAAAGAGTTTTGGGCAAAATGTCACTGTTGTCAAGGATGTAGTTCACCTAGGATCCAGCATTAACACTAGCAACAATGTCAGTCATGAGATCAAACGATTATTAATTCTTGCCAACAAGTTACAACGTGACCAATTCGTGAGGATGAGCAAAGAAGAGGAGTGGAAAGGAGAACTGGTGATAAATGCTAGTTGCATGTAGGGGTGTCTTTCCCATGTGCTCAGGGGATTTGAATTTTTGTTCTTGCACCTGTCCACTTTTCTAACTAATACACAATTAAGCAGGAAAAGCCCTAGCTCAGTCGTATAGCGTAGATTTTAATTGTACCATATAAGATTCTCTAAATCACTAGCTGCATCGATCCTACATATAATAGATTTTCCATTTTGCCTAATACAAAATACAATTTGACCCACCTCACGCCGTTCACCTTTCTTCTTTATTCTCTAATGATTTAAATAGTGGCTTTTAAACTAATTTTATTAAAATGCTAAAGTTTTAAAATAATTATTTACCATTTACTACAAGCATTTTAAATAATGCATATACAACTAAAACAAAGAAGTTTAAAAAAATGTTAAACAATATCCATTAGTTTAAACTCCGGTATAATTTCCAGATGTCGCAACCACAATGGACTTGTTAGCATTTGTGATTTTATATACTGTGATGCTTTGAAGCATTGTGTGCTGCAGAATTTCTTCCTTTCCGTGATGTCGTACACTTTTTTTGTGGTTAGGCAAATCTGATACTGTTTTGTGGGTATTCTGGAAATATAATGAATAATATCAAGTTATTTTAATTTAGATACACAAATGGGGCTTTAGTAATTTACTTTTCCAAATCGCGTCCGCATAGTGGATAACCACATAGCTGCAGAATATGACGTTCATCTACAATGTCTTCATAGTGGCTTTGATTGATTTCTCTCACCTATAAAGTAATAATTTAACATAACAGCAGTTGTTTAGAAATTGGTAACACTTACTAACGCACCTTCAGTAAGAAGTCCTTAGAATCGTTAAAACGCTCCAGCAGCGATTCCACCACCGCCTGTGACTTGGCGTTACATGCGCGCTTGCGACGCATAGTCTCCAAAAGCTGTTCTTGACTGCGGATACAAAACTATAAATGAGTGTATATTTTAGAAAAATCTGTTGTTAAATCACCTTAGTTTATTAAATTTTTTGGACATTTCTATAATTATTGTTGTGAAATTTCAGAAACAAAACAAAATTTCTGCAACTTTCTGGTTTCTTCAACAGTTTATATTAGGGATGGGAAAAATATCGATACTTGTTAGACAGCTATCGTCAACAGTAATATCGAAATGAATGATGCATTTTTTTATTATTTATTTATTTAAATTCAACATCAAAAAACGTACAACTATCGAATGTATCGACATTTATTACTTTTAATGGCACACCAGCCCCTGGAGGGCCTAGGCCGAGCTTTTCGCATTCACTCATGTTGCGCGTGTTATATTTGTACATGAATGGAAGGGACCTACAGTTTAATGCCGAATCCGAACGGCGAAGTGAAAAGTTTGCTTTTCATAGGCAATTTTTACTCTTGTAGGTTTGCCATTGCCAAGAGGTGGTGCCTTGTAGAAAAATAATTTTTACTACTTTTTGATTTTGCCTGTGCCGAGATTCGAACCGCGGACACTCTGCGTAGCTGTCCAGCGCACTACCACTACGCCACAGCGACCACGTTTATTGGGAACGATAAATATCGATATTTTCAATAATATTCTTGTCAGTGTGGAGTTCATTGTGCGTTTGGCCGCTGTCTTAATATCTGATCCTTTTTTTTAATTAAAACAAAGGGCTTCATTCTTAGGAAAAATTAAGACCAGTCAGAGGAAATTCAGCAGCTACCAATGCATCCCGAAAAATGCACTGTTTGGTGCGGTTTATGGGCAGGCGTTATTCTTCAAAGACGATGAATGGAGAAAGGTACCGTTCGATGAAAACCGACTTTTTTTGGCCAAAATGCAAGAATTGGACTCGGCACACATATGGTTCCAACAGAACGGGGTCACATGCCACATGCCACACTGCACGCAAAACCATGAATCAATTGAGAAGCGAATTTGGTGAGCAGTTAATCTCACGTTTTGGTGTAGTCAATTGGCCACCAAGATCGAGTGATTTGACCCCGTTATACTATTTTTTGTGGAGCTATGTTAAGTCCCTTGTCTATAGGGACCAGCCAAACACGATTACTGCTTTGGAATACTTGGCCGAAATGTGTGAAAAATGTGCCAAAATTGGACCTTCAGAATGGACCACTTGAAGCGTAGTTGCGGGCAACATTTAGGTGAAATTATCTTTAAAAAGTAAATGGCAGGAATTGATTTATCGATCCAAATAAAAATTTCATTCACTTTTGTAAAATTTCTGTGTTTTTTTTCATTTTCAAAAACTAAACTCTTATAAAAATCACCCTTTACATCATTGTATATGTAGTATATTCTGGTGCAGATTTATAAAATATAAAATTATGAAGTGTAAATGTTACACTGCGTTGGAATACAATTATCTCTTTTCCCATATATATGTATAAACATTATTGTACTTTTGGTCTTTTATTATTTTTGCAAGTAATATCGAACAAGAGATTATTTTTAGATTTGTAAAACTCAAATTTTAAAAAATATTAAATAAATCAAATCAAGTAAAAATATTTTCTTTTTAAGACGAACGAAACAATGCATTTGGAAAGAAATAATTTGGAAGAATTACAGCCCGTCGATACAGGATTTCAATAAGAGATGGATGCAGATAGTTTTGTAGAATACGCAGATAGTTTTGTAGAAACTCAGAACTTTCTTTAATTGCGATAAGTAAGTAAATCAATGTGAATGAGTTATTATTTTTCTTGATACAACACGAGAAATATCGAAGAGGAGACGTTTAAATTTCCTGGAAAATTAAGATTAAATGTAAATATATGAAATAAAGTGATGAAAATATTGAACGAATCTGTAGTAATGAAATAAAAAAAAAGTTTTTAAAGACTTAGTTTTAAAATTAAATCAGCATCGTCATTATAAAAAGTAATAAAAAATAATAACAGAATTTACCATATATTAATACAGATTTTAAATAGTTTTACAAGTTTTATTGGATGATTATAAATATTACTGAATTTATATTATATAAACAAGATTTTAAATTGTTTTCAAATCGAAATTTGCATTAATAAAAAAACAACAGTAATAACTCGTGACTTTTTTTTATTATAGGAGGTGGTTATTTTCCCCTAACTTAATAAAATAATTATAAAGGCCAGAAGGTCTTATTGTGGAAGATGGATCCTCTTCTGCCTGGTTTTAAACGTAATTCAAGTTCCCTTTCCACTACACAATTTTTATGGTCGGATTCAAATGAACACCTAAGCAACCCGTGTAATTTCATGCAAATTAAAAAAGTTATAAAAACCTATGAAGCATTTACAGACATTTTAGATTTTACGACATTATAACAATTCAACGAAATAAGGCATCTTGTTAATTCCCCAGTTGTATAGTTTAGGAAGCCCTGGTGCTATGAAATGGCTTCTATTCTGCCTATGACTTGGCAGCCCTACGTATGTACTAAAACCCCTCAATCCACCTCAAGTTAAATATGAAAATCGTGGGGAATTTCCAATTGTCAAAATCGACCGATATGTCACAGTTGTTTATTATCTCAGAATTAGAGTTCACTCAAAATTCTAATTAGTAAGACTAGCAGCGCATATTTGTGTTAACAATCACTAGAAAAAAATGCAGAATAAGTTGATACTTTTATTAGTATTAGGCGGCGCTGTTCGCCTCTACCTGAGCACATCGTCAATTGCCCCAAATATAGGGAATCGTGTTGAGTTGGCGACACCACTCAACTCATTCAAAAGAGGTAAAAATAAATAACCTAGAACTCACCACATAGTTTTCAATTACAACCAGATGACTCCTTCATATATTTGCAGTTCAAGAAGGAATCTACCTCTTTCGTAATGGCATCGACCCATACAAAGGAGATGTGGTGCATGAAACGCCACTAATGCTACTACTCCTAGTGGGTGCGTTCGAGACTTTGCCACATCTGACGCCACTGCTATATATTCTATTGGATTTGCTAACCGCATTTACACTCTACAAGCTAGGGCAGCAATTTGTACGCAAAAAACTGCAACAGCAAAAGAGAGAAATTAAAGCATATGCCGTTGATACCGATGAGCTACAGCTGCACCAAGACGATATGAATATAATACCACGTTACATTTTATTGGCTTATCTCTTCAATCCATTGACCGTGCTTAATTGTGTCGCCCTCACCTCAACTGTGTTCAGTAATTTATTGCTGGCGCTAACACTTTATTGTCTCGTGGCTGGCTATTTTTTACCTACCCTGATTTTCCTAGCCCTCGAATCTATGCGCAGCTTATATCCCTCTGTACTAATTGCACCTGTGGTGTTGGTATTTGCGCGTAAGCGTACAATTCCTACAGCTGTGGGCATTGTGGCGTTGTTTGCTTCAATTTGCTTTGCCATAACTTACATTAACTATACAATAATGCAGAGTTGGAGCTTTCTGGACGGCACTCTGGGTTTTATGTATGTACATATTCAATTTTATTTTAATATACGCGTACCATTGTATTGTTCTTTTGTTCTTTTACATATTTTGCATCTCACACAGTTTTTTCTATCGTGACCTTCAACCGAATATTGGTCTCTTTTGGTATTTCTTCACGGAAATGTTTGAACATTTTCGCACCATGTTCCTTATTACATTCCAAATGAATGCTACCGTTTTGTATTTATTGCCATTGTCGCTGAAACTACGCAAGGAGCCTTTATTGCTGGCGACTGTACTTATTGCGCTCATGTCGATCTTTCGCTCGTATCCCTGTCTGGGTGATGTTAGTTTTTATTTGGCCTTATTGCCGCTGTGGCGACATTGTTGGAAATGTATGTAAACAAAAATGAAAAAAATAAGAAAATTACTTGGTTAACAAAACTTTTTTTTTTCTCTCTCTGCAAATTTCTAGTTATGGCACACAATTTTGTTGTGTTTTGTTTCTTTTTCATAACATTATGCATGATGCCGGCTTTGTGGCATTTATGGATATATTCTGGTTCAGCAAATGCAAATTTCTATTTTGGTACTACCCTGGCATTCTCGACGGGGCAGGTGAGCTTCAAATTGTAGAATTTTTGTTTTTTGTAAAAATTATATTCTATTCTAAAAATTTTGTTGTACTCTAAAAATGTTTCTTATTCTTACTATTACAAAATTGTTTCCTCTCTTCACAGATTTTTTTAGTTACCGATTTGCTGTTCGCTCATGTTAAACGTGATTTTTGTTTACACAATGGTCAAAAAATCTATGTCGATGGTAAAGAAGCTAAAATTATTTTAGAATAAAATAAAGTCAATAAATTGCAATGTAATGTATTAATGTAAAATGTATTAATTTGCTTTTACATTTTCATATTGCACTTAATTTAATATAATTTATTTATTTTCTTTTTGTTTAATGCTTGAACACATTTCAACGAATTTTTCTGTAATGTTACAATACAAATTTTACAAACAACAAACAATTATGTGAAGTGAATTCATTCTTTGAAAAGCTTAAGAGAAAATAGTTTTTACACTCCATATTTAATATCCTGTAATCTATATATATAAAAATGAAGATATGTTATGTGTGTGATGAATGATCTCGGAAACGGTTAGATTTTTATCAAAAATTCAATTTTCTAATAAAAGTACATGCTTTTCTGAGGCACATAGGCTATTTATCCGCCCACTGCCACGCCCACAAAAAGAGTAAAATGCCTACAACTTTTGAACCCCTTAACGCATTCACTTAAGCGAGCTGCGTTCAATTATGATTCGACGATTGATTGCACTTTACATCGAACTGTAGTTATTGGTGCTATGGATTGGAGCCACCTCCAGAACCATTATCTCTTCGATGCAGCACAATATCTCGAGAATTAAATTCATTACCAACTATTACTATTGCAACTTCATCCATTGTTGGAGCATTAAATCTTCTGGCATGCTTTCCACATGCTACTTTATCTGCCTTTATTGGCCTTTATTACAATTTTGTGATTATCAGCAGGCATTTGGTCGAGAGCAGTACGGAAAAGTCGAACCAATTCATTATTCTCTTAAAGGAAAGTTTGGATTCGTTCAATAATATCTCGCTTCAAATTTGAACTAATTGAACATCGACGATCAACTTGCTGATCAAAATTACCAAGGAAATAAATTTGTAAAAACTGATACTCTGTATGAGAAAAGGGCAATAAAGAACCCAAGCTGTGATATATTTGTCCTTGGATCTAGAAAAAAAACAATCAGAAGCGGGAAAAACGTTGTTGTGAAATTCATTTTCATTTCGAGACCAATAGCATGTTTGAATGTTGTTCATGCAAATTACCTTGAATGTGGTCACAAAATTGGAACGATTAATATTCGTTGCACCGAATGAAGTCATTTGGAAACATGAATTGTAAGATTGAATGTTTGCCAAAAAATGCTTTGATTCAGGTGCACCACCTAAAACCAATGAGCGTAATGGTTCTGGAGGTGGCTCCAATGCCGGTAATTTGACTTAAACTTTAAATTTAAACTGCTTTGAATTACTTTTTTAATTATGCACAGTGAAACGTGCATGGGGTAAGCTAGTTTCTGTAGAAAAATCAAATCCATTTTTCTAAATCAGGCTTCAATTCAATGTTGAGAAAAAAATGCAGTCTTCTCTGATTAATTATTCCGTCTATACTTAGATTTTCTAAAGGATTCATTTGTTGTGGAGGTGGGCAGAGAAGGGAGGTTGAGGTCTTTTAATTACTCTAGAACTTTGGTATTGATTATAAATAATAATGGATTACCACAATCAAATCAAAACAAAGTAATCGATTGCATTATGGACGTTACTCGCCTGCAGTTAAGGTAAATAAGTTTTTGATTTGATGGGTTTGCTTTTATTCTTTGCAGTCCCACGAAGGCCAAGAAGAAATCAAAGAAAAATAGTATAAATTCTAAATTCTTCTTATAATTTCAAGGAATGAAACCGGATCAACAGAAAAATCTAGCTTTGTCAAGTGTTTCGGTTTCATTCCGGTTACGGGCTTGAAGGAAAGATATCAAAATAAGTTTGACAATGTATGGTTTGTAAACTTACTTGTATCTGTGGGCGGCATTGCTCTTTACTGTCTTTTTTGATGATACATATCCATAATTTGTTTTTGTTCGAGCAGAATATTCAAATAAATGTCGACATGAATTGTCGGTTAGACCTGCAATTTGACGTTTGTGACAATCAAAAATATAAAGTAAATGATGAGAATTTATTTTTGACGTACCATTATACTCAATCAGTGTTGCAACCTTTTCTGGATAAAACATCGCAGATGAGCGGCGCTGAAATCGGCACCATACTTACTGACGGCAAATGCAAATTGAATACATTCTGTAATATAGGAAAACAGATCCGTTTATATCAATGTTCGACCAAAGTTTCTCAAAACCGATTTGAAGCGGTTCGTGTTGCTAAGTAATTGCCATCAACAAAATGTGATGTGAACCAACCAATTTTCGTAGTATGGTTTGGTTCTGTGGTTCAAGGTCTGAAATAGTTTGGTTAGAAAACCGAAAACCCGCAAATCCATCTATTGATTTCATATTTCCCTAAATATGTTTTAAGAGCACTTCATTTTCATCTTCACTACCACTTTTGACATTTGGAGATTACCTTGATTAACATGAAATACAGTTTTCAGGGTTGCAAAGCGTGATCGAAGTAAATGAAAAATTAGTGCAGCAAAGACAAATAATTAACTTTTGGAATTTTTTTTTTTTTAGGTAAAACCGGTTTGTTTTTAGTGAAAAAAAAAACCGAAAAGGTTTGGTTCAAGAAACTCAAACTGTGAAAGTTTCGGTTTAAAACCGGCATGCATCCCTGATTTTAACACCGATAAGCAAAGGTAATTCCAATTTTACAACTCTGTTGATGTATGAACTTTAAAGGTAAATTAAAACAATTTCTTTTATTTTTTCGATTATAATTTTTAAATTGATATTTGTTTATCGTTTGTTTTTTTCTTTATAATTCTTATTTATTTTCGTTTAGTAGTTTTTACTTCATAATAATACAATACAATATATTAACGATTTTTAATATGTTTTATTTCAATAATAGTTTATTTTCATTATTATTGTTTTTCATACGTGATATTTATTTAGATTTCGAAAATGCTACACAGCAGAACAAAAAAGAAAATCCCATACATACATGATCAATATAAATTAAAAGAATGAAACGAAATGAAAAAAGAAAACAGTCAGTAAAAGTTTTCTCAACGTTCCTTTTTGTTTCCCATGAAAGAGAGGAATTTTCGTCACTGGCGACAGATTTGCACATGTTGAAATGAGCAGAACAAATTAGCCTCCTAGTGTTGCCAGTGAAACATCTGCCCGTGCCCTCTGTTGTATCACCTCACGTTTTTTCCATTTTTCTCTTATATTTGTCGCTCTCTATTTACAGACAACTACCATGGCAATTGCTACAAAGCAGTTGCCCGTTTTTGACACTAGTTGCCAACAGTAAGGGAACTAGTATGTAAATCTATCGGTGATCGGTTGGGTTGCCCTCGTTAATACGAATTTGCTGATGGCAACCAAACTGGAAACAAAAATTTATTTTTCCCTTCATGAAGCTTAACCTTAAGCCTACCTTGAAAATGTTAGCGTTAACGCTTTGTCTCTGTCAAGCGGAAATGGCGTTAACTTTCGATTGGAAGTCTTACCTTCCAACTTTATGCTATGTTCCGGCTAAAACTCTTCTTGCGATGCTAATGGTTTTCTCTCATTTCGTTTCGGACTTTGTGGTCGCTGTGGTGTAGTGGTAGTGCGTTGGACTGCTACGCAGAGTGTCCGGGGTTCGAATCTCGGCACAGGCAACATCATAAAAAAAAGTAGAAAAAATAATTTTTCTACACGGCACCACCTCTTGGCAGGCAATGGCAAACCTACAAGAGTAAAAATTGCTATGAAAAGCTTTTCACTTCGCCGTTCGGATTCGGCATTAAACTGTAGGTCCCTTCCATTCATGTACAAATTTAACACGCACAACATGAGTGAATGCGAAAAGCTCGGCCTAGGCCCTCCATGGGTTGTTGTGCCATTAAAAGTAAAAGTAAAGATATATATATATATATATATATATATATATATATATAAATAAGTATAATTTTGCATAAATATTTTATATTAAATTACACACAAAAATGAATTAACTTAAATTTAACGAATAAATGTAGATCATGCGTAAAATGAGAATGTGTGTAGGTATACAAATAAAGTTTGCTTTTGATTTTTTTCTTTTTTTTTTGCTATTTATTATTACGCAGGATGTTTTGGGGTTTCCACATATCAAAAGGGTCTGTGTAACATTATTTTTTTAATGTCTACTTCGAAAGGCTTTCAGTGCTTTACTTAGAACAGACATGGAAGTAATTAATTTTCATATTATTATGGTAAAGCATTTAAATGAAATGAAAACAATTTGATAATAATTCATAATTAACATTAGATTAATGCCAATTGATTTGTTTTGACTACTTCTTTTCCTTTTTTTTATTTTAAATGATAATTAATTTAAATTTAAATCATTATCAAAATAAGCTACACAATATCCTTAGAAATTAAAAGTTAAAATGGAAAAAAATATAGCATAATAAAAATATTAAATAAATTTCGCTTGCTTTTAATGAAAAAGTATTAAAAATCACTTCCTATCAATGACTGTGTTTTTTTATTTTGTTTTTAAATCTACACAATTCTTTTTCGTTTTCCTCTTAACTTCTTATCGTCCGGTTTGTTTTCTTTTCTGTTATGTTTTTAAATATGCACTAAAATATTAAACGCTTATGATGTAATGAATAAACATAATAATAATAAATATACCTAAATATAAATATAATTTATTCAATTTGAAGAAGGGAGTAGATACTCTAGAAATTAGCACACACTCGTATGCATTTATAAATAGTATGCCATAAGTATATGCATGATTCCTTTTCTATGTACATATGTATGGTATGTGCATATGTCGTCGTAATAGTTTTAATATAAATTAATTTTTATATAAATATGTAGGTATGTATATTTCGATGATGCTTTCTATTTATTACAAATACAATTGAATATATGTATATAGAATATAAATTGAATTAAGATTTCAATCAACATTGAGTGAATGTATGAATGAATGAATTGCATATTGAACGTATGTAGGTATGTATGTATGTATATGGAAATGCCTATTAAAAACTACATACAATTTTCGTATTTTATAATATATTGGGCTAAAAATCAACTAGTTAGTTTTTATTCTTTTTCAGTTACAGTTTACAATAGTTTTACATATTTTATAATGTTAATTCTTCTTTACTATTATGTATTAGTTATTTATGATATATTGTAGAGCGTATGAAAATTGTTTGCGAAGGAATTAGAACAAACAAACGAACGAACGCCTTTAAGTATATTTAAATAAATTTGCTGGCTTTCGGGCGGGAGCCTAAGAGTTAAGGTCTGGTTAAAGAGTATGAGATTTTGCGTTTCTAATTAGGTTTTTCATCAGTAGTTAGTCTATTAATGCTTATAGTGAATTTAAAACGTTTTAGGTTTGTTTGATTTCATGTTGAGTATGTGTGTGTGGGTGCATGCATGTTTTCTAAACATTTAATTTAAGTGTATTAATGGATAGAGAGAGGAAACTTTGAATTTAAATCAGCGACCAGTAAAAGAAAGTGATCATTTGGAAAGTATTTAAAAAAAAACACTATTAAAATAGAGCAGTGAAGGCCAAACGTCCAAAACAGCTTTAAGCTCTTCAATAAGCATAGGAACAAAAAGTTATTGTTGCGTCTTCTCTTTTTGGGCACATATTTCAGAGCAAATGCGCAATGTGTTTTTTACACCATATTAATCAAATGGCCGATACAATTTAGGGTAAGGTCAGTCCCTTGGACGCGTACATAACACTTTTTGGGCATCTCATATACCATACATTGAATGAGAGAAGATCGATAGAAAATACTCTTTGCCCGTGACTGATTTGGAGTGAATTTCAAATGATTGCTGTCTTTTACCACGCTGTATTTGATGTGTATTATATTTCTTTTTGTTTCTTTTTAGTAGGTATGTAATTTTCAATAACAAATTGAGAGTATTTTTTTGTTGTAGGCATATTTAATTTCGTAGTTTTTGTTTTTGCTTAGCGACTTAACAATTAAATTTGAGGATCTTATCCTTTTTGCTTTGCTTTGCTTAATATGTAAATACATTTTTTTTATATTTTCACGTTTAATTTCGAATTTTTGTTTTGTTTTAGAATTGAAGAAAACATTCTTTAGTTTCAATATTTGCAAAATGAAAAAATGGCAAGTTATAATAAAAATTCATGCATTTTGATTATATTCCGTTTTGGTTTTTTTTGCTTTTGTTTCTTTGTATAATTGAAGCGCCTTTAATTATGTGACATCAATGTGGCGTGTGTGCTTCATGGGAGTTGGGGAAGGGTTTCGCTGCCTACAAACTAATTGACACACAGTAACTGCCGCAGAGCTGAAATCATCCACAAATCTGCGCTCTATTCGAATTGACAATGCTCACACTCCCTGCTACTCATAGTTACAATTCTTGTTTTGTCTTTTCGCGCTTGCTATTCTTCCTACCACTTTGCAGTTTTCGAAACTTCTATATTGCATTCTTAGATTAAACTGTTGCTGCTTAATCCAAGAACGGGTTTTGTCATACCGCGCGATGTTGCACATGATGATGCTGTTGCTGCTGATGTTGTTGCTGCATTGCGTCTTGTCGTCCCGCCATTGCTCTGGGACGCGTTGGCGGCGGTGGTGGTGGCGCCCGTCGCATACGTTGCTGCAATATGCGCGGCAATTGCGGATGTGATTTTTGTGGGGGCGGTGGCAACATTCCGCTACCTGAGCCCATTCCCCCTCCTCCTCCAGGCGGTACCAGCGACATAGCCGCCATCGCTGACACCATCTGCTGTTGTGGTATATGATGTTTACCCATTGACGAGGTCGCCGACGAAGAACCCGATGTTCCCGATGCAGAACTCGTCGATGCGTGCGATGTTGTTGAGCCGCCTGGTAATTTTGGTGCAATCATTGGCATTGGCTGTTGCAGTTGTTGTTGGTGTTGATGTGGATGCTGTATGAACTTGTGAGGTTGGGGTGGCGCCGAAAATGATTCATCCTCCTCTGGCTCAGAGGTAAGTGAATTCGTATCTGATGGCGTGGGAGACGGTGAGGGGGGCGAGAGCGCATCTTGTTCCTGCAGAAATACACGAAACCCTTGAATTGATTCGTTGAGCGCCCACAATTGTGATAGCAATGAGAGATCTAGCTGTCGCAGGCCATACATTTCACGGCGCAGAATAGCCAGCTGTGTATCGAGCGTGCTGTTAGTACCGCTGCCACCGCTACCGCTTGACATTACAGCGTCCATAGTGTTGGTGGGCGTATGGTGGCTGCTGTGCGATGATGAAGCGCGACTATGTAGACTTTCGCGATCGCTTAATGATTCTTGAGTTGATGAAAGGCTACCATGACGATGATGGTGATGATTCTGCGGTTGTTGTTGCTGATAATGATTATTATGATGATTATTGCTGCTGCTACTGCTGCGTATGGTAGCGGCAGCCGCAGCCGCTGATGTGGAGGGTCCCAAGAATAGCTCATTCTCTTGTGCATACAACTGTTGCAAATGATGATTTAGCGGCGATGCAGTATTTGAGTGCATACCGCCACCGGCAGATGAAGAGGTATGTGAGGCTACAGCGCTGAGGCTTTTCGGTAAAGGCGGCAGTCCCGGCAGTGAAAGTTTATGCTCATTATCCATTTTGTTAAATATTTGCTTGTGTCTCAATGTTTTCTTCGTTTTCTTTTTGAATCTTTGATTTTGATTTGGCGTTGCTTCGTCGTATTTTGTTTGTTATTTATCTCCGTTTTTCTCTTTTATTAATGTAAAACTTTAATTATTGTAATTCTTCTTCTTCTGCTGCTTCTACGTCGTCGACTTCTCCCGCTTCCGCAACGTATTCGCGTTACTCAATTATTTGCTGTTGCTTTTTCTATTCTTCTTCTTCTCTCTCTAATGTATATTAAATTTCCAGCTCTGACGGCACATGGGACATTGCTTGTTCATCGGTTGTAAATTCAGCCACTTAACAATGCAGTGCATGTGAAAACAATGCGAGCATACACCCCACACTAATGGGCAATCATCACCGGGCAAAGAACACTCAGGACATGTACCTGTGCGGCATAACAAATGGTGGAATTAGCTTATAGAATTACAATTTTCTATTAGTCGCACTTACTTTCAAATGACATTCGACAAATGCCGCAGTTCTCGTCATTAGCAATCCAACGCCAGGAAGCAACACCAATCCATGATTTAATTTTTACTTTCATTTTGCTGCTGCTGCGCACCTCAAATTATTAATCATTGCACGCATACACACGAGCAAAATAGCACACAAATTTATTTATCAAACTAAACTATTTATATATATATATTCAAAATTATGTATTTGTAATTTGCAATAGGTAAAATTTTTCACAATTTTCCTAATTCTTCTTTTTTTTTTGTATAATTCTACTTCACTCACTACACAATACGAAAATAGGTCGAGCAAAAAAGAAAAAAGCACCCACGAAACTACTGCAAGCGAAACATCGAAAAATAAGCAAAGTTGCACGTAAATGCGTTGTTCGTGCTATTTTTTGTTGTCTATGAACTCGAAATTAAATATTACTATTTTATGGAGATAATAAAATTGATTTTTAATTTATTTGTCAGTTAAAATTTAATGTTTTAAGGGAAGACATGATTTGTAAATACTTTTTCAAAATGAGTTTTTCTTTCAATCCCTTTAAATTAATCAAAAATTGGCCAATTCAATTGTAGTAAGTGTACTTGTATGAGTACTACTTTTACTTCATTTGCTATTGCAAAAGAGATGGCGCTTTTTTCCAACAAAAATACGCTAATTAGAAAAATTTCATAGTTCATCGATCGTTGTAAATAAATTAAACTTTATAAACAAATAATAGTTAATTATGATATAAACAACAAACAATAATTAACTGCAATATAAATTATTATAAAATTCATTTTCAAGTTCACAAAAAAAAGTTCAAAATAAAATGTTACTGCTGTAGTTTTCGTGTTGGTTTCTAGTCAAAAAAGTTTTTACATCGAATTTAAATGTTTCATTTTGCATTTATAGTAAAATTTGTTAGATTCTCGAGTAGGTCATAAAAAATCATGGAGTGTTAAAAAGAGCACTTCAAGATATTTGTCACACAGCACATCAATTCCGAAAACATAACCTAATTTGATAGAAGCGGTGGGAGGCAGACATGATTTGAGAATCGATCTGCAGATTCATCTATTTTTTCTTCTATGTTGGGGGGCCTGGGGCGTAGGACACAAGGTAAAGTTCGTGACAGTCGCAGGTGCGTCCATGGTCGATCCTCGCGCTTCTACGTTTCAAGTCGACACACAGCCTCCTCGTGGCGTCCCCTGGATAGCGATCTGACAACCGTCAGTGAGTTAACTAATGTGTGCGGCGGGCTTCTCCATGGCCTTGAATGAATGGTTGTGCGTCGGGCTTGGAACCCACCACGTTAAAATACCCACCAATGAATCCTCCAGAGGCGGCCAAGACCGATCATCGGTTGTAGTGCCAGCTAAGTAAGTAAGTACAAAGTATTCACATTCAAGTGGATAGCAAAGTGAAAGCTTCATGTATAGTGTCCAACCGGCAGTAGCTTCGGTATTGAGGAAATGCTTGCTGCTGATGTCACAAACTAGAAGATGTAATCTGGTAAGTGAAATCTTATCGTACTTAATTGTTAAAAACGCTTCAATATCTGTATATTTTAGTCCATTTAGTTCAACAGTTATAGCTTAAACTAAAAATACTGCAAATTTTAAGAGACGAACCCTCGGAAGACCACAGATTCCAATGGGCATCACTAAGTCCCTGAAAATTGAAATAAAGAACACTTTTTTCGACAAAAAATGTATTATTTTTCATCATAGTCTCATTTCTTCAACCCTCCATGCCCTCCAAATAATACGATTTCTCGAGTCCCTCAACATAGAGGTTTGTTTCTTCGATTACCTCATCATTCAATTTAAATCTATTACAACCGATCCATTTCTTCATGTTTGGAATCCATTGTTTCGGCTGTTTCTTGGTCTCTGGCGTATTGTGACCAATCCAAGTTTCGTTCAAGGTTACGAAATGGCGCAAAAACTCCTTTACGCGGGTAGCGTTTTCATATCCAAATATTTATGCAAAACTGAAGGCACTGATGCACGCAATAAGCCTGTATTTTAGCCTCAAGTTCAAGTTCACGCACCTTTTCTCGCCGATCGTCCAATATCATACCGTGCATTTTATCGACCATTTCTGGTGTGGTAACCTCAATTGGGCGACCGGAACGTTCGGCGTCACTTATGTTGGACATTGAGTGAACCGTTGGCGGATTGTTGCAATCAATGGTGAAATCCCCATAATACTTTTCAGGCTTTTGTTGAGTTCGCGTGATAGTTTTTCGCACAGAAAATTGTGTTTAATTTGCACAAGAAATTCCCTTTTTTAAATTTTACGAAAATGCTCGTAAGCGTCTGTTTGTCTGATCCGTCTGAACCATTTCGTTGGGAGCGTTCGTTTGCCAGATGCTCCTTGCCAAGCAAAATATGGACCACTTGTTTAAAAAATGTGGGCCAAACTAAGTGGGAAATAACCTCATCATTCAATCTAAATGAAAGCGTCATAAGTGAAAAAATATTACTTAGCTATGTAAATAGTGCTGTCAAGTCGAAACAAAACTTTAAACAAAGAAATGCTACCAAGTGCCTATTTTACCGTGTTTTATTTTTAAAAATGTGGTATAGTTATGGAGGAGCGCGGGTTCGTTGGACAAGGTTAAAAAGAGGAAATATTTAACAATGTTTTTTTTTTTAATTTTTTATCTACTGGTCTGAGAAGTATTAAGTCGGAAGAATTGCTGGAGCGGTTTTTCTCAAGAGAGAGTGAGCAAACAACACAAGCGTTTTCATTACATCTTGATTTCGAGAAACTCTAACTTAAAAGTGTAAAAATCTCTATTATGCCAAAGTTTAATACATTAATACTTTCAAAGGTAAAGCATAAGCTATTGAATCTTCTTAAAATGAAATTTGTCCGCTAATTTATGTACATATATATAGGTATATTTACTAACTCTTAAAACAAACTGAAGGTACATACGTAGTTCATTGTTGTTAGTGATACTTTTAAAATTCTGTGACAGACTACTTATATATTAAATAACGAGAATCGGCGTTTTACAAACATACACTTTCAATCAATTATTGGACGTAGGACATACGTGGAAACACATATGTTCATGTCCAAAATACTTGTTCCATTAATAATTTTATATGTATACTACTTACAGAAACACATACCATATATACATTAGAGCGGGTCGGTCCCCATACAAAAAAAAAGTATGAAAAAGCCACCCCCTATCTGAAAGCTTATGTTGAGAGTATTTCAAAACAATTTCTGTTTTGTTTTGTTTTTTGGACCACCTTAAAAACCGCCAAAATGAATTTTTGTTTATAACTTCGGCAGTTGATGTCCGATTTTTATAAATGATATATTGTTTTAAAAGGCTCATCAATTCCTACATTTTATCGAATATAATGCATATTATTTTCACCCAGAAAACATACTGTTGGCAATGATATATGATCCGGATCAAGACATACGTGCAGAAGCATATGAAAGAATCAGAACCGCACGCCAAAATCCACCCGCATCGCTTCGTACGTTTAATGTGCCAAAACATGAGATCATAAATTTCAATAGTAATTCGTACACAAGTATGATTGATTGGAATAAATTCAAATGTACGGAACCACCTTGTCTCCAGTTCTACACGGACAGTCAGTCAACTTATATGTTTTCTATATTCAGCCAGTGAAATCATATATATTCCAGTTAAATCTTCTGAAGCAAAAAAAGTTTAATATATCACTAATTACTTTAAATTTTCACAGAATTTCAAATGTCATTCGCAAAACACCGAGCGTTTTGTTCGTGTTGTAAGCGAATCTGCACTTGCAGTCACAGATGAGAAGCGTGTGGGTCATATACTAACTAAATTGGAAAGTCGTGAGCGTTACAGCCATCTGGAATCACGTAAAAATTTAGTTCAATAAACTCATATTTATTGGTTGATAGTTAATCATTTAGTTTATGTTTTTTTTTTAACTGTTAATGTATAATTTTTTAAATAACAATAAATATTGAATATATAAATGGGCTTAATTAAGTAGTTCTATTGGTTTTTGGTTTGAGCTACAACAAAAAATCTAAATTATTTAAGTACTTAAAATAAGAATTGCACCAAAATTTAAGCAGCTATAACTTGTTCGTTTATTAACCTAATGGAAAAGTTCTTGGGGAAAAATTTTATAATTTTCAGAGAGCTTCAAATTTAAAAAAAAAAATTTCCTTTACGTGACCTAACTACTACAAATGACTTCGGAGATGAATAACACCTAAGAAGAAAATGTAGCAATCGTTCAGCCTTTTACATTATATATCATTTATAAAAATCGGAAATTTATTTTAAAGTTTTTAGCGCGGTCCAAAAAAAAAAATTGTTTTTTATATTCTCAACATAAGCTTTCAGATAGTGCGTGATTTTTTGTTTTTTTTTTTGTGACCCGCTCTAATGTACATACTTACCGCACTTATATATTTATACATAGTATGTATGTATGTATGTATGTATGAAAATTGTACCTTGTAACTTGTTGGTCCTTCGAAAAGGTTAATAACTTTATACAAAAAAAAAACAAAAGAGAGAAACACAGAAATCGAAATTAACTTTTAAACTTTATTAAATAAAAGACAAAAAATTCTGGTTTTTTGTTTTCTCTGATATGCAACACCGTAATAGGCATGGGAATTTTCTCGATAGTTATCGATATTATCGACAAACAACGATATCTACTTAACGTTAATTGCCAATAATTCCAAAACATTTCCTCAGTTCATGTTTATCAAAAGAAAAGCAATGCTTTGAGTAGGAAAAGTACCAACTTGGCTTCAACGCGATTTACCGAATCTTTATTTAGTTTTTTCTTTCTTTCAAGTGAATAAAAAGTTTTAAATAACTTTACTAAATAATAGTTACATTCGATATATGTATGTAAGTATTAAGTAAACTCTTGGCGAAATAAGTGATTAAATCATATTCATAAATCATTTATTAAATTAGATATTTTGTTTTGAATAAATGTGATTCTCATTTCTGATTAATTTTATTATAATTTTATTTTTTAATGGAACATTCTTCTCCATGCGTTTCATATGATAATGAAGATTCCACCTGACCTGTAATTCAAAGCTTTCTGTTAAGTTTATTGTCGTTCAAAGTACGTAGTGTTCCACAGCTGTGCTGAGTTCAAATATGAGCACTGTCAGAAAACAAAAGGTACAAAATAAATAAATATTCCACACATCAATGGTAAATCTCCAAGAGTAAAACCAGTCTACAAAAAGATTTTATTTTCTGGCGTACAAATATAATTCACACAACATGAATAGATGGGAATAGCTCCATCCTGTGACTGTTTTACCGTTAAAAGGAAGTTAACGTTGTTTCCATGTAGTTTAATTTTGTCGTTTTGTCGATGAAATTCCTTTTTATCGACTATTGCCGACAACAGCTTGTACTTAAAGATAAGTTGTCGACAATTTTTCTTAACGTTATTCTCATCCCTATACTACATGTACCTATATATGTATGCAATATAACATTATCAGTTAAAAATATAGCGATAATGAAACTTTTTAATCATTTCCTGATTGCATTATAAAATTATTAATTTATGAGAATATGAAAAAAAAAAAAAAAAAAAAAAAATCAACACCCAATTTAAAGTACTGCAATTATTCCTTTGTAGCGGGATTCTTCTTCACACACACATACACAACACATTCATCCGTAAACACTCTCCTCAAACAACATTCGTTTTTCAATGCTTCTAACTTCGTGTTTTAAATATGTATAAAACAACATCAATCCTCCTAGAAGAGAACATGATTTATCTGTCAACAACAAAAACTTCAACCTTACTTTAAAGCGGGAATAACCAGAGAGCGGCTTATTATGTACATACTTGTCATACATATGTAGGAATGTATGTTTCGATGTATGTATGTGTGTACTCGTACAATAAAATAGAAGTTGTGAGAAGGGCAAAAAAGATGTGTAATGGAGCTTAACATCTCTTCACTTTATATGCCCGAAAAATAACAATCACAATAACAACAAATAATAAAAATTACTTGCTGCTCATGAAAAACATGAGAGACATATGAGCGTCACATGGCGGTTATATATCCACATCGCTGCCTTAATTTGCTAAAGCCCTAACATCAAATTTTTCTAAATCGAGTTTTTGATGAATTATGATAAAGCGAATTCAATAGCAGCTCTACTTAAAATGGAGCCATACGTCGGAAACTTATGATTTTGTTCCATAGTTTATATTAGAAATTTTAGAACCAATACTTCGGATTTTATACATAGTTTTGCTTCTCATGTAAAATTTGAAAAATGCATGTTATTGCTTTAGCAAATTAAGATAGTGAAATAATGTTTATATCTCACAATATTATTCAATAAATATTAATTAAGGTGACCAAGTGTGTGGCATTTTTAGATGTAAAGTTAGAATGTGATATATTCGCGCAGGAAAACAAAAACAGACACCGAAATCGTACGATTGTTGAATCTGAAAACTATATGGCACTTAAATTTTTCACATCAATCCTGATTCTTCTATTTTTTTTAAAGCTATCAATATTTCGATTTTATATAGACTGAACGGAAATAAGGTATGCACATCGGACAACTTGCTTGTATGTTGTTGTTTATAAGTTACAGTGTTTCTATCTGATGATTTTAGATTAAATACATATATAGTGCGTGCTGAAATAAGACTTTGCATTATTTTCGAAATAAAGAAAGAAGTGAAACAAATATTGTATATGCCTTCAGACATTTTATGCCTAATGACATTTATAGAAACCAGGATGGGGAAAACGTTTATGGAGAAGTTGTCAAGTCGAGGAAGAGAGGGAACCGGTATTTCACTTTCAATGTCAACGTCCAAGACTGCAAAAGAGAAATAACGAAAGTTGAGATATCAGATCCTCCTTGACACTCATAAACAAAAGCATTCGCAATGGACCTATAGGTCTCCGAGTGGAAGTGTGAAACTAAGTGGAAGTCACGTCTTCCTAACTCAACCAGAGTTTGACGTTTTCTTTTTTTACAGTGGTGGTGTTTGGAAATAGGAAATCGTAGTATGTTTAACGTCTTCTTAAACCCGTTTCTTTTCACAATCTGCTCAATTTCTTCCTGATTGATTTCCGAAGTAATCATATCTATCTATGCCCTAGCCTCAGAATAACAGTAACCCTGCAATACTAACCTGAGTTCAATTTACTCATCAAGTGGAAAATGTTATAACATTTTTATGTGTATATATGCATCTACATAATTCATAAATTATTTTATTATTTTGTTTTTAAGAAAGCTGTTTTTTTATTTATTGTTCTTTTTATAACCTAAACAAACAAACGCTAAAAATACAGGAAGGAATGAATTATTTTCAAATAAAAAATAGGTGAATAAATTTTACTCATGGTTAGTAATAATGGTAACAATGGTTGGTTTAAAGGAATAAGGTTAGTATTCCAGGGTTGAGATACAACGTTTTCGATGAATCACATTACTATCATTTCATGTTTATGGTTTTAAATTAAGTAAATAATAGCAGTGTTTCTTTTGTCGCGTAAACCGGCTGAAACAAATTTTTGTACTGGAAGTTAATCTTATATATAGTATGCTTACATAGCGGCGATGTAAGAAGTGTAGCCAGGTCATAGTTTAAATTTCAATAGTCGGCGTTGTATTTATTTGTACTAAATGTCGCCATCTATCCAATTGTGAGTGAGGAAGAAGGTAAATAAGAAGAGAAGATTATATCTTGTGTATTAAACAGGGTTAATGAACGTTAGGTTTGCCAGTGATTTTATCACTCTCCATCTTGGAATCTCTCTGGTCACCTTAATTTATTTGGGGCCCCCTTCACTTGATGAACATCATTTGTGTGTGTATGCTTTTCCTACCCAATTTCTGAACAGTCGATTAAAACGGCAATCGCCAGTATTCCGACGACTGTTGAGTTTGATACACGTTCGTTCTTTTATTCGATTTTTATAATTTCATTATTATTTTATAATATCGGCGCGCGAACGATCGATCGATCGATAAAGTTTTTTCGTGTGTTTATTATTTGATTTTCCTTCTACATACAGACAAGGTGTTTTAAGTGTGATTGTTCTTCAATACATACAAATATACACAAGTATTTGAAGAAGAACGAAAAGTGGTTAAAAGAAGCAGCAACAATAATAATAATAAAGAGAGGTGATTTATTTAATACGATTTACAAATTAAATAAACAAGTACTACATCTAAAGAATTAAAATACATAAATAAAATATTGCCAAAAAACAAATCAAGGTGACCGTATGTTTGTTTTCACAGAGTTTTGCTCTTATGTTGTTGTTGGATTGTACCATTAAAGGAGAGAATCTCTTAAAAGAGAGAATAAAAAGAAGTTTTGAGTATACTTATGTATGTAGAGTGGAGATATGGTGAAGGTTTCTGTGAACGTTGTTGTTGATGTTTTTTTTTTCCTTTTTATAAACGCACGTTTACGTTACTCGTAAAAGTACAAAACTGTCAGACACTTCAATCATTTTGTGCAAGTATTTAAATTAAAACCACAGAAGAAGAAAAAGAAGAAGAAACAACAACTCGAAAAAACAAGAAAGTTGCGCATGCGCCTCATATATTGTAAAAATGTTAGCGAAAAAAATATATATAAGTTCTCGTAAGTATTTATATGTGCCTCATGACTCTATGTGAATTGATTAATGTCAAGCACAAAAGAAAAAAAAATAAAAGAAAAAATTGGTATTTAATTAAATGAAAGTGTAATTCCTGCAAAAACAAAGAAAGAAAAAAGTGCGCTTGACAAATATTAAAAGTGTAGCTAAATTTTGCAAACTCAAAAATTTTCTTTAAAAAAATTGATTTGCTAATAAAATGTGAGTGCGTTTATAGTGCGTTTGCAACAACCAACAACAGCAGTGGCAGCAGCAGCAATAAATAAAAGCAACAATTTCAATGATTTAAAATAGTTGTTGCTGACCTTGTAATCGTTTGCGTTTTTCAATACAAACCAAATAGCATAAAAAACAAAAAAGCAAAAACGTTGACTCTGTTACCAATAATTCTACTGCTAACTTTTAGATTTTACCCTTACTCTACTCATTTTTTTTTCATTCTCCACACGAGCACTAAAAGTGTTAGTAGGTTGCACACGTATAATAAATATTAATTTTTTAAATCGAGCAATTAACTTATGAGCGTCACCTTAATTATATTTACTAAAACTCATTTGTTCATTGTTGTTGCTATTTTATTTTTCCTTCCTTTTTTTCAGCTTGCAGATAACATTTTCTGTCATCTGTCCATGTTGTTTTAGTTGTTGTTTAGTGGTTATTGCTATGTAGTTTGTTGTTGTTGTTTTTAATGATGCCTTTTACTATTTTTGGTATGGCTTCTTGCTTTCTGAAAAGAGAAAACCGCAAGAGCGAATATGACATGCAAGCAGAGTTCCGTTTTCTCCCTCTCTTTTAAGTAGGTATTAGAGCTTATCAGCTCCTTAAGCTTTCTCAATTGTTATAGCTATTTGCTATATACTTATTCTTCGATCATAAAAAGTGTGGAAAACAAGGTTCAAGTTAAAAGAAAAAATTGGGGTATTCGCAATTTGCCTTATTCAGTGTGGTATCCTCTCAACTGTCGTAATTTAGCTCATTTCTCACATACAATTTTACGACTTATAACAATACGACAAAATAAGACGCCTTGTGAACACCCCAAGTACGAACATACGTACGAAATCTTGTAGATAACAATTTTATGCAACTTTTCACTTGCTCTACGTAGTAGATCATGGTCAGTTTGTAATGTGACACCAAGTAAACTTATGGCAAAGATATTGCAGCTAACCAGTTGCACAGTTGCGTAGTCCTCAACCTTCAGTCACTTATGCGTACCTCATGTGAGTAATGCTCAGTGAGCATGAGAATAATGTTTTATTTCGTTCGTAAAATTCGATAAACATGAATTATGACTTAGCTAAAAAAGACCCGTCGTGATAATATGGTAATAATATATGGTAATATTCTAATATATAATAATATTGTTTTTAGGAAACTTAGTATATGTGTAATATTAATATCATTAAAAGATTTTAGGTCATCGAAGACATAATTTTTCATAAATATGTTCATATTGTGTAATTGTGTTGTTCAAAACACAATCTATCAGACTACATTGTCATGCATGAAAACAGGACTGACTGCAGAAGAATATAGCCAAAGGGTCTTCTTTGCTCGAGATTCTTATGGCTAATACATAGGTCTGTAGTATTCCGCTGTAATTGCTTTTTAATCTCGCCATTGTGGTTGAATTTAAGTGGTTTTTTTATATTGAATTTAAAATGAGGGCTAAATATCTTGCTTCTTCTATAAAAGCAAGTCACGAGTGTTCGGCTTCTAGATGATCTCTAAATATTTTGCTTACTTTATATATATGTAGTCAAGCCTACAGTTGGTAAAAGGTGGAATAACATCTTGTCGGTATTGGAAGCCTAGCTATTCTAGCTTTCCTAAGTAAAACTGAGGCAGTAGGGATGTTTTGCTGATAGTCGCGGTTCGTTACCTTTGCCTTCCTGAATTATTTAAGGTTCTGCAAGAACGTAATAAGAATATACCTACCCTAGGTCTATCGTAGAACTTAGTTCAAAAATTCGATTGATTTTATCCAAACAAAGTAAACGAAAAAAAAATGCTAAAATATCTCTTAAAAGAACCTCTTGATGAATATTTCAGAGTAATTAAGCAATTATCGACTGTGGGTATAGCCATGGTGAAATTATATAGAATATGATGGCAGCAGTGGTGGTCGCAGAATATCCGGTGTTCAAATCTCAGAATAGGCAAAATCAAAAAGTACTTACAATAACATTTTCTGCACGGCACCATCTCCTGGTAGGCAACGGCAAACCTTACTTTACTTTAATGGCACAACAGCCCATGGAGGGCCTAGGCCGAGCTTTTCGCATCCACTCATGTTGTGCGTGTTATATTTGTACATGAATGGAACGGCAAACCTACAAGAGTAAAAATTGGCTATGAAAAGCTTCATTATTATTATTCGTTATTTATGTTTCATTGTTCGATTACTCCTTTTTCCGCCTTTTGGTTTTCGTCAGCAGATTCACTGAGTGATATTGTATCAATATGTTGTTATTGTATTTGTACTGGTACTTCAGCTTCCTCCAGCTGATTTTTACATTATACCATAAGTATGTCGTCATTATGGCCGTAACAACAAAACTCTGTTTTTGTTGCCGTATTGAATTGTTTGTACTGTTGCTATCACCTTATACTTATAAATTGGCCTTGCCATCGATCAATAAAAAGATGAAAATGTTAGATGACAATTCTCTTTTCGTATTCATATTTTATATGAAACTACGCCCGGTTACATTTTTCCTTACTTCCAAATATGAAAATACATATTTGAAAGCTGTGGGTATTGATATGATTGTTCCGCACGGGTATAGCTTAAAACGATTTGCTTGGGTTGTTTGGACTAGCACTAAATTCCACTTTTGATGTAAAGGGTTTAAGAGTGCTGATCTTAAAAATGAGTGTTTTTGCGCATTTCTGCATTTCTGTTGTACGAGGACAACAGGTTCCAGTACCCCTAAAAATTTTTATTTCTTCAAATAATGGCTACAATATCTAGTTAACAAATTTGACAAGACGCAAGCGTGAAATTAGATTGTTCACTAATTTATTTATATCTTTCATAGGAAATTTACTTTTCGCTATCGTCAAAAAATGTTACTTAATTATCTCGTTTTTGTTTTGTTTTTGTGAGTTGTTTCGATGATACTAAAATCATTATAAATTTGTGTTTGCGCCATACTAGAAAACGTGGCTTTAAGAGTTAAGAGTGGTACTTTTATGGACTTTTCGTTGGGAAGATGATACATGGGTACTTAAATAAAATGCCGTGACTGGAATAAAAAACATAATGTAATTGATGTAACGAATTCGTATTATTTGTATTCTGGAATCTAGTCGGGAATCATTGAAAATGTTGCCTCAATTAAAACTTAATGTTCTTTCATTCATTTTGAGCCGTTTTCAATTCCGGCATAAAAGCTTTTTTTTTGAATTAAAAATGGAGTTAATAATTCGTAACTGTTACTACGGAATCTGAAAGTTTGATAAATTTTCATGTCATATTTTTTAGCTTTTTTATTGTTTTAAAACGAAAAATGATTGGGATTGTTTTTGTGATGTTACTATTTCTACTATTATTTCTACTTATATTTTCTTGTACTATTCTTTACTATAACTGTTCTACTACTATTATGTAGTTCTATTTTTAATACTTTTTCTAATACTTTTTTCTACTACTTTTTTCTCCTTTTGGATCAAAATTCTCATGAATATTGATTGAAAACGGTCTTAGGATTTATAATAGATGAATTTTCAATGAGTCTAGCCCAAGAATTTTAAGTTTTTACATAAATAAACTTTTTATTTATTTTGTCAATATTTCGACTTCAGTGTTAGAAGTCATCTTCAGGGCAATTATGTAATATTACGAATATTTGAAAAGTATAAGTACGTTTGTTTAAAAACTTAACTTTCTTGGCCTAGAGCTAATTAAGAATCCTCATGAATGTTACGATGTTACCTCGTTAGTAAGCTTTATGACTACTTTAAATGACTTATTTATATGAAATTACTGTTTTGGATATTTAAGGATTTGCATATAGCATAAAATGATTTCATGCGAAAAAAATACATTCCTGGTAGCGATGTAAAGAAAAGAGGAAAACCCGGTTTTTGGTTAACCGGCGTTTTTTCCCCCGGTTTTAAAACGAGGCGTGAAAAAAATTGCATATACTTACGAGAATAAATAGCTTTAATTATTTTAGAAAGTATAAAACGAAAAAATACACAATAGCTTCAATTAAGCTGAAGAGTAAAATGTAAGTAAGGTCATGGTTATATTCAGATTCTTCTCGGCGAACACCATGCAATTGTTGTTGCCCGAACACGAAAAAAGAGCTTTTACTCACTCTCACAGCGAACACGATATGCTGGGTGAAATGTACACCGAGCACGCCGAGTATTCAGGGTGTCAAAGAGTTATTCTACAAAACTAAAAAGAACAAAAATATATGTAAAATAGAAGGAAAACATGCAAACCTGTACATCATTATTTCATATGCAGAAAAGTGAAGTTGCGAATGTTTTTAGTTTTTAAAAGTGAATATTAAAAATATTATTTATAAAACTATTGACGAAAAATCATATTATTTTCATAATTTTTCAATTATATTATTAATTTCACGCACCATATTAATAAAATCGTTTAAAGTTTTATTTATTGTTGCCGTTGCAAACAATATAGTATTACAAAAAAATCGGAATTTCGACAAAAAGCAACTCAGCAACTCTGTAACGAACACCAATGTAACCAATACACCCAGCACGAGAGTAAACTATAACGTGTTCGTCGAGCAGCGAACACCAATGTAACCAGCACCTAACAGAGTAATAAAGTACAAAACCTAAGTTATAAAAGAGTCACTCAGCTTTTTAGTAAATTGTCGGTTTTAAGTATTGGAAAAAGTACTCAAGAATTTATCGCAAAAAATTACTCATTCGGTTTAACGTACCTATGGCTCCCAATTTGGCAATGTAAACTATATTTCAGACGTATAAACTGAATTTTTCAAATTCATGTATTTGGTATTTGAGTACACAAAACCACAACTATGCATCAAACAACCACTAACATATACAATCAAGTTTGTAATTACGCTCTTTAAAAAGAAACAAACACAATAGTAAAACGAATCGTCGATTCCTTCTTGTTTCTGTCAACACTAAAAGTATGAAGTTGTTTCAAGTCAGTTTAAGGTAAATTATACTTATAGACTCTACTTATTAAATCTGATGCTAACTCACTGACTGTCTAAATGTTGTACTGGCTGTTGTACCTGGGCTCATGTACCTATAGTAAATGACACATATGGATTTCCCCGTTACGTTTTCATCTCTCAACTGCTTTAAGTACATTAGTAAATATTTCACAAAAGCATTTCAACAAATTCTAGTCTATAAATCTTTAACGAAAATACAAATTCGCACGTTCATATATCATACAGGCAAATAGTGATAAGATCGAGGTACTTCATAATTCTATAGAAAGATAATGTCTTAGTATGTATTAATTTATAAACTTTTCACATTTCTTCAGTTGTATTTATTTATGAAGCATTGTTTTTTTTATATTTTATTTTTTTAATTTTGTGCTACTATGTCATGTGAAGTACATATGTATTCTTCATCTTTACTAACAATAATAATTTGATAAGCAAATGTGTCAATTGAACTTGTAGACAAATTTGTCGAATGTTTTACTACCAAAACATTTTGCTATCTTGAAATTTTGCTATTTTCGTATGTACGAGAAGTTTAATGATGAACGCTGATAATATTTGACTTGGCAAATTGCTTTACCTCTACCGCTACCTACGCCGGTAGGTAGATACTCGTTCCCAAATACAGAGGCGTCTAAGAACAATCGATCGTTTCACTTGTGTAAATATTCTGGTACGTACAGTGTCGGACAATCAAATAAGAACACCTTGCACTATAAAACTTCCATTGATTTCTTTTTTTGATCCGTCCGCTTTTTTTATAGAGAAGAAAATGGTATGGTATGTATAAATATGTTATAAATTTCTAGGTGGCAACACTACATTTAAAAAAATTTTGGGGATTCCCAAACAATAAAGTTGAAGCGAAGCATTCGAAGGCGGACAATACAATAACAACAGCAGAAAAAAAATTTATATTTTAAAAAGAAAACTTAATTTTGTGTATAATTTGTACTGGTAAGCATTTAAATGGTAGCATTGAGGGTAATTCAACAAATTATATGTAAACTATTCCGTAATGTCACAGCAAAATGGGTCGAGCAAAGCACTGTAGCAAGGAGGAGCGTGATTTGATGGAAAAACTGCGAAATGAGGGACAAAGCATCCGCCAAATAGCTAAAACTATTAGCAGATCCTCGACAATTGTATACCAATCTTTATTACCTCAAAAATTTCATTGCAAGAAAGGTAGGTCCCGCAAAACTGCAAGTGCAGATGACAATCGCATACAAATTTTGTCGGCACGCGATCCATTTTAGGCAGCTGCCGCCATTACAGAGGAGGCAGGGGTTCAAATTTGTGCTTGATCAGTAAGGAGACGTTTGGTGGGGGAAAAAATGTATAGGATAACAGCACGAAAAGTGCCAATGTTGACACAAAGACATCGCAAGTGTTCCATAGAGTTCGCTGAAGCGCACATTGAGTGGGATGGTTCAATTAATGCAAAAAAATGGCATGACAGACGAAAGCAAGGTGAATCTTGTTGGAATTGATGGCAAACGTTGGGTTAGATGGTCGAAAAATGCAGAATTGAGCCCAAAATATACTAGGAAGACGTTTAAGCACGGAGGTGGAAGCATCATGGTATGGGGATGCTTCTCTTGGTATGGTGTGCGCCATCTGTATTGGATAAAAGAAACGATGGACAGATTTATTTACGTAAACATCCTTCAGGAGGTGATGCTTCCTTATGCTGAATGGGAAATTCTCCTGAAATGGCAAATTCAACAGGATAAAGCATACCCCAATCCTTGCGCGAGATTGGTTTTCCCTGGCCTTCACAATCTCCTGACATTAATCCAATCGAGAACTTGTGGAATATTGTCAAAGAGAAGATTCGCAGTACCAGAGCTAAAAACAAAAACGAATTGTGGCAAAGCATTCAAAGAGCGTGGTATTCCATACCCCAGGCTACTTGCGCGTCTCTGGTGGAATCAATGCCTAGAAGGTGTAAGGCGATTTTAATTAACAAAGGCTATTCCACTAGCATTAGTGAACAATTTGAGTTAATATTTTATAAATTTTTTTTTTAATTGAAGTGTTCTTATTTGTTTGTCCTTTTGAAATTTGATTTTATGTATAACTTTTAAATTTCTTTTTTAAACTGAATTGATTTTGTTTTTGTTTTAAGAAAAAATTAAACATATAGAATAAATGAAAGTAAATACCTTTTAAATTTTGGTTTTGTTTTCGTTTTTTATTGATACATTCAACACACAGGACAGGGTGTACCCCTATGAATGCGATCATTGTGTTGAATGGAAGGAAGATTGATAGTTGAGAGGAAGATGGAGGGAGAATGAGAGAGGGAATGCGATTACCGGGAATGCGACACCGATAAAGAGATAGAGCCAATTACCACAATAAACTTCATAAGCCTAGAGAAATATTTTTTAAGGTTTTTGGTTTCAGAACAAGGTGTTCTTATTTGTAGTCCGACACTGTATGTATGCAGATAGTATGCATTGAAGAAAGAAAATGTGTGTAGTAGTTTACAGTTTCTACAAATTTTCAATATTCGAATGTTACTTTGGGTTTTATTTTTCGTTTTTAGTTTATCTTTTTTAATTATTCATCATTCAATATTTTTTACTTCGTATAATATTTGCTTTTCTATAAATACTTATTAATTTTGTTAAATACTTAATACACGCACATAGTTACTCTGTGGGAAAATAATACATGAGGCATATAAATATGCTGTAAGTATACGAGTATGTAAGTAGTATAATCACTCTATGAAAATAAATTACACATAAATAGGAAATGAGTGGCAAAAATGTGCAGCGAAATAAATATTTAATTTGATTTTCTTTCAATAACAATGTTATAAAATACATAAAACATTTTCTTTAATTTCAATATCATTGTTAATCATTCAGTAGAATACTTCAGTAATGTTTTGTTTTTTCTTTCAACTACTAATAATTAAAATTGTATTGTAACAAATGAAATATGAGGAATATTATCGAGAATAATCGACTTGTTATTAATTATCGATATTGTATGATGTATTGCCCTTTGAATGCTTCACTTATCTCGTTTATTAGTTGTTACTTCACGTTTGTCTCAGCTCAATGAGGAAATTATTTATCGATATCTTAAACTAGTTAGTTACAGTTCTTTTTGTTCTATTCATTGTTCTATTCTTGATAAAATATAATTTGTACATAAATATAAATTTGACAAGAATTGTTAAAAATCAGTTATCACGACATAAACAACCTTTAAGTTCTACGGACAATATTGGGTCTACACAGTCTTTAGTTCTTATCATATTTTAATAATAATTAACGTTATTGTGCTGTGCTTAAATTCATTACGATTTCAGTTAAAACAATAATCAAAATAAAAATCCCCCGATAATATAATAAGATAAAAAAATAAGGTTAATAAAAAAATGAAAAAGACAACGAAAAAACTTGTACAGACATTACTTTTTATTTTCCCCCCTATATGCGCTCTGTATTGTTACCGATAGACAAAGCCGGTAGAGCGGTATAAATCAGATTGAAAGTCTTAGTTATGACTTTCAAGTTGAGTAAGACAAAATTCTGGGAAAGTCATGAAGATCATAGATTGCAAATATATGGAAACTAATTATATATAAGTAGTCATAGCTTCCTACATACATATATGAGAGTAATCAAATTCTTAGTATTTAGAAATATTATTCTAAACTATTGATATATTGATTTTGATTAGTAATTAAAGGGTGGTCCCTCTAACATTTGGAATTTAAACTATTGGGTATCTTGAGTGTAGCAACTCGAATGCCATTCGTATTATTACGGGAAATTAGTTTATATTCGCTTGAACAACGTTGGGAAACACACAAAATACGAGTATACTTGCAAAATGGTGAATCGTCTATCGAAAGCGTAAGAAAATGACTTTCCACGCAATTTGTGGATCAATTTGTGAAACGTGTGCTGGAAATTGGATCTTTATTGGATAAAACAACATGTTTTCGTACTCTTACAGTACGCACAACCATAAAATAGCTACTGTTGCCGCAAATTGATAACTGATTATTTTTAGAAGATGTGGACTTGGAAAATATTTGGTTCCAACCGAATGGGTTATTGTGCTATTAAAAAATAAAACAACGTCTAGTGAAAGGCAGTCAAATCAAATCAAGGGCAACCATGTGCATTTCAGAAGCTATGAAAGAAGTGAAAAAATTATAAAAAGTACAGTCAAAGGTATGAGCTTGTATGAGCAAAAACTCTGTCTACGGAGCGAGGAAAGTGTTGTTTAAACTTGTAACATTTTTACATAGTATATGCTATATTTGAGATATAGATGGAAGGGAGAAGTGTGAGTGATTCCTCTCGAATCTCTAGAAAGTGTGTAAATAGCAATCGGGGGACTATTACTGCCATTTTGTTCGAGTGAAGATAGAGCATGAGGTAAGCACAGTTTGCTCAGCATTTTTTTCATGAATATGACTAGTAATTTTTTTAGTATGTAAAATCTCAAGGGAAGTTGGGCAGGGAATTGCCTTCTCTATTATTAGAGGAAAGAATCGATAGTTTACGAGGTGTGATCAAAAAATAACCGTTATTTTCAAATTTCGTATGTTCGATTTTTGAATTTTTTTTTCTGTTATGTTGGTACACATGTCTGTTATATATGTTGGCAATACCAACCATTTTGGATTGTCAGTTTGTTTTTGACAGATAAAAAGGTTAGTCGTGTTTTGGTGTGCTCTTCGATTTTTTACTATTCGCAAAAATGGATCAAAGAAACTGTATTCAGTTTTGTGTAAAAAATGAAATTAAATGCGCAAGGACATTTGAAATGTTGACTGTGGCCTTTGGCGAGTCTACTATGAGCAGAACACAAGTTCAATTGTGGTATAACCGCTTTAAGGAAGGTCGAGAAGATGTCAATGACGATGCTCGTCCTGGTCGCCCGAGCACGACAACAACCGATGAAAACATTGACGCAGTGAAGAAAATGATTTTGGATAATCGTCGTATCACTATCAGAGAGGTTGCTGATGATGTTGGCATATCTTTCGGCTCATGCCAAGCATTTTTTACGGATGTTTTAGGCATGAAACGTGCACCATGATAACGCAGCAGCTCACACATCGATGCTTGTGCGTAAGTTTTTGGCCAAAAACAAAACCGTTATCATGCCTCAACCACCGTATTCACCGGACTTGGCCCCCGCTGACTTTTTCCTCTTCCCAAAACTGAAGACACCGATGAAAGGAAAGCGTTTTGCTACGATTGAGGAATAAAAGAAAAATTGAAACAGGAGCTGTTGGCAATACCAAATGGCGCGTTTCAGAAGTGTTTCGAGGATTGGAAAAAATGCTGGCATAAGTGTATTATATCTGAGGGGGATTACTTTGAAGGGGACAAGATAGTTGTTGATGAATAAAAAAATACTTTTTGAAAATATCGGGTATTTTTTTATCATACCTCGTATATGCACTATATAGCCAGTCAGAGTTTGCTTCTATAGTTTTCTGGATAGCTTTTAGAATTAGACTTTCCGGCTGTTCTTCAAATTTGTTCCGCTTTTTTTAAGTCAATTAACATACACTCCTTTATTATTCCAATTAATTCATATATTACTAGATAGAATCGATTTCGGGGCCACAGAGGTGAAAGACCAGCACTCTCTTACTTAAGATATGGTTAGGTTCGAGTGGCTGTCCTATACTTAGTAGGACACACTTAGGCCAGAACAGCCCATTGTGATACCAATTGGTTGGACTTACAGTTTAATGCTCAAATGGCGGGGTGGCAATTTGTTATCACATGGTGGTTTTCCCATAGCCTACCAAGAGGTGTACAGTCACCTCATATCGGTAGGAATGTAAGAAGCTTATGAAAGACAATTACCAACAGACTAACACGGAAATCGAACCCGAAACCTCACTGATGAGAATCTAGTGCGCTACCCACTCACACATACTCGTATGTACATAAATTGACAGATTATAAAAGTTACCAATGGCTGCACATTTTGCTTATTTGAGGCTTAAGTTAGTGCCTTCGAGGCAAGCCATTTCAAGCTAATCTAGCACAAACCTACTTGGTGGCTTGGTACCTTACTTTGTTATGGTTAAACAAGCACTGGAGACTACTATTAAACCATTATCACATTAGTTCCGAGCAGAATATATAAACTGAAACCTTGGTCATTTTACTCGGACTTGAAAGATAGAATAAAATTTAAATTCTCACCAAAGTATAAAAGTCCTGTTTTTGGTTGAACTAGGTGGAAAGAGTTGTTACCTTAGAGGCACACTAATCTTGGCCTCAATTAAGTAAGTGTGTTTTATAGTTATTCGTAGTCCCGAATATTTGTGATAAAAGTTTTTTATTTTTTATTTCATATAAGTAACAAGAAGTTATATTATTTTGTAATAGTCATACACTTTACTTTACTTTTAATGGCACAACAACCCACGGAGGGCCTAGGCCGAGCTTTTCGCATCTACTCATGTTGTGCGTGTTATATTTATACATGAATGGAAAGGACCTGCAGTTTAATGCCGAATCCGAACGGCGAAGTGGAAAGCTTTTCGTAGCAATTTTTACTCTTGTAGGTTTGCCATTACCTGCCAAGAGGTGGTGCCGTGTAGAAAAATTATTTTTTCTACTCTCTGATTTTGCCTGTGCCGAGATTCGAACCCCAGACACTCGTAGCAGTCCAAAGCACTACCACTATGCCACAGCGACCACAATAGTCATACACAACATTGTTTTTATTTGTGGCCATTGGTTGTCCTCATGAGACTTGATACTATCGTGTTTTTTACATCTATTTTTATTTTTTATTTTTTACATACTAATTTTAATTTTCCTGTTTTTATCTGGAATACTCCAGAGAGTACTTAACTCAGAGATCCTAATATTTAAATGCTATTTAAGATCTTGTAGGTATAGTATGTTACTTTCTTCTTCTTGGCAAAGTGAATAAAATTTCTGTGCATCCATGACTTTGGCGTACACCAGATGACATGCCAGCAATGATAAGAAATGTTTTTTTTTTGTTTATTACACAATATTTCTTTTAAATATATATAAATTAAACATATATATCATTTTTATACTAATTGTTTTTTAATGAGTGTTAATGACGCCAGTACGGGACACATTTATTCGAAGTTAAAATTTATTTCTGTAAAATTATGAAATACGGCTTGAAACCTTTAAAAGTGTGAGCTAAATTTTACGGGAAATATGGAACTAGTGATACCCAGAGTACAACACATAGTAATGCATGAGAGTATATGAGAAAATTAGATTTTACGACATAAACTAAGTATTAAAGAGAAAGTTTTTTGACTTTTTCTAGTCTGGATTATAATGGAATTTGATAGATATACTTATAGAGCAAGTATGGATACCGGGGAATTTGGAAGTTTGTAACCAACCTTCATATTCTGATTAGTATTATGTTTCTCTCCTCTATTTTCTTTTTGTAAAGTATTTATAAGCAATTTCATCGAATTCCTCGGGATGCACATGAACTGAAACCAAACTATGATGAGCTGGATCTCACTAGTCTATTGTCTAGTGTTTTGCGTAAGAAGTCTAGATGAGAGTCTTTCATATAAATCTTAAGACCGTTCAGCTTTTCAGTGATACCAAAACTTCCCTTCTGGCTGTTATTGAAAATTTATGACACTTGGTGACGATAGCACCAAAAATTTATCTCTTGCTGTATACCTAATTAGCACAAGCGAACAGTCGCACCCAATTCTTGAAGCTAATCTTCAAGTAATTAAAAAAATAAATATTTTATTTTTCAATAAACTAATGAACGCATGAAGCTTGTGGAAATTTTTGACACACGCAATAATAAAATGAAATGAAGAAAGAAACCTGGAACATGGAACATAACAAAGGAAATGAGACGCTAATTACACTAAATATTGTATGCACATATATCGTATATTAATACTTAATTGCTTAAATAAATAAATAAATTGTTATATACTTAGTACTGCAACTGATTTCATGACAATAGGGCGGCAGCGTAAAAGGCAACAGTTAGTGTAAGGGGTGTACACTGCGTAGGGGGCAGGGATCGTCACCAGCAACAATAACGACCAAGTCAGTGTAATCAACTGAACTCGTATGTATTTATTGTGCATGTGACAATAAAACCTAAAAAGCAAAAAACAAAAAAAAAAACAGAAACAAATTTATCGACTTTCATGATAAATATTGTAATAAGTAAAAATACTCTAAATGCATAAAGAATTGAATTGATTAAAAGTTAAAAAAAAGAAAGTATTTTCATATATGTATGTATGTATGTATGTATGTATGTATGTATGTATGTACATACCGAGTATCTACGTTCAACGTTGACAGTAACTTGACAGTGCCTTAGCAGTAAATAAGAAAAACAACAAAAACAACATACATATGTGGTACATATGTATGTCGATATGTAGTCGAATGTATGTATGTATTTGAATATTCTTTACCTGAATTGGAGCTTATTTGTTTGTATTTTTATTTATAAATAAATAATTATTATGAAGGCAGTAATGGATATGCAAATATTTATTTGGCTTAACGATCAACATCAAACTCATCATCGTCAAAGCCATCATCGTCATCATTATCATTCGCTTCGTTGATCAAAATAAATGCTAAATACGAAACAGTGGTCCAGAGTGATATTTTCTTGAATTGAATAGTTTGCACAGTTTTCTTGTTTTGTTTTTTAAAGCATTAATTAAATTACACCACACAGAAAGGCATGCAAGTGCCAAGTGTGGTGTAAGCAATTCAAAGTGTGGGGAAATGTGAACTTACTGTCTTATGAAATAAGAGTATCGAAAGAGAGCTGTCATCTGACTGTCACGTGGGTCCAAAGAAGCATGTGATTTAGACGATAATCTGCGTATGCAAAATTGATTATCGAATCGACGATCGCATGAAAAGTGTTTTACACATAATTTTCAACTAATTATTTTTTAATGCAAATTATAACATAGTAATTAAGCACACAAAATTAGAATGATGCATTGTGTGCAAATTGCGTTCACATAATCGAATTCATCAAGACAACGAAACGAAAAAGCCACACTAATGAATCTCTTCCTTTCATCTGTTCATTGAGTTTCTGCATGAGATTGGGATGTGGATATTGGGATTGTTTTCGTCCCGCTGAGGATGAAGTTATTATTTCTCTTACTTTTCTTCTGCTATTTTGTTTTGGACTATTTTCTACTATTACTTTTTCTACTACTAATTTCCACTACTTTCTGCTACATTTCTATTACTGTTTTCTACCACCTTTTTCATTTACAGAAACCTTATGCTAAGCTTTATGCAATGTTAGCTCATGAAATGTTACCAAGAAGAGTCTTGGAAACTTAGCGAAAGTATGGAAACAGCATCGAGTCAAAGAGAACTGTCTCTTTCTAAGCGACTTGGCGCAATTTTCATATTTTGGTTTTTCCATATTTTCGTTTTCTACATTGTAGATTTCCACATTTTTGTTTGCCGTATCTAATTTTATTTTTCGTTGTCGCTGTGGCGTAGTGGTAGTGCGTTGGACTGCTACGCAGAGTGCCCGGGGTTCAAATCTCGGCACAGGCAAAATCTAAAAGTAAAAAAAAAATATTTTTCTACACGACACCACCTCTTGGCATGAAAAGCTTTTCACTTCGCCGTTCGGATTCGGCATTAAACTGTAGGTCCCTTCCATTCATGTACAAATATAACACGCACAACATGAGTGGATGCGAAAAGCTCGGCCTAGGCCCTCCATGGGCTGTTGTGCCAATAAAAGTAAAAGTAAAAAGTAAAAAAATTTTATTTTTCATTATTTTTGGCATTTGATATTTTTATTATCGCACGTATTTTGGGCGTTCTACATTACCGTATAGTGCACATTCCAGTTGGCACACATTTTAGAATTTCCATATTTTCTTCCATATTTTAGTCGTACCGAAAAAAGAATTTACCCTTGGACTTGTATTTGTTTCGTTCCGCATTATTTCGTAGCATTTCGAGAGAGGTTTTCATCTACCAGAATTACATGACATTGACATTCGACTACAACAATTTTAGCATAATCCTTTATGTAGAACACAGTAAGAAATTACATGTGTATGTAATAGCTTTTGAGCCCACTGTACTTGTAGTTACTTAATACATATTTGCCATCATAATGCTAGCGAATTATTTTTGCATATGTACATTTCGTGGGAAATTGATTTGAATTTCCTAGAATTTTTGAATATTTTTTTTGTTTCTTCTCTTTGTTTTTGTATTTATTTATGTGTATTTATTGAAATCTTCCATAGTGGAGTTCCACATGAGCGCAATAATAATTTTTGCTATTTTGCTGCTGCTATTTCCGAGTTAGGTGCAAATAGTATGTTCTTACAAATTGAAAAAACTTGTTGCAAAAGTTAATACAATTTTCTTAATGTTGTTACTGGACGATGACGAATAATTTAATTATATACCACCGTTAAAAGTTTTTGAATTGTGAGTATGAATACTCGCCGCTTAGGCACTCGTATTTCAAAACAATAAACAACAACTGAAACCGTTTTGAGAATGCAGTAAAATTTCACGCGCATACATAGAATTCAACAAATGCCAATAACTCTCGTGATGAGCGAGATGCGAAAAAAACATTTAAGTTAGCGACCATAGTGGCGGAGCGGCGGTGAGTAGGGCGGCGGTTCGGATTTTAGTTGGCGGTTGGTTGAGTAATCCGCGGAAGTTATTATGAAATTCTGTAACTTTCGCATAGATTGTTTCGCAATAACGTAATTAATTTAATAACCTTTTATGTATGTAGCAAAAATATTTGTGAATGAATAATATAATACAATGAAATTGTATTCATAAATGGGTTTGTGCTTTTGTAGTTTCTAACATATTCGTACATAAATACAATATCTAGAGGCTGCTAATTACATGTAGTGCATACATACAATGTAAAAATGTTAAAAATAACATTCATGATCTTCATTACCTCATATTGTTTTATAAATTATGATAAACTCTTAACGTTTGCCTCGCGTTTAGGTTGAGGTTGGGGTAAATTTATTTCATTTCATTTGATTTGATTTGCTTCGGCAACGCTGATGTTAAATGCGTCATAAGCTTACAGATAAATCCATAACGAAATAATTGCAATGTAACCAAGCACTTTCATAATGCATTGCTTTTGAAAAGGTTGGTTGGTTTTTTTTCCATTTAAGTATATACATATACAGAAATAAATACTCGTACATTAATTATATCTAAGTACTGCTGCTTGATTAATATTGTTGTTGCAGATATTTTTAATACTTTTGATATTTTTCTTCTTTTTTCTTCTTTTTTCTTCTTTTTTCATTTTTAATTAGAAGCAAAGTTTGTCATACTTTAATACTGCAAATCTGATTGGTAAAAAATCTTAATTAATTATAATGAGATTAATTAGATTAATTCAGTATGATGATTCTCAAAGTGGCAATTTTTTCAATTGAGTATAAGGTTACACTTCTACGTTAGTGAGAGTGTTCACACTTTCAAGTATTACATAACTTTGATGTGATAATGAAAGTTAAGTAGGACTCAATTAAGGAGTGTACACAAAAAAATTTATCCCCCGATAAAGGAAAGTTTTTCTTTCAAATTAGCAATATTTGCTCCAAAATAAATTTGTTGTGTTTTCCTTAAATATCGTGTTTACAACTTCTAAGATCAAAATTTAAATTCTTGGAATTTCTGAAAAAATTTCGAACTTTACCACTAACTCCTTTTTTCATCATCTCTTGCTCAGTTGAAGCACTGACTTTTTTGGCTGATTCGTTCCATTTTTTTTGTAAACTCTTTTCGTTTTTAGCCATGTTTTTCTTTTTTTTGTGAGGTTACGCTTTACCATAGCTTAATAACGATCAATAGGACGTAACTCTGGGCGATTTGGGTGCAACCCCTATGCTTTGTTACTCTATCATTATCGTACCATTTAATAATTTTCTGGGCGTAATGTGACGTGGCCGATTAGATCACTCCTTAAAAATGTAAAAGGCACTTTTTCAAGTACTTGTCTATACATCTACTTCTTGATTTATGGACCCAAAAGTGTACAAAAGTGTCACTTCTTTTTCCACTAGTGCATATTGCGTGTGGCGTAGTGGTAGTGCGTTGGACTGTTACGCAGAGTGTAGAAAAAATAATTTTTCTGCATGGCACCACCTCTTGGCAGCAATGACAAACCTACAAGAGTAAAAATTGTCTATGAAAAGCAGAAATATAACATTGCTGCCCAGGAAATTTCAGCACCCTTTGTGTTTCAACATCCATGATGCAGCAATTAGACTTTGTAAGGAAATTTTCGTACATCCTTTTGGCTCGAGTTCAATTTCTATTCTTCAATTTTTATTCGCTTCGATCTGGAACCTTTTGCTCCTTATATATACTTATCATAAAATAAAATGAGTTTTTATTTTTTGGACATAACTTTTTGAAGTTCCAAATTTGGAAGCAGTAGCGCCGGCAGATGCATTTGGACTTCTCTTCAAGGCTTTAACTAGGCTTTAACTAAACCAGTAAGTTTTTTGGCCACTTGATCACATTTTCTGCCGGAACCTGTAACTCTCTCAACAAAAAGATTGTCGTTATACTTTGTAATGGTTCGCTTTACCGTTGCAATGTCAAAATCCACTACATACAGATGTGTGCAACCTTTTTTTGGGTACGTAAAGAATTTTCATGTAAAATGTGCAATAAATTTGTTCGTCGTTGCAGCTCCGTTTCTGCCATTGCGATGAAAAAATTTGTGGATCTCTAGTGTTTTGAAGAAAACGAAGGAAGTATTTACAATTTTTTATAAAGAAAAAAGCAATTACGAATCTTTCCATGTACGCTCCTTAGATTAACTTAGGAACGAACTTTTTGTAACCAGGGAAAATAAATTACTGAATGTACTTCAAAAAAGAAGCTAAAATGATATATTCAGAGATGTCCAAAGGACTATTCAAGTTCAAAGTTCAGGCCTCATATCTTGGCGAATAGAATAGTGCATGTAGAGAGCTATTTGCCTCTCTAAGTCATAAGTTTGACATTGGCCTAATCTGATTATCCTATAAAAGTCGTTTTAGACTGGAACAATTATCATAATGCACCTATGCACAATAGAGGGGCTCAACATACAGTGGACTTCTGTAACATCCCACTTAACAGCAATTTTTTGAGAAGAATGGGTAAACTCAAGATGTATTTTTATTTATATAAAATTTTAACTAACTTTAGCGTCTGATCCATTAGTCCATATAGGACTATTAGTCTCTAAGACAACAGAAATTTAATTTTCTCTCAAATTTTACTAACTTTTCTTCGGCGTAATAAAAGTTTTTAGAAGCACTAGTATACAAAATTTAAACTAAGTCGGATATTCCATAGATGACGTTCCGGTATAAGAAAAATTTCAAATTCGCTCCGATTTTACCAACTTTTACTCCGTAGACCCTTTGGAAAAAATTGTGTTCTTTTGCCCAAAAATCCCTGGTGCACGAAATACATTGCTGTAACAATATCACTGTCTGATACGGGTTATGATAATTTCCCATAGATTTTCATGCGCTGATTGCGAATCTGAAGCCGAAATTTTCTTCTATCCATGGACCGACCGAGTTTGTTGAAAATTTTAGACCTCATCATGATCTAAAAATTATTTCGAGAGAGGTCCGAACCAAAAGTAAGTAACATTTGAGAAAAGTTGAAATTTTATTAGTAAACATTTTATAAAAGAAGAAATAAAAGGGGGAACGTTTAAATGCTTAGATGTAAAATCGTTCTTGCTCCATTTTTTTTGCTAGTATTATATTCAAAAGATCTAATTTCTGGTAAATGAATAATGTGATGGAAATTTATATTCTTGACAAACTTGCTTATTAAAAATTTTACATAAATACTTAATATGTAATAAAAATGTATTGATTTCATTCGATTTTCCACTTAAAACAAATAAAATTGTAAATATCAAGGGAATTACTGCTGTATTCAGTTCGAGTTGCTTTGTTAAGCTTGCAACTAAAATTATAGATGCAACTTACATTGTATTTCCCTGACTCTCAAGTGGATATTTTGAATTTGGTTTTGTTAAGAAATCTTATGACGCAAGTATTTGATTGATTTAATCAATCAATTAATTGATTTAAAGAGGGGATGCGTACTGACCTTAAAAGCATATTGTAAAAGCCTATTGTATTGACAGTAGCTTGGTTGTGAGGCTATGATGTCCTTCTTTCTGGGAGATAATGTCCCAGGCATCTTTTACTCTTGCGAGTGAGTGCTTCGCAGTGCCTTTAGGATAGGTTCATGTGCTACTTCGTTACTTGGTCTAAACCGACAGGTGCGGCCCTGACTAATGCCAAAGCGCAAGTATACACACTCGTATGTAGTGTATTCAGGAATGACGTAAACATTTATTACCAATTAAAATTGTTGCTGCTGCTGTCTTTCAAGAAATCATCATCATCATCATCATCATTCATAATACTTACTTAAGTAGTTAGTAGTAGTATGTATTTAATAGAGATTTTCATATTAGTTATAAATATGTAGTTATATAACTTGAGTTGAACATGTAACAATTTGAAGCCCATTTGGAATGCATGCACTCACAACTTCAACTACGAGTATTGAACGTCATGTAAATATTTTAACATTTTTAACATTTGTAACTAATTATAATAATTTTAAAACGCGATGCACGCTGACACGCCACATACAAGTTTTGAGTTTGTTTTGTTTTCCCCTTTTAGAAATAAACATATTTAGCTAATAAAATTAATGCAGATTATTTCTGTCGTTGCAAATTTATTCAATCGAATGAATGAAATGAAAAAGAAATCGTGCCTCATTTCACACCGATAGGGACACTTTTCAATAGGAACATAACAAGTTTGTATTTAAATACAACACAGAATAGTTGAGATATCGGGCTGAAATTTATCCTCGGTATAGTGCACATGTTACATTTAAGTACGGAAGTCGATATTGTTCATATGATATCAGCGTGCACTTTTGCAGTGATAGATTCTATGTAGCCAAATTTTCACCACTCTTCCATGCATATCGACCAAAACGAAGGCAATTTCGCGTTCGCTATTCTTTCTGAGCTCCTTCCTCTAATGTTGTTGGTTTATTACCATAAACTAACGACTTGCCGTAGCCCCATTAAAAGAAATCCAACGGCGTCAAATCGCATGAGCGAAGTGGCTCATTTCTCGAGAACTTCCCCGTTGGCATGTGGTACCATCTTATTGGAATTACATATCACTGAAGTCAAGTCCATCCAATTCTGGTCAAAAATATTCTTTTAACTTGGCAGGATTGCGAACTCCATTGCATGGCGATCATTTTCATTGCCGAAAAAATAAGATCCAATCACACCTCCTGCATGAAATCCACATCACACTGTCACTTTTTGTAGATGCAATGGAGTGTCTTGAAGCACATGTGGATTTTGTTGCTGTCCAATAACGCACATTTTGCCAATTGCTGAAGATGAAAGTTGAAACGACAGTTAAGATTGAAGTTGTGATCACCAACTCAAAATTTCGGTAGTAGTTTTTAATAATTTTCAAACGTTGCTAGTTCGTGAACTTCACCATGATAAAAATGTAAACCCCATACTGACGTTAATGTAAAACCCTTTATATTGCATTAAAATCTAAATTAAATTATATTCTTACTGTGGCTGGGGCAATCACTGAAATCACTGGATCAATGTCAACGTTTCTGCCCGGTCAAGTGTGTGGTTCAAATACTTAAATGATTCGCAAATATACTATAAATAATTCTTGAAAATATAATATATATATTTTTAGTCTAATTAGTTTTGGTGTTGTGGTTATTCGTCGAACTGAACTAAGATTTCGTAGCCATGATCTCTAAAGGATAATTGAAAATCTGGAAGAAATTATAGATTCGTCGTCGGTGGCAGCAATTTGGAATCTGTATTGTATTTTTTTCCTTTGTCATTTCTTTTAATGGCATTACGGCAAATATTCGATATATAGCACCATATTTAACTATACTGCAAAGAACTCACTCGAAATATTTATTACGCCAATTTTTTTTAGTAATCTTCTTTCAGGAGTCACGAAATTCTGTTGAAGAAATCCAGTTGTGTGTAATATAATTTCTCATGAAAATCATTTTAAATTCGCACACTCATAGTTATCGTATTATAATTTTCTAGGTGCTCATTGCAAAAGAACAACAGTTGATTAATAAAGATTTGCCTAAAAATATGTGTTCATTTCTGAATACTCATGGTCGCGGAAATACCATCCACAAAACTGAAAATCTATTATCTGTCTTTACACCTGTACGTGAATTTATAGATGAAACCTGCGCTCTCTTTTGCCCTCTTTTGAACACCACCTTCTGTCAACTCTCTATGGTCTTCAGGTTTATTTTTCTTCTTTTTTTTTTTTTTACTTATCAAAATGCAAAGTAAACAAATTTATCATCAACAATTCGCTTGTACCTTATGCTTATATTTAAAAGTAACAACAACAATAATAACAATTAATAATGCAATAACAACAACAACAACAACAACAACACATAAACAGAAGAGTTACGCGCGCTTATCAGTGTTAAATTGCTGAAACATTAAAAGAGAAAGAGAAAGAGAGAGAAAAGATAAAAAGAAAACAATAACAACAACAAAGTGGTAGGTACTTTTTCTGTGTGTGTCTCAACACATTCCCATTCGTAAGACCACAACACAACCAAGACGACAAACTATTAAACACTTTTGTACTTATTTTTGTTTTTGTTTTTATTTTTTGTAATTACCTAAAACTTATTTAGTAGAAGTAAAAGTGTAGTAAATTTGATATGTAAAAGGTAGCTACATTTTCATGAGAAGGAGCCAGTAGTAAGTAAGTAGTAATCCGTAAATGTGTAAAGCCCGGTAAGCTTAGGTATTAAAATATTGTTAGGAGAGTTTTATGCTCGTACTAACGTACTTACCATACCACATTAGGTACTCGTATCGTATTCTTCATATTCGTATTTATATGTAAGAGCACAAACAGTAACTGTACAGGTGGTTGCTTGGTTGGAGGTGGCTGTCATCATTGCGGTCGCGGTCGTTGTTGATGTTGTCGATCTCGATGTCGTCGACGACGTTACCGAAATGTTTTTCTTTCATTCGTTGTTCGTTCGTTAGTATTGGTTTGTTATTTAGAGAGGAGCGAGCGTGTTATTGTTCCAAAGTATGTACCTGAGTACTCACTTCTAGAGCGCTCCATACTCTGAACTACTTCGAACCTCTCCACCGAACCGTAAGCTGCCAACTATTTACTCTACTAATTTTTACGCGTAAAACAACAAAAGGCGCTGAGATTTTATGCTTTTTTATTTGATTTTCTATATTTTTGTTTTTGTTTTGCATTTCATTCTTTTTACTTTGCTACTCTCTTCTGTCTCTTAATTTAGTTTTTTTTTCACTCACTTCAATATTGAACTGGGCTAGTGAAGACGTACCTACTAGCAATACGGCGAGCTCTTTCACCAGTAATACATAATAATAAAAATAATAATAAAAATAAATTTGTATACTTGCGGCTAAAGTGAATTTTTGTCTTGTTTTTGTTTTTCTTGCTACAGTGTGATATTCGCTTTGGCCAACACCAACGACTTAACACTAAGTAATACTTGGTGCTAGAAGCTGATAAAGTTGCACTGAAACTTTGAAATAAACACAAATTGCACATATACTCGTACGTAGTAATAATTGGCTGCAATAAATAATAAAAGAAAAAATAAGAAATACGGAAGCATTGTTTATTTATTTACTTATTTATTTATTTATTTATTTATTTGAGAGGAGCCCGCAGATAAATAAAATAAAGAAATAATGTGCCGCTGCTGTCAAACGTGAGTATAAAAAAAACCTACCTACTAAATTTAATTTTATGTAACTACTTAAGTATTTCTCCTTTCTTTACACTTTCACTGGTAAAAATATAAAATTAAAAAAATAATACACATTTTTTGTATACATATCTTCAACTATTTTTTAACATTCTTCGTTGTCTGTCGTCACATTACTTACTCAATGCTCAATGCTCGATGCTCATTCATATTTATATTTATTCATTATTCTCACTTCTTGCCTCATGCATGCCAGCTGCTGGGAGGATTTCAAATGGAATTGCTTCGAAGAGAAATTCTGCTATGATGAATCAATCGGTAAGTTAATAAGATAAAAACAAACTCACAATCAGGTGCATATATGTATATTTAGTTCAGGGGGTATAACTTCGATTGGTTTTCAGGTTCGAGTTTCAACTTTTTAGGCGATGCATCCAGTGAATAGATCAAGTGTGATTGCATTCCCTCTCTCATCCTCCCTCCTTCTTCCTCTCACCTATCAATCTCCCTTCCATTCAACACAATGCTCTGCATTCATAGGGTACACCCTGTGTGTTGAATGTATCAATAAAAAAAAAGTGGTTAAAAATTAAACTTATGGATTTTAGGGTAAAAATGAACATAATAACTTTATTTTTATTGTTTGTTTGTAAATTGAAATATTTAGCAAGTTAATTAAATAGCGTAACCATCAAGCACCTGTCTCGCAATCAGAGAAGTTTCGATGAGAAAGCACTAACGAGCTTACAGGGTGCTATTTTTGGTGACCAGCTTGTCGTGTGTTATGTTATGGTAACAAACCAATAGCTGTACAGGAAAATCAGCAATAAAAAATTTCTGGGCTGCTTTGGATTAATTTATCATGACTGTGGAATGCATTTTATTATGCATTTCCAAATAGACATTCCTTTAGTCTTAAATTTTTTCATTGAACTATACATATTCAAGCAAGTGAAATTCAGTTAGATAAAAGCTACAATAGCTGCGTTTTATTCGCCACTTGCTTCTAGTTATGTGCATATTACATTAAACATAGTATTCCAATAAGTAAATTTATGTCTCATAGTTGCATAAAAAAACAATAGTACTTTGATAGTAGTTTCACTTGCAAACAATGAGCTGCAGGGTTACCGAATTATCAGAAATTCGTCCATTCATCCATTCTATGCACTACTAAAGGCACAAACTGTTGTTGAATTAAAAACTTTTGAAGGCAATGCGCAACCTATTGTCCTACAAAGTCTTGTTGTTTCACTATCATAATAAGATGGATGCCCACATCTGTTAGAAGAGATTTCAATAAAATTAAAAAATAAAATTATGCCCGCTCAATGTTCATTCAACTATGGTTATCTATATCGATCATAAAATGAAATCGCCTAGACTGCTATCGATTAAAATCGGTAGAAAGTGAAATCTAGCGAACACCTGGAGTAGTCCCTTTGACTTGGAATAAAATAGAACCGATCAAAAGATATTCATTGTTCCTCTTTGGAAGTAAGCGGAAGCTACTACAAACATCTGAGTTGTAGAGCCTTTTGTATCGAAAAGCTGTTTCATTGACAAAGGTTATGTATATATTTGAAACTAATGAGTTTTAAGCAAGTAGTTCCTTTCCATTCATGTACAAATATAACATGCACAACATGAGTGGATGCGAAAAGCTCGGCCTAGGCTCTCTATGGCCTGTTGTGCCATTAAAAGTAAAAGTAAAGAGTTTTAAGCAAAAAAAAAGTGATCAACCTTGACTTCGTTTCAAGCTCAGACTTATACAATCCTTCGATCAGTATTGACCGTAGCATAACAGTTGAGATCACCATTGCTAATGAAAAAGCATTCAAGTAATTCAAATCAACTTATTTTTTGAAAAGCAATGTCGCACTCTCACATGATTTCTTAACTGATCGCTATTTTACGATAATTTTTGTATTTAAAGCAGAGTTAATTATCTATTTAAATTCATATATTAATCCTCTATCTGAGTTCAAGGGTCGAATGGTCTGATACGTGAACGTAGAACTCGTCACGTAATTCAAAGTGAATTACGTGACGATTACGGATCAAACGATTTGGTTTCAGATTAAAATTCAGATTCACTAGTGTGGCTAGTACCTCGATCGATTCAGTCAGTAATACTAAATTCATTGAAAGAGTTTTCATTTACAGAGCCTAGTATTGGTTAAAGTTGTACGTAAGGATTAAAGAAAGTATGAAAGTTGCTATCTTCATTTCGAGCTAACTCCTTTAGTTACAGGCAAGTTTCCTTATTATTCTTTTTATTTTGGGAAAGGGTTCCTGTAAGGACAAAGAGCGTTATTTGTTATTATATTTGATAAGTAGTTTACGAGAATTAGTCATAGGTCGTTGTTGTTTGTAAACATTTGGACATTGCATCAGTTCATCGAATCAGTCATGTTGCACAACGATATTCTACTCATCAGGTTTATGACCCAAGGTGTACTGCTACTGATGGACAAATATTACCCTGATTCTTGCAATTGTTAAGCAGCCTATGCTTGAACAATTTATTTTTTTTAAATTATTTATTTATTGAGGGAACTGATAAAAAGTGTTGTTTATTTTGTATCCGCATTTATCATGACTAGCGTTTTAACTGATCTTACGAGCAGTACCCGTTTTTATAGAAATTCGAGCTAAGAAAATAAGAAAGTTGTCAGCTCACGGTGAATACCCCTGAATACCCTTTGCAAAACTATAAAACTTCATCATTTTATAATTGCATAATAACATTTCATTGGCAAATTCACTGGCAAATTCACTGGCAAAGAAAGAAAACGTAATGCTTGTTTTTCTATTATTCATTTCCAGCAAATTACAATCCCGATGAGGATGAGGAATATATTGCGTCGCAAAAGAATGGTAGCGCACTGGGACACATTCAACCATCAGACAACAATAATTTAAGAGTGCCGTCAGCGATTTGCAATCAACCCATGCGACGTAGTAGTTCAGCATTAATGAGGTATATAAATCATACAATTTCGCTACATTCTACATACCTGCAAATATTTGAATGAAGTTTAGCTGTTAAATTAATAAACATCATCATTAACAACATAGCATAACATAACATAATCACGCATATGAATGCATAAATAATTTATTTTCCACTTTTATTATTACATTTTATTATTTTATTCGTTCGTATATCAAGCAATGGAAAAATTCATGAAGAAGACTATCGCCGTGAAACGCAAACGAATGTCCCGATGCTGGGTCCCGAAATCTTAGCAGTGTTTGCCAATTCACAAATCTTCCAAGATCATCAGCCCACAAAATTGAACCGCATTAGCACAAAGCAATTTCTAGCCGGTGTCCATTCACCCAACAAGGACATACCCACAACGCCCAAAGAAAGTGAACAGGATCGTTTGATAAGGCGCTTGGAAGGTAATGACGACGATCATGCTGATAATAATGGTAGTAGCAATCATCATAATCATCATCATCATCATGCTAATCATCATCATCATAAAGTTAAATTCTATTTAAATTAGCAACAACAGCAACAAAAATAAAAAACAAAGCACAAATAAACTTGCTTACTTAATTAGCATAAACAATTAAAGTACTTACTTACCCTAAATATTGTTAAATTTATTACTAAGTTGAGTTGAATGAAAGTTTTTATTTTTATTTGTTTACGACTTTCAGCAGCATGTATTATTAATTAATTAGTTTTAACTAATAGTATTCGAACCAAAGATTGATTATTGAATATATGTATGTAGTATTTGAGTATTTATAATAATTATAATAAATTAGTGCTAATTAATTTTATTTTTTGGAAACGAGCAAAAGAAAATAAAATGAAATTTCTTTATGTATGTATTTGTTGTCGTGTAGGAAACACACAAAATATTACAGCACATTCTCGATAATTGTAGAAACTATGGAAGAAAGTTGGGCGTGGGGATGAATAACTTTGGGTTACGAAAATTTAATATATTTATTATTTTATGATAATCATGAGCTTTGAGAGTAATATTCTACGATAAGCTCTCAGTTGTGCACTTTTCGCTCATGAGCGTATAATTGCAAAATATGCACAGGACCTTAGCAGTGATGCCAAACATTTTAACTATTCAGAAACAAACACACATAAAAAAACATAACAAATTCTTACATAAGTATAGAAATAGTAACCAGCATTTAATGCTTTAGAGAGAATTTAAGATTGACTTTTTGACATTCGCTTCACACCCTGTCGCTTTTGTTCACACATATTAATTATGTTGTAATTGCCACGTATGGACACAGGTAATTTTAGTAAAAATGGAAATACAATTTTTCTAAATTTTCTTGGGCTGTGACTACGAATCAGAAATCATTTATTCTAAATTTCAAATTATTTCTTCAATACCAGTGGGATGACATGACGGCACATAACAGCATAAGTACAATATGGTACAGAGAAGTCACGAGCGACATGTGGATGTTAAAATAGGGCGGCATGGTGGAAAGATGGTAACTTATGTAGTGGGTGGTATCATGCTGCGCAACGCAGTTACATTGATCCTTGAGTTACGTATACTTCCTTCCTTCATTCTACTTTTATTTGACAGCTACGCTGCCGCGAACCTAGGCCGCGAACCTGGCCTAGCCCACCAATATAAGAAAAAAAATTCACGGCGATAACTGTCACGTGTCTAACGTTATGATCGATCACTTTATAATTGTAAAATATGCAAAACATTATTTGTAAATTGTTTTACTAGTTGTGTTGCCTCAACAATACAAGAAAATGTTCATACCAGAGAACCGGAGTAGTCATCATTTCCATAAAGTTTTTTGCTAATAAATGGTTTAATAAATGGTTGAGAATGCCGAAATCAGCACTTTTAGGCTATAACTGTGCGATATAACCAAAGATGCTCCCATTCTAGCTAAATCATCTGCTTTCTCGTTTCCTTTAATGTCGATATGACCGGGAAGACATCTTGATAAGGGTTGCTTTTTTCTTAAGTGCATCGTGCTCAAAGCTTAGATTGCAGATTGCATCCTTGATGCGTTCATTCTAATTGTATTTGACAGCTTCGGCGCCGCGTGCTTTTCTAGCTTCATCAACAGCGAAAAACTCGGCTCGCAAAAAACTCATGACTCAGAAAGTCTTTTCCATCTTGGACGCATCAGTATAGAGTGAAAATCATTACGGATGATAATATAGCTGTATTTTTATTTTTGTCTTCATAATAATATTTGATGCGGCTAACGTCATCTTGCCAATATTACTAAAAATCCACTCAGTTTCTATTCACGTACTCATTGACTATATTATCTCAGATTTTACTAGTACGACCCGCTTTATAAAACATTAGCTTTTTGAAACCTTGTTTTCTCGGCACTAATTTCTTTCTCTTAATCTTAATTGAATGCGAGTACAACAAACAACGAGAAAGAACAAAATGAATTTCTCAATTCAGGTATCTACAAGTACTCATGTCTTTAATTAAATCTTTTTACAATAACAATAATTGTGATTTTATCTCTATTATTTGCACTTAAAAGTATGTACTTAGGATTTCATTTACATACTTCATTGATTATATCAGAGAGAGAGAGAGAACGAGAGAGAGTGAGGCGGAGAGAGAGGGCGACAAAGAGAGAGAGAGAGTATAAAGTTCGCTACTAAATGATTGGCAGCAGCAATCGGCAGACATGCAGCAGCAGTAATGATGAATTGCTATGTACTCTACTCTACGCTGCTAAATATGTTATGATAAAGTGTCAACATTTGATGGAGCTTAAGCTCTATTGTCTTGTTAGTGGGTTAACTGAAACTGTTAATTTGTGATTGCTAACCGCAATTAAAATTATTCGCAGATATGTATTTAATATTTTACTAACTAACAATGATGTCTAACCAAATAGAAACACATTACGTAGAGTCAAATTCAACAGCGTGTACTGCGTCATTAGTAAATGCCATCGACTATGCATGTGATTTACATACATATGTACATTAGACCGGGTCACCGTCTAGGTGGTGAGACATGCAACTTTTGTTGGTGACCCGGTCTAATGTCCATGGTACTGTGACCATGCTACGCGCATTATACTTAATAGCATTTATTTTTGGTAGTAACTATGTACATATGTAGTTTGGTATTAAAAGCATTTTACTTAGACATACCATAACACAAACAAACAAAACACAGAACCGAAATGATGACAATAGATAATGTTCTAGATAAAAAATTTAAATTATGGTGAATATATTAAATATTAATACCAAATGACATGAGTTTAAGACATGCGAAACAAAAAAACAAAACTTTTTGTTATACCATACAAATACCTGATAAATATAAAGTAAATTAAACCTCAAAAAAATAAAAAAAAATAAACAGACAACGAAATATTCAGCCGTCTGATGATTACTGTCTGGGTGGTTTGATTTCCACCTACTTCTACTTTTGATTTGCTGTTTTCATTACCACTTCACCGCTTTTTTTTCTTAATAAATAATGTATTTATATTTTTATACCTATTTATTTGTGTGATAAATTTGTTGAGGGTTTACGGTGCAGGCGAGGAGGCGAGGAGGCTACTACTTACATAGGTAATGTTATTGAATTGTGTTTTGCTTCTGGTATTTTATGAATGCATAACACTTTTATATCAGTCAAAAAGAAGATAAAAACACAATCAAATAACTGATTTATGGTTTGAGACTTAAAAATAGCACTTTTCATGCAGTCAGGTAGTAGCTTAGTAGTACTTACTATAAGTAAGTAATTTTCGCCCATTTCGTTTAGATTTAATAATATTGCTTGAGCTTAACACATGAAACAAACACACACACACTCTCTCTTTTGATTACAAATCTCGTGATAAAACGACTGCCTTTTCAAACAATAAATTACCAATAAATTTCTAATTAAAAGCAAAAAATTCCATTATGTGATTATGTGTGAATGCGCTACACTTCAGGAATTAGATGATTGACCTATTTCATTCGTAGCCAGAAAGATTCTTAGGGCTGTTTCGATACTGGAAGGTATCGATTCCCTTCGTTCGAACTGGAATCTCGATACAGGGTCTAGCAAAACAACCTCGATACTTTGATTAAATGGGGATTTCGAACTCAGTTCGAGTAATTACTTTATACATCGATACTTGATACTTTTCATGTCAGTCCACTGCCCTTAGTATTTGTATTGATCCACCAAAAAGAACGCACCAAAAATTAAACAGTGAGTAAAAATTTACAAACCTGTAATAGCAACGAAGTAAATTTTTACCAAGTTATCGTACTAATATTATTCTACTACACCTTTCCACAACAATTTGTCGTCAGAAGATCTCGAAGTTTTTGGAAGCAGACCGAGAAAAAATCGCAAGTGATTTATCCATCAATAATTGGTATTTGATGCTTTTACTGATATCAGTCCTTACATTGACCTAAGTATCGGTACTGAAGGAACTCCCTGAAAATGCAACACTGCGTAAAAATTCACAACCTTGTATTTAGTAGTGTCAAAGTAATTTTTACTAAAAGTGTAAACACACCGTATCAGTCAAACGTTTTATTTTGTTTCATGAAACAAGAGTTAATTGTTTCTTATGAGGCAGCACACACCAAAGCAGACGAAACAAAACACATGTTTTAGCTCCAATGCGTTTTTCGAGTGGCAGTCGACAAAACATGTCTGCATACGGCCAACACACACAGAATGAAACAAATTTGTGTCAAACCATCGCCAACCACACCGCAAGCATCGAAACAAGAAAACAAGACGAAACAGAAAATCATATTCCGTTGCCGATAGCTGGCCGGCTATCTTTCGAAAACAGAGTTTCAATGTCATTTTATTTCTTTTTTAATGCCACAACAGCCTATGGAACGAAACAAGAAAATGAAATGTTTTGTGTGTGTTTTGTTACATTGTGTTTCGCTTGGTGTGTGCTGGAATAAAAGACGTTTTCTTGCCTTATGAATCAAATACGTTATGACTGACCCGGTGCTTTTTCACCCTAAGTAAGTCCAAGTCCATTTTTCCACACGGCAAGTTTTCTTGAAAGCAAGTTAAGTTTTTAGGCGATAGAGGAAAGACTGGAGGGACGTTCTTTGACATGTCCAGACAAAGTAAGAGCAGAATTGATGAAGAAACCTTGCTATGTGGATAAGAAAGTGGCAAGACCAAAAGGGAATGGGAAAAACTTGCTTTCAAGAAAACTTGCCGTGTGGAAAAGGGAACTGAGTCTAGGATTGTCTTCGAAAGATGATTATTTTGGACAATATGGATGGATTGGATGTAAAGCACTCAGGCTATGTAGCCCATTGTACTTATTGGGCAATATGACTCAAGCTCGAAAAAGCTTGAATCATAATAGTAGGTAATTTAACTTTTCATAGTCAATTTGAGTATTAATATTATTATTGTTGTTGGGGATTATACTACAGCCTATGAGATCTATTGTGCCCATATATACATATATGTGCATATAATACTTCCAGTACATAACTGACTAAGGAGTTTATTATTATATAATAACTCCTATTATAGCGGCATGTGAATGTTGATTTCAGAAATTGGGGGGTTTTTTTTGGTCCTCCCAATTAATAATAGCCAACGATTTCAGCTGTGTTCCAATAACTTTCAAATCTGGCCCAAGTTTACCTTCACGAATGCCGCATTTTCCATATATTTTATTGAAATTTCAAATGCAAATATCTCGACTCTTTTACGTTGTGGCTTATTATGTTTTTACAATTTTGACGACCTCGGTAGTCTAGTGGATGGAGCACTAAACTTTCACCAGAGAGTTTGGATGTTCGATTCGTCTCTTGATCTGGCAGTTAATTCTCATAAACTTGTTCTATTTCTACCGATATGAAGTAAATGAGAATTATAAGAAAGTGTAAAAGTGGTCGATGTGGTCGATGTGGTCGATGTGGTGTAGTTGGTAGTAACAAGCAATTTTTCTACACGGAACCATCTCTTGACAGGCAATGGTAAACCTACAAAGTTAAAAATTGTCTATTAAAAGCTTTTTACTTACATTCATATAGTAAAGGGCCTAAGCCCTTCATGGGCTGTTGTGCCTTTAAAAGAAGAAAGAAAAACTAAAAGTGCACAGTAGGCAATGGAAAAAAACCAGGCGACATCAAATTGCCACCACGTCGTTCGGAACCGGCGTTAAATTGTAGGCCCAGTGTTTATGATCTCTTGGCCCAACACTTACCCACATAAGCCTTCTCCTATCTCCTATCTACTCTCCGTGCAAAGTTCAATGCTCCAACAGACTGAATGCCATGGAAGATCTACGGCCTTTCTGCTGCCCACATCGAAATCCAATCCAAACCAATGTTTTTACTACTATAATTCTATACATTTTTAATGTACATATAATGTATGTAATATGTACATTAAACACTGAACTAATATTATTTACAATTTAAAATAATGTTTTTCCTTTAAAAAAAAGTTATTCAAATGCAACATTAATATACTTAATAATTATAAAGGGTGATTTTTATAAGAAAAGTATTGCCAGATTGAAAACCACACTTCTAGAAAAAACACCCTTTATTTGTAAAATTTTATTGTTGTTGTTTGACTTGGGATATCCTGGGATTTCAAAAAATGCTACGGGACTCCTATCCTTAGTACTGACATAGTGGTATTTCCAGGAATGGCATTAGTTTATTTGGCGCGATTGCTTGACCCCCTCCCCCTTTGAGTATAGTATCTGTCGAAGCGATACCTACTCAGTATCCAAAAAACTATAATTCCACAACATGAATGGGATTTTGAGTCCTATTAGTAGTAGTATTTAGTTGCTATTTCTTTTATTTTCTTACACACTACAAGTTGTGTAGTTGGCAGCGGAATAAAATTTCGACTGTTATCCTGATTCCGGTCTCAGATTTTGTCTAATTTGCAGACTGTTTTCGGTATGAGTTTGTTCTGAGTTTTGGTCCCAATTTCAGCATGCTTTTCGTTTTTTTCTGGTCTGATTCTCAATCTACTCTTGGGCTGACTTCTGATCTGAGTTTTGTTCTAGGGATACAAAAAAACGGTAGGTTAAACCGATTGACTAAATTTTTGCTGATAAAAGATTTTTGAATCTATTTTAATTATACGTTTTCTATTTCAGCATTTTTTCGGTTTTTTTAATAATTACTTTTTTTGTCCCGGTTTTTCGACCACGGACTAAAACGGGGAAAAACACCAATTAATCAAAAACATTTTTTTTCCTATTGCCTTTACATCCCTATTTTGGTCACAATTTTAGTGTGTTTTGTAGTCTCAACTTTTGACTGTTGGGTCTGTGCGCTGATCCGATTTTTCTGGGCTGATACTTGGTCTCTTTTCGGTTTGAGTTTGATCTGGGGTTTGCTCCCGATTTACGCATATTTTGGCCCCTATTCTTGTCTGTTCTCGACCTGTGTGCTGATATGATTTCACTGACTTAATTTTAAGTCTACTTTCGGTTCAAGTTTGATCATTAGGTCTCAATTTTAGTTTGTATTTGCTAGCAATTGCAGGTTGTTTTTGGACTAAATAAAGGTCTGCTCTTGGTCTGTATGCTGATCTGATTTCTCTGGCCTGATTCTTGGTCTCTTTTCGGTCAGAAGATACCTCAATTTCTTCTTGAGGACTTGTTCAGAAAGAAATATTCAGCATTTGGTATCCCAAACCTTAGTTAGGTAAATAATATCTACCGCAGCTCTCTCTCTACTGCGCTAGAGATTCACACCGTTCTGATAGCATATGCTAATATGATAGCGGATTTAGGATCTAGTACATTTTCCTTATATAGGAAATCCCTTTCGTTGGCACTACATGCGGTCATAGTAGACATTGATAAACTGAAGTTCATTGTGGTGAAGGCATAACACTTGCCACAATGTTTGTCTATCTCTTTATCGGTGTTCTGTGATTGCATTCCCTCTCTCAATTTGTGAAGCAGTTTAACTGTTCTTTTATCTACTTTCGCTGTCCTGGAAAGTTGGTGACTTTGAAAGAGGTTGTTTGGTCAAATATCCACAGAAATTCAATAAACAATGGAATCAGACTTACATTGTAGAATTTAAGGCGTTATCACGGATCAGTATCACTTCACTTTACTATCGAAATACGTACTTTACTATCGAAATACGTGCTTACTATCAATAAAAAATTTCTGTTGCAATACTAAATTTATTGATAAAAATTTGTAAAAAATATTAAAACTAGAAATTGCCTCCGCTAAACAATAATGTTTGTTTTAGAATAAAAAAAAAAAACGCGAAACCTACAAAGATCGAAGTCAATGACTGCGGCAATTATCGTCGTGTTGCATTGTCCCAGTGTTTCAGATATAAGGTGTTTCATTACTCAAGAAAATGAAATCTTTTCTTCCTTTAATGGCACAACAGCCCATGGAGTGCCTAGGCCGAGCTTTCGCATCCACTCATATTGTGTGTGTTTTATTTGCACATGAATAGAAGCGTCCTACAGTCTTATGCCGAATCCGAACGGCGAAATGAAAAGCTTTTCACAAGCAATTTTTACTTGTGTTGTAAAGTTGATAAAGTCAATATTTTCCAAATATTTCGGACAACTAGAGGATCACTACTCTGACTTCTAAAATTGGTTTTTGATAAGAGCTGGACAACCCTGCATTCTACTGAATAAGATCATATCAGTCTTAAGAGGAAGAGTCAATTATTAGTGATATCTGAAGAAAGAATTCATTATTATTAAGGTACACCTTCTAGGTTTATATAGTATGTCTGTAGAACTTAGCGACCGATATACTCGTATACCTTTAACAATTATAGCGATAAGAGCATCAGTGGAGAATTCAGATGTGTCTATAATTTATGTTCTGGTTATAGCTGGACTGTCATACCTTTCGTCAAGTATAATCTCTGAAGAAAATTTTGTTGGGAGCGGGTCAGAATAATACTATCTGATATACTCCCCCTCGGCAGTACATACGAGTATATCTGCGGACTTTTAACAAAGAAGCTAGTGTTCGAGTTAAAACTCTTAAGCTAAAGGCAATACTTATAGATCGAGTTAAATCTATTAAACTAAATTAAATAGATAAATAGAGATAAGGGCATCAAAAGTGCATCGAAATCAATAATAAAATAGATATAGAGTTTCTGACAAAAGCCAACAGATATATCTATCTGGGGCTACTCCCACACCAGTCAGTCGTTAAAAATCAAGGGAATACCATTTTAATTTCCACTAATGAAATGTATTGAGAATGTGCGGTAATTTTTCTACTTACTCACAGTTAATCATATCGTAACATTTTACTTTCCTTACATTTGGCTATTATTGTTTTAATAGTGTTATACAGGATGCCCCAAAAGTCAACGCCATCCCTTGAAGCCGAATAGTCCAGCTCATTACTAACCAGAATATCGGCATATTACTCTAAATAAAATTTTTTTATTTTTTGAAATATGTATTACCACATTTTCTGGGAAACTCATGAATTGGCCGACATTTTTTTTTAAAGGTATGACAGAACTATTTTTATTTTCGAATGTGAGCAATAGCGAGGCTATTCAACGTTCAGCAACAAAAATGGAATCTTAAAATATGGAATTTTGTAGCTGTGGCACTAGAAACCCCGGTCTAACGTGTCGATTTTCCCGAAATTCATAAAAGTACGAATATTTCAACAACTAATAAATTTTTCAGTGTAGCCGGCCTATCAATCCTCCAAGGGTTGACAGTTGAACTTTTGGGACACCCTGTATACTATAAGCATTCAACCCATCACTCTCTGACTCCGCTTAAAGTCGCTTATTTTTCGAAATTGTTCGAAAGCATAATAGTAAATCGCTAAATATAGCGAGTATTCGTTTACAAATTCTATCATAAGCGACTTCAAGCGTGCATGGAGGCTGTTGAGCCGTTTTATTCTGCATTATAATTTTATAACAGCATCGTTTTTCTGTATATTTTTAGCGCCTAAATTTTATTAAGAAATAATTAATAAACCTAAACTGAAACTGAAACTGAAACTGACAAAAAACTTATGGTAGATGTCAATCGTTTAAGTAATAATTTGACGAACATACATGAAAATGAATATGAATATTTATTATTTTTTTAAATCTGAGTGAGTTGCACTAAACGAACGATGGATGTCGCTAACACAAAACTATCCAATTACATATTAATTAACTTTCAAAACTATGTCGGTTTAACTACTAAAAACATACATACATACTTACATATGTACAAATTATTGGTTTTGACTAATCAACTTGAATGTTATGTTAAGTGTATTTAAAATATTTTGCCTAAGTGTGTACGCATATTTATTTTATAGTTTCATGCAAAATTTTATTTTACCATATACTATATAATATTTTTATGTAAATAGTTTAATAAGTGTTTCGCTTTCAGACCAATTTTATTCTAACATTTTCTTTTCTTTCTTTTTCTTCGCCCGCTTTTCCCTTCTTTTTTTTATTTTGTAGCAAATCTCAGTGGCACCTCCCTAGATGCCAACAACAAATCATCACCGCATACGTCCGCACCGCCACCCACAGCACACGATACACTCGACTCTGGATCGCAACCCGAGAAACGTATTACATTCAGCCTAACCACAGACTCCTCACCGGAGGGCAGCCAAACGTTGACGCCAAAGAAATTCGAGGCCATTGCCGAAGACGAAGAAACCGAAGCCACGGGCACAAAAAGTGCTGTCAGTCGTGAAGGCTCAAAGAAAGAGGATGAAGTAGTTCTGCGTCCACATTTCATACTACGTCATCCACATTTGCTGCCGTCGGCTGGTGTGACACCACCCCGAAAGATGCTGAAACGCAGCGCCACAAGTGTTCCGCATTTCTCCAATGTACGTGGTGCTGCCAGTGAAACTGACATCTTCTCCATATCCGGCTCTTCGGGGCGCATTAGCATGACCCCCGAAGTACCGTCGATATCGTTTAGTAATTTGCCCAAAAATTACGAAGACACACCGACCATCGAAAAGTATCGTGTTTCACAGAGTCTTTACTCGATACAGATGGCAAATGCAGCGCGTACTACTCAGGATGACTATTCCATGCCACGCTACTTCCGTCGTTCGGCCATGATGACACAGAGCAATGAAATGCTTGCGGGCGCTTCTTCTAACTTATCGATGGCTTCTTCATCGAAAGAGGAGCTATCGTCGTCGTCGTCGTCATCACGTCGCCCCGAAAAGGAGAAAAGCAAGCGGCTGCAAATGTTGCGCGGCAATCTGCCACCGCTGATGATTCATTCGGTTTCATTCCGCAAGAATCGCGATGAGAGTAAGCAAGTCGATTAGTCGATTAAGGATGTTTAAGATGAGAGGAGAAAGAAGAGAAATTCCAGTGTCGTGTCCAAGGTGTTGGGTTGTAGTTGTACGAGTATGTAGTTTTAGTTCACCAACAATTTTCTAAGTAGATACCTATAATATTATGTTAAATATTCCATATCTGCATACTTAGCTTAGTACTTAAGTCAATAAACAGAACTATGAGCAATAATATCAATGTCATTCATGTACTATAGATTTTCCAACAATGAAAATGAAAACGATAATGCCCTGAATTGAGAAAAGAAAAATGTTAAAAATCATTTCACTGAAATTTAATGAGAGTATAAATAGTTTATGTAATTTTTAAAATTAAATATTATTGCATTCCAGTATTTGAGTACCTAATTTCTTACCTACCTACTTAATTACATACATACCAATGTGAATGAATATTTTATGTTTTGGAAAACGTAAAATGATAATGAAACAGTATACGCATTATGAATATTAAGTATTTTGTTTTTGTATTTATTTCAGTGTTTACATAATGGAATTAAAGTGATGTTAGAACAAAATCAATTGGAACTTTTCTATGTTTTTATTACTGAATATTGTTGGAATAGCATGGTCATTTGCAGAGGATTCATCTGGTGTTTAGAGGCTACGAGAATAAGTTGCTATTGAAAATTTGCCTGAACCCTCCAGTCTTTAAAGTTTATTGCACACTGCACTGTGAAATTTAGGAAAGAAGAAAAAATTAAACATCAACTCAAAACAAAATTGAGTAAACAATTCAGACCAAAAACCAGAGACTATAAAATCAGACTTAAAAACAAGTCATTAACCAGGCCAAAAACCATTACTAAACCATCCAAAAGAAACTGAAACCCTAATATTTTCTATTTTTTGTTTTTATTGATACATTTAACTCTCAGTTTGTACCCCTATGAATGCAGAGCATTGTGTTGAATGGAAGGAAGATTTGATAGGTGGGAGAAAGAAGGAGAGAGAATCAGAAGAGAGGGAATGCAATCCCACAGGACATCGATAAAGAGATAGATAGCCATTGTGGCAAGTGTTATGCTTTTACCACAATGAACTTCAGTTTATCAGTGTCGTCTATGACCGCATGTAGCGCCAAAGGCCAAGCTTTTCGCATCCACTCATGTTGTGCGTGTTATATTTGTACATGAATGGAAGGGACCTACAGTTTTATGCAGGACCTACACTTTTATACAGTGTACCCAAATGAATATTGGATTTTAGATTTAACGTAAATAGTTTAAGCATAAGGCGTGCGTCGAATAAAATTGTCTGGTACAAAAATGATGAAATCTTTTGAACCAGTTGTCCGATTTTTTTGTTTTAAAGTATTTTATTTTGCAAATTATTTTTAGATTACAAAAATAAAAACAAGAAACCACAAATTATTAGTTTTTAATAAAAAGTTTTAATTTTTCAGGAACCCCTTCCATTAATGTTTTTATGGTAGTGTCCGACACCCTCACAGCTGCTGCAGACCACTTTATTTTGAAATCTTGAAGGTCTTTGGCCACTTGTTTTGTTGCCTTCATCTCCCTTTTTACTAAAGCCCTAAAGTACCTCTCAATCGGCCTTAGTTCTGGACAGTTTGGTGGATTGGCTTCTCTAGGCACCAAAATCACTTCATTCCGTTGGAACCACTCTAAGGCCGTTTTGCTGTAGTGGCATGAAGCGAGGTCAGGCCAAAAAAACGTGGACACTTCATGTTGGCGTAAAAATGGAAGCAATCTCTTTTGCAAGCATTCCTTCAAATATATTTCGCCGTTGATTGTACCCGATGTCACTAATGTGCTGCTCCTTTTGCCACAACTACAAATTGCCTGCCAAACAAGGAACTTCTTTGGGAGCTTTGTAATTTTTTTGGCTTTGAATTTATCACCGTCATTTCCTCGAGAATCAGCTGTATATATAATTACTGGCCATGTAGCTGGGAAAAGTGCGCTAAAACATGAGTTTCATCGTCCATTATGCAGCATTCAAATTTCTTGACAAAATCTCGGCTCAGCATTTTCGCTCGTTGTTTTGCGGTTTCATTCTTCACGGCGTTTCTATCCAGAACTTTTTGAACTTTGTACGTCCTCAGCCCGGCTTCCTTCTTAGTCCTACGCAAGTAAGATTCTGAGCAATCAGCCTTCCCCGCCAATTTCCTTCCCGAAATGTTTGGATCTCTCTTTAAAATGGTCACAACGATCTTCGCCTTCTCACAGTCATGTGGCCCCTTCTTTTTACCAGAACCTTCTTCCGGTCAATACGCAGTTCTTCCTTAAAACGTTTAATAACGCGAGAAATGGTTTTTGGGTTAACCCCTGCCTCTTTGGCAATTTTTTTGAATGACCAGTGAGGTTGCTTTTGAAAAATTTTAATAATATGTTCTCGCACTTCCACTTCGTTTGCCATTTTCGCGTTAAATAAATATTTATTGTCTTTAACTGACATGACACATCATATTATCTGACATTTAATTCAAAGCTACTAAGATACAAATTTTTGATTTTGAATCTTTCAATAGCACAGTATGGGAAGAAATGTAACGGACAATTTTATTCGACGCAGTCCTTATAGCTGTAGAATACTTTTAAAGTTTATAAATATTTACAGTATTAGGAGGCGCCGTAGTGCCCATTGAATCTCACTGGATTTATCACTGACCACTGCTTGATTAAATTAAAAGAAACAAGATAAAAGACAATTTGTATATGTTTTCTATTCAAAAATATATTTTAATTCTTTGAGCATTCTCCCTCGATGACTAAAGCATTTTCTAGGCTTCAAGTCATTTTTTGTTTGCTACAGTCAACACACAGGTTGTACCCCTAAATGAATGCAAAGCATTGTGTTGATTGAAGATAAAAGGACTGTCTCTGTAATGCGTAGTGCGGTGGAATAACGTGTCTACGTAGAAGGCTTGAGTTCCGCTTTCTGACCGCGTAGTTCTGCTGAACACACGAACTGGCGACATCAGCTTGCGCAGCTCAGCAGAACATCTACCGTGGAAATATCGGTAATACAGAATACAGAATATCTACTGTCGTGAAGCTGCAGCCCCAAAAGTGCGAATTAAACTCCACTTTAGGACGGATGTAGGTGGTGTGGTGGTGTAGATCATGAGAGGATCAGTGTGAGTGAAATAGTTTTAACACCGCACAAAGCCGAGACACTTTGCTGCTTCTTTCGACACGTCAAAAATGTGTTTGTTCCAACGAACATCACATTGGATGGACATGCCCAGAACATCAAGAGTCTCTGTCTCCGCATTAGGTTATTCACCCATATCTAGGGAGTTAACGAGGGGTTGGCCACTCGTTTTGTGAGATAACAGACAACATTGGGTCTTACTCGGAGGTTGACTGGAGATCTTTATTGAGTGAGTCATTCATAACATGCCTTTTCCTCTCAATCTCAAAAGAGTTATTGCGTTTTGAACAGGTATATGAATGAGGAATGGTGCTGTCATCTGTAAAAGATTAAATGGGATTCTTCGCTATTGACAGAAGGTCAATGAATACAAGGAAAAGGGTAGGGGAGAAGCCGATCCCTGCGGCACTCCAGCATTAAAAGCAAGATCTTCCGAAACATGAAAGAGACGCCTTCTTGGTTAAATAACATCAAGGACTGTCGGAAATCTATTGAAGAGATTACCAAGATATTTCATATAAAACCATGTTACAATAGATTCCTGGCCATAAAAATGTTACAGCAAACTTGTAGGTTGAAATTAGCTGCCAAAGAGTAAAGTCAGCCGTCTTCCTTTGGAAAAATGCCAACATTGGTATCCCAATACTGAAAAATCTGAGGATACTTCATTGTTTACATAATCAATCTATTCATATTAATTTTGTCTAAATAATTATGAAGTGTCCTTTGTTTTTTCTTGTGGCTCAGATAATTTCCTATTGATTTAATTTTTAATGAATTCAATTTCCGGCATCTTTGATAAGATATGAATATGGTGTAATTTGAGTGAAGATGCCTGCCACCTACCTAAGCATTAATAGATATGAAATGATTTAAAAAGCATAGCAAGCATAACAAGCAATGGTCAGAATTTATGTACTAGTAAAGTAAACTAGGTCGCTGTGGCGTAGTGGTAGTGCGCTGGACTACTACGCAGAGTGTCCGGGGTTCGAATCTCGGCACAGGCAAAATCAAAAAGTAGAAAGAATAATTTTTCTACACGGCACCACCTCTTGGCAGGCAATGGCAAACCTACAAGAGTAAAATTTGCTATGAAAATCTTTTCACTTCGCCGTTCGGATTCGGCACTAAACTGTAGGTCCCTTCCATCCATGTACAAATATAGCACGCACATGAGTGGATGCGAAAAGCTCGGCCTAGGCCCTCCATGGGCTGTTGTGCCATTAAAAGTAAAGTAAAGTAAAGTAAGTAAGTACAAATATAAATAATGAATATTCATTAAAGGCATCTGATCCGAACCAAATACCTGAGGAAAACCACTTACTGTAGGACAATAATAACTGTCAGTGAACCAAAGGATTCAACAATATTTAACTTTACTTATTTCAAAGGTTTAACAATATTCTAAAATTTCCTAAATTAATTGTAAAGTTCGAATCGGTCACGCTTCTCCATTATTACAATTTTCCCATACGCAGAAATCTAAAGGATTGAGATCCGGTGATGCTGCTGGTATTTTTGTGGCTGAGATGAAATCAGGCGCTTTGCTCGATGGGAAATTGCAGAATTTTGTTGAAAACAAATATTTACATATATAATCTCCTGGCATGGAGAAGAAAATGATTTTGACAAACGTGCTCGAGGTTGGTGTCGATTTTTACACCTTGATCGATGAATAGCAACGGTGATTTCCCTTCTTGTGATACCCCACACCATGATTTTGTCACCTTTTTCATCGTTCAGCAGCCGATTTATCTTTTGGGGCCTTCGCAAGACTTCTTGAATACACTTGCTTATTCTGCTGGTTGTGGCTGTCTTGCAGAAAGATCAGTTTTCCATTCAAACAGATTATTTCATCTCCACCGTGAAATGCTCACCTTGCACCATGCTTTTTGTCAAGCATAACTGGTTTTGCTTGTCTGTTAACCCATGAATACGCTGTTGCTTATAGGTCTTGAGTCGTAAGTCATTCCTGAGAAGAAGCTGCATGGCAGACTTGGATATTTTCATATCCTCCTATACATATATGCATATATATACACACCTGGACAAAATAATAGTTTTAAAATGAAGCGAAAAAAATTAATTGGAATGGTCTACAATCAAAAGGCAAATTCGGAAGTTTGGTAGCACTGTTTTGGAATGAAATGAGGGAATCCCCGCAACAAAAGTTCTTCTCGATAAATATTGCGGCTTGTTTATTTGTTCAACCTTCAAATTGATCTGGACAATAAAATATGTGTGTTTAGTTAAAAATTAAAAGTGAATAAATTTAAAGCGTTATTTAGTTCCAGATGGTAAGATTTCGATGAAAGTGAACTAAATAAAGGTTTAATTATAATTTTTAATAATATTATATGGGTCGTGGAGTTCATTGCAGTACAGAGGAGAGAAGCTCCGAGACAAAGGAAAAACCTACAAATTCATTGCCAGATAGATGGGACGGTCTCAGAATTTCGTTACAAATGCTCTCAAGCCAGAAAAATTTATTGGAACGCGTGGAGCACCTAAAAAAACTTCATTAGTGACCGACAATCGTATCGTTACATTAGCTAAATGTGAGCCGTCAAGTTGCCCAGAACAATTGCAAGCGAAATTGGGAATGTTGTATCATCACGAACTGTTCCCAAGCGATTAGTAAGCGCAAATCTACCCGGTAGAACCGGTAGGATTGCTCGCAAAGTTCCTCTGTTTAGAACTGAACATTTTAGGAAGAGAAAAAATATTGAATCATAAAACGTGGTGCGGTTCCCAGGGAGAAAAAAAATGGCGCAATATTCTCTGGAGCGATGAAACAAAAATAAACTTATTTGGTAACGATGCGGAAAGAAACGCTCGTCACCCAAAAGGCAAAGAATTCGTCGTCCGCTTCACAAAGAAAACAGTGAAGTACGGAAGTGGCAGCGTAATGGTATGGGGCAGTTTTTCTTGGCAATGTATTGGTCCGATACATCAAATTAATGGTGTTATGGATAGATTCGTGTATAAGGATTTGTTGGAAACGGTAATGTTACCATATGCCGACGATAATATGCCGCTTTTGTGGAAATTTCAGCAAAACAATGATCTTAAACATTCCTCGCGAGTTGTCAAAGCATAGTTCCAAGAGCATAATGTAGACGTCCTTGAGTGGCCAAGTCAATCCCCAGATCTAAATCCTATTGAGAACCTCTGGGGAGAACTTAAAGGCCAAAACAAAACGCAGTTATGGGAAAATATTCAAAAAATTTGGTGCAACATTCCTGTAGAAACTTGTCGGAAGTTGATATCGTCGTAATGCCCAGAAGAATCGAAAAAGTCATCAAGAATACTGCTGAATATTCTGGGTATTAATTGCGTTCTGTGTATTTTATGAATTAACCAAAATTTAAGTAATTTTTTAGAGTTTTTAAAACTTTTTATGTTTTGTTATGACGCTGAAGTATGTTTATGTTGAAAACTAATATATTTTTTGACGGATAATAAAAAGATATATGAAAGCCAAGCTTTTTTGAAAAAAAAAAATATGTTCACACCTATCATTTTGTCTAGGTGTGTATATATATCACATATCAAGGAGCTTTTAGCGTTTTTATAATATAATTATATAAAAATATAATTTTTATAATAATTTTATATTTATTTTTTCTGTTCTTCCTTGCTTAATTCAATTAAATTTAAAAAAGCGATGGATATTTACATAAAAAATTCAGCGTTTTTCATTTTTTGGCCACACTGTACATTTCCTTTTAACTTATGTTGAGAGCTTAATGATTGTATAGAACAGTTCCAGTTTCAAGTCCAGCGTTGCAATTCTCTTGATTTCCCTGGATGGCTTAGCTTTGTTGGAGTTAGTACGAATTGTTTTGTATGGCAACTCGGTTGAAAAAGCAACATGTAAATACTTAGTAGTGAGTGAAAAAGGGTTGCTCGGATTTTTGTGAGACTTGCAACAAAACATATTAACACCATCCACTTAACATAGTCTCTTAATCTCTGTAATAAAAGGCGAAAAAACGGGGTTTTGAGATAAGAAAACCGTTGGTGTTTGGTTGGTTTTGCTGCTCTCTCGCTAGGCTTTACAGCGAACAGGGTGAACAAACATTTAATGTGAACATATTACTCCTCAAAACGTTGTTTTCACTATCTTTCCCATTGCTTGTGGAGTCCAATTTGACATACTAAATAAAATAATTTTATTTATTTATTTATTTAATCATAATAAACGAGTTTTTGTTATTATTAATAATGTAATAATAATGCGAACAGCTCGATGTTTGGGCGGGCTGTGGTGCTATTAAAAGGTAAAGAACCAAGAGATCTTGATAATTTTCAATACGTTTCACAATGCTTAAGTTGTTTGATTTTTAATTTTAAGTTTTTAATTTTGGAATCGTTTGCTAACCCACATGAGAAATTTTTAACTTTGTGCTATTCTATACGTAGCTATTCGATCACAGATGGCGCACTAAAATGCTGAAATGCTATATTTCAGCGCATGGTTGCAAATTTTAGAACTTATTATTTACAACAAATATCTAGTACGAATTTTAGTTGTACATGGATCAATATCAATACTCTTTTAAATTTATATTATTGTTCTGCCTACTGTTTATAAGGAGAAGCACAATAAATTATAAAATTATTCAAGGCCTGTAACGATTACAAAAACAAAGCAAAGAAAAAACAAAGCGAACTAAGAACATTTCTAAATAATTCCAAAAAAAAAGAAGTTTTTTCGTCTTTATACTAATACAACACTGCAATTAATTCTATTTTATCACAACAAGGAAGTGAAAAGCATAAATAAACGAAATCAACGGTTGTCAAATTTTTAAGAGCATAAAAACACATAAAAGTTTTCATTTTTGTTTTGTCTGCGTATTTCTTCAAGCTCTCACAATTCCTCTCTTTTGCCCTGGTGGTATTCTGCTGTTAAACATGCGCGAGTAACCGGACGAAGGAAAAGTTCAATAGCCTCCTTGCCGTTAGTTATTGGTTTTAATTATTAAATTTGATTAAAAAGATGAACAATTTGAATAAAAAGTGTCCAAAATAAAATATTTAATCGTAATAAAATGTAAGCACTATAAAAATCATTAAGAAAAGTTCTTGTGCAGTGTTGTAAATAATAAAAGCCGGAAAAAAGCAATTGGTGGAAAATAAGTGAACTGAATTTGTTAAGAATCACCCGCAAAGCAGAAACGCAAAAACGTAAATGCATGAATAATGTTGAATGCAGCAGCGGTACGTTGGTGATCGTTTTCCTTGCAAACGTAGAATACAAGTAATCTCGGGTTGTTTTGTTTTTGTTAAGTGATAAATTTGTCATAGCTCCAAGGGAGAATTGCGCAAGGAAGAGCAGGGGAAGACGTGCCACCGGTAACCAATGACTCGCCTTTTACATCGTTTCTATTGCAATAGGTAATAGACATTTAAAAAGTATATATATAAAACTTTCTGCCAAACCATAGCTTAATAACAAACATTTCATTGCAATCTCTAATAAGTTCAGTAATTTCTCGTTTTTCTTCTTTTTTTTGTGCATGAGTTTTCCTGGTTCTAGTTGCCGAGTCAGTGCTCAATTTCCCCCAAATTCAATAAATCTCAACCCAACTTTGTCTACTTCTTAAATCGAATTTCTTCTTCGTGTTTTAGTTGTTCTAACTCCCTTTAGTTTTTCACCCTCTTCTTGGTTTTGCTCTCTTTTCACTGCTGTGAGCTCTTTGTTGTGCTCTCTTGTGGAATCCAATAGGACACAACCAAAACAGAAACAACAATAAGCCAATTATGCATTTTACTGCTATATTTAAGCTTTGCCAGATTATCAAAAGTTGGTACATATACATGCAGTGATATTAACTTTATCATGAATTTACTGCACGAGATGCCAAAAAAGGAACTTAATGTGGAACTATATATTGAAAAATAAACAATTTAAAAAAAATGTATTTTAAATTTCATCTAATTGTTTAAATACCAATAAATAGTAATTTATTTTTACAAAAATCGAATATTTGGGGAAAATATATCTGAGGTTGATAAGTATAAATCGCTATTTGTCATTTTTTTAACAAATAGAGTTTATTAAATAATATGAAATAAACATGAACTACTTAGTTCGAAAAAATGGGGGACAGATTCAACATTCAACATCAGTAACCATATTGCTCAGTCTATTACTGAATTATGATTCAATCCACAATACCAAATTTAGTCATAAAAATACTATGCGATACCAAACAAACACTTTTGAAAATCCATATAAATATTAGGTATTAAATTGAAAACCACCAGAGAATGCTAAAGTGCAGTAATAGAGAAAACTGTCAGATTAGTCACCATAGAACGCCCAGGAACAAAACCATGTGAACTGAAACAACGATTTTAGAAAAATATATTCAATGAAGCTTACTTCAGATTTTGAATAAATTACCGTATGACACTTTGATCTTCGAGATTACTGTAGAACACCATACAGTAACTACTGTAGAGTTAACATCACCGTATCCATGTATTGTATAATGAATACAGTGATGTTAATCATATGGAAATTTCCGTTTTGCTCGGTATATTCATTCCCTGAACGATAGGAAGGAAATAACTTTGATATGTATGTAAATTTGTAGAAAAAACAAGTAATTTATATATGAATTATAACTAGCAAGCTAATTGCCAGGCGTTAAACGCGGTTACCACTTTCTTTTAATGGCACAGCAGCCCATGGAGAGTCTAGGCCGAGCTCCACTCATGTTGTACGTATTACTTATATTCGTGCTTTTTGATTTTGAACCCGGGACACTCTGCGTAGCAGGCCAGTGCACTACCAACTACACCACGGCGACCACCGGTCCAAGCGGTTACCACGCTCCGCTTAAATTCCTCAAATAATAATAGTTAAATATTTTCAGATAGGAAAATTAAAAGATTTCCCTTTTGCAAAAAATTCAATTCTACCTATTATTTTTTTTTCAGTACTGCACTGTAAGAAGTTTTGGAGATGTACCCAAAAATCATAGGGTTGGTATGGGAAGGGCTACGCCTAATTTTTCAAGCCGCTCCATATTTTTCTTACAGAAAGCTATTGACAAATAATAACTTCATTCCAAGTCTTAGTATCATACCACAAATGGTTTATGAGATATCCTACAATGAAAATTCAGGTTATATGGGATATGCCACAACCCGCTTTTCTATCCAATCCACATTTTCGCTGTAACATGTCAAAACATACAAACTTTACCAAATTGTTAATAGTACCTATGTATATGTACATATATGGTATATGTATTATATGTTAAAGTATTTTCCGAGCATATGAAAAAAAAATGCATTTTTTTTTAAATATGCACCAGGCAACCATTTAATGCAATTTTAAAGGCAATTTCATGATTTGTAAAGAAAACTTAACCATTTCACTTTTGAGTTGCTCACTAACAACGTTCATATGCATGGAATTCGTTGTCCTGGTAGTACATTTTGTGAAAACAAGCGCTCGTCAAGCGCTTTAAAATGATATATAATAAAATATAGACTTTTTAATATAAAAAAAAATATTTTTTGCATACAAACATACACTATTCATATTAAAAGGGCCGTTTTGGCCTAAGTGTGGCTCTGGACAGCCACCAAATTCAACGACATACGAGTATTAAATGTTACAAAAAGTGACCAATATGTACTCAGGCGTTAAAAAAAATAACAACAAGTAATGGCACTGTTGTGGAAGCTTCTTTCAATAATACTTTACTTATATTTCTCATCTAAAGAGCTCTGAAAACTAAGCATAAAAATTTAAAATAGTAGCAAGCAAATAAGTACGTTGAAAGGTAAAACAAACACACTAGTTCGAAAGTTTTAAAAAAAAATCATAAAGTGGCGTAAAAAAAGGTTTTGGCTTTAGCTCCCACGATTGATCATTGTGAGTATATCACCTAAAACCGTTTTTCAATTGCGAACACTACTCGTGAGCTACTGGATGCTCTGATACCATTTGACTTTTTCGAAGTAAAAAAATTGTCCATTGCAAGTTTCTTTCAGACGATAAAACATCAAAAATATCAGGATTTGTATCACTAGATTTTCAAAAACCGTAACTTTTATACATATATACATACAACGTGGTTATTTTTTTTGGCATAATTGTTCACTTAAGCTGATTTAGTTTAATAAAAGTCTGTTTAATTTGAGGACACAACGTAATATCTTCAAGTATAATCGAGTTTGTCAAGGACTTAGACCATCTTTGAATTAGCAACAGCACCTATGACAATATCTTCTCTAGGGATCCTTGATAGAAAGAAGCAAGGTATTCGTTTCGTTTATCTTTTATTTTACCATTTGGCCAAGGGATTAACCTACTGCAAACGGACTTGAGTTGCCCAGGCTATACAACATGATCCTCATTTGTGTTACGGTTTACATTCACGTATACATGTATGTGCGGAATATGGTGGATTTTGATTGTGTTTTCATGACATTACCTGCTGGATGTCACTATTTGTAACTTGTGAATATATTATGGATATTGTTTCTGATTTTGTGCTTCTTACACTCGCAATCCGCAGAGGTTATTTTTAAAGATAGCTAGTTGAACTAATAAAGATGAATATTGATTACTTAAGAAAATCGCATGAGATGATAGTATAGTATGCTGCTACTATATTACCGAGGCGCAGGATGAGGGGTTAAGCTTTTCCATTCTCATTTCCGTAGCCGCAACGTCTGACTTTTTGAGTTTTTAAAACATCCTGTCATTGAAAGCGTTTTGTGGAAACAACTCGATCATCCAGTAACCAGTAATTATCAAAAACAAGGAAATAATTAGGCACATTATAAATAAGCCATCGTTTTGCTAAATAATTCTAACATATTTTCTGGCAACTCCGCTCCCAGCAATAAATGCAATTTGATTTGGGATACAAATGAAAAAGAAATAGAGAGTTTAAATAAGAGCTACAATTGGAAGTTATTGACTATATTCTGGTGATTAAATTAAAACCAAAGAGAGAGAGAAAGCATGCAAAGACAACTTTTATTCACCATACCTTACACAGAGAGAGCGCACATTTGCGGCGCAAGTCTTGTAAAACGCATTGGAAATGAAACACTCAAGGAAAAAATGGAACACTCCTTTCGATGGTGTATGCGAATGCTACTTGCTGTATGTTGTTTTGAATGGGCACCGAGAGCGACGGTTCACTCGTCAGTTGGACTTTAGGCCGAAACGTTCGTTCCGTACGTCGTCGTCCGTAAGTACATAAACGTATCTATGTACGTATGTTGGTTTGTGTGTGCTTCTGCTACTGTGTGGATCTTTATTACTGATTAACAATAATAAAAAAAATATATATTTAAAAAAAAAACGCTGCATGTGCCTGCCCACCGCACATCTTCATCATCAGCATCACAATTACACACTCTACGGGTAGAGACAGTGCGTCTCGTTTGTCGGACGTGAAAACAGTCGGTAGCATTTGTTATTCTCATTATTTTTACTACTTACATTACTGTGTTTTTATTTCTTTCCGTTTTTTGTGTTTTGTCAAGTGCAGTGTGGCGCATTGCAAAGAAAAGTTTTGATATACAAAAGCGTTTAAGAACAAACAAGATGCTATTTCATTGTGGGCAAATGTGTTGTGAATTACTATGCAAAGAAAATTGAGTGTGTTTTAATACTAATAGAAAAAAAAGAAGTGATAAAGTGAGTAAAATATGCCAAGAAATAAATTGTCAACGATATTTACTAGTCGGAAAATTTCAAAATTTATATAAATCGAGTAAACTTTCTTATAAGGAAATATTTTACAAGTTCGCTTCTGAATTATTTAATATTTTCCATTAAATTTTTTTAGAACAGAATTCAGAAAATTCAAATTGGAATATTTTTTCATTGATTTTTCATATCCATTTTCACTCTTAAAATGCAAAGCAATCTTGCTGCTGTAAATACATATGAAATTTTCGGGTGCGGGTCCTTTTTTCAACGTTCGTTCTACGTTTCAATTTCGTATGTTTCATTTGCAGTTGTTGTTGTTGTTGTTTGCTGGCTCTATATAAAGTAGCAACAGCAACAGCAGTAGCAGCAGCGGGCAGTTACAGCAAACAAAACAACAACTAAAATAAACGTGCTGTTTGCTTACTCCTTGTGGTCGGTCTATCGTTTTCGTGTGATGATTGTCATGTTCCTTATGTTGTTTATACAGCCATAACAACAACACCCATAACATCATGGCGCATATAAACACTAATCCAAATGGCAGTCACATGGAATGTGGTGAGAAAAGGAATCTTTGTTCATACAATGCGCGCTCTATCAATCGCTTACTAGGTTTATGTTTACGTTCTCTTTTCGGGCTTTATTGAACTCACTCTCTCTCTTTGTCTGTGTTTTATTCTCTCTCTCTCTCCACGCCTTTCTCTTACACAACTCATCTGTTATCCTTGCAATATCTCCCTTCTTCTATTTTTGCGTTTTTGTTGATTTTTCTATATTTTCCTTTCGAGATTTGTTCATTGTTGTTGTTGTTGTTATTATATCCACTACTGCTGTTCTTTCGTTTCATGCTGCATTTCGTTTCCAGATCATTTCGTTTCAATGCATGTACGAGTATTCTTCTCTTGGAAGTTATCTTGTGGATATTTTATGTGGTGTTTTCTTTCCATGCATATCCTTTATGTTTGCTTCGTATAGGCGAAGAGCTGCTGCTGTTTTTCCTCCTCACTGCTGGTGTTGTTTTTGTATATATGCGCAACACACACACAACTATACACATACATATGTATATGTATATACATATACCATATATTGCAGGAATAGCATAAATATGTGTGTATATATGTGGTAAATTTTTATTCTACGTTTATATGTAAATTTCTTGTTTCCTTCGTGCTTTTACGCTTTCCTTTCATATTCGCGTTGTTGTCGCTTGTTTTCAACCCCCTTCTGCCGTGGAATCTGAGCTGTAAGTAATATGGAGAAAAGCGCACAAATAATAGCTAAAACTTAAAAATAATGTAAAGCCGACAAAAGAAGTTTTCACAATTTTTCGCTTATACTTGCTTGCTGTAAAATAGGAACAACTTTATACACAAACGCAATAAAAAATTGTATTTCGGAAAACGTATAAAGAAAATAAGAACATGCGAAAAATCGATAAGATTTTGATTCGGCACAAAAAAGCGTGGTGTGGAAAGCCAAAAATAAACATAAAATTAATGCGTTATTTAAAAGCGTGGAGAAGTGAAAAATGCGAACACTTTCTAAATTATTTGAAATTTCTGAATTCTAGATTTGTATAAGCTCTTTATTCTCTCCCTCTAATGTTTTAGATTAACGGCATTTGCTGTGCACATACACACACACACATAAATAAAGAAAACTTTGGTGAAAATAGTGAAATTGTGCGAGCACAAAATATAAATAAAGAATATTAAAGTGCAAAAAAAAATAATAAAGAAATAGAATTAACAACAACGAATCAAAACAGTATATTAACTACACATATCCTGCGAGAGCATTATTGTGCATTATTTGCTGTTGTGTGTTTGTGTTTGTGTTTGTGGTTGCGTTTGCGTTTGCGTTCAATAATGTGCGTGTTTTCTGTTTGTTTTTATTGCGCAATCATTTAATAACATTTGAAGGCATCGACGAATTCGCATATTTAAAAAGTTTGCTGCAATTTTTATAAACGCATACAGAATATACAAATATAAAATGAAAAAATAAACCAAGTGAACACAGAAATATACACAGATTTAAAGGGAAAAAGGATAACCACGGAATTCCGCTCGGTAAGAGCAGTTGTTTTCGGTTTGGTTGCACAGTTTATTCCTTGTGTTGTGTTTCATCCTTGTACATTCGAAGTCGTTTCGTTTCTAAAAGTTTCGGTTCATTCGCCCGTTGGATTCGTTTCGTTTTGTTTGATCGCAGCGTTCACGTACATATTTTCCCTGCTCTCACTACTTGAGAGTGTGTGTTTGTAGTTAATGTTTTTTGTTCTCGTTTTCGTACGCTCGCCAACAGTCGTCGTCGTCGTCGGCGTCGACGTTGCGTTCCGCCCCACCCGAACGTACTTACGTACTCTCTCTCACTAACTCACTCACTTCATATAACAACAACAACATCAACAACAATAGTGACGCGAAAACGTTGTTGTTATTATTTTTGTGCCGTTGTGTTTCGAAATCGTTGGAAAAGCCTTTTGGTGTCCTTTTTGTTTGTTGCCTGTATGTTACTTCTTTGTTGTTGGTTGCTATTTGTTGGTTTGCATATGTGTACTAACAACAACGAAACAATCCCATTTGCTGGAAATCGCAAACTGAAAAAAAGCATATAATTTTTTTATTTTGATCATATCCCTATCCAAAATATACAATTTTTATAAGTATTCAAACTCTCGGTGTTTGTTTTGCATTTGTTGTACATCCGAGTCTATACTTCTGCGTGTGAAATCCATGCCGCGTTCCCGTCTCTCCCTACGCTCGCCCGACCATCGTTGAAAATGGCACATCGACGCAGCAGCGACAATTGAAATTTACTGGCTCCCAGTTTTGCTCTTGCCGGTTGCCGATTTATAGAAGGTAGGTCTTATTTTTACACTTTTTCTTACACACTTGGCGTAGTTTGTTGCTCGCATACTTAGTATTCATTTTACTTTACTTCATTTTTACAAATTTTTTTATATTCGATAATTTTTATGGCATAGTTAATACTTTTTTGTTTTATTGGGTGTAAAAGCCGATTTTACTCTGTTCTCTTTTGGTTGGCGGAGCTATTTGCCAATTGTACTCATATACTTTGCACATATCTGTGTGTGTGTGTGTGTGTAAATCCTTTGCATATTTACTCAAAAATCTTTTAATTTATTCTGTTAGTTTAATGGGCTTTTCGGTATTTTTTCGTTATTTTTAAAAATACGAGAATATAAATTTACATCATTGTACTCGTATTAAGTACTGAAGTTGAATTGAAAGTGGGTATTAAATACGAATAAAAAAGAATCACTTCTGAATTTTCAAAAATTATTTTCTCTTAAAAAAAACCTGTGAATTACATTCTTCACATGCAAATGCAGTAGTGCGTGTGAGAGAGCGCAAGGCGGAAACCTTGTAGGGCCAAGGTCCACTAAATTTACTAGTTTTCCAAATATAATACGCAACATTTATATTTTGAAGTGGTGGTTGAAAACAAATGCAATGATCAACCAATTTAATTGATATTGATATTGAATTGATAAAATTATAAGTACATACAATGGATCAGCTGTGGTATCTCCTGTCAAAAATACCATCTAGTAATTCTCATTTAGTTTACAATATTTTTACTTATATGGTAGGTATTTTTTGAAATAATGGTTCAATGAGAAAGATCACTGATGAGGAAAGGTGAATACGAAACGAGCGTATGATTTGCCTGTTCCATGAACGTGGTTATTCTTTGGCATCAATGTTCATTACAGCCGATCAATTTTATCTAAAAAATCTTTACATTATTTCCAAATTAAAAATATCACTGTACAACAAATTAAACATGCAACAGAGTAGCCGTAGCAAAAATGTTCAGCACAACATCCTCTTTCTGTTTTACCATTTACCACGGTTACTCTGTTGCAAAAATACTGTTGGACTGTGTATTTAATATAATAATAAAATTCTTTTAATTTCTCCCTTCAAATCTATAGACAACTGATAAAACAAAAGTGAACAATACGATTGGTCTAGAAACTATTCTTCTTTCTTTTCTTTAAATTGGACAACAGCCCATGGAGGGCCTAGGCCGAGCTTTTTTCAGTTGGTAACTCTGCAATGAGTAGGCATGGTTTATTTTTAGCCTAGAGATGTTGAGCATCCCATATGTAATTCATTGGAAGGTTGAAGATTTTTAATCGGTTTGTCCGTCACTGTTTCTAGACCCTAATAGTTTCGTTTGTAGAATTTAATGGTTCAGAGTCGGAAATATTGCATAATTGGAAGTTGGAAGATCAACACAGTCAAGGAGACATTGTTTAGAATATGTTTTATCAAAACCAAAAGTATCTCTAGCTCTCTGAGATATAATCAACATGAACTTGGTGTTTAATTGCATAAAGTGACCAAATGTATAAAATTTGAATTACCAGTTTCACTTTGACAATTGTCAAAATTCGGCATGTTGCACTTTCTGAAATTTATGTAATCGTTAAAAGTCGGCAAAATTTTTTAATATTTTCGGATTTAATTGACCTCACTTTAAGTATAGCTTGATTTTGTTCTTAAGACTTCCGGATCGTTAAATTTCTACCTCTTTTTAAATTTTTATTAAAGATCTATTTGTTTTATCTTGAAAATATTTGCTAAACATGATTTTTTTTTTTAAATAACTGGTACTACAACTGGTGATCGGTCTTGGCCGCCTCTACAAAGCTTCGCCAGTCGCCTCTGCTATGCGCGCGCTGGCGCCAGTCTATAAGGCCAAGCGCAGTCAGGTTGCCCTGCACCTGGTTTTTCCAACGGAGATTAGGACGTCCCCTTCTGCTCGTTCCTCCACCGTGGTACGAATAAAACACCCTTCTAGCCGGAGCGCTTTCTTCCATTCGCTCAACATGACCCAGCCAGCGAAGCCGCTGGATTTTTATACGCTGGACTATGTAAGTGTCGGCGTACAGCTCATACAGCTCATCGTTCCATCTTATTCGATACACGTCGTCCACGCATACTGGACCGTAGATCCAGATCGAACGCTCTAACAGCCTCTCATCATTGATGGTCAAAGTCCACGTCTCTGCGCCGTACATTAGGACGGGAAGGATGAGGGACTTATAGAGCGTTATTTTCGTCGGTCGAGAGAGGGCTCTACTTCTCAATTGCCTACTGAGCCCGTAGTAACACCTGTTGGCAAGAGTTAGTCTCCGCTTGATCTCAAGGCTGACATTATTGTTGGTGTTTATGCTGGATCCTAGATAAACGAAATCCTTGACGACTTCAAAAGTGTAGTTGTCAACAGTGACATTTTGTTCAACACGCCGTGACTCTTTGTTTGTTGACACAAGGTATTTCGTTTTGTCCTCGTTCACCACTAGCTAAACATGTTCTGTGCGTAATAATCTTTAATCTAGCTCTAAGTAATGAAATTTAGGAAAATTCACCGAGACCCTGATATTTAGTAATATCCTCTAAGCAATGTGCAGAACTTCGACTCATATACTACCTCGTCATATTTCACGTAGAGTGTGCAAATCTTTCAAGAATGTTTAGATTCTCGAGTTAACGACTCTGTTCTAAGTATGATCTGAACTAAAAGTGTCAACATAAAAATTCTTTCCGATCTTATGTAAATTAAAAAAAAGATTAATTGGGCCCTAATATACTATGTAAAAAAAATTCCTAAAAGTACTGTAAAAAATAAACCTTGAGTTGTTTGAGAATGATTTCCTACTATTAAACTATGATGTGCTCATGTTACTTTTACTCCTGAAGCTAATAAAATTGCAGTATTTAGAAGTGGAATTTGGAATGGGTTAAAATATAACTCTACAAGTTCAAGTTATTTTCGATCATATTGTAGATAGAGTAGAGTGTCTGGGAATGATGTCTGAACAAGTTGGTTAACCATTCAGCGAGAGTTTCTAAAATGCTGTGATAAGTACAAAATAAATATGATCGAAGATCCGTCTTAAGTATGTAAAGCGATTGAAGAAAGCTGTTACTGAGTTCCCATCAAGACATATTTACCATAGCACCATATCGTTGTGGAATAAATCCCTGCATTTTTTAAATTGACTTTATCTCTTATTAATGCGATAATGCATAATATAAATTCGAAAAATTTATTTTAAAATGCGTTTGCCGAAGGAAGCAAAATTACCACGCAGTCATCCAAAATAATCCCATTTGCGGATTTTGTCGTGTTTGTTTCTCTCAAAAATTTCTCTCAAGCTCAGTGTAAGCAGACACGTTTACGTCTAAGGTTATGGTAAAATTCCCGGTTTTTCTGCCTCTTCTAGATGCAAGCTCCCTTTTTCTCTCTCTCCTTTTTCATTCAGTTGCTGTTGAATACTACAAAATCAAATAATTAATGGAAAGTAAGTCTTCACGACCATTCAAAATTAAAGCCTAATTCAGAAATTGTGCATTTTCTGCGACTTAATTTGTCCGGAATATCCGGAATATGTCATATGAAGTAAGAAGATTGTTCATTAAATTTTTGTGGTACGATGTTATATAATAGTTTCGGCTATGGCTGATTAATGCATTTAAGCTTTTCGCAATTATAAACTGAAATTGTTTCTATTTTCGTTTAAAAAAGATTGATTCTAATTTAAACATGACATAAAATTGTTATAATTAACAATATTATTTCATTTCTTAAGTGCAGGCGCTTACGAATGTGCGTTGAAGTATTTAAGAAGCTAAAAATGAGCTATTCTCATTTACAAATCATCTCGAAAAAGTAAGAATTCTAAGTTCGCTTTGCTAGCTTGCGAGTAAAATGCAAATAAGCCAGAAAAACGTATAATTATTTTATAAAAGAATAAGTAAATCATATTTTGAGAAAACCGGGCATAAAGTTCTCATTCAACGATTCATTCGATAGATACTTTAAGGACTTACCATTAGCTTGCCATTTCAGCTCAATAGAGTAGTCCATGGACTTCCTCATAAGCCTTCTAAGCAGTTTTTTGAAAAGCAGATATTTGTTCTTCACTAGAAATTCGTATATTTATGATATACTCGTACATGTAACTTTTGATTTTGATAGGAGTCGAATATCTTTTATAAAATTTTAAACGCCCTTTTTTGAAATTGTGCAGAATCGATACCCCATTTCCTCTGTTGATGTCCAGGGCTACAGATGAAACGGCCCCTTTGCCTGGGTTCATGTTTCTTTGCAAGCCTCTATTGACTCCTTGGAACATCGTCGAAACGTGGCTTGCGTCTCACTGTTCTGCCGTTACTTTCACGGTAGACGTTCTTGTGAGACACATAAGCTGATGCCGCCAGTTCGTGTGTTCAACACAACTACACGATCAGCAAGCGGAACTCACGCCTTCCACGTAGACACGGTGTTCCACCGCACTAAGCATTACAGAGAAAGTTCGTTTATCTGTCGTAAGCTCCCGTGCAACAATTTTTCCCAATTATTATGACCGTTGCAAGTTTAAAGCAAACGCTCATAACTACTTCTCCCTCCTTTTTCCTCCCACCTATCACTCTTCCTTCCAATCAACACAATGCTCTGCTCTATTAAAAAAAAAAAAACAAAAGCCTAACAGAGATGATAGAAGTGCAACAATCGGGTCTCTTTGCTTTCACCTGCAAAACCAAGGGGTTTTATCGGGATAGCACATTGACATCAAATGGAAACCAAGGATATACCTCCTTCGTAACCTAACCCTATCTTTTTGAGATTAAGGTATCAAAAATAAGAAACCAGATAACCGCATCATTCGTTATCTACTGGCCATCTGACTTTTGCATAATTAAAGGAGTCCCAGTAAATCATTTTACGGTAACCTCATGCCTTGGCCTGTCGTCTGATCATTCACCACTTTATTTATTTACCTATTTAATTTTTTTAGTTATTTTATTTCCCACTTAAAACCACACAAAATATTGAAGAGGCAGTGGAGTTAGTCAGTCTCAAAATACCGCAAGCAGCGGTGGCTTCTACCCCAGAACTCACTCCACAACACAAACGAAAAAGTATACAGCCTGCTATAAAACACAAGCTGGAAAATAAACGCCGGCTAAGAAAAGTACGGCAAAGTACCCAAAATCCCTCTGATAAAAATAAATTTAACAGGGCAACAAAAGAGTTAAAACACATTTATCAGCCACGAAAGCAACTGAATACTCACTATGGAAGGCGACTAAGAAACGGAAGCTGCCCACAGCCCGAGTGCCCCCAATAAGAATCGAAGGAAGCAGATCTGTTTGCAAGTCATTTATGTAAAGTTTTCGAGCCGTTCCCACGAGAAAACGACTGCAATATAGAAACTCAATTCACCAGGTCAAATGGACCTCCCGCCACCTCCCTTTAGTAAATATTCACTAATAAAACTCAACACAGGCTCTCGAATATGATCGCATAATGGTTGCATTCTCAAAGAGCTGCCAGAAATAGACTTCAAATTCCTGACACAACTTTTCAATGCTATTCCAAGGATCGGACATGTGCCACTACAAGGGAAAGCTTCGCTGGTAATCCTTATTCAAAAACCAGAAAAAACTGCTGAAGATGACACGTCAAATCGGCCAATTAGTTTAATACCTTTTGAAAAATTGTTGCTCAAAACACTAAAACCCGTTTTAGGTGTTAGCAATCACTATGTAAATTATAATTCAACTGGTTTGCCATCGAACATGGAATTTGAGGGCATCGCGGCTGTGCCTGTTAGCCTAGACGTAATTAGTACTCTTAGTATTTTAGAAGAAGACATTATTTCAGTTATTAAAGAATTAAAACCGAGCTTTAAGTCTGACAAAAACGGGCTATCGTTTGTCGTTGAGCCGATTTACCTTTCTTGATGTTTGGAAACTATGTTTTGTTAATCCAATTTTTAAAACAGGAGATGAAAACGATGTTACCAATTATAGGGCATTATATGACTGTCAGCATGGTTTCTTATCTGGTCGACCTACTACTGTGGGGCAAAAAGTAGTAAGACTTTAAGATTTAAATTTCGCGCGGAAACCCATTCATCAAAATATTATTTTTTTAAGGTTGGTATGACTGTCGGTGACATCTGTGCCAAATGTCACATCAAAATAATCATTAGTATTTAGTATACGCTTGTCTTTCTGAAGTACAAAAAGTGCATTCGGCGATTTTCACAATGAGTGAAATTATTCAACAAAGAAGTTCCATTAAATTTTGTGTGCGGAAGCAAATTTCTGGTGCCGAAACGTTCAGAATGTTGCAAAAGGCCTTCGGAGATAATTGTATGTCGCGAGCAAGTCTTTTTGATTGGTACAAATTGTTCAAAGACGGTCGAGAACGCGTTGACGACGAACCACGTCCAGGACGGCCATCAACATCAACTGATGATCAACACGTCAATAAAATCAAGGAATTGGTGCTCGAGAATCGACGATTAACAGTCAGAGACCTTACTGGCATCGTTGGAATATCGGAAGGATCAGTGAAAACCATTTTAAAACATCATTTGGGCCTAAGAAGAGTGAATGCACGATTGGTTCCAAAATCACTGCATTGGTTTTACGAGACCATTTTGCAAAAATTCGACTGATATCATTCCGCAACCATCCTATTCGCCTGACTTAGCACCGTGTGACTTTTGGCTATTTTCTAAACTCAAAAAACCGCTTCGTGGACACCGTTTTGAGTCAATTGAAGACATTAAACATGAATCGCTAGGCGCATTGAAGGCTATTCCGGAAATTGACTTTAACAACTGTTTCGCGAATTGGAAAAAACGTTGGCACAAGTGTATTGGGGCCGGGGGGATTACTTTGAAGGGGACGAAATAGATTTGGAAGAACGAATAAAAAAATTTGAAATTATGAACAAAGTCTTACTAACTTTTGCCCACAGTAGTACATTTGCAAACCTAGCTTTAATTTCTCACAACGTAGTGTATGCAATTGCACAACACAACCAATTGGATGATATTTATGGTGTACAGACTTTGCAAAAGCATTTGATAAAGTTGACCATATAATCCTGCTAGACAAACTTAGGAGCTTCGGAATCACTATCTTGCTCGAATTCTTCAAAAGCTTTTTCTCAAATCGTAAATTATTAGTTAGAATTGGCGCTGTTAAGGCAGAAGTGATTGTTAATGCCACTTTTGGTATTCCTCAAGGTACGCACTGGAGGAATACCATACGCACTCCTATTTCTGATTTTTATTAATGATTTACCAAGATGTACAAAGTTAGTTCTCTAAATGCTTATTGTTTGCTGATGACGTAAAATTGTTCCCTCGAATTTCAAAAATATCTGACTGACTGCTTCACGCTACAGGAAGATTTGACAATGTTATCAAAGTGGTGCTCATCAAATAATTTAGTTATACTTGAATATTGACAAGTAAAGGGTGTTTTTTCTAGAAGTGTGGTTTTCAATCTAGCAATACTTTTTTCGGAGTTGGTCTTTTTGACAGCTGTCACTTGATTTATGCTCAGTTTGCCATTTAATCATGAATAGACTTATGCCTGAACAATGCTTGCACATTATTGAAATTTATTATTAAAATAGCAATGATGCTAGCAATGCATCACGAAAAATGCACTTTTTGGTGCGGTTGATGGGTAAGCAGCATCTTCAAAGACGATGAAGGCTGCAACGTTATGGTCAATGGAGAAAAGTACCGTTCGATTATAACACTTTTTTTGGCCGAAAATGCTAGAATTGGACTTGGCCGACATGTGGTTCCAACAGGACGATGCCACATGCCACACTGCACGCGAAACCATGCATTAATTGAGAGGCGAATTTGGTGAGCAGTTAATCTCACGTTTTGGTGTAATCAATTGGCCACCAAGATCGTGTGATTTGACCCCGTTAGACTATTTTTTGTGGAGCTATGTTAAGTCTCTTGTCTATAGGGACCAGCCAAATACGATTACTGCTTTGGAAGCCAACATTAAACGCATCATTGGTGAGATTCCGGCCGAAATGTGTGAAAAATGTGCCAAAATTGGACCTTCAGAATGGACCACATGAAGTGTAGCCGCGGGAACATTTAAGTGAAATTATCTTTAAAAAGTAAATGTTAGGAATTGATTTATCGATCCAAATAAAAATTTCATCACTTTTGTAAAATTTCTGTGTTTTATTTTTCATTTTAAAAACTAAACTCTTATAAAAATCACCCTTTATATTGCATTGCATCATGCTTGCAGCTGAGTAATCCCATTACCTACAACTATTCAATTAATGGACATTGTCTTTCACAGAAATCTCAGATAAAAGATCTAGGCATAATTTTTGATAGGAAACTCAGTTTTTCAAGTCATATTGATTTTATAACATCAAAAGCAAACTCAATAGCGGGTTTTGTTAAAAGAAATACGAACAATTTTAAAGATCCCCTGACCCAGACCCTTAATTCCCTTTATATAGCGTTAGTACGGAGCCATCTGGATTATTGTTCTATACGAGTAATATGGAACCCATATTTTGAGGTGCACTCGGACCAGTTATAAAGGATACAAAAGAATTTTACCAGACACGCTATCCGGAAACTGTATTCGACTTCAGATTTCCCTTCTTATTTGGGTAGACGCAAATTACTTGGCTTGCAAAATCTAAGCGATAGAAGATAGAAGAAGTTATGTTTCTCTTATGTTTGTCTACAACATCTCACTAGATTTTAATGTGAATAAACAAAATTTTAGACTCAGTTTATTTATGCTATTTAATTAAGTTGAATGAACTCATGAATATTGTATTAGTCTGTAAGAATGTATTATTCCGTAGTCTGTAAGAAGAAGTAATTTTAATTAACGTCTATATATATGTAATACCAAAGCAACAATTAGGATACAAGAAGCAACATGCCAATAATGAGCAAGTCCGCTGGGTGTATTAACCAATTGAAAATAAACATTATTGCATTGCTGCTCTCTTAGACATAAGTCAAGCTTTCGACAAGGTATGGCCCACCGGTCGGTTTATAAACTTACAGCTAATCTACCCTACAGCTATCTATTCTACGAAGTATTAGAATCGTATACTGAACGATGCAATTTCTTTGCCAAATATAACGATGCTACCACTTAACTCTTTCCATAAAATCTGGTGTACCGCAGGGCAGTGTTTTGAATCCAGTACTCTACACTTTATACTTATACAGGGGACTTGCCGGGACTTGGGCCATCAAGCACGCAATCACGAAACGTAAGCTCGGCTTAAAACTCACGCCAAATTTTTGGGAAAAAGGTCTACATCAAACATATCCACAGAAAACAAACTCTTACTGTACAAAGGCCATACTGAAACCCATTTGGCCCTATGGTATCCAATACGGAAATCATGCAACGTTTTCAATCTAAAACGCTTCGTATGATAGTAAATACTCTACGTTATGTTACAAACGAACAAATTCATCGTGACTTCAATTTGACAAACAGTGAAACAAGAAATATGTAATTACAATGCAAATGCATTACTAGACTCCAAACCCACCGAAACTCACCACCCACCCAAGCTACGAACTTGCTGCAAGACTCGGGAGTACAGAGAAGACTCAAAAGATGTGCACCGAGTGCACTAGCTATTAGTGTATAGCATCTCTAAATGATAAAGGGTGTTTTTTCTTTAAAGTGTGGTTTTCAATCTGGCAATACTTTTTTCGAAGTTGGTCTTTTTTGGTTTGCCATTTTATATAATGAATAGGCTTACTCCTGAACAACGTTTTCAAATCGTGCAAATTTATTAACAAAATAATGGTTCGGTTCGCGCGATTTTCACAAGAAAATTTTGCTCAGCGATGACGCTCACTTTTGGTTGAATGTGTACGTTAATAAGCTAAATTCTCGCATTTGGAGTGATCCACAAGCCATTGTTGAGACGCTATTACATCCTCAAAAAGTCACTGTTTGGTGTGCTCTATGGGTAGAGGGAATCATTGGCCCATATTTCTTCAAAGATGAAGCCGGTCATAATGTTACAGTCAATGGAGAACCCTATAGAGCCATGATTAATGACTTTTTCGTGCCTGAATTGGAGGATGTTGATGTGGACGACCTTTGGTTCCAACAAGACGGCGCTTCATGCCATACAGCCATACAGCCAACGAAACAATAACAATCAATTTATTGAAAGAAACTTTTGGTGAGCGCACTATCTCGCGTCGTGGGCCTGTGGCGTGGCCTCCAAGATCGTGCGATTTAACACCGCTGAACAATTTTTTGTGGGGTTATGTGAAGTCGCTTGTCTACGCAGATAAGCCCGAGACGATTGACGCCTTGGAAGGGAATATTCGGCGCGTTATTACTGACATACCGCCCCAATTGCTGCAAAAGTGGTCGAAAATTGGGCCTCTCGGCTGGAATTTATTCGAACCAGCCGCGGCGGCCACTTGCCCGAAATCGTTTTTAAAACATAATGCAAATCCTTATCTTTATAATAAAGCTAAATTCTTGGCCATAACAATAAATTATATGCGTTTTATTTCTTCTTAAAAACCATACTTCTGAGAAAAACACCCTGTATATGGTATTATTAATTATTTTCCTAAATTATGTATGTAATTATTATAATCATTTACAAACGATTGCAAATTATTGTAAAGAATAGCAATGGTCACTCTTTTCCATGCCAGTAAAACCTTGCCACATGTAATGATTATTGTCCACATAGGATAGGTTGCTTGTAATAAATTGATTTAGACCAGGGACTGAAGTTTTCATCAGTTAGTTGAGTTGGCCGCAACCTGTTTCCCAAAGAGGTCTAAACCAAGGAAGGGCTTCTTAGCGCTGTGATCGACAATGATTATGATTTTTGAACATTACCCTATGCCTTCTTATGGACCTCGTTGAGAAGAGCTACCCACACCATTGCACCTTAAAATGGAACAATAGGAGGATATCAGCTATTTCTATGTATGGTAAGTTCAGTCCTCCGCAAATCAATATTCAATCGTCTAATCTGCCTTGACCCATTGAGAAAGAGGGGATATAGAGATAGACTAGTAGAAAAGAAAAATAAAATAAATACATACATATAAATTTCCATACCGACATTATGCATCGAAATACAATATGTATTTAGAGATTTACTTACAAATGGATAAAACAACAAATGATAAGTCTCAATATCACAATATCACAACATCACAACATCACATTTGAAATGTAAACACTCCCAATTCCAACTCATAAATTGAATGTGAAATCGAAATCACACATACTTATGCAGATACAGATTCAACTACAGGCAGAAACTTTTATGAACACAGAAGAAATACGGATACAAAATGCAGATTTTTGAATCAACTTGAATCAAAAATGCGAGTCTTCGAAACAATGTGTGAAAGTTGCGAGTGAATGATGAGAAGGAATGAATTAATTTTGGGTTGCTGTCGTTCTGGATGGAGGACAGAGGAACTTCACACAACACTAACGACTCAGAGAATATCAGAGTCGTTAGAGGCATATGGCAGCAGCACACATCCAGCAGACCTCAACTGTTGAGTGGAGTGAATGCACATCACTAAGCGGCTGAGCGCAATTCGTTCCACAGAGTTCCCACTCAACTGCTGTTGACCAGCAGTTCAGTCTTGCTAAACACAGTCAACGATTTAGGGAATTAGTTACATTGAAAGTCATTTAATAATATAAAAACAATAAAATTTAAATTTGAAAAACGACGCGATTGAATTGTGTTCGTCCATTCATTTACAACAGATTGTGATTATGTTGTTTTATTTTGATGTTACTCTTTTCATTCGGATAACAAAAACCAAGCAATATAAAATGAAAATTACTTAATCTTATGAGCTTTTTTCGTTGTTTTTTCGTCCATCCATTAACAGAAACATTATGTGTGTTTTGTTTCTTCAGGGTCTATTTGTGTTGCTTTGTTGTTTTTATAATAAAATTAACTGCTTGCACACATCTGATTTGTTATTGCATTTACTCACTGATTATTCTGGCTACATTATTTAAATTCCTTTTGAAATGTAATCTTTGTCACTTCTTTGTCTCAGATATTCAAATTTCTTTTAGTAAATTATGTTAACTACAGTTGCGATATCGAAATTTTAAAGCAGGAAATTATGTCACCGTGGAAAATTTAGTTTTTCAACCGTGCGATAAGAACTCGTCATAGTCGGTCGTCACTGAATGGGGATTCCGGAAAAGGTAGGTTCCCCAGTGGTGTGATTATTGTCATTGTCGCCATTAAGCAGCTGCGAGATATTATATATGTACTTAGACAACATTTGGCTCCAACAGGATGGTGTGCCATGTCACACAAGCCGTGCAACAGTCAATCTTTTGCGTGGGAAGCTTGAAAATCGCGTTATTAGCCGTTTTGGTGATGTGCATTGACCACCACGCAGTTGCGGTTTAACTCCGTTGGACTATTATTTATGGGGATCCGTCAAAGATAAATCTTACACGAACCATCCAGCAACGATTGAGGCTCTTAAGGACGAACTTGGTGCAGCCATCGGCCAAGTATAGCTCCATGCAATCGAAAATGTACTGAAAAATTGCGTTGATCGTATGGACTACTGCAAGCCATCATCTGAAATAATGTTCCCCAATTGACCGGAAGGATTGTACTTTCGAACAAAATTATTCGTTTCCCATTTACACTAAAATCAAATGCCAAATTATAAATGGTCCGCCCTGTACACTAAGTTTTTTACTTTAGCAGGGTTGCGACACTCTTGATCGTACCACAGACTTCTACGTCGACGGTGGTAGCCTAGCAATTTTTCGGCAGTTGTATCAACACATCATCATTAATAGAAGGGTGTGCTTTTCGACAAGAGGTTCCATCTCATATTTCTCTGTGTTCGTATTTGTATTTATTGCTATCCGCCCTTGCGGATGGCAATAAAGGCCTTAGCTGCAACCAAATGGTGATGTGAGTCAACATTCGGGCCACATAAGACTAGTATAACGGAAGCATGCTTCCGTCGACAATGTGATCGAATTTCGTTTCGAGAAGTTCGATCAAGAAGTAGCTAAATGGCCTTATCTAGTGGATATCTTGATGCTGGAGTCTGGTGCTAAGTATGAACTCTCACATAATACCGCGGCGAAATCGATCAGACTCATATTGGTAATTTTAACCTGGACCCTAAATGTTCCAATCGTCGAACTAAAAAGACTCGCCCACCTTGTCATTAAAGTCGACTAACAAGATTTTAATATCGAGGCTGAGGAGCTCATAGAAGCCATCTTTGGCCGTTTCCCCCTTCTCATCGTCCGTCGGTGCGTAGGCACAAATCAGGTTGATGTTGAAGAGTTTTGCATTGATGCGGATATTGGCGTCAAGCTCGAGACAAGGATGTCAGTCTCTTACTTACTTACTTAACTGGCGCTACAACCGATGATCGGTCTTGGCCGCCTCTACAAAGCTTCGCCAGTCGCCTCTGCTTCTGCTATGCGCGCGCTGGCGCCAGTTGATAAAGCCAAGTGCAGTCAGGTTACCCTGCATCTGGTCTTTCCTACGGAGATTAGGACGTCCCCTTCTGCGTGTTCCTCCACCGTGGTTCGAATAAAACACCCTTCTAGCCGGAGCGCTTTCTTCCATTCGTTCAACATGACCCAGCCAGCGAAGCCTCTGGATTTTTATACGCTTGACTATGTCAGTGTCGGCGTACAGCTCATACAGCTCATCGTTCCATCTTATTCGATACACGTCCACGCATACTGGACCGTAGATATTACGGAGTATCTTCCTCTCGAACGCTCCTAACAGCCTCTCATCATTGATGGCCAATGTCTACGTCTCTCTGCCATACATTAGGACGGGAAGGATGGGGGACTTATAGAGCGATATTTTCGTCGGTCGAGAGAGGGCTCTACTTCTCAATTGCCTACTGTGCCCCTAGTAACACTTTTGACAAGAGTTAGTCTCTCCTCGATCTCAAGGCTGACATTATTGTTGGTGTTTATGCTGGATCCTAGATAGAAGAAATCCTTGACGACTTGAAAAGTATAATTGTCAACAGTGACATTTTGTCCAAGACGCCGTGACTCTTTGTTTGTTGACTCAAGGTATTTCGTTTTGTCCTCGTTCACCATTAGACCCACTCGACGAGACTCCCTTTCCAGGTTGGAGAATGCTGCACTGACTGCTCGAGCGTTTTTGCCAATGATGTCAATATCATCAGCGTATGCTAGCAGCATGACACTCTTGTAGAAGATAGTGCCAGAGATGTCGATGTTCGCAGCTCGAATTATTTTCTCCAGCATAAGGTTAAAGAAGTCGCACGATAGGGAGTCAACTTGTCTGAAACCTCTTTTGGTATCAAATGGTGCGGAGAGGTCTGTCCCAATTTTCACTGCGCTGGTGGTGTTGGTCAGTGTCATTTTGCAAATACGAATGAGCTTTGCAGGGATACCAAAATCAGACATTGCGGCGTACAAGTGATCCCTAATCGTGCTGTCGAAGGCGGCTTTATAATCGACAAATAGATGATGGGTGTCGATCTGTTTTTCTCGGGTCTTTTCCAGGATTTCGCGTAGTGTGAATATCTGGTCGATGGTGGATTTACCAGGCCTGAATCCACACTGATAAGGCCCAATCAGTTTGTTGGCGATGGGCTTCAGTCTTTCGCACAGTAAGCTCGACAGAACCTTATATGCAATATTAAGAAGGCTTATCCCACGGTAGTTGGTAGTTGGCGCAGATCGTGGAATCACCTTTCTTATGGATTGGGCAGAGTACGCTGAGGTTCCAATTACTTGACATGCTTTCATCCGACCATATTCTGCATAGAAGCTCATGCATGCGTTTTTTGAGCTCTTCGCCTCCGGTCTTAGAAAACTCAGCAGGCAGGCCCATCTGCACCTGCAGCCTTATTGTTTTTCAGCCGAGCGATGGTTGGTAAGACCTCCTCATAGTCGAGCGGCGGTATTTCAACGCCGTCAGTGATTGGGGGTTTCGGAGTAGATTCCGCAGTGGCGGGATTATTGCCGCCCTGGACATCTGTCACCAGATTTCCGTCTTCATCCTTGCAGGAGAGGACCCGGTCTTCAAACCATCAGTCCGGCGTCTTATTCTTTCAAAGAATTTTCGGACCTCGTTCCCGTCCCGCAACATTTCGATATCATTGAACTCGCGTCTTTCTTCATCTCTTTTCTTGCGCCTGAAAAGACGTTTCTCCTCCCTCCTCAACTCTCTGTATCGCTCCTTAGCAGCTGGCGTTGCAACTGACTGCAGGGTGGCTCTGTAAACAGCGTTTTTCGCTTCAGTAGCATCGCGACACTCTTGGTCGTACCACATATTTCTCCGTCGACGGTGGTAGCCTAGCACCTCTTCGGCAGCCGTACGCATAGAGTGGGAAATGTGCGTCCACTGCGATAAGAGGAGTGCGAGTTGGTTGGCGAAGACTTCGGATGTCTGTTGTGATTGCAGCTTTTCGACATCCAGCTTTCTCTTTGTACCTATCCGTACGGGATGTCAGTCTCTTGCCAACTACAAATCCTACAGTGAATTTATGCCTCAGATCGTTACAACTGCTACACAGAATGCTTTTTTGGAGTAACCCTCCATTGCATTTTCTGAATAGCTAGCGGTGATGTTAGTTCGATATTTCGCGATATCTGCTAGTAGAGGGTTCAGACAGTTCAGCTGCATATTCATAGGTCATTGCTTTAGAATACCCCCGGTTTTTAGGATAGTTAGAGCAGAGCAAAACTACTATGCTCCTGCAATATTTCGTTAAACACAGGGCATTGCAAGGTTAAGACAATACTTATCTACTTATGTTGGGGTTACTAAAGGACGATATGTTTCCTTTATGAGTATAGCAAGGAGGAGGAACAACAGCATTGAATTTCATTGCATAATCTCTTAGTAAACGCTTGTGTGGGCTACGTGCTAAGATGTGGGCGTGTCATTAAATGAATGAATATTGCAGGGCACGATTTCCGACAACAGTCTAGACTGTTTAAACAAAACACTCCTGTTGGATTCTTGTTTCTTTCTTTTGTTGGCTTATTATTTGAAAAGGTATTGAAAATTTCTTGAACAATTTTCAAGTGTTTCTTCTTTTTCTCTCTTTATATTATTTAGAATTTTTTATTTAAAAATTTTTTTGTTGTTCTTTTGTAGCTGAATAACACAAAATCAAATTGTGCCTCAATTGACAATTTAAATGTCTGCAAAACTCTAAGAGCAGATATGGAGATACCAATCGGAAAGTCATCTATCTCTATTTCTACTTGTGTGTGTTGGTTGGTATGAAACGAAATGCAGTAATCCTCGGTTAATTGAGTCGACTAGACAATATGAACAACTTGTGGCTTAACCGCGGAACTCTACCGAGAGAACACCATTAATGCAGGAACTTTTAATAAATATTGCATTTAAAAAGTAAGAAGGTTTAGTCCAATTAAGCGGTGTCCAATTAACGGGGGATTACTGTGTAGCTCGCCTCATATAACATACATAAATATAGCTGAGTAGGCAAATTAAGCAACAAACAAACGAATGGACGGCGGACAAACATACCATGTACACCGACAGACAGAATGGTAGACATCCAAACAGACAGACGAAGAGACATACAGATAGATAGGCAGACAACGGAATAGACAAATAGTCAAACAAACAAATTTGTCTCTCAGTTATTAGAGAAAAGCAAGTCATCGTTTTTAACGAGACACACTTGAGAAAAGTGTGGAGAGGAGCGGAGTGTGTCTATGGTTATTCGAGAGAGAGTGAGCGAGGCAGAGGTGTGCAAATAGGCCGGTCGGTGTGTCGAAGAAAATAGAAAGACTGCTTAGTATAGTTTGGAGTTTAGGAGTAAGAATAGACATTCTAGTTAGGCTGCCAGACATTGACCATATCGAATATCACTTAAGATGCTAAACACAACAGCAAAATAAAAAAACAACAATAAAGGACAACATCGTTCTTGCATATTATAACAACAACAAAGTAAAACTTTAACGAGATATACTTACTGACGTAAACGTAGTATGTATGTAGCATCAAAAAGTCACACACACATACACATACACACCACAGAATACATCCACTCCGCAACCGAAAACAACGTTCGACAAGTCATTTAAAATTCCAATTTGAAATTGAAACCGAACCCGTATAGCTTTGCGCTGCAATGCTTTTTTCTGCTTTTCAAGATTACATTTCAACAGAAGTTCTTAAGCTTTTTTCGCTGTCTCCAAACACAAACACACAAAAATCTAAAAAGAAGGTATAAAGAAAAAAGAAAAAAAACGGAAAAAAACTTAATGAAGAATAAGAAAAACACTTAAGATATACTACATATTGTCACACTGTATGTATGTATGTATGTATGTATATGTGAGTAAGGTGGCATCGTTGGCATTAGTCATACAAAACCAACAACTAAATGCATATATAAGTATATACATAATAAGTACATATCTATGTAAATGTACATTTGTAACTATGTATGTATTTACGTATATGTATGTATATATGTATGTATATATGTATGTATATATGTATGTATGTATGTATGTATGTAAATATGTAGGTATGTTTTTTCAACTATTTTCTTAGTAGGAGGCAACAGCAGGAGATCTTTCTCTTTTCCAGCTCCTCTACTTCGTCTGCAATCACTTCCTTTCTCTCTTTCTCGCTCTCTCTTTGTGTATATTTACCGTACAATTGTTTCTATTCCTATATTAGTATATTTACATATAAGTACAGTGAAGGACAAATTCATTGCGTCACTTTACTTACTTTTAATGGCACAACAGCCCATGGAGGGCCTAGGCCGAGCTTTTCGCATCCACTCATGTTGTGCGTGTTATATTTGTACATGAATGGAAGGGACCTACAGTTTAATGCCGAATCCGAACGGCGAAGTGAGAAGCTTTTCATAGCAATTTTTACTCTTGTAGGTTTGCCATTGCCTGCCAAGAGGTGGTGCCGTGTAGAAATATTATTTTTTCTACTTTTTGATTTTGCCTGTGCCGAGATTCGAACCCCGAACACTCTGCGTAGTAGTCCAACGCACTACCACTACGCCACAGCCACCATTGCATCACTTAGTGCAATTTAAAGGCGAACGTCTTTCTTGTAACCAATGTGTAATTAAAAGATACTTTAATTAAATTGGAAAATTATTTTGAAAATATATTTGTTTAGGTTTTCCGCATATTAGGAATTAGTTTTTATTAGGATTGTCTGGCAAGTGGCTTAAGACTGGACATACAATTTCAAGGTTCGGTTTTCATTTTCTTTATAAAATTTTTAATCTAATATGAAAAAGAAGACAAGTTTATACCGAAATACACAAGAATACATATAAATTTTGTATGTACTTGCGTTTTATTCTATGATATGGAGCAGAGTTATCTTGAAATATATAATTACTTTTTCGTACAAACTATGTACATATCTCTGAATAGTGGATCAGAAATCGCTGCTAATGTATTCCCAGATCATTTGATATTTAGCTTGCTTCATTCACTGTCGGCATAATATTCATCTCCTTTTCGGCACCAAACATTAGCTTATCTATTGTAAGTATGGAGGTTAACCATCGTCTCGCCTTATTCCACATATCCGTTTAGTAGGAGTGCTCTTTTGCCCACTTCAAACGTTATTTTTTCATCTATACAGTTAGCAATGGTTTTCTCGACTCGCCGCCACAAATGGGTTTTGCAGTAGGTCGTGATTTAATAGAAACCTTTGATGACCATCCCTATCTATTTTTATTTCGGCTGAAGTGAGTTTATTGGATTGTATATTGGTTGAAGTGGTGGTTCATACCACGAATTTAAGTAGCGCTAGCACCGTTTTGAAGGCTTATCCTCGTTTACAACTTGTTAGATGGTGGAAGTGAGTTTTTAGTTTTAAATATATATATATTCTTTTTAGAATCCTGTCTTTCGCTGTGGGTGGTAGACCTTTTCCGCCCACGACCGTTTAATTCTTCCGTAGAACCCGTGCCACAAATTTATTGAGGAGTCACTCTAGAGTAGTAGATTAGTTAGTTTAATTTTGAAAGCAATGTTGCAAGTTTAAGATTTTTGTTTTGGATTTGGGCAAGGCTATAGACTTTGGCCAGATAGGGATAGGAGGATTGACCTCTCGATGCCCAGTGCAGGGCATCATTCACTTTATATACCGATATTCTTATTTATATATATCGGGGTCGCAGAATAACCAGGGTTCAAATCTCGGCACAAGCAAAAAAAAAAACAACAACACGGCAGCACCTCTTGGCAAACCTACAAGAGTAAAAATTTAAGAGCCTTTCATTTCGCCGTTCAGATTCGGCATAAAACTGTAGGTCCCTTTCATTCATGTACAAATATAAGATGCACAACATGTGTGGATGCGTAAAGCTTGGCCTTTGCCGCTACATGCGGTCATAGTCGACATTGATAAACTGAAGTTCATTGTGGTAAAGGCATAACACTTGCCACAATGCCTGTGTATCCATTTATCGGTGGCCTGTGTGATTGCATTTCCACTCTGATTCTCCCTCCTTCTTTCTCCCACCTATCAAATCTTCCTTCCATTCAACACAATGCTCTGCATTCATAGGGGTACACCCTTAGTGTTGAATGTATCAATAAAAAAATTAAAAAGAAAATATATAACAACCAAGACAGGAATCGAACCCGCAACCTCCCGGATGAAAGTTTAGTGCGCTACCCAATAGATTACTAAGGCAGCGGTAGCGAGTACTCTTTAAAAAATCTTACTGTTGTTCCTACATTAATTTTAAGTGGAAATTGTCGAAACAAAAGCTAAAATAAGGTGATGCCATACATTTTTCCACCACTGTACCATACATACATTTCCCAGTAAGCATGTTCTCGTTGTTGTTGTTTTTATGCTAAAAAGTCATCAGCAGCATGCGTTGAATTGAAATTTTATGCGTTTTACTTATTTATTTCCCTCCTACGAATTCATATCGTCGATAGATGATAGTCCAAGTCTAGAAAGAATTATTACTACAGAAAAAAGGGTTTCATTTTGTTCTGTACCGTTTTTTATTTCGCTTTTTATTTATTTTTATTGTGTTTTTTTGTTTAACTTTAAGCCCACATGCTGCTACTGACGTCTGCATATTTTCCACATATCACACCATGCCACCTGCTCTCGTATTGTTTCGCTCTCGTCCCCACATTCGCCAATCGAACGCACTCTTATGTGCTAATAAATTTCAATAAATTCATGAATTATTGTTAACAGAAAAAATAAATACACACACACACAAACGCATTCATACTTTTAGTCTTACTCCCGTTTGTTGTTTGAGGAAAATTTAGTGACAAAAAAGTATACTTCAAATATGGCAATATACAGGTCTCTCTTTCTCTCAACCTCTCTCTCTCTATTCCTATTGCTCTTTTATTTATTTATTTTTTGTTCTTTTGCTGCGTAAAAATTACAATTTATTGCTCTCTCTCCCTTTTATGTTTCGTTACATACATACATACATACATACATAGTACATATGTATATGTAAATCTTTTTTATTTCTTCTATTTAAGCTAGAAATATAATATAAGTTTTGTCTATTAAACATCAAGAAAATTAGAGCCAAATACTTTCGGAGGGAGGAGCTACGTAAATATTTTGAATATTTTTTTAAACATTTTCTTAAACACTTGCGTTTACACTAGCAATACACTCATAGAATAACACAAAATAGATCTCACTTAAGTGAGATGTGTTGGCAATTTAATCTATTGATTTGAAAATAATTTACCAATATTTATTGAGTTTATTTTTGTTTTCTCTTTGCATTTTGAATTTTTGAAGCGCAGCCAACTTCGTAAATTTATGGCTATTGAATACGCTTGGCTCTGATGGCATTTTTGCTTCAGGAATTTAATTAATTTTTTGGAATTTTTAGCAAATTTTTACAAATGCACAATGCATTTTTATTAGTTTTCAATATATCAATTTTGTTTTGTTTTTGTTACTTGAATACCTAGCTGCACTTTGAATAACAAATTTCGCATGGAGTGGCAACTACCTATACAAAGTTACCTTAGGCTAGCAAGATATATAAAACACTGGAATATCTGCTGTGTCGTGTCATGTGGTAAACTTTAGGAACGACGACTATGGTTACTGCGGACAATATTTGTCACCCATTCAATAAAATAATCACAGGAAATATAGAGTCATTTAGTCTCCATTTACACACAGAAATATTGCGTTCTTGCTAGGAAGATGACTTCATGGGCGGGAGAGGAGATATGGGAGAGTATAAACTTTTCCGTATCGCAGTTTTTCGTATTTCATCTCTCGGCCACAAAGTCGACTTGCCGGCAAGAAATATTTCTGTCTGTAAATGTCGATTTATTATTCCTCTTCATTTAGGCAGTTCTGCCATAAGCCATTAGCTGGTGTTTGCTATGCCTATCAAAAATGCAATGCCCAGTGACTACAGCACCTACGCTGCTAATAGAAATTCTAACGAAAGAGTTTTTCATCATTTATGGGCGACACATTTCCATTTGACTGATGATTTAAACTTTGGTCCTTTTTGAGGACAAGAGGAACCAGCGAAGGTAGATGATTTCTCCTAGTAGGGCAATGCGGAGTTAGTTGACGCTACCTGAGAAGGAAGGTGATTTGAAGACTTATTATTTGCTTTGGGCTATGTTCACATAATCTGCTTCGTGTAGTCACTTCTTCTTAGGCCTCTGATCCTATTCCCTCTTCAAAGATTAAGTTTTATTATTTGTTCATTGAAGTGTGAACCATGCCAGGGGTACTCTATGTTGTGATACCATAATCCTGCTATCAGGAAGGCTTGCTGACTGCAAACTGCTTAAGGAGCACCGGACTAATGAGATCCTAAGTAAGGTTCGTACTCATCAGATGGTTGTCTGATCCTTTAAGAAACTAAGAAGTTTGCGGGGTAAAATTCTTCTTTCCTTTCCCTTCCCAAATCTTTTCCTTTACTTACACTTTCGTCTCTCAAAGTTGCTCATATTCGTTCAAGGTCTTTTCGTAGTGTGCCATTCAAAGTGTTCATTAACTATGACTCATCCCTTTCGTTTTTATAAATATTTCTTTTTCACTCCTGGAAAAAAGTTAACACATTCACACAAACGAGTGTCGTACTTAGTTCCTAAAATATAAGTTATTTGAATGTCATTTGAATTGTGTCACAGGAATATCCACTTAACTAATTATAAAGAAGCTTAAAATTGCATTAAAATACTTAAATAATAGCTGCCGTCGTCAATACTCACTTGCCCATTTACTGGTATTTATAGCGAGCTCATGCGACTCTTATCGTCTTATTTGGAGAGCTGACTAAAAATGGTATGCGAAATAGAAAAAAGCAGCAAATAAAATAATAAATGCTTTCAGAAAAATACGATTGAAGAGGAGAGAGCCACCAGAAACGGACACAAGGCATACAAGGCAAACAAGAAAAAGCTCGGCAACCACAAGGCGCGTTTCGAAAGCGACACCTATACATAAAGCCAAATTAATTTCAAAGTGGTAAATCCAAAAATGATTGATTAAATGACGCTGCCCTCCACACTGTTAGCTGTGACAATGCTGCTGCCACCACCAACTTAGCGGCCTTTACTGCCGCCACCAACTTTGCCTGTGCTGCCGCTACTAACTTTGTTTCTGCCGCCTTTGCCTTTGCCTTTGACTGCGCCAACGCCTCTGCTACAACCAACTTTGCCTTCGCCTCTGCCCTTTCCTTTGCCCTCGCCCCACATTGTTCGCAGACAACAATAAATAACGTTCGGGCATTCGAACCGCATTAAATTTTAACCACAAATTTTGGGTATACAATTTTATTTCAGTTTTGATAGGCCGAAAGTAAACCTTGAAATCCAATAAAATTGTTGGCATTTGGGAATTTGAAATTTGTATTTCTGGTGAGGGTAAAGTAAAATAGAAACAAAAATAGAACAAACAAGAAGCCGACAAAAAACATTCGAACACGCAAAAAAAGAAGATAGCAAAAGAGCAACACTGAGTTGCCGCTGCGGTTGTAAGTAAAAGGAAGGAGCCAAAGAATTTGCATACATTTTTGAGAACGTTGTGCAAACGCGCACAAATATTTAATATGTGCTCTTTTACTGCTTATACTACGTATACATATACCTGTACATATACCTATACATACAAACCTATTTACCTACATTGTATTTAGTTATGTAAGTAAATATAAAATATCATTGGCATTCAAAGCATGCAAAATTTTTCGCAAATATTCGGGCAGAATGTTAATTATGTGCTAATAATGGAGAGTTTAAAAATAGTTGGAATTGTGAATTGAAGTGGTCGCTGTGGCGTAGGGGTTTGCGTTGGACTGCTACGCAGAGTGTGGGCTCAAAGCCAGTCTGAGATATCAATCTTCCTTAAACAGTCTGCGTTGGATGTCGTCATTTGCTTGTTTCTCTGGCTTGAAACTTGTGATATTGTAGTAGGCTCTCTCTCTGCTGCCATTAAAGTTATTAAGATATGGTCAAAGATAAGAAACTTTAAGCAGTTGCAGGACGAGATGCTTAGCGGCATCTCGAAGCAATGCCGCTAAGACTCGAAGACTGTCGGTTACTGCTGGCGGAACTTCCCGATCACTTTCTCTTGATTAAACAGTTAAAAGTGGTTAATTACTTTGTTGACCCTTTCCGGATATGCGTTTTTCTTTGAAGTAACAACAACGTTTCTTCTTTTTGAAGTAACAACAACGCATAAACATCTACATCCTCTGGGTCCACATTCGGTTGTAGCTTAAAGAAAATCCAGCAGACATCGTGTGCCGCCCAGATTTCGTATATAAGTATAGTATATTTCAAATTATTCTGGATGAGAAAATTTTGACTCAAGACTAACTATCTGGTCTCGTTAGAAACTTAAGTTTCAACTAAGTTCCGCCAGTAGTCGGTAAACACAGATGGCGTTTATTTATATTTGTGTAGTAGGTGCTGAGTGATGCCATCTTTGTTTTCGTAGAATTATCATAGTTTGTAGGTATTAATTTATTTACAATATTTGTTTGTGCATTATTCCAAAAACTAAGTTTATAATTGATGGTAATCACTTCTCCAATACATCATCGAGCAATTTCATATCACATTTGCATTACTTATTCTACGATTACAGTGCACATATAAGTATCCTTTAAATGATTTTTATTTAATTTATTTTATACAATATATAAATGAAATAACCTTTTTTTTATATCTCTTCACTTTTCTGATAAACCCGAAGATATCCTTATTTATTTTATCATATACTCGTATATATTTATGTTCTCATGTTTATGGCATGAGTACGAGTATAATAAATCAACTTCTTGCATTTGCATAGACTAGACATTTGTTTGAGAGTATAATAGAAAAAATAAAGAAAGGGGAAAATATGAATTTGTACATTAATTTTGTTAATGGAGTCATTTCTTCTACCCGGAACAAGAAAACACAGACTAAAGAAAGAAAAGAAAATAACAAAGAAAAACCGGTGAAAGAAGCCAAAAATGTTCTTATCAAAGTTGTCAAGTGTAAAGTTGACAACTTATTTAACTTTTCAAATATAATAATAATAATTTTTGCTATCTATCTTTCTTTATTTAAATAGCAAACGTGGAGTTTAGTTATCTTATGCAGGGTGTTTTTTTTTAGAAGTGTTGTTTGCAAGTGTGGTCGCTGTGGCGTAGTGGTAGTGCGTTGGACTGCTGCGCAGAGTGTCCGGGGTTCGAATATCGGCACAAGCAAAATGAAAAAGTAGAAAAAATAATTTTTCTACACAGCACCACCTCTTGGCAGGCAATGGCAAACCTACAAGAGTAAAAATTGCTATGAAAAGCTTTTCACTTTGCCGTTCGGATTCGGCATAAAACTGTAGGTCCCTTCCATTCATGTACAAACATAACACGCACAACATGAGTGGATGCGGAAAGCTCGGCCTAAACTCTCCCAGGGGTTGTGCTGCCATTAAAAGTAAAGTAAAAAGTTTTCAAGGAGAAATAAAACGCATATAATTTAATGTTATGGCCAAGAATTTAGCTTTATTATAAAGATAAGGATTTGCCATTATGTTTTAAAAACGATTTCGGGCAAGTGGCCGCCGCGGCTGGTTCGAATAAATTCCAGCCGAGAGGCCCAATTTTCGACCACTTTTTGTAGCAATTGGGGCCGTATGTCAGTAATAACGCATCGAATATTCTCTTCCAAGGCGTCAATCGTCTCGGGCTTATCTGCGACTTTACATAACCCCACAAAAAATAGTCCAGTGGTTTTAAATCTCACGATCTTTGAGACCACGCCACAAGTCTACGACGTGAGATAATGCGCTCACCAAATGTTTCCTTCAATAAATTGATTGTTTCGTTGGCTGTATGGCATGTAGCGTCGTCTTGTTGGAACCAAAGGTCGTCCACATCAACACCCTCAAATTCGGGCACGAAAAAGTCATTAATCATGGCTCTATAGCGTTCCCCATTGACTGTAACATTGTGACCGGCTTCATCTTTGAAGAAATATGGACCAATGATTCCCTCTGCCCATAGAGCACACCAAACAGTGACTTTTTGAGGATGTAACGGCGTCTCAACAATGACTTGTGGATTATGATCACTCCAAATGCGACAATTTACCTTATTAACGTACCCATTCAAGCAAAAGTGAGCTTCATCGCTGAACAAAATTTTCTTGTGAAAACCGTGATCGGTGGCCATCTCGTTTTGGGCCCATTCACCGAACGTGCGATGCGCTTGATGGTAGTTCAGCTTCAATTCTTGAAAAGGCAAACCAAACTGAGCATAAACCCAGTGACAGCTGTCAAAAAGCCCATTGAATTTAAATTATTTATATTTTTTTAACAATTACTATTTTTATTGAAAAGAAAAAATTACATTTCTAAATTTTTTTTAGTATATTTTAAAAATATTCGGCTTTGGCCGAAGATTAGAAAAATAAACCGAAATTAGGCTTCGGTGATATTTATTTTTTATACGAGAGAGTGTATTTAAAGTTCGGCCACTCAAATTAGTTCAAGAGGACTTGATTTTCTCAGCGCGGCTATAAAAATGTCTTAAAAACTTTGCAATATTTGCCAAAATGCATTTTTTTAAATATTCAATTACGTTTACCTACTTAGATTTTTCATGATTTCCATTCCCATTCTATTTCTACATCCCCTTCCTTACACTAGATTGAGGTTCGGGCGGTTCGGCAACTTTTTGTCTGGCACCTGAATTTAAGATTCCCAATTCTTTCTGTACTTGTTTCCTTCAGCGCCTCAGGAACAAATACATTCCATGCGTCTGGTGCGGTAATAATAGATCACATGAGATAAAAGTGAGAGCCATCGTCGGTGTCGAGTTTTTCTTATAGCCAGGCCGTGATTACTTTCATAATTTTGCTCGGCGAACATCGTGAAATTGTATATGTATCGCACACCTAGCACAAAATGTTAGCCGAACATAATTTTAAATTTAAGCACTGCCTTTGGAACACGCAAGTACAGGGTTGGCTGCTTTTAATACATGCAGTGACGTCGTTGGCTCACTTAGTTTCATTTCATGTACTCTACGGCGTAACTGTATCTTGTATACTGTTTTCAAACTTGGTATCATGTTACCCATAATAAAAAAAAAATCTTTAGTGCCCGTCAAATCAATGGCTGTTTTAAAAAAATAGCGCTGAGCAAACGACAAAAATATTACTGAGCTATGTTGTAAACAGTCTTCTCAAGTCGATAGAAAGCACTACCATATAACTTGTGGTCGCTATAGCGTAATGGTAGTGCGTTGGACTGTTACGCAGAGGGTCTGGGGTTCGAATCTCGGCACAGAAAAATCAAAATGTAAAAAAAGAATAATGTTTCTAGACGGCACCACCTCTTGGCAGGCAATGACAAACCGACAAGAGAAAAAATCGCCTATGAAAAAGCTTTTCACTTCGCCGTTCGGATTCGGCATAAATTCGGTAGAAAAGAAAAGCACTAAGAAACGGAGGGTCACTTCCATTCATGTACAAATAAAACACGCACAACATGAGTGGATGCGAAAAGCTCGGTCTTTGACGCTACATGCGGTCATAGTCGACATTAATAAACTGAAGTTCATTGTGTGGTAAAGGCATAACACTTTCCACAATGGCTTTTTATCTCTTTATCGGTGATTGAATTACCTCCTTCTTCTTCCCATCTATCAATCTTCCTTAAAATCAACACAATTCTCTGAATTGATAGGGGTACACAAAGTGTGCTGAATGTATAAAAAAAAAAAAACGGTTTCTTCTAGTAGAAAAGAAAAGCACTGCAACAGCAATGCTTAAAACTTTGACTTGGGGGGTCGAACTATTTAATAACGAACGTTTGGGAAACAGTGCTATCGAATGTACTCCGATCGGAATATTTGTACCGCTTAAATCTCAATCTTCCTTTCCTTCGTGGTCGGAAAACGTACAAACAACTTTCAATATTTGATAAATACAGGGTGATAATTAATATGTGTATACAACTTTCTTCGGAATTTTCTTCATTCTTGTATTATTCTACTTAATTGAGAGTATATCTGATTTAATTTTTGTGTGGTCTAGATTTCATTTAGTTATTTATTTTACGATGTCAAATAATCGGGCAGCTATAATGGCATTGCACCAGCTAGGCAAACTCAATTGTGAAATTGCGCGGCAGCTTCGCATTGCTCGTTCGATAGTTTCTCGTGCAGTAAAACGGTTTAAGGAGCTGGGTTATGAAGGTGGTCGCCCAGGAAGGTGATCGTCCAGAAACCCCACCATCATTAATCGCACAATCACCATAAGTAATCGCACAATCGTTCAAAAACCGGTGCAGCGTCATTCTACGGTTTCCATGAGAAAAATTGCTCACGAAACTGGCATCAATCGTGAATTAGTTCGACACATAGCAAAAAACGAAATAGGACTCAATGCTTACAAGCTCCAAAAAGGCCATTTACTTATGGATGAAAACAAGAGCTTATGACATCAAAGATGTCGCCTACTTTAACGTCGGGCCACATGAATTGGATGCGAAAAAATAGTCTTCACAGATGAAAAACTGTTTACTGTTGAACTAGCGCATAACCGTCAAAATGACAGAAGCGCTGGTCCATCATTCGTCATTCAACATCTCCAAAACTAGGAGCCCATCAGGTATGGGGTGAGATTTGAGCAGATAGCAAGACGCCTTTGATTTTTGTGGAACAAGTGGTCAAAATCAATCAACAAATGTACCACCGTGAAATTTTTGAGGCTGTGGTGCTCCCCAGCATATTCGCCGGATCTCAATCCAATGGATTACAGCGTATGGTCCATTTTAGAGGCCAGTTTGGTCTGTGCTAAACGTCATACAAATTTGCAGCCTCTAACAAAAATTTGTCCAAGTGTTTGAAGCTGTGTATTCGTGCAAGGGTGGCCACTTCGAAACCGGTTGAATAAAATTTTACTCATGCATGTGATATCTTTTTCTTCGGTCTGCTTTTCGTTTTTAATTATAATAATTTATTTTTGTCCAAAACTGTTGTATACACTTATTAATTGTCACCCTGTATGAAAAATTAACTAATAGATTTATGTGATGTTTGCAAGTTAGTTGGTACAAGTTACAATGGAAAGAATACGCTTTATTAAGCTCATTTTGAGACAAATTATTATTGTAAAGTACGTTGCATGTTTTTCGATTTCTAATAAGACTATCGACAAAACTTACTGGAACACCATCAAAATTCTTAAAAAAAAGAAAGATATTCTGATTAAGGTGAGAGATCAAGTAAAAATTTCATGTTTTTCTTTACTTCTATGGAACCTTAACAGAGTAATTTTCGCCAATTTTAAGGTATTTTGAAAGATTCCTAATTTCGCTCGACAGGAAAAATTGTTCCCCTTAACATTTTCAAAACCACAGCATTGATGGGAATATACAATAGAAGCCGACACGTTGATGGCGACAAGAGGATACTGGGTTTACAAGGTTTTGAACGGAATGCAAATGAAAATTGCATATAACTATAATGAGTTTTTGTATCTTAAACATTGCCACAGCAAATGAATATGTTAGTATTATAAAAAAGCTATATCTTCTTATGTCTGTAAATCGATTGATGGATTGATAATCTACCTCATATCACAAATCTGATCCGAATTCTTCTGTTCTACGAGTATCTCACATACTTGTTTTATGTTTTTTAATACTTCAAGTTTTCAATTAAAAAAAAAAAAAAAAAAAAAAAAAAATGGTAGCAACGTTCACTTCAATTAACATCAAAAAGAACAATTGATAACAATGACAACGTTGGCATTAAAAAGAAACATATTAAAAAAACCCAAAATGTAAAAAAGTGCACCTGCACTCATACATAAACGTAATTTTAATGTAATATTTGTGTGTGTGTGTGTTAGTGTGCGTGTTTAATTAATACTCAATCTATTTAACTGTTAACTATTATTGTTGTTGCTGCAATGTCATGCCAATATGCCACTGTGTATGCCTGGCAGTGGGTGCATGTGCATGCGTCTGTTTCTACCAATTGCTATACCTATCGTTCAATTTTCAATAAATATATGTGAAATCGTTTTTAAATTACCCCTCCTCGCTCTTCATACTCCCACTTTAGAAACCTTAAACGTTAAAGGGCAATTTCAACAAAAACAACAATGCATTCTAGAGTTGATAGTGCGTGTTGGTTGGTAGCAACAGCAGCCTTCGCCACCCTCATCAATAACATTGTGTGTCTGTCTGTCTGTCTGTCTGTCTGTCTGTCTGTCTATCCATTGAACTGAATAAACTATCGCGGCAGCAGCAGCAGCAGCAGCAGCAGCAGCAACTGACAATTCGTAATCAACTGAGCAGAACCAAATAACAACAACAACAAATAACAATCATATCTATACACCGAAAGAGACCTACGTATAGACACTGTTAAAGTGGTCATAAACAGTCATGAAAGCCACTGTGACTACGCTCTATTAATTTGGCTTAAATAGAATTTCAAATGAGATCGGTAGTTATACCGAGCAGTTGAAAGCCCCTACCTTTTCAGCCACTCTATTTGTGACTTTTTACCTCCACTATGGACATCTCTGGCCGTACCGTGTGTCTCTTTAAATATCTGGCTGCCTACCAGCCTGCCAAACTTACGTACGGTTAGTCAAACCGCGTTTTTCCTATGAATGTACTCGTGTGGGCATGTGAAAATTGGCACACATACATATGTGCTGGTGCATATGCCCACGAATGCATCCCTGTGTCTCTCTGCATTGCTCTCTCTCTCTCTCTCTCTCTGTATGTGTGTATGTTTGTCTCCGTATTATTTGTGTGTGTGTGTTTGTGTATTCGTGCTATTTTAAGTGGTAAGCCACAAATGCAAATGTTGTAATTATGCGCGCGCTAAATAAAACAAACGAAAAATAAAAGCAAATAGCAACGAGAAAAAAACATTTAAAAACCTTTTTAAATTATTGGCTTTGTTATTGCAATTACATATTTAATTTTATTGAAAAAAAAGAAAAAATTTCGCATACTCGTATTTTTTTTTGTGTTAATACTTTCAATTACTTTATTAATTAATTTTTTTTAATTAAATCTCTTGATATGTGCAAATCTTATAGGTGGAGGACTTTCTCATTTCATTAGGTAAAAGAGAGTCATAGAAATATCTGGAAACAAGTTTTGACAATATCTCAGCTAAACACAATGCGGATATGCTTTCTAACTTCCGACTCTCTTATGATCTTGGAAGCACCCTTGCTGATATAGTCAGATTAACGGCTGTCAGAACAGAGCACTAGCAAGGTGCGTTCTATGCATCAATCCGATCCTATTGGCCAATTTACGAACACTGCCGAAGTTGTAACGAGTAAGAAATTATAAAACTTTCTATAATTTCTTGCATATCAGGCTTCGTAGTGGTCGCTGTGGTGTGGTGGTAGTGCGTTGGACTGCTACGCAGAGTGTCCCCAGTTCGAGTCTCGGCACAGGCAAAATCAAAAAAGTAGAAAAAATAATTTTTCTACACGGCACCACCTCTTGGCAGGCAATGGCAAACCTACAAGAGTAAAAATTGCCTCTGAAAAGCTTTTCACTTCGCCGTTCGGATTCGGCATTAAACTGTAAGTCCCTTTCATTCATGTACAAATATAACACGCACAACATGAGTGGATGCGAAAAGCTCGGCCTAGGCCCTCCATGGGCTGTTGTGCCATTAAAAGTAAGTAAGTAAAGGTCGCTGTGGCGTAGTGGTAGTGCGTTGGACTGCTACGCAGAGTGGCCGGGGTTCGAATCTCGGCACAGGCAAATCAAAAAGTAGAACAAATAATTTTTCTACACGGCACCACCTCTTGGCAGGCAATGGCAAACCTACAAGAGTAAAAATTGCTATGAAAAGCTTTTCACTTCGCCGTTCGGATTCGGCATTAAACTGTAGGTCCCTTCCATTCATGTACAAATATAACACGCACAACATGAGTGGATGCGAAAAGTTCGGCCTAGGCCCTCCATGGGCTGTTGTGCCATTAAAAGTAAAGTAAAGTAAGTAAGTAAAGTAAATCAGGCTTCGTTTAGTAGGATACTATTTTTTTCACGACATGAAATAAATTTCCACTTCATCGAACTATAAAGTCCTAAACCAAATGAAATCACAAACAAAAATCCTTCTCAGTGTGTTTTTGTGTTATCAAAACGGCGCTAACTACTTTTGATCCTATTTACTGGCCTCCGTAGAGTAACAGTTTTTTTTACATTTTTTCGTTAGTACGTAGCACAGATCTGTGGTTTTGATTGTATTTTGTCTGAAGAATCTGTTATTATCCTCAGACATATTTAAGTTTAGTTCCTGGTGGAACCTAAAGTCGCATGGTTACCCCTAAGATATTTAACTCCAATAACAACACTAACAAAAATTTCGACACGCCATCGAATGTCACCCCAAAAATCAAGAATCGGTAATTTCACAATTTAATCTGCCTCTTCTATAACCCGGGGGTTGACAATATTGGGTCTTAAATGGGTTCAATTCAATAAGGGATCTTTGTTGAGTGCGTCATTAATAGCATGACTTATTCTCAGCTCTTAAATGAGCTGGACATTTTAACCGGTGTTCATATAAATTAACATAAATGAAGGAACTGAACAAAACTCCAGGCTTCGCCCCTCTCCCCACAACTTCTGTATCAATTGCGTACATCCGTCTCTAGAGGGCACTCATATAATTCGTAGGAATTTGTAGATCACACATGCAAAATAAGTATTAAAAGCTACTTATTTATATTTGCTTATTAATTTTACACACAAATAAATTTATTATATAATACCATACATACCATATAATATATGCCTATTTATATTTTCTTGTATAATCCAAAGAAATTCCAAAGAATTTCATGCATTATTGCAACAACAGCAGGAGAGCAACAGCAGCAGTTGCTAAAACTTTTTTCTTTATTATTCTATTTTATTTTATTTTATTTTTTTAACTAAGTATATTCCAGAAAAGTTGCTTTACTTTTTAACATTTTGATGCAGCGCATACTTTGCTCGCCTTCCACCGCTGCACTCCTGCTGATCCCTTACTTGTTACTTTCTTCAGGTTTTTCGTATCTTGAGCTGCTGCTGCTCTTGCACAGAGAGAGAGTTTTACTTTTACAGCTTGACAAGTTTGAAAATTTCAATTAAAGTAATTTGAACTTGTGGACAGGCGAGTTGTTAAGTTGTGGCGATGGTGGTACACAGCATGCGGTACATACATACACGCATACATACAGACAGACATAGATATATATATATATGTACATATGTACATATGTATGTACTCGTATATCCTCCATGTGTTAGGCATGGGTCTACTATAAACATTGTCAATGGTCAAGAAGATATGAATCATACTTACATATGTATGTGTGTGTGTGTGTGTGTGTGTGTGTGTTTGTGCGTTTGCTGTATTGTGGTAATGTAAAGTTACATAGCAGCTGAGACTCTGCTCTTGGCTGAAGTGAAGAGTAGCAGTGACAGTGTAGAGTAGGGAAAGTAGCAACGGAAAATGTCTTCATCAATCAAAGTAGAAACATTTTGTCGTCCTCGTCTTTGACTTTTGCAACTGTTGTCATACATACGAAGGTTGCATTGCGGATGCAAAAATTTCTAGTTGCTCAATTACAAAATTACAATAACAATTGCCGCTCTATAGCATTATTTGATGCATCAGCAGCTTCGCTCATTCAACTTGGCAGTCGGCTACTTACAAACAAAAGAAAAAAGAAAAAAAAATATTAATAATAACAACAAATAAATTGCCAGCTGTAAATTGTTTCAATTCAAATTGTGTGATTCTTCCCTTTTCTTTTTTTCCTATTCTCTTTAATTCATTTCATTCACTTGCAGCATTTAAGTATTTTCTTTCCAGATGTTTTTTGCATAAATTTAAATTTTCTCTGCCGTTCCGGCATTTGAAATTTGTGCGTACAAGGCGCAAATCTATATTAAGTACTTGTGTCAACACTAGACTCGATCACCCAGCGGCGGTGAGACGCAAATGAGTGTGGATTCTAATGCGCATCTGTAGAAGAGCAGAAGAGTAGAAGACATTGAAGCACTTAAGTATTTTTTTGTGCTCCTAAATCTCAGTGGCTTAAAGCGCTTTAAAGATGGTATGCATCCAATTTCTCTCTGGCTTTGCTTTAGTGTGTTCCGGTGAAGATGCTTGAAGAGGTGAGGGTGCATTTTCTATGCGGAATTTAAGGCACTATAAGTTTGCTTCAAACATGAGTACCATTGGTTTTACGTCATCTTTCGATGACTTTGGGTTTAAATTTCGACACAGGCAAAATTAAAAAGTAAACACAACTATTTTTCCTTACGGCACCACCTCTTGGCAGGCAATGGCAAACCTACATAAGAGTAAAAATTGCCTATGAGTGGATGCGAAAATCTCGGCCCAGGCCCTCCATTGGCTGTTGTGCCATTAAAAAAAAGGAAGAAATTATATATGAGCGATGAAAAAAATGTTTGGCATGTCGGGGAAAAAATGAGAACTTTCGTTTATATTTCGTTGCGGGATTTTGAAGTGTTTGAAGTGCTATTCTTAAGTGAACGCTTCGGATGAAGTTTAGTGGCCGCACAAATCTCTGATTGCAGTGTGTAACTACAGCGTTAATAACTTAATTTAGTTTCTAATTCAAACGCTTTGGCCTTGGCGGGTTAGTTTGCAGCTCACTATCAATTCGCTGACAAATTTTTATATCTTTTTCAAGCGTTTTTGTTGCCCTAAACCAAGTTCAAGTTTGTTAAAACAAGTGATCGTGGTGGTCCATTCGCGTTGCGTAATCCCGAAGCTGCGTGGCAATTTTTTTTGTAACAAAAAGCCAAGCGTCAAAAGTCTACATGAGCTCGAGATTTTACCACTGCAAATCTCCTGTCGTTAAGTCAAACAACCTTCCAGCTATTCCTATTTCTTACCCATGTAAATAACAAAAAATCAAACGAGAATTAATTTGTTGTAGGACATACTCAGCCTGCTTCCAAAAGTAGCGCATTAAATGCGCAGCACAGAGGAAATAAGATGATTGAATTTAGCCTTAGGTTACATACACACACACACCACATACGTTAGTCACTCACACAAGCTCATACAAGCTCACACATTTAAATGAGCACTTTTCTTTTTATAAATAAATGCCTGACATCTGGTAACATTTAAGTGTTGCGTTGTTAATTGTAGTGTTTATTAGTTGCAATGAATGGATTGCAACTGGCTGCAGTCACCCTCTCAAGCGCCTTAGCATCGGCATCAAGCCTCTCTGCCCACTCTGCGCACTTTACGCAGCTCACCTCCTTCTTCCACCCCTCCTTTCTTCTCCCTGCGATAACTGGAATCTAGACGCATGAAAACTTGTTTACAACTCATCATCACTTTCCATGTCAGAGTCGTTTGTAATAGCTTCAATTCACACGCACTGTCTCATTTTGTGGCAGCAGCTTGTGCACTCAAAAAGCGCTTTAATCTCCGCTTCAGGCGAATTCAGGCATTTCATCATGTTTGGCGTTCATCGCTAATTTCCTTCTAATGCTTAAAAGTTGTCATTTTGTTTGTTTTGTTGTTTCGTGCCTGTTATTTAAGTGACAGATGAAGTGAAGAGAAAAGATCACATTGACATTTGCACTTCTTCTTCTTGTTCTTGTGTCTGCTTTTCCTCCCACTACTTTTCCTGCTTCTTCTTCTTCTTCTTCTTATCATCATCTTCATCACAAATTGATTACATTGATGTATTCTTCGTATAGAAAGTGTGTTGATCTGCCTTAAAGGCCTGCTAAAAACATGAATGAACCCGGCCCAAGGCAATAAGTTTACTTATTTATGCATGTTCTGTACAAGGGCAACAAGAGATACGCAAGCTGAATGACAGCCATCCATTAATAGGGGAGAAAATAAACTGTGTGCATACGTATAAAAAATGAGAGATGATGTTTAGGTTAGAAATTTTTTGAATGGGTGGAAAATTAAAATCATTTACATAAATAAATAAAAAAAGAAGTGAAAAAGGGTCTCTCAAATGATTACTATCCGCGTGTAGCACACAGCGAAAATTAATCAAATTACATTTATGTGAGTACAGGGTGATATGGTTAACTGTGTTTCGATCTTTAATCGCAGGGCATAGAAAGTTTCCATTTGCATCTAAATCTTAATGTTTAATATTCAATATTTAATCGTATCATTCTTTCTAAAAAGAGCATTCTAGAGTAATTCTAAAGTAATGGCGTAGTAATGGTAAAGCTCCACGGTTGAAGTTGGCAATGAGGGGTTCGAAATAGGTCGGTGAAGTTGGCAAATCAATTTGACGTTCGAATTGAGACATAGCGCTGAATTTTTACTTTAAGTTCTCAATTACTAATTTTGATTGTCTAAGCTTCAGGACTTGCTTGCACTAGAAAGACTTTTCGTGTACTCAGAAAAGGTTCGGGATCGTTGCTTTCCCTGCAACATAAACGATCGATTCTCCCATAATCACGAATTTCTTTATATCCAGGTTATATCCAGGGATATAAGAACTTTAAATTGGTTAGTCACCTCTCAAAGACCGCGGTAAAACTTTGGTTTATAAGTCATATAAAGATAGAATTCGATGAATGAGCCGATTAATTAGAGAGGCTAGTATCAGACCCAGATATTGGTTGTGAGCAATTAGTATAAATTTGAATGAGCAAAGTAAGAGCTTCAATCAATTTCTTTTGCTTGCGGAAGACTTTCCACTCAAACACTCGCTTCCTCATTCGTCGTGACGTAGCCAGACTAACTGCAACACTCGCAGGAGAATTAATACCAGGGCAATTTGCGGTGAAAAGAAAGAGAACTCTGAGGTTGCTAGTTTATTTACTGTCTAAAGTCTTAATTTGCTTTTGGGTCGGTTTACACGGCTTTGATTGGAAATTCACAATGATCCTTTCTTCCTTCCAGGTCCAAGTGGTATCACCAAGACTATGGTTCCATTCCCTTTCCTTTAAATTAGTATAAAAGTCGATTGTTGTTCAGGTGTTTGTAGGAGTGAGGCTCAGAAATTTTTATACCTATTTGCATACACTTGAGACGTGTTCCAAAATTATTGCTCAAAATGTTGAGTACTTTGCTATGAAAAAGTTCCAATGGTTTGGCTAGAAATGTTTCATCCATCACGTACATTGACCATGAGCATCACCTCAGACTTGACCGGGCCTTGCGTGAATGGGTATCTGGAAAGTGGTTGAAAATTGAATGGTTATTGTATTGGAAACTTATGCCTGACCTTGGAAAACCTCAAGAAAATATCGCGTCCCACATCTGATTCATTGATCAGACCCATTCTATCAGAAAACTATATTGCTCGTTTGCTGATAGACTGTCATAAATAAAAAACAATTTAGTTTTCGAGTTATTTAGTGCTATATTTTATAAAAACAATTAGGATACAGTATCTTATGAACTCTTTACGCAAAAGAAAAGAAAAATGAACAGTTTAAATACGATCTAACTTATGTTTTTTGAGTTATGACTCAAAGTCTGTGTGACAAGGCGGCAGTTCATATTTTGCGTGATTGTCTGTATAGATCAAGGTTTAGAAGAGGGATTTTCCATCAGACGTTCTTAAATCAGATCCGCATCTGGAAGGGCCATTTCAGACGCTAAGTCCATACAATGTATAGGTAGACTCAGCGTCTTTTCGCTCTAAGCAAGCGATCGATATATTGTATCAGCAAACGGTAATATCTTGTTTGCTTTCTTTTTTGCCAATTTGGAAGTGATTCGTATCATATAATTTAAAAATAATTATGCAGTTCCATTCCTCATTAAGTAGATGTCTGAAACAACTGAAAAGAGTGATCAGTATACAGATACATTGTATGTAACGTGGACCTGAGAAATGAAGTTAACGACCAGACATTCCGGGTATCTGGAAATTGAACCATTGAAAAAAATTTTACATATATTCCGTGAAAACCTGGAAACCGAGTTTTTGATCGTTAACCTCTTTTCACCACGCTACATATTCTCTATCAAGGGTGGAGAATGAGTCGAACCAGTCCAGTCTGTCTGCTTGTCATCAGTCCTCGTTAATCGTAGTAGATATAATGAATGGAAACCAAAAGGAATTAATTAAAATTTTGCAATTCAATTCCACAAATGTGCTTGATTACACAAGGGAAGAGAAATTCCTCAGTTTTCAAGTACTCTCTCAATTCTTTTGACGAATTGAAATGTCAACCATTGAAATGTGAACCACAACCAGACCTCAGAGGAGCGTGACCACAAAAAATGCCAACCTTCCAAGACGAATAGAATTGACAGAAAACCTACTTCCATCACAAGGAATTGTAATTCTTCTGAATTAGGAATGTAAATGTAATAGAATTGTATTTACCCAGCTCTGAGGAGCGTGTTGCTAGTAACATCAAACATCATCTTACTAAATTCTCATTCTTCTTCTGCTCAATCTAAAGTCTCTACTCTTTAAAGACTTCACCACACTTTCAAGTCTTCTCCAGACTAAAGTTTCTTTCAATACTTATCTCTAGAAATCTTCGCCAAGTTTTGCCTCTGAGATGCAGCCTAAAATCGCAAAAGTTCACATTCACCAAATGATTCACCAAAACACCTGATGTTTTTCAACGGATGTTTGGTTTGGATGTGCCACTTGCAACATCATCAACCAGCCACCATGTTTAATGCAGCGCTTAAGTTTTAATCGCTTGAAATGGACTGTAATAAAATTATGCTGATTTCAATGATTGGCACTTGATACTTTTTATATTGCAATAATTTATAATAATATTTCAACTCCAATTGTTTCATTGTGCGTTTTATTGCTGTTTTTGCTGTTACTTTCATTGTCGCGTTGAATTGAGTGGCTGCTGCTGTTTTGTATTATTATTTTTAATAAACATTATGCACTTGGGCGAAACGTTTTAACGTTTTACGTTTTAACGTTTTACATGCATTAATGAAATATTTCTGAATATTTGTAGCGTGTGTATTTTTATGCAAATGTTTGCGGGTGTAGTATATGCATTAATTATCTGCATATATCAAATATTATTATGTATTTTATTAAAATTACGTGTATTTATTTAACATTTTTCCAAATTTTATGCCTCCACAAGAAGTTTTTTTTGTTTATGTTGAGGATTATAATTTTTATTTATTATTATTTAGAACATATGATTACCATTAGCGAAATTAAAGGTTTTAAATGAGTGGCGACTTAATTAGTTTCCTGTCCATGCTAATGATTCAGATAGATCAGAGCGGGATGTTTCCCGTCCCAATAGCACGAAAGTTTTTACAGATCTCAGTATTCGATTACTGGGGCTTCCCCATATGAACGTAAAGTGTGCCATGGAGGGAATAACAACAATGTATTGTAGGGTGATTTTTTTGCTACTTGGTTTTTGACGTTTATATTTCTGACTGTTCACGCGTGATTCTTGACATGTGCCAATGTAAAAAATGCTCAGTTTGGTTTGCCATTTCAACGCCTGAACAACGTTTGCAAATTATTGAAATTTATTATCAAAATTCGTGCTCAGTGAAAAATATGTGTTCGCAAGCTACGTCCATTTTATAGTCGTCATAATCGATCCACATAGCAGGCAATTCAGCTCATTGTGACCAAATTTCGCAACAGTTTTACTTTATTGGACATCAATCCACCAAATCTTATCCATAGAGCGCGTACCGATGAGAATATTGCTGCTGTATCAGCCAGTGTTGAAGAAGGTCGCGATATGGACACATCCGGCGCTGTTCGCAACAATTGGGTTTTTGTTATACGACCACCTGTAAGATTTTACGCAAAGATCTTGGATTAATGCCATAAAAAAAACAGCTGGTGCAAGAGCTGAAGCCAGGCGACCTACGACAACGTCGAATTTTCGGTGAATGGGGCTTAGAAAAGCTGGATGAGGATCCTATTTTTTATCGCAAAATCTTCTTTAGCGACGAGGCTCATTTTTGGCTCAATGGATACGTGAATAAGCAGAATGGCCGTATTTGGAGTGAAGACCAGCAAGAGACAATTCAGCAGCTGCCAATGCATCGAAAAATGCACTATTTGGTGCGGTTTATGGGCAGACGGCATCATTCGGCTGTACTTCTTCAAAGACGATGAAGGCCGCAACGTTACGGTCAATGGAGTACCGTTCGATGATAACAGACTTTCTTCTTTTGTCGAAAATGCAAGAATTGGACTAGGCTGACATGACACACTGCACGCGAAGTTAAGTGAGCACTTAATCCCAAGTTTTGGTGCAGTCAATTGGCCACCAACATCGTGTGATTTGACCCCGTTAGACTATTATTTGTGGGGCTATGTTAAGTCTGTTGTCTATAGGGACAAGCCAAACATGATTGCTGCTTTGGAAGCCAACATTGAACGCGTCATGGCGTCATTGGTGAGATTTCGGCCGAAATGTGAGAAAAAGTGGCATACTGGAAAATAATTATCCAAATTAAAAACATAAAACAAACAAAAGATTCTGATATACATATGGATGTACTTTGAAAATATCCAATATTCGATTGCATAACAAAAGTTAAAGGTCTTACTTTTTATTGGAAAGTCTATATTGATTTCTTTGAGAGCGAATAGCGCTTCCCTAGATCAAGTATCTCTTGCAAATGGTTATGCTCTATTTCTATTCTAATCAGTTCAAACTCTCTTTCTCCTGGCCGATTCGGGAAGTGTATTTCAGAATACATAGAGCAATTAATTAGCAATTGAGGAAGCAATAGCGTGACAAATAGTTATAGTTATTTTTCCCACAGCCAATATGCTTTAAAGCCTCTAGACTCAGCAGTATGGCTTAAATATGTCGTTATCAGAACCAGATAGTTACTAGATACAGATAAGTTGTTTTCTGCCTTCCGGCAGTCGATATGTGGAACTGAATGGTGGGTGGGTATACACGCCCCTTTTGCCATGCTGCCCAAGTGCTCATGGTGTATTCTGTACATTACGCTCATTCTGTAGTATTGTTCCTATTTATTTGTCAAAGATCCAATTAATATACACCGGTGAGGTACTGCTAATTTGTCAGGTCCGGAAATTCTTCTGGGTTCACCTTTCCATCTAGAAGGTTGTTCCATCGCCGAAGTCCAGTGCTGTTGTTTACATCTTGACCCCCTGCAAAACATTAGACAGTAACGTTCTTTTTACGCTCAGAAATTTCATGCTTTAAATTTCAATACATTTAAACACGCCCGTCCGTAACCTTTCAGAAGCGACCAAACCTGTGTTTGCTCGATCATTCCAAAGAGGTTTCCGTTCTCTATACATAAACTTAACATACTACATACGACAAGCCTCATTAATTTCCATCAATTAGCATTGAGCTCGATTGAATGAATTTCCTTAATAATTTCCCGTTACACATAAATTCAAATTGATTCTAAAATTACACGCGTCTATTTTTAACCCAAGCTCACTTGGAAATACAAGCAAAAATAAAACTTACGAGTAAGTAAATAGCCAAGAAACCAATAAATTTTCACACGGTGAGACCGTGAGACATGGCAATGATATTTTCTTACCCATGATTATACATGATAAAACATATTAATTTCTGACACTTAAAAAAAAAAAAAAAGGCCGCGCGCCTTTTCTAAGGAGACGTGAAGTTGAAAAATCTATCCATAAATCATAAAGCGTCCATGCTTTGAATGTTTTTTGTGTAAAACAAAGTGAATTATTAGGCAACATACATAGAAATAAAACAAGAAAAGAGAATATGAAACAAAAGGAAAAGAAATTGAAGAAAAGATAAACAAAATATACATAGAATCAATACTTGATTTGATACTCGGAAACTTGGCTGCAGTTGACATTAACCATCAGCCGGCAGGCATTGAAAAAAAACAGCGGTGACGGCGTCAGCGTCGTTGGCGGCGTTGAAACAGCGGTGACGGCGTCAGCGTCGTTGGCGGCGTTGGTGAACTGGAAAGTAAAGTTACCAACGGCGCGGACGGAAAATCTCACAAACTTGACATTGACTTGAATGCAAATGAATTGATTTTGTTTCTGAGTAAATTGCCCATGAACTTTTATACAATCTATTATTATTTTATGCCGAATGCATCCGATGCATTTGTTATCTCTAGCAAACCATTCCAGCTGGCCTGAATCTTAATAAAACAAATTTCGGTTTTTGTTTTTTTACTTGTTCAGATAAACAATCAGAAACTGCGACACCAAAAGTAAAAAAAAAAATAAATGAAATGTGCATTCATATGAAGTGAGTGTGCGTGTTAAAGTTCTTAGAAAAATCACCCAGCGGCGGACAATCGTCTTCGCTCTAAATATCACCAGCAACAACACGCGCCCACACTTCCTTGCATCGTATCGAATGTGCATTTGTAATGCACTTACCAAATGAAAACGATGACGAATGCATTCGATAATTTATGCTGCTATAATTAAAAATCAACAAAGATCCCAAAAAAACAAGAGCCACACACACACACGGATACAAGAAGCAAACAAAAGAATACCGGAACGATACGGCAAATGTCGTTTTTATACATATGTGCATACAACTCGAAAGTCATTGTCATTGAGCTCGACCGAAAGATCAACCACACCCTTACTTGAATTCATTGGTTGACTGCCTGGCTATTACACTGGCCGTCTGCCTACTTGCCTGACTCTGACTGCGTGCCCTTCTGCCTCTCCAATATTGCAGCTAGTTGCCTGACTTCATCCCTGTTTAATTTGATGTCACATACATTTTTACAGGCATGGACACATCTTATACATACATACACACATACATACATACATACACACATACATACATATGTACGTACTCGTACGGTGCATGGTTTTTCCATTTTGCTTATATGGTATGCAATTTTTGTTGTTCGATTTGATAGCCGAGAGGCCTCTATCTCGGCATAGGCTTTGTTTTCTTTTTGTTTTTCTTTGATTTTTGATTTCTCAGCTAAAATTTTTCAGCTTACATGCATTACCTAGTAATCATTAGTCGTTCAATATGCTTTTCATTTAGCCAAATTTATGTATGCACTCTCGTTTTTTTCTACTCATTACTGATAATCAAATTTGTGCAATGTAGTGAGTAAAACTATGGCTGTAGATTGGCAAAATCATTGAATTGTGCTGATGATGAGAAACGTAACTTCATCTGAGCACCTTATTTTGAAATTATGTTCGTTGTTTGATTGACAGAAAGAAGTGAGCAGCGTCAATTACAGAATAGAATGTCAAAAACGTTTTCAATTAAAGAGTAAATTACTGTTTTGCACTCACTCTCTCTCTCTCTCTCTGTCCCACACTCTTTTAAAGGAGTACACAATTGTATAGCTACATTATGCAGAATGCCTTGCATTTAGCCACTATGACTTTTGGACAATTTTTATCAGTGATTTTGTCATATTAGTGGTCCTCAGGGAAAATCCTAATATAATATTTCATATTCCTATTTGTATACATCGTCTCATGAGCTGCAAGTTTTGAGAGTGTAAATCAGCAATTTTATACTACAGAGAAAAGTGTTGGAAATTAAATGTGAAAGAAAGAGAGAGAGAACATAATTGACACACTACCAGGTTTGTACCAGTGGTGAGACTAAAAATTAGTCGACGATGTTAGATGTGGGCAAAAATGTGCTAAACAAAATGTACAAAATATTATTATTTATTGTATTATTTTATTTAATAAATCAAAATAATTGTAAAGAAAACGAAAGGATTACATTAGTTCTGTCATTAATATTAATACAATAAATAAAATAAGTATGTACTTCAGTTCATTCATTAATTGTCAAGTCGCATAAAAAATCGAAAAGCAGAGACTGAATTTAAATGAATATAAAATAAATTAACTTTTTTGTTAGTAAGATTCAAAAAAGGAAACTGTGATAGATTTGGAACCATCGGTGCTAAAAGTGGTAGAATTAAAAAGTTTCGGTAAACTGTTGTATCTGAAATTGCCTGATAAGTTTGCGAGTTTCTCATTTTTTTATATGGGTGAAATAGAACTGTGCGCAGTGCAAACCTTCGCAAGTGGAATAACGTGGAATACGAAGCATTTGCAAGCTTTCATGACTGTTGTATGTAAATCAGTGTTGGTCAATCTATCCCTTTATCGGTGTCCTGTGTGATTGCATTCTGTCTCTGATTCCCCCTCCATCTTTCGCCCTTCTTCTTTCTCCCACCTATCAATCTTCCTTCCATTCAACACAATGCTCTGCATTCATAGGGGTACACCCTGTGTGTTGAATATATATATCTAAAAAAATATTAGGCCGTGTCCACAAGAGCTTTTGAGCTTTCACATGTACACAAAGTTCATACACACAACGGAAGATCAGTCGATTATCAACATTCATGCGAGCGGGTTCATGCTGGCACTTTTGTATGCAGTCACAGAAGAAAGTGCTTCATGCCGAAAGGGACTTAAAGAACAAAAGACATTAAATGGCAAATTTTGCAAATAATACTTAGCAAAATATGGTATTTACTCGACGGTTTGTTGCAGTGGCAGTTTTGAAAGCTCTTTAAAACTTCCAGTGGCCACCACTGGTCTAAATGCAGGTAATGTGGTGAATATCATGCAACCAGTGTTGCCACAACCGAATAATATTTTCTACCAAAAGTATCTGGAAAATCTACCAAAATTTTGAATTGATTTCTTATTTTGTTTTGCAACTGTCTCCGGAATCATTGAGTTCACTAAATCAGACGTACCGATTAATTTCTATATAGAACGATGTGAACTTAAATCTTTCACACTGCTAAAGTGTGATATGTCAAGTACATCTGAAATTCTTTAAAATTATTGATTCCACTATTATATTAGGCTTCATCAGTGGCAAGACCGATTAAATTTGAGATGGGAATGCTTAAGAAACAACTTTTAACTGCTACAAAAATTGTTGTTGCATTACATTTGTCTAACCCGGCCACGGTTCTACTCAAAAAGTTATAGCAGCAAGCATGCAGATTTGCCAGACTTTTTTCTCAAATAAACGTGTTCAAACGAATTTTACTGAAAATCTACGAAATCGGAACAATTTTACAATTCTACCTAAATTTTCTAAATTCTAAGTAAAAACAGAAATCTACCAAATTTGGTTTAATCCCATCAGAAAGGCAATACTGTTCACGACAATGTGTATTTTCTCAATTTGTATTTGGATTTCTATAAAGTTTTCAAGGGAGTTACTTTCTGGATTTTTGTAAAAATCACAAAAATATTGCAAAAAAAAAGGTGCATAAACAAACGAAAAGCGAATTTTACTGTAAAACGGAATTGGATGCCAGGTAAGCAGGAGATTTGATGTGTAAAGCATCCAATCCAATGAGTGCCAGAATAGGGTGAAAAGAAGAGAGACAGAGATTTCACATACTGCATAAAAATCATGCAATCACAACTTTTTAGACTCGAACGTCAAGTTTTACTGTGGTCGCTGTGGTGTAGTGGTAGTGCGTTGGACTGCTACGCAGAGTGCCCGGGGTTCGAATCTCGGCACAGGCAACATAAAAAAAAAAAAGTAGAAAAAAAAAATTTTCTACACGGCACCACCTCTTGGCAGGCAATGGCAAACCTACAAGAGTAAAAATTGCTATGAAAAGCTTTTCACTTCGCCGTTCGGATTCGGCATTAAACTGTAGGTCCCTTCCATTCATGTAAAAAATATCACGCACAACATGAGTGAATGCGAAAAGCTCGGCCTAGGCCCTCCATGGGTTGTTGTGCCATTAAAAGTAAAGTAAGTCAAGTTTTACTCTTCTCTTTTGAAATTGTTGCCCTTGAAATTGAATTCTTGGTTAGATGCATGCAAAAGGTAAAAATTATACAGAAAACACAAATCTTTACGGTTACACTCCACTTTAATTTTGGTACTGTCCTAGGAGCTAAACCGTTTATATATCTAAAAAACATTATTAGGAGTAAGTAGTCGATGGTGCAGCTTTCAGAAGGCGAATGCTTAGAATTAAGTATTATAATTTTAGGATGATTTTCTTTCCAGATATATCCAACTTTAATTAACAATATTTTTAAAACTTAAGCATTTTCATCTTGACCAATTCCTTTTCGAATTACGATGCAGCGGTAGAAAAAAGTTGAAGGAAAAAGTTATTTTTGAGTGCGAAGAAAAAAAGTGAAAGGAACAAGTAAGCGCTATTGCTTACTCAATAAATTACAAAATTGAAGTTATACATAGAATAGAAGTTACCTATATACATAAATATAATAAATAGGTTTAGTTTACTTTTCTCACCTCTTACCTACCATCCCTATTGATCAGGAAAACTATTGCTATTTAGACGTAATTTTTTCATATTATTACTTTTCAGGTATTTCAACATATTGCTGCTTAAAACGTTTACAGTTCACAGAAAAGATTTGCGCCAAATTTGACAAATTTACATTTGCAAGATAATTGCAGCAAGTTTCTTTGGTTTTGTTGGAGAGTAAATTGCCGTTGCCGTTGCCGTTGTGAGAGTAATTTACTGTACTTTTGTTGAAGATGTAAACTCCACCTTACAGCTCATATTTCTATAGAGCTGTTTGCTCCTTTCTCTCGGGAAAGAAACTTTCTCTCTCGGTCACTCTCTTCCATTGGAAATGAGGCAAGGCGGATTAAAGTGGTGACCAATCAGATGGCTTCTCTTTTTTAGTATTTTCTCTCTCTTTTTAGTATACATACTTTATTGCAGAACTTGCAAATAATTTCATTTTTTTAAGTCAAGTCCGACTTACGTAAACATTTATATTGAAAAGTAGAAGTTTAAAATTACTTTTAATTTTTAATTATAAAAATAAAAATAACAAGTAGATTTATTGTTAAAAATAAAAGTTAAGAGTCTTCCAAAACTTTTATAAAAACAGTTTACATTTAAGGGTCCTTCAAAACTTTTATTTTTAAATGTCTTACTAATTTGTTTTTACTAAATGCCAAAGCAATGTGTTGAATGGAAGGAAGATTGATAGGTGGGAGGAAGAAGGAGCGAGACACAGGACACCGATAAAGAGATATTTCTTACTATTTCGTACTACTACCTTTTCTCACTATTTTCTAGTACTTTTTCCACTACTTTTCTACTAGTAGTTTCAGCTACATTTACTACTAATAAGTACTACTACCACTATTTTTTAACTACTTTTTTTTGCTAATTTTTCAACAATTTTGCACAATATTTTCAACTAATTTAGAAAAATAAGAGTCTTTAAATTTGTTGATTTTTTAAATAAAAGTTATTGAGAAAGAGTTTAAGTTAAAAGTTGAAAATAAAAGTTATTTCAAAACTCTTCTGAGTTATAAAAACTTGGTTATACCATAAGAGTTTCATGCTCTGCTTTATTGTAATGAAACTCTGAAGCATGAATGCATTTTTCCGCACTGTGAAATCTTTTCTTCTCACTGAAATGTAATTATGAGAGATTTTGTAATAGTTGCACCGTTTGCAGCTTGCTTTACTTTCTTCGGCTCTTTTTAGCATGAGCTATTTGTAGAATCGACGAATGAAAGCCGGTGAGAGTGATCTGACATTTGCTACCAAAGTCAATACTGCTACCGGGGTAAAGACAATGTTATTTACCATTGCTTGCATAAGCTTTTTCCTTATTCACGCTTAATTTTTTCGCCTACTCTTAAAACTTATTCAGTTTGATTATTCAGAGAGAAATTGCGTGCGATTGTTTTTCCTTAAATTGTGTTTGAATATAATTTTTTGACGTAAAAATTTTTGTGATTTGATTTAAAGTCATCTTGTTCTGAAATAATTTATTTTTAACAAAACCTAGTTTATGCATTAAGAGTTAGCGCTTTATATAATAAATATAATCAGTTACTCGTATTCTCCACCACTGGTCCACATTACGCCCCACTTTTATTTTGGAGTAAATCATAATGAAAATGATTTTCTTCTACCACATTTTAATATTTCATTCAAAATTTATTTCAGATAAAAGATGGATGGTCTATAGAAACTTTCCTCACTAATTACTTATGTAGATTAGGCCGGATTTCTTTGTATGGCGGATTTTTGAAGTCGAAATGGTCATAAATTTTTTAGAAGATCTTGAAGAATAACAAAAATTTGTGCTTAATTTTTTTATTGATTTTCAGTTTAAAGATCTTTAAAAATATATAACATTTTATAAGCAAACATTTTTCCCACTCTAATGTACATATTATACAAACTCGTACTATGTAACTACTGCAAGATTTGTGCTAATCTTTTTGAAGTTTACTTCTTTAGAACCGTTCGTTTTTTATATTACGCCGGGGAACGTTGCATCGAAAATTGTCACGGAAATGTGGTCAGCGCCCTCTATCAATCGAGTATGTTAATAATGAGGATGCATGTGTGTATGAAGACACATAAATAATGGGCAACGCCCTCTAGTAAAAGTAGCGTATGAAAATTATGTGTATACACCATGTGGGTCCAAATTTTGTTCATACTCGATCACAATGTTTTTTTTTTATAAATTCCATCAATTTGTTTTTGATGTTATTGAAGTCGATGAAATAAAACTTTTGATAACGACTTAAAAAGTTTGATAAACCTTTAAATAATACAACATATTATAAATAAATTTGTGGTTGAAATCGTACGAAATAAAGATGAGAGTGAAAATTAATAATAGAAAAATGTTGGGGTGATCTTTTCTCACAATTGTCATTGAGGGTTTTTATTAAAGTGTAGACTTAAGTACGGAACCCCTCCTCGTCACAGACTGGCTATTTGTCTGTCTGAATATGTCTGGGGGTTCATGAACTGGAAGTAAAATTTTGGTAAAAACAGGGTGGAAGAAATTGAATTGAAATATTGATATTTGAATTGAATTAAATTTTCGGTGTAAAAGAAGAAAAATCACATGATTTTATCTCTGCAGAGAAAGCCTAAATATTTGAGTTGAATGTTAAAAAAATTCAGATGGAAAATCCGAGATTTTTAATATTTTAAATTCCCCGTCAGAGTTGCATTAAAACGACCGGCGGTGGTGAATACTGGTTTTTTGTTTTTTGTTGCTGCTGACTTTTGGTATCATTGTGCCATAACTGTGCCATTTTGCGAGAAAACTGTCATCAAATATACTAACTTCAATTCGTATTCAATGTGGTTATTGAGCTCAAAAGCAAAGTTAGGGGGGAAAGCTGGCAATATCAACCAATCTTGGCGAAGCGGTGGCGACGACAGTGGCGACAGATGACGATTGGTGTACAAAGTCATCCGAAATTGTGTCAACACTCTTCTGGACAAAGAAATTCAGCTGTAAATGGCACTGAAATACGTACCCTGATGATGAAATCCCCTTGACGACAGCTGATGACGGTGTCACTTTGTCTCTCGAGCTTGCTTTAAATCGATAAATCGGTGGTCGCGTGTTTGACTTTTGACATGGCGGTGGCGGTGGCGGTAACGGTGATTGCGGTTCTCGCATTTGTATGCAAACGACAAGATATAAGCTTAAAGCCGAATAACGGTGAATGGCTGTTACTCCCCTAACGAACATAGTTACTGTGTTAATTGAAAGAGAAAGAGAGAAGAGATCAAGCGTTAAGGCGTATTAATAGAATTTTTGGATGTTTTTACTACACACACACACAAACACACGCGCGCGCGCCTCTCACGATAAGGATTAAACAAGATATGCATAATATCATTGTTAGGCACGTCAAATAATAATAATAATTTACAATTGCAACGTGTGCAGCCAAGTCAAGCCAATAGCCGAAGCAAGTTTTAGCTACCCCCAGAGGTCCTCAGCCAAGGACATAAATCAATTTTATTCATTCTAATTATGTGATTTAATGATTCAATCTGTCCACATACAAGAATGACGTAGACGTAGACATTTCTTTCCCCCTTTGGATTTATATTTATATATTTTTGTTTGTTTTTTTTTTTCTCTTTTATTATACTAAGTGCTTGCATGCCGCCGCGCTCTGTTCTGTTCTTTCCCGTGTGCCTTTTCTGGTCTTCCTTTTCAAAGTAAAGCTCGAGGGTGCTGTCAACATTTTTTTTTTATTTGCTAAAAAATTCATTTGTTTGTCCAATTTTATGCTGCCACGCACTTTTGTTGGTTAGCAGCCTGCTACACGGCCGGTCTTTGTTATTATTATGGGTAATTTTACTCTAACGGGCACTAGCTTACTCTGCTCGGCACTACCTTACGCCACTCGCTTCAACTCTACTCTGTGCCACCTGACTCTGCTCCACTCTGCTCCACTCTACTCTGTTCTACTCCATCTCCACTACTCTTTAAACATAAAACGGAAAAAGTGCAACAAAAAATTTTACTGTGATTTTTATTTATATTTTTTTACGATCACTAAATGGCGAATGTGTTCGTGACATTTATGATGTCTTGTTTTAATAGTCAGTTGTTGCTTGTTGTTTTTTCGTTTGTCTGTATGCTCGTAAGTCCTTTTCACTTATGCAATTCTTTTAATTTTTTTTATTTTTTCTTTACAATTTAAGTGCCATAAAATTCATGTCATTCATAACTTGATCAAATGTAATTTTTTTCTTCTTATTGGTGTCGTAAAGTGGTCGCTGTGGCGTAGTGGTAGTGCGTTGGACTGCTGCGCAGAGTGTCCGGGGTTCGAAAAAATAATTTTTCTACACGGCACCACCTCTTGGCAGGCAATGGCAAACCTGCAAGAGTACAAATTGCCTATGAAAAGCTTTTCACTTCGCCGTTCGCATTCGGCATAAAACTGGAGGTCCCTTCCCTTCATGTACAAAAATAATACGCACGAAATGAGTGGATGCGAAAAACTCGGCTTAGGGCCATGGGCTGTTGTGCCATTAAAAGTAAAAGTAAGGTGTCGTAAAAAATTAGAAATTATTTTTGGAATAAAACATTTTACTTTTCCCACCTTATTCAGTGTTTTTTAAAACACATTTCGGCATCACTATCTGCTCGCTTAAGCTCGCTTAGGCTCTAATACGAAGAAGTTGTAATTCTGAAGAAGTTGTTTTGGGAGTTGGATCAGCAACAATTACGTAATTCATAGGAGTTGTGAGTTAAATGTGTCAAGAAGGGGTTGGGAATTAAAGTCTATATTTCACCTCTAGCCGAAAACCTAAAGTGTATATCTGCTTAAGGCCACTATCCGATTTTCTAAGAAAATTACAGTTTTAGAAGCCCAAAAAGAACTTTTTGTTAAATGTCTTCCTAAGAACATCTAAGTGATACAAGAAAGAAATTTCTACATCTGTTCTACACAGAAGACAATAATGGCAATATAACCCTGATGATAAACGATAACTCTACAGAGTTTAAAGAAGATACGGCGTTTCGTTTCCTTGCAAACTCTCTGATTCCTGCTAAGAGTTTATAAGACTCCCTAAGAGAAGCGAGGCATAAGCATGAAGAATTTATATGCCTCTAGATCAGTGGTGGTCACCCACCATGCACAGCTGAGAAGCTGAACTCTTTTTCTATGTAAATGAGCCTGGTACACGTGAAGCCCAGAATGCTCTCGCGCACCCGTGCTCTGAGTAGCCACCACTGCTGTAGAATCTAATTGAATAGATATGGTAGTTCTATAGAATCACTATAACCAAGCTGAAATCAAAGAAAAATTTACGTCCTCAAGCTCAATTCCTTTGAGTTCCTGAAAACACATAGAAATGGAAAGACATGAAAAAGCATATGAACTAGTCTGAACTGGAGCAGTCTTAGCTCAACTAATTAATTTTGGCTCAAATTGATTTTTGAAATTATTTCTAAAAAATTATCCTTCATGTAGTGGAATCGATTTAGCCATCGTGTTATTTTTGTCCGTTCGTCTGTTTGTCGATCCCTCCACCCGTTTGTCTGTCCCTCGGTCCGTATTTTTCTGTACGCAAGTAAATCCTGTGGGGGCTGTAGCGTTGACTCCTCTGGGGTTGCTTTATTACCGTAACTCTCTCACGTTTGGGAATGCCACTCGATGGCTGGTCAGAAGTCACCCCTAAAGTGTTAAAATTAAATGGAATTTGTTTTCATACGGTTTTCATTCTTTAATTTTGGATGAAAGAAGCCCCCTTAAGAGTTGGAAATGGGGGATAAGTGCGTTTTGTTGGTCGAGGGAATCATGGAGGTTGGTTTTACATTTAACTCTCTAAGGGCTGACTCGTGATCAGCAGTGGGATTTCTGATTAATTTTGGATTGCTGCTCCTTGAAGTGTTGGTGGTTGAGGGTGAACATGTTCGGGAAAAATGTTGGAGGCAAGTTTTACATTTGAACTCTTTAGGGTCACCCTGGTAGAGGGGTGTCCATTTCATAAAAAACCCTTAAGGGTCGATAAATAAGGGTAAGTATGTTCGGGTAAGTATTTTCGAAGTCGGTCTGAGCAGCGGCGGGCTAGCTGGTCTATTCTTGGAAAAAATTTAATTTTGTATGGAAATCACCTGAGGGGTTGGACATGGGGCTAAGTAGAGTGCAACCGAGTTCTGTGTTACATTTCAATCCTCTAGAATCGTTCTTGAAACTGTGCGACCCCTTTTTATAAAAAAGTAAATTTTGTACGGTCGTGGGGAAAAATGTTGAGGAGTGAAAATTAATGAAGGTCGTTCATATATTCAAGCGCTTTACCGGTTACTACTGAGGACGTGTGGAATGTCCCATAAATGTTTTATGGGTGCCTCTTAAGGATTGAAGCGGGGGAGTAGGTATTTATGTTCGTAAGTAAGTATTTACTGGTCGGGTAACTTGTTGATATTTGTTTAGACTTGAGCATTTGTCTTCAAATAATAGGTACTAATGTAAATAATACTATATTATTTTAATCATAAGTACATAGTAAGAGAAATATACACTAACTAACAGATCATTTATGACCGTTCACTGTCTGCTGCTGATGTCCTCAGGACCATTTACCCCCACCTGCCTTATTTTTTAAGCTCACTCAGATAAATTATTTCTCTCCACTTTCCTTTTACTTAGACCGATCTTACCTTCAAATTTTTAATTTTTTTTGTAACATTTGTATTATCAAAGTTAAGTGAAATGTGCACTAACATTAAAACATTAAAATTGAATAGTGTTGATGTTGACTGAAAGGAGCGAGCACTTTAAATTTTAAATCAAAAGTAACTATACATAGATTCGATGAATTCTTCCAGACATTTTTGACATAATCCTTACATACAAATTGCATTGAAAGTTTTCATTTTCCATTGTCTATTTTCCTTGATTTTCTATTTTCCTTGATTTTCTATTTTCTATTTTCTTATTTTTTGTTTTTTTTTGAAGCTATTTTACTGGTAATTTATCAAAAATGCATAGTTTGTAATTACTTTGTTGTTGTTGTTGTTGTTGTGTTGTTGTGTTGTTGTTGTAGTATATTACTGCACGCTTCAAGCTACTCGCTGTCATCGTCGTCGTCTTCTTCTTATTTTCAGCACCAAAACAACAAATAATTCGTAGAATAACAAAAATATTATTTCTACTACCTACAGTAATCCCCGTTTAACTGCTTTCTACAAAACGGAATAAAAGAGTCGATCAATTTACCAGGGTTTACTGTGCTGAACATTTGGTACTTTCCACTAACTAATATTTCGGTTGATTTTTCCATTTGTTTTCTCTTTCATTTCATAGTTTTTGGTTGTCTAGAATTAGCATAATGCCATTTTTGTTGTTGTTATTGTTTCTATTATGGTTTATTTATTGTTGCTGCAGTTGTTACTGTTGTTGTTTCTGTTATTGCGGTTTTGTGACATATATTTTTTTTGTGGTTGTGTAAAAAAATTAATTTCGCTCTGAATTTCTATGTTGGCACATAAGTGCAACATGAAATTGCAGCTGCTGCTTGCCGCTGTTGCATCAGAGATTTTCTTGGCTTATCTGCAACCATCCGCCAACTTTATTGTTTACCTCCCTCGGGCTCTGATTGCTAAGCGCTGGCTTTCACTATTTCTACAACTTTTCCCACGCTTTTTTCTTTTTCTACTACCATCAGTTATTCTCTTTACTTCTCTTCTTCTACCTACTTCCTCCGTTTCTTATATTGCCTCCTTTGACTTCGACCTCTTCTTCTATTTGCTTCCCATCTTCTAACCTATTCCTCATCTTCTATTACGTTCTCATCTTCTATTACCTCTTGAATTTCTATCACCTCCTCATCTTCATAACTTTCTCCTCATCCTCTAACCTCGTCTTCTTGCTTTCTCATCATCTCCTATACTCCTATACTCCTTCTCTTTTTCTTTACTTTCCACTTCTCCACTTTTCCTCCTTTTTTTCTTTTCTTTTCTTATTCTTGCTTTTTTAACCCTTCCTCTTCTTCTTCATTAATAATAATTCATTCATTAATAATTCCGCCATATTTGCGAACAAGTAGTCCTTCTCTTTTTCTTTTCGCTCTCTTTGACTCCTCGCTCTCTCTTGCCGTTTCGTTTCTCCATTCATCTCAGAATTTCCAATTTACACTTTATGAACATGGAAATAAAATTAACATTTATTTTCCTTCTTCCAAAACGAAAATGTGTACAGAAAACAAAACAAATTAAACAAAAAGAAAAATATAATTCAAGTTTCAAGCAGCCGCAGCAGCAAAGAGAAACAGAATATAAAAACTAAAACTAAAATGTTTGGATGCCATAATATAATGAACTGAATCTGCTTTAAAGTGTGTTGCTTGGTTGGAGTGTTGCTTTCTACTCTTAGAAATACAAATTTGATTTGTATATTTTTTTCATCTTTGTAATCCTCTAAATATGTTGTAGAAAGAAATAGCAAAACCATAACTTTCTGCTAAATGTGAAAGTACCTAGATGTGCAGAAATGCAACCCTGCACACACTTTTCTATGGAAATACACTGAGAGAAATGTGGTAGTTATGTGAAAACAAAAACTTTCCTTTACGGTAATTGCTGGAAAGTAATTCCTTTAACCAAAATTCTATAGAATTAATGGAAAGTAGGAAGGCTCAGAGTTAACTTATTGCTCATGCATTTAAAGTAACTTCCTTAATGTTATGAAATAAGTTCTGCTTTAATTGGAGAGAAAGTTTGGAAAAAAAAACATATTATTATTTAATCGTATAAATCTGTATCCTGTAAAATCCAGTGATTTATGTCTTTATTTATCCTTTTTTCATGATCTGTTTCAATTTTTTCGTTTTCGTTTAAAGCGTACACTGAAAAGTAGAAACAACCGAAAACCAAATACTCTATTTGTAGTTCTACTTTTTCTTTAACATTTCCTTGTGTAAGATTTATCATTGCAACCGATTGTTATCAATACGATGGATTAACCCATAATGAAAACAATGAATTCTAATTTTTAGAATAGTTAAAGCAAACATTTTAGCCTACTATAGCTGGGCTTGGCTGTCCTGCCGTGACATAGTTTTGATAAAATGTAAATTTTCGAATGTAAAATACTTTAATGGAATGCAAATAGAAACATTTTCAACTTCTCAAATTAAATTCATTTTATTTACTTACTATCAAAACTGAAGTGAGTAGTGGTACACTCGATCGGAGATTTGTACCATATTTTTATTAGTTTTATATAATTGTATTTTATTGTATAATATTCCGTTTCGGTTGCACACTACGTTTAAACCTAATTTTAATTAAAACCATCTAAAAATATGCTCAACTTTTTGATGACAAAACAAAAAATTTAGAAATTAGAAAAATTTTTGTGGATAGTAGAGGAAAATAGTTTAAAAAAATGTAGTATCAAATAATAGTAGAAAAGCAGTAGAAAACAGCAGGAGTTGCGAAAGGTATTAAAAAATAGTAGAAAAAAGTTTTAGAAAATAATAGTAAAAAACAGCAGTAGAAATTAGTTGGAAAAGGTATTAAAAAATAGTAGTAAAAAAGTAGTAGCAAATAATAGAAGAAAACAGCAGTAGAAATTAGTTGGGAAAGGCATTAAAAAATAGTAGTAAAAAAGTTGTAGCAAATAATAGTAGAAAACAGCAGTAGAAATTAGTTGGGAAAGGTATTAAAAAATAGTAGTAAAAAAGTAGTAGCAAATAATAGTAGAAAACGGCAGTAGAAATTAGTTGGGAAAGGTATTAAAAAATAGTAGTAAAAAATTAGTAGCAAATAATAGTAGAAAACAGCAGTAGAAATTAGTTAAGAAAGGTATCAAAAAATAGTAGTAAAAAAGTAGTATTAAATAGTGGTAGAATAGAATAGTGGCAAGGGAAAATAGCAATAGAAAGGTGGTAGAACAAGCAGCGAGTAGGTCGCTGTGGCGTAATGGTAGTGCATTGGACTGCTACGCAGAGTGTCCGGGGTTCGAATCTCGGCACAGGCAAAATCAAAAAGTAGAAAAAATAATTTTTCTACACGGCACCACCTCTTGGCAGGCAATGGCAAACCTACAAAGTAAAAATTGCTATGAAAAGCTTTTCATTTCGCCGTTCGGATTCGGCATTCAACTGTAGGTCCCTTCCATTCATATACAAATATAACTCGCGCAACATGAGTGGATGCGAAAAGTTCGGCCTTGTCCCTCCATGGGCTGTTGTGCCATTAAAAGTAAAGTAAGTAAAGTAGAACAAGCAGTAGAAAGGTAGTTGCAGAAATAGAGTGGAATAGTAAATTCGGTCCCGCCTGACAACAATTACATGAAAATCAATCATCCCAACACCGTTCAGTAATTCTTCAAAGAACAATTCAGCATCGTTGAAGAAGTTTAATTCTAAAATATTATAATGCATTTTTATTATTATTTTATGCTTGTTCCATCCCACCCACATTTTTCCTTTAGCATGGCATTGTCAACTGACGTCCTTGTCTTCAATTTCCAATTTCTTGTAAGTAATTTCGGATATAAACGCAAAAAAGGATTAAGATTGTGTAAGATTGGCAGGTGGTGCCACGCCAAATTGACAAATTCCATCTTCACATACATTCAAACCTGATCTGTCACCTATAGCTGCTGTTTACACCGGCGGTTGTTTTCACGGGCGCAAACTTGAATGAATGTGCGAGACAGACAAGTGGAAAAAGTAAGGTATGTAGTACGAAAGAGAAAGAAGTTTTGCTTCGTTTTCTTACTACCTTACTTTTCTACCTATCTCACTCGCACAACCTTTCATGAAATCTCCCACTGAAAGAAACCACTAGTGGTTCAAAATATTTGTATAGTCGTTCCTACCTAATGCGATTTTGTACTTTGCTAATAGATTCTAATGGGCTTTAACTAATTAGCAAAGAGAAAGAAAATAACATTTAAATCAGTTTCGGGTGTGAAGGAGGAGGGTATGAGGTGTGAAAATAAGAATACATCTGAATAGATTCTGTTTTTCTAGTCGATGATATTTGAAAAATTTGTGTAGCCGTGCCTCAACAAAATGCATACAATTTGTATTCTCCTTGATGTTTTACAGTAGTAAAGAATTTTCGAAAATAGGCACAAAGCCTTCTTTCTACCCTACCATACTTCTCCCAATACGCAGTGGGAGAGGAGAAAGTGCGAGAGAGACTGAGAGACATAGAGCTTCGTGCTAAAAGAGCATTAACCAACAGCAATGCAGTTAGTCAGTCAGTCAGTCTAAACACAAAGTGTGGTGCAAAAATGTAATGTAAAAAATAAAAAGCAACAAAAACGCTAATAAATTACGGCAGTGATAACAAAACTTAAAATCACAAAAACACAAAAAGCAAAACAAAAACAAAAAAAACTAAATAAATATAGAAACTACTGCTGTCAGCCAGTCAGTTGCTGAAAATAAATAGTGCTGCAGAGAGCGTGTGTCTGTGTCTGGCAAGCGCCAGAGCTAAGGCAAGAGCAAACAAACAAACAAACAAACAAATATGTAGTAGCAATGTAACACGTACATACATATGTATGGATGTATGTGTGTATGTATGTGTGTATATTGTATATTTTGCTTTCGTTCCTTTATGTTGAAGCAGTCATTATTGTTATAACTGCAACTATTGTTGCTGGTAGCTATTAACAGTGCTCAGCCGAGTAAAGCTGTGTGTGTGTGTGTGTGTGTGTGAGCTATGATCCCTCAAGAAAATTAAAGGCTTCTAAAGCTGCTCGTGAACTACTCCCCGTATCCCGCTACATATCTTTTTTAGCTCATGATGTCAGTGTGAGCAAGGCTTGCATACAACGACACCAAGAAGCTTCGACGAAGGCCGACCCGAAGATGACTTGAGAAGGTAAATAGAAATCTTACGCGTAGCTATCTTTGGAAGGTACAGAGAAGCGTTACATGTACATGGTTGCCTTTGGAAGGTGTATTCTGAAAAAGGCAAAGCCTTCTTATAGCTTCTGAAGGAGCGATAGGGAAGTATAAATGAAAAAACTTCCACTTACCTTCTCAAGAACGCAAAGTGGATGTAATGCATAATATTTTGATTTAAACTTTCCAATACCTTCTTAAAGCAGCTTTGTGTAAGTAAACACCAACGACAAAACATCTTTAAGCCTAACTAAAATAGAAGATTGTAATCCTTCCATATTCCTTCGATTGGAAGTCTGCCCTCTTTTTCTTGAGGGATGGAAGTGAACATTGCAAGTGCAATAGCGGCAACAACTGCAAATATTGTAGCAATACTACAAAATTTTCAAATTTTCAAACATTTACCGAGTCTCTACTAGAGCTAGTCTCTACCAAGAGCATGTAACCTGAACCGCACTTGACATATTCCTGCAGCAAATCATTCATCAGCGCTATTTCATTTTCCTTCTTTTTTTTCACTCTCGCAAAGGTTTTTTGTGTTTTGTTGTGTGGCCCTGAAAGTCTCTCATCTGCTGCTCATTCTCTCACCCTCTCTTTCTGCCCGTTATTCTGTGCTTTCTACTTATGTAGTTAACAGTCAGTTTTCTCTCCTGCTCCTCTCCACTGAGCTCTTCGATGGTGTTCCTCTACAATTCCTCTTTATTTCTATACAAATTGCAATCATATGTAATGGTATGCAACATAACAAAAACTTAAAATTCATGCTTCAGAAAGGATTTCACGCTGGCATTTTAAATTTTATTTTTTGTTTTTTATATTTTCTGGTATGAGAGCGTAAATTTACACAAGAATCTTGTGTTGTGTTTTTGCCTGTTTTTTTGTTATTGTGTTAGTTGTTTCAACCATTTTCCATTCATTCGTATTGTTTATTTTATTATCCAAAAAATAAAACAAAAATAAAAATTACAGCAACAACAACCAAATATGGCAGAAGACTATAGCAAAAATTAGTAGTAAAAGCAAAGAGCGTGATTTAAATGAATGTGTGCGTGAGAAAGAGAGCCAGAGGCTGAACAAGGACTGTATGTAGCATTGTGTAAAACTTCTAGGTGTATGGGGGTGTGTGTGTGTGTGTATGTGTGTGTGTGTGTTTGTGTGTGTGTGAGTACAACTGTTCAGTCAAATCTGATTTATTTAACCCTTTGACGGCGAGACTTTTTCCTGTGAACGTCTTAAAATTAAAGAAGATTTTCGTAATCCGGGATCTCAAATTAGGTAGATTCTATATATTTGCCTATCGACCGTTAAGTCAAGCCGAATTCAAGTTCATGCGGTCAAGTGGGATTTTCTGAAACTTTTTTAATTCATCTGGATTTGAAAAATCCACTGCGGAATCTACTCCGGAAACCCCAATCACTGACGGCGTTGAAGTACCGCCGCCCGACTATGAGGAGGTCTTACCAGCCATCGCTCGGCTGAAGGCCGCAGGTGCAGATGGCCTGCTTGCTGAGTTGTTTAAGACCGGAGGCGAAGAGCTCAAAAAGCGAATGCATGAGCTTCTATGCAGAGTATGGTTGTATGAAAACATGCCAAGTGATTGGAACCTCAGCGTACTCTGCCCAATCCATAAGAAAGGTGATTCCAACTACCGTGGGATAAGCCTTCTTAATATTTCATATAAGGTTCTATCTAGCGTACAGTGCGAAAGACTGAAGCCCATTTATTTGTAAGCCTTCTTTTCCTTCTTTTAATGTCGAAGGGCCTAGGTCGAGCTTTTCGTATTTGTCAGTAGTTGTAACAAAAATATGCTTTCTGTTGGTAAACCTGTGGATTTTTGCATTATGGGTGCAAAACAATAACAACAATTTCGAATACGCATGCCACATGTTCAGAAGCGAGCAGGGAGAGTTTATTTAACAGCAAAACTCAACGGAAAGGATACTAAATTCAGATCAAAACTCAGACAAATATTCGTTCTAAATATCAGACTAAAGAGACACATAACTTCAGATTCGAAAAACAAAACAAAACAAAACCCAAGGGATACCAGAAATTAGACTTAAATTTATACCAAAAGGGATGAAAAGAAAAAATTCATTCCAGAAAATTAATGAAACTCAAAAATTCAGAACAAAAACATTAGATCAATACTCAGACCAAAGAGCGAACATATCAAGTCGAAAAATCAGACAAAACTAAAAACAAAACTCACAGAAAAAGAAATAAAGACTCAGACCAAAAAGAGGCTAAACTTCAAGCTAAAACTTAGACCAAATTTCTAACCAAACTTAGTCCAAAAATCAGCCAAAAAGAGACCAAAACTAAAATCAGAACTCCGACTAAAAAGAGACTGAAATTCAGAACAAAGGTGGCCAAATTTCAAGCTAAAACTCAGAGATTAAAAAGATATAAGGGAGAGAGAGAGAAAAAAAGCTAATAGCAAAATTAAATAAAAATTCTGAACAAAAGGAAATCAAAACTTGGACCAAAATTTTGATAAAAATTGAAAAGAAATCTTGAATTAAATTTAGACTAAAAATCAATTCAAAAGGAGACCAAATGTACTTCTTTAATCTTATGCATTTTTCTTTAACCTGATATGTAGAAAGGCATTGTGAAGGTCATATGCTTCTTTTCTCTTTTATCCCTCATATAAAAGGTGTTTTTTTTAGAAGTGTGGCTTTCAATCTTGCAATTCTTTTTTCGGAGTTGGTCTTTTTGACAGCTGGCACTTGATTTATACTCAGTTTGGTTTGCCATTTCATAATGAATAGTCTTACGCCTGAACAATGTTTGCAAATTATTGAAATTTATTATAAAAATTCGTGGTCTGTGAAAAATGTGTGTTATCGCAAAATTGTCTTAGCGACGATGTTCATTTTTGGCTCAATGGATTCTCGAATAAGCAGAATTGCCGTATTTGGAGTGAAGACCAGACAGAGGCTATTCAGCAGCTAGCAATGCATCCCGAAAAATGCACTGTTTGGTATGGTTTATGAGAAAGCGGCGTCATTGGGCCGTACTTCTTCTAAGACGATCCGGCCTTCAACGTTACGGTGAATGGAGAAAGGTACCGTTCGATGCAAACAGACTGTTTTTTTTTTGTCAGATTGCAAGAATTGGACTCTGCTGACATGTGGTTCCAACAGGACGGTGCCACATGCCACATGCCAACTGCACGCGAAACCATGAATCAATTGAGAGGCGAGTTTGGTGAGCAGTTAATCTCACGTTTTGGTGTAATCAATTGGCTTCCAAGATTGTGTGATTTGACCCCGTTAGACTATTTGTTGTGGAGATATGCTAAATCTCTTGTCTATAGGGACCAGCCAGCGTAGCCGAGGGCAACATTTAAGTGAAATTATCTTTGAAAAGTAAATGGCAGGAATTGATTTATCGATCCAAATAAAAATTTCATTCACTTTTGTAAAATTTCTGTTTCTTTTTTCATTTTCAAAAACTAAACTCTTATAAAAATCACCCTTTATAATGTACATGAGATGAAACTGAAAGAGAGCTAATATCGGGGTCGAGGTTTTTTCATATAAAGTTATGGTGATCGACTGCATACATACAACACAAGCAGAGACATCGACATCGGCATCGGCATCGACGTCGACGTCGTCTTACTCAGTTTCATCCCAGTTGTGAATCATAAGCTCTGAGCATTATCAGCAATCATCTTAACGAAGGCTTACGGTGCCACTATGTAGACCATAGTCATTTACTAAAAGAAAACTAAGAGGAATATGGAAACAAATTTATTTATTAAGAAAATAATATAAGAAAATATGAAAAAAATTAATTAAATTTGTAAAATATTTGTATGCGCGTGCGTGTGTGTGTGTGTGTGTATGTTAGCATGTGTGTGCACATTTGCAGTTGCGAACTAAATTTATTTTTTCTTGCACTCTCCCAACCTCTTCCAACTTTTCTTCATAAATACTTAAGGTATGTATGCTCAGTACCCGTACGACCTTAGCACAAAAAGATTTTGTTGCTAAGCGTGTGTGAATAAATGAACATAAGTGTATGAGTGTGTGTGTGTGTGCGAGTATGTGTGTGTTTGTATGTTTTTAATGTGTTTTCTGACATATCGCTATTATGTATAAATGGCAAGCAGCATATAGGGAGGAGGGTACAATATACTGACATACTCGTACATACTCATTTACTCATGTACCTATGTACTACACCCGTACATAGAAATTAAGCGCTATTGCTGCTGCTTCTGCTGCTTCTGCTGCTGCTGCTGCTTTCTACTGTAAATGAATGTGCAAATTAAGAGCAAAGGAAATTGCAACAATTTTCTATTTGAGTTTTCATCATAATTACGTTGTCGAAAAGTTTAAAAGTTTTTCCACTATATTCTACGACTTTGCTCCACTACTCTTCTTTTTCTTAATTTGTTCTTTTCTATTACATATTCTGCTGTGATTGAGCTTAAAATGCAGGTGTGTTTGTGTGAGTGTGTGATTGTAGCTTAGGTATAAAGGTGTCAAGAAGATTCATTAAATTACACACTGTTGTTGTGTTCTTTTTATTATTTTTCTTTATTTCTTGAGCACCGCATGCGTTTTTGAATTTTTTTCTAAACAAAAAATATTTTTATATTTCATTAAAAACTTTTATTTATGTTAATCTTGTAACAGTAATTAGTTTTTCATTCTCAAAAAAATGTTCTCGCATTTATTTGTATTGCTTTTGCTGTTGTAGCAAAAATTAAATTGGAAACTTTTCGGAATGAGTTTTTATTCTTTTTTTTTTGGATCAAATTTACAATATTTTCGATTAGAATTGCAGAGATTTTCTTCTCTTTTCTTTAATTGTAATGGTTAAAGTTGTTTCAATAAATTGCAGTTCACATCATACTTTTGCTGTGCGTACTTTTAGCGTTGTATTTGTTAGTTCAGTTGTTACTTTTATTAAGATTAAATTCTTTTAACTTTGGCTAGTAAATTGTTCTTGGATTTGTATATTCATGTGTAGACTTACATATAAGCGTACTCTTGAGTTCTTAGAGCTGTTATGGAAGTCACCAAGGAAGACTTCCGCATTAAAGTGAACTAGAAATGTTGTTTCGTAGAAGTGCAACAGGAAATCCTAAGTACTCAGAGAAATTTTAATGAAATTCTATTTTTGACGAAATTTCAAATTCATCATTTCGATGAAATTCTATTTCGTGTGTACACTTTCTTTCTTTTAATGGCAGAACAAGCCCTGGGAGGACCCAGGCCAAGCTTTTCGCATCTACTCATGTTGTGCGTGTTATTTTTGTACATGAAGGGAAGGGACCTCCAGTTTTATGCCGAATGCGAACGGCGAAGTGAAAAGCTTTTCATAGGCAATTTTTACTCTTGTAGGTTTGCCATTGCTTGTCAAGAGGTGGTGCCGCGTAGAAAAAATGTTTTTTTTTTGTGTTTACTTTTTGTTTGCTTTTGCCTGTGCTGAGATTCGACCCCGGACACTCTGCGTAACAGTCCAACGCACTACCACTACCACTACGCCACAGCGACCACCCTGTGTATACGCTACATATTAATTTCGCCACTAGTTACGAGTATATGTACCATATGTACTCGTATGTATGTATATAAAATACATACACACAACAATGTCAACGAAAACAGAAATTTTAATGAACTCGTATGTATGTATATACGAGTATATGGTACATATTAGTTACGTCGTTGGAGTATCTCTTCGTCCTATTGAATTCGCCTTGGTTCATTTCTTAATTGATCTTTTAACGTAATGAAAGAGAACTCTCGCTTTTATGGTAGGCGTGGTCACAACAATTTTTCTTCAGGAAAGCATTAAGTTTGATTTAATTTGCTTCAATTTTAAAAAATATTGTCAATATCACGTTTTGAAAATTTCGCTCGACTGATCCGCCGCGCTGTGCCTGACTGTTAATGTGACTTTATGTAGTATTAATTTTTTGGAATACTGCAATTGTGCCGTTTCTCATCGTTCTCTGGTGGTCAGTGGTCCCAAGAACCAATGCAATTGGGCCACAATACAAACATTTTCTGCATTCGATCCTGGTGACATGAATCGGCATTCATTTCATTGCTTTGTTGGAAGATTTTACCTTTCGTTTTGCCAAACGGAATGCATTGAATTTATTCTATGTTTTATCATTTAAAAATTATAATGTTTTAGAAATTACGTCCCATATGAACTTTTCGAACAGTGGATTTAATTGAATTTTACCCCAAAAATTAAATAAGCTATTAATTAAATTATGTAATTGTAATTAGTTAGTTACATTTATTTGCTATATCTATGAACTTGTTTTTTTGTTTTTTTGTTTGCTTGTTTTTCGTTTTGTATTATTATGAAAACTAATTAATTTATAAATTGATTATTTTATCATTGCAGAATTTTTTATTTTGGCCTTTTCGCCAGCCACCTGGTTGCCAGCCAAAAAAATGGAGAAATAATTTCAACAGCCGGAAAACAACAACAAATATTGTCTATATTTTAGTTTACCACGTGGATTTAATTTACAACATATTCATTTGATTTTTGGTTTTTCAAAAATAAATCAAAAAGTCAAAGTTTATAAATACGTAAAAAAATAAAGAATAAAGAGAAAGAGAAAGAGAAAGGGAAAGGGAAAGGGAAAGGGAGAAAACAAAATATTACGGAAATATTGCAATTAAATTAAATACAAATCACTGCAATACCATAAATAAATAATAACCGACAAATATAAAAATGTTAAAATTATTTAACCATAACAAGAAAATCATGCGAGATACGAATTCAAAAACCAGAGAAACGACAAAAATGTTACAATCAAATAGCAACAACAGCAACAACAGCAACAACAACGCAATACGAAAATTTTGTACGAATTATTATACGCTACAAGTCTTCCTCATACTGACGCTGTTCGTGATCGGAAATCAAAGTGCCTGGCAGGAGAATATACGGCCGAAACTCTATGTGGAATTAGGTGAGTGCTGAATGCGACAAGATTTTTTTATTTCTTTATTATAAAATATTAATGAATTTTAATTCTACCTTTTGCATCGTAGTTGAACGAAAAAAGAAGAATACTCGTTCAAAAAAGACTACGAAACTCATGTCATAATGACAATAAAAATAGCATTTCCGTTTTACAGCACAAGGCATTTCATGGAAATGCTGGAGCGCAACGCCCCACATGCGGCGCCGCGCGCGTGTCAAGTGCTGAAGTTCTGAAGAAAATGCAATCAAAAAATTATTCGCACTGTCTCTGTGTATTTGTCTGTATGTATGTAGTATGTGTACAATTAAATCGTAAATAACATTTGTAATGAGCGGCAGGCAGGCAGGCAGGCAGGCAGGCAGGCAGCTACTAAATAACTGCAGCAAAAATTGCAATGCAATAAACAGTTACGATTAAGTTGCAGACACCAATGCCACACCACACCACATGACACCATCACACCATCACTCCATTAAATTCGGTATTGACTATTTTTAGTTTTAGTGGCTGCAGAAATAAAGGCGACACATTTCAGCACGCAGTCACGTTTTGTCTAACTGACACGCTACTGTCCCAGAGAAAAAACTTCAGGTCTCATTCAGTTGGACCGAAAGGCAAAGTCCTTTACTCTGGGACCAGAGTTCTGCACTGAACTCAATAAAGAATTCATGTTTCCTTGACTTGAACCTGAATTCGGGACAGAATTCAATAAATGATTAAATGTTTCTTGGTACTGATTTTGGAACTGAAATTAATAAATAATGAAAATTTTCTTATTGTGGAAATGAATCTGCAATCAATAAGGAATTGATATTTTCTTGACATGAAACTGAAATCCAAAAATAATTCATATTTTCTTGACTTGGTACTGAGTTCGGAACTGAAGTCCATAAAGAATTAAAATTTTCTTGATTCGGAACTGAATTTAAAACTGTGGTCAATAAATTAGGCCCTTTAGTTGGATCCGAAATCAGTACCGAAATCAATGAACAATTAAAAAATTCTTTTACTTCGAGTTCAATGAAATCAATAAATAAATAAAATATTTCCTTTACTTGGAATTGATTTCGGAACTGAAGCCAATAAATAATTTAAATTACTTTTACTTGGACCGAAACTCTGTACTGCAATCAAAGAATAATTCATATTGCCCTTACTGGGGCCTGATTTCTCTTCTAAAATCAACAAATAATTAAAATTTCCCTTAGTTTGACTTAAGTAAATTGTGATGTGAAATAAGGAAATAACTCACATCTGCTTGGCTTAGATCAAAATTCGGAAATGTAATCGGAAAGAGATAAAGTCGGATTCAATGCCCCTAATACAAGTAAATAGATACACCAACCGATGCCTAGGGTAGCTGTAACTTAAGTACTTTGTAAAAAGGAATCATGTCTTGGCTATATGATTTCATCAAAAAAGATTGAGTTGGAAGATTACAGTGGTTGGTGTTTATGCTGGTAGGCGGAGATGGGAAGGCTCATCAGATCGCTCATGACTTCGAGATCCAACTGCATCCACGAGTTATGAAGATCTGAGATTGGGATTAACTCGCCTGTAATAGTGAAAGGTCGATCGAGGCCTGAGTCCATTTTCGAACAACTATGAGTGGAAGATAAGAAAAGCTTGACAAACATTTGGGCATTTACAAGATTCGACTCTTTTCCATTTTTAATTTTCTCTTGTTCTATTTAAATTTAAGTATTTGTGAATGAACTAGACGAGAGCCCTTTAGGGTCAATGAAATCAAGGTCGTAAATAGTTTTGATTTCTCAAACTATATTCTAAGTAAGTAGTAAAATTTAACTCCTCAAACATAGAGCTGCTTCCAACTTAGCGAAACTAAACATTTTTGGATATTATTTATAGAGTTCCTGTAACTTAACAGAAGTATAAGTTCCTTGTGAAGCTAAACTAAATGGCTGTTGAGAAAGAAGATCTCCGAAGTCAGATCATGAAAAACTTCTTCAGCCTCTATTAATGATGGGTTACTCTGTGATCGGGCCACCTACCACGCCTTATCAACGTTGCAAACAAATTAAAAATTATGTAGGCACCCACTGAACGAAGTGTTTGTAGCGTAACATAATCGTACTACTTTTGTATGTAAGTAATTGCTGCCACACTCTACATGCTGGCACTACTCGGCGTGTACCAGTGTGTTTGTGTGCGTGTGACTGTGCGGTTACACAACATTGTTAAAGTTACAAAAAACCACAAAAGGCAACAGCGAAAATGATGACAACGCTGGCGAAAACAGAAACAACGACACTATACTAAAGACAAAAATTGCCATACCATCGAGCCATACTTGCTCTCTTAATCACCCACTCTCACTCTCAGCCACTGTCTCCTCTCTTTCTCTATCTCTCACTGTATTCTTCACTGTATACCTCACTGTGATGGAGCATTACTGTGAAGTGAGTGAGTGTGTGTGTGTGTGTGTGTAAAGTATCTTGTTGTTATCTCTTTATATCTCTCTTCTCATCCATTGTACTCTTTTGTCTGCATGAATGTATGAATGTGTGTGTGTAAAATGTGTCTGGGTATAAATGGCAATACCACAGGAAGTATACCCTGACAACCCGTTACCGCTAGCCCTTGCCGCCAGCCCCACCTTGTGCGCTTGAGTTTGTCGTCAGAGTCGTTGCCTTAATTAGGTTTAAACGGAAACGCACATAATTTGAAGTCGATCGTCTACTTCTGGTTGGGTCGTTCTGGTATCACATTCACATTGTTTTTTCGTGGTCAATTGAAAGTTCAGTTGTATGGAAAATTGCAGTGCACATTGAATTAAAAATACATACATACACTACACTGCACTACACTGCACTACACTGCACTACACTGCACTACACTACATTGCATTACACCATACCCCATCACCCACTTGTGTGTTTAATGTTGGTTATATATTGTTGTTTTAATATTAACAACTGCAGCAAAAATGTTGTTCCAAGTATGTACTCGTATAGTAGCGAGCTACCACATGTAATCATAGATACGTAGAAGTAGGGCGCTTTGTTCGCTTGCTTTTCCAGCATTTTGTTATTGCAGTAACATAAAATTTTATTATATCAAACAAACGTTTTGCGTGTGTTTTTTCCTTTCCACTTTTGTAAGTTCTTTTAGGCTTATCTAGGTTTAAAGTTACGATCTCATGTGCCATGTGCTGTGTATTATATTAAGGTAGGTAGGAAGATATTTCCATTATCATCTCCTGTGTAATACCTATGGTACTTATAAAGTGTTTGTACTAAGTACAACTTTGTATTGCACTTGAAATCGGTGGTAAGTATTTCCTTCGTGGTTCCGTTGACTTTGAATGTTGGCCTCGCTTGGTGCTGTGTTCAAATTCGTAAAAGCCTTTATTAGCACTAACCTCATATGAGGTTAGTGCTAACCCGCAGTGAAGTCACTCAGTTTCAGCTCTCTAAAGTTGTCAGGGTAAATGACAGTATCGGATTATGATTTTACTGCCACATCTAAGAACATTCCATTCCCAAGAACATGCTAAATTGTTTTGGTATATTCGTGCGATATGTTGACTTGGGTTTATGAAATCGTTGAGATAAAAACTTAAGTAACTCCATCTCGGTGGGCTAGGGAATACTCATTCTGATTCCGTTGGATGGGAGTCTCAGTTGCCTCAGGTTCGATTCCCGCACAGGTAATAATTGTAATTGTTAGATTAATTCTTTAAAAACCAAATTCTTTTTCAGCAGTAACCCATAAACATGAAAATATATTAAAACGAAATGTGTAGTGCGAAATCGCTATCTGCTGGTAGCAAAACCCCAATGGTGAGGTCCCTCAGTCTCACTGCGTTATTGACCATCCGTCTTAACTGTTGTCTGTAACAAAATCGCTCAGCTTCACTTCTTTTTTCTTAAGGTTTCATCTGTTAGGTCTGTTAATCAAGGACAATCACATAGTCAATCGAAATGTTTACATTGATAATTAAAACGAAGGCTTTGTTATTGGTGGAACAATCTTTTTGTTATTAAAAAAAAAAACTTCCAAGTGCTTTTCAAAGGTTGAGGCAATTTTAAAAGGTTAATTCGCATTCATTGACGTATTGCAAACATACTCATACTATGATTTTACTTAACAGGTTTCCACTTACCTCTAGGTAAATAGTCTTAAGCAAAAATGGGCAGTCTGAGATAGCCAGAAGCTATAAAAGACACTCAGGGACACTCAAAGACCATGAAGGGCGTTCAAAGTCAACGAAGTTGGGGGGCTAAAAGCCAGAAGTTATAAAAGACACTTAGGGACACGCAAAGACCATGAAGGCCGTTCAAAGTCAACGAAGTTGGGGGGCTAAAATATGCATTCAGAACATGCCAGAGGTACAGTGAGACGTTCGAAGTCGTCTGAGGATCTCAAGTGGCAATTAAACACGTTCTGTGGAAGTCGGAGGAGACAATCTTAGAAAATTGGAAGTAGTATGTGGCAATAAAAGGTAACCAACCAAGAAAATCATTTAGGGGCATGCGCAAGTAATAAGAAGCAAGCAGAGGCAATCTAAAACCGCAGTATTAGGGAGTCAGGGCCTTTACTTAGCATACAGAGAACATATGAGATTATTTGTAAATGTCAAAGGTTCTACGTCGTAAATATTTTTCTTTTTTTGCAATGCTACAACAGTCGGTGGAGGGCCTAGGCCGAGCTTTTCGCATTCACTCATGTTGTGCGAGATATATTTTTGTACATGAATGGAAGGTTCCTACAGTTTTATGCCGAACCCGAACGCAGTGGAAGTCAGAAGTGGTGGCTGGCAGAAATAGGCATTTCAGACAGTCAGAGGAAAGTAGTCAAGGAAAATCTGAGACTAAAGAGGGGCAGTAAAAATCAATAAGACGCAGGCAGAGTACATCAATAGCTATCTGACAATGTCACAGGCAGCTTGGGACTATTAGGCACTAATCAAATACAATTAGCGCCAGCCGGATAAAATAGGACATATTTCTAGCAAATTCGGGAGTATGAAGGAGGAAAAAAAGATATTCAGAGGCATCCTGAAATAGCAAGGCAAGCTATTATAGATTCTATGGCAATAAGAAGCAATCTAAAGGAATCAAAGGCTAGAGCTATTCAAGGGCGGTATTTAGAAGCAATCTGAATCGAAATTGCATGGAGAAGAAGAAGTAGAAAGTTTTCCGCCGCAATCTGAGTCTTTTGTGGAGAAGTCAGTGGGTAAGTGTCACATCTTGGGAGCCATAAGTCAAAGGGAGAATTCGGGAGGTACTCTAGAAATAGATTTTATGGCAATCCAGTTTCAGGAGTCTGCTACACCAAATTTATATTTTCGAATTTTAAATAAAGTAAAATTTAACAATAGCATTTAACTTAAGTGAAACTATTTCGATTGAGTTCTTCGGTGTGCGGCGTTTCCTTTTCTTTCTCTTTTTTCCTTAGCCATCTGTAAATAAACATGTTTCCTGCCCTGCTGTATCCAGCGAAGCATTTGCGCTCTAAAACTTGTCTCGATTTTTCGTCGTTTTTGCCTCTTGAAAACTGAGCACATATTCGTGAACTCGTACATGGGAAATTCCTGGAAAAAATATATAATTTGCATATAGTAAGAAGATACATTCCGGGCGTGTATATGCAAAATCGTATATGAAAAAAAGCAGAACAGAACTGAAGAACAATGCTGCAAAAGCAACGACGATAGGGGGGAAAAAGTTTAAAAATAACTTTGTACGCTTTAGTAAAATTACATTATTAAATGTGCATTTGGCAACACACTAAATGCACATTTGGTAATTCGTATTGGTGGTGATGGTGATGATGATGGTGGAAGTGGAAGTGATGATTACGATAGCGCTGGCGATGATGATGACGATGATGATGACGATGATGATGACGATGATGATGACGATGGAATCAGAAAGAGCACATGTGGTGATGCGGTAGTCAGCGTCAAACGAGCTCCAGTGCAACTTAAGACGACATTGAGTGCAGCAGCAGTAGTAAAAGTAAGTTGTGGGTAGTTAAGCAAGCAGCAGCATTGCGGTTAAAGCACAAGAGCGGCAAGCGAGAAGCGGCGCAGCAGCAATTTTCATAAATGTGTCACTTAAGGAAATGTAAATCAAAATGGCTAAATTGTCTACTTGCTCGTTCTCTCTATTACTCTCCTTATCTTTACTCACTCCTCTTCCCCCCACCCCTACTTGGATCTCTCACGTTCGCCTTTCGTTTGATGATGTGACGATAAAATTATAATGCGCCAAAAGTTTTTTCCTTTCGCATGCTTTTGGTTAAACGATGTCGTTCGATTTGAACATGGCAATATTAAGAAATGTGTCAGGAATTTCGTTGCTTCATCGTTTTGCAGGCACACCGCCGACTTCTTGCTTCAAAAGTTCATCTCATCCCATCAAATTGCAACTCAAATTGCCACTCTGCCACTGCAACGAGTATACGGTAGAGTAACTGAATATCGCAATGATATGCACACACGTTAAGTGCATTGAATGTTGTGCGTTTTTGAATGAAGACGCGGTGCAATTTAATTTTACACAGTGTGGCAAGATTACAAAAGATGCAGAAACAAATTTTTTCATTTTTTTCTCGATTATCCCATAGAACGTTTGAAATTCAGCCCATAAGACACACTAAAAATAATATCAGAAGCTAAAGTCCCAAACAAAGCTCAGATCAGAAATATGGCAAAAATTTAGACCAAAAATCATTTTAAAAATCCGACTAAATACAACCCAAAACAGAATCAAATTCAAAAAAAAAAATATATATAAAAGAGAAACTAATTTTAGATCAACTGAAGACCAAAAACCGTCTGGTCAAAAATGCCTCGACCTACCGCAGAATCCTCAGATTAGCTCATAATGCTTAGAACTTCCTCCGACTATTTCAGTACAGCTACGAATGCATCCGATTGCCTCATAACTATCCAAAAATGCCTCAGACTTCCCGATGACGTCTTTAACTACTCAAGAATTCCACGTACCGCTCCAGACTAACTTTGGCCGCCCCCAGATTGCCTTCAGCCTGCTTAAAAATGTCTCACACTATCTTTCAATTGATCTGCCCAGAGTATAGAAGACTACCCCAAAATTCTACCATCTACCCAGGTAGGTCTACTCAGGTCTACATACTCGGACTACTGAATGCCTCTGATTGATCCGAAATACCTCAAAAATAACTAGAATGTTTCAGCTCTCCTAAAAATATCTCAGTATTCCACAGAATACCTCGCACTGACCCACACTGTCCCAGTTTACCCTAATTTTTTCTTAGTTTTTTGACTCTCAATCCCTTTGCATTTTCTGTTTGTGACTATCTCATATTGCCTCCTTTTTTTCTTATTCTTTACCTCAGACATTATATCTTACTTCTGAGGGACTCCAACTAATCTTTCGTCGGGCACTACATTGTTTTTGAATCGCAATCTTCATCTTTTTCTTGACTTAACTGATGAACCGACTCAGCTCATAGGAGTATAATGCCATTCCCCAAACGTTCATACTTCCACTACAAAGTAGAACTCTGATCGTGGCTCACCGGCTGCCTAAACTCTGGCTTTTGTCTGGCTTTTGCTGAAATGCTTAAACCGTGTCGGTTGACGAAGCAAGAAGCAACTTATCTTCTATGGTACATAAACACGACTTGGTTTCTGCCCCCCGTTTTACAAGCTACCGTTAAGCATTTCGGCGTATCATGGTCGTACCTGGCAAAAAGGTGCGAGTGGCAAGATAATAGCAATACATAAGTATGTGTACTCGTATCATCGATGTTTCATATTCATCATCATCGTTAATATCATGCTGAAGTGGGAATGTAAATGCTATTTTCTGTAGTTATGTTTTCATTGGATGGCGGCTGGCGGTTGGTGGCCGCAAGTGGCGGTCTGGGTGCACGAGCCACTCGTTTTGTTTTATCTCGCGGAACTACATCAATGAAATGCGCTTTTAATAAAATTCGTTCCGCGCTCCTCCACCGCTTCATTTATTCTCCAGCACCAGTAGCACGAATTGACAATGAAACATTTATTAAATATCATTGATGATGATGAATTTGTGTCGGCTGGAATATTACAATACAGAAATACAATGGACCGGACCGTTCGATGAGTGAGTGTGTGAATGAGCTGTGAAACCCGTAAAAGGTTAAAAAAAAGCAAAAAAAAACATAAACGGAACTGAAATATTTTGCACTTGAAATGTTGCAGTTGCAATTTGTCTGCAATTGGCCATGTTCTGTTTTTTCTCATACTCATCGTGTAAGGCAGAGAAAGAGTGAGAGAATGAGAGAGTGAGAGAGAGAGAGAGAGAGAGAGAGAGCAAAAGCAAAAATAGAAGGTCAATGATTGGGTGCGAAATCGTCGATGGTGCGGAAAATGAATAGGAGATAATTGAGGAGCACGGATGAAAATGATTGAAAAACATGCTTGCAATTTTCAAGGCTGTCAATAATTGTGTGGCAGCATTACCCACGCCGTCGTCATCACCAGGGACTGCAATGAAACATTTTCCCAGTTTCGCTTACAGTTTACGGGTTGCAGCACGGAGAAGCAGCAAAAAAGTAACAATTGTTCATAATGACGTTAATCAAAAGTTGTTACTGTGATATGTTATGGTTGTTGCTGTTGTTGTTGTTTTTTTTTTTGCTGCTGATGCGCCTACCATCAGCGCCATCAATTGTAATTGCAGATAATGGCATGAGCATGACAAGTCATTCGCCATTGCCACTGTTGGCTTCGTACAACAGCGTCTTCTTGCTGTAGCCGGCTGCCGAGTGCTGGTTGCTGTTTGCTGTTTGGTGATTTTTTAAATTTATTTTTTTCTGTTTGCGCCATCGTGTGCTAATGACTACCATCAAACGACTCAGGCGGTCATGAATACTCACCGTTCTGGCAGACATGCATGTATTTTGAACGGCAACAACTACGAACGACAACAACAACAATAACGGCAACAACGACAACTACTAAACCCACCAGGGAAATTAGTAATGCGAAGCGTAGTGACAAGTGCATATTGTCTGTCCGCCATTGCATTGCATACAACGGACAGACAGACGAGAAACACGAGACAATCATCCAGCCAGGCAATCAACCAGCGGAGAGACAGCAACAGCCGCCGCAACAGACACTCGCGTTCCGCTAAGGCAATGTGGCAATGGAGTCTCGCTGACGACTTCCCACTGTGCATAAGATAAATGAGTCTGAATTTTTGCCGTTCTGTTGCTGGACATGTCGAGCAACTCGCATCATTTCCCTCGCCTCGTTCCCTCTCCTTTCTTCTAATTTTCTTAAAGTCTGTCGTTTAAGAATTACGTCTTGGAGCTCTCTAGTAGCTGCTGAAAAAGAGTAGTATTCATGGTTGTTTTTCTTCAGAAATTATCATGGGGTTTTACTTAAATTTCTTTTCGTTTTGCTTGTTGCACACTTTCCCTCCGTTCCGTTGCAGTAGAATACTTCAACCGTTTGGAATCATTTATTGTAATTTCTTGTAGCTTATGGTGGCTTATGATGATGCTGATGATTCATCTTTATTTAATATATTTGAGTGACATATTACATATTTTGCTTTGCTGCAGGCACGTTGCCTTATGTTTAACATAATGAAACGTAGGTTTTAGGGTCAACAGGAGTTGTCTGAGCTCTTTATAGTGATGATCGTAGTAGAGATCGCAACTTTGTGAATTTAAGGCAATTTTGGGTTGTACTGCAGAGGGTAGCACATTCAGAACCAGTCCTTTATCATATGCCGTGTTCTAGTCAAGTTCGCAAATCCCGTTCTGACGAGTCGAAGTTAGCGTTCAAAAACTTTGCACTTCTACTTTGTTCCCGTTCTAATTATAATAGTTTTATGGTATAAATTATCACGTGCAATGGCCGGAATATTCAACAATGGAGTTAGCGAGTTCAACAATGGAGTTAACGAGTTCGCGAAAACGATTTTAATCCGCTGAGTCACAGTTGGCGGAAAAAATGTATATTGTGTTCGTGAAATCAGGCCAGGAAACGGTTTAATTTTATGTTCGACGAGCCGGAATTGGCGAGTTCTCGAAATCGAAGCAATTTTAAAACAATCGAGTTGACGTAATAAAAATTTAAAACCGAGCTCGTGAAATCAGGGAATGACACCTCGTTCTGTGTCAAAATTCCAGTAATGAGGTAACTAATCAGAGTCAAGCAATTGTGTTCCCGCCAACCCTATTCTATCCTAGAGTTCAAAGTTTTCGAAAATGCTTTAAACTTTCCTTCACACTTTTCACAACAAACACGAAGCCAAAACGGGGGAAAAACGGAAAGCAGTAAAACATTATGCCGCAAACATACGAGCATGCTCGAAATCCCCATAAAAAGGGAATAAAATAAATATTGCTCGCATTTAAAATGGAAATTAGAGTAGAAATTTGTGAGATGTTGTTGGTAAAGCAGCAAATGAGGGTAAACAACAGCGGCAGCAGCAGCAGCAGCAGCAACCAACAAACACAGCAATTGTACACATTTTTGTGGCAAGCAACAAATCAAACATTAAATGCACATAAATCACAACAACGACGGTGTACCACATTTTCTTTTCTGTTTTTTGTTTTCCTTTTTTGTTATTTTTTCTTTCTTGCGTCATTAACAACAGCAATAATAACACAAGAGAAATACAAACAATCATACAACATGTATGGAAAATGGCAGGCAGCAGCAACAACAACAACAACAACATGTTGTCAACAGCACACGCTGCTCCTTCTTCTACACTTTACCACTTCTTAGATTTAAACCTTTTTGTTTTTTGTTGTTATTTTTTTTTTTTTTGCTGTTCAATATCTGCACAAATTGGATGCGAATTGGAGTTTACATGACAAAAGCGGAAAAAAAGGACAGAAAAAAACAAGCGACACATATGAATCAAATCAGGATTGAACTCAAGTATGAAGGAAACGAACGACAACGACACATTATCCAGGTAATGATACCGTAACAAAACAAGCATGAAGCAGCAGCAGCAGCAGCAACCAACCCACGTGACTAACGGACGAAACGAATGAGCGACTAAAGACTGACACATTTCCGTGGATGTTAAACAATTTCTAAGTAAAAATCAAACGAACGAGAGAGCGTGCATCGGCGATGACAATGGCGACGACGACGACGACAACGACGACGTTTGTTGCTGCCATCGCAATTGCTTGTCATTGTATTGTAGTTGGGATTGAGCCTGTGTGTTGTTGTTGCACGCCCACGTACACACACGCAACTTCAACGCAAAACTCCACTCGTCGCAAACGCAACGCACTCACAGTCTCTGAAAACTTAAACACAGCAATTTGCAAATGTTGAAACTTTATACACGACAACAACAACGAGTACAAAAGAGATACAAGTACTCGTTCGCTCCACACTCAACACAAGCAACAAAACACATAAACGCAGCACTTCATCCTGCAGCAAGGCCCGAGATTTATCTGCTTTTATTTATCATTGTCATCGTCATTATGTGCTCACACTCACACTCACACGAACTATGCGTAAACCTGAAGAAGGGCGGACGGAATTGTTAAGTTTAAATCTGACAATGCCTTTGATGAATTTGTGCGAGGAATTGTGATTGAAAGCACACGTCGCACACAATCGAACGAATAGGCGCACATCATTTGCTTAGGAATTGGCAAGAATGTGGCAGCGGAATGCATACAAGGAAGGCGATTGGACGGACGGACCAATTTGCAAGATTGCCAAAATTGGATAGAATTTTTAGTTGTATTTCGGAGCGAGTCTATAAACTCAAGGAGCAATATGATTCCAGAGCAAGAGAATACATAAGTACGAGTACGAGTATGGACCGATTTCGTTAGTTAAAGAACATACAAATCCAAACAGAGAATAATTCCGAAACGAACTCGTAAACAATCTATATAATTATTAGAAATTTGCTTGCATTTGAGCTGAAGACTCTGTCTGAATCCGTGCCTGTTAGAACCATCAATATTAACTGTGTTTACTACCATGACGGTATCGACGAGATCGTGACCTCGGACTCAACAAATGGAAAATTTATTTCATTTACCACAGAAACCACTAAACTCAAAGTTGATTATGATTGCCCCAATTTCGAAAGCTTGTTTTCTCGTGAACTCGCCAACTCCGGGTCGTCGAATATAAAATAGCACCGATATCTTTCGTTAGGCCCCAAATATATTGTAAGAATTGTCTTTCTCTTATTTCCAGATTTTAGATCCGCGCTACCAGACTCCACTGCACTGTTAAGCCGATGAGATTTTCGATTAAAAGAAGACGAACGACCTTCAAAGAATTAGCAAACCATACTCCTTATCTTAGATTGAAACTATATTGCTTTGCTGTTGGCTTATTGCTTCGGGATCCTTTTGATTCTAGATTCAACACCAGCCTTCAGAGTTGACTGAAACATTTCCAATGCCGAGAAAGTTTAGCTAAAGTGGTTCGAAATGAAACGAAAACGAATCGTTTCTCAATCGTTCTCATTTTCAATATTCTATAAGTTCTTAGCGAGAAGCAAAGTTTGTTGCATGAATAATTCCTTCACGGAACTTAAATTAATAAGCTTCTCTAAAGAGCAGGTATTTACATAAGATAACTAATTCAACTCAAACAATTCAATTAACATCCGATAGGACCAACAATTGAAGACTTTGCAAGATTTATGTTTCTTTCTCTCTCTTCTTTTTACTCTCTACATATTCACATAAGTTTCCCAGTGGTAAAAGCCATCGCTACATCATCGATGATATAGCCAAGGTTATTTATCTCCATATAATCTCAATTATTTATACTAGGTATTTCCAGTATTGGGAACGAGTCGTCTGATCCATGAACGAACAACTCGTCACGTAATTTAATCCGAATTTCACACAATTTCACACAATTTCGACGATTCGATCCTTCGTAATGAGAAACCATCGATTATTTGCAAAATATTTCGTTTAATTTACCACTGGGTGAATGCTGTATTGAATGAAGTTACTAACTATGTGTGCTTGGGATCTATCTCTCTCTCTCTCTCTCTCTCTCTCTCTCTCTCTCTCTTTCGCTCTCTGCTTACGTCTTAGAGCCACGTACCATACGGGACATAAGATGAAAGTGAGAGCCGTCGTCGTCGTCGGGGTAGAGCTTTTTTCATATGAGCATACAAGGATCGACTGCATACAATAAAAATAAATATTCGCAATTTTCAGTTCAAATTTCTCATTTCCTGTCTCACATGTTGCTGAACTACGAAAAGCAGAAGGCGAAGAAGACGCAGCTAATAATAAATTTCCATAAATGGAATGGTTGGTTGGTGTGATACTTACTTTTCTAACAAGTGCTTGCTAACAAGTTTTGCAACAAATGAACTTTAAATAGCTTAAATGTGCAAATATCTATGTACACTGTATGTGTGTGGGTGTGGGTGTGTGTGTGAGTGTGAGTGTTTAAGTGTGGATGTTAAATGCAAAAATTGCTTAACACATTCAAGGCAGCAACAGCAACAACAATTTACTGATTATTTCATTAAACAACTCTGAACTAGTTTTGGAATTTGTGTCACCAACCTTTTGCTTTTCGAGCAGCTACAACAGCAGCAAGTGGCATCTACCTTTTTTTTTGGTTTTTGTAATTTTATTTCAAATACTAGGTAAATAAATAAAAAGTGCTAACTGCTAACGACATGAGAGTGTCGTAGTGTTTACATGAGTGTAGGAGGACAAGACGATACGACGAAAACGGCAAGGATGCGCGCTCCGTGAGAGAGTGAGAGAGTGAGAGAGGGAGAGAGGGGGAGAGTGTCAGGGAGGCAAAAACAGTCAAAGTAGTAATGCAAGCAGTGAGGCAGCAATATTAAACATTTGTATGCTGCTTCGGTTGCTGCCACTTTCTTTTGCTGCATTAAAAATGAAAGAAGCGACGAGAGAAGCAGAAATTTTCTAATTAAATTAATTACCAGGAAAATAAGTTTCCTTCATTATGTTGCATATGTGTGTGTGAGAGTGTTTGCATCTACGAGTACATGCTATACGTGGATGTGGAACCAGTGCATCAATACACATTCACTGCTCGCTCTTATATACTGGCAAAGCAGCAAAGCAACAGCTATAATGTGCATGTATGATGCTGCTGCTCCAGCTCCTTCTGCTGTTGCCCTAAAGATGATGGGCAACTGCTGAGCAAACTATACATTTACAACTTTTGAATATACACACCTACACATTATATGCATGCATGTGTGTGTGTTCAGCTGCAAATGAATGCACAAAAAAAAAAGATGGAAAGCGAGAAGCGCATTTGAAATAAAAAATAAATATAAAAAAATTGTACATGTGAAGCTGAAGTGAATGCACTATGTCAATTCATACGAAAATGAGCTAAAAGTGTCATGGAAGTGTCGATGATGCCTTGTGTGAATGGCGGTAATGATGGTTGGTAATAGTGACGGAGCTGGAGGTGGTTGCTTCACTTTTCTACTTTTATTCAAATTGGCCAACCCAGCAGAGAAGAAGAATGCTTTAGAAGAGCGGATAGAACAGATTACCAATTACTTTCTGTCAGCGTCATGGATTGGAGTTAAATTTGATTTGGGAAACTCGGAAGCTCCTGCGTCATTTTTTGTTACAGTGGGAGAAAAGTTGCTTAAAATTTATTCTCTCTCTCTTCTCTCGCTCTCTTCGCGTGTGTTTCATCATGATCGATCTGAAAAAGTAAGATAATTTGGGGGCCGTGATGCTAACTCTACATTAATTTCTGTATTCTATAGGGTTGACCAAATGAGGCGCCGGAAAGTAAACGTCAATTTGACAGCGACGCCATGTTTGTTTTCTGTCATCTTTATGTCATTTTATTAGTAATTTCGAGGCTCAAAGTGTCACGCAGTAATTTATTAATAATCTGAGGTAATTTTCATTGAAAAGTTTTATTAAAATTTATTTTTCAGTTAATCTTTTGGATGAGTTTTAAAGCGAACTTTCGCTTACTCTAACTGTCGATGATATTATGAATGACATTATAAAATTGAAGAATTCTAATCAGATTGATATTCATAGTGTTAGTTATTTTTTTCTTCAAAAGATGTATTTCACTCATCCCAGAGCCTCTTCGTTCGTTGTTTCATAAAATCTTGCCTTGTGTATATTCTTGATGAATGGGAGATTAGTTTCATAACTCCTGTATTTAGAAATGGTAATAAATGTCTCAACATATTGTTGTATCGATAAATTGTCTTTTGATTTCATGCAAGTTATTTCACCATTTCAGCACGGGTTTGTTCCCGGGCGTTCTGTCATTAACCTGGCAGTTTTGCTCGAATAATTGTATTTCAACATTTTCCGACAGTTTTCAAGTTGATACCGTTTAAACGGATATTTACCATAAAAGCGTTTCATCAAGTGTCACTTTACTTACTTACTTTTAATGGCACAACAGCGCATGGAGGGCCTAGGCCGAGCTTCTCGCATCCACTCACGTTGTGCGTGTTATATTTGTACATGAATGGAAGGGACCTACAGTTTAATGCCGAATCCGAACGACGAAGTGAAAAGCTTTTCATAGCAATTTTTACTCTTGTAGGTTTGCCATTGCCTGCCAAGAGGTGGTGACGTGTAGAAATATTATTTTTCTCCTTTGTTTTTGTGTTTGATTTTGCGTGTGCTAAGATTCGACCCCGGACACTCTGCGTAGCAGTCCAACGCATTACCACTACGCCACAGCGACCACGTGTGTGTCACATAATATTATTTTAATGGCTTAGATTGTTAGAATGGTCTTTCACTTTCAACTGTGGATTGAATCGTCCATACCTCAGTAAGTAATTGATAGAGGGACCTCGAGTGTGCCGCAAGGTAGTATTTTGTGACCATTCTTTATATGTATGTACTTATGTTTATTTATCCTGACTGTGCAAGCTATGCAAGTGTCAAAATGTTTGTAACGTTTGCTTTTTCAGATACTTATTGTGTTTTGTTTTGGTGCGGTACAGAAGCAAGAATTGAGAGCAATAAAAAATTGCATTCTTTGTGCAAAATTCTTTTACCCAATATTAGTTCTTTTGTGTTCGATTTATATTTGGTGTGCTCGCTTTGTGGTTTGTTTTATATTATGGTAAGTATGTATTTATTGTTCGTTGTTTTCAGTTTCTCGTGATTCGGTTGTGCCTGCTGGGCAACCAGATCAGTACAGAACAATCGTCATCATTATACTATACCTACTCAACCACAGTTACAATATACACATTTTCGCTCCATCCTTCATTCTCTTCCTGTATTGCTCTCTGAGTCTTATATTCTATGTATTCTTGTTTATTTAATGTGCTTCAACTTCAGCAAAGCATTTTTAATTCGATTTGATAACATTATATACTTAACTTACCTTATTACACATGTACCATATGTACATACTTAAATACATATTTATTATATACGTATGAATGTATGTGTGAATTGCATGTATCTATCTAAACACAAGTACTTGATTTTCTTTTTTTCTCTCGTAGGCCCTGAGATTTAATTATTTACGTGTATGTGTGTGTGTGCATTTTTATATTGGTGTTGTATCTTTTGCCCCATTTCTCTTCTTCAATATTTTATCTGTAAGTAGTTACTCTCTTTTTCATCATTAATATTTTAGTACATACATATGGTATATAAAAGAGCACCCAGTATAACGTATTATCTTCGTTGGAGTAGTCATCCAGCGCTAAATGGAGTAATAGGGGAATGTTTCTCTCCCTCACTACTCTCTTGCTTTTTTATTTCGTTTTTTCTTAGGTCGGAGAATAAACAGCTTTTAGTGTTCGCTTTTGCTCGATATTCAAAAAAAAGGAGCAATCGTTTAATACCATGTTGCCATTGAGCACAAATTGCGTAGTTTCGATAATTTTCATGATTTCGGCTGAAACTTCGTTGAGATGCGCAATTTCGGAGGTTAAATAAATGTCAAATGAAACCACGGAAATTTAAATAGGGTGTTTTTTTTAGAAGTGTGGTTTTCAAGAAGAAATAAAACGCATAAAATTTAACGTTATGACCAAGAATTTAGCTTTATTATAAAGATAAGGATTTGCCATTATGTTTTAAAAACGATTTCGGGCAAGTGGCCGCGGCTGGATCGAATAAATTCCAGCCGAGAGGCCCAACTTTCGACCACTTTTTGCAGAATATTCTCTTCCAAGGCGTCAATCGTTTCGGGCTTATCTGCGTAGACTTCGTAGGGACTTCGCATAACCCCACAAAAAATAGTCCAGCGATGTTAAATCGCATGATCTTCGAGGCCACGCCACGGCGCCCACGGCGCGAGATATTGCGCTCACCAATAGTTACTTTACTTACTTTACTTTTAATGGCACAACAGCCCATGGAGGGCCTAGGCCGAGCTTTTCGCATCCACTCATGTTGTGCGTGTTATATTTGTACATGAATGGAAGGGACCCACAGTTTAATACCGAATCCGAACGGCGAAGTGAAAAGCTTTTCATAGGCAATTTTTACTTTTGTAGGTTTGCCATTGCCTGCCAAGAGGTGGTGCCGTGTAGAAAAACAATTTTTTCTACTTTTTGATTTTTTCATTTTGCCTGTGCCGAGATTCGAACCCCGACACTCTGCGTAGCAGTCCAACGCATTACCACTACGCCAAAGCGACCGCTCACCAATAGTTTCCTTCAATAAATTGTTTGTTTCGTTGACTGTATGACATGTAGCGCCGTCTTGTTGGAAGCGAAGGAAGGTCGTCCACATCAACTTCCTCCAATTCAGGCACGAAAAAGCCATTAATCATGGCCCTATAGCGTTTCCCATTGACTGTAACATTGTGACCGGCTTCAATTTTTAAGAAATATGGAACAATGTTTCCCTCTGCCCATAGAGCACACCAAACAGGGACTTTTTTAGGGTGTAACAATGGCTTGTATAGTATATCCAAATACGACAATTTTGCTTATTAACGTTTCCATTCAATTAAAAGTGAGCTTCATCGCTGAACAAAATTTTCTACGATACGTCGCGCGAACCGGTAATAAATTTGCACGATTTTTAAAGGATATTCAGGCGTAAGTCTATTCATTATGAAATGGCAAACCAATCTGAGCATAAATCAAGTGACAGCTGTCAAAAAGACCAACTCCGAAAAAGTATTGCCAAATTGAAAACCACACTTCTAAAAAAAAACACCCTTTTATTTATTTGATTGATTTTTATGTCACACGTATTTTAAGTATTTATATATTTACTATCTTCCAACACAATCTTTGCTCTGAAGTCAATGAGGCTGTAGCCGCCTCAAGCGTCATACATTGGCTCTGAAAAATCAAAATTTTACAAATTATTTAGGCTATCATTATGATACTCCTCGCATTTAAATGATAAAGACCGAAATACTTCGCAATAATTACATTTTTCGTCGACATCTTACACACAAGAAGTAAACGAAACCAATTTGCCAATGGGAACGGTTGCAATTTCAGTCGAAACCATTTGCCGATACTGCGCAATTCGGGAAGCAATCCGAATTTGTACAACTGGGCAGTGTAATGTGTTTGTGTGTGTGTGTGTGTGTGTGTGTGTGTGTGTGTGTGTGTGTGTATGTGTGTAAGTATTACTGTAGTGCACTCGCTATTCACGAAAGTGAGCGAGATAATGTAGTGTGAGAGAGAAAGTAGTGGGAGAGTGCATAGTCAGAGACGCAGTTATTTGGTGTGAGTGCGCCACTTTAGTTGTCAAAACATCGATTTGCATTTTAATATTTGCATATTAAATATTTTTAAATGCTTCCTGGAAAATATTGCAGGTAAATGATGAACCGTGATGATTCCTTTTCTGAATTGCAACATACTTTACAAATGATTTTGTAAAGTGTGCGAAAGTGCAGGGCGACGGGCCATATTGCTCCGAAAACTGTGTTGATCAGGGTTGCCAGAAACTTTATTTGATACAGAATAAGTTGTATTTTTATTTACATATGTTATCATTTTTACAACATGCAGGTACATTAAGGTAAGCGGGAAAAAGATCGAGGATCGTTGGGAGTTTAGCGCCATGAACCGTTTTTCGATTGCAAATTCTGCAGTTGGAAATTAGTAGCGACAAATTGTTTGTTGTTGGTTTCACCCTATTGCAAGTCAAATTCAAATGAAAGAGCATCAAAAAATAGTACTAAGCTCGAGTATCAACATCTATTCCTACTGTAAATATATGAGGAGCTCATACAATAAATCCAATAGCTGGTGATAAACTTCTATGAAAGAAAGCTCAAAAAAATCAGATTTTCAAAAATGGAGCCATTTAATTTTTGGTATGAAACTAAATCTAGAGTTCTAGATTCTAAAGAAATTCTTTCATCTGAATTTGTGAAATAATTCCTCGTTGGAAAGATTTCAACACAAGCAGTGGTGACAATACAAACGTTTCAATATTTGAGAGAATTACGCCATTCATTGCCGGTAAATATGTAAAAAAAAAGTATGGTACATCGCCGCCTAAAACATAAATTTCATTCAATTCATAAGACACTGTAAAATAATTCTTATTTCATTATTTACTTTTACTTTTAATGGCACAATAGCCCATGGCATCCACTCATATATTTGTACATGAATTTGTAAATGAATGTTATATTTGTACATTATTTCATTATTACATTTTTAAAATATTGAGAAGAGATTCACATATGTATACTACGTACATAGTTAAACTTTTATGTAACTAATTTTGTAGCGCATTTTTGAAGAGTAACTAAATCGTCAATTTTGTTTTGAACTCTCTAAATTCTCAATACATATGGTATGGTAAATGAATTAGGTAAAAGTCTTTCCAAAAATTGTTTGGAAATGAGCCTGGTGCGCGTGAAGTCTAAAATGCTCCTGCGCACGCGTGCGGTGGAGTGGACACCACTGTTCTATAGAGAGAACTTTCTCTTTATTTTCCCTCTACACACTTGTTCCGGCTCAACTTCACATATCAACAGCCTCTCGATATGTGGTATAAAGCGATGATCGCCATTTTTAAAGTATCGAACTTTTTAAATTAAAATCCAATTTTAGCACCAGTTGAACCTTCCCACAAACTTCTTCATGTGCATAGTTAATAATTCTAGAGAAAATTAGTTGGGAACTTTTAATTTCCTTCTCCTGTAAAATTCATCTTTGTTTCTTGTCTTTTTTATTTTTTTTATTTATATATTCAACACACAGGGTGTACCCCTATAAATGATTGAAGGAGAATGAGAGAGGGTATGCAATCACACAGGACATCGATAAAGATATAGGGAGCCAGTCATTGTGGCAAGTGTTATGCCTTTACCACAATGAACTTCAATTTATGAGTGTCGTCTATGACTGCATGTAGCGCCAAAGGCCAAGATTTCGCATCCACTCATGTTGTGCGTGTTATATTTGCCCATGAATGGAAGGGACCTACAGTTTTATGCCGAATCCGAACGGCGAAGTGAAAAGCTTTTCATAGCAATTTTTACTCTTGTAGGTTTGCCATTGCCTGCCAAGAGGTGGTGCCGTGTAGAAAAATTATTTTTTCTACTTTTTGATTTTGCCTGTGCCGAGATTCGAACCTCGGACACTGTGCGCAGCAGTCCAACGCACTACCACTACTCCTCAGCGACCAAAATGTATTACTTGTCATTATATGTACACTTATGGTAAAAACAGTGTTACCAATCGATATTGAATTATTAATATCGAGAAGTCCCTGATTAGTGCAGTATCGTCACTCACGCTTACTTTTATAGAGAGAGGCCTATTTTATTTATTTATATTTATACCGCCATTTTGTCTCTATCTTCTCTCTTTACAGTCATACCTAAATTGCAGCGTCAGCGGCGCTTATTTGCCTAAATTTTTTTAGATCATTACAAAAACAGTTATTTTTGACAGATAAACGACGCTGCGTTCTAATTTTGGTACGACTGTAACCATCGACTTCAATCATCCTCTATATTACTTATAGAGAGATCTACTTATTCTATACCAGTGTCGAGCAATTTTGATTTTTCTCTTCACATGTGAATAAGATCACATTCTCTGCCGACGCGATGCTGTCAGTCGTACGCTATATATGTACTTCTTCGTGCAGCTTATTTTTTGAACGCAAATCATGTTAGTTGACTTTCAGCATTCATGTAAGTAAGATCTCCCTGCGCAATTTTGTAAAACAAATAGCACAAGCAGCGCTGTTGCTCTCTCAGATAAACACACAAGCATGCATGATTATGTATGGGTTTGCCCGACACCGTTCTTAGAGTTGAGTATATAGGATTTGTGTCGGTCTCTCTATTTTGCCACCATGCATTTTTGTTCAAAGTAGCATCCGTGAAGAAGTTTCACTTCAACAATGTCGGGGTAATGATGGATATGATTATCTTGTTCTTAGGAAAAGTCCATCACTCGCAAGAACTTTTTTGAAAGCACAATTTTGCTGCACTTTGTGATTTTTCCGTATGAAAAGTCACCTGCACTATGTAAGTAGTTACAAAAGTGAACGGTAAATAATTTACCTAACATAAAAGTAGTGAGCATTGAAAGGTTTCATCAAACACACCACAAATAATGTTGTAATTTACGTTTTTGTTTTGCACTTACAATGAGCATTATCAACAATTTATGATACATAAATCGCAGACACAAAACCAGCTCAAGAACACAAATCTAGCATAAATGTAGCTGTGGCGAATCAAATAGCGTCTGCGAAACTCGACCAATGTAATTATGTAATGATTAAATACAATGAAACAGTTAATAATGAATGAATGAATCTGCTCGTAAGTACCATACAATGAAAAAGTTCGTAAATACAATGAAAGAGTTATAAGTATTTATGAATTTAAGTATTCTATAGATGAAAATGTTCACCATTCGAATGACTCACGGTGTCATGAACATAGTTCCTCATATTGATGAATAAATTCTTCAAAAAAAAAAAAAGGATGTATCCCAATGCGAAACATAATAATGAAAAGTTTATATCTAAACTATATAGTACATAAATCTAGTTAACTATTATTTAGTATAATACTATTAGTTGAACATGTATGTACGAGTATATGTATGTCAAAGTATACATACATACATACATATGTAAGTAGTTAGTTTGTACGAAATTGATGGTAGAAGGAAGTTTGTACATATGTATGCATGTATGTACTTACATGCATAGGTACCTGCACTATGTATTCTATGTTGGGTGCGTGTGTATGTTTTGTTGTTATTAAGTAATATAATTATAATTATTATTAAATATTATTATTCTCGAAACAGCCCACAACAAAACACACACAGAGAAATTCAAAGGCAATTCATTAATTAATCGCTTCCTTTTCTCTATTTCCTGCCAATCTGACATTATTCGAACTTATAAACTCTCTATAGAAAATAGAACATATACATACGCAAACACTCACGCACACATATTACACACAGAAGGAACAACAACGCACACGTACGCAAATTAATGGAAACAACAGAGAATGAACAACAATGTTGTTGATAATTTTCGCTTGAGATTGGGTGATGGCGTTATTGGGTGATGTGTGAGTGTGAGTGTATGTATGTGTGGTTGCTTGCTTCTCTTCGGTTGTTCTTGTTGTTGCTGATACTGTTCTTGGTTGTGCATCATAAATGTGCGGCTTTTGCAATTTTGACTCTAATGGACAGCAGCAGACAGACATGCAGGCATGCTTTACATTTATATGCACACTCACATCGCATGCAATTTGCACTTATAGTTACATATGTATGTGCACTTAAACCCAGTAGGGAATTACAGCAGGTATGAATAATTGATTGAAAAATTTCAGACTTTTGAGTTTCAGGACTTCAGAAACGGCTTAGTGAGGTGAGATGAGATCATTGTCAGGGTCAGGGAGAAGGGTCAGTGAAGTGATAGGGAGCCAGTTGGTTGGGAAGATGAGATCAGTGTGAAGAGAGGTGAGAGGAAAGTTGAAATTAGAGTTTCAAGAAAAGAAACCAGTAAAATTCTGGACCCGAGGATGGGTCCTTCAACCAAAAGACGGTCACTCATGCTGACACTTTTAGTAATAGTTTCAGTTTTCATCCATGCATGTAACTTTCAAAGCCTTCTCGTTATTCTATTGTAAACAGAAAGGGGAGTTAGTGAGGTGAATGGGGTTGGAGAAGGGGTAGGGAGAGAAGGGAAACAAAAGAGAAGAGGGAAGGGAGAGAAAACGAAACAGAGAGGTCAGTGAGGGGAAAATGGAAGCCAGTGAAGGCAAAGAAATTTCTACGAAGAGGAAAAGAAAAGTCAATGAGGGAAGAGGGAATTAAAGTCAATAATAGAAAAAATTCTGCGAGAAGAAATGAAAGTCATTGGGAATAAGGCAAAGTCAGTGAAGGGAAAAGAAAACTCTTTGAGTGAAACAAAGCTAGTGAAGAAAAGAGGGAAGCTAAGTAGGGGAAATGAAGTCAGTAAAGCAAAGTCAATGAGTGGCAAGAAAGTCAGTGAAGGAAAAGGGAAGTCATTGAGCAAACTCAATGGAAAAAATACATAGAAGCCACTGATGTGAAAAGTAAGTCGGTGGAGGGAAAAGCAAATTCAGTGATGAGAAGCAAGAAACAAGAAAGTCAAAGAGTAGAGGAATCCACTAAGGGGAAAGAGAAGACGGAGAAGGGAAAATGGAAGTCAGTGATCAGTGAAAAGGGTGAAAATAGAAAGTCAACGAAGAAAAGAATGAGATAGTAAGGAGAGAAAAGAGTACTCCTCTTGATAACCGCTTACCCGGTTTGTGCCTGGACAGCCGGGATTTTCGGGTATTACCTGGGTACTATAATTACTCTACTATAGTTACTCTCCGGGTTCCTACTACATTTCAGCCTCACTAATTCAGCACCTGCTATTTACCAAGTTAGCGATTTCACGCTGCTCTTTGCAGTTAGTTTTATAAAATATTCAGTTAGCTGTGTTCTTTAGGTACTGCATTTCCTACTGGGTTCACTTCAAACTTGTACGACTACAGTAGTTACATGTATCATAAAAGAAACATTGCAACACAACAAAATCCAGCAACGCACAATTTCCCACACAAACTATAGGCATGAGGCTTGAGGCATGAGGCATGCGTGCGTCAGTGCGTGCGTCAGTGCGTGCGTTCGTGCATATATTTAGTACGTGCATAACTGTGTGTATACAGGCGGAAAGAACGAACCGGCTTTAATTTTTTGAAAACATTAATGCGCTTTTGGACTGACATTAAAAGCTTCCAAGCACCGCAGCATTCACACAGATTCATAGTGGACGCCATCCCAACCAGGCAGACGTACAGGCACATGGATGGCGTCTGTTTCCAACAAGATAAACTATCTCGTGCATATACTCGTACATATGTTCATACATACACGCATATACATAAGCATGTATGTGTGTGTGTTGTACAAACTAGCAAGAGCCTAGAGATGATGGTTGCAGTGGCAGTGGCAAGTATGTGATCGAGGTATGCACGTTGCACTGCACTGCACTGCACTGCTCCATTCTGGCTGCTGCCTTTGCAGCTACCCGCCAATTTTCCTTATTTAATAAGATTATCCGTATAAAGACAAATGTCATTCATGTTATTAGTTCGGGCCTGAATAAAACAGTATGTCGGCAAACGTCAATAGCAATATAGCAATAGGAAGGCAGGTTGGAAGGCAGGTTGGAAGGCTCAAACAGGCAGTCAAGCAAAGCAGCCAGGCAGCCAGGCAAGCAAGCCATACAGTGAGACTAGTAAGCAGGCAAGCGGCAATCAGTAACCAGTCCGGCAAGCAGGCAGCAAACCCAGAGACAGACATTTAGACAGCTCGCCTAACTACCTCGTATGTATTACTTGAGCATTAATGTCAGTAGCTGCTTCTGTCGCGGCACGTCCTCACGCACGCACGCTCGAACGAACGCACTGCCACCAACCACTATCTATGTATATCAGTATGCACTAAGTTGAGGTTTCTCCGTGGTCGACCATTGAGCCTTACATTTGTTGTTGTTTTATTTTACGCTTTACTTTTGTTATGCTTACGAGTAATTTTATGTGCGTAGCATTTGAGGTAGCAGCAGCAGCAGCTAAAGCAAATTGAAGTAATACCATAAAAGGAATCACATTAAAATTCTAACATGTTATCTCTTTGTCCACCTTCTGCTTCTGCTTCTGCTTCTCCTACTTCTCCCCCTCGCCCCCTTTTACAGCTCCAGCATCGTCTTCTTTTTCTTCTTCTTCGCCTCTGCTGCTAGTAGCTGGGCTTAAAAGCTTTTTTGTGGTATACAAAAGTATTAAACCTCAAAGTATTTGTAGGCGATTATTAAAGTACAGTAGTTTACGCTTAATTGAGGCGTGCCAAAAACGCAATTGTTTTTTTTTTTTGAGTAGGTATTCAAAAAGTGGGCTGATTGGTTTACTAAAGCAACAATTAAATTTTTCATAAAGTAAAATAAATAAATACAACAAAAGATAAAGTAAAAGATCATTGGACTATGTAAAAGATCACGCAAAACTCTTTTTTATACATTGTAATAAATAGAAAGAAAAATATATTTAAAATTTTTATTTATACTCATAAACGCTGGGTTGCAATTAAATGAAAACTACTGTACTACAAGCAGTTGGATTCATATGGTTGGATAGATTTACATACATACTACTTGTAGATAATGTGCCATATACTCGTATTTGTATAGCAGAGCTAGCTGGCTGCTTTTATTTGCCGTGGCATGACAAGACCAAACAAAAGATCCATCATCCATCATCCATCATCATCATCATCATCATCATCATCATCATCATCATCATCATCATCATCAATGTCTTTAATCATAGAAATAAATGCTGGCGTACTTATGTATGCCACAAACGCACTTGGAGCAGCTAGTAACCCGTAGCATTTTTAAGCTATTCAGGTGGAGTAGCATAATTTTGAATATATGGAGTTTTAGGTACCATATAAAAGTCGAGAAGCAGACAACGAAACGAAAGCGATAACGCTGGCGTTAACTGGCGGATTCAGAAGTTAATAAAGTTTTTCTTCACTCCTCATTTAAAAAGTAGTAGGAGTGAAGAATATTTATTTCCAAACCTTCCCTCTCGGATCCACTACAGAGGTCTAGCGCCCTACCCTTCTCATTAGCTTCTTATACTTCTACCGATATGAAGTGAATGGAAATTCATTGCCTGCCGCTTGATAAATAATTTTGCTATACCAATACTACCTTATATATATGGGGTTTTGTAGCATGACGAGAGGTGGAACGTTTCGATTTTTTATCGAAAACAACATGAGTGGAACTATTCTCAAAGCTTATCTTGGAATCTGCTTGAGTGAGCAATTTTGTCTTAAGCTAAACACATCTTAACTTGTGATATCAAGAATAAAGAAATTTCTAGATGCGATTACATTTTCATATACATGGAATCTCCATATTGATGCTTACGTTTCTTATTTCCTTGTGAAGATTAAGGGAAATCCCTTAGGGGGTAATCGAGAGAAGTTATTGTTATAATATTGGGGCTTTTTCGCAGACACTACTTTTTCCCTGAGTGACTCCTTCTTTCCTCTCAAGGATTTTCGATTTCCTTTCACTGACTTCTTTTTTCATTTCATTGGTTTTCCTTTCCCCTCAATGACTTTTATTTCCCCTCACTGATGTTTCTTTCCCCTTCTGTGACTTTTATTACGCACACACTGATATCCCGATTTCTCGGTCTAACTTTCATTTTCTCTCACTGACTTCTCTTTACTTTCACTGACTTTGCTTTTCCTTTACTGTCAGTAACTTCCTTTCTCCCCTAACTGTGCACAATTTTCATCCACTGACTTACTTTTTCCCACTGACTTCTCTTTTATTTTACTGACTTTCCATTTCCCTCACTGATTTCTCTTTTCTCCCACTGACTACTCTTTCCCCTCCTAAATTCCCTTTTTACGTCACTTATATCGATTTTCCCCACACTAATTAGTTATTTCTGTTGGATATATTCATATCTTCTGCATGGTAACATTGGCTAAAGAAACTTTATGCATCCCTGTGAAATATGAAGCCTTTTACTATGCAGAGTAAAAGCTATATTGACCGGTCTTATATGTTAGAGCAAGACAGAATTAATAAAGCGTTCGTTCGGCCATCTCATATTTGGTTGCTGAGTTAGTTAGTCTTTGAGAAAACGTAGACCAGACAAGTTTAATAATTTGATCGCACTGAAGTGTGTTTGCTTTTAAATTACACACCAAAAGATAGGGAAACAGGAGAATAGTAATTAGATTGAAATAACAACAATTTCCTTACCCAACTTGCCTTTCCTTTTTCTTCACTTTAGTTTCCCCTTCAGTGACTTCCCCTTCCGCTCACTGTTTCTTTTTGCTTTTACTGACTCTCCTCTCTTTGCTTTTACTGACTCTCCTTTTCATCCATTGACTTTTTCTCTACACAACTCACTTTCTCCACATACTTCTCACTGACTGACTCCACTCTTTTTACCGCCAATCCAACTATGTACCATAGATCTGTATTCTTGTACATTAATTTTTTATTCATTTGTAGCGTAGTGTTATTTATTTAAGTATTATTTAGCATCATAAACTCATACGTACGCGTATGCCGAGTTTATTACTTAGTTATATATTTTCAATTATTCACAACTATAAATGTGTTGATTATATTATTCTGTATCTGTCCTGTCTGTCGTTTTTGCCCGACTCAAATTACTCAGTTTTGCCAAATCTGCTTAAATATTTTATGGTGAGTAGTATGTATGCAACTAGATTTTAGTTATTATTATAAACTAATTGCAAATGGAATTGCAGCAGCAGAGCTCACACAAATAAAATGATTAATAATTCATTTTGTTTTCATTATGATTGGCTTATAATTGTATGCAGATTAATGGAAATCACTGTACCATTTTCCATATGGTTCACTCTATGAAATAGCTCACAAAAAGTTTAGAACTTTTTAGAGAAAATCCAGTTTTCTACCTGTTGCTTTAAATTACTAAGTATATTTTCCTTTTTATTTTGTTCAAATTAATATTCTACTTTATACATACTATATGTATAATTGTATTAATATTTTTAAAATATAAACTTAATTACATGCTTTTTTGAGTGTTTTTGTTGTGAGCACCGAAAACAGAATGAACACAACAAAAAATTCGCAATCTGATGAGTTATTGAATCGTGGAAAATTTTACTGTTACTTTTCGTTGTATTGCTCTTGCACGCACCTTTGTTATTGTTTCTCCTAGGCTCTGAGAAGAAATCTCTTATTGCTCTCTATGGATTATTAAAGGAGCAATCGTTTGAGGAACAGCCCCAGATTACTGTTGATAGGAGAGCATTTAAATGTATGCAAAGAAGTGCCTTCTTTCCCGTTTAGAGGTCAATTACACACATACACACATAGAACAGATAGTTTTATGTATATGCAATTAAATTGTTGTTATTCCATGATCTTAACTTGACACTTTTTCCCACGGACAACAAAAAAGATATAATACTTGACCTCAACCTTTTTGTATTCGGTTTGTGGTGTAGGGCAGACACACACATACACTAGATACATATTTCTACGCATCATATAACAATAATGTCCAATTAAATGTTTAATTTATTGCCAAAACCATAAAATTAAATTACATTTTCTAACCTAACCTAATAGCAACAAAAAAAAAAAAAACATATACATTTTATATTACAACATCAACATATTTAGTTCTCTCTTCCTTTCTTTCAAACTCCCGCTCTTCAAGTATATGTAATAGCTATGTTGGAATAGTTCTATTGGGTATTGTTAGTGTACTTTAACTGATAGCAACAAAAGCAACACTAATACTGAGTGGTGCTTACTGTAAAATACTTTCAAAGAGAGTGTGTGTGTGTGTAGGAGAGGGCGGCTACGTATATATTGAAAATTATTTAATGAGCCAACGGTATTTGGAGGAAAGAGGAAATACAATAAACACAGAGAGACATACATAGGTTAAATTAGAGTGACTGAGTGCATACATATATATTGAGAGTGAAGGAATGTGTGCAACCGAGACGAAAACTTTGCACCCAGCGGGACTGAGTGAGGACAAAATGTGAGGATGTTGAAAAGCGAGGGCGTTGGTGGTGGCGTAAGTGATAAAGTATGAATGTGTTAAATGTTTACAAGCCTAATTATGATTTATTTGTATATTTACATTAGCCGCTAAAGCAGTAGCAACATAAATATCATCTATGGTAAAACAACAACATCAAATAAGCTATTCTCATATGTACACACATTACATAGATAAAATACTCGTACATAGGTACATGGATACGTTCATCAATTCATTCGTATTCGTTAATTACAACAAAGTGTGCATTCATATGTAAGTAGTATATTTATATGTACCTATACATATTTGTATATGTCGTCTTCATCATTTACATAGAAAAACCCTAAAATATCAAAAAGATACTGTTTTTAAAATAGTTTTTAGATGGAGTTTAGGTACAAAAGCACAAATTCAATTGTGAATCAGAAAATGCTTTTTAATTTATAAAAAAAATGATGGCACAGTTTTACTTCTTTGTGTAAAAAAAATTTAATTTATGGCCTTTGTAAATTATAATGACGATATGCACTTATGTAGATGAGCGTGTGTATGCGTGTCGACGTGTATGTGTTTCTAGTTGTATTTAAGTACCCGCAGTAGAAAAATGAGTTAGTCTCACAATTACTTAGTATATTATCTAACCAAGAACAAGCTAGTTAAGATACTAGCTCAAAACTGATACAGGACGAGTAAATTGGAAGACTGCTTAGACTAGACTTCTCTGCTTGTACATATATATATGCAGCACTGAAGAACTTCTTTCAATAATAATTCAATGAAAATATTTTCTTATAATTCTCATATAAGTACTTACAATATTTTTCAATTATATGGATAATTGAAACAAGGAATCTGTGATAAACATAGAAGAAGCAGAGTACTTGCCTCCTTGATAAATTATGAAAATATGAAATTGTTTTGACTTTGAAAAAATGTAGTCCGCATCTAGTTCATTTGAACTAGTTTGGGGCTATATGAAAACTGACTATTGTAGTTCAATAGCTATCGAGGATAGGAATGTTGTCTTTTGTGGTAATTAATTTATTAACTAGCTTTGCAGCTAGTTTGTTGCACTGCAGGGTACTTTTCGTATATTGTATTTATTTGCTAGGACCGCAGCTTGCCTGCTGCTGTTTATGAAAATAACAGAAGTTTGTCTATGTGCCGCTGATTAATTGAGCCTAAGCACACACATACACACGAATACAGACATTCGTACTTGCACGCATACATGATTCTAATTGTTGTTTTTTTTCGGTGGTCGCTGTGGCGTAGTGGTAGTGCGTTGGACTGCTACGCAGAGTGTCCGGGGTTCGAATCTTAGCACAGGCAAAATCAAACACAAAAACAAAGGAGAAAAATAATATTTCTACACGTCACCACCTCTTGGCAGGCAATGGTAAACCTACAAGAGTAAAAATTGCTATGAAAAGCTTTTCCTTCGCCGTTCGGATTCGGCTTTAAACTGTAGGTCCCTTCCATTCATGTACAAATATAACACGCACAACATGAGTGGATGCGAAAAGCTCGGCCTAGGCCCTCCATGGGCTGTTGTGCCATCAAAAGTAAAGTAAAGTAAAGTAATATATATATATATATATTTCGGAAGTATGTACATATATGTATGTGTGTGTGTGTGTGTGTGTGTGTATATCAAAAGAATCCCAAAAACAATGTATGTATGCCTCAGCTGTCCGCGGTGGGAGTCCTCTACTTTATGCCAGCTACTACATGACGAATTCAAATATTTGTAAATGACACACGAGCTAGGAAAGCAAGAACAACAACCATCACGCATCTCATCCTTGTCCACTTCTTTTGCCACCCCCGTCATCATCTTTGTTTTTCTATAGCCACCGTTTCATAACGCACATTCATCATTCATCATTCATTCATTCATACATGGTTTTGGCAGTGGCTAATTTTTTGTTTCTTCTGTTTTTGTTTTGTTGTTTATTTTTGGTATCTTTTGCTGCTTTCTGGTTTGTCTGAGATTCTTCTTTGAGTCCGACGACAACGTTAATATTTTGTAAACTGTTTGCTTAAAGATGTACAAACAAACATCCACACACACACAAACTAAGTTGGTCGCACAAAATTGTTGTATCCCATACTTTTCAAAGTACGTTCATATGGATGTATGTATGTATGTATGTATATATCCATTGTCTTTTTTGTTTTTTCTTTGTTGGATTTATTATTGTTGTTCATCATCAACAACGTTCGTTTGTTCATCATCCGCATTGTTGTAGTTGTCGTTACAGTATAGTTTAGCAAAATATTCAAATGATACATAGAATAAAATCCTCTTCATCACCTTCTCTCCGCTTATCGGTCCTGCTTAATAAATTTATAGATACCAGCAACAACATGGCTGAGTATGCAGCCAAGTTTCTCTCTATCTCTCTCTTCTTTTCACGGTACGAGTATATTAAATTTGATTGGCAAAGAGAGGAGAGAGCTTCTCTCTTTCAATGTATTTCTTGTGGGAAGCTCAAAACTGATATGTTTGCCTGCTGCAAGAGGCTGCCCATTAATGATTTTGATCAGTGGTGGCCACTCCGCAGCACACGGACTTCACATGCACCAGGTTCATTCCAATAGAAAAAGATTTCAGCTGATGTATGAAGTACTCTGCTGATTTACATACATTGGAGTCACAGTTATATCTGGGTTAAAAAGGAAAACCGCCTAAGTCGACCTAATATTTTGACTTTAACTAAGTATAAATATCAAACTGCTGACAATTTTTAAATAATTTTTAGAATTATATTTAATATCAATAAATATGGTAAGTAGTCTGATGAAATATTGCTAGAGTTTCTATAACATTTCCATTCAAAACTATGAAACTCAAAAATAACTCAAAAAGCATGAAAACAGACTTAATCTTCGATTCATTCCTTTTTACCACAGATATCATGAATGATTTTAAATTTTCTTTATTCCAGAAGTTCGTTGCCGTTCTGCACATTTACGAGCTTCTCATTTCCGTACCATCCTCAACCTGTTTAGAAACTTCGCTACTCCGCTGAGAGCTCCTCAATCTTTCTGACGATTTCTGTTTTACTATACAAGATCGTAATCGCTTTGCATTGTGTTTTCCGAAAGCCTCAACTTGTATTGCCAAAATCAAGAGCTTCCGAAAAAAGCGGTTAGTAAAATCAGGTCACAGCAGTGGCTTGAATGATTAATATTAAAGAGATTGGCGATTTGTAGTGACTCCATTTATCCCAGACTCCCCTGATTGGATAACACTTAACTGACTTGATATCGACAACCAACAATCAGCTCGGAATAAGTATATGCCCAGTTTCAAGGCCATCGGTCTGTGACTTTAATTAAATATAGACGATGGCTTTAAAATTGGATAATAGCACTGAAAACAAAGTGAATTGATGTTTTTATTCTTCTAGCCTGTTGTTAACGATTAAACGGTATCAATCAAGCTGGCTCTTAGGGCGATAATAATTTAAATGACTGCTTCTGTCTTGGTCTCTTACTCTCGATGACAAGGACTAATATGTTTCGGTTTCTACCCTGCCGTATCGTTTCATCTTCAACCTGCCCCGAAATTAAGAAGCACCGCTATTGCATTGACGAATCGGCGCAGTATCGAGCGACAACTAACGACCAAATCAATGGTCGCGAGTTCTCCATTCATATGCGTACGTCTACCCCTTGTAGGACTACGATTCCTAGGCGATTTAGCGAGTTCTGGAAACATCTCGATTTGAGAGAATCAACTCGTATATAATTACGATTTGAATCTTTGGCCAAGGTACATGTTCGGCGTGATTTTTGCGTTATGAAATCGTTTTAGATTTCGATTTTGTTCGGACGTCTTTATTAGCCTAGTGGGTCGAGCACTAGACTTTCACCCAGGAGGTTGGGAGTTCGATTTCTCCCTTCGCCTGTTGGTTAATTCTCAAAACTTCTTATATTTCTACCGATATGAAGTGAAAAAGAAATTGGCCGGCAATGGCAATACCACCGTGCGGAACCGACGTTAAACTGTAGGTCCAACTAGGGTGTATGGCCGTGTTACCCTCACTTATCCATACTTTACAAATTAATTTAATAAAGTATGCGGACATAAGTAAATAAATAAAGAGGTTTTGTTCCAATGTTATATTTACGATTGCCTGCCGTCAGGTTTTTTATGCTCTTAACCCTTGGTAAGCCACTGGGCCTCGAAATGAATTAAACTCTTATCAGTTTTGAAGTTATTAGAAGCATTTTACTCCATTGTGTACCACATCTTGTTAACCATCGATCACAACCACCGACCCACTCATTGGCGCTCGACTTCCGCAAATTTCGCATGACTTCCGCAAACTTGAACGAAAGCGATGTGCAAATATGTAAATCAAATATGCGTCGTTTATGCAACCGAATCGGTTCGGTTCGATACGTTCGTGCGAGGTTGTTGTTTGCTTTTTTGTTCATCTCTTCTGTGTACGTCAATCACTTGTAATCATTCATGCGCATTTTATGCTGTGAATAAGAATGTGAAACTAAAACCACATTGTACCAATTCAGTGTGGTGGCCAAACGTAAACACTCTCACAAATGGGTGGTAATGTTGTTGTTGTGGTTGTTGTTGCCCAACGCACACTATGCCACAATGCTAAGTTGCTAGACAATAAGTCGTCGTGGTCGTCGTCGTCGTCGTCGTCGTCGTCAAACACAAGAAGCCGCAATAACATCAATTCCAATCCATACATCCTCGTACGTACATAAGTATAACGCGTATCGGTGCGTATCTATCTCATCTACGATTATCTATGTATGCGTATCTTCTGATAGATACGACGAGCTACTTTCAATTCAAGTGCTTGTTTCTTCTATACATTTTTCGTTTTCGTTTTCTTTTCTGCTCACAAGTTTTTTATAGTTTGCTTTTGATGTAGTTCGATGTAGTGAGGCGAGTGTGTACGTCAAACTACAACAACAACATTGGGTAATTGCTAATTTGAGGTCAAAGTGTATGCGTCGTTTCTTGTTGTTATTGTTGTTAAATTGCTCTTGTTATCGCTCGCTGGCTTGCTTGGGAATATTTTATAATTCGAATTCATTCATTCACAGTCACACTCACAGTCACAGTCACAGTCACACATGCATTGCGCAATAAAGAAGAAGCCAGCAAACAAAAGAAGAACAATTTACTGGCACATTGAAATTTTGTTTACTCACTTTTGATTATTCTTTATACTTACTTGATGGAACAAATATGTATAAATTATTAATTTTATTCGGAATCGTCCAACACTTTGTTGAGTGGCGTTCGAATCGTCACTTATTTCATGTTGCTTGCTATTAAACCGATGAATATCGGATTGAATTTCGACTCGCGCGATCTTTGTCTCTACTCGATTACGATTATCTGCTGACTGGAATAGCAGTAATAAGGAAAGCTTACAGGAGGCCAATGAATTTTGTTCAGCATAAATTAAGGCTAACCTTCTCCACAGATAGTCAGTCAATCTGCTATCAAGGCGAGATCATACATCTAGATAATTAACTTCGAAAATAGTGCATCAATGAGAAGGTGGGGGATGCTTCTTTCTAAATCCAAGGCTCAAGCCTTGATAAAAACTTCACAAAAACTGATTTTACATCGTACTCACATCCGAAAACTCTCGCTGTAGGCACGAAATAATACATAACTTTTTAAAGATAATTAGGGTCACTGATTTCGACGTCTTCTCCCGTTTATTTTACTTATCACAGCGGGATTTCAAGCGTACTTGGACGGCAACACCTCACTTTCCGCCCTTACCTCAACACCTCACTTCCGCCCTTTTGAGCTGTTCATTAATAAAAATTAGACCACGCTGGTATAAACAGTTGCGAAAACTGTCGTGGCTCTTCTAGAAAATTGTTTAACCTCAAAAAAAGGAGATACTCAAGGTTAAAACCTCCAACGTCCCGCTGTTTTTGTATGGAAAAGATACAAAATAAAAGTTATGACTGAAACGGGTAAACTAGCACCAAAACCTGCTTCCGTGAACAAAAATTTCTTATCGGAAAGACTTGGGGTCACTGAAGTTCAAAACATCCAAAGTCCAAATTTTTCAAAGAAATTAACTCTTTAAAGTTCGACTTTGTTTCTCTTTTCGAAAATCCTTTTCCACTGGGGGAACCGTTAGTAAAAACATAAAATAACCTTCTCCGGAAATACTCCCTCTCACTGAGTAGTTGGGGTTAAAACCACCCAAGTCCCTTTATTTTTAAGAGAGATACCCAACATAGTGTAGAAACTATGAATGAACCGTATGAAATAAGAAAAAATAACCTCCGCGAAGAATATATCTTATCAAAAAAGATCATGGAGTCACTGAAGGTCAGAACTACCTAAACCCAACTTTCTGAAAGAAATTAACTCTCGAAAGTCAATATGTATTTTAAATTTCTGCGTTAATCTCTTTTTCCCAGATTAAACGTTACAATAAACCTTTAACTAATTTTGGATTAAATATTCCTCTTTGAAAAACTCTTGGGGTTACTAAAGGTAAAAATCATTTAAGTCCATTTTTAAAGATAATATTTCATGGGGTCTTCAGTGGCCTATTGTGCCACAAGTAGTAAGTAGTTTCGCTTCTAGATAAATTTAATTATCGATACTTTAAATCATGACTAGCCTACTCTCCCTTTAGCCTGTATATTATTACCAACATTTTATATACCTACATAAATTCTTTAATAAAACTGTATTGACCCTATTTTCTCGTTTCTAATTACAGGTAAGTTAAGGAATGCATAAATAAATTTCCGTCATCTCTGATCGAGTAGTGATGAAAACAGCATGTCAGGTTTGATTACAAAATATTTCTAAATGAAAGATTGACTGATCGTTTAATTGGGCGTTTCAATAATAAAAGAAAATGGACTTTCGTTTGCCGAAGAGTACCCCGGAGAAGATATTTTCCGATATGTTGGTGTTAGGAGAACTGGAGAAGATTTTAAGGTCACAAACCCGACTCCTGAAATTGCTGTTCATGATTTGAAGAGATTTGAAGTCACCCCATTTTAGGCGCCATAAGTAATTCCATCAAATAGAATTTAGTAGCTGCTATAAACTTTGTGATTACACTTTTTTCAAAAAGTATTTAAATTGAAGAATAGGTATCATAATGATTGAGATACTAATCACGTGGGATAGAATTTAGCCCCGAAACCTCTACGTGGTTTCACCAGTGATTTGATAAAAGAAAAGTAAATTGGCAAATGCCAAGAAGTTTCTAGCATAACTAGGGAAATGAAAGCTTGGCATTATTACTTTATATACTTAGTAGGGACATAAATATTGTTACAACATTGAACACATCCATTCCAATAGCAGAATTGAACATATTTACTCTGTTATTACCACATGCTTTATGAAAGCTAACCTCTAAAGCATTAGTCTGTAACGGGAATTCAAAATTGTGTCAGCTTTCACCATGGAGTGGTCAGATAATGAGAACCGTATCGCGTTGCACTCGTTGCTCCGCCCACTCGGGATTATTCGCCTGATCGTCTACCGGTGCATAAAACTGTTTGAGGAGACTGGAGATATCAAAGACGGTCACCGGTCGGGCCGTCCATGTACAGTTCGCAAGTCATCAAAGCCGTCAAATCAAGAATTCAGCGAAATCCGCTCCGAAAGCAGAAAATCATGGCCCGTGAGATGAATATCACGCAAAAGTCCATGAGTCGAATTATTAAAAAAGGCCTCGGACTTGTTGCCTTCAAACGTCGCACCGGGCATTTGTTGACTGCAGCTTTGGAAAAAATAGGGTTGAAAAATCCAAACGTCTTTTGGTGAAGCACGCTGATAACTTTCACAAAAAAATCTTGTATGCACGGTCTTCTAAGGAAGCATCTGAACTGATCCCACGGCTCGAAAAGGGTCATCACCCAGCTTCAGTCATGGTTTGGTGGGGTGTCTCTTACGATGGTGTCACTGATATGCATTTCAGCGAACAACTTTGAACTTCGGCCAAAGTTTACCAAGAAACCGTTTTGGAAGCTGTTGTGAAGCCATTCCCAGCCGTGGACTTTCCAGCAGGATTCTTCGCTAGCCCATAAGGCTAAGACGACTCAGACCTGGCTTCAAAACAATTTGTCAGCTTTCATTTGCTCTGAAGAATGGCCGTCTGGAAGCCCTGATCTGAACCCACTGGGTTACAAATTATGGACAGTTTTAGAGGACATAGTTTGCCACAAAAGATACCCCAACATTGATTCTCTGAAGACTGCTTTGGTTCGTGCTGTCAGCACTTTTCCAATGCACGAGGTGCGTGCAGCTATTGATGATTGGCCAGTGCGACTTAAGGCGTGCGTGAAGACCAAAGGCGGGCATTTCGAATAAGTAATTGCTTTTTATATACAATCTATATCAGTAAATATAAGTATTTTAAAAATTGGTCCAAAAAAATTAATTATTTTTAATTTTATAACATCAAATGTATGTAACAGTATTTATGTCCCTTCTAAGCATTTAGAGTTATCAAACGTAGCCTACATTAGGCGCCAGCTGAAATATCGACACAGAGAATTCACTGAATGATCTTAGATATGGCGAAAAAGTTGAAGTGTGAGGTGTGAGGACGTTCGGGGTCATGTTTTCGAAGTCACATTTAAATTGACTCAAAAATGTATTACGAAGAGTGGAATTTACCTCAAAACCTTCACGAGTATCTGAAAAAAAGTAAACTGCCAAATGCTGGAGAAGTTTTAAAAGCCCCCAAATCACGCCCGTGAATTTGCTGCTTACGATTAAACTGCCTTTAAAGTCACCCCTTGTTAGGTGCTCGCTATAATTGAACTTTAAACACATTGTGTTGGTTTCCAAGTGCTAAACTATTGCGAAATTTAATTTGTTACACCCTGTGCTTTTTACTCTTTCTCCAAGGGTTAAAATGTTGCCGTTGTCGTTATGTCGATGCAATCTTTACCTGCACTCTAATAAACTGAGAAAACTACACATTGCATATGCATGAGATGAGATGAAGTGAAATGAAATGAGTTTAGAGAGCGCGTCATCATCATCATCATCATCATCAACAACAATAACAATTTTTATAGAAGTTCACTCACTTTTCGCACACACCAACACACACAGAAATTTTTAACTTAAGTTAATGTCACATTCGCTTAAGAAAATTGTCAATAAAGTGCAATTCACACTTCATTGCACACACACACACACACACACACATTCACGCACACTTACACTCATACCCCTACTCTCTTGCACAATTGGAATAGCAATAAAGATGAAGTAGTTGCAACTGAAACGGAATAGGTGCAACAACAGAAAGAAGAAGTAGCAGAAGAAGATGAAGAAGAAGAAGCAAGTAAGATACTGTGTAACATTGTGATACTTTTACGATTCGCTTCGATCTGCTGCGCTATTTACTCTCCTCATGTTGCGCAGCAGCTAGTGAACTTAATTTAGTTTTTTTCCCCCACTGTTTCTTCTGTAACAATGAACGTTTTTATAATTATTTTATTTAGCTTCTTCTTCATTCGTTGGATTTTCAATTCGATTTTACATTTTCTATTTTTCGAATGAAGGAGTACCTTGGCACATGCTGTGTGTTGTTCTAGTTTCTATTGTTATTCTGCTGAAAGTGTGTGGTGCAATTTTTCTTTCTGTATTTTTAAAATTTTCTTCTTTTTAAAGCTTTCATCTTTCGAATGTTCTCTTCTGCAGCAAGTGCTCCATTTTTCTTTATTTTTTTTTCAATTTGCTTGTTTTTGTTTGTTTTTTGTGTCCATATCTCGAAACTTAACTTTTGTTCAATCTTCTTGAGAAAAATAATTTCAAATTTTCTGGCATTTTAAACTGTTTGATTTTTCTTCTTTCTCTCTGTCGTTAGCTTTTTATTTGCACACTAACTATTTGCGTTTGCTTTCCTTCCTCTCCAACATATGTGGCATGTGGCATATGTGCATCTGAGGTTGCAATTGTTGCTGGTCACTGGCAGCTGTTTGTTCTTGCATTCAAGTGGCAAGTAGCATAAATGGCAAATGGCAAATGCAACATGAAACTAACGCTTGACGCAGTTGTAGTGTGAAAGACGAACGAGTGGCATGAAAAGAATGCAACGTCCTTGCTCACTTCTCCCCTTCACTACTCCTCCACATTTGTCAGATTAAAAGATGAAAGAGCATATATAATCCAATTTTATCATTATCACAATATGTGTTAAGTGGCGTTAGAACAGCAGCAGAAGAATAGATGCGAAATAACTAGAAAAATGTTGCACAATAAAAATATGTGCAATACACACAGAGAAATACAGTGTTAGTTAAAGGAGAGGGGGCCCGGTAAATCAAACACAAAAGACTGATTTTTTTCTTTCATCCCTTTCTTACTTCAACTTCTTTATACGCAAGTGGCATTGTAAAGTATCCCTAAGATTACACACACGTATCCTACACACACACACACATTCCAAGTGCTTATTCCTCGTGACGTTTGTAGTGAGTGTCGTGGATTGAGTGAGTGACTGAAGACTTAATTCAGCGCATAGATACACTACATTACTTCCAGCTGTAGTTTTAAACAGAGATACGAATGTACAGTGGCGAATTCCGGCGGGCGCTGCAGCACCTTTTGTAACCATTCTATTATTTTACACTCCTTCTAGAATTCTAGTTTTCGCCCGAATTTTGTTTGAATTTCGATTTGGGCAGATCACAACTTGAATGATTTAAGAATGTTAAGAATATGGTCTCATTACTTTCACCTGATCTGCGTATTTAAATTTGCTTTTGGTCTGAATTTTGGTCATTTTTCAATCTGTGTTTGATTGAATTTTGGTGTGAACTGTGAACTGAATGCGGTTTGCTTTTTGGCCAGAGGTTTGGATTGTATTTGGTCTGAATTTTGGACTCAGTTTTAATTTTAGTATAAGACTGAAATTGATCTCGTTCTTGGTCAGAGTTTTCGTTTATTTTTGTCTAATTTTGTTTTGATCTTTAACTTAAATTTTTTGTTCTGATTATCCCCTCTGTTTTGTTGAATTTGGTCCAAAGATTGGTTTGGTTATTTTTGGTCAGGGTTTTCGTTAAATGTTTAGTCTAAATTTTGGTTTTTATTTTTGCCTGGTTACTAGTTGGAGTTCGAAATGATGGCCTAATTTTTTGTTTGACTTTTATGTAAATTCTTGGTCTTAATTTTGTTCGTATTTTTCGCTTTCTTTACTGATTTTTACATCAATATTGGTTGAAATATTTTTCTGTTTTTTGGTCTGAATTTTAGTCCATGTTTTTCTTTGACTTTTTTTCGGACAGCGTCTATGAATTTTGTGCTGAAAAGCATGCTGATATTTTTATCTGAATTTGTCTTGTGTTTTCGTCGAGAGATTTTATCCACTTCGGATCTGACTTTGGTATAAGTTTTGGACTAAACTATGGTCGTCTAAATTTTGGCATTGATTTTGGTGTGCAGTTGATTCTGACTTTGATTGTAATTTTGTTCCGATTTTTGCTCTGAATTTAGTCTGAGTTTTCGACTCAATTTTGGTCTGATTTTTGGTCTAAGTTTGGGCCTCAATTTCGCGCTGAAGTTTTGTCTGATTTTTGTAAAGGTTTGGTTTGAACTTTGGTCCGAATTTAGTTCCGATTTTGGGTGTGAATTTTGTTCTTAGTTATTGGTCCAAAATCAAACTAAATCTCTCAAGATTTATGGCCTAAACTTAATTTATGGCTAACTGAATTTACCCTCTGCTTTTGGTGTAGCATGAGACCTGAGTTTTTGTCTGAATTCAGTCAAAGTTTTCTGTCAATTTATGGTCTAAATTTTGATCCGATTTAACGACCCAACAACAAATCATAGTTCGGCTAATGTACGCTCAGAATTTCCTTTTAATTTAAGTCTTAATTATGATCAGAATTTATTCTTAATTTGTTTGATAATTATGAATAATTGGATTTTTAGTCCTAATTTTAGTTTGAATTTTGATCTGACTTTTGTCTGAATTTGATTTGAATTTTGTTTCTGATTTATCAGTCGAAAATCAGACCAGGCAATAATCGTTTGGTGTAAATTTAATTCCGAATTTTGGACCGATTTTTTTTTGGAGTTTTGATCTTATTTGTCGGTCTAAAATCAAAACTAAACTCTTCCGATTTATGGCAAGAGTTTGGTCTGAATTTTGGATATAACTTTTGTCAGCATTTGGTTAAAATTTTGATTTAAATTTATCTCTGGATTTGGTCTGACTTTTGGCATAAATTTTAGTTTGAATTTTGACCTGAGATTTTTTAATTCAAATTTGATAAGAATGATTGGAATCTGAATGTAAGTCTACATTATGCCATAATTTTGTCATTGCTCTAAAGGGAAATGTATTCAAAGACGCTTCAGTTTTTGGTCTTTTGGCTTCCCTCAACCACAAACCCTCGATCCGCTACTTGTAAACTAACTCTACGACTGACTGACTAACTAACTGCTGAGCATGTTAGCTGACTGCCACACATACGTAGCAGTAAAATAACAGTAAAAAAACAGCACCCCCCACATTAGGCGCCATACAAATTTCTTTGTATATTAAGTGTATAAGTATCACATGTATATTACTACTTCTTTGTATCCATGAGTATAATACATACGTGTTGGTATGTGTGTGTGTGTGTGTGTATGTGTGTGTGTGCGTGTGTGCATGGATATGTGTAAACAGCATAATGTCTAAGGTGTCTTTAACAATTTTTTGTTCTTTACTCTCTCTTTCACTCTCTTTCCCTGTCACTTTAACTGCTTTCACTTGATACATGCACAGTAAAGTGTAAAGTATCTTGTAGATACAAGTGACAAAATTGCAATGTGCGTGCATGTATCTCATGTGCACATGCACTTACACATTCACACATTCATCTATCAGCAGCCAGCTTCAGCAGGCAGCAACGGATGTGCCGCAGCAGCAACACACGGACACACGGTAACGCTGCAACATTGCGCATTGTCGCACCAATTCTTATATTGCTTGGTGTGTATGCCTGTGCGTGTGCTTTTGAATGTGAATGGGCGAAAAAGCATCGTTAGATTTGTGTGCTTGCAATGTGCATTCAGGAAGGAAAGTTATTTGTCGCAACATTCCTTTGTGTTGCCTCGACTGTGCCTGGGCTGGCTCGCGCCCCTCTCTACTATTTGCTATCACTTCTTCCACATACACACACATGATTGCATGAACGACTACAAAAAAGTTACTCTGAAAACAGATTTTTGAAGGCATTTCCGAAAAGCCAAGAGCACGAATGGATACGGGTGGGGTTACTGTGCTAACTTCATTGCTTTTGCGAGAGCGCTAACTTTTATTTGAAATTTTTCTGCTGCAAAAGTGTGTGTGCGGCTGTGTGTGTGTGAAAGGTTGAAAAAGTACGAGTACGTACTGCGATAAAACATTTATCATTCTCGTCGTTGCCGTTGTCGTTTGGTATGAAACATGTTTTCAATCCGGTCACATTTTCTTTTGCCGTCGTCCTCGTCGTACTCAAGTCTAGACTGATTTTTTGATCGAGTCGTGTATATTGAGTTGAATACATAAACATCGACTTACATCGACTATTTTACTACATACAGGCATTTTGCATTACCTAAAATATGCTCCGATTGCGTGGTTATAGAGGGAATACTATTAACCCATTAGCGGCTTATGTTGTTTGTGAGTATCAGAGAGTCATTCTTTTTTGATGCGGCACAATTTGAATTAATAGTAAAGTGGATTATAAACGGTAACTTCTTGATGATAAGAAATGTTGGTTGTAAAAATGTATATTTTTCATATTTCCATATTTTTCATGTTCCATAGATTGTTAGATACGACTTACCCAGTACATAAATATAAGGAGAATGGAAAGAATGTTGACTTTCTTGTGTTAAATTTGTAGTAAGCTAGTTTTTACCTTCAGTGACTCTAGGGTAGGCTTCGTAACCGCTGATCCAGTATGTTCACATTTAAAGTATCTAATAACGTTGTAGAACCTTTTAAAGAAAGGGCGAAAAGGGCGTCGTGGAATTCTGAAGTTTATTGTTTTCATGTGGTCGCTCTGGCGTAGTTGGTCGTGTGTTGGCGTGATACGCAGAGTGTCCGGGGTACAGCAAAAAATTAAAAAGTGGAAAAACTATTTTTGTACAAGGCATCAACTCTTGGCAGGCAATGGCAAACCTACAAGAGTAAAAATTGCTATGAAAAGCTTTTCACTTCGCCGTTCGGATTCGGCATTAAACTGTAGGTCCCTTCCATTCATGTACAAATATAACACGCACAACATGAGTGGATGCGAAAAGCAAGGCCTAGGCCCTTCATGGGCTGTTGTGCCATTAAAAGAAAAAAAAAGAAAGTTTGTTGTTTAATTAACTTTACCTTGTTCATAAAATACATATGAGTTAAAATATGCCAAAATTACGAGATTTGCGTCTCTATGGGTAGAATTCTAGACGTGATAGGGTAATGTAAGTATAGAATGAAAGTCAGTGACCTTGATTCACCCTTAGAAGGTTATTTAAAAGAAATTTGGAAATTATTAGTGCTCAAAGGTCTAGAAATCAAGGGTCTACAAATGTTTAGAAATCTGTTCTCTTTGATCTGCTTCTTGCTCTGATCAAAAATATTTGTCTAGGATTGCCAAATACCCAAAACAAAGCAAGACAGAGTAATCGGAAAATATTTTTCATAAACTTTGAATTTTCCTTTTCTGCCTTTTCGACGCTCATAACTTTTGATCTTTTTGTGGATTTGGTTTAAATCTTTCTTCTTCTTCTTCTTTGAAAGGCAAAACAGTCCATGGAACTTCTAGCTCGAGCTTTTCCCTCGTTGTCTATTATTTTAATCAGGCGTTTATCAGAGGTAGCCATTAACCATGGCTTGTGATGTAATTCCAGACTAAGATAGGGAAATACAAAAATGTTTGCGGTTGTGAACTGACGATGTGGAACTATACTAGGAAGGAAAATAGTTTTTCTTTTCGTCTTCTAATGTCAGTTCTAGCTAATGTCATAATACACATCTTTTTGGAACATACCATGCCCCCAAAAACATGGAGAAAACATGAAAAACAAGAATTTTTAAATTTTTGCCAAAGAACGCCAAGGAATTTCTCTTTACTCTCTCCAGCTAAGTTGTGTGGGTAATATCTTAATATACAACACATGCCCGCAAAAATGCCTCTGGAAAATCTTTTACTACCTTGTAAAGGCTGAGTTTTTAACAGCTTAGTTTTTGAAAATTCAAAAAGACACGGACACCAATGATACGTTCAATGTTGGCTTACAAAGCAGCAAACCCCACGGGGTCAAATCACACGATCTTGGTGGCCAGTTGACTGCACCAAAACGTGAGATTAACTGCTTACCAATTTTCATCTCTCAATTGATTCATGGTTTCGCGTGCAGTGTGACATATGGCATCGTCCTGTTGGAACCACATGTCGGTCCAGTCCAATTCTTGCATTTTCGGCAAAAAAATATCGTGTTATGATCGAACGGTATCTTTCTCCATTGACCGTAACGTTGCGGCCTTCATCGTCTTTGAAGAAGTACGGCCCATTGATGCCGCATTCTGAACGTTTCGGCACCAGAAATTTGCTTCCGCACACAAAATTTAATGGAACTTCTTTGTTGAATAATTTCACTCATTGTGAAAATCGCCGAATGCACTTTTTGTACTTCAGAAACACAAGCGTATACTAAACACTAATGATTATTTTGAAGTGACATTTGGCACAGATGTCACCGACAGTCATACCAACCTTAAAAAAATAATATATTGATGAATGGGTTTCCGCGCGAAATTTAAATTAAAAAGTCTTACTACTTTTTGTCCACAGTAGTATAAACGTCAAAAACCAAGTAGCAAATAAATCACCCTTTAGAACCAAAATATGTTATAATTTATTAAATGTTTCGCTGAAGAACTGTTATAATTATATATACTAAATGAAAATTAAACTAAAATGAAAATTTTTAGTAAAAACCAAGCTTACAAAAGCACCGTTAGATGGTATGTTAGACCCTAGAGCCTAAGTAGTATTTCGGTCTCCTCTGACCGAGACTAAGAGTAGAGAAAATTAGCTTTACTAACTTGATCGGAGTAATCTTGATCAACCTAATCTGTGCACGTTAGCATTTCATAATTTATCATTCGTAAAAATAAGCAACAAATTTATTTCTTTAAATCCCCAATGAACAACGATCAAATTAATCAAGTTATCAAACAGTGATGCAAGCACATGCAACATAACTATGCTATCAAAACATTTTTAATTCCCATAAATCAAGAATATAATTTATACATATCTTTTGTATGGGGGACTACAATACAATACTACATCTTTTCAATCTTTGAAAATTTAAAAAAAAAACTATAAAAAAATATATAAAAAAATAAAAATAAAAATGAAATAAAAATTTACATTTTTGGAAGAAGACAATTTCCATTGACAATGCATTAAAGCAATTTAGAAAATTTGCATAATCGTATTATCGACAACCAAAGAGAGAACGAAGGAGAAAAAAGAAAGAGTTAGAGGATTGAAAATGATGAGGAACGGAGTGGTGCAGGGATGATGCAATGGGTTCTTATATAGGCGCAACTAAATTTTGCACCACCGACAATATCGTAAGTGTTTGCCACCCAACAACAGCCACAATAACAATGATTTCACAACGTACAAAGAGAGGAAGGCAGGCAAGCAAGCAAGCAAGCAAGCAACAGCAACCGACACTAGCAACCGGCAGCAACAACACCTCAAAATGCATAATCAAAAAGCATTTAAAAGCCGCAGAGACAAATTGCACATATCATAAAATGTTTTCCTACAATTTGCATGCAAATCTACAAATGTAGATTGTATAGATTTAGGACACCTTTTTCTTTTTGCTGAACCCAGTTGATGAGTGTTGCATAGCGTTGTGTTGTCTGAAGCTCAGATAAACTGAGTAGCGTTTATTTATGTAGTTTTAATCGTAGTGCATCAAGAGTAGAGTCATCCAAGACCGTCGTCGTCGAGTATAGAAACCCTAATATTTATATGCGTTACAGTTAAACTGATGACGTCTGGAGCACTGGACTCATTGGTTCATTTTCGTTGGACGGCGGTGGTTAATAGCGCCATTCCAGTGGCAGTCCGATTTTATTGGTAGTTTACGGTTAACGGGGTTCAATCGAGGAGTTTAGTTGGCCCGTTTTAGTCGTAGTCGTTGGTTCGGGTTACCGGCTTAAACTGTAGTCGTTAGATATTGAGGAGCTGAGTTTGGAATTTCGGTGTAGTCTTTGGTTGTTGATGTTTGGTGGCAGTGCATTGAATGGCCGGCCATACTTTACGAACGAATCTTAACGGACCCTCCTCCCGCCCAACACGACCGAGGGGCGCATCCACATAACGTATGGATCGGTGACCGACGCAAGCGCGTGTATATCCAAATAGGCATTCTTTACAACTTCAGATATAGAATCATCAGCTGTTTATCGATTTAATATGATAAGTAAGTTTGTTTTGATGTGTTCTAGAGAATCGGAAATGCTGAATAAATTATAATGTTCATTAAAATCTCTACATATTCCACTTGCGACCTTCGATTTACAGTTTTTGTAGCGACTGATGTTGACGGTCGATTGACGGTATTTAGTACCGACGTTGGAGTATGTCGATTTTGGTGAAGTAGTCGGTCGGCGGTTTTCGGTAGAAGGAATTAATGACGGCTCACGGTGGAACTCATCGGTTGGCAATATTCAGTAGGGTCATTTGGAAAGCCGGTTTCGGTGTAATCGTCAGTCGGGCCGAATAATGACATTATTTTGGTAGAGGCAACGTTAGCGACGTTCTATTTCGAATCGGATTCAATACTGGTTTTCAATACTGATATTCGGATAACTGCTCTTGGTTTATGAACAATTGTGGATGACGGAGTTTAGTAGTGGCATTTGACTGGTCAGCTTCGATGGTAATCTTCGATATGGGCGGCTTTCGGTGTAATCGTCGGTTGACGGTTTTTGGTTGCAGCCACTGATATTGGGTTGTTCGGACTCGGTAGTATATGGTCGGATTATGTAGCATTAATTGGTAGTTTAATGGAAGCGTTCGAATGACTGATGTCGATAGTTATATTTAAGGAGCTAGTTTCAGTGGTAGTCTTAAATGGACGGTGTTCTATAAGCGACGTTTGACTGTGCAGTTTCGATTGCAGTTTTCGTGTGCTTAATCGCAGCGATTGGGTTGTTCTTGTTGTAGCCGCATTTTCCAGTTCACAATCTCATTATTTCTATGTTGAATTATTCTTAATTAAGTCAATATCTTTTTATTCTTGTAGGTCTACTCCAAGAAAGTAGTCGGAGTCCAAAGCGACATGTATTTATCGCCGAGGGACGTGGGACTCGTAGTTTTTCTTTCGGTGTTTAGGTGGACGATTTTCATCTTCGATGATCGGTTATCATGGCTTCGAAGATTATTAGCCGCTGAACTAAGGAATTTTCATCAAAGTGAGCAAACGTCACACTAAAGCCGATGAGTAGTGGTTATACATAATTAGTCAAAATCGAAGAGTTTGAGCATACGACAGGTTGCAGTCGTTGAGTACAAGTAATATTGTACGAGTGTATACCAAAAACAGACGGCTCTTAGTTCCGAATTATTATCTTTTCTGCTGGAAATAGTGAGCTTGGGTTTCTCCAACTTGTGCGTGTCCCAGCCGCTTTTGACTACTAGGCTCGAATTCGAAGCCGACTTGAGTTGAATAGTTTACCTTAATGGTTCCTTCTGCAGTCTCAGGCACTAAGGCTCGAACTCCAGCCAATGAGCTGCCTGCTTTAGATTAATTTTGCAGTACCAAAGTTTTGTCAGATTTAGCTTGTGGCTTGGCCACGCCTTTCCAGTAATGGCAAAGGGTAGAACAGCAGACATGGAGTTACTCACATAGTCGTCGGCAGCCAAGCTTTGTCACAACGGAAGAAATTGAAGGGTGGGTTTCTGGATAAGGCTCGTTAGATAATTAAGCAATTCAAGATTTACACTTTATTCAACTGGGTACAGTCACCTCTAGTAAAGACTTTCTTCAACTCCCCTCAACACCTCACTAGCAGCGTGCACATGCATTTCTTCTGTAGCTGTTTATTATTCTGCCTTCGAACGCACTTAACCAATGTATCACCCAAAATAATGAACAGATTGTTTCTAAAGTGTTGTGTGTCTATCTGACTGACTGACTGACTGCCTCAACGACTGGCTGGGTGGCTGCCTGTCTTCCAGGCTGTTTGACATTTCTGAGTGGTGGTTGTAGCTGTGGTGGTTGTAGCTGTGGCGACAATGGTTACATTTTCCAAGGTGCTTCAGAAATTTATACCAAGAGAGATAATACATATTCTTCATACATTCAAAAGCGTCAGTTAGGCACACGCAATCGGAGACAGGCAAACAGGCAGCTACATATTCTAGACGCCGTCACAGCCAAGAAACTGTAGCTGGGGTGCATATTGTGCAGCGAGATTGGATGGCGGCGTTTGCTCGTTCAAAATTATTTCACAGTAAATTGTTTTCAATCCCTTAGATGTGGCAGGCAGCAAGGAGCAGCCAGGCGTCAGGAGTAATACACAACACACAACACACAACACATGCAACATGCAGCTGCAATTTGCGCACATATGAATTCGTTGAAGTGCATGTGTCTGTCTGTCCGTCCGTCCGTCCGTCCGTCCGTCCGTCTCTCTGTCTACATACGTTACAGATGCGGGATATTGTAACAAAAATAAAAATAAATGTATTCCCACATTGTTGCATTTTGTTTTGTATTCTTCTTAAAAGCCCAATTTTTTCGGTTTCTTTGCTTTTCATTTGTATTTTTTTGGTAGGTACGTTGTGTGTTCAAGAGGCAGAGAGAGAGAGAGAGAGAGGGAGAGAGAGAGCGAGCGGAAGGAGTGGCATACTTCAACAGCAAGGATTTGAATCAGTCTATTTGTCAAAGTCTCTTCAAACACATACATACATAGACCATGTCTACATGTTACACATTTACACTTTTCCATCAAAACATTTCTGTTTTGTTGCTGAAAATGCAAAAACTTTGAAAGATTTTGTAGAAAAAATGCATTGAGGGGGAGTTGACCAGGGTTGGAGCACTGTAAAACTGGAGGAGATTAGTAGGAGGCGCACAATGGGCGCACTCTCTTCCTCTCCTCGCTTGCGGCACAAAACCTAAGTGTATTTTGTGAATTTCTGTCTTGATTGCTACAAGATTTGTGTGTGTGTTGCGTGTGTTTTGAATGCCTACTGCACCCCATTTGCGTTATGTTTTGTATTTGATGCATTGATGCTTTTGAATGACAAGTGCCTGTGGCTGGGAATTGCTTTTCATATTCAAAAAAAATAAAAAAAAATAATAAAATAAACGAAAAAGCCAGAAAATATTTAGTCATTTAGGAAAACCGAAGGAGAGAAAAACGTTTCGAAATTTTACAAATAAATTTTTAAAATAAATTTAAATAATGGATCTAATTACTGAGCAAGTTTAAAAGATCCCTACATGTTGTGGGGATATATAAATCTTTAACTTCCTGACAATAAAACATTGCTTGTTACCAAAGAAGTGCTTCGGAACATCTTTTGCCGCGCCGCGACTCTTTTGCGAAAAAACTAAAACTTCTATCATTTTCTAATAAAGAAGTTCTTCGGAAGGCCGGCCTTACCATAAAACGAATCAATTTTCGATATTTTCCAACGGAAGCGCTTTGGAAGGACTTCTGAAGAGTTAGTTAGTTATCTTTTATATTGAATAAGATGATCAATGGTTGTTGATCAGGAAGCCCTTTTAAAAGCTTTTGGAAGGTCTTCTGCAGTGATTCTTTTGTGGACATTATTGAATTATCGCATTTATTTTTAACAAAGAAGCCTTCTACAGCACTTCTTTAGTTGAAAATCCATGAAATTTCCCTATTTCCTAATGTAGAAACGCATGTGAAGGTTTTCATTTATATTGAATACGTTGGAGTAAAATAATCATCGGTCCCTTACGCGGAAGCCCTTCTAAAGACCTTTTTATGAAGTGCTTTTGCTGAAATTAATAAATGCTCGTATTTCGCTCCCTTTGTTAAAATGTTAACCTATGTTTACCATTTTCTGGTACAGATTTTCTTCGGAAGGCCTTATGCAGGGCTTCTTTTGTTGAAGTAAACCAATGTTTTCTATATGACAACAACAAAGCTTTTCGGAAGCAATTTTCAGTGCTACTTTTGTTTTTAAATAAACAACTGCTATTTTCTGACAAGAAACACTTTTGATAGCAAAGAAGCGTTTGGAAAAGTCTTCCAAAGCGTTTACTTTGTTGAATTTAATATTTTGGAATGTCTTTAGAACTTTTTTTTTGTTTCAATGATTAAATAATTGTTAACAAAGAAGCACTTTGAAAGGTCTTCTTAAAAGTTTATTTTGTTGAAGTGATTAGAAACTTAGATTTTTTTCTTTTAAACACCCAGGGAGTACCTCTATAAATGCAGAACATTGTGTTGATTGGAAGGAAGATTTATAGGTGGGAGGAAAAAGGAGGGAGAAGTAATAAATCGGGAGAAATTGTTGCAGGGAGCTTATTCGAAATACGCGCGATACGATTGATAAACGAACTTTCTCTGTAACGCGTAGTGCGTTTAAAAGGCATTTGGAAGGCACCACATATTTTGGGCTTTTCGCGCTTGCTAAGGTCTTTTGTGGACTTTTTGAAGCAATATTGAGCTTTTTGAGTGTAATGGAAGGTCTCCTGAAGCGATTATTTTGTTGAGATGAATTAATTCTCGGTAGTTGCTAGTAGAGCTTTGGAAGCTCTTCTGAAAACATTCTAAATGTTTAGTTTTGCTTGCCAAGAAGTGCATGGCAAGGTCTTCTGAAGCGCTTCCTTTATTGAAATGAGTAAATAATTGATATTTGCTAGCACAGAAATACTTACTGCTGAAGCCCTTCGGCATCCTGATCGAAAGGAATAAATGTTTCCTAGCTGTTAACAAAGAAGCCACTACGAACGCATTCCGTAGCGTTTATTTTCTTCTAATGGCCTTCATCCGACTGCCAGAAAACGCAATTAATCTGAGAAGAAATGCCAGTTAAGTTTATTCTGCTAGCATAACTACTCTAGTTTATGGAATTGAATATAAATTCTTGATTTACAAATGAGATTCAATACGAACTTCTCCACTTTTTCTGCTTTAATCAAACTTTGTTTCTTATGCTAAAATATTGAGCTCTTTCAAGACGAGATAATGTGTAGGTACAGGTAGTTACCCACTCGTATATAATTTAACACGGTCCTCAGCGCAGCTTAGCTCACGCTCGGGCGCACACGGCGACAATAATAAATTCAATTTTACTTTTATTAAAACAAAATGTGAAGTGGGGTTTTCATTTGATTTGCTGATGCTGCTGCTATTGTCGCAATTGTAAGCATTTTGTAATCCCGCGTTGCTTGCTGGACTCCCCCTCACCGTTACGCTCGAATATGGGCGAAGTTTCACTTCACTGTACCCCCTTTCGAAGAAGCTGAAGAAGCAGAAGCGAAAAAATGAAACTCATTTTTATGCACATAAATTGCATCGAAAACTTTTTTCTATTTTTTATTTGGTTTGGTTATGAAGTGAAACATGAAGAGAAAGAACCAAAGAATGTAGAGAAACAAATCAAAATTTCGCGAAAGAAAAATAAGAAAGTAAGAGAAGAAGAACGAGACGAAGATGAATTCACCGAAACCACCGACGAAAAATACCGCGAACGAAAATTGCGCTGGAAAAAGCTGCAGCGATGAGAAGCTAAATTTATGATTATATAACATAAGAAGTATCTAGCGTCTTTGGGTTTCTGTTTGCTTGCTTGTTTGTTGTTGGACGTGTTGGGGACGTTGTTGGATGTTGTCAGTGGTGGGTGCGGATGGAAAAGTAAAAGCAGGAGTGGCAGCGATGCATTCTAAATCGTGCTCAAAGTAAATAACCAAAAAAGGAAATAACTACAAAACACTTATGAAATAAGAATGATCATCTCACTCTGAATCCTAAAAAAATCATGTAATGGATTTCGAAATGTTGGCGGTGAATGATGGTGGTGAAGATGACGTTGGCGCTGGTTATAGTGAATTGAATTACTGGTGGTGTTGAATCCAACTGCTGCCCTTTTTCGTACTTATTCAGCTCAACTTATCAATTTTTTGAATTATTCTTAAAAAATTTCTTCGTTAAAATTTAGTATAATAAAAATGTGTGATTCTATCACTCAAAGTTAAAAGACCCCATTTCATCATTTTGATGTGGAGTTATCAGCAGGACACAGGAGCCCGAAGGAAATTCAGAGCTGTGTGGGACTCTGCAGTGGAAAATTAATTATTGTCCTATTCGCAGTTGCATCTAATTCCAGGCTAGGGCTGTTTCTAGACCATCTATTCAAAGTCGAAATCGTATATGAAATCTTAGGCTTCGTCTTATTTCCATTTCTATTCTTGGATTTAGTCCTTGTCTGGGTTTAGTCCTAGTTTTGGTTCCAGTCTTGGTTTTAATTCAGCTCTAGTCCTTGCATTAGTTCTAATCCTTGTCTGTATTCTAGGTCTATTCTTGGTTCTTGTCCTAATATTGGTTCTAATTTTAGTTTTAGGCCTAGTTCTAGATTTGGATCTAGTCCTAGTTTTGTTTCCAGTCCTACTCCAAGTTCTAGCATTGGGTCTAATTCTAGTCTTTGTCCTCGCTCTTATTTCAGTCGTATTCATAGACTTAGTTCTAGTCCTATTATCGTTTCTAGTTCTAGTCTTTATTCCAATCATAGTCTTGGTGTTAGTTTTATTTCTGGTTCTCGTCCTTCTCTTGGTTCTAATCGCAGTCTAGTTGTTGTTGTAGTTGTCCCTGTGTTCTAGTGTATTTCTTGTCTTTAGTTCTTGTTTAGTTCTAGCTCTAGACTTAGTTCTACGTAGTCCTATTCAAAAAATACTATTTTCGTTTCTAGTCCTAGTCTTGATTCTCGTCCTTGTATATGGTAGAAACGGTTCGAGTGTAGCTTGTGGTTCTAGTATTGGTTTTAGTCTTTGAATTGGTTTAAATTCTAGTCTTGGTTCTAGAATTAGTTTTAGTATTATTATTGGTTCCATTTTAGTCTTGGTGGTACTACTTTTAGTCATGGTTCTAGTCTTGGTTTTGATTTTGGCCCTAGATTAGGTTCTAGCCCTAGTATTGGTTCTGGACTTGGTAGTAGTCCAATTTGCAGTTCAAGTCCTAGTCATGCTTTTGTTCTAGTTCTTAATTCCAGTTTTATTCCTAGACTAGCCTTAGTTCAAGTTCTAGTTTTGTCTTTATCCCTAGTTCAGGTGCTAGTCTTATTCTTTATTCTTGTTCAAGTCTTGATTTATTTTTTTTGTTAGTCTTGGTTCTAGTTTTAATCATGTTTTTAGTTTTTGTTGTAGTTTAAGTTTTTTAGTAAGTAAGATCAGAACCTTACTTTAAATTGTAGTCTTGAGGCTAGTCATAATCTTGGTTCTAACCCTAGTCTTGTTTGTAGTCCTAGTATTTTTTTTAGTCCTCGTTCTGATTCTAGTCTTTTGTCCTTGTTTTGTTGCTGGTCCTAGTGTTCGTTCAAGTATTGGTCTTCGTTGTAGTCATAGTCTAGGCACTAGTCTCAGTCTTATTTCCAGTCGTCGCATTGATAATCGTCATAGTCGTCACAGTTATAGTTGTAGTCTTAATGCTAAACCTAGCCTTAGTCCCAGCTGCAGCTTCAGCTTCAGCTCCAGTTCTAGTTTTAATCTTACTCTCAAATTTAACTCGAAACATGTAAAGAAGTTGATTTTCATCGGTAAAAGTTAATCAGAACTCTAGAAAAGAAACAAGTTATGCGGTACCTATCAAAGGTACTCCACTTTCTAAAGTACCATAAGTATTTTCATTAATTGTTCGATGATGTAAGAGACGATCATGACATTAGTGCTGCAGATGATGATTGAAAAAATGCTGCAGAACTAGTATCATCACAAGTAGTTTCATCCCTTTACTTACTTTACTTTTAATGGCACAACGGCCCATGCAAGACCTAGGCCGAGCTTTTCGCATCCACTCATGTTGTGCGTGTTATATTTGTACATGAATTGGAGGGACCTACAGTTTAATGCCGAATCCGAACGGCGAAGTAAAAAGCTTTCCATAGCAATTTTTATCTTGTAGGTTTGCCATTGCCTGCCAAGAGGTGGTGCCGTGTAGAAAAATAATTTTTTCTACTTTTTGATTTTGCCTTTGCCGAGATTCGAACCCCGGACACTCTGCGCAGCAGTCCAAAGCACTACCACTACGCCACAGCCACCTCCCTTCGTTATACTCTCATCGTGGGAATTGCTTTTTTTTTTAATAAATTTGTTTTGTGTGAAACTTAATAATCAACAAAAGTATATTTTGTGTGTGTGATAGCATTTGAAGTTTTTAAAATACTTCAACTCATCATTTCATATATTCATGGGTACTCGTAAATATATATTTCAAAATTCTTAGTAAAAAATAGTTCTTTTGACTTCTGCCGTGGTCGTAGACTTCGTTGGAGTTCTTGGTTATTCTTAGTCATTGGTTTTAAATTTGTCAAGCCTTAATTTTTTTAATCTTTGTGTATATAATTCTTCAGCTTTAGGACTTCAGTTCGTAAGAAGTACAAGTATTCAGTTTTTTAGTTTTCTAACATTATAATTTTTTAGTTCCTTTGGTTTCTGCTCTTTAGTTCTTTATTTTTAGTTTAGTTAGTTCTTTATTTACTACTTTGGTTTTTTAGTTCTTCATTTTAGTTCTTTAGCTTGTGTTTTGTTTTATTTTTTAGGTTTTGAGTTTTTTAGTTCTTTTGTTTTTAGTTCTTGTGCCTTAGTTCTCCAGTTATTTGGTTCTTTAGTTCCCAGGGTTATAGTTTCTTTCGTTATCCGGCTTCTTATTATTTAATCATTCGTCTCTAATATTTGCATTTTGATATGTTATAATTCGTCGTTAAGCCTTTGGGCTGTGGTGTTCGCTTCAAGATTTGTGTTCTTTGATCTGTCTTCTTTGGTCTGTAGTCTTCGACCTGCAGCCTTAGTTCTTTGATCAGTGATATTTGCTTATCTCTGGCCTTGGATAAGTTGCACTTGATCTATGGTTTTTGGGGTTAAACTGTGCTCGCTTTTCTTGGAATTGTGGCATTTGCGGATTTCGATATTAGATTTCTGCAATTTGATCACAGGTGTTTGGTTCTCTGGTCTGTGGTTTTTCGAATTGATCTAAGGTTTTTGAGCTGTGAACTTAAGTCTTTGGTGGTCTTTGTACTGCATCCGTAATCCTTTAAACTGCGGTCTTTGAGTTGTGGCTTTTGGTCTTTGATCAGCTGTTTTATATCTGTAATTTTTTATCCATGGACTTTGATTTGCGGCTTTGCTCTGTGATCTTCGAACTGAAATTTGTTCAACCATTTTGTGAGGTGTACTTCACCTCTGGTCTGGGATATATAATTGGTTATTTATGGTCTTTGGTTTTTCGACTCTATTCTGCAATATTTGATCTTTTATTGCTGGTATTGTATCTGAGGTCTTTGTTTTCGCACTGTGGTCCTTAGATAGGACTTTGGTCTTTGATTTCTGGTCTATGATTGTCTTTTTTCATTTCCTATCTTACTATATACTGAACTGAGTTTTCAAGACGTAGCATTTGCTGTTTAATACGAAAGAAACTACATTTTCTTTCCAGTACCTTGCCTCCCAGAAAACCAATTCACAATAAATTCATAATATTAAAATCACAAGAGACACCAGTACATTGGCAACACTTGAAGGTTTGTTCTCATGTAATCAAAATTGCACTTTCCACACGCTTGATGTTGGTCGTGGTGGCATCAGCTGGCAGTACTGACAAGCTCAATGCCACGTAGAAGAAAGTCTCTTTGCAAAAACATAAAATTTATTTAATTTTTTTTTCCCACATTAATTTTTATACCAAAGGCTTTGGCAGCACTGGCATAGGGAGCACACTTCATTGTAGCAAGCATTCATAAACGGGCGCCTCCTTTTGAGTGACTTCGCTGCAATTTTTGTGAATGATTTATTTTTATCCATTTAAATTTTTATTTTAGTTTGTTTTTTTTTCAATCAATGTCAGAAATTTTGTGTAAAAATCCACCAAAGGTTCCCCAAAAGTTAAAAAGAAGGAATAGGGGCGCAATATTTAAAGCTTTTTATAAAAGCAGCTAGCTGCTGGCTGGAAATATTTTACTCAAGTTTGCTTCTTCATTATTTTTCTTTTTCTTTTTTGTAATAACTTAGCTTGAAATTATTATTTTTTTCTTTTGTTTTTCTGGCAGCTTGAAATTTGGTTTCCTTTTTTTTTATTATTTTTTTCTTTTTGAATGTATGTGTTTTTTTTTTAATTGTAGCTCTATTTACTAATTACGCTATTTAAATCAAACGTCGCTTTGATTTATAATGATTTGCTTTGGCTTTTAAATTGTATGCTTTTATTTATGGTATAATTTTAGGCATATAAAAAATTTGAGGGGGAAACAAACATTTCACATTATTACTTACTTGGTTTTATGCCGCTTGGGGTGTAACTTTTGAACCCTTCAAATAACCGCAAATGAATGGAAGAAGAAAAAGGAGTAAAAAAGGCCAAGGCAAAAGGGTTTAGTAAAAAAATGCTCGGCAAACGGAAGAAGCTCTTTTAGGCGCTGTACAAAAAAAGAAGAAGCTAAAAGACATTGCCTGCTGCTGTCGAGTTGTATTTTTTTTAGCCTGCAGGCAAACAGTCAATCGGAGCAGCCAGGCAAAGCAAGCAGCATATACTCTCTGAAATAACCAGAAATAAATAAAGAACAACTGCTAACTGTTACTGCTGTGTGTTTTTTTGGCAGCCTAAAAGTATGCAACGAAAAACATCAAAAGTAACGTTTACTAGCAACGCGATTCCGTCAACACACACATGAGTGAATACATACTATCATATAGACTAAAAGTATAAACTGCGAGCGTGAGTAGCTCACACTTGATACTTTTATCATATTATTTATTTTTGTTTCGTTTTGCATAGTATACTACTCGCAGTAGTTCCGGTTTCCTGTCTGTCTGTGTGCTTTTTTCTGTTTGACTGTGTGTCTTGATTCAGGCCAGCAGTTTTCCTCTTGGCTCTGCCAAGGAAATATCATCCATAAAATATGCAATAACATTTTATTGGAATAACTCGTTTAAACAACAACATCAACATAACACGACAAAGGCAAAGGGTTGCGAGCAGCAGCAGCAGCTTTTACTACACTTAAACTGTAAGGATATATAGACATATATATTTTTATGTTTGTCTTTTGTATACAAATATTGCGCCACGGCAGCAAAACCAGCACCAGCAACATATTCTAAAACAACAGCAAGCTTCGGCAACAATGGCAGAATGTAGGCAAGTAAATCCTCTACTACTAATCAAATTTATTAAACACGAAACTATGAAAATGCTCCAGCAACAGCCCAAGCTGAAGCTACTTTCTGCGTCAGTTCTTCTCATTTCTGCTTCGGCTCTCTCCTCTCCAGCAATTCCGTCTCTCTTCTCCTGTTGGGTGCTCCTCGTGTTGTCGTCGCCTAATGCTACTTCTCTATGTGCCTGCTACATACGAGTACATATGTGCTAATATGCATATTAAATTTAATTAGTAGCAGCGATAAGCATAAATTTTCACCCTCGCCTTTCTCTCTCCCTCTCACGAGCGCTCATGATTCCCGATTTGCTCCAGCTGTTTGCTTTTCATAGCACATCCAACAGCAACTTGTTTGGCTTAGCTTGTGTGGTGTATTAATATATTTTATATATTTTCAGCAAATTTTCTTATGAAAATATTTTATTTGCCAAATTGAAAGGTGCCTTAAATTTAATACTAGAAATTTTACTTAATTTTTCTGAGTGTATTAAAGATATACTTATATGAAAGTATGGAAAAGGGAGCTTAATGACACAACTTCAGGTTCAAAATGAGTTTTCGAAGTTAAACTAATTTCGCTAATTTGCATTCCGTTTAATTGCATCTAGCTTGAGTTGATTTGCTTCACTTAACTGAGTTAAAATTTGTCATATGAAAACATTCTTTATAAAAATATTCATCCTAAAACAAAAAAAAAACAAAAATTTATTAAAAAAAAAACTTTTACTAAATTTTTTCATTGTTTTTGAACATATCATATTTTAGTTGAATGCAAAAGCAAATTTTTTGTTTTTATTATTATATAATGCAAGCTGTCTTTGAGACATTTAACAATAGATTTGTAAATAAATAGAATTTAAAAAAAATAAATAAAAACAAACATGCATGGTGAGTGTCCAGTGACACACCCATACTTATCCCATACTTTAACAGCATTACATTTCCATATTTATGTTTCGCAATTTTCACCTCAAATTATGAGATCTTGAGGGGTTTTTCGTTTTAGTCTGGAGAAAGTCCACTGCGATGCTAGTTGATTTGGCCTTAATTTCATCTTTGACGTAGTTGTACGTTGGTAACATACCAAGGTGCGTTCACAATCGTACGAAGCATTTTGGACTGATAGCGTTGCAATAATTCGACATTTGAATTGGCGGCTGTTCCCCACAGTTGTATGCCGTAGGTCCATATGGGCTTAAGGGTCATCTTGTAAAGGAGCAGTTTGTTTTCGCAACATAGTTGCGAATTACGATTGAGTAGCCAGAAGATATTTCTCAGTTTTAGACCTAGAGCTTTGCGATTCGTAAATATGTGCGTATTCAATGTGAGATGTCTATCCAGATGCATTCCTAGGTACTGCGCATTGTTTGCTTGAGGAATTTGTATTGCGTTCAATTGCACAGGTGGGCAAGTATTGTGCCGTGTTGTGCATGTTACTTTCACCGACTTGGTTTCGTTCGCCACAATTTTCCAGTTTTTAAGTCACAAGGATATTTTATTTAAACATTTTTGGAGTTTGGGTGAGGCAGACACGATCATCAGCAATTGACAAGGCAGCAGTGTCGTCTGCGCAGGTTCCCATAATAATTCCATCAGTTGTCGGCAAATCAGCAGTGAAAAGTAGATATAACATTGGGCCCATAACACTGCCCTGAGGAACACCGGCTTTTATATCATATAGAGATGTGATGGCATTGCCCTGTTTCACGAAGAAATGGCGATTTTCAACATACGATTTCAAGAACGTGTAAAAATGTAGTGGAAGCGTTTTTCTAGCTTTGTACAAAAGCCCCTCGGGCCACACACGGTCAACGGCTTGTGATATGTCTAGAAAAGCGGTGGTGCAGTATGTTTTAGATTAGAAGACTGCGTTTATTTGTTCAACAAGTCTATGAATTTGTTCAATTGTACCGTGACCTTGACGGAAACCGAACTGATGATCAGGAATGAGATGTTTTGACACAATAATAGGCATTAGCCTATTCATAAACAACGATTCCAAGACTTTGGAAGGGATTGGTAGCAGACTTATGGGGCGGTATGACTTTGTATCGCTAGCATTTTTACCTGGTTTTTGGATCATTTTTATTTGTGCAACCTTCCACTCCGATGGGACAAAGCTAGTTCTCAACACAGCATTTTAGAGTTGGGTTAGAAAGGTTATTGCTTGCTCTGGTAATTTCTTCAGAATTTTTCCTGTAATCAGATCATATCCTGGAGCCTTCGCAGGTTTCAATTTGTTTATAATCGAAGCACATGGAAAACAATTTCTAGTTAATTGAATTATTTGGTTATATATTTTTCTGTACAATATTATGCTTAAATGAGCTCTTAGAGCAATAAAGCGAATTTTTGTTTTTAACTGAATCAATTGTGGGCAAATTAACATTTCCTCGGTTAATTTGTTGCGACTCAAGTTCACTTGGTAGAAACAACAAATTAACGAAATCGGTACTAGGTACAGCCTTCTAGAAGCTCTAATTTCCCTTGAGGAGTAGAAGGAGGGTAAAAAACTATATATAGTGAGAAAGAGGAATCAGATGAATTGAGCCATTAGCTTCTGGCCTCTGAATATTAAATTAAGAATGATAAAATAAAATAAAAATAGGAAGCAATCAGATCACAAAAAGAATCAGGAAAATTCTATCTCTGTGTTTGCCGATTCGAACCTTATGCTGGAGAAAATAATTCGAGAACTTCTTTCTACAAGAGTGTCATGCTGCTAGCATGCGCTGATGATATTGACATCATTGGCAACAATGCGCGAGCAGTCAGTGCAGTATTCTCCAACCTGCAAAGGGAGTCTCGTCGAGTGGGTCTAGTGAAATAACTTGTGTCAACAAACAAAGAGTCATGTCGTCTTGGACAAAATGTTACTGTTGACATTTATACTTTTCAAGTCGTCAAGTATTTCGTTTACCTATGATCCAGCATAAAAACCAACAATAATGTCAGCCTTGAGACCAAGCGGAGATTAACTCTTGCCTACAGGTGTTACTGCGACTCAGAAGGCAAATGAGAAGTAGAGCCCTCTCTCGACCTACGAAAATAAAGCTCTCAAAGCCCCTTATCCTTCCCGTCCTAATGATTGGCGCACAGACGTGGACATTGACCATCAATGATGAGAGGCTGTTAGGAGCGTTCGAGAGGAAGATACTCCGTAAGATCTACGGTTCAGTATGCGGGGACGACGTGTATCGAATAAGATGGAACGTATAAAAATCCAGCGGCTTCGCTGGCTGGGTCATGTTGGGCGAATGGAAGAAAGCGCTCCGGCTAGCAGGGTGTTTTATTCGAACCACGGTGGAACACGCAGCAGAGGACGTCGATGTAATCGCCGTTGGAAAGACCAGGTGCAGGGCAACGTGACTGCACTTTTCCTTATCAACAGGCGCGAGCGCGTGCATTGCAGAGGCGACTGGCGAAGCTTTATAGAGGCGGGTACGACCGATCATCATAAGTTTGCCGATTCGATTCTACATAAATGAATTCAAAAAAGGTTGCAATCTCTCAATCAAATCACATTTAAGTATTTCTTTAGAACCACAATGCAATCTTTGGCTCCTTTTTATTGTTTCTTAAGCAGCAAGCTTTCTTTAGGTTTTTTTTGCTTAAAATCTCGGAATTAATTCAGTGTTTTGATTTCTTAATCTTTACTTCTTTTTGTTTTTTATCTTCTGTGATCAATGATCTATTGTTTCTGGTTTTTTGGTCGCTAGTCTCGAAATCTAAACGGTTTCAAGTTCTAATGGTTGCGTTTCCAGTTAAGTCAACCCCATTGTTGTTGTCTTGTGTTAGTCTACATAAAACCTGTTATCGCGGAGGCTGAAGTTCATTGATTGCTCATAACATAAATCGAATACCGGTGTGGAATAAAATCGTCTCGAAAAATTTCATAAAAATTAATTAAAGCATATAACAACAACATTAACTTTTAATAGGCACCTACTTTTTCCACCATTTCATTATTTATTTCAACAATTAAAGATGAATAAGAAATAATAGTAAAATTATTATTATTATTATTAATAATAATGAAAAAATGCAGTTATAAATTCGTGAAAATGAGTTTATTGCTATATCGTGGTCGTTGCTATTGTGATTGTAATGAAAGAAGACAGTAGCGGGTCTTGGGTTTGGGAGGGGTGGATTTGCTTTTATTCAGCATTGCATTCAAAATTTAATATGAATATTTCGGAATATTAACTCTACTGTGGTCACCGTGGTGTAGTTGGTAGTGTGGTGACCTGCTACGCATAGTGCCCGGGTTTCAAATCTCGGAACACGCAAAATCAAAAAGCCATTGCCTCTTGGTAGGCAATGGTAAAGCTCCAAGAGCAAAAATTGCCTAAGAAAAGCTTTTCACTTCGCCGTTCAGATTCGGCATAAAACTCTCCTAAAATATGTCTTGCCATCCATAGGCCTAGGTCGCCACAGCGACCACATTGATTCAACACGTTGCCGTAAATCACAAAAAAGATTTGCCAACAATAATATAAAAATACGCGTTACTCATATGAAATCTAGATTTGCAATGGTAAAATGGGTAAATTTAGAAAATAACAATCAGTTAAAAGCAATTTCCAAGAAATTGGTTATTCAACAGCTTTTTGTAGTCAATAGCAGGTACCAAGCTTCAAACAGCTCTAAAGTTTTTATTAACTTCTAACAGCTGATTGCAACAGTTACCAGCTTGAATTACTCATCACAAGCAGCTGTTAACCAGCAACTACCAGCTCTTAACAACCTCTTTTGTTGTTTACTTGCTAGCGAATTCCTAATATACGATTGGTAACAGCAGATAGCAGCCGTTGGTAGGTAAGGAAGACAGTTAACAGCCCTCAACATCTAATAAATGATAGTTATCAGTTATTAATAGCGAATTTATGAATTTTTAAGATAAGATCGGCCTAGGCCCTCAATGAGCTGTTGTCCCATTAAAAGAAAAAGAAAGACGAAGTAGCAAATTTTTGCTGTAAAGCACAACTATTATTAGCAGTTAATACCTAAGAGCTGTACAACTGTTTATTGAGAATTTCGAACAAAATTAAGACCCAGAACAGGTCCAAATTCGACCAATTATCACGAAATCCACCATCCAGCCAATTTTCAGACCGATTTTCAGATTAAAATGAAGTTAAAATTACTGTCCAAAATTTATATTAAATCTCACCAAAATTGAAACTCAGTTTCTGACTAAGATTCAGAACAAATTTTAGACCAAATTCTGAATAAAATCACACCAAAGAGAGTCTACAACTAAGTCCGATGCACATCAAACAATTCACAGAAAAAATTTGATCAAACTCTGAACAAAAGTCAGACCGATATTCAGTCCAAAACTAGGATCACAAATTTGATTGAATTTTGACTAACCCTCAAACCGATATACAGACTGAAACTAGAAGCGGATATGATGAACATTTTAGAAAGAAACTGCACCTTCAAAAGCCCCTCCCCCTTTCTCCATTTTCGATCTGCCACTGAATACACACACACACACATTCACACATGTACATAAATATTACTTAAATTAACATGTACACATTTATAAATGCATGCGACATATTTGAATTTATTGCAACAATATTTGAATAAATCACAATAAATGAATTCAATGGCATTTAATACAATCAAAGAGCAAGATTGTGTGTGTGTATGTGTTCGTTATTAACACACAGTGCATGTATGTATATGTTTTTGATACATGCAGTGTTACAGGGTGGGCCAAAATAAGTGCCCTTTTTTGTATTGTAGGAAAACAAATAATGGTTAAATTTCCTTTCTATTTTATTTAAATTATTTATTTGAAAAATCTATAATTTTTATTATCAGCAACTTTCATCCTCATGCGAATGACACTTCGCAAACGCGAAGGAAATGATTTGCATGTGGCATGCACCATATCAATGGCTGTTTCGGCCCAAATTAACCAAAACCAAAAGTGATTTGAATTTGAATAAATTTGTGATTTTGCGAGGTTAATGACCTTAAGTTTTGAGAGCATAACATCCAGACCAAAATAATCCAACGTATTAAGATCAAGAGATGATGCTGGCCATGAGACTTAGTCAATAAAATCAGGCATGTTTTCTCGTAACCACTGCTGTACCGTATTTTCTGGATGACTGGGCACTCCATCCTGCTGGAAAATCCACTGATCATCATTAGGCATCAGCTGTTCTGCATTAGGCAATAGGGAGTTTCTCTAGTGCAGCTGCATAAATACGGTTGTTCTGAAACTTTAAGGCTCGGCCATATTGCTGAGAGTTATGCAATGTGGCCGTGATATTTTATAAGGCTTCACCTTCAGGACCTCCATCAGAACTCTGCGCATCGAACTTTGGCGTGCTGTTGATCGTTAGCCAACGAAATAGCAAACGACATGCATAAAGGTACGCTAACGCATATACTTTGGAATAGAGGTCGCTTCAAAATAAGGGCACACTTATTCTGGATCACCCTGTGTACGTGTGTGTGTGTGTGTGTTTGTGTGTGCGATTGTTCGTTACGTTTGACATTGTTACATCAACGTGATAATATTGCATTACTCGTATTGCATTTAATACTATGTATAATAACTACATAACAACAACACCAACAACAACACCAACAACAATACTTATATGAATATGCATGCCATTGTTTACGTCTTACGTCTGTGTATGTGTGGAATTTCACTTGCCACATTTATGCTTAAGAAGTTAATATGTATGAAGTTACGTATGTAAAGTACAGTGTGTAAAAAATCGAAATGTGAATTGTGCGCAGTGCAGAAAATATGTTTTTTTTTAGAAAATTTTCATTGAATTTTAGCATCGATTATGTCCGCGATAGCAATAAATAAAGGAAAAGTTCTTTTAATTGCCGAGATGCGCGATCTCCAACTCATCAGATTAAAATCGAAACCAAAACTTAAACAAAAATCAGACCAAAATTTACATCAGAAATCGGACAGAAAGTCACAAAAAAAAACTCTCAAAGCAAGATTCATATTAAAAATCGGACCACATACATCATCAAAAATTGGCCAAAAACCCACAGTTAAAATCTTAAAGTACTCACAATAAAAGTGTGAACAAATTTCGGACCGGAACTTAAACCAAAATTTAGATCAAGGTCTGACCAAATTGAAACTGCAAGTGAGACAAAAACTCGGACATTGAAAGTCACATTAAGTTCAGACTAAAAATCAGATCATAATTCAGATCAAGCCGCTGATTATTACAAAAATTAATTAAATTTTTTTTATTTTCACGGCAATGAATCAATTTTGGTTTTTTGTTAGAGAACATTGCCCTGAATAATTTCTCCAACGATATACCATTTATTAAACAAAATAAGGTCATAATTTTCTCTGTATATTGAGTTCAAGGTCACGCTAGAGATCGATTAATAAGTATACCACGAGTACTTGGTAAGTACTTCTACAACTTTGACGTCCTCAGAAGTTCTTCGTCATAGAAAATTAATAATTGCTTATCTCTGCGTGCAAATCTCCACCCTTGATTTGGACCCTACTTTTCGGTAGTTTCTGGTATAACTCCAAAGAGTGAGCTAGCTAATTAACAGATCTTTTATTATTTCTACTTTGCCAAACTTAGCACTAAATATTTCATACAGCTTGGTCCACAGAATAGTTCTTCCCTTTGGATCCAATTTGTTTAGTTTTGTAAGGCTTAACCTTAAATACTTCAAACAGGTTCATGAAAAATCTTTTATTATTTTTCAATTTTTTGGGTTAATATGTTCTCAGATCTTCTTGATATAATTTTCACTAACTCGTACTGCCCGTTCTGTCCATACTGTCTTTGATGCATCTCAACTCGAAAAATACTGGCTGATTTTCTCTCTGAGGAAGTTCTGAATAATTGCTCATAATGGCTCATGTACTCCTGCGCCAATTCACTCCTCTCCCCCTCTGTTCTCGAGGTGGTCTGTGCACCACTCAATGAGAGTGTTGAAACGGTGACTCAAGTGTGTTTTGAGGAGTTGGTAAATCGAATGTAACTAATTTTGAAATTACTCAAGGGAGTTAAGCTCTCAGACTTGTTCCAGCATTGCAAATACATATTTATATGCTCTAAAGAAAAAGATATTATTAAAAATTTAATATACAGTACTTTCAAGAAGAAAGCAATCTGCTTTTTCCAGTTTCAGTAAAACCCTTACTAACTGCAAAGCAAAACAAAAAAAAGCCAAGAGTGGGCAACTGAACATGTAGATGACGATTGGAGCCAAGTGGTGTTTACAGACGAATCATCCTTTTGGATGACAAACACTATTAAGCCAAAAATAAAACACTATTGGTCCACTAGAGACGGTAAGATGCTCCAGCGATCAGTGAAACATCCAGGAAAGGTTCATGTTTGGGGATGCTTCACAAAACAAGGATTTGGCAAATTAATCATGTTCACAAGGAATGTGGATGCCAACTTCATGACCACGATATACCGTCGTGGACTTCTGCCATCAACGGATATGTGGTTTGGGGCAGGAAGCCGAGATTGGGTTCTTCAGAGGACAATGATCCAAAACATCGTAGTCGCTTGTGTAGCAGTTGGAAAGAGGAAAACGGCATAACTTCATTGGATTGGCCCTCACAGTTGCCAGATGCGAATACAATCGAAAATGTTTATGCTCTTATGAAGTTGAAACTACGTGGAAAAACAATACGTTCAATAAATCATTTGAAACGGCTTCTTAGGGTAATATCGCGAAGTTTAACACGGTCATATACTGTAAAATTAGTCGATAGCATGCATTTCAAAGAATGGTGGCGACTGGACGCCATATTAATATACTTGCGCAATGAATAATTAATCATTTCAAGATGCTGTGGACTTTTCTTTAAGATTCCTTAATTTTTGTCAGTAACTTAAGCCGATTGCTTTCTTGTTGAAACTACTGTAAGTACTAAAAAGTTTCTATTCTATGTCCCGAAAATTGATATCAAAAGTGAATAAAAATGGGGAGAATTTTAGTCTCCCCCAACTTCCTTCCGCTTTTGCGTATAAGGGGGCGCCTCTTCTCTTTAAAAATTTCATAAATTTTAAATTTTCTTTTCTTTCTTTTATTTTTTTTTCATTTCTTTTTGTTTAAACTTCAATAGTTTTATAGCACACTTAAAATGATTTCTTTTCGTCCTTATCACTGTCACGCACACGCCCTCACCCCTGCATTGGAGAGGGTGCACAAAAATACTCAAATGAAATTATAGTAATGCCAATTTTAATGTTTAATGCAAAATGTTTGAAATGAAAATTTACATTTCATTTTCCAAAAAAAAAGAACGTTGTATTCAAAACATATTCAAACATTAGTATACAGAGATAGAGAGAGAGAGAGAGAGAGAGGGAGGGAAAGAGATTATGTGTGTGCGTGTGTGTCCCATGACATGGCAAGGAATGGAGCAAGAAAAGAAGAGACAAGCATGGAACGTGACTAGGCGAAGGTGAAAGGCGGGAGAGAGTAGATTAACAAATTTTAAACGTCAATGTGTAGCTTTCCACCACACGCACACATAGGCAGACAGTGAGACAGAGAGAGAGAGATTGAGGGAGAGAGTAATGGAGTTAACGGCAAATTAAATGACAGCGTGGAATCAATTGCTAACGATTTTGTAACGTTGTACGTGTGTTTGTGTATATGTATGTATGTGTGTGAATGCGTTTGTAAGTATTGCAAATTTCACAATGGCACACCCGAGCATCATCATTTCATTGAGTCATTGAGCTCGTTACATCGAGTTAGATGTTTAGAGCTGGCAGCTTTGTTTGTTTGATTGTCTGTGTGTGTGTGAGTGTGTATGTATGTATGTGAATTCGTGTCTGCGTATGTATGTATATGCAATTATTTTGACTTTCGGCCATTTTGTAGTAATTGCGGTTACAATTTTGATTATTCTAGGCTTTGGCAACAAATGTTCGTTTTTGTTGCTGTTGCTGTTGCTGCTGCTGCTGCTGCTGCTGCTGCTGCCGTTTATGATTACTGTGTTGTTGCTGCGGCTGTCTGACTGACTGACTGACTGACTGAGAGTGGTATTATTATGAGCTTTCATAATAATTCTGCGTTGGTTGCTGGCTGCTTTTATTTCAATTATTTTTTGATAATATTATTAGAATTTCATATATATATTTATATATATATATACCACATTGTCAATGTGTATACCACTCACATACAGAATTACCAATCCACACACACTCTTATACACACACACATACATACATACATATGTACACTTATGCAGTTATACACCCCTGCTTAGAATAATACGTACACAGCACAATTTCAACTTTAACATAACAAATAATGGTTTTATTCAATATTTTTATAAACAAAAACAAAAAAAGCGCACATGAATTCAGTGCATATAAATAAATAAATAAAAAAAAACTTCATTACTAGATAAAGTATAACAAAGAATCTGAGATCAATAAACATTTTAAGGCGGTTATTCGACTGCTCAAAAAAATAGTTACACTTGTAGTATTACAAAGAAAAACAGAATAATGAACAGTGTATCCACCACCATTTGGAATTACCTTCGCTACTCTCCTTGGCATACCATTACTTGGGTGTCTCATACCATATTTTCGGAACATACTCCCATAATAGTTCTTTATTAGAGAAAACTTGTTTCTCCAATTTCTTTTTAAGTTTCTCCACATGTTTTCTATTGGATTTAGATCCGGGGATTGACTTGGCCGCTCTAAATCATTACATTATGGTCTTCAAAGCATTTTTGTAACAACTTAGCGGAATGCTTTGGGTCGTTATCTTGCTGATAGACCCAACGTAAAGGAATGTTTTCCTCCGCATAGGGTAGCATTGTATTTTCCACAATGTCCTTGTATTAGGCTGCTGTCATATGATTAGTAGTTTGGTGTATAGGACCGACTCCATACCAAGAAAAGCATCCCCAAACCATAATATTTCCACCTCCATGTTTCACTTTTTTTTTCGTGAAACGAACGTGACAATCTTTGCCTTTTGGACGGCGTACATTCCTTTCTGAATCGTTTCCGAACAGATTAATTTTCGTTTCATCGCTCCATAAAATATTTATCCACTTTTTCTCACCCTCAGACCCCACCCAATTTGGTGTGTCCTCGCAAAATTTAAGCTCATGCACAAATTGTTTTTTCGCATCAAAGGAACTTTTTTGGCTATTCGTCCTGGTAGGTTAACTCCATATAACCGTCTGCGAATCGCTTGGCTATTGCCTTTGAAGACTTAAATGGGTCCTTTTTACAGGTAGTCACAATGTGACGAGCGAGATTTGAATAGCTTTCTTTGTGCCTTCCTCTAGACTCGTTTTGGGGTCTTCGCTTTAGCGCTTTTCTAACAAAATTATGGGTTCTCTCCATCAATCGGCCAATGTCACGAAATGATTTTCCTTCTTTTTTTTAGGTTCGAAACTAACCGAGCTTCTTCATCAGTGCAGTGTGATTTACGACCCATCTAAATTATAAACTATTTAATCAAATTTCGCTATTTTTAAGTTAATTAAAGCAAAAGTTACCGCTGTTAAATTAAGAACTATAAAAAATAAAAAATAACCCTTTTTTTTTTTAAATTTTTAGTGAAATTGGAGTTGTAACTATTGCCTATATGATATTGAGCAAGCAGATTTTGACTTTTCTCACACAAAGCAGCAATTCACAATAATTAGAGAAATCACACGTTTCACTTTGCCAGCATTGCCATATTGCGTTAATTAAAAAACACATCATTTTAACTTTAACCAATTCGAACAAAAAGCCTTTCAGTGTAACTACTAATTTGAGCAGGGTGTATGCATGTACACTCTTCATCTCTATGTAATTATGTAATTACAGTTTCTGTTTATCAATTTCAATTTTTAATATCAAAAGTTGGTTTTCATTTGCTAATAAGTAATTGAAGAATTAAATATTCAAATTGTGATTTTTTAATAATATTAACTATTCAAAATAATACTGGTTTTTGTTATTGTTATTGTTTCCATCCCCGGAGGTTGAAAGAGACATTAAAGACAAAATAGTTTGGTAGCAAGTTGTGTAGTCAATGGAAAACTAATCATTGCATTGTATTTCAGAAGAATTTTATTTAAATTTATTTAATTCTTAACCTTCTAGTTCGCAAGAAGGCCTCTAGACAGTCGTCACCAAAAAGGATGCATTAACCACCGGAACAGTAGTAGTAGTGAACTCCTCAAACTTTCATAATGTTAGTTCGGCTATGAGCTGCGATGTTTGTTACAGCCGCTGGCATCAAAGTAGAAAATGTTCGAAAATCTGAAAAATACATTTTTTAGATTGAATTTGAGAATTTTGGAGAAAATTAAACAGAAATAAATAAAATGATTCTAACGTGATACTAACGGTATATAAAACAGTCTATGACTAGCCAAGAATAGGAATTGCTTTGAGGGCCTTCATAAATCCACGCCATTAAATTTTTGAGCATAGGTTTGTGCTTTTTACATCAATATTTATCTATTATAATATTTTCAAGTAAATCAAAAATTTGGGAACTATAAGGTTCTGATCTGAATTCATATACGCCAAACTTTGAAGTTCCCATAAAAAAGGGGGAGGGGAAGATTATGTGTGTAGTAGCGTACCGTGACGTCAACAATCTATTGACGGTAGAACTCTATGCCGGGTTATGTCTTCGGTAATCTCGTGCACGCATTGTTCATTGGCAACGTTGCGACACGCTGCTTCACGTATACTTACAGTGTATATTTCTTGAGCCAAGGCAATGTTATTGTTTCTCTCTCTTTAGTCAGGAAGGGCAGTCGGGAGAGAGAAGAACCGCCGGGGGAGTTAAAGAGAGTGGTGAAGGAGAAGAAAACCAACAGCAGGAGAGCAGCCAGGAAAATAAGAATTGTTAGTACAGGACAAGGACTGTTCGGAAAGGGGGAACGGTTAATCAGGTGGGGTAGGGGACGCAGTTAGCGCAGTGCTGAGAATTTGAATATGAGTTTTGATTTGATTTGGGTTTGTGTCTAAATTTTAATGTGAATTTTTCTTTGATTTTGAATTGAACTTAGTTTGACTTTTAATTTTAATTTTGATCTGAGTTTTGGAACGAATTTTATTCCGAATTTTGATCTGAGTTTTGGTGTGGATTTTGATCTGAATATTGGTTTGTTTTTTAGTCTGAAATCCAGAGATTTGGGCTCAAATTTGTTCTGAATTTTCGTCTGAGATTTGGTCCGATGTTTGATCTAAATTTTCGTCGGAATTTTTAGCTGAATTATTGAGCTCTGCAATTCGAATGATTTTTTGTCTAAATTTGATCGGAATTTTGTCTGAATTTTGCCCCAAACTTGGACTGTGTTTCGGTCTAACTTTTGATCCGATTCTTAGTCTGAATTTTGGGCGGATTTTTGTCTCATTTTTGGTATGACACTGGTCTAAATTCGGTCTGTTGTCTAAATATTGCACTGAATTCTGTTTGATTTCTGTTCTGATTTTTGGTCCGAATTTGATTTTAATTTTGATTCGTATTTGGTTTCGAATTTTGTGTGAATTTCATTTATAATTTGGCTTGAATTTTGTAGGTTCTATTTTTGAGTTAAGTTACGCGGTTAGAATTTTGTCCGAGTTCAGTCTGAGTTTTGGTCTAAATATTATTCTGAATTTTGACTGATTTTTGGATTTAATTTTGGTTTGATTTCTAGTCCAAATTTTGGTCTGAATTTAGATTTGAATATGGTTTCAAATTTTTATATGAAATTTGATTTACGAACGAATCCCAACGGACCCTCCTCCCGCCCAACAGGACCACATAACGTATGGATCGGTAAGTGAGTTTGTTTTGATGTGTTCCAGATAATCGGAAATGCTGAATAGATTATAATGTTCATTAAATCTCTACATATTCCCCGAAAGGGATCATTTTGAGCATAATTTGTTTTGCATATGCTAAGTTTAGTAGGAATAAAATAATGTGAGCTTCTACAGGGTATATTAAAATTTATTCCGTTTGGTAAATACGAAGATGATAAAATGCCATTCAAAAGCTTTACAAGAAATGTTATATTCAGCATTTTTCTTCTGCTTATCAATGTCGGTAGATTAATAAGTTTTAATCGATGTTCATACGGTGAAAGCTTCAATGGAGTATTCCAACTAAAACTCCTCGGTGCAAAAATAAGAAATTGTTTCTGAATCGACTCAATCTTACTTATGTGGCAATTATATTGAGGGTTCCAGGCAGAAGAAGCATACTCAAGGATGAGTCTAACAAGTGAAGTGAATTGCGTTTTCGTTGTATAAGGGTCGTTAAACTCCTCTGACCAGCGTTTAATAAGCCCTAACGAACTTTTAGCTTTGTTCACACACGAGTTGATATGTAAGTTAAAACTTAATTTCGAGTCCATTGTCACACCCAAATCAACAAATATCAATACATGACTCAGATTCTGATCCTGTAAAGAATATTTAGCAGACATGGGTTGTTTCCTTGTAAATGTCCTAAACTTACTTTTATCCAGATCGAGTAACATCAAATTTAATCGGCACCATTTTGAAAAATTATCTAGATCTTCTTGCAGTAGTTTTTGTTGGATTATAGAGCTGTAAAATAAGAACAACTTTACATCATCAGCATACATTACAATTTTGCAATTTCGAATAACAGATGGCAAATCATTGATAAACAGAAGAAATAATAAAGGTCCCAGATGGTTCCCTTGAGGAACTCCGGAAGTAACAGCAATGCTTTTGGATACGGCATTTCGGAAAATCACTTTTTCTTTTCTGTTAGTCATAGAGTCATACTATCCATCTCAAAAGCAAGGGCGGAAATCCAATCAAACTTAGTTTTTTAATAAGGAATCCATTTAAATTTAGAATCTTTGTATCTGATTTTTGGTCTGAAATGGTTTTTGGGCTACATACAATATGTAGGTCTGGGTTTTCGATTAAAAATGTGTCCTCTACCGCCATTTTGTAAGAGCAAAATAGCTCACTGCCTTTCACATTTTTTAAAGTTCAACTTGTTTAATTTGAAATACTTCGCAATATTTTTTATCATACAATAATTAAACTATAGATTTTATACATAATTTTTTATATAAGTAGTTAATTTTATATTTTCTTCCTCTCTTATCTTTCCAGGTGAGTTAGTAAAGACAATACAATAATTAAGATGCCAGCAGCAATACGCCCATGTTGCTTCGCTCCACCTATACACACACACACACACACATACACACCAATCAAATATCAGGTGTGCATTTTCAATCTCATGCTTTGAGTCAATAAACTCAAAATTGAGTGCTTGAACTTTTGGGTGAGAAAGAAATTTTCGTTAATACTATAACTAATAATAATAATAATCATAATTATAATATCAATAATGGAAATAACAATAATAACTTAATGCTAATATAAATTTATACGCTTCTTCTTTGAGTGCATTAACTTTATACAGTAGTTTCTGGTTAATTGTGTTTTCCTGTATTGATTTACTATAGTCGCTGGAAATTCAGTTGAAGTTTTATGCAATGGCGAAAATGGGGCAATTCTCAGTTGAGTATCAGTTGTGTAATTAACGGAGTACAGGAACATTTTTTTCCTCGTCTTAATTAAGCGGAATTTACTGTTCGCACAAACACTTTTTGTACTTAGTATGTAAACGAAAGTATAGCAAAAACCTTTATGTTATAGTCTGCATTGATTTGAAATTTATCTTAATTAAGCTTAAACCATGTACAGCCTCAATGTAGCCCCATGATGGGCGCGCCGAACTAACTAATTCAATGCCAGTCTAGGCAAATAAACAAGCGGACAGACTCTATAGCTCATTATTCTATGAGCTTATGTTATTTAGATATTGTCTATAACTATGAATACAACAAAGAGCAACACCACGCACCAGCAGCAGTCTAGCCCAACAAATAAACTCTATACGTAAATTGGAAATCATGCATAACTCTGAAACTAAAACTCTAAAGCTGTTGGGCAATTTTACTTTATAGGGGGAAGGAGATTCGGGTTTCAGGCAGAGTAAACTCAGTTCAGTTGATTAAAAATCAATGCTGCCTTGTAGCCAGTTAGTAGGGTCGGCTACGGCAGGCCTGATGGTGCCTGCTCTCCAGCCTGAGCCACAACTTCATAATAATAATTTCATATATTATTGCATTATTGCATGGAAATGTTTAATATTGGAATATACTTATACTCGTATACTATTTGTGTGTGTTTGTGTTTGTGTGTGTATTTATTTCGTAATCAACCTATCAATGATAAATGGTTTTTCAAAAATTTATCGAGTCCTTGTACTCTGGCAAAAGGACGACAGACGATGCCGACGAACGCTATGCTACTTCAACAGCTTATGTTCGTGTATATGCATTGCTAAAGGGCCAACTTTGCCTATGCATACACACACACACACACACACAAACACACAAACACACACTCATAAATGTATTAAAACATACATATATACATATGTACATAGTGTATTTATGCATAAGTATATGTAGCAGCATGTGTGCCCTGTGTGTCTGTGGTATAATGTTACAATGAATCTAAAGTTGCCATTTCATAATTCAATTTTCAATTTCAAATTTTCAATTCAATTCAAATTGAATTGAAATATTTTATGAATAATTGCGTAATTTCAGCATTTATATTTATACATGTGCATGAGTATGTGTGAGTATAAATGTATCTGGCTGCCCTTGTGCATGTCGAGTGAACATGTGTGCGTGAGTGTTCTGATGTGTGAAGATATGCGCCTCTCACTCCTTCCTTCAAGACCAGCACAAAAATGAAAGCATTTTACATTTAAATCCACTTAAATCCTCCACTTTCATAATTTTCAAACCAACTAGAAATATTTAACTCTCCCAGAGCAACAATCTGATCGTGCATTTAAGCCTTTTGCTATGTCATATTTTTACTTCATCAAAAATATCGACTTTAATTTACTTTTGCATTAAAAGAGATCACAAAAACCGATTCCATTTTTTGAGTTTTTTGAGAAAAAATGTTAGACCTTTCGATGGAATTTTAATTGCAATACAATTTACACTCGATTTTTGCCGAATTTTTAATCTACAATTAATCGGAACTACTTTCATGTTTTAGCTGCGTCATGTAACTTTTGCTTAGATTATGTATCAATTTGCCAATCATCAGCTACTTCGTTCTTGCATCGAAATATTCTAGTTGACGAACAATTGAATTATTACGACGCAAGAAGTCGTATGTGAAGCTCGGTCAGCGGCCAACTAGGAACATCAAAGCCGAAGCGGAATAATATTGGCGCAAAGGCAGTGCTCTGTATTGGATGTGATTAGAAGGGTGTCATCTATTATTTTTTTATTAAACAACCAAAATATGAGATCAGGCACGAGATCGTAGTTTTCCAATATGACCACGCGCGTCCTCGTATTAGTGGATGGGAGGTTTTAGCTCACCCGCTGTATTCCCCAGACCTTGCTCTGTCTGACTATCACTCATTTCGATCGATGCAGAATGCCCGAACTTATTTCAGTTCAAAGTATCAAAGATTGGATTAATTCGTTCATAGCGTCTTGCCTGCAAAATGGCAAATGTCACAGCTTTTGAAGGAATGTACTTTGAATAATGTGTTTATTTGATTTGTTATTAAAAATAAAGCTATATTTATGTAAAACAATCCATCACTTTCAAGTTATGCAACCAATAAAACCTTTCTCTTTCCCTTCCCTACCTTACCCTTTCCTCTCCTCCACCGTACCCCTTCACTTTATCTACTCCTATACTTCCTAATAAATATCTCAGCCATTGTGAAATGAGCCTGTTATCTGGAAGAAGCGAACAATCATATGGTATATGTAAATTTCTAGACCCGAAAGATATAATCCCCTTGCCTTGTTCCTCTTCCTCTCTTCTCCTTTTTCCAACTTTTACTCCATCACTTAAGCAAAAAAATGTGCAATATGACCTTTAGGTCACCAAAAATATGTACTGTTGGAACCACCACCAACCACCATTTACTTATGCACATATACTGTGCACTAGTCCTAGTAATTCTACATATTCAGGACTACAGACTTAAATACCACATTAACTTCATGGCCCCATAAAATGGGATAAAATTAAAGATTAAACGCAGAGACAGTAAAATCTCAGAGAGAAGCTTTCGTACTTATGAGATTTTAGTGTCTACTGGACATAATTATGATCTGGTCTAGAACAGAAGTCGAACAGAAGTAATGGTAAAAGAGAAAATTCGGGGATCAAATTTTTCACGTTTATGATCATGACTGTGATATAAGTAGTAAAAACTCATCCAATTCTAACCTCTGACAAGAACTTGATAAATGATTAGAAAATATTTGTAGATCATTCAGATTTTCGTGATGTGATCGAATCCGGATCTAAGTATGGACACAATCTGGCAAAGGAAAAGAATCACCCAGATCTGAGCCATATCAGGTCACCACTGGAAAACGTTGATCTTCTGGGTGGGATACAAAGATATTTTTTAATCATCTAGGAATCCATAATGATTCCATTTGCTAAAATAAAATAGAAAAATATATGCAGATATAGAAGATCACATCACTTATTCTTATTCTATGTAGAAATATTCGGCGATCAGGTTTTTCACAATCTGAGCGTAATTACGAGGTGAACTAGAACGCGTAGCAATCGCGTGAGCATATCTGATTTCGATTTGATTCGAAAGAATACGAATTGATCTTAACCGTAAAAGTGAAATGATCTGGTTTTTATCTGAATTTTAAAGAAAATAATCGTAGATCGCATCTAATCATAATTTAACAATGATCATGATATGGTCTAAAAAACAAAAACAAAACGATCGATACGATCGCATTGCAATAAGAGTCTTTAAGATCGAGTTTACAAGAAACAAACAACCAATTCGAAGAATCATATTTTCCTCAATCTACGCATGATCATAATCTGATCTGGGCACAGAAGTGATCAGAATGTAAGGTGATTGAACTGGAGAAAGCTCACAGATCTTGACTATGTAAACACAAATTCATAAATTGTGTAGTTTTATATTTTATATAATATCTATTTCCAAAGAAAATGTGTAGGTTTCCCACAACGCAATACTCACACCTGACAGCATCTTTTCACATGCAATACAATTTCTAATCTATTTAATTTATTACTTTCCATTTGTAAAAGCTTTTTATTATACTGGTATTTAATAGTTGAAATTTTGTAGTCGACAACGAAATGATACCGAAAATTACAAATGACAACAAATACCGAAGGCTATAAAATCAATCAATAACTACTTAAAACCATTTGGAAGTAGTGCGCAATTACAAAGGCAAAATGCAATCGGAGAGAAATAGAACGAACAAAATACAATGCAAAACTCAAAAGACAATGACATGTACATAGAAAATAAAGTAAGTAAGTATGCATTAATTATGCAAGAAATGAAAACCAAACATTCAGAGAATAAAGTAAGAACGGCATACATATTTATGCAGATACGAGTATACCGAATAATGCAGAAATAAGACAAATAATAAATAAATATTTTAACATCATCGTCATCGTCATCGTCAGCTTCAAAAGCAAAACAAGGACGTCAGTGCAATTCTCTCAACTCTCAGTTTTTCATAACATCAGATGGCACATAACATTCACATTTGCTGCATTCATTTAAAAATTATTTTAAAAAAGAGTAAAAAAGAGAAAACAAACTACACTAAAAAAAATAATGGATAATGGTTACAAATATTTGTGAAATCTTTCAAGTTATTTCCACACAAGCTTTCTTTGCCTCCTTTGATATAAAGGGTGGTTTTTTTGATACTTAGTTTTTGACGTCAATATTTCGGACAATTTTTGACATGTTTGACATCATGAATAGACTTACGCCTGAACAACGTTTGCAAATTATTGAAATTTATTGTCAAAAATCATTCTGTGTGAAAAATGTGTGTATCGCAAAATTGTCTTCAGCGACGAGGCTCCTTTTTGGCTCAATGGATACGTGAATAAGGAAAATTGCCGTATTTGGAGTGAAGACCAGCCAGAAGCAATTAAGCACCTACCAATGCATCTCGAAAAATGCACTGTTTGGGGCGGTTTATGGGCAGGCGGCATCATTGGGCTGTACTTCTTCAAAGACGATGAAGGCCGCAACGTTACGGTCAATGGAGAAAGATACCGTTCGATGATAACGCGTTTTTTTTGCCGAGAATGTATGAATTGGACTTGGTCGACATGTGGTTCCAACAGGACGGTGCCACATGCCACATGCCACACTGCACGCGAAACCATGCATCAATTGAGAGGCGAATTTGGTGAGCAGTTAATCTCACGTTTTGATGTAGTCAACTGGCAACCAAGATTGTGTGATTTGACCCCGTTAGACTATTTTTTGTGGGGGTATGTTAAATCTCTTGTCTATAGAGACAAGCCAAATACGATTTCTGCTTTGGAAGCCAACATTGAATGCGTCATTGGTGAGATTCCGGCCGAAATTTGTGAAAAAGTATGCGAAAATTGGACCATCAGAATGTACCACTTAAAGCGTAGTCGCGGGCAACAATTAATTGATTTGTCGATCCAAATAAAATTTCATTCACTTTTGTAAAATTTCTGAGTTCCAAGCTCTCAAAAAATCACCCTTTAGTTCCCCAATTGCGCCATTGGGCATTTCGTTTGTATGAAAGAAGCCATACCCTCTCTTTACCAACATCTTTTCTTCTTATTTTAATGCCACAATAGTCCCATGGTGGGCCTAGGCCGAGCTTTTCGCATACACTCACGTTGTGCGTGTAGTATGCGAGTGTGCCATATTTGTGCCGAGATTTGAACCCCGGACGCCCTGCGTAGCAAGCCAACGTACTACCAACTACGCCACAGTGACCGCTACAAACGTACCGCCGTCCTACATAAACTCTCATTGCCCTCCCTCCTCTACTTTGGCTACTAAGTTACATAGTTGCAAGTGTTTAGTTTGTGTGGGAGGTGTCACGCCCACTAGCCTAAGACCATCACATTCGATCAACTATAACTACTTCCAATATGCACCCTTTACTTACAAGCTTTCAGCGCCCTCCTTGCTTTGGCTCAGAAATTGCTTCGTTTCAAGCATATCGTTTGTACATGAAATGCCACGCCCACTTGTTCAAAGACTACCGTATTCCGCCCATTAATTACTAACCAAAAATAACGCCTCCATACAATAGCTTGCATCGCTTCCCTTGTTTCGGATCTCTACTTACTTCGCTTCAAGTATTTCGTTTGCATGGGAGTTGACACATCCCAAGCGGATAAAAGGGCCACCCAACAGGAGTGAGAATGAGAGAGAGGGAACAGGGGTTCGGTGTGATCGAAAATATATTAATTATATTTATTAATTACCTGCCTTTCCTAGATATTCTGTTGGAATTTTGTTTCTATGGAAAATGCCACGCCCACTATACAAGAACCACCATGTCATGTCTATGAACTAATTACTACTAGCTTACCAAATCCCCACACTACCACACTTACAACTATTGGCTTCACTGGCTATTGTTAGGGTTCATTATTATTTAAGTGTTGGAAGAAATATAAGAAAGGAGGAAGAAATAGGAGGAGGAACGAGTGACGGATAACAAAGAAAGGAGGTAAGGAAAGGAGGTTTCACTGATTCATTTAATTTTCTGTGCGGCAATTTGTCGCATTTCAAAATCAAATAATTATTCGATTTCCATTTTAAGAGTAATTCGAAGGTCTCTAATTCTCACCCTGCATTCAAATTTCTCTATCATGTCTTATATTCCCGGTGTAGAGGATTAAATTGTAGAATTATGGTATTTCTGAGACATTTTACCTTCTATGTAAATACCATACATGATTCATGTCCCAGAAAAAGTTGTTTATCTTGAACAGGTTAATAAAATTTACTTACGCTTTCACACCTTATCTCTTGTGCTTGTCACCGTTTTTGTATGTTACAGAGACTCTCTCTTGAGAGACATATGCAGGATCAAAAGTTGTTGGGGTCATCGAAGGTTAAAATACTTAGGTCCAACATTTTTCAAGAAAATTAACCCTTAAAAGAGTAACTTTTGGTATTTTGCAATAAACACTTTATTCAGAATTTACCATAAAAAGCAACAATTTGCTTTCTGAGAAAATATTCCCCATCGAAACGTAGTAGGAGGCACCGAAGGACTTGGTTCCAACTTTTCTTAATAAATTAACCATTGAAAGACCGGAAAATAGTCGAGGTCAAAACCGTCTAATCTAAATTCTTGCACTGGTGCAAAATTTTGATTCCTGGCTAAGAATCCAATTTTCCTCAATATGTTATAGTACTTTAATCTAAAAAAAGGAAAAGGAATAAATCGACAGTAAACCAAAAAAGACAAGGACTTATTAAAAATTGTGCCCGTTATACTATTTGTTGCCAATATTTGGAATTCATTCATACAAACAAAAAATACCATATAAACATCCCAAGCGGATAAAAGGGTCACCCAACAGGAGTGAGAATGAGAGAGAGGGAACAGGGGTTCGGTGTTTCAAATGGCGAGGAAAAGTTCATAGAGTACGTGGGTGGAGAGCAAAAAGGTTACAGCAGTTGAGCGCGTGTTAAGCATATTTAGTTCATTTATTTAAAATTAGATTTTCGAAACATTAGAGAGCAGCAAAACGGAGAAGAGAAGAGGGCAGGCAAGCGCGAGATAGTCGGAGAGATGAGGTGACCAGATGGGGTGACAAAGCAGTCACATTCGATACAAAAACATGAGCTAAACACACATACGAGTACACTAGTATGGGTCGAAAAAAAAAGTTGTTGAAGTCCGCCCCACATATGGAAGCTTGCCTCGAGGACACTACAACTTTTCACCCCTGCGACGCCCTAAAAACTGCCAAAATCGTTTTAAAGGTATAATTTTGGTATTTGATGTTCGATTTTTATGATTGATATGTCGTTATAAAGGTGGAAATGAGAACAACACATTTTCATAGGTATCAATGACCTTTGATCCCGTCTTCAGGGCGAAAATGATAACACTACTTTTTTTACATACTTAACCCCAAAAAAGTTATAGCACTTCTAAGTTTCTGTGTAAACTGCATCCACAATTTGTCTTTATTTTATAAGTACACTGCTTTTTGTATTGCTTTGTAAGTGCAAACAATAATCTGTCAATTCACAGATTTGTGAGCAGTGAATTGTGTCGTTGATATAAAAAGTTGAATAATAAAATGCATTTCGAGAAAAGCTAATTTATTGATAACAAGTTACCAACTAATCGTGACATAATCCAATATTTACTCTTTTTAAAACATCAAGGTTCAGTTAATCAAGTGTTCCAAAAAATCAGAAACTTAAAAAGTTACTCAGCAATTGTAATAAATGTATTGTGTGAGATGTCATCAACAAAATAACTTTTGGAGATCTTTTTAATTATAAAAAAATATTTGGGGGTAAGTAGGTAAAAAAAGTAGTTGCATAATTTCCCCCTGAAGACGGGGTCAAAGGTCAATGATACCTATGAAGAAATCGTTGTTCTCATTTCCACCTGTATAACGACATATCACTCATAAAAATCGAACATCAAATACCAAAGTTATACCTTTAAAACGATTTTAGCGGTTTTTAGGGCATGGCAGGGGCGAAAATTTTTAGTGTCCTGAAATCCTCTCTAGGCAAGCTTAGAGAGGCATCTGCTTCTTGTTTCATATGAGGGGCGGACTTATATAATTTTATTTTTGTATGGGCACCGACCCACCTTAACATACACCCATGAGTTACATATACACACATGAGTTAAACACACCCATGAGCTACACACACACACACACATACACGCAAAAGAAGCTAAACTAAGGGCTGCCAAAATATTTTGGTATGCATGAAACAGGATTAACAAGAATTGAAGTAAAGAGCAAAAAATAGCAAAAACAAGGACAAGCCCAGCATTTGAAAAGTGTAAGGTTCTTTCCTTCTTTTTATTTTTGTTGAGTAGGTAAATACTAGTTATGTGAAATTTGTAAGTACTTATGAATGATATCTGTAGATTCTTCGCTACATAGTCGTGGTGGTGGCAATGGTACATGCACTAATATGCGATACATGTGATTGTAAAGGGTTAAGCGCAACACCCGAAAAATCAAGCTGGAGCTCATTGATGTACATATGTTGCTAGCTGCTGCTATTCCTGTTCCTGTTCTTGTTCCTTGCTATTTTCCAAGTGTGTATGTAGCTACACCATGAATTGCATTTGCAATTGTGCAAGGGTGCATTGCACTTCATTCATTCATTCATTCATGAGAACGTGTCACTCTTCTACACGTGTCCGTCACTCATTCAGTCAGACACGGGGCGGGAGCAGGGGTTTTTATTTTCTGGTGTACTCGAGTCTCATTTCAGTTCAATAATTCCAAATTTATACGATGTTCTTTTAAGTTTTTTTCCCCCCCTTTTATTTTTCGTTTAACTTTGGTGCTTGCATTTTGAATGTAACTTTTTGCTAGTCTCGTTTTGTTCTTTAGTTTTTTCAAAAAGTTACATTTATATATTATATTTCATGCATGTGTGTGTTGTGTGTTGTGTATGAGAATGGAAAATATTTCTGTATGCTGTGTTTCTTTTTGTTGCTGTTGTTTATTTTTTACTGTGTATCGAAAACAGAATTCAATCAGCATAAAAGGCTGCAATAACAGTGGTATTGCAATAACAGCGGTATTGCAGCCTTTTGTGGTATCAGAGGAGTTGATGTGTCTGTGCCAGTGTCCTTTTCAAATGAGATATGGAATAATTAATCATGCGAAAATCGTAATCATAGATTAAATATTTCCTTCCAAACATATTGCCATTCAAGTTTTATCTTAAGAAAATCCAGGAACTCAAATGACACTTTGCGACTAAAAGTTTATCCAGAATAAAGAAATTGTTGTAAGAAAACTAAATTTATGTTTTTCGAGGTTTAAATTTCGTAAAGTCGGACCCATATAGGCAGTTTAGACCTTTAGTCACCTAAGCCACTTTCCGATATTATCTTTATATCCGTTTGTTGTTTTTTTATCGTGTAATTTTGCAAAGAAAAAGGTTTAATTTATTTGAAAAAGTTCAGTGTATATGGTTTGACCTTCGGTGACCACTACCTACTTTTCATAGCACAACAGTCCATGAAAAGCCTAGGGCCTTGCTTTTCGGTAAAGTGGAAAGCTTTTCGAAGGCACTTTTCAATCTTCGAAAGTTTTTTTGATGTTTGACTGTGCCGCGTCTCGAACACGGGAACTCTACCTAGCGGTTCAGCTTATTACTAACTACGCAACGGGCAACACTCACACAGAAATCAAGACCAAGAATCAAATTTAAAAAATGTCCTCGATGCACCCGGATCGCCGCCTATGTTGCGTTCTTTGTACATCATACCAGGAATGTGAACCAACACAATTTGCTAGAATGGTTCGACTTAGCGGTTCACCTTTCTGAACCATTTGTTTAGTTCAAAACCCAGTTCTTTTGAACCATTGGTTCGGCTCAAAAATGGTTCGGTTCAAAAACAATGAAAATTATTATTTAAAAATAGTTTTTTGAGCTTCTTCTCATGAATTATTAAAATCACATACATGTACTTTTTGTTGGAAATGACCCATTGCTTCCATTTATTTTAAGGGCACTCAATCTTCATCTTCACTACCAGCTTTGGAGATTCACTTAATGAAATGGTGGAAAAACGTAATAGAAATAAAAGGAACAAATAGTGCTGCAAAGAGAATAATGGGAATATTTCTTTTTGGAATAAAACTTGTTGGATTTTGGTTTGGTTCAAGTGAAAAAAAAAACCAGAATGGTTAGGTATGGTTCAAGTAACGCAAACTGCGGATGAATCGGTTCAAAATTGGTTTTGTTCAAAAAACCGGTTTGCATCCTTGCTTCATACACTGCCTGAAATTCTAGCAGCCTGTGGTATGATTTATTAAATTAAATTTTCTCCAAAGTCCTCGGCAGATTTGAATCGTTTCCCTTCAAAACGCAGACAGTCCTTTAACTTCTCCAGGAATATTCTCTCATTTGTGATACTACTTTAAATTGGTTTTTTAAAATTCCGATCGGAATTTTACGTCGGAATGATATTTTTTGTTTGCTGCAAATGGAACGTTCCTTGTTCTGTTTTGTTTTATTCTGTATTCGTGAATTTTATATTACTCATTCCTGTTACTTTCTTTCTAGCTCTCTGTGATTCTATTAAATTGCAGCTTCCTTAAATACAACATCTCATTTTATATGTAACATTAGTACACAGTATATAGATTCATAGTGATTCATACACAAGTATTCATTTATTCCTTGATTTTGAGTGTCTCATTAAACAATACCATACATGATATAAATAGAAAAAATTACCCCAAAAAATCTTACAAAGAAATGAAACAGAATATATATGGCGTATATAAGAGTAGGAGAGAGAGAGAGAGCGAGAGCGTAATGACCCCCTCAGTAGAACAGTAGAAACGACATGTTAAGCGAAGTTGAAACCGTACAAATCAGATTTGATGAAGGGGAAAGAAGCTGAAGAAGCACACTCGCGAACACTCGAAATTCTGTTAGTTAAATTATTGCGAAAGGTTGAGGTACATAATCGGGAAGTTTTTTTCGTAGTTTACGCTCAAGCTACCTGAGCAATAGCTAAAGGAGAGCGGGTAATAAGTTGACTGGTCAGTTAGAGAGCAGTTTCAGAGCTATCAAATACAGATGGTTACTGATGAATTTCGACATCTTGGACTATAGTTCAACGTGTTGTTAAGTACCAATTTTAATAAATTTTGTTTTCAACTTTTCTATGTTTTTTTATGCAATGAGCAAAATCAGCTTGATTTTTAAACACACTTTACCATATAGCGCATTATTATACATAAATGAAAGTCAGAGCATAAAGAAAATAGTGTGTGGGAAAGAGAGAGAGTTGAGAAAAAATATTAATACTCACCAGTAATCGTCAGCCGGTAGTAAGTAAATAGATGTGCATAGAGCGACGATGATATTGGGGGCAAAAAAAAGAAACAAATTGCATGCAAGATGGTGTATTGATGGTATAGTAGTAGTGTTAGGTGGGTAGGGTAGTGTAGGTAGTATAGGCGACATGTGGGTATAGTAGTACATAGATATAGCAGTAGTGCTACTCCTCGTATACGGGTATATGTAGGTACATGTGTATGCATGTAGTTATGTAGCAACAAAGCACATACTGTGCCTCCATTTTATATTTCATTGTTTTTCGTATCGTTTTTTTGTTTGTTTTTTTTTTTGGATTTTTGTATGCTGCTTCCATTTTGTTTTGGCCTTTTGCCATAATTGTGTTTATGTTGTTGTAGTTGTCATTGTCATTTTTGTCGTTGTTGTTACTGCTGTTATTGTTGTTGTTCTCGGAAGGATGTTGAGCTGATGCTGTTGTGCTGCTGCTCTTTGTAGCATTTGCTGCTTGTATGTGATCAGATTTTTGTGCTTGTGTAGCAAAATTTTTTTTTTTATATTTCTTTTTATTGTTGTTGCTTATGTTGGTGTAGTGACTCAGGTTTGACAGTTGTGCATGAAATACAAACACACACACGTCTTTGTATGGTACGCGTATATGCAAACAGCAACAGCATGTATAAACATGTTCAGTGCACAATTTTTTTCTCTCTCTCTCTGTATCACTCTCTGTCTCTTCAATCTGTATTTGGTTTTTTTTTTGTAGTTTAAGTTTATTGACAGATTCAAATTGCATTTTTAAATAAATACATACATAAGGAAATTTTTCATATCGGTCTCTTGCGCAAATGCTTTTCGTTTTTGTTTTTATTTCCTCACTCAGTCTGACTGCTTTATGATTTGAGGTTAATGCCTCAGATATTTTCCTTGTGGTTGGTTTTCCAAGAAATAAATAAATATCTACATATGTATTTTTTTTGTTCGGCATACGAATTTTGGGTACCATAAGGTCTATTTCTTCTTGGTTTTCTAACTCAGCATTAAATAAGTCAAGTTACTAACTTCTCCTATTTGCTGCAAATGAAGTCAAAGTAAAAAAAATTCAAGGAATACCGACATATTTCCTCACAGCTGGTAAGAAGCCGCCCTTAGAGGTAGAGGGTTGAAAATTAAGTGTGACTTCCTTTAATTTTCACTCTCAAACATTTTTCCTCATTATACTCACTTCTTCAATCCTTAATAGAGTTCCTACAAAAAATTCAGTTTTTCATAAAAGTCGACACCCCACTGGTGGTCAACAGTCGCGCCACTAAAAATGTAAACCGGCCTACATTAATTTTAAATCTACAACATTTTATCCGAACATACTTTCGCCATACTTTGGTCGTTGTGGCGTAGTGGTAGTGCGTTGGACTGCTACGCAGAGTGTCCGGGGTTCGAATCTCCGCACAGGAAAAATCAAAAAGTAAAAAAAAAAACACGGCACAACCTCGTGGCAGGCAATGGCAAACCTACAAGAGTAAAAATTGCTACGAAAAGCTTTTCACTTCGCCGTTCGGATTCGGCATTAAACTGTAGGTCCCTTCCATTCATGTACAAATATAACACGCACAACATGAGTGGATGCGAAAAGCTCGGCCTAAGCCCTCCATGGGCTGTTGTGCGATTAAAAGTAAGTAAGTAAATAACTTTCGCCACATTACCAACTTAAGAGGGCTCCAGTTCAAAATTTATTTTTTATTAGAATCGACACCCACAGCAGTTCGGGAGTCGCCCCAGGATGGTTAAATTTTATAACCGACCTCCATTAATTTTCACTCTTGAACAAATTTTCCTGAACCAACCCTTTAGGGTGTTTCCCAATGAAATGAGCTCCCACCGCTACCAGAGTCATTTTAGTGTGTTACATAAAATGCAAGACCAACTTCCTTTAATTTTCACTCTACAACATTTTTCCAAAGGTACTTACAACTTAAAGCGTCTCCCACTCCAAATTACCTTTTCTAAGAAAATCGGCTACATAGCAGTCAGGAGTCTGCAACATTTTTCCCTAACATTCATTCATGCATCAGAGATTTGCATGTAGCAAAACTCAACGCTGTAAAACTCGGTGTCGGTGATTTACAAAAAAGGTAGAAAAGTAAAACTTTTTCTTCCCAAAAAAGTAACAAAAATAAATATTTTTTTAAAAATAGTTTAACATTTTTGTGTAAAAAAGTTGAAATTAAGTTAAGAACTACACTGCTGCAAAGGTGTCAGAAAAGTAATACTCCAGATGGTGAAGGCGAGGCAGCGGTGGTGCAGAGGTGGGGCAACCTCTAATCGAGCTAGTTAAATCAGCATGTACGTTGTGCATAGTGACGTCATACTTGCACATGCCAGAGCATGTGATTGCGCTTGCTTTCTGCTTTGCTATGCATGTGCAGTACGAGTTGAAGCAAGCAAAAAGGATTTCATTAAAAAAATTCAAACTTATTAAATTCTCGAGTTTGTAACATTATAAAAATTGCACTTTGTAGTTAATTTTAAGGTAATTATATAATCATAAACCAGATATAATATTGTAATGGACAACGTTGTTCCAAATAAAAGTGCGTTCAAAGGAATCCAAAGTTTACACTGGAAGTTGAAGAGAGAATCTATCGAGTAAATAATGTTCATATGAAATTTAAGGCGGAAATAGACGCGAGAATTCGGTGCCTCAGTTGGCACTTAGTTCAGAATTCACTAAGTTCGCTCTAAGCGAAGTCAGAAATCGCCAAAAAGCATCAAACGAGTAACTGATGTTCGAGCGATGTTTCTTAAAAAATACCCCGAAAACCAGATGCATTAGTCGCAAAGCGTACACACAGTTCGCTGTAAGTCGAACCAGAGTTTGCGTGAATTCGCCAAAAAGAGTTCATAGAGTATCTAATATTCGTATGGGGTCGGCATCAGACTTCACAAAGTTCACGGTAAGGTAAAGAAAGTGTTCGCCAAAAGAACTGATGTTTGCACGAAGTTTTTCTGCTAAAATGAATGCGAGGACTCGACCTGTCAGTCGGCGTCAGCACATTCACCATGTTTGCCCTTCGTTGTTTGTTTGAAGTTGAAATCAGAGATTGCAAAAAGATTTTAGCCATCCAGTAACGAATGTTCGCCCGGGTTGTCAACCATCAAGTAACTAATATTTATGTTCTCACTGTCAGTCGGATGTGACCTTGTTTTGTTAAATGCCCAACATTCTAGTCAAATTTATTAAGTGTAAGCATAAAGCCTAAAGTCGAAGCCAGAGATCACTAAATCAATAAATCCATTTCCCTGAAGTTCCAGCGATAATCCGTCGCATCAATCGCCATCAGCCATTTCCAAAGTTCAGTGTAAATGCTACGTACACCTGAAGTCGAAGCCAGAGTTCTCCAAAAAGATCAAGCCATCGAGAAACGGATTTTCATTCAAGGTTTTTCACAAATTATCAATCGACAAGTCAGTGCGTGAGATCAGCCATTCACTAAGATCACCATAAACAATTTAGCCACAGAGTAACGAAAGTTCGTACACGGTTTCGCAGAAATTTCACCGAGGATTCGTTGCATCACTCCACATTAATGTATATTTTGTGCGATAAGATCTACTTTAATCAACCTAAAGTCGGTCCTGAGTTTTACAAAAACAGTATTTACCCATCGTTCGAAATGTCTCTGATATAGCCGTGACTGATAGACGCCTACGAGTAACTAAGTACTACACGTAAAATAAAATTTAACAGCACCTACCAATCTTTACAGTCTATGGTTAAAAGATTAGTACTGTAAGTACAAATTTGAACGTCTTTCTCCTCGCAATAGACTAGAATTAAAAATAATAAGAAGTCTAATAGGACTTAATCTTAAGGCAACCGAGCTATCAATCTCGGATAATTCGCGATTCTTAAAAGATTGCTAACGGTGGAATTGTTTACTGCACAGATATTTAGGCTACTGAAATTGGATCTGTAGAACACATGCTGTGTCTGGTACTTTAATCTAGTTCGATTTATCAAATACTCAGAATGGCTTGCATTTAAGCTTAAGCAGAAAAAGTTTTGATAAATTTAACTTTAGGAGGCACTTGATAAAACTTTTACCTCTTTTGCAACTGCCAGAACAAGTGTCAGTACTCGGTATTTCAGGGATATCATGTTCGATCGCAAGGAAGCATGGTTTTTCAATTATCGGGAACATAAGTAAGTTCATAAGTTGTGCTACGAGGTATGTCGGAATTGCCAATTTCAAGTTTGCAAGCAACAAATTGCATCAAATCGGTCCAAGGATGACTGCTGCTGATCGACTACAAATGCCTCACACTAACTGCCGAAGTCTTTCCAAAGGAGAATGCGCCTTTTTTTTCTTAAGTAAGAAAGTTGTTGTCATTCCCTTCCATATCTGGTCCAAGTTTTATTGCTCTTCGTTTAATTTTCGACCATTTGGGAATCAGTCGATGAATAATTATTGATTTTAATTGAAGAGTGTCTCGTTTGTCCCTTTCGTGTATTATATATTTTCCTGCTGGGCTATAAATATGTGTCTAAAAGTATCACTTCTCCCCAGAGAGAAACATTTTTTCAATTAATACATTTAGTTCAAATGAAGATGTTGGATGTAGGAATTGAATGGAGGTGAATGCTTCTTCGTACTCGTAGATGGAGTGTGTGAAATGATGGGAGCGTGTGAAAACATTTTCTCATTCGAAACTTTATCTTCAATTAATTTAGAAAATACATATAATAGTAATAATAACAACAGGCAACAACAAGCACCGAAAACAACAAAATAAATGAAACTTATTAGCAACAAAAGCAGCAACTGCAACAGTAAATTAATAAAACAAAAAACAAGCAGCTGCAAAAGGACAAGGAATAAATAATAACAAAACAACATGAAAAAACTTAAAAAAAAAATTGTAGAGGAAAAGAATAAAAATAATCACGATGAGGATGAGGATGATGATGATGATGTTAATAACGATGATGGTGACGATGATGATGATAGCTGGAAAAAGCAGCAACAACAGCAAAAAGAAGAAACATATTTCATATAAGTAGCACATATACGAGTACATAGTAAAACTACACCAACGTCAACAACACAGGGACATCCGGCTACGAAGTGAAATGAGAACTTTTCGTTTTCTCGTGGTTATAGTTGTTGTTGTGATGGAATTGCTGTTGTTGTTATTGTTATTGGCTCGTATAGTATTGCTAGAGAGTATGTATTTACTTTAATGCGAGTGTATTGGTAATATCTAGATCCTAAAGAGACTGGTAGGGTGGAGATGGTGAAACGCATTGAATAATTTTACTTAGCCCCCCGCCCCCCCCCCCACACTCACTATCGCTTTCTCTCTCTCCCCCCTACTCTCATTATCGTTGCGGCTCATTTAATTTCCGTAACAAAAGGACAACAACATTGTAGTATGTACATATTAGAAGCTCGTTGATTGCTTGTAATTAATGATGACCTCCAGCTATGTCAGTAGAACTAGTGAGAGCGAACCAAAGAATGAGAGCGAGAGCAGTCAAATGATAGATGGGTCATTCCACTCAACTGGAAGGAAATCGATGCTGTTCCTGTTGGGGTCAATACAAATATTAACAACCTTCAACCTGCTTGCCTGCCTGTAGTTTTATAAAAGCAAAATGAAGCAGCTCAAATGAATAACAGAAACTACAACAAATTTCAACTAAAAAACACACACACTCGTAATTGAAAACTGTGAACTATGAGCCATGCTCCGATATGTTGCGCTCCCTTACTTCTTTCTATCTGTTTGAGTTTTTTTTTCTGCTTTTAAGCTTTTTTATATTTTTTGTCATCGAGTGTCACTAAAAGTTGTCGATGGCAGCTCACACACACACACACACACACACACACACACACACACACACACACACACACACACACACACACAAACACACAAACACACACTCACCCACAACGATCAACTGTCAAAATTGCTGATGATATATCATAAAATATTGTTGCAGTATGAAGTTAATCATAAATTCAATGTGATATGTTGAAAAGGAAATGTGTTAGAAAAACTTTGTGCATGTCATAGAAAATGTTAAACTACAAAGAGAGAAAAAGTGCAGCAAATTATTTTAACCCATTTCTATAGCGCAAACATCGAGGCCATGATGACAGTTTATATTTGAATAATGAATAGCAGTTGTTGTTTTTGCTCGAAAGGCTAAAAAAAAATGAAAGTAGCGCCGGAGTAGCATTTTGCCACACAAAACACTGTGGCAAGAACTGCTGTGTCACACACTGCCAAGCACTGCAACATTCTACTGGATTACTGGGTGCAATTTAAATGGATTTTTTGTAATCAATATTAATTAATGTTGTATTGATTTTTATCAATATTGAATTTATTTTCGGTAAATTTTTTTTTGTAATAACTTTTGTCAATTTTGATCAATATCGATTCGAATCGCTTTTAATCGGATCTTTTCTGATCAGCCATAAATTAACTTCAATTAACTATAAAATTTAAATAAAGTTCAATCAAAATAGATTTTTAAATACTTTTTTTTTAATTTAATCAATTTTGACCAATATAGAGTTTGATCAATTTTAAATTTATTTAAGTTAAATTTATAAACAATTTTAAATCTATTGTTATGACGAACGCATCCAATGCTAACGCTACTAACGTTTTACAACACTGAACAGTGTTCGCCTTTTGACATTTCGCCTTCACTTTTCTTTTTGGTTGCGATTTAATGCTTAGTGCACGAGTGTCTCTTACCTGCGCAAATTCCTCGTTTTAATTTAATAAAGATTCGTTTTTCTAAGTCAAGCACAAGTCTAAGTACAAAATGTGAATCTGTGTTTACCTACAAAATATCAATAAATATGTTCAGTTTTTAGCTTGTTCATCTCAAATTCTGCGTTTACTTTCTATACCTATTTTGTATTGTTAAATTTTTAAACAATTTCAGCAAGCTTAAAAAAATTTTTGTCAATATTAGGTACATCGAGTTTGATCAATTATAACTTTTTGCCAAAAACTTAATCGATTTTTAGCAATATTAAATCGGGTTTGGTTAAAGTTTGACCGGGTTTGATATTGAGTCACTTCCAAATCGGATTTTATAAATTTGAATCAAACTCTAAAACCAAAGCAGTTTTAAATTAATTTACATTGATTTTAAGTCCATTGTAATAACATTTAAATCAATAATAATTTTGACCTAATTTTAAATCAATTTTGGAACAATGGAACATTGAACCGATGTTGATAAATTTTTAGTAAATTTTTAGTAAATTTTTATCAATTTTAGTCAATCATAAAAATCTAGCAGCTAACAAGGCTACTTCAAACATTTATTAAATCAGGATCATTTTGACCAAAATATTTAATGGGAAGGAATTTGCTTTATAATATATTTTCCATGAATTCACGAGTGACTGCTTCTAAATATTATATTACATTTAAAATTAGTCATGTTTCAGAAACATATTTACTATGTATAACCCCAATAAAAAAGTGTGAAACGAAAAAAGTTCAGTAATCAAAAATCTAATAACGCTGAGACAATAAATTTGCAATGCCGAATTCTCTCTCAATTTTTTTATGTTGTATAGTAATTCTTATTTTATTGCTTTAAGCTATAAAGAAAAACTAGATGAGTCCTTGGAGAGTCTCAATGGAAAACACAATCATTTATAGATTTTATGAAGGTTAGATTAGCAAACACTCATGTATGTATAAGTTTATATTCCTGTATGGGTTTATATACAGTAAAATTCAGTTATAACGAGATTTCAAGGCAAGGTAATGGAGTGTGAGTCGGTGACCACAATAACTCTTAAAAAAAAACTCGAGCAACCTTAACTAGGTAGTCTTGGCGAGCATTGTTTATGGCCAGGAATTAGTTGATTTCTGAAGCAGGCAAAATCGGTCAAGTGGGCGTGCCATCTGCCATACAAATCAAATTTTCAAAAAGTGTTAATATGATTGCTTCAAATGGTCTTTAGAACAGTTATTGTAAAAATTGCTAACATCGGGCAATAACCACGCCTACCTTCCAAGCAAATTAAATCTTCCTTCTGTTTATCTGTTTGTCATAACTCAAAGAAAACTTGAGTAATCTCGAATAAACTTGGTTAACATTTAATTTATTGCCCAGAAGAGGCATTATTTCTGAAATGGGAAAAATCGGTCAAGTGGGCATGGCACTTCCTATGCAAAGTGAAATCTTAAAAATGTGTTATTGGAGGAAATTATGAATCAAATTTGGTTTGATTGCTTAAAATAGCCTCTGTGAAAGTTGTTATCATTGGACAATAACCACGCCCATCTCTCATAGAAGTTAGCCCTTCAAATTGTTATATTGAAGGAAATATTAATACAAATAAAATGGAATAAGTAAAGCATTTCATGCAAAATCTTATACAAATATTGTAAATAAATCCATTGTATGAAAAACAATGTGTCAATTCTTTTCAATTAGAAAGAAAAATACTATCCGTAATATCCCCCAATCCTACCACTTCTGGGTTAAAGTCTTTAAAAATCTATTTTTTGGTATAAGTAAACGATCATTGTAACCATTGAGTTCGTGATAAGCGCCTACTACTGTATCCCTATAAACTTAGTAATAGTGTTAAGCTTTTTCCTACACACAAATTGCGTGAGTAAAAAAGTCACAAATAACAAAAAAAAAACAAAGTAATCATAACTTTTCGCTGCTTTCCGCTGCTGCTTACTATTGTTGTTGCTGTTGTCATCCGTTTGCCAATTTTGCGCAATGTTATTACTGTGATGGCAAAAATATTAAAACATGAAATAAATATTAAACGCATAAACATTACAATAACAACAACAACTACAACAGCAATGAAACAAAAACAATAAGTTTAAAAAAAAATCTTTGCTGTTGTTACTAAAAAAATGTAAGAAAATAAAAATCAGAAGCAAATGCTGTAACAACAACATCTTTGGCTAATGGGCACACAAACAGCATTTGCCACAGAGTGGAACTAGGAATGACAACAACAACAGCAGCAATCACAGAAGGAGGAGCAGAAATTCCACATACTTACACACACACACACACACACACACACACACACACACACACACACACACACACACACGTAAACAAATCTGAATTCCACGTATGTGTATCCATATATGTTTTTGTTGTATCTATATATCGATGATACTGCCGCCATAGAAAAGGCAATGGAGGAGCAACAACAGGAAGCGTGCGGAATGGGGTAAAGAAAGATAAGGGCCCAAAGAAACAGACACGAAAAAAGTCAGTTTTCTTTAGTATTTTTCTTCGTTCGCTGTGCTCATTTTCTAATACTTACTTATGTATGCATTTTTGTTATTTTTCTGCTTTAATTTTTTATAAGTGTTTTCTCGTATATGTGAATGTGTAAATGCGTGTTGTTGGTTGGGTGTTGTAGTTGTTGTTGCTGCTGCCAGTTGTTAGCTTAAGTGTTATTGTGGGCAATTTGAAACTTTCGATTGAGAAACAACATTTGCTACTTTGCGTTTTCTTCCTTTTTTCCTCTCCAACATAATTTTGTTGTTTTCTTCAAACCAAACAACAACCACGACAACGGCAAGGATAACGTGCAATTTGTGGAAGAAAAAACGGGCATGGCATGGTAGCTGAAAATTCTGTATGCTGAATTTGTATTCATACAATTACATACTCGAGCATGCATATGAGTAACTGTGTGTTTCTTTGCATGTATGCGTGTGTGTCTGAATGTGTGTGTGTGTGTGCTTGTCAAAAACTAAACATTTTTCACTATACCATACATAAAATATCCAACATAAATCGTCACCCAAGATAAAATAAAATAAAAAAATAAAAATATCTCTACTGCCCAGTAGGAAATGAGATGATATCTTATGTAAGGTATTTAAAAGGAATTTAACTGAAACATAAATATCGATATTGGCTAACTAATACTTAACAAAATCCGGCTTGAAACCTTCCGATTTATAAGTTCTCTTTATAAAGTCTCCCCTTGTGAACTGGCGAATAAGACGACGCTTTTGAAAGTAAATCCTAGAACTGATATTTCAGTAGTATGCTTGAACCGACCCCTAGAGGCTAGAGTTTTAAGACGGAGGTTGAAACCCGCACGGTTTTTTTTTTCAAATGACTATTTCCGTTGGATAACTTCGCCCCTCGCTTGAAAATTTTCTAGTACAAAGTTAAACGAGATATACATGTTCAGCATACTTAGAAATAATGGTATGAATATTTTAAAAAATAATTATACAGTACTTGCAAGAAGATAGCAATCGGCTTTTTCGCATGAAATTATTTGAATATCAAGTAGGCCTTGATTTTCAAAACACTTGATTTCATTGTAAATTTCGCAATGTAATTGTAGAGTCTATAATAGACTTTCGCTTTCGTATACGCGAAACTTTTTTAAGGATTCTTTCTTTGTTCCCATTCAAAAGGTCCCAAGATGTCCCACTTGAGTGCTTCGAAGTACTTAAAAAAGTCGAAGGCGTTTGTCCAGCATTGGAACCAACACTTTTTGGTGGACAAAAATGTGGCCGACTTGCCAAATCGCGGCATTTGCAGAGCTACCTCGAAACAGGATGACTTGGTTATAAAGAGGATTTTCGAAGCTAATCCCGCCATATGCTTGAAAGCAGCTAAACAAAAATTGGCTCGAAAGAGCATAAATGTCTCTCTTAATACAATAAGAAACCGTTTGAGGGAATTGCAGATCTAATTTCGAGCAACGACGGTAAAACCCTTACTAACTGCAAAGCAAAACAAAAAAAAGCCAAGAGTGGGCAACTGAACATGTGGATGACGATTGGGGCCAAGTGGTGTTCACAGACGAATCCTCCTTTTGGATGACAAACACTATTAAGCGTGCTTGGTTCCCTAAAGACGGTAAGATGCTCCAGCGATCAGTAAAACATCCAGGAAAGGTTCATGTTTGGGGATGCTTCACAAAACAAGGATTTGGCAAATTAATCATGTTCACAAGGAATGTGGATGCCAACTTCATGACCACGATATACCGTCGTGGACTTCTGCCATCAACGGATATGTGGTTTGGGGCAGGAAGCCGAGATTGGGTTCTTCAGAGGACAATGATCCAAAACATCGTAGTCGCTTGTGTAGCAGTTGGAAAGAGGAAAACGGCATAACTTCATTGGATTGGCCCTCACAGTCGCCAGATGCGAATCCGATCGAAAATGTTTGGGCTCTTATGAAGTTGAAACTATGTGGAAAAAAGATACGTTCAATAAATCATTTGAAACGGCTTCTTAGGGTAATATGGCGAAGTTTAACACGGTCATATGCTGTAAAATTAGTCGATAGCATGCATTTCAAAGAATGGTGGCGACTGGACGCCATATTAATATATTTGCGCAATGAATAATTAATCATTTCAAGATGCTGTGGACTTTTCTTTAAGATTCCTTAATTTTTTCAGTGACTTAAGCCGATTGCTTTCTTGTTGAAACTACTGTATTATTGTGTTACAGAATTCTACGATTTCGAAATTGAAATTGAGAAATCAAAAGAAAATAGAACGAAGACATGAAATAATTTAGGGGATGATTTAAAGTTTTAAGATTCCAAAATTGTAATTTAGAAATCTGTATAAAATGGAACGGAGGTATGAAAAAAATGCAGACTGAACAGTTCTAGACTGATCCACACTGTGATATCAAAACCTTTAGAGAAAAGTGAGAATATTTTGTTCTAAGCATTGTACAATTTCTAAAATTATACTATAAATTAAAATCCGATTTGTTTCGAATATTGACCACCTGACAGAAATGGGGATTTGAACTATAAGTACAAAGAACATGTAAAATTGCTTCTCTTGCATTTCCACTTTCCACCTAATGTCTTTTGAAATTCCCCCTTTTGCCTTTGAAATTCCCTCTTTCCCCCTTTTGCCTTTTGAACTACATCAAGTGGACGGATTTTTCCTTTTAAAATTGATTTATTTTCTTATGTACTTACTTCTTTTGAATGTATACTACTTTAAATTTTACCAGTAGCAATTGTATCGAGCTTAGGGAATAAATTGAGTATTTAGCCCTGACCCTCTAGTGGAAAATAGTAACGATTGGAAAAATTTATGTTAATGCAAAAATCGGTGAATTCGGATATTATTGTGCCACTATATAGAGTCAGTGATTGTACAACTTTTTTAAAATCTTCTTAAAATCCGCTTTATAACAATGCGTCCCTCTTAATTGATTTGCTGCTTAAAAGCTTAAACTAAAATTTGCGCTATGAAAAACTTCTTAGTATGTAAACAGCTTTTTCGCCCCGTCAAACAAAGTTCCATTTAAATATAAATGTGTAAATGCGTAATTTGAAAAAAGGAAAACCTTAACAAGACTCGTGACTTTAAAGAGCTGTCAGTGAAATAGGACGATTTTTCATTCAATTGCTAAGTTGTGCTACTTATTATCCGAATATTGGTGATATGATATCGCTGGTTATTTGCACAAAAACAAGGTACTTATTTTTTTCCGCTAACTAAGCTGAATATGATTACTTTTTCCATTCTCGAATGCTTTGGGTTGAAAATTGGGAATAAATTCAAAGGTGATACTTAAGATTTAATTACTTAGCAAAGGATTGAAGCATCGGTGAATTTCGTCCTTATTCCGAAATCAGCTTCCAGGTCATATATCATTTATCTTAAATTCTTCCAGCAAAGCAGGGAAGAAACGACACTGATTATACTCGTAGCTCAGGGTACAATTTACTTATTCAGAGTCTTACATAATTGAAGCCCATTGCTGTTATCCACTGGGTATACAGTTACACGCACACAAACACACACACGTTGCTTGAAAATTGTTAAGAAAGTGAATGGAGAAATGTGGGGATGCGGTAAAAGAAAGGAAGAAGTGATTGTGTGTGGCTGTGTGTGTTTTTGTTTTAACACACAGAGCACGCGTTTTGGCTAGAGAGACAGCGGCGATATCACGCGTTTTGCTGCTAACAAAGATTATGATGAGGACTGCTGCTACTGCTGCTACTGCTGCTACTGCTACTTATGATGATGAAGCAATTTTCGTTTCAATATTGTTTCAGGACAACAGAACGCGAGCAGCTAAGTAAGCAACACAAGTCACACATTAATATTTGAAAAACGTTCGTTCGTTCATATCTGATGCTGCTGCGTTTACTTTTATTCTAATATCAAAAAAAAAAAAAAAAAAAAAAAAAGAGAAGAAAGCGCATAAATGAAAAAGCAGGAAAGACCGGAAAAAAACAACATGAAAAATCCAAGTGAAAATCAGCAAAATATTTTCAAAAAAGCAGCATTCTATAAAATGTTGTGAGTTTTTTCTTGTTTCCTTTTCGAAACTTTTCGCATGATTCTCAAAAATAAAAATAAGTATGGAAAAAGTTGAAAATTTATCGAATATACTTTTCTTTTCTTACAGTGAACGAGCATGACAATATACATATGTACATGTACATACAATAAATAAAATAAATATACATATGAGTAATGCTTGTCTGCATTATAAATCTTCCTCCATTTGTAATGCATATGAACTACAGTGTCTGGTGGAATTAACCAGAGCAACCATTTATCCAATAGTCGAACAATCGGCACAACTGTGCCGGAAAAAGAAATGCAAACCCAAAAATCAGACCAAATCTCACATTAAAATTCAGACCAAAAATCGACAAAAATTTTTCCCCAGAGTCAGACCAAAACTTGAACTAAAATTCAATCTACAATTTAGGCAAAATTAAGCAGGGAACAAATAAAACCAATTTAAATCAAAAATCAAACCAAAATTCCAATGAGAAATCAAACTAAAATTTGGACTTTAAAAAGGACTAAATTATGAGCTAAAAATTGTTATCAGAAACCACGTCATCCATCCATGCCACATCATAAGTTCTAAAAGAAACGCTGTAATCAAGTAGAATCATTTTGCTTCCTCGATTATATCGTAAACGCTTACGGCGGTACCGAACTGTATATCCAAACCCGAATAAACAAAGTAAAAGCCAGTTTCGGTCCAGGGTATTATGTCCAGGGTATTATGAGGTTGTGGAGGGAGCATTTATCGCAGCTGCTTAATGACGTTGACGGCAATAATGCTGCCACTGTGGAATCCACCTATACTCCGGAAACCCCAATCACTGACGGCGTTGAAGTACCGCCACCCGACTATGAGGAAGTCTTAACAGCCATCGCTCGGTTGAAAAACAGTAAGGCTGCCGGTGCAGTTGGCCTGCCTGCTGAGTTTTTTAAGACTGGAAGCGAAGAAATCACGAGCTTCTATGCCGAATATGGTAGAATGAAAGCATTCCGGACCATATGTGATTGGAACGTCAGCGTACCAGATATTCACACTACTGGGAATACTGGCGAGGACCCGAGAAAACAGATCGACACCCACCATCTATTCGTCGATTATAAAGCGGCCTTCGACGGCACGATTGGGGATGACTTGCACGCTGCAATGTCTGACTTTGGTATTCCTGCGCAATTCCTGAGATGAGTTCCATCGTACGTGGTTGGCTGGATTTAAGGAACATTGCTGAAAACCGTATTCGTTGGAGATCTGGCATAGTAGACCCCCTATGGCCCACAAGGCAATCAAGCAAATAGTGATGATTATGGAAGTTCAACTATAAACGGACTAAGAAATTTTAGTTTAAATGTTGTCTAAGGGAATCTAATAAACAGCACATATAAGTACAGTAGTTTTTGCTTAACAGCATATCGGCTAATTGATTTGCTTGCTTAATTGATATGCTCGCTTAACTGAGAAATATGTGTGCTTTTAAAAATTCTTATATAAAATATAAATTTTATTCCTGTGTAATTGAGTTCCTCTTAATTGCATTTCCTGTTCCTGTATGTAAATTAGAAGTTACATACTTTATTTTAATGTATATTTAAAAAAAAAACAAAAAACGTTTGGAAAACTAATAATTTCTCTGTTTTTTGAGTGCTTGGCGCAATTAAGCAGTTTTTCGTTTGAATGAATTAGCTGTGCAATTAACCGGGGTTTTTTTATATGATTTATCTGATGAATTGCATTAAAATTTGTGAATATTTTCTGACCGAATTAAGCAGGAACTGCTATGTTTTCAAAATCATCTTCGGTTACCTTTCAATTCAATTGAAGGCTTCAAGCACAAGAATTCGTTCAATTAGTTAGGGAAAGATTTTCAATTATTTGATGTGGGAATAGAAATAAAATCTTTCAAAAGCATGGATTTTTTATAGTATGCGCTTACCTCGAACTTTGCTTTCTGTTTCAAAAACTTATTATTTAATTAATTAATTTCATTACTTTCTCTTTTTTTTGCAGGTAAATATGGCAACCATTTTAAAGATGATGTCTCAGATGCTACACTTCACTTAAATCATTATATCTGAAGTACAGTGGTTTCCGCTTAATTGAGATGGAAGACTTGAATAGATTTTGTTGCAAGTACCAAAGGAAGTAAATTTTCAATACAAGATCAACCAATCAACCAATCAATCAAAGATAGATCACTCCATGGAGATCACTCATTGAATATGTGAAGTACAGTAAATTCCACCTAATTGAGCTGGTTTCTGTACATTAAAGCTTTTGGTGCAATTAACCAGAGAAATCAATTCAAATAAAGTGAGCGCAGTTCTGTTAAGGGCAGGCGGCATAAAATGTGTTATTTTATGACTTTCGGGGATTAACACCCAGTTGTCACTTGCAGTTTCAGACTAGTCTAGACTAGTAGAAGTAATGGCAGTATTGTCCTTCAGAGGATCTTAAATGCTACCCAAGTTTTCGACCTCCATTTCACATCCATTGCTAGAAACTTCTAATAAATAAGTGAGCATTTGTAAGCATTTTCTTTTCCACACCCTTCCCCTTTCTGATTAGTACATAAAACGTCATTCTAAGCAATTTCTTTCAATTACCCTTTGCTCTCCCTCCCTGTTCACTCTTCACTGTTCACTGTGCACTGTTCACTTTCTCTCAAAAAGAATAACATATCAAAACCAACTAATCTTCAATTCTACTTCATATAACGTGTGCAATTCCCAAATTAAAAAAAGATGATTTGAAAATGTGAAGAGGGTTCTAATTCCCCCTCAGCTCATGAGATATTTATAAGTATATAAAGAAAAGTACAAACAAGAAGAGAAGAAATATATAAATATGAATTGTGCTTTTGCGCTTGCAATGACGAAACTGGCTGTAACAAATTGGTGCTGTGCTGGAATACTCGTAATAGCAACATACGATTTCTTTTTCCATAATGAAATTTTTACACACAACACACAGGCTGACAAACAAACAGACGGAGAGAGTCTGGAAAGGAAAGCAATAACAACAACTGGCAGCATAACGAAATGCAGTTGCATTATTAATTCATATTATTGTTACATATTACATTTTCGTGTATGTAGCTCTCGTGTTGTTGCTGTGTTATTGTTGAGGGCAATTGCTGTTGGCAATTGGTTTTATTGTTTGGCTTTATTCAGTTGTATTCATTTGGATTGGATTGTGGTTTGTAATGAAATGAATAAATTGGAAATTAAAAACGGAGTGTTAAAGTATGAAACACACACACACACACACACACATACACATAGCGAGACCACTCTCTCTATATCACACACACACACACAAACTTTCGGTTGTATGTGTATTATTGTGTGTTTGTTAGTGTGAGTGTGAGTGTGTATCTTCTGAGATTCTTAAGTGTCTATGCAACTCGGCGATAAGCACGTGTAATGTCTACAAAAATGTAGAAAAATCTGATGAGTGCAAAAAAAAAGGTTACTTAAAAAATAACGTGAGGAAAGTTTTTGTTATTCAAAACGAGTTTTTCAAATTAAGATACGAACAAGATACAACAGTGAAGGGAGGTGGGAGTGGCGGGGACGAGCGTTCAATTGCAATTTCAAGCTAAACTGTTCTGATTGGAGCGGCAGCATATTTATACGACAGTGAAAAACTAAAGAAGACGATGAAAAGATAGCAGCGGAAGATTATGTCTGGCTGAAAAAGCGTTTGTGAAATCGGTGGGGATTTAAATACAGTGGATGGGTGAGCTAGGATTTGGGAAGGCGAGAGAATTATTTTGCTTTCTTCAGACCAAACAAGCAAACAAAATTGGCCCCAATTTAAGCCATCAAATCATATCAAATACAGATCAAATTCAGACCAGAAGTTAGTCCCAAAATCAAATCAAATCAAAGTTCATCATCATAAATTGAGCTTAATTTTATACCGAATTCAAACCATATTTCCAGCTTAATTCAAAACAAAAAATCATATCAAATTTATAAAATTCAAACCAAAAACTTACACCGAACTCAGGTCAATAATGTTATTGATCTCATCTCATTCGATCCAAAATAAGAAAATAAATAAAAAATTGTTACCAAAACTAGGACCAAAACAGACGTAAATTCAAACCAGAAACGAGAACAAAATTCAGACCAAAACTCAAACCAAAAATCAAACCAAAAATCAGACCAAAGGACCACCAAAAGACCGAAAAACTAAAAAAAAATTATCACTAAAAATCAGACCAATCCAGGGGCCAAAATGTGAACAAAACTCAAAATAAAATTAAACAATATGCAGAATAAACTGAGATCGAAATTTACACCGATGTTCGGAATAAAATTCAAGCTAAATTCTGATTAAAGATCAGATACAAATTTTGTCCAAAACCCAGAATCAGACGCAAAATTGGATCAAACCAAAGTGCATATCTCAGATTAAAAATCAATATGTAGGCTATGTATTAGGCGAAATCTATATCAAAAAACAGAATAATTCAGATCAAAACTGAGCCTAAAACTCAGACTAAAATAATATGGTAATAACTCAGACCAAAGTCGACGAAAAATTCCACTAAAATCAGGCCAAAATTATGATAAAAATTCAGACTAAATCTCCGATCAAAATTCAAGCCGATCTGAATGACTAGAAATCAAACCAAGTTTCCGAATTCTTTCAAGAGGTCGGACTGAATTTAGACCCACAAGATTAACAAGAACTCACATTACAATTCAGAACAATGTTAGCCTAAAGCTGACGAAGCCGAAATTTGGACCGGAATTCACACGAAAATGAAAGAAAAATTCAGCTCCACTGCAGACCAAACCTCAGATTAAAACGCAAACCGCTATTTAGATCACAATAAGACCAGAACTACTAGAAATATAACTAGAAACACCCTTAGAATTTGACCCAGAAATTTCAGAGTAGATGTAGTCCAAGAAAATTTAATACACAGTTGCACTGTAGACAAGTTTATAAGCATTCAGATTTTTGGGAAGCGCTGGCTGCAGTGTGACCCCTCCAAGCCTCGTCACTGGTCCCACGCATTACAATCACGTCAAAATAATAACAACAAGAACAGGAAAATCATTACAAAAGTAAGCAGCAGTAACAGCAAAAAGGAAAATCAAAATCCACCCTAAAATTGCGCTCTTGTTGTTTTCTTTCCTTTCTGTTGTAATTTGTATCGATCTTCATCGATGAACTACGCCGCCATTGCAGTTTGCTGGCTCTGGCTACAGCGTCTTAGCCCCAGTTCTACGGGCAGGCAAAGGAAAAAACTAATGTATTTAAGTGGCATGAGATGCGGCAAATTGTACATAAAGCATTGCGAATGATTATGTTGTTATGTTGTGTATGTATATAAAGCGCCGGATGCTGTTGTTGCTGTAGCTGCAGCCTTCTTCTTACTTATGCGCCTGCTTTCGTCGTAACCCACCTTCTCGCACCACTAACCACTTCTACCACCACTTGCTCTTACTCGTCTTAATCTCATGCTACCACACACAGTTGAAGTTGCTACTGTTTGTTTGTTTGCTGTGTGTGGGTGTGTGGGTGTGTGGGTGTGCGGGTGTGTGTGTGTGTGTTTTGGTAATGGTGGTAACTACATGCAGAAGAGTGTGTGCGTGCCTGGTATGCATTACAACCAATTTAAATATCTATCGAGGGAAGAAGAGATAGAGAGAGAGAGAGAGAGAGATACAATGAATATAGAGGCCGATTGTACCGAATTTCTTTTACTATTTATTGCTGCTGGTGGTCAAAATAATAGTATTGCTGTTGTTGTTTTCGTTATCCTTCCAGTTAGTTGTAGCTTTTGGGCTCATTATTCATTGTGGTAATGTGATTAAGTTACAACTATTACAAAAGAAAATAGGGGAGAAATCCAGCAAAATGAAAAGAAAATCAATAAAGAAGATACAGAACAATTTTTATTTTTATCTCCATACTAAATACGTAGAACGTTTGTGTCAAGACAAGACATTAGTAGAGAATTGTGCGCGAAATTATTTTGGTAGCCAATTTCCTTCCCCTTACTAATTTCTACATTAATTGCTGCTTAGATAAAGCCAGAAACAAAACTTGTGGAAAACATTCAGACAAGGCAGCAGAACAAAGTAGACAAAATTAATTGCTCCGCCTCAACAGCATCGTTCCCGCCAGCACCATCAACGCAATTAAGTCGTTGACTCCTCCTCCTTACCTGCCAGTTCTGATGCGTTTAAGAAATAAGTGGAAAATCTTAACAGGTTTCTTGACCAGACATTGTCTTTTTTGCGTCACCTACCTACCAACTCTACCTCTGCTCTGCATAAGGATTCCCCTTTCCCTCACATTTTATGAACTACCAAGCAGAGCTAAATAACACAAATCATGGGCTTTTACTTTTTTTCACTAAGTTTCGCTTCATTTTCAGCAGCCAAAACAAGATTTGCTAATAGGTTTTTAATTTTTAAAAATATTCTGGGACTCATCTGTATTCTAGGACTCATTTGGTTTTGCTAGCGACATTGACACTGGTGAACAATTAGCAAACTTATTTTTTGTCGTTAACAGATTGTCTGATTTCATAGAAAGCTTATTTTGATTTTTGTCAGTTCTGAATTAGCGTTGAATTAATTCTTGGTCCAGTCTGATAAATTTGAAAACAAGGTTTGATCAAGACAAACTCGACAGTCTAGTGGGTAGACCAGACTAGACTGTCAACTGAAAGTTGGGGACTTCGATTCCCCTCTTGCTCTGGTGGTTAATTCTCATAAACTTCTTATGTTGCTATTGATATTTGATTGGCCCTGTTTGATCAATTTTACGGATACTTTAACAAGTTTAAAACAATTCCTGGTCCAGTTTCATATATTCTAAAGTAATTTTGATCAATACTAATTATGTTTAGGCAACTAATTTAATACCGCTTAAAGCCAGTTTAATCAATTAAAATGATTAGTATGTCTAGGTTGATCAATTTAAAGGATATTTTAACTAATTACAATTAATTTTTAATCCAGTTACAAACTTAAGAATTCAGCGCTTGAATGAATTTTTAAGCAAGTTTGACCAACTTGACTTTAATTTTAGTTCCAGTTTGATCAATTTCATAATATTTAATCTGATTTAAATAGATTTTTAGTCCAGTTTGATAAATTTTACAGAACGTGTGACCAACTGTCTTAAGATTTTTCCAGGCCTAGTTTGATTGTGGTCGCTGTGGCGTAGTGGTAGTGCGTTGGACTGCTGCGCAGATTGTTCGAATCTCGGCACAGATAAAATCAAGAAGTAGAAAAAATAATTTTTCTACAAGGCACCACCTCTTGGCAGGCAATGGCAAACCTACAATAGTAAAAATTGCCTACGAAAAGCTTTTCACTTTGCCGTTCGGATTCGGCATTAAACTGTAGGTCCTTTCCATTCATGTACAAATATTACACGCACAACATGAGTGAATGCGGAAAGCTCGGCCTAGGACCTCGGGAATCATATCTATTTGCATGTTGATCAATATTAATTATATCCGGACAAATTTAAATCAATTCATAGTTCAACTTGATAAATTTTGAGATATTTCTAGATCCTGATCAATTTCAGGATATTTGAACTAATTTGAATCAGTTCTTAATCCAGTTTGAAACATTTTAAGTGCAAATTTTGCGATCTTAAGTTATTTCTCGGTCCAGTTTGATAAATTTTAAAGATATTACAACTTATTTACATTAATTATTAGTTCGGTTTGATATGTTTTCAAAGGATCACCTTAAAGGAGGAGAAAGTCAGTTTAAAGAAAAGAAATGCAGTTTAAAAGGGAGAGGAAAGGGGATTACCTTAAGCGAGAAGATACCTCCAAAAAAGGTAAGGGCTACTTTAGAAGAAAGAGGGTGACCTAAAAATGGAAGTGCTTCAAACAGTAAACCGTTACCTTAAAAGGGGAAGGTGAAAGAAAAGATAATTACCTTTAATAAGAGAAGAGTATCAACTTGGGAGACGAAGAGAGTCATCTTAAAAAGCAGGAGGTCACCTTAAACAGGAAATATTTACCTTAAAGTTTTTGTTATTAAACTTGTTCGCTTATGAAATTATTAGGGAGAATATCCAAGTCTAGCATATGCTCTTGCACGGTGCAAGGACAGCAAAATAATTTGTTGTTTATTCATTGCAGGGTTGCCAAAGCAATTCTGAAATTCACTTAACTTGCAAGGACATACGCTAAATTTAGAGAATCCACCTATTCTCTTTTCACTTCCACTTATTTACTGCCATTTTACACAATTCCAAATCAGCTGAAAATAAAAAGTGCAATGAAAAATTTTGATAAAAATTTAAGAACTGCTTGTTCCAACTTTAAAGTTTCCACTTTTTATTTTTATTGATGAGCAGCATTAAAAAAAATACTAAAACAACATACACTATTGGGAGAGAGCGAGCGAGAGAGATGCTGAAAGTACCATATCAATCATATACACAAACAACAACCGTGCTCACCACACCATAGACACTCGTATTGAATGAGTAACTTTTCGCACACACACAAACAAAACAAAATTGATTACGCTATGCAACGGAACATGCAATTAAATTTTATAGAACAAGAAGAAAAAATGTTCTAAAGTTCTTCTTCAACTACTTCCTCTGCCATATCAGCTTGCTATGCTTTTTCAGCTTAACTTCCTAGTCTCCTTCTCATCTTGTTTCTCATTTGCTCATCTTTTTTTCATCTTCCACTACTTCTTATCAGCAGAAATTTCTGCTCAATACTTTGCCCATACTGTTGCTGTTCCGTTTCCTCTTGCACTTTAGCCCAAAATGTTACAACTACTTAGTACGAAAAAAAGGGTAGTAAAAAAGTACTAAATAATGGCAGTAAAAATTACGTCGAATGTGCTGCTGCTGCAAAGCAAAATTGCTGCGGTGCCCTTGATTTTTCGGCGCTATTGCATCGTTTTAATTTAATGTTTGAAGAGTGCACTACTATTTTTGCATTCCCCTTTTCCATTTTATTTTATATTAAGTTTTTAACTTTGTTTACTTCTTTGAATGAAAAGTTTAAAATAAAATTTTTCTTTCTTCTTCACTTATTTTTTATATTTACTACTTTTTTTACAACTGTTGTTTTTTTATTTTTTACATATTATATTTCACTTTTTCAATGAATAATCAAAAATTGTATGTAATGAGGAAGAATTGCAATCGTTGCTGAAATAAATTAGAGTGGGGAAATCTTAATAATGTAGAGGATACAGACACAGGGAAAGAGAGAGAGAGAGAGAGAGAGCGAAGGATCGTGATGGTGGGAATGCATGCAGGGATGCATCAAGGAAATGTTAGCTGGGAAAAAATACTCAAGGACAGGGAAAAAATAGTAGTATAGGATAGCATAGCATAGTGCTAGGTGGCCGCTAGTGGTGCACAGTACATTATTTGCAAAATTTCTGCAAGCAAAGCATAAAGTAATTGCATTCAAGTGCGGTCTTATGCAAATGTGTAGCAAATATTCAAAGTACACGTACACTCGAAAAAAAATGAAAGTGAAGTCACTAAACTTTATAAGTAAACAAATAATGATTAAGAATTGGTTAAGAGTAATTTTTGGTAGGATTAATGGCCATGAAAATCTGGAAACTGAAAGTACTTGGCTTAAAATCGTTAAAAGTATTTTTTTTTTGCTAAATGCTCGGTTTTGCCCTGCATGGCCTGTTATGCCAATAAAAGAGGAAAAAGAAGAAGAAAGAAGTTTTAGGTTTTCTTCATACTTCAATGATTTCATGTCGTCAGAGTCAGAGTTTGCTCCCCATTACTTAATACTTAAGCGACATCTGTAGGTGAAAGTAATGCATCAAAGTCTTATTTATCTTAAATCAATTGTGTTTGCTTTTTACATATTTTTGATCTTTCTTTAATCTCATCCTTAATGCCACCAGTAACATTTTTTATTGCTTGATTTAAGTGTATGTAATCTTGGCAGGCAATGGAGAGTAAAAATTGCCTATGAAAAGCTTTTCACTTCGCCGTTCGGATTCGACATTAAACTGTAGGTCCCTTCCATTCATGTGCAATTATAACACGCACAACATGAGTGGGTGCAAAAAGCACGGCCTAGGCCCTCCATGGGCTGTTGTGCCATTAAAAGTAAAGTAAGGCCACTCTGAAATGTTTTTCTGCAACAAGCTGATGCAGTGTGTAATTTTTGAAATTTTGACGTTCGAGAAAATTCGGGTCATTCGACGCGCCATTTTGACAACGACCACAGCGTTAGCAAAAGTACTTAGTTTTAAATAAGTAATTTCTTTTCGCCTGTATTTTTATTTGTTTGATAATTAAAGACAAGTTGATTTAGTTATCTCGACGTCAACGTCTCATTGAACGAAACGAGGCACACACGCCTCAGATTTTTATAGAAGTGCTATCTGTTATCGGAGTAAAGTTTTCCATTGACTGACGCACTTGCAATCATTGGGAACTTTATCATAAACACCGAAAACCTTAAAGCTACGAGTATAATTTAGTTTGACTTAAATTTGAGACTTCAGAGTTGTAGATTTTTATTCCGTTTATTTAACCATCATCTATGGGGAATATGGTTTTTCAATGTGGAGATTAAAAAGCTTTTTGAAAGCCTTTTATTTCTGTAATCTCATCAATTGTTTCATCTAAAATGTTTTTATTAGATTTTGTTTTTGCGATGAGATGAAGTTGAGTTAATATTTGAGATTTGCTCTTCTTTTTTGTTCAAGCGCCACCTCTAAGAAAATGGATTGCCCTGCCCCTGTGAAGATTCTTTTTTAGATTTAAAATCCGATTTTATTATAACTACAAAAAAAAATAATTTTAGTCTGACTGTTGGGATCAGATTTTGTGCTTCACCTTAAACGCCACCTATATGAGGGAGCATAATGGCCCAGTAAATGAACGGACCTATATAGGCTTTCAAATCTTTTCTCTCTAGCTCCAGAAATCTTTTATATTTACTTATTAACAAATTATTCGTATAAGTGGACCTGACTGAGCTACTTCTATCTTCATTGATTAAAACTTTCTTCCTTTATTCAAACTTTACCCATATGAGTAAAGAAATATATATATATATATATATATATATATATATATATATACAATTCCACATATTGTTGAAACTTTCAGCTATGAGCTGATTTTTATTTGGCCAGTGAGATGAGTCTTTGATGCTTCACAGTGGTTCAGAGCCCGGAGGTTTCGATTTCCGTAGATTTTTCCTCACTTTAATAAGTGCCATCTGTGAGAAGTATATTGTACCAGAGATTTTTTATATTGTGCTTTATTTCAATAGACCTAGGATTCTCTTTTTGCTATTGGATTTGGATTAGACTTGGCTCTGAAGACCTTTGTGATTTGAGATTGTAAAGGTGAATTTTTATGTTTTTACCAAAGAGTTTTATAAATCTTAAGAAGTCCGTAAGGTGCGCTACCACACAATGATAACTGATTATTTGTGGCCTATTTTAGAAGATATGTACTTAGACAACATGTGATGCCAACTGGATGGCGCGCTTGTGACACACGCAAGTTATGCAACAATCGACGTTTTGTAATTGAGGCTCTTAAGGTCAAATTGATGCAGCCATCGGTCAAGTACCGCTGCACACAGTCGAAAATGTACTGAATAATTGGGTTGATCATCGTATGGGCTACTGCAAGGTACGCCGAGGAAGTCTTTTGAATGAAATAGTTCTTCTACTTTCGAATAATAGAAACCACATTGAAAAATAATTATTCGTTTCTTATTTATACCAAAATCAAATTCCAAATTGAAAATGATCCACCCGGTAGAGGGACCTTTTTAACATGAGTGTATTAAGCAACATTGCATTGCATCACGTGAAAAATAACTAGTTTCAATGGGGGAAAAAAATAAATGGAAAAACATTAAAAATCCTCAACATTGCAGAATCTCGAATTAGGGTAAAACTTTTACTATTTGCCATGCATACACTCTTGATTTGCAGAGTTTTCATTTAATTTTCGGGGAATTTCTTTTTTTATTTTGTTATAGTAATTTTTTGGAATTGTGGTAACACAATATGGTAATTGCATGTAGTGCAGTGTAAAGTTGAATATTGTTGGTGTGCTGCATTGCGTTTTGTTGCTTTAAGCTGAAAAATTTTACTACTGGTGGAAAAGCGAAGGAAATCAGTTTTTTATAGTAAATTTTAATGCCTTTCAAGAGAATAATTCCATTTAAAAACTGCGAGCGTGCTGTGCTCGCTCTCTTAACTCTAGCTAAATCTACTAGTGTGGCTCTGGCACTGTTTGGGTGTGCATGTGGGTGTGTGTGTGTGCGAGTGTGAGTGTGTGGTTATGTAATTGCAATGTATTTCGAGTGAAATTAATTGCAAGAATTTTCATTGCTACTACTTGCTGATGCTATTTGCTCCTCCAGCTGCTGTGGTTGCAGCTATTATGAAACATTCCCAGGGGAAAAATTTCATTAGCGCAGCGTTTATTTCATTACATCTCAGAAGTATAAAGTATATGATTGTTGTTTTTATGGCGGCGTGTAGGGCCAGAAGGAAATTGTTCGGAATTGCTAGGAATTAATTTTTTTTCTTCTAATTTTGATTTTAGGTTGAAAAAAACTCGGCGGGGCTAAATTTTGCCTATCACACGGCGAGCTTTTGAAACTAGATCTTTATATAGCTTTTAAAATACCCCATCGTGTAGGGCTGATCTTGAGTAATGCTGGTTTATTTTGAGTCCGGAGCCTCGATTTAAGAATTTTCTTTTGAGACTCTGCTTCCTTCAGACTAGATCTCGACCTAGAGTTGCGCTGATCTACCAATGGCCGATCTATCAATGCTGATAGTCCATTTCTCTGCCTTTCCCTTTACGGATTATCTTATGTCTGCGGTTTTCTTGCATCAGTAAATAGGTCACGCTAACAGTTTACCCGATTTGCCATCCTCAACGCTTTCACATTTATTCTGCACAATAACTATTTTCTCTTCCTTCATTCCGCTTTCAGACCCTTCACCTAATAGTAAACGTTGTAGTTTTTTTCTTGTTTGGAGGAAAGGCTTATTTTTTTCTATTTTTTGGCTTATTGAAACTTTTTACCTCGGCGCAACAATTTCAAAATCATTTTAACAGAGGCATTTCGCTTATGTTATTGTGTATATTTTTAATATTAGTTTTTGTGGTTAAATTCGATCAGAATGCAATCAGTGTACAATGCCACATTTTGTGGCACACATGACGCATTAACCGCACCACCTATACTTGCGCATGATTACACATACGCACGCAGCGTTTCGAGGATAACGCGTACGTGTCTACCACTTCCTTCAATAACAATTTTGTGCGCCATTGTTATATTGGCTTTGTGGTTCAATTAATAGCAAACGTATACTATGCAATGTTGTACTGAAGTCGGTATCGTTCAATGTGCGACCGAGAGGGAGCGAGAGAGTGACAGTGTCACGAAATGCTTTGAAAATCGACCAAATTTCATTAAGAAATTAAAATATTTGAGATCACTTTGAAAAGGGTTCTGAAACTTTCTGGAATTGGAGCAAATGCTATGAAAATGGACAAAATTCAGCATGAAAATGGACAAAATTCAGCAATACTTTACTTTTACTTTTTAATGGCACAACAGCCCATGGAGGGCCTAGGCCGAGCTTTTCGCATCCACTCATGTTGTGCGTGTTACATTTGTACATGAATGGAAGGGACCTACAGTTTAATGCCGAATCCGAATCCGAACGGCGAAGTGAAAAGCTTTTCATAGCAATTTTTACTCTTGTAGGTTTGCCATTGCCTGCCAAGAGGTGGTGCCCTGTCTAGAAAAATTATTTTTTCTACTTTTTTTTATTTTGGCTGTGCCGAGATTCGAACCCCGGACAATCTGCGTAGCAATCCAACGCACTACCACTACGCCACAGCGACCACAAATTCAGCAATAAGTGGACAAAATTTAGTTTGATAATGGACAAAAATAAGCAATGACTTGAGAAAATTCAAAAGTTGATGGAAAACACAGCTTGGAAATGGGCAAAGTTCGGCAGCGAATGGACAAAATTCAACTTGAAAATGGACAACGTTCAGATATGAGTGGACGAAATTCAACAACAGTAAGTTGAGAAAAGTATAAGTAAATTCAGGAATAACTGGACAGAATTCAGCCATGGTTGTAGAATATTCACCGTGACTAAAAACAATTCAACAATGACTTGAGAAACATAAAAATGACTGGACAAAATTCAACGGACTAACTTGACAACGGACAAACTTTAGCAATGACTGTAGAAAATTCAACAGTAAATGAACAAAATGTTCGGAATATGAATAAAAGTCGGCAATTTCCAATAAAATACTACTTAGAAAGTAGCAAAACTAAAGACTTTTGTAAACCGCTGCCTAAAAACTAAAGTATACTCCGTAAAATACATACTTATATGGAGTCTATGGAGTTTATCGACATCAAAAGTAGAGGTACTTGGATTGGTCACACTTATCGCAAAGACAAGTTCGTCGCTCGATAAGTTATTGTATGGAACACGCTGGCATACAATAACAATAACGCTCTCAGCGTTATCCTGGAAGTAAGTCTTTGGGGTTGAACAAAGAAGAATTTATAAAAAGTTCTCAGAAAATAGACAAAATATAGTTTCAAATGAATGAAATGTTCTAAAAATTAATAAATCTTGGGAATGTGAATGGCCAAGCGACACTATCTAAAATCGTATATTATCAATAGATATTTTGGGCGTGTCAAGTCAAAGTTGCGGAAATTTCAGGGATTTCTCAATTCTTTCGCGTTTCGTCACACTGTACAGTGATGGCACTCACTCGCTAACATTGCCACAGTCGTTGTCGTTGTTATTTTTTGGGGTCACTATTGTCAACCGTGTGGCAACGGTGGCTTATTTGTGAAACAACAAAAAAAGGTTGGACAATTTTTCATTAATTTTTTTCAATTTATTTCTTCATCCTGTTTAATTTTTATATATTATATTAAACATTACCAGGAAGCACATTTCAAGTAGGCTTTACTTCGCTTCTTCCCTCAATGAGAAGAGTAATCAAAAGTACCAAAATTTTCGTACTTTTCAGCAAGGTACTTTTCGAATTTATCCTCATGATAGACTTTAACATCCTTGAACAACATATTCGAAACATAGAAGCTGAACTCGTCGATGGGGCGATCGAATGGGTATCCGAAGGGCAACTCATCGATGTGCCGTACACCGGACCCAATGCCGCATGTGTACTTATAGTCATAGGTGGCAAATTGCTCGTACTTCACTTGGTACGGTGTAACCATAAAGAAGAATTGCACTGGGAAGCCGCCAATCCAGCCATGGGGCAATAAGAGACGATCGGGGAAGCCGCAATGGGGTTCGCTAGCATCCAAGGGGAAGTCGTATTTACCTTCGTAGGCTAACATCACGTATTTGTACAGCTCAGTGTAAGTGGTGCGATCTTCAATGGTCCAATAGAAGTCCTTGGAGTTACGCTTGAAGGAGTTCATGCCAGCGTTCAGCGTATAAATGAATTCGTCTATTTCAATAAAGTTTTCACGATTCTCTGTCAAAGAAATGATGTGCTCAAATTCATCGAATTTGGGAGCATAGAATGTGCGAATGACCACCTTCTGAACCTTGTCCGACTGTATGCTGAATTCGAGATTGAAAGGCTTATGATTGAGGCGTGCCTGTCGTGCCAATAGCGTCTTGTCCCACACGAACTTATCGCTATCGAATATCATTTTGTCGTTGAGCAAAGTCGTCACATCAAAGTCTACAAAATCGAAATAGGTCACTAGTTTACCGATCTTCACATCCTTAATGGTAACGCCCGGGTAGAAAAGTTCTTCGTGTGTGTATGGTTTCAAGTGGTTCTTGGACAGATAGAAGACATCGGCTAATTTCTTATATAACATATAGAAGAAGGGATCGCGTAACATTGTTTCGAAATTCAAGAAGACATTAGGGGCCACCTTGAAGTCGTCTTCTTCCAAACCGGAGAAGTACATGTGCGAGAACAGTAAGTAATAATTGAAGAAATAGTTATCGAACATATCCAAATTGCCTTGCAGCATATCACCAACGAATTTCACTGATTCGGGGTCGCGCAAATTGATAGTTTTACCGTCGGCGGTCTTGTAGTAGCCTCGTTCGAGTATGCGAAAAATGCGTTTGCCGAAATTGTAGAAGCGATTCATGAAGCCAAAGTTGCCGAATGTTTTGTGATCGAAGTAGTTGGGGCGTACGCTGAAACCTTGACCGTTGTATGAGATTAGCTCCGAACTGTAACCGTATTCGATGTCGAGGGATGACGAGAAGTCGGGAATGTCACCGAAACCGTGCGACAATCGCTCAACATAGTAACGTGCAATCAATTGCTGCACTATGCTGATATAGTATTCGCCGCGACGATCCTTCGCCACATCGAATGTTGTGCCATCCAAGAAGAAAGCATAATCCATGTTCAAGTAGTACCAGTATGCATTCCAGTCCAAATCCTCTGTGAAGTATGACAGCTGCGAGTGATCGTTGAAGGTCTGCACATCACGCGAATAATCCACAGGCATCCAGAACATGTTCACATTCGAAATGATATCCAAATATTTCGAATCAATATTATATTTTTGTATATTTTCACGCAACATGAATGTGGTTTCAGGATACCAATGTTCCCCCAGACCCATCATCTTCCACCACTGCCATGTCTTCCAATCTTTCGTATAGAAATAGAAGGGCAAATCCTCATCCAAATCGCTGAAATCCTTGTACAGGATATCGCTGTATTCCTTCTCGTACATAATCAGCTTACTCCAGACATCGTAATCGAATTTCTCCGCCTGATAGATGAATTTGCTATTGAAGAAATACTGCGGGAAAATCTCATAGATTGTCGGCAGCATTAGGCCCTCGAAATCATCTCGGTGTATCACGGCCAAGGTGAGCGCATATACAAACATGCCCTCGTTCACGTGCATACGTGCCCAGCAAACGCTCTTCATGAAGATTTCCCAGTTCTTGGCGTAGTAGAAGAAATTAAAAAGACCCCATGCCTGTTTGTGGTGAGTCTTCACCAGAGCGCCGAAGAATTCTCCCTTGGGCAGGAGGGCACCAGTATTGTAGGATTCGTAGAATTTCTCCATGTAAAAGTCGAAAGTCTGCGGAAAGAAATAAGGCAAAATATAGTTTGAAAGCTCAAATCAAGGATTCAATTATGGGTGTTTAAGGTTTGAGTCAAAGAATCTAGTATTTAACGCTCGATTAAACAATTAAAGAATCAAGTCTTTAAGACTCAAATTAAAGCTCTCCAACTTAAATCAACGAAGTACTTGAGTCTCAAATAAAGGCGTTTAGTCTCAAATCAAAGACTATACAACACAAATCAAACCCTTATTTAAAATCAAGACCTTGAGTCGCAAGTCAAGGGCTTAAATCGTAAATCAAGGGTCTTAAGTTTTAAATCAAGAGACTTAAGTGTCAAATCCAAGGCTTGGAAGATTAAAATGAGGAACCGAAGTCTCAAATCAAGGGGTTAAGCTCAACTCACAGTTGAATTCACAAACAACTTACCGTATAATCTGCCTTATCAAAGCTGAATTTCTCGCCATATTTTATATATTCGTCGAACATCAAAGGATCCTCAACACGATAGACGATTTCAAAGAGAAATTTCTGCTTTTCCAGAAATTGCTTGTCAGCGAATTTCACTGGCCTGTTCGCTGGGAGCACGATATGGGAAGCCGCGATGCCGACAAGCGTCAACAGCACTAGACACACTTTCATTTTCAACGAATCCCGAATTATCAATACCACAGGACAAAACTGCTCCGGATTAGATGCTAACCACAATGGCGCTCTAATACCTAAAGACTGTTGACTGGCCAATGAAGGCAATGCTGCTTTTATAGAAATTTTCAAGAGCTGATAACACGATGAGCAGGTGTTCAAATTACAGTATTGAAGTGCTTGACCTTTGCACAGAAAAATTTCAAAGCTGAGATAATGCAACTGCATGAAAAGCTAAAAATAACTTGTATCTTGAAGACTGGTTGCTAGTGGTTCAATATGAAATTTTAACATATTTATATATTTCTCTATATTGCTCCTTATCTTTTAGCTGCACGGAAAGGTCATTCAAATTTTGTTTACAATTTCTCTAGCAGACAACTGGGTTTTTATATAACCGAAGTGGAACAATGCTTGCTAGAAGTATTTGTATGTATGAAAAGCCGCTCACGTGGATTGAGCGAACATACGCCCGAGCTAAGTAAGTGGTACTCAGGCTTATGATTTCTCTACGCTGCACCCTTCGGATATATTTAATTTAATGGGTCGAATGGCATTTCTCCAAAGTTGCAATTAAGGAATTTCGATGACGATAATTATCGATCTGCGGCCTTAAGTCTCATGTAAGGTCGTCTTATTCTCATAGTTGATATCCTCAATGGGAACAAATTACACTCAAAGAGTAAGAATTAAATCCCTTAACTTTGTCCAGAATAAGCTTGGCCCTGCAATTTATACTGTTGTTTGTATGTACATATATAGGCACTGGCTCTATTTGGGCTTAGTCTATAGAAATTTTTCTTTCAGGCTCCCTGAATTACACTGTGCAACATTGGCTGAGATAGTTACAGACAACCTTTTTGTCTTATGTGTATGTATATCCAAAGCATGGAATCAGAAAAAATTTCGCTGACATTCCAATTCCATTTCCTCTGTCACATCTGAACCTCAGTATATAAAAAGTTTATTTCTTTTAGCTCGTACACATTTCTCTTGATTTAAAACTTAAGAGCTCCTAACTCTTCCTCTTTGAGGTGTTACACATATGTACCATATGTATATGTGACCATACTTGTTAAATTTTCACGAAAACGGCCTTAGGATTCTCGAGAAAACTATTGCCCATCGAAAAGTAGTTAGGGTCGCCAAAGTTAAAAGTCACATAAGTTCAACTTTTTTTTAAAAAGAAATTAACCCTTGAAACCCTTTACTATGTAGATTAACCTTTAGGAAAAAGGGAAACAATCTTCAAAGGAAATAATCCCCTTTTGAAAACTACGTGGGTTCAAAATAATCTAAGCCCAACTTTTCTTAAGAAATGATGATTGAAAACAAAAATTGTTTTTCGAAAAATCAGCTGTTACTACATTTGCAGTTGGAAAAAGAAGGAACCAACCGTTAAAGAAATTATGCCCTATCGAAAAGTAGTTGGGGTCACTGAAGGTCAAAATCTAATGGAGAATATATGCCTTATTAAAAAGTACTTACGATCACTAAAGCTCAAAATCCGCTAGCTCCAATTTCTGTAGAAGATAGCAAAATTGTTATGTTTTTTTTTTTGGTTTTTGCAATAATCAAATTACACCGGATTAACAGGGAATCCCAAACATTTTACAGAAAATAAATGACCCCGAACTACGCTGAAAATGTTATTTTTTCATTAATTGAAATTTTCTATTGCTTTGTGGGCGTTTGGCAGTGTATAAACTAGTCTTTTGGATCGATTGAAACTGCATTTAAAATATTTTAATATTTTTAAGCTTCTGGGCACTTAAATATTTAATACATATTTACGTGTATGTAGAAGCAATCAGTTTGCGATAAGAGAAAGGCAGCTATTTTTGATTGCTTTTTGACATATGTATGTTATGAATTTGGATTTGTATTGCCAGATTTAGAAATTATATATGTACTCGTATGTGAATATATGTACATAAATATTTTCGCACATTTTATATAGAGTGATATACAGGGTGATTGGGTTGTGGAGAATTTAAAGAATTAAGGCGCAGTTTATCTTAGGAGAAAGAGAGCGGCTTGTGTTAGCTCGGGAGGTTGGGTATCATGTGAAAATCATATTATATCATAAGCTATACCTATTCCACACTCAAAGACCTCCAAGTTGTAGGAGTTCCAGATCATAACATTTCTCTGAAATATTAAGATGTCATGGGTTTCAGTTTAATGATTTTTAATTTCACGAACGTCTGAATATTTTCCTTATCGGGTTTCGCGATTAACTTTTAAACTTTTCGTTTGTACTTTTCGTTTGAATACATTTTTTCTTTTTAATTTTGTACTTCGCTATCGGCGGCTGTTAAAGAACTTAAGTACAAGTACCACTACAGACACATTGAATATCATGTATATCATTTATATTGAATATCATTATCCCAGCCCAAATTTTTTAAATCATCTAACTGAAGCAAAATGCCTTCGATTTCCCCGGCCCATATCAAATTATTCCCCACAGATTTTCCCATACTTAATAAACTTGGTATTTTTATGTAAAAATCATGTTTCAATGTTTAAAAGACGCGAGTTTAATGTTATCGATATGTTACGGTACGTGTGTATGTGTATGTGTGTGCGTGTGTATGTGTTGAGAACAAAAATCCAATAGTGAGTTAAAAGTTTCGAATCGAAACTTAAAAATTTCGAATATCCAAGTTTCACTTTAAATTGAAAATTATTAAAAAAAACAACAAATAAAAAATATTGCCAAAATATGTTTTCCCAAGATCTTTTAAGACATGCATAGTCGTTTTAAAAGCAAAAAATCAATCCACCCTAGTAATTATATACCATATATATAGGTATCCCGTATCAGTACCCCATCTGGATTTTAAATAATTTTTACTTGTGTGTTGAAAGAGAACGTTTTGACTGAAGATTCGAAAGTTTGTTTTGAGTAACAATTTCACAAGTCGATAATTTGACCAATTTAAAAAATTCCAGCGAGATTACTAACTCTGGGTGGAGTACAGACCCTTGCCCGAGAGATTAATTTGAGATTTGTCGCATAGTTTAATAAATTTGGAATATATCACAAATTAAAAAGTCCCCGCAAAAAACATAATTATCCGAATTTGAAACAAAAGGGAAAGTGCCTCTCACATCTGGCATCTCTGGTGTAGAAATCGGAAGTCTCCCACGGAATTTACAAGTCAAGTTATTACGAACATTGATTTTTTTTAAATTATTTATTAAAATAATTTTTTTGTTTTGTAAAGTTTCAACCTCTCTATTAAAGAACCGAACTCGTGGCGAGTTCACCACCACTGGAACCACTTATGCATCAAGCCACAAAAGTTACTTTTCTTTTTTAGAACCGTTAAACGAGAAATATCTCCTTCAGCAATTTTTCCCGTTGTGGGAATCAAACCTAAAGCAACTGAACTCCAGTTTAGCACTCACTCCAGTTTAGGGTCACCCAGGTGAGTCAACTCACTATTTGAACTAACTTCACTGTTTGAATTAATCACTAGAATCTTTCTATAGAAAAATTCCATCGTTCTTTCTGTGGACTTCTTCCAATTTCACGATATTTTTTCATTTTCGAAATTTTTGTATAAACCCAGAATACTCCACTCAGTTCTATCGCCATCAATATGTAAGTCGATTAGCGCAGCCATAACTATGGATAGTAAATCATTACTGTGCACTTCGGGGCTTCTAACGTCGTTTCTTCTTTTCTGGATCAGTCCTCTAAACTGTACTGAGCTCACCTCTCTTCCTCTATCTACATACTATAGTACACAATATATTGCCCAATATGAAGATATCAATTAATTTTCAATAGATTTTTTTTCTTTCTGTCAGCCACTATCATTAGTTTTACATTTTACTAATCATCGCAAGTGGGAAGTGACAGTAAAAGTAAATAAATCTTAATGCTTTCTTTCTTTCTATGTAGAAATTTTTCAGTTGGAAACTAAAGATATAAATATAAAATTATGTACAATGAAACAACAAAGAATAAATGAAAGAAAATAGAATATGGAGAATATTATGTACTTCCTACATACATACATAAATATCATACATACATACATACATACATACATACATATCATATACAAAATGTGATAACTAGAAGGAACGAAAATGTTTCTATTTTATATTTGCTTTGTTGTTGCATTTTTTTTTTGCCTGTTTTGTTGTTGTTGTTGCCATTGATTCTGCATTTGACAGACCATTTATCATCGCACTAATTGTGTATGATTAAAAAGAAATGAAAAAAAAAACAAAAATAGCAAGTATTGGTGGCAAGTAGCAAGGCACCGAAGGGAGAAGAATCTGATGTTAATCCAGAGGATACACAAAAACGATAATCAACACCAACACAGCGTTATACAATCGCACACACACACATACACACAGAACAGCCTACAAGGCTCTATCTAACTAAGACTACATAAGCAGCAACGTGTCTCGGATGGAGCACAAGAAAATAGCAGAAGAGATTAAGAGAGTTCTCAAGCGAAATACGGTGTGTGTGTGTGTGTGTGTGTGTGTGTGTATCATATACCCACTTGAGTCAGTTAGTCAAGAAGGCTGGAAAGACACAGAAAAATCCAGACGTGATTGAAGGCACGTGCTTCGGTTATTTACACCTTCTATCAAAGCGAAGAAGTTAGTGGTTCAGCTCATCTAAAGACAAGTTCAAACTTCTTCACGACCTTACGCATCAGGGATGAATAAGAGAAATCACAAGCATCAGTCATGAAAATTGACAAGGTAAACCACACAGGAACTGGAACTGGAAAATATAGGCGTAATAATTGAGGTAGTTTCTCGGTGGAGAGTTTTAGTGACTTCAAATACTTAGCGAAGAAGAGAAGCTGACACTTGTAAAACTTGACTTGTTGAAGAAGTTTCACGGCAGACTTTTGATTTCCATACTCACACGTTAAGGTATAGTTTTTTTTAAAGAAGATATGAAGGTAAATACTAGAAATACCAAGAGGTAAGAGGAAGTTGTGCCCACGTGCACACCTTGAAACAACCTATTTGAAACAACCTTCATTGAGGCAGACTCTGAGAGCTCTCCCGTTGCATTCACTCGACGTGCATATCGTCGAAAATATCGTGGCCAACAAGCATTGTCTGACAACACTATTCGTCGTTTGGTGTCGAATATTGTTGAGATTGTCGACAAGCCGTTCATCAACGCCCAACAGTTTGCAATGAACTAATTGAAGCGGTAAGAGAGTGTTGCCGAGATCTTACATGTGTCGTATCGTCACTACGCTCAACATTTTGGCGTCAGTGGAACCACTTTGCGACGCATTTAGAATTATGGTTTGCATTTGTTTCCGCATAAAATGCATTTGTGCATTTGTGCTTAAAGAATATTGTCGACAGACCGACCACGTCATTTGAAACGCGGCCAAACAGTCGCACAGTGACACTGAAAATGTCGACATTGACTGGTCGCAATTTGACCACTTCGGACTTCTTTTTGTGGGGTTATTTGAAAAGCAAAGTGCACGCCAGCAAGCCTCAGACCATTGACGAGCTCAAGTCAAATATTCGTGAAGAAATCATCGCCACCATATATCGCCTGCGTTGCTCGAAAACATGATGGTAATCGCAGCGAAAAGGCCACATTTTGCTTTTGGCGGCCACTTGAGTGACGTTGTATTCAAAAACTAGTCCAAAATAAATTTCATATATGGAAATCGGTTGTTTTTTTATTATAAGTTATTCAATATTCACAACAACGAAATCAAAGGACTAAAAGAAAACACTGGAGTCGAAGAATTATAGTCAAGGTGTAGAGAGATTTGGCGACTCATCTGAGGGTGATAAATTTCGCGTATAAACTTTTCATTAGAAACTCCGAAATTATGTTATTTGGTCCTGAGTCGAAAGACATATTTGAGTGCCGATTAGACTTTACCCCTGCTCTCTTCCCTACAGCAAGTTTCAATGTGCCAAGGAGGCAAGGCAAGATATTAAACTTTTGAGGAGAGTGTTTCATAAGTGAAGGTAAGTTGAAAGCCAGAAGTCGGGAAATGGAGATAGATTTTTAAGGAGATATATTTTTAAGGAGATAGATTTTTAATGCAAACTACTCCCCTTTGTCCCTACTTCCTCTCCCTCTCTGCTGGCAAATCATTCGGCCTTCGTTGCTTTTGAAATGTATAAAAAAGTCAAGAAAAAAAACCGGCAAATCTAAGAGTAGAGATTTTGGGTATAAACTCTCCCCTCTTTTTTGAGAGAATGAAAAAAAAAACAATTTTTCTACATAGCACCACCTCTTGGCAGACAATGGCAAACCTACAATAGTAAAAATTGCCTATGAAAAGCTTTTCACTTCGCTGTTCGGATTCGGCATACAACTGTAGGTCCTTTCCATTCATAGTCGACGTCAATAACCGGTGTCCTGTGATTGCATTCCCTCTCTCATTCTCCCTTCGTCTTCCTCCCACCTATCAATCTTCCTTCCAATCAACACAACGTTCTGCACTGATAGTATACCCCCTGTGTTGAATGTATATAAGAAACAATAAAATAAATATATGTTAGTCCCCTCCTTTCCGCAGCCGCTTCCTCCGCTTGTGAGTGCTACTAAGATTTGAAAGGCCGGAAAGCTGAAAAAAGAAACGGAGGAAGCTGGACAAGTGAAAATATGTTCTTTATGTATATACCTGTAATGTCAGCTAATCTGGAAAGTAAAGTAAGGCAAGCACCACTTCCGGGCATAAACGAAAGTAACACTGCTCAGTGAAGTCAGGGTACAGAACTTAAAAATACGAAGTTTGAAACACAAACTGATTTAGGAAATTCAGGAAGTTCTACTTTCTAGAACATTAACTAAGCTGCCTATTTGTAGTTTGTGTGTAAATGAGTAGAAAACTCGGAAGAGAGACGAAACATAAATTGAGGGGGAAAAGAAGGGAGGCAAATTAAAGCTTTGAGTGCTGGAAAACTAAAAAAGAAACAAATTGATTTCTCTAAGTTCTTTACAAATATGTCACATCAACTGATATGAAAAGGAAGTACCATAAACCCGATGAAACCAGCAAGGAATATCACTCAGGGAAATCAATGTCTAGGACTCGAAAATATACTTGTATCTGAAGCATAAAGTGATGACTAACTAACTAAAGCTGCACGAAATTGATGATTAAATACTTAATTAGAGATTTAAAGAATAGAAATTAATTTGGAAGAAGGAGAAAGGGAGAAGAAGAGAGAGGGAAGAGTGAGCGAGAGAAAAATTGATAATAAGTACGACTTGTACGACTCATCAACGCTGCGGGTGCCTTTGCCAATGAGCGTTGTAAAATGATGTAGAAAGCATCGGCGATGACGACGAACAACAACAACAACAACAACAACAAAGAAGAAGCTGCTGCTGTTCTTAATGATGGCGAAACATAATGATGTTAATGATAATAATATGGCCGATAATGAAGTGCACGATAGCCACTTTAGTAATAGAGCCGATAATGATGTTTAATGATAATCATGTTAGTGATTATGTTCCTGCCGATAATCACGAGCAAGATTATGTTGTTCATGCTTGCTAATTATGATAATCATAATGTCACCGCTCCAATGCAAAAAAAAAGGAGAAACTAAGAAAAACGTGATATAAAACTGAATAAAACTTCTTGCCATTTTGACAAGTAAAAAAGCAAGAAAGGGAACAGAATAGAAAAATTTGAAAGCAAAAACCTAAATACGACAAGAACAAAATATGTACGTAGAAAGTAGAAGAAAGTAAAAATAGAAAAAACTGCAGAGTATGAAAAAAGAGAGAACGAATAAGAAAACAACGAAAAACACAATGTCACTGTGATTTTTGCCTTGTTCTCACGAATTCGTTTTGGCGGCGGAGGCAAGGGTGGTAAGTCATTTTGGGGGCGTTAATAAACTCACGGAAACTATATAAATGTATAAGACTCATAAACTCATAGCATATTTATGTGAGCGCTGCCCGGCTGCCAATCGATGGTGTCGGTTGGCAAGTCAATGTCGATGAATGCACGATGATAGTAAATAATTTCTATTAATTTTTATTATTTTTTTTGTTCTGTATCCTTTGATTGATTGGATATTTCCGGAACTACTCGTATATGTACAACAATCGCTTTCTTCAATTCTTTACTTGTCAAATTAACGAAGGGAAATCGCAATAATTAAGATGAATTTCTGCTGATTAATTGAATGGTTGTTGTTCTTATATAATAAGTATATCAGGAGAGAACTGTGAGAACAATAATTGGGTAGTGGCGCAGAGTTTTTGGAGGCAGACGACTGGTAATAGAGCAGTGACATGCTTGTGATGAAGTGGATCTGAGTTAGGGAAAAGTATAAACTTCTTTAGCAAATATTTAAAAATATATAAATTAATGGTTTTGTATCTCTCTACTCGTTAATACTCGTTCGTAGCTCTAAAAATTTGTTATGATTTTATTAAAATTCCCATAAATACTTCAATATAATATTTGAGGGAACTTTCAAACAATAATAAGTTGGTTAAAAGGACGTTTTTACCACTTATTTCCTACTAGTTTTTACTTTTGTTGAAAGTAGTTGCATTTTATAAAATTGTACATTTCTTTATCTCTCATAGCAATGAAAACAAAATAAAATTTATATCAAAACTACATAGACTCATACAAAGAAATGAAATAACTACGCAGCCACTAATACTAACGCACGCGTCGAGTGGTTTCTCTGCTTCGTCGTTTTTTGTTTTCCGTTTTTCTGATTTCGTTTTTTCATTCGTAGAATGTATTTTTCATGTACTCTCGCATACAATTGTGAATTCTTCTAATCCCTTGTTGAACAAAACAAAAAATCTGCCGCTGCTGCACAACTCACAACAACAACAACAACAACAATATAGAACTTAGCAGCAGCAGCAGCAACAAATACATAGAATAATAACTTATGACATATCATGGGCTAATATATAGAAATATTTTCGAAACATAACTACACACACATACACAATTCACCCACAAACATGCATAGTTATCTGCACACATTTTAGGGTGTTTGAAAAACTTCGAAACTTCAAGTGAAGAGATATTCAGAGGTAACAAAATGCTATAATAAAGCTTGTAAGGAAGGGGCAAAGATGCGATTGAGAAGGGCTAGGGAAAGCGGTAGCACAGATTCTTAGTAAGCCATGGGTACCAGCAAGGGTTAAAAGTAAGGACAATGAAGGATAATGAAGCGATTAGGGGAGCTGGGAAGGGTAACCCCCCAGCAATAAAGAAGGAGTTGAGAAGGTGTATAAGTACTTCACCCACAAAGTATCGTGAGCAACTCAAAAGAGATACAGAAAACAGTATATGCTACAAGACTTGTAAAGAATGGATAAAGACGCGAGAAAGAAGTGCTAATGAAAAGATAAGGAAGAGGCAGCATAGATTCTATAAGTAAACCAAGAGAGACCGAAAAGATGCGAAGTTGCAAAAGTACTGAAAAATATATAAGGATTCGTCCCTTCCGGTAAAGAAGGTCTATGGAGGACAAAATAACCAAAAACATAAATCTACAATTTAGATATTCTATGCGAAAAGTTGCCCAAGATTTTCTCATTGTTAAGGTGTCGGACTTCATCAAGTATACAACATGTCCGAACTCTATACCTTCTGGTTCTTGTTGTACACCTTGTGATGAGTTAAAACTCTTACTAACTGGCTCTTTCAATTACGCTATCTTAACTCTAAAAATTATGAATCTCTGAAGTTTGAAAATCATTAAAAAGCTTTTTTAATTTCCAAAACTCCGTTTTTAGTGGATATTTTTTGGAGCACCCTCATCCCGACATACACATCCCCTGTTCGCACACATCCCCTTGAAACAAGGTATTTTTTTGTTCTGTAGCTGCTGTTCAAACTAGTTCCACAACATATTTACGCTGATGCTGTTGTTTTTATTTTGTTCTTTTGTGACGCTAGGGTCTATGCACGTACCCTTTACCTCCCCTACTACACACTGTCCTCCCCGTAAAAACGTCGCCCTTGCTGCTTCTCATCGCACTCCCTCGAAAACAACCTCACTCTATAAAGTTTCTAAAGCTACATGTTTGTAGCATGTTTCATTCAACGTCGGCTCGAAGTCGTAGTTAAAAAAGGTAGTAGCTGTAGTGAATATGTACTGTATGTAACATAAAACGTACACACACACACACGCACATACACACGACTCTGTGTGTTTCCAAGCGAACACAGGGTTGCACTGCGGATAGCAGCGAGTTCGGCGGGGGTGAGCGATTTCTCATTGTTCCACTAAAACACAATTGAAATAAATGTAAATGTGTTGCCAAAGTTTTCCAAGCGCCCAATACGCCCGCCGCCACAATATCTCTAAAAAAAATTTAGCTATAACAATACGAGCCCAATACAAAAATGCAGAAAGAGTAAAGTAAATATAAATAAAAGTACGTTGGAGGAAGCAAAAAAATGAGAAACAACACAGAAAAACAATAAAATGCTGGAAACTCAAGTGAGCATTCACCATACATAATAATAACATTTGTTGGTATGCAGATGTTTTTGCGTATGTGCATTGATTTTTTCACTAGGTTCATCTTAGTAGCAGTAGTAGGTAACCCAGATTTGCTCTAAAATTTTATCCAATATAATTTTTTTTTGTGCAACCGAAAAAATGAAACAACAAAATACAATAATGCAATTCTTACCTCTCCCTTTTTTATGTTTTTGTTTTTTACTATTAAATACTTACATACATATGTGCCATGGGAGGTCCCTTGTAAGGCGCCGTACGTGGGGGAATTAGTAAGAGAGTGTGGACGAAGCGTATGCAAAGAAACAGTGTGGCTTCACTCTCTGCGCCTTCACGTTTTCTTATTGTCTTCACATTTTTCTGGCTATTTAACGCATTTGAAATGTAAGTAACGCACTTCTTACACTTTTGAATTTTATATACGTTGATGCATCCGCACATGGTTAGGTATACCCAATGGGAAAACATCATGTAAAAAAAGGAACCGTTTCTCCAAATAAGTGCTCATGGAAACGAGTACCGAAATAAGTAAATTTGTAAACGAAAAAAGTACTCATGGGTACTTTTAATAAAGAAGCATCTTTTTATAAAACAATGGAATGGCGCCATTCAATGGGCCCCAAAAGATAGGAGCAACAATGGAAATTATTTTCCACAGATGTAAAAGTGACCATTTAAAGAAGCGCTCATGAAAGCATTTTGTGGAGATAAGGCAATGAAAGAATTTCTTTACGGAAGCGCTTACCATAGAAGGGCCAATGGAAGTGCTTCCTCAAAGATCGGTCACAAAAGCTAATGGAAGCGCTTACCAATAAAGAGCTAATTAATTTATCCACAAAAGTGAAAGTGACTCCCAAAAAGGAGCTCATGAAATGATTTTCCTAAGTAGAGCCTTGCAATGAATTTTTCACTATAATGCTAACCACAGGAAAGCCAATGTCGTCATCCAAAGATCGCCATTAAAGGTATATCTTTCAAAAAGCACTTACCAAAGACTCGTGAATGACAACAATACAAAGGACGCCAATGGAAAGGCTCCACAGAAGAGAAAGTGACTCTGAAAAGAAGCGCTCATGACAAGCCTATCAATGTGAGTCTCTGTAGAAGCGCTTACCATTTGTTGTCTCTATGGAAGCTATTACCAAAGAAGAGCCAATGGAAGTGGTTCGTTAAAGGAACGTCATTGAAGACAATTCTTCAAAGAAACGCTTGCCAAAAAAAGGGTTAATGGAAGAGATTTTTCCGCAGATGTAAAAGTGATTCCTCAAATATCCGTTCATATTGAGAGAACTTTGTAACGAGTCAGTGGTCATCTTTCAAATTGAATTGAAGTTAGCATTTCGTTATTTGTTTTAAATGGAAAACTTGCGTTGAAAATTTAAGAAGCTTTTACAAAAGAAACAACAATAGAAGGGATTCTCCTCGTAAGCGATTACTAAAGAAGGGCAAATGAAAAGCGAATGGAAGCAAAGAATGAAAGGCACCATTTCAGCTGAGATACTAACTCTCAACACAATTTCTTCCACACACCTTGTCCACTTCAGGGTTGATATAATTAGTTGCTATCAACGAAATCCTGTATCGCTGGGTTTATGCCTGGGTACTCGTATGTGTGAAGTGTGTATAATGTTCTACTGTTACTGTTTCAGGCTTTTAAAATTCACTTTACTCACTTCTCCCTCCAGACTTCTAGCACCACCATTGCAAAAGCGTCTAAAAGTGTGTAAATTGCATTATGCTCAATTCAAAAATTTTTTAATATTTTGGAGAGAGAAAGAGAGAGTAAGAGAGAGTTTATTTAGAATTGTTGCTGAATGAAAATGCATTCTTCTACTTCTATGCATTTTGTTGTTCAATTTTTTCGTTTGTTGGTAAAACTTTTTACTAAAATTTATTATTCCAATTAATTTGTTACACTTCAATAGCAAATATGGTGAGACCAAAATATAGTACATGGAAATTTAAATTCTTGAAGCATACCGGAATTTTTTCACTACTATTTTTTATTTACCTAGTTATAAAGTTTCCTTCTTATATTTCTATCTAATTTTATTTCTTTCCTTTCTCTTTTTTGCAGGTAAATAATACCAAATAGCTGAATTTTTTGAAGGAGAATCGGGTGAAGATAGAATAGATAGATTTCTGAGGTCGACCTGTATTTTCTTAAGTTTGTGCCATACTTTGGTGAATCGGAAATGGATCGGAGAGGTTTTTTATGAACTTTAATAAGTTAAAAAGTTTTGTAGGTTTTGCAGAGCTGTCAGTCAATCGGAATAAACTTTATCCAGAGTGAGAAAATATTAACATATAATTAGTTGATATGTCCCAAAAGAGTCATTGAAGTGTTCCATCAATTAAATATACTGGGGACGACTAATCTTAAAGTGATATACTTAAGGCTTTAAGTTAGGGTCCCAGAGCTTCACGACTTTTAACCTGGTAATTTAATATGCTTTTTTGACCTATCTAACCTAGTTCTTGTGGGTTTAAAGGAAACATCCATAGGCTTTAAAGAATCATCATGGGAAAACACTCACAAGTAAGTAAATAAGGGGTCTCTAAAAAGTCGCTCAGCAAACAGATTAAGGGATTTATTTTGCTGGTAAGGTTTAAGCTACTGAAATTTCCAATTTTTAAAGCGGGAAAATATAATTCAACTCACACACACGCACACACTCACACACATTTAACTATTCTTTCTCATACACCAACATACTCGTATACCCTGCTAAGCCGCACAAAAGTATGCTTTACTTTTTGTTCGACTTTCTTTTTTATGCTTTAGTTTAGTTTAGAGCAGAGAAAATAAGTTTCCTTTTCATTTTCGAGCATCGTTGACAATATCGAACTAACAATGGCAACTGAAAATATTTGTATGTGCAAGGGCGTAGATGAATATTTGTAAAAATATAAATATAAAAGAAAAGTGTAAAGAAGCTGAGGAAAATAAAAAAAATTAAATTATTGTGGGCCTTTCTTTTGATTTCAAATATATTTTTCTATGTATTTATTCTTCTCTTTGTAGTAAGTGAATTTTACTCTTCATTTATTATGCATACATATGTGCGAGGTTGTGCTTGAAGTGTTCACTACAGAGAAGAAGAAATTAAAGAGGGCACAAAACGAACGAATACAGTAGTTCCCGCTTAATTGCGTTCTGATGAAGTGAGCTAAAGTTTGAAGTTTGTGCTAAGAAAATTTTCTATATAAAATAAATATACCAAAAGCTTTTTCCTCCACTAATTTTCGTTTTAAGGCTGAAGCATATGCAAACAATTTCTGGTTAAGAGCGTCGTTTGGAAAAGGAAAAACTTTGTCAGCATGCATTTATTCCTTCGATAATTGCAAGTTGTTTATTGAGCTCGCAGCGCAAATAATCGTTGGATAAATGTTTTCGCTAGTAAATTAATCTAAACTCAAAACTGTATCCTGTTTTTACTGCATAATTAAGTGTGAACTACTGTAGGATGTAGAAAAAATATGTACATAGAAATATAGAAATTGATGAAAAATGAAAACCAAAGAATGACGGAAAAGAGAAATTAAAAGTTTTTAAACACAAAAATATTGTATTGCATCACGAAACACGAAAAAAAAAATTAAATAAAAGGAAAATAAATAAATGAAAGGAAAAGCTAAAGTATTGTATATAACACGCACAAAATGAGTGGATGCGAAAAGCTTGGCCTTTGGCGCTACTTAAGGTCATAGTCGACACTGATAAACTGAAGTTCATTGCGGTAAAGGCATAACACTTGCCACAATGCCTGTCTATCTCTTTATCGATGTCCTGTGAGATTGCATTCCCTCTCTCATTCTCCATCCTTCTTTCTCCTACCTATCTATCTTCCACACAGCATTGTGTTGAATGTATCAAAAAAAAAAAATATATATATATATATATAAAAATGACAACACGTATTCACAGATTAAATGTTGATTATTAATTATTATTATTACTTTTTTTTTGTGTAACTTTTGTTCTGCTATAAAAGATGCACTATTGCTTATATATTTTTACCATAATGAATAAGTAAATAAATGCAAAACAAATGTATGCTACGTGAATACGTTAAAAGCTTGCTCACTCTCACATTTATAAAGCAACACGCACACACACGCAAGAGACAGCATGATAAATGCCTATTTTTGTGTTATTTAAGTACCAATTCGCATTTCTTCAACTGATTTCTAAAACACACACACACCCACACACACACCCACACCCACACCCACACTCACACACGAACACATTTTCACATTTCTTTCGATTCGCACTCGCTACTAAAAAATACTTGCAGTGCTATTAAATTTAATCTTTATACTAAATCTTTCTTAACTTTACTATAGCTATTGAGAAATACTTAAGTAGACTGCCGAAGGAGTCACATAAGTAAAGAGAAGGACGCGAAATTCAAGGAATATTCCTTTTCATTGTGAAAACTTCGGAAAGGGTTTTGAAAGCGGCTGATCAATAACGACAGATTTCTTACAATTTAACGCTGAACACAAAACTAAGCAAACGAGATGAAAATTGTGTGAGTCCGATTTATTTGATAATTTCTTTGGGAGTTCGCGAACTCGCGAAATCTGATTTCGCGAACTTACATAAATATAGGGCTCGTGAACTCAAATATAGAGCTCGCGAAATCTGAGCTGACAACTGCAGCTTCCCGAATGTGTTCAATATTGGACAATGAAGCTGACAGGAGATGTCTAAATTTCACGAACTGGCTTTATGGGCAGAAACCTAAGAGGAGTAAGATTTCATCAATATATCTGAAACTTCTGAACCACATTTATCAAAAAAAAAACTGATATGAGTTGCTTTAATCTTACAAATTCGCTAACAATTTCTGTGTAATATTTAATGGCGAGCGCTAAACCTAACAGAAAATGGTGGGTGAGATTTTGCGAGATCAACTGCAAGCTCTGGAACTTATTTCATAGTGGACGGTAAAGCTGATAGGAGATGGTTGAATTTCAAGACATCGCTTTAGTTTAAGTCTGAAAGAAATTGGTAGGTGAGATTTCCTGACCCAAAACGGGAGGTAAGATCTAGCGAACTCAACTCAAAAGGTTTAGCATCGTATTCAATGCCGAATAATAAATTTGATAAAAGTACAGCTTTTATTGATTCGTTCAAAGAGAAGTTCGTGAATTCGCTATTACTACACCGCATAGATATTTAGAGAAATGCCATTAGTTTGAGTGTCCTTGAAGACTAAAATTATCCCAATTCTGCTGCAGGTTTGAATTAAACTGAAAGAAATGAATGGGAAATCGGTGAAACATCTTAAGTAGTAACTTGGCCATTTTTTACGTGTCAACGAATTTGAACTTAACTATAGTAGGTTTTGCTTATTTATTTGGCATTACAATCGATGATTGGCCGTCTTGATAAGACTTTGCCAGACGTCTCTACTATGCGCACGCTAGCGCCAACTGGTTGATTGCAGTCAGGTCCCGCTGTAACTGATCTTCCCAACGGAGATTATAACAATGCCAGTGGACCAGCATATTGGACAGTAATGCTTTAGTTTAGGATTCACTGGAGATGATTTTAACGTGATGGGTTCCAAACCCACCCACTCCGCTATCCTGTGAGTGCCACGAGGACGTAGAAGCAGAAGGATCGAACATAGACCTTAACTTTCTGCTCTCCGCTCCCAGGCGGATTGAACTTTAAATTAAAAAAAAAAAATTTTAATTTTCATAACTTCTAACTTCACAAAAACCAAATTGTGTCTTGAACATACTTAGTAGGGACATAAATACTGTTACAGACATTTGATGTTATAAAATTAAAAAAAATTAATTTTTTCGACCATTTTTTAAAAATATATTTATTGATATATGGTATATTGGATTCAAGGAGCAATTACTTATTCGAAATGCCCGCCTTTGGTCTTCACGCACGCCTTAAGTCGCGCTTGCCAATCATCAATAGCTACACGCACCTCGTGCATTGGAAAAGTGCTGACAGCACGAACCAAATCAGTCTTCAGAGAATCAATGTTGGGGTATCTTTTGTGGCAAACCATGTCCTCTAAAGCTGTCTATAGTTTGTAAGCCAGTTGGTTCAGATCAGGACTGCCAGACGGCAATTCTTCAGAGCAAATTAAAGCTGGCAAACTGTTTTGAAGCCAGATGTGGTTAATCTTAGCCTTATGGGCTGGCGAAGAATCCTGCTGGAAAGTCCACGGCTGGTTTTGGAACAGGGAATGGCTTCACAACAGCTTCGAAAATGGTTTCATGGTAAACTTTGGCCAAAGTTTTGACCTCTTGTTCGCAGTAATGCAAGTCAGTGACCCCATCGTAACTATGACACACCCACCAAACTATGACCGAAGCTGGGTGATAACCCTTTTCGACCTGTCTGATCAGTTCAGATACTTCTTTATCATTTGGATTGTTAAAATTTTGCTGCACGGTAAAAATTTTGTCATGGGTGAACAAGATTTTTCTGTACAAGTTATCAGCGTGCTTCACCAAAAAACGTTTGCATTGTTCTACCCTATTTTTTTCCAAAGCTGCAATCAACAAATGTCCGGTGGGACCATTGAAGGCACCAAGTCCCAAGTCTTTTTTAATAATTCGACTCATGGACTTTTGCGTGATATTCATCTCATGGGCCTTGATTTTCTGTTTTCGGAGCGGATTTCGCTGAATTCTTGATTTGACGGCTTTGATGACTTGCGGCGTGCGAACTGTACGTGGTAGACGAACAAGCGACTAATCCCGAGTGGGCGGAGCGTTTTGAAAATATCGACTTTTTCATTTCACACTTAAAAAGAGCTATAACATCGATACGGTTGCCATTATCTGACCACTCCATGGTGAAAGTTGGCACAATTTTGAATTCGCGTTACAAACTAACGCTATTGAGGTTAGCTTTCATAAAGCATGTGGTAATAACAGCGTATGTTCAATTCTGCTATTGGAATGGATGTGTTCAATGTTGTAACAATATTTATGTCCCTACTAAGTAGCTTAAATTATTATGAAATTGTAAGGTTGTGGTAGGGATGGATATGTAAGGATATAACTATGTGTCTTTATATGTGTGAGTGTGTGTGTGTGTGTGTGTGTGACCACCGCTAGCCTCTATAATTTCGTATGATATATGAGTATACTTATGATTGCGGTGACATACAAGAACGATCTCCCTTTCTTCCCTCTCTCTATCTCTCTCTCTATGTAGACTTTCAGTGAAGTGAACAAACAGAGACTACCAGCTCAATCATATAGAGTACACATAATAAATACAAATATAACGGAGAAAGACTAAAGGACACACAAATGACCACACACTCGTATTTTACATACATATGCACTACTACTATAAATAACAAGAAACATAATAGCCACAATAGCAAGAACAACTACAAAATGCAGATACATGATTTAGATAAGAACCTAACTCACACAAACTCACATAGTCACACACACACACACACATATGCTGATACGAAACACACGAAATGCACATAAATTCTGACATAAAGCCACACATTAACATTCACACACACACTTTGATGATTCGTTTACACACACTTAAGCATGTGTGTTTTGCGTGGGTATGTGTGTGTACTTACAGTAAAAGTGTCAGTGGTAGTAATTGATCAACATATATAAACACACACACACACACACACACTCACGAATATATCAAAAACAACACACACATATTTATATAACAAATTTACATATACTCGTACATTCCAGTAAAAATTTAAATGTTACTCTTGTATTTGAGTATATGTATGCCTCTCTCTCTCTCTCTCTCTCTATCTGTCTCTCTCTCCTTGCTCTACTTCCGTTTGTTTAGGGGTTTGTATACACACATATGCATGTGAGTGTATGTGTTTAAGTATGAAGTAGATGATACTTTGTTCATGTTTAATGATGATGCCATGGGTTATGGCGTTTTAGAGAGATGACGCTGATGACGATGACGATGACGACAACGACGACGACGACGACGACGACAGCAGTAATGGAGGTTGGCGCAACCGTTGATGCTGATCCAATGACCCATAAAAGTACGTACGAGCAAGCGAAGAGAGGAGTATTGAGCGACAGGAAGCAGAGCACACTGCAGTAGCGTTGTAGTGCATAAGTTAAGATGCTGTAGCTGATGTTGCCGTAGCTGGCAGTTCAGCAGTTGCCTTTCTTGATGTGTAGGTGGATTGAATTGAATTTGGTGCTGATGTACATAAGTATGACTTGACTTGATGTTTGAGTTAGTGGAAGTAGGTAGAAGTATACAGTGTAGTCAGTACGTAGTGTAGTCAGTGTTTTGACACTGATGACGCTGGTGTATGGCGATAATTCTAATGTTGATGTTTGCTAAAGTGAACTGTCAAACAAAACGAATAATGTTTTTTTTTTCGTTCACTTGGTGCTTTCCTACTCTGTAGAGTACAGAGTAGTCTACTCTTCTCAACACTGACTATGTTCATAGGGACATAGTATGGCTGCCTGGCCGCCATCCCGCCCCGAACAAGCCATGCGGTGATGAGAAATTGACTTTTAGCTTGAAATAACAATCATCATAAAAAGTTTTCTTATGTTATTTGTCACTCAACAATTATGTTACTACTCTCGAGGCAGTTGCATGCCTGGTGGTGCTACTGTTGTTGCTGTTGCTATTCTACTGTCGTCGCACAAGTGAATAATTTTTTTTTATTATGGCTAATAATGTTTTTTGTGAGTTGCTCTCATTGTTCATGTTTCGTAATTATTTGTTGGAATGCTGGAGCAAATTATGATCTCGCTCACCAATCGGACTGGTATTGAATACCTACTATTCAAATTGTTACTTTCCAAATTATTATTGAATGACGAAGCATTATTGAATTCTCCAAGAATTTTCACCGATTCACACACGAAGTTCATTTCAAACTGAAAGAAATTCCTTGCATATTCTGCTGCGATAGTCCTAGAAATAGCTGGAGAATGTTGTAAGCTAAGTAAGCTGCTGAAACTTCACGAACTTATCTTCCACCGAATCAATAGAATTGGAAGTTTTGGGGGTTCGATACCAAGTTTATAGTGATTACGAGACCACAAGCAAGCGTGATCGGCCGGTTGTGAAATTCGATTATTTCCTATCAGAAAATACGGATGAAATTCAGGGAATCATAATGTATCCAATGTATAATGTATTCAATTATCTCCAATCGTAAAATCGTATTGATTCCTATCCGTTTAATGGCTTCTGTTGAGTTCGAGAAAATTAACCTTCTCCTGTCAGGTTCTACGTCCGTCATTGAACATGTTCCAAGAGATGCAGCTAAGATTTCACGAGCTCGACATTTGACTTCGCGAAATCTCATCCACCGATTTCTGTCCACTTTAAGCTAAAGCGTGATCGTGAAACTCAACCATCTTCTAACAGTTCGTATTCCTGGTCATAAATTCAAAATTCAAAAGATGTGGAGAGATGATCTGCCAACAGTTTTTTAGCTTCTGCTCGTCGAGCGAGTTTGTGAAATACAGTCATATTAGCTTCACTGCTCGATATAGAACCGTCCCTTCTAACTGCAATTAAGCTCACGAAATGTCACTAGTTCGTCAGTCTTATAAGTATTGCATATTCCATGCATATTCCGAATGTAATCGGCGATTTGGTAAGAGTCAACCACCTCCTATCAACTTCTGGATTCCCGGTACACGAAATTATACTGGTTCCAGTTAATTTTAATGCTGTTGCTAGTAGAGCGAAGCCTTGATTGGAACGGTGTTCCATGAACAAGCATGTGGATGTGTCTGTGTGTGTATTTTCTGAGTGTATATGTGTTACAATTACAAAAACTACTTTACTTTTTGTTGCATGTATTTGTGATTTCTTTTTGAATTGTTGGTTTATGTAAAAAAAACGTTTGCAGCTTTACAGTGTGGTTTTAATTGCAAAAAATTCCCAACAGACAGCGCTTGCTGCAAACATACACACTCTTCCTCTTCCTCTTTTTCACTCTCACTCTCTCTCTCTTTCTCTCTCTTTCATACATTCGCCAAAACAATTGGAAATTGCTTGTTTATTATTTTTGTGTGTGGTATGTGTTCCCTTGTATTTGTTCCCTGTTCCCCGTTTTTTATTTTTTGCGTCGAAATTAAATGAAAATATTCAAGATTTCTAAAAAAATCGCCAAAAAGTTTTTCATCACATAACAACAGCCTGAAAATTTTCATGTGAAAATAGCAAGTAATAATAAAATTGGGTTTTCTTTAACCAGAAAAGAACAATCGCAACAACAATGGACAACTGAAAACAAAACCAGGAACACGCAGTGGCGGGTGTAAAGTGATTGAATCCGATTTTATTCATCGTGAATCTTTAATTTGTTTTCAAATGTTTTCGAAATGAAAAATTCAGAAAGAACCAAAAATTGGTCCGAAAGTAAGGCCCAAAAGCAAACAAATAATGCGACGGCAAATCAAACCAAAACCCTAACAAATATTCAGACCGGAAATCTGACCAAATTTGTACCAAACATCATATGAAATCGGATCTATATCTACTTAGATAGAATCAGAACAAGAATCGGAATTCAGTCTAGAAATTTAAACCAGAAGTCTTACCATATTCCAGACCTAAGCAGAACGAAAATCAAACCAAAAATCTTTTCAAATTCGAACTGACACTTTACTGAATTAACTGAATAATTGTTTTACTGAATTAAATTCATTGTTTCGAGTACATAACTTTACTTTAGTAAGTTTAAATATAGGTAATATCTTAACCATTTACGTACAACGTATTAAACTGACTGTTTATGGCTTGGAATGGAATTAGTAAAAGTGTCGGCACTGACTGAGTACAAGTATCGATTCGATACTCAGCACTTTTGAGTATTGACTACTTTCGAGTACTGAGTACTTTCGACTACTCTAATCGATTACTACTGTTTCTTTTGAGAATCGAGTACTTACTACTTTAAGTATCGATTCTGCCCAACACTATCATAAACAGTTGCGCACTACATAGAACTACCTATGTCTTTTAAAAGGTTACCAACATATACATTTTTGGGAGGGCTTGCAGTCTTCTCCATAGCCCCTGCCAATACACTAAATCTGCTACTGAGCATATACACTCTGAAACTGTGTGTGTAATAATTCTGTGCTGGCAATTAACGTTGAGTAAAACCTACGAATTTATGAGCCTAAAATAATGAAAAATATTGCAGCGACAGAAGCGGCGATAGTAGCAATTGTTGGACGAGAATCAAAAGGAAGCGGGAGAAATAAGATAGAAAGCAGCAGCATCCGCAATCGCTGCAGCAAAGGCATTAAGAGCAGCTGTAGGTCGAGAATTATCAGCAGTAAAATCAGCAAGAACAGCCGCAGTATAAGTATGAGCTGAGCTAGTGAGGTTGGAGTGACCATTGAAAAACCGGCGAAGGATCAGCAGCAATCGCAATGTGCATTCGATGAAATGCTGTTGTTAATGCGCTTGCTGGCATTGCTTTTCTTATTGCTACCGCTGCTGGCTGCTGCTGCTGCAGCATGTCGTTGATGATGCAAATTAAAAGGATTTCGTTTTTTTTATTTAAATTGTTGTTTTCACTTTTGAAGCTCACTTCACTTTTTGATAGTGAGCTGGTGTTGGTTGAGAAGTATTCTCTGGTCAACATGAAATTAATAAGAGCCGTTCTCAAAAAACGAACAAAAACAGAAAAACACACAACAGCAGCGGCAGAAAATATATTGAAAAAAAGAAACAGCAAAGAACAAAATCCTTTAAAGCTTATTTTCATTTCATCATATGTGAGATTTTCTTCTTCTTGCATAACCAGTCTACCCCACAAATATTTCTGCCTGCCATGCTGCATGTCATGCAGCATATCCTCTGCACTGCCTGCCTCCAACCGCATCCAACTCATGTCATGTAACATGTCCGCCATGCCTTTCAGTAATGCACTGCATTTCACTTTGCTCGGTGTTTTTCTGTTTTAACCCTCGCGCATCGAGAAAGCAAATGCGAAATTATACTCAATTTTATTATTATGTAATTACGGATATTTGCGGAGGTTCGTATGTGTGTGTGTGCAGGCATTTCTGCATTATGTATTTCTGTTTTTGCGCAGTAAAACTGTTAAATCATTCATCACCATCAACTCTCGCCGCTCCTCGTTTCACCAGCAGCAGCAGTGTAGGTATAATAAATTCGGCACTTTTAAACCCTAAAAGCATTTGTTAATTTACATTTGACATTGAATGCCGAATGAGAAATTGGAAGTTCAATGAAATGTTTACCTATTCAAAATGAAAATGAATATGATTTTAGAAACTTGAAACAATTCACTCGCACAAAACTTACTCGTCGTACATTGTTGGTTGGTTGGTTGGTTGGTTGGTTTTTTGTAACCGCAATTCATGTAGAAAGTTTTGGTGGTTGTTATTCAAATAACTCATTAGGCAATAATTTTCACCCTAAAATAATTATTTTGATTATAATCGTTTAACATATCCACAACAGACGTAAGTAAATCAATCATGATGAGTGATGAGTTTTTTCATTTTCTAACAATATCAATTTCACTTTCTAAACTTACCAAACTTCACTCACCAGCATTTGAATTACAGTAGGGTTAATTTGTTTCAGAAAAGTTACGCTTGAGTCTTCTAAAAAGCATCTCATGAATGGATCAAGGAAATCTGTTAGGGGTGTGAAAGAAGTGGCCATTCCAAGAATGTCCGAAATTGTAAATCAAGAGCTCCTGTTGTGGAGTTGACAGGCAGACTTGGGTCGACTTAACCTCACTAGATTAAACTCGCAATAAAAACTTGTTACTTTTGAGTTATCATGCCATATGTATGTAATATAATTTTTTTATTCGAGCGCTAAATTCAAAGCGCCTCGCTCTAAATCTTTTCTTTCACGATATTATTATTGCATCGTTACTGAACTCTTCTAGATTTTTTCCGATTAGATTCGAAATGGAAACTCTACTCGCTGAAGTTTCGGCAGCCACACGATTGAAATGACCAGTGTCGAATGGATGCCAATCAAGAAATCTCATTGTGAAGAAATCTACCTGAGTTCAACGAAATTGAACCGCAGATCTACAATATAAAGCGCTAAGTTCGAGGTATAAGTATGGGTCTAAATCTTTCTTCTATCATAGTTCTGGTCTCGTAGTTGAACTCACAATTGAACTCTTCATTGTTTGGTTTTTTTTCGAATTCGAAACCAAGGTTCTATTTGCTGAAGTTTCGTAAGTCATACTTTTGAATTGACCAGTAGCGAGTGATTACCAATCAAAAGCTCTTATTGCGGAGTTAACAGACAGACAGACTTGGCGTTAGCAATACCATATGGTAATCACATTGGGCCGTTCAGGCCTAAGTGGGCAGCAACTAAACACAACCATATAGAGCATCATAATGGACAGGTTGGCCAAGTTAATAATTATCGCTACCACCAGAGGTTACTAATTAACAAGGGACAACGAGAAACGTGGTTATTCCCAAAGCCATATCCCTAACCCTTCTATCGGACCCTTAGGCATACGCTTAGTATGAATAGCAAAGAGAAACTTCGGCATGTTTCCTCTGGAACCGAAATGAAAACCGAGGAGTCTTTAAAACTTCAATATACTGTGAAATATGATGTTACATATCGTAGTGTGAAAAGTTCGTACCGCTAAAGAGTTTTCAATCAATCGCACTATTTTGAAATAGTCTCACTCAGGTGAGAAATTTCCTATAACAATTGCTAATCCAAAGCAGTTTAACATCGTAATTTTGGTTTACTTCCCAAAAAAAAGAAAAATCTCCAACCTGGAATCGACGCTCATCAGAAATTCTTCTGGTTTTGGTGGTTTCTCGCGGTGTAGTTCTCAAAGCTACATATATTCGGTCAGACTTTACCGGAGTGAATTCGAATCGAAAATTTCGACCTGTGTGAGGAGTCTTAAATCTCAGTGATATAACCATTGTCTCTCTTTAAGATTTACTTATCTAGTCCTTCTCTCCTTACCCAATCTATGGATTCTGTAGAGGCTTGAGGTGATCTAATGGTGGGAATTTTTACTAGGTAAATAACTTATTTAGTCGCAAGACCGTATCCCTTGAAATACTGAAATACGATGAAATCGTAAAATACGGAGTTAACACGGAGTTAAGGGCATTCGAGGACTTGAATGTCCTTTAAAGATTTTCAACTTAAAACTCGATATATTACCATATATTTAAGTGAAATGCACTAAAACGTTTGACAGCTGTGATTCAAAAACCTACATAGAATCAGTAAAATCTAGTATATCTTTGAATATTTTCAAGCTGTATTGAGGTCAGTTTAATACTGAAGTATACTGAAGAGATCACCCCTTCTTCTTTTCCTAGGCCTTAAGTACAATGGGCTACATAGTCTGAGTGCTTGAGGAATTGTCCTGCACTCGTAGGTCAGGTTCTCGGCCTTCTACTGAAGAGACCTTTTTGAATTTACTATAATTTCACAAATTAGAGCTAATACATAACTAACTGAGGCTAACACTCGCCACAATGGCTGTCTATCTCCTTCTCGGTGTCCTGTGATTTCATTACCTCTCTCATTCTCCCTCCTTCTTCCTCCCACCTATCAATCTTCCTTCCAATCAACACAATGCTCTGCATTCATAGGGGTACACCCTGTGTGTTGAATGTATCAATAAAAAATAAAAATAAAAAATTAACTCGAATATCCAGAAGTTCTTTCAAAAATGTCAAGCTGTATCGAAATTGAGGTCAATTTTATTCCACATAGAATTACGAATTAATGGAAATAATTCGAGAATTGTTTTAAAGAATATTAAGTGGTTGTTATGTGGTCTAGAAGTGTTTTAAAGAACTTCACGCTATATCCAAATTAAGGGCCAAGAATGATGGATTCAAGTAACAGAACGTTCTTTGAAGATTCGCAATGTACAACCAAATAGACCTTCCAAAATTGCAAAAACTTTTAAATACTATAAAATAAATGATTTAGAATTTCATTGAAGATTCCAATATATCATCGAGCAGAGTATCAGGTCTCGAAAACCAGGAAGTCCTCTGAATATTTTCAATATAAATCTAAACAGACTTAATGAATTTCGGAAATTTCAGCTAGTAGTGATACAAATTCGAGATTCTAGATATTCGCTGTGACCTAGTTTTTGGTAGTGTGTTGGCCTGCTACGCAGAGTTTCCGAATTTTAAATCTCGGCAAAAACAAAATCAAAAAGTAGAAAAAACACGGCACCAACTCTTGGCAGGTAATGGCAAGCCTACAAGAGTAAAAATTGCCTTTGAAAATCTTTTCACTTCGTCGTTCGGATTCGGCATAAAACTGTAGGTCCCTTCCAATCATGTACAAATATAACACGCCCAACTTGAGTGAATGCGAAAAGCTCGGCCTAGGCCCTCGATGGGCTGTTGTGCCATTAAAAGAAAGAAGAAAGAAGATATTCATAGGTAAAATCTCACGGGAATTACGAATGTATAGATTCCGAAATTAATTCTAAAGACGTTAGATCTGTGCGTTTGAGGCATTCTTCATTCATTCACTATCGATTTTTATTCACTTCACATTCCTTATTCTCTTGGTATATTTCGTGTTAACCCCAATTTTAATATTAAAAACGTTGCTTTCTATGAAATACTCTACTACTGATTAAGAATTCTCGATTTACTACACGTTCAAAACTCAATAAGCAACAATGAATGAAGTTGGTTGCGGTTAGAAGTGGAAAAATGGAAGACAGGATTGTGCTTACTTAGTTTAAACAAAGCTTGCATTACATCCAACTTAATTGGCAACCAACTCACAAACAATGTTTAGAATTCTGTGTGATTCATTTTTTGAGTGTATCTAACATTTCACACATCATCTTCTCTTAACAAATGACTTATAATCACAAATATAAAAAAGAAGGAGCTACACCCTGCACCCGGTGCTGTTGTACAATACTTTCTCTCATATTCAGAGGAATACATAAATACGTGAATGTTGACCGAGTATTAGTATAATATTAACATTTGGTTTTTTCTTACTTCAGATACTTGCTCTGTACCGTCGTGATATTATCACAAATGAAGGGATTAATTTCATTCATTCTCAGACCTAGAGCTACATATGTAATTTGTGACATAGATATTTGAGGAGTGTGTATGTGCATGTGTGATGGTGTGTGTGTGTGTGCGTGTGTGTGTGTGTGCGTGTGTGTGTGTGTGAATGTGCTTTAAGGATACGTTGAGTTACGTGAGAATTTGTGTAATTTCATATTCTGCCGGACTCTTTACAACTGAAATATTTATTAATGAAATAAACGAAAACGGTTCAATTGGGAAAGGAAAAAAGGAAATACCACAGAAAAACAAAAATAAAATGAAATGAAAACCTGCAAACATTCTTTATGTTCTCCACGAATTTAAAGAGAAAGGAAGATATTTTCATTTAGTGGTAAATGTGTAAAATAAATATATTTACTCAGATGAGCAGAAAGAAAATTAAAAAAGCAAAAATCGTTAATTCCTTGATGGCTACAGAGGCGAGGCCATGCCGACGACCTGCTAGCCCATGAACTCTCACCGCGCGCTCTCTCCCCTTCTCTCTTTTCTCTTTTCTCTCTATCACCTCGAATGCTTATTAAAAATTTAAAAGCACAAAATCAAAATGAATGACGACGAACAAATAAAGGTGAGCTTTAACAGCAGAAAGGAAAGAAGCTGTGAAAAGCGAATAAAACTTCAACAACAAAAACACCAGAGAAAACACAAAAAGTCGGAGAGACAATTACGTGGCGTAAAATGTAATTCAACCGAGCATGATATTGCGAACGGGAATTGAATGTTCTCAGGCACAATGCATCGACACAGAGTGCCTCGACTCGCCTGAATGTCGGTCCGTGTTCTGCAAATGGCGAACGACTGTGCGACGGAAAATCTCTCTGCCTGGCCAACTGCAAAACTATGGTACCTTGCCTCGACTCATTCGAATGTCTGACTGTATGCCTGCCTCAACTGGCTGCCTGTCCCAAACAGAACATGCCAATGACTGACGTATGTTATTTGCCTCTTATTGCCATTTTTCCTGTTGTTGTTTTGAAGATGATATTTTGAGGGCGCTTTGGGCTCACATAAAACCAACCCACAATTTGTTCGCCTACTACTTCTAAACAACAAAACACAGAATAAAGTCAAAAGGAAAAAAATATTAGAGATTTGCCTTTAATTGAAAGAAACACGCATAAAAACAAACCCAGAAAGGAAACTGAACGCTGAAGAGTAAGTCAGGGGTGTTAGCCCTCCCACTAAGAAAAAGCTAACGCAGTATCATCATTTAGCAAAGATTACAGGAATGATTTTGTAGTTTCTTTACAGTCTTAACAGTAGCTGAATGAAAGAGCGAGAGAGAGAGAGAGAGAGAGATAGAGATTGGAACTAAAAACTGCATTGATTTTCGCCGACAGCAAGGAAAGCCGGCAAAAAATGGTCAAATTTGCTATTCGTTTTTCCTCTTTTTTACGTGTCTGTTATTTGAATTTTTAAGCATAGCGTGTGTTCTTTTTATTCTACCCAGTAATGTGAAATGAAAACAGATATTACTGTAAACTAAGGATCTAAAAGTTCTTCGAAGATTTTCAAGCAGTTTGCAATGTGAGATCTATACATAAAATGCCGAAGTAGTATAGGATTCGAAAGTCCGGATGAAGTTTAAAATGTAATACCAAATTACCAAATAGGTCTCTATGAATTCCACCAAATGCCGTTAATTGGAACTAGAAATTAGAGAATCAAGAGGTTATTTGAAGTATTTCATCCTGTAGAGCTACGACTTCAAGGACCTGAACATGATTTGAAGATAAAGATCAAATAGACATCCTTTGAGGTTTTCGACGATAAATCCAAATAGTTCACTGTGAATTGCTGAAATTTTGGAAAATAAATTATAAATTTTTTTTGTTCAATTAAATAAATAAATAGAACTAATAAATTGGAGTGTCTACAACTCCTGGAGTAACAAAATTTATTCAAGTTATCATTCCCACGTTCTGTTGCGTTCAGGGGAAAATAAATAGATGCCTTCTACGGAATACAGAGAGTTTAGGCATTTTCGTTTCTTTCAAAATGTCTTTTATTTTAAGAGCACCAATCGCACTGGATTATTTATTCCCAAAACTCCCTTTTTGAAACCTCTAGTCATTGACACAGAAAGTGCTTGAAATTCTGACGATTCTTCGTTCAGCTGGTTGACTAGTGTCCAGTAGACACTCATGTTTTCGACCTAAAGGCTAATTGCGAAATATCACCGGTTATTCGAGGAGTTAGACTTCCTTAAGATTAACCTAAACCGATATGTATGTATCTGATGTATGTTGAAATTTCAAAGCGTGGAGCTACAAATTTAAAAATCAGATCAGTGAAATTTCACGCAATTTTGCTCACGAGAGGCCACCGTAACTCCTAAACTATGCAACCCAATCTACGGCTTACGACCAGTGATTAAGGCTTCCAACCCAGATTCCGAACCCGCAGATTTTTATATGATAAACAAATTTTCTCCTTCATAATTTGAAATTTCTACAATTTTCTATTTTGAACCACGAAGGCTGAAACATTAGAACCCCATTTTTCCTACTGTTCCCCACCGTCTTGAACTACATACGTTTTCAGGACATACCCAAGGTAGAAGGGGAAAATTGTTATATGGGGAAAGATTCGTACTGCTTCATAATTTGTAATCTCTCAGTTCTATTGATCCGTAGAATCATGAAAGAGATCATGGGCCGAAATTCAAGGACCCCTCCTTAAAAATATGTAAAGTAGATTTTAAAGTTTTAGCCTAGTCTGTCAAATTCTAGTCGATTGTCCTTCCGATTGCCATTGATTTCTTTTAATTCTTATCTAATGGTGAAACGACTCGTATTCCTTGCTGGGTTTTTCTACAATACACCGACCGTACATTTGCGTATATCTAGTACAAATTTTCGAGGATTGCTGAGAATATGTTGTAGCTCTGTTTCGCTACTCGTCTTCTCTTTGTGCATTTGTTGGCAGCAAAAGCCAAATTTCAAAGTGTTCGTTTCTATTAATTTTGCAGCGAGCGTGCGTCTCGATGTGTTTTGTTCGTCCTTTTTGTCATGTCATATTCGGCTGAGAATTTTTAAGTTTTTCCTTTTATTTTTCGTTAGTCTCTTATTCTTTTTTCCCCCATTTTTCAGCTTCAGAAATTCATTGTCACCATGTCCGTCAACTTGTGCTCTCCAATATCTGAATATGACTTACGGTCATGGGAAATATTCTCAGTGCATTCGTTTTGGGCGTGACTGGTTTAAATTTTTTTTTTTTAGAATGTATTTCAAATAAAACGAAGATTAAAAAAAAAGTAGTTTTATTAATTAATTTCCATAATTTTGAGTGCTGATATTAATTTTTATATTTCGTAACATAAAACTCGTAAGCCAATATGTTTATGTATAGGTAAATTGTAAAATATAAATGCATAACTTTAAGGGAAATATAAGCCTAGGTACTACGGATTTTGTTCTTTTGATAAGTACGCGTGCAGACGTTCATGGTTTAATATCATTCCATATAATATTTTCAAAGAAACTCACGTTTTCGGTTTGATCTTTTTTGGTTAATTTTCAAGGTTTATTTGTTTCGTTTTATTCTCATTTCTTTTATTTTTTGGTTTTTTTTTGGTTTTTTGAGATTGTCATGAATTGCAAATTTGTTTCTTTTATTTTTGTCTTACACAATTTACTTGAAACCTTTTCCTTTTATCATTTTGCTCCCACATATTTTCTATTTTCTTTTCGTTTGCCTTTATTTGATTTACATTTATATTTCATACACATCGGCGAAGTACAGCCTTAATGTGCTCTTACATTCAGTGTTGCCCATCGGTACTACAATTGTAGCAAAAATAAACATTCACGTACGGTTTGAGTGTACTGCACGTGTACCGGCTGTGTTTTAGTTTGATTGTTTCTAACGCATCTAGTTTTATACACTCTGAAAGATAATCATTTGTTATCACCTGCTGGTTTTGCCATTGCCTATCAGGAGGTGTACTTGCACAATTTGTTATAATTCTCAGTCACTTCACATTGGAAGGAAGGATTCTGAATGAGAACTAACCACCAGACAAGCCGGGAATCGTATCGATATAGAATCGTCTCGACATCAGCTAATGTGATGTTTACATTCACCTTTTTAAGTGAAACTTTAGAGAGGTTGTGAATTCTTGGAAACGAAAAAGTGACAGTATTAAATTTTGTTATTTTCACCTGTTCGGTGAATTTCTGCACGATGTTATTGTTAGGGATAGCGTATCTTGGGATTGATTTCGTGCCGCAGGTGGCGAAGTTTCTATCTCTAACTAGATGTACTATTTTAAGTACTTTTTCCACTACTTTTCTAGCACTACTTCTACTTCTGTTTTCTACTATTTTTTTCTACTACTATTTCCCCATAATTTCTATGGCTTTTTCTATTAAGTAGTATTTATACTCTTATTTTCTACTACTTACTTTCTACTCTATTTTTACTGTTATTTTCTACTACTTCACTTATATTTCTAATAGTATTTTCTACACTACATCCTACTATCATTTCCTACTACTATTTCGTACAATTTCTACTGTTTTTTCACTACTATTTTCTACTACCTTCCATTACAATTTTTAAAACGTTAAACTTCTTTAGCGAGGATGTGAATTGAAAAATTTGAGCCTACGTTCATTTGTGCTTGCATTATATTTATGCATAAATGCATTTATTATATTCATGAGCTGAAGTTCATTGTGGTAAAGGCAAAACACTTGCCACAATGGCTGTCTATCTTTTTATCGTTGTCTTATTATTATTGCATTTCCTGCCTCCTGTTTTGCTTTAATTTTGACTAGGTTTATTAATGTTGGGAAATTTTAGTATAGCTTTTTGTAATATTCGCGGACTCAGATCAAACTTCTTCTCTGTATTTGCCTCCATAAACCCCATGTAATGGCACTAGGTGAGACTCAGGTATGTGAGGGTGCAGATCCACTGGATTTTCACGTACCAGGGTATCGGCTGGTGTCGTTATTCTCTCCCCACAGGCCACAGGGGTCGCGTATCAGTGCCAGCAACAACTTTATATGACGGATGCTGAGTTCAGCTCCATGTGGGTTAAGCTCAGCATTCAGTCTCATTCGCTGCACTTCTGTTTTCTTTATAGAAGCCCGAATTTTGATAGGGGTTCTACTTTTAATAAGTTAGATTCCCTTTCCGATTTGATCGCTTCTATTTTGGAATCATATCCGTGCAGTGAAATTGTGGTTGCTGGTGACTTCTTTACTTACTTTACTTTTGATGGCACAACAGCCCATGGAGGGCCTAGGCCGAGCTTTTCGCATCCACTCATGTTGTGCGTGTTATATTTGTACATGAATGGAAGGGACCTACAGTTTAAAGCCGAATCCGAACGGCGAAGGAAAAGCTTTTCATAGCAATTTTTACTCTTGTAGGTTTGCCATTGCCTGACAAGAGGTGGTGCCGTGTAGAAAAATTATTTTTTCTACTTTTTTTTTTGATTTTGCCTGTGCCGAGATTCGAACCCCGGACACTCTGCGTAGCAGTCCAACGCACTACCACTACGCCACAGCGACCTGGTGACTTCAATGTTCACAATTCGGATTGATTGTGCCACTCAAGTCACACAACACCCGAAGGTCTGTATGTAGAGTTGTTTGCCGAGTTGCACGACCTGACTCAACTAGTGACCGAACCGACACACATTCCGTGTATCGCAGGGCAAGCCGAAAACATCCTTGACCTATTTCTTACCTCTCATCATGACAAATATGATGTAAGTGTCCACGCACCATTTTAGCATCCTTTCCGTGTTCTAGAATCCACACCCTTTGACGGTAGCTCCAAAGCGATTAACATGGCTTTACGAAAAGGCAAATTGGAATGGTCTCGATAAGTTTTTAAAAACTTTAATTGGAAATTGAGTTTTACCGGTAAAAACATAGAAACCAGTTCTAAAATGGTAGAAGAAATAATTATATTAGGAATACGGTCTTTCATTCCCAATAAAACGATTAGCGTTAAACCCAAGGACAATGCATGGTTTAAGGCGACTTGCAGACAAGCAGTCCAAAGAGGGCGCTTTCAGGAACTGGCAATCTAACAAGAATGCCAATACTGAACAGTTGCGTAAACAGAAAAGAAATCGCTGTAATACCACTCTAAAGCGCGAAAAGTTTCTACACGAACAGCGCTTGAGGCACAAAGTCTTACAATTCCATAGGGGTGGTAAGAATTTTTAGTCATTTGTAAAGAGAGTACAAAACCAAACGACTTCGTCAATTCCAACTCTTTTTACGGGTGATCGCCTCGTCACTAGCCCGGTTGATAAAACGAACCTTTTAGCTAAAATTTTCGCAGAGAATTCTTCTCTGCCAGCTAGCGATCAACACCTTCCCGTTATCGAATCTGTACTATATCGTGTACTATGCCTGAGATACATTTTCGAACTCGAGTAGTTAAAAGAGTTCTTGCAAATCTTAACATAAACAAGGCTTCGGGACTCGATGGCATTCCAGCCCACGTATTGCGAGCTTGTGCGACAACGCTGGTGGAACTGTTGCGCAATCTTTTCAACATTTCGTACACAACTGATGTATTTCCGTCTTGTTGGAAAGTTGCCAATGTCCAACCAGTTCCTAAAAAGGGCAAGACTACAGACCCTGCGAACTATCACCCCATCGCAATCTGTTCTACTTACGCTAACCAAAGCTATGAAAAGTGTAGTTAACTTCTACTTGGTCAAATATCTTGAGCAAAATGAATTGCTTAATGACCACCAATACGGTTTCCGTGGAAATCGCTCTATGGGCCATCTCATGGCGACCCTAACCGAGCACTGGTGGCTTCAGTGGCTTCAGTGAGAGCAAGGAGGTTGCTCTGGATATTTCAAAGGCATTAGACAGAGTGTGGCATAAAGTAGGATGGTGTCAAAACTAATTGCGCATGGGGTCGGGAGTAAATTCGCACGACGGATCACGATCTTTTAAGCGACCGCTCTATCCGTGTTGTGATAGATGCCATTGTTTCGGAAGATCGTGCCATAAATACTGGAGTGCCGCAGGGTTCGGTCCTCTCCCCTACACTTTTCCTTATCTTCATTAATGACCTTCTGTCATTAACGAAAAATCCTATTTACTCGTTTGCAGATGACAGAACCATTTCTCATTCATATGTCTGTTCAAAACGCCCTAGCTCTTTGGAGATTGAGAGGGAAAGGCACGTTATGAATGGCTCACTCAATGAGGATCTCCAGTTAATCTCCGATTGGGGTCTTACGAATAGAGTTGAGTTCAATGCGCGTAAGACCCAATGTTGTCTGTTATCTCACAAACGAGTCTCCCAAACTTCCGTTAACCCCCTAGATATGAGTGGGGTAGGTATTGCGGAGGCAGCGACTCTTGAAGTTCTGGGCATGTCCATCCAATGTGATGTTCGTTGGAATAAACACATTTTTGACGTGTCGAAAGAAGCAGACAAGTGTCTCGGCTTTCTTAGGCGGTGTAAAAAATATTTTACTTCGACTGATCTCCGCATGATCTACACTACCTATATACGTCCTAAATTAGAGTTTAATTCGCACCTATGGGCTGGAGTTTCACGAACGCAACTGGAACTCCTGGGCCGTATCCAACATCGAGCGATAAAGCTATTAGGAGACATTAGAGTTTCCAGCTCTATTGACTCCTTGGAACATCGTCGAAACGTGGCTTGCGTCTCACTGTTCTGCCGTTACTTTAACGGTAAATGTTCTTCTGAGATGCGGAAGCTGATGCCGCCAGTTCGTGTGTTCAACAGAACTACACGGTCAGCAAGCGGAACTCAAGCCTTCCACGTAAACACGGTGTTCCAACGCAATTCGCATTACAGAGAAACTTCTTTCATCTGTCGTACCGCGCGTATTTGGAATAAGCTCCCTGCAACAACTTTTCCCAATTATTATGACCCTTGCAAACCCTTTTAAAGCAAACGTTCATAAACACTTCTCCCTCCTTTTTCCTCCCACCTATCAATCTTGCTTCCAATCAACACAATGCTCTGCATTCATAGAGTTACCCCCTATGTGTTGATTATATTTAAAATAAAAAATAAAAAATAATGCTTTCATAATATTGATGCCCTCATGCATTTATTATATTTACAAAATGATTAATTATATTACATGCAAATGCATTATTTATATTTATTAAATCTTTCATCGTTTTAATGAAAATATACGTACTCGTATATTAATCCGATGCACCTGCTGTAATGAACATTGCGAATGACATTGATTAAGAAATTTTTCTCGGTGTAATGTGCGCTACAAGTGCGTATTCGTTATATCAATATTAAATTTACGAGTACATACACTGAGTTTTCACTGTGCCGCGCTTAAGTGTCACAGCGGAGCGGATCAAATGTCTGCTTTGGGGGACCCTCGACTACTTATCACCCCAAATTTCCATACATAGAAACTTTTGCTTTCACACACTCGCGCATTTGTTTCACATATGCTACTGTGGTATGTCGCTTACTCGAATTCTCTCCTTCTAAACTAAAATGAAATGAGAAACGGAACTTTTTGACGGGTTTTAACGCTATCACCGGCAAGAAGGTGAAACTGCGAAAGAAGAAGCGAAGACAATGGCGGCAAATCAGTTTAATTCACTGAAGAGACTTTTTTGTGGGATGAGGCAGAGGGGAGACTTGGTATCTGCCTGGCTGCCACTCACCGCTTGACTGCGTGCTGTAATTTGTGAGGCAGGCAAAACTTCTTTTTGGAAACTGTTGAAAACTTTTTCCCTCCATTTAATGAGCATCAGAACTCTACTAACCCTACGCACATTAACATAATAATTTCACCTCATTTCCAATTGAATTGCAGTCATTATCCATGCAGTAGTTTCCATTTTACGCTTTACCTTACATACACTAAATTATAACACACAATACGCGAATGCGAAAGTGCGGAAATGCGGAAACTTTTAATTTTCCAGTTCTACTGGCTGCTACCGTTCAAACGGCGTTCATACACTTACCATCCAGCGGCTTTTGTTCAGCTCAAACCGCTTTAGTTGTTTCGTCTTTCACCCATTACATTTCGTTCTACTCTTTTCCTTCTTGATGACGATGATTTGTCAAGCGTTAGATTTTTATATTTTATTTCTTTTTATTATTAGTTTTTTTTTGGCTCGCTACTTTTGTTAGACGCTATTCCCCCAGGTTCCCGCATTAACCCTTTGACTGCTTGCCTTTGTCACTGTGCCTGTTCTTCATCCCTTCATAACGTAGTCTCTTGCTGCTGTTGTTGCGTTGTCCAGCAACTGCTTCTTTACCCCTCCTCTACCTCTTTTCCTTCTTTTTGTGCTCCTCCGCCTCCTCCTTCTGCTGTTGCTATTGTCTCTCCTTTTAACTCGTTTATCTTTTTGTTTTAAGCATAATTTTGCACTATGCCACCAGTTTTGCTTTTTTTCATCTCTTTGGCGTTTTTTTCTTTTTATTTCCCGCTGTCTTTTGTTAAATTTAAATTGCCTAATTAAGCGTTTTCGTGTTTGTGTTGTTTGTTTTTGTTACTTCTGTTATTTTTTAAAATTAAATTATTTTACTGCCCTAGAGTTTCGCCGATTGTTGCTTAAACAAGATGAGCTTGAAACAAACAAAAATTAAAGGCACTATGAGTTTAAAGTTCCGAGAAGCTATAAACTACCCGTTTTTTTTATTGGAACTTGAGCTTTGGCCCTCCAATACCGGGTCTATCGAATTCGAAACTTAGGGTCGTCAGCCAGCACTGATATTTACTCGTATTTTTCTGGAGCTTTAAGATCACCTATGTTCCCTGCTCTGTTGCCTTCCCTCTATGCAGCTCTGAGGATGTCTATACTTGTAGAAATTTTACGGTTTTGAATAGTTTAAGTCAAGGGCAAACGCGGATGGGAGCTTCAGCAATTTTCGACTCTTTCAGAAGTTATAAAAATAAATATTATATATTTCTTTTTCCTTTAAATCGACTTCTGCATTCACGCCTTGATTCAAATTCGAGTTAGTGCACAGATCAGTGTTTGATTCTTTTCTGTATTTGCATTCTTTACGTTTATTCCTACATAGGTCTAAATTCGAATCAGTTCATCACACTTTTCTGTTTTTGCGTTCGAATTTAAAGTCCGGGTCAGTCCTTCGTCCCTTCCTGTTTCTACCTTCACCTTTGAGTCGGAATTCGGATCAGTGCCTATCAGCTCTTGACTATTTAACTTTGGATCAGACGGAACTGTTCTGCACTCTTTCCTATTTCTGCTTTCGCACTTGTGTCCAAGCTTAGATCAGTTCTTTACTCTTCCTATTCCTTCATTCAACCCTAGTTCCAAACTTGTATCAGTCGGAATCTGTTTGAATTCAAATCAGACCGCATCAGTTTTTTCTTTCTTCTGTTTCTGTGTTCACTCCTGGATCCGAATTTACATCAGTTAGGATCAGTTCTTCATTCTTTCAACATTCAGTCTTGGATCCAAATTTAGAGCAGTTGGGTCCAAGCTCGTATCAGTTCTTTACTCTTTCCTTTTTCTGCATTCACCCCTAGGTCAAAATTTATATCAGTCCCGATTTATTCTTTCAATTTGAATCCGGATCAGATTCCAGTGTCCGCGTTCACTTCTGATTCCAAAATCGAATTAGTTTGAGTTTCTGCCATTCACCTTCCAAATTCGGATCGGTCCGAATTGTTTCTACACTTCGGATTAGTTAGGCACACTCTCCTTATTTTTCGTTGAAAGCTGGGTTCAAATTTTACTCTATCGGATTTCGCCACTCTTCGACTGAATACCAGTTCTTGACTGTTTTCTGCTTCCGCATTCCCTGCTGGGCCCAAATTCGAATCAGTTTAAAATAGTTTTTAACTCCTCACTGTTTCTTTGTTCATCTTTACTTACTTTATTTTTAATGGGACAACAGCACATGGAGGGCCTAGGCCGAACTTTTCGCATCCACTCATGTTGTGCGTGTTATATTTGTACATGAAAGGAAGGGTCCTACAGTTTAATGCCGAATCCGAACGGCAAAGTAAAAAGCTTTTCATAGGCAATTTTTACTCTTCTAGGTTTGCCATTGCCTGCCAAGAGGTGGTGCCGTGTAGAAAAATTATTTTTTTCTACTTTTTGATTATGCCTCTGCCGAGATTCGAACCCCGGACACTCTGTGTAGCAGTCCAACGCACTACCACTACACCACAGCGACCACTGCGATGGTGTAGTGTTCAAATTGGGATTAATCCGGGTCAAGTCTGCACTCTTTCCTAAGAAATGATCTAGATTAATTTGCACTAGATTTACGACTTTATACTTCAACATTTATACATAATTATAATGACTTATTAGTGGGCCTGAGTGGGTAGGACACAAGGTAAAGTTCTTGACTGTCGCAGGTGCGTCAATGTTCGATCCTTGCGCTTCTATTTTTCAAGTTGCCACACAGCCTGCTCATGGCGTCCCCTGGATAACGATCTGACACCCGTCAGTGAGCTAACTAATGTGAGGCTTCATCGTGGAATGGTTGTGCAACGGGCTGAGAACCTACCACGTTGAAATATTCCCCAATGAATCGTCAGAGCCTGCCAAGTTCCATCATCGGTTGTTGTGCCAGCTAAGTAATAAGTTATAATGTCTCATTTGCTGGAGCCATGACTTAGGAACTCAAACTTCAGGTTTTCAAGTGTTCTTGTTCTGTAGAAATGTACACATGTGTAAAATAGGCTTAGATGTGTTCAGAGAGGGGGAAGAGTAGAGGGAAATGAATCTCGAGTGTAAAGAAGGGTCCCTCAGGATCCAACAAAAACTACAAAAAAAACTGTCTGACTTGAATTGTGGAAACATCATTTAACATAGAAATATCTCTATGAGGCCATGGGTTATAAATATAAAAATTATTTTACAGAATTGCCAATTCTTCTACAACCAAATTATTTTCATCCTAGTTCATATTTTTTGTACTTCGTATGTATTTCCAAATTCTCATTGTATTTTCTTGTATTTTTTCTTCAAGGTCCTGAAGATGTCCTGAAATTTCTAGGAAACGAAAGTGTCGTAGATCATTTCAAGCTCGTCACCAAGGATGGCAACAGTTTGCTTCTGGGTGCCAGGTGAGTGTGTGTTGTGTGCATTTATGAAATGTTTAAAAACAACCCGAAGGATTGATGGTGATAAAGAAGTAGGAAAAAATAGTAAAGACGAAACGATGAGAAGGCAAGAAATGATTTTAAGAGCGAATGTTGGGCGGTGAGGAATCAGAAGTTGAACCAGAGAGTGAACCAGAAAGTAAATATAAACACTGAGCACTGCAGCAAAAAACTAACAAAATAAGAAGCAAATAACAAACAGGAAACGCACTTGATAGCGTCAGCTTGCCATCTCACCAACTCACCAACATCGTCATCATTCTTAGCCATTGTTGTCAACCGTTAACGCCATCGTCGCCATTTTGCAGCGGTAGCCAACTCATTTCCTGTTCTTTGCTGTTGCTCTTCTTTTTTCCCCTTTTTTTTTGTACAGAAACACAACGAGAACGTTTTCGAAACTTTTCTTTCTTTGCCTGGTTTGTTATTGCAATTGTTGTTCTTGTTCCACAGTTACTGCAGTAGTTGTTCATGTTGTTGTTGTTGTTTTCGTTGCTGCTACTCCTGCTTTGTTTGTATTTGCTAAGGACAGCATGAATTTTTAGTTTCAGTTAAAAAGTGAATAAAGTTTTTGCTTTTGTGTCCTTTTTTTTTGTTTTTATTTTTTGTTTTGTTAGCATCATTCTCTCCTTCCTTTTCTCTCTCTATCCGTTCTTTAATAGTTTTCATTACCTTCTGCTATTGTGTATGTTCATGTGGAGTAGAGTTGAGGAGATGGGGGATCTACTGCTGCTGGTGTTAGTTTAGTAGCGGCTCGCTTCGTTGACGTTTGCAAAAATGTCAACGTAGTTTTTACCTTTTCACTGTTGTAACTATTTTCTTCTTCTTGTTGTTGTTTTTTCTCTTTATTTCTCTACTTTTCATTTTGTGTGTGCTCGTAAATTTGAATTTTTTGTCGAACTAAAACTTATGAAAAATTTGTTTAAAGTGAAAATTATGCACTCACTTCCTTGACGCAAATGCAAAGAGTTACACTTTTTGGCTGTTCTGTAAAACGTGAAGAACTTCTCTTTACTTTTCTTTCTGTGTTTTTTTGAAGTGTAAATACACACTATACAAAAACTATACTCAAGATGTGCTGCTTCAATTTCAGTGAAATACTTAGTAAAAAGTACTCATACTTAACTTGCCGTTGTTCTAAAGACGCTTCAGACATTGAACTGAACTGGCGGAATTTCAAATAATTAAAGGAACATTTTTGTTTTATTTTTTTCTTTAGAACTGGTTGCGAGTTTCCTCAATTACTGACAGAGTTGATAATTCCCTCATTTCCTTTCATGTATAAGACCTGAACTTATTTTGAAGGCTAAGACTTGATAGAGTTACAAAATCACAAAGCAGCGATATTGTAAACGCCCACACAGAGCTAAACTTTAACGGGTAACTCCTATACTGGGATGGAACTTGACGAATTGAGGCTATACTTCTAAGCGGAGCATTGACTTCAATATAGAATTACATAGAAATTCATCTAAAACCAAGGCAAGAATTCCTTCTTAAATGAGGAAGGAAGGACCTTCTTCGCCGGATGGTGGGACTCATCAAAAGGCATAACCCATGGGACCAACATATGACCACCATCGGCATCACCGAGGACCCGACCTGCACATCTTGTCTGGAGGAGGTGGACAGCACAGAGCATTTTCTCTGCACATATGCCGCCTTTGCCAGAACGAGATGGCGCATTTTGGGTTTCGATGTCACAGGAATGGACAAAGTTCACTCCTTCCCCTTCTGCGATCTTCTGAGATTTGTGAGAGAATCCGAAAAATTTGCGGAAGAGAACGTAGTCCCCCTATAACTCCTTTTTCAACTTTTCCCTCTTTTTCTCTAATCCTTTACTTGCTGCCACCTCTTCTTCTTTTCCTAGGCCTTAAGTACAATGGGCTACATAGCCTGATTGCTTGAGGAACTGCCCTGGATTCGTAGGTCAGGTTCTCGACCTTCTTCACTTCCATCCATCGATCTAAAACCAGGTCCACATCTAAGTAAAGACAAACACAATTTTGTTAGTCTTCAGACTCTTACAATGAGGAATTTCGTAACCTCAGATCAGAATGTGATGACTTTCGACTCGTTCAGCCCAGAATTTTCTGGCCTTAAACTCCGTCAGCCTATAATTTTATTCAGCTCATAATTTCCGCGACTGCTTCGGCCTATAATTTCCTGACTTCCGAAATTTTGTGATAACGATATCTTAACTATAAGAGTACAGAAATATAAATATGTCTTTAACTTCTTTAGCATAAAATTTTTCGCTATTCTAGTTTATAATAATTTTTTAAGATTTATGTATTTCAACAATATTGTGGCATAGTAAAATTTCCCTACCTCACCCTACAATATTCTCCGGCCTCCACGACGGTGCTGCCTCTTTTGGAATAGGGATCATAACATTCTTCTCTTTCCTATTTTAGGCTCTTGTTCTTTCTTACCTTTTTAAAGTGTAAACGATTTCGATCCTGCGAAATCATTGTGTGTTCGTCTCTCCTTCACTCTCTCCCTCCCTCTCTCTCACTCCCTCCCTCTCTCTCTCTTCCTCCCTCTCTATACAAATAACTGCAGTTATGATATGTGCACATTTTCCCCAAAACAAATATTATAGTATTTTGCAGACTATCCTACTCATTTAGATGTGTGTGTGTCTGTGTGTGTGATAAAACCACATACATACATACATTCATAATCCTACTATTTTTCAATTATTATATGCATTAGGTTCCTTTTACATAAATAAATTTTCCGAACGAAAAAAAAACGACAAGAAATTGCAGCAAAAATTGATATTGGTTTATTTTGCCTCAGAATTTTGAATTTATTGTATTTCAATTTGTATATAGAGCAACAGTGCACCACACTGCACTACAGTGCTCCACTTATGCTCAATATAGAAATCTACAAAATTGAACGATGACGACGGCAACATGCTGCTGCTCGGAGCTGGTGGTAGAATCTCACTTGAGCAGTAGCTGCTGCTAGGCTACTGCTATTGTTAAATAAAAATATTTGCAAAACACACAGTGTGGAGAAGGATAGACTGAGATACAGACAGACTTACAAATGGATAACGGGACAGACGGACGGACGGACGGACAAACAACTAGTACTCTCCTTTATTGCAATTCGTATGAGTAAGATATCTCTTTAGAAGAATCTCTACGTGGATATACGATGATGCTGCAACGAGCTTTATGTAAATATAAATAAACACACAAATACTCGTACAGATTACTCGTATTCAAATAAGTGAAATGTAAAAGTATTTGAATGTGTATGTGTGTGGTGTGTGTGTGTATTTTAACATTTTTTAAATTTGTTTGTATGTATGTAGATGTGTGTAAAACTGTAGTGAGAAACAATAAGAAATGCATGTTTTCAAAATGGTAAAATCATGTGCAATGATTGTGTGATAGCGTTTGTGTGTGCTTAGTTAAAGGAATACTCACACATACTTACAATCGCATTCCAACAAAGCAACAACATTCTCTACAAGAGTTCAAGTTTACTTACAAATGCTATCAGCAACAACAACAACATAAGCAGCATTCTCATTCTCATCATCAGCATCAACATCTCTCATGATAACGTTGTTGTTGATATCCTACAGGCTCTCTCCTGCTGTTATTGTTGTTGCACCAACTGCTGCTTGCCTGCCTGAAGAGTGCGCGTTGAGAAAACAAAATGCAATAATAATAATGTTGTTGCTGCTAGCAGATCACAATGCAGCCCAGCACAATACCGAAGGCAAAATCACAAACATAGCAAAAACAAAACTCTTCCACTCTCTGTATAAAATTAAAACGTGAGTGAAAACAAAACAAATACAACACAATACATGAAAACAACGATATACCTTCATACATATACACATATATATATATATATATATATATATATATATATATATATATCCATTTCTAAGAAGAGTAAAAAGCGAGACAGAGCTACCGCATCGCTGGAGAGACTAACAACGACAAATGGCCAGATACAGAGAGGAGTGCAACAAAGAGTGTAGGGATAGTTGAAAACCATATGAGCTCTTTTATTTATTTATTTTATTTTTTTCTTTTGTTTTGTGTTTATTTCGTTCCAAGAATGCTTGCCTTGCTGGATGCTGTGGCATTTATGTGTGTGTTTGTGCGGATGTGGTGAAAAAATGTTATTGGAATTTTTCTTTGGCACAAATTCAGTATGTGGTGGTGGCAGCATGAGCTCAGCCAGCAATGCAACATTTCATTCAATAGCATATCAAATCAATGCGACCTACCTATTTCTCGTATCTTGTTTTCGTTTTATTAACAACAACAACAGTAACAACAATAGCAATAACAACAAATGATAAAGCTTGCCCTGATTCTGATCAAATCAAATTTTGTTAAAATGTTAAACAGTTTTTTTTTTTTGTTCATTCGCATTGTTGTTAAGTATATCTGTTTGTATGTTTCTCGACACATATACACTCACATATACATACACCCATATGAATCTAAAAATCCACCCGGAAGCTGCCGCCTTTACTTCGATATTCTACTTTCAAAACGAGCACAAGCAGCGATTGTTATTCTACATACATACATACATATATACTTTCTGTAAAGACCTGCATGGAAATCATGACAAAATTACAACAAAAATGTGGTTTCAATTTAATTTTGAAGGAACTGAAATTCCTAATGAAAATGCTAATTTTAAAGAAATTAGTCTAGTCTCTAAAACTTTATTCCAACTGCAATCTTTAAGTATATTCATGTTGTTCAAAGAAAGTTGAAAAAGCTTTTTTACTCACGATCTTTTTTGAATTTGTTTTACTCTAAATTCAGTGATTGTTACTAACGTATAACGAGCTTTAAGCTTTTAATGCATTACATATACCAAGCACATAAGCTTTTTTTTCATGCGTGTCAATGCTAGCCACTGCTCTAAATTGGTGCTTAAATTTCAGAAGGCCTTGAGCAAAAGCTTTTGAGCTTATTAAAAACTTTTCTGTGTTCGAGAAAGAAAAAGCTTTGAGCTTTTTTATTCGTTACCACTATTTTAAAAGATTTTTTGAGCTTTTCATATTTAATTGATTTCAACTATATATTTCATACTGATGGACACTAGAACTGAAGCCCTGATCACTTGGCACTTGAGTAAAAAACACTCAATTTCCATGATAGTTCATAGTTCCTGGGCTATCGAATCTGGTATCTGGTAAATGAGGACAGGCAAGAATAAATTCTCAGTGCTCAGAAGTTTAGAGTCGTTGGATTAGAAATTTGATTTACCTATGCATTTTTTACTCATCGGAAGACAATCGGTTGGAGTTTAATTTTTTTGTGCTTTTGCATAGTTGAAGTTTGCTCAAGGCATAATTTAAGAGCGATAAAATTTAATTCAGATATAAAAACTTTTGTTTCACAACTTGTTACTTTTTATTTATAATTTAGCTGAAGGGACACAGATGTCTGTACTCTCACACTATGCTTTTAATTTTATTAATAAAATTCATTGTTAAATAAGAAATAAATTTAGAACTCTAACTTTTTTGTTTTGATATTCGTTGGCTTTGTGACTCATTGATTTTGTTTTATAACTCGTTTCTTTTCATTCAGATTCCTTTGGCCTTACTTCTGAACTCTTTACTCATCGCTTAGAATTCTTTACTCTCATGTATTTCTAACTTGATTCTTTTTTCGTCACTTGCCCACTTTACTTTAAAATTTATTAATTTTGACTCCGAACTCGTTAGTTTTGCTTCATTGTATTTATTATAAACTAGTACCTTTTATTTCAGAGGTAGGTGATTTGTTATGGGTTGTGAAACAAATCCTTACTGTTCCTTCCCGTCCATTTTTTTCAACATTTAACTCTTGCTTAAGAACTCATTTGAGGTTTTCAAAAAGTTTTGTTTTAAAGCTCGCTCCTTATAACATTTGCAAAAAGGAACGAGCAAAGCTCTGCTCTCAACATTAGTAACTTTTGTTTAAAAATCATAGTTTTTATTTTTAACTCATTATGTTGAGTTATGTAAATAAATACTTCACCGCCAAAGTAGATAACTTGCAAAAATTAGACAACTGTTTCGGATCTCGTAATTTGTATGTATTTTAGATTTCAGAACTTGCAGTATTTCTTACATTTGCCCCGCAATACCATACTTTTTTCACAAACTTGTTTCTTTTTTGTATTAACACTCCTTTCTTTTGTACTAAACCTCGATACTTTTCTAATTAATTTATTTCTAAAACTCGTTATTTTCGTACTAAAACTAATTTATTTTGTCTCATTACTTTCATAGTGAAACTTTTTTCTTTTGTATGAAATCATATTACTTTTGTTCTAAAACTCTTTATTTTTGTACTAAACCTAATTTATTTTATTCTTATTCTCGTTTATTTTGATCAAAAACTTATTACTTCCGTACCAAATCTTATTTCTTTAAAACTTATTTGTACTAAATCACATTTGTTTTGTTCTAAAACTCTATATTTGTGTACTAAAACTAATTTATTTTATACTAGGACTCGTTTATTTTGAACAAAAACTCATTCTTTCGTACTGAAACTCGTTTCTTTAACCTTTGTACTAAAACTTGATACTTTTTTACTTAAACTCATTTCCTCTATACTGAGTCCGCCCATTGTTTTTCTTCTAAACTCAGTTTTTGTTGTTCGCGGCAATTGCTTTTAACTCATTTCGTCAACTTTTTTTCTCAAATACTAGATAATTTAAATACTTGCCCAAAACTCTTAAATTGTATTTTAGAATAAACAATTTTTTCTTAGAACTCGTTACTTTTATTAATTACCTACACGAAACATGTTTCAAAAACGCTGAGAAAACCTAAATGCAAGCACTGAAAATTAAATAAGCACATAAAAGTAAATGTTAAAAAAAATAAAGAAGATAAAATATGAAACATAACGACAGTAAAAACAAGAAACACAATACGAAAAACAATTAAATTTGCATGTTTTCGGCAGTAGCAACCAACAGCAGCGAAATTCGAAAACTTTTCGATAATTATTTCAACATTAACAATTTAACGCTATAAAATAAAAGCAACACCGCCAAAAGAAGCAACAACAAAAACCGACAAAAATGTGAAAACGTGAAAATTGCAATTTTATTACGACGGAGGACAATGGTGGCGACAATAACGATACGTGAGAGCTTTGAGCTTTTTCAAAACCAAAAATACTAGGAACTAAGTACAAGAAAAACAAATTTAAATGCAAACATTTTACGAGTCACTGGCAAATGTGATGTTAAGTCCAACAGATGGGAAGGAGGGAGCGTTGGCAGGTTGACTGTGGCACTATGGCTAACTGCTAGAATGGAAAAGGAGTGCACGCACCTCCTTCTGATAATGTGTTTGCAGTGCATTCTAATGACCATTGAATTGGTTATTACCCGGTAACTAATTGGTCTAGTTAGTCTTATACTACATAGTATTAACTGTACAAGGCCGCGAGGGACCACAATGTCCCATCCATGTCCAGGTAGAGCAGACTAGTTATTTTTATACATGCTTGTCATTGGACAGGAGCACTAGCGGAACTAGTCCAGAAACTAGTTACATTGGACCATTTCGTGCCACTAGAAAAAAATAAATTGTTTTTTGGGCTAGAACCAGCGAGTATGGATTATAGAACAAAGGCCTTATTAGGTGATCTACATGAGCATTGCTCGTAAGATCGTTTTAAAAGGAACACGGAGTGAAAAGTACCGAACAAAGCCAAACAAAACAGAACGGCTATTTGCTGCTTTGCCGTTGCTTCAATGAGTCAGTGTGTAGCTCAGCTCAGTTAACTGACACCTGCATACGCTAGCTAGTGTTGATTACAAACATGAGCGAAGTGGTCTGCTATTGGTTGCAGGGTTTATTCGCCTTCCTTCCTTCCCTTTTCTGCTTTTAAAATCTTCTAGCCAAAGTGTTTGGACGACAAAAGTCGTGTAAATATTAAATTATTTCAAAACTATTTTACAAATGTTGAAACTTTTCCAAGAATTTATACAGAGAGACACACATACTCACATAGGTGTGTATGTATGTGTGCATGCGTCAACATCGTCTGTGTTTATAAAATTTCCCTTTTGTGTCGCATTATACCATACTTACTCGAGTGTATGCGGCATAAGCTCAATGCATACTACAAGTTTATTATGTATGCCGCCCCTAAAAGTATGCTTTAGTTTAATACCCTCTATCTTTCGCTCATGGCATATTATATGTGGCAATCGTTGTGCATGTGTGTGTGTGCACATACACACACACACATGCTAGAGAGTCTGCAAAAAACTTACTTGCTCAAATATGTGACTGCGGTTTTTTCTTCTTCCACTGGTAGTAACTGCTTCCTCAGCGATAGTCTCCCTTGGCTAGAATCCTCCTTCGCCTTGCCTTGCTAATGCTCCGCTCTTTTCTGCCTCATACGTTGACACTGGCAATAATAAAGCCGTGTACATAGCTCAGCAAAAACAAAACAAAAAATAAAAAGCAAGCAATATTCTTCGCTTGAATGCAGAGACAAAAATATTACAAATATATCATCTTCTTCAGCGTTTATTTCATAAGCGAAATATTCCACGAGTGCTTGATTCTTTGCTGTGCTGTGCGCTAGTTGCTTTTACTATGTAGTTACTGTTTAAATTTACTCGGTTTTTTAACAGCTTTTTTCTCACCTTTTTTACTAAAATTTTTTATACATTTTCTACCAACTCCATTTAGTCGCTAGCTTGTTACTCACTACGTTTTATTCGCTTTTTCTTCCTCTTCTCTGGCTTTACTCGCCTTTTTGCTCGTTTTCTTTTACTTACTTTTTTATTTGTTTCTTTCCCCCGTTCCCTTTTTACTCGCTGCATTTTTTATTCCCAGTATTTACTTATTATGTTTAATCCCATACAGTTTATGTTCTGCGACTATTTTCATCATCATCATACTTTTCCACTTTATGGTTTTTCTTGTGGAGTAGAAATGTAGAAATGTATGTAGTACTTCTTCATTTTTTCCTTTCCCTCTTCCATTCTTCCATCTCTCTCTCTCTCTCTCGCTCTCTGACTAACTGACTTACTACTTAGGTATTTATTTTTATTATGTTTTCTTAAAAAGTTTATTATTTATTGCTAAAATTTGTTATTTCTGTTGTTTCTTGTTTCTGCCATACTTAGAATATGCATTCGTAAACATTTGACTGCAGCTGAAACTAGGAATTTAAGGATTTATTTACACAAAGTAGTGTAAATATTTCTTTTTATCTGTTATATATGTGAAATAAGAACATCGCTTCTTTATTAAACAAGGTTACCGCAACATCAAGTAGACACATAGATACTTACATAAATGTTTGACTTATGATTTTCAGCTCATTCTTAAATTTAATAACGTGCGAGCTTAGTTTAATTTTCTAGTTTGAATGAAATGAATAGCAGCCAGCTATTCCAGTAATAGTAATTTTAATTTATGTTTTCAACAATTTTACATCTAATTTATGATGAGTTAAGTGACCCGGTTAGAGGTTATACAAAAGTCTATTACTTCAAGAGCAGCCATCATGATGGCTGTGCTATTCATTGCTAAGATGGATCTTCATACCCCATCTCAACCCTCACATTGAATCCACTGGTGCTGGTATTTTTTTAATAACGTGCAAAATGTACATTTCTGCGTAGAAATATTTGAGAAATTTGGTTATGGGCAATTAATCGAACGTTCGAATGATAACGGGTTTTAAATAAAGCAAAGAGTTTCAAAACCAGACCAGCGAGTTCTGGAATAAAGACTGCAAGCCTTTTGCAAACAAATTAAGATCGAAGTGAACATAAGGAGTAAAAACAAAATGGCGTGCAATGAGGCATAAGTCTTAATGTAACGAATAATACTTATATTATAAGTAGCGAGTTGAAATGAGCCTGTGAAATAATAGTAACGAGATATATGAATTAAGTAAAAAGTGAAGCAACGTGGTCGCTGTGGTAGTGCGTTGGACTGCTGCGCAGAGTGTCTGGGGTTCGAATCTCGGCAAAAGCAAAATCAAAAAGTAGAAAAAATAATTTTTCTACACGGCACCACCTCTTGGCAGGCAATGGCAAACCTACAAGAGTAAAAATTGCTACGAAAAGCTTTTCACTTCGCCGTTCGGATTCGGCATTAAACTGTAAGTCCTTTCCATTCATGTACAAATATAACACGCACAACATGAGTGGATGCGAAAAGCTCGGCCTAGGCCCTCCATGGGCTGTTGTGCCATTAAAAGTGAAGTAAAGTAAGTGAAGCAACGAGTTCTTAACTGTACCTCATAGAGTAAAAGTTAGTCGATTTGAAAAAACGAGTCAAGAAACTAATGAATTTGTGACCAGGTATGAAGTTAAAGTAATTAGTTTAATGTAATTTACGAATAGATATGATAAAGAGTCATTAAATTAATGGAAGGAGTAATTGAATTGCGTTACGAGTCATTAAATTGAATTAATAATTCATTGGCTTAAAGCAGTGATGGGCGCACACATATGATCACATATTGCGCTTATGTGTGAAGCAGAAAAAAACGAAGTTCAACTTGATGTATTCTCTGTGTTTGCAAAACATTGCGCAGGTGGGTCTTACTTCAATAAGTACTGAACAGCAACTGATTTTATTTACTTCGAAATCAAAACAAAGCAACAGCCGAACGAGCACGATCGAAAGTCACACATGGAAACTTATAGTACACGTGTGTCGACGTTGCTCGAGCAGCATTTTGTTGCCTATACACGCGTGTATAGGGACGCGTGTATTAAAGTAACGCTACAATTATAATAAGGCCATTAAATTTAATTATAAGTCATTAAATTGAAGTAGCGACTATTTTATATGATGTAACGAGTAATTAAATCGAGGTACCGCGCCAATTGGAGTAACGTGTCGATATGTTAAAGTAAAAAGTAATTTGTGTGAATTACGAGCCATTAAATTTAAGTAAAGTGTCCTTTAAGTGAGTAACAAATTATTAAATTTAAGTAACGAGCAATTGAATTAGGTAGCGAGTCAGTGAATTGAAGTAACTGGTTACTAGTGTTTTTTCTGACACAAATGTAATGAATATGATGTCAAAACAATAAAAATACAATCCATAAAGAATCTAAGTGCCGAGTTCATAAATAGAAGTAGTAAGCTTTCAAATCAAAACAACGAGTTGGGAAATAAAAGTATCATATGCATTCATAAACAAAAGTAACTTATTCAAAGTAACCAGCTTTGAATAGTAATAATGCGCTAATACATAAATGAAAAATAAATGCTAGCTCAAAGTAACGATGTCGGATGAAACTGCAACGAATTCTGAACAAAATTAACAAGCTGCATACAAAAATAACTATTTAGTTCTGCTTCAAAAGTGGCAAATACTGAATTAAGTTACGAGTTCCAATGCGAAGGCAACCTATACTGAAGCCATTGAAATGGTTTGGAAATTAACGAGTGATCAAGCCAAGGTGTCTAGTTTTGACTCCAATGTGATGTGTTTTGCCTACAAAATAATCCAAGGTAATGAGCAAAGAACTAAAGTAAACAGTTATTGACCGAAATAACGAGTTGTGTGTCCACAGTAACGAATTATAATTCCAAAATAAACGATGAAGACTTCAAAGTAAAGAGTTATGGATTCAAAGATAACGAGTTGTGCAATCAGTTTCAGGACTAATGGCATTACACTGAAGATTTCTGTAATAAAAGTACAAAATTAATCACTTCTAAACTCAAAGATTTTAGTTGTCTGTGAATTGTAGTCTTTTTTTTATTTTTTTTTAAGTTTAGAATAGCTTTTATATTTACGAGGGGGTAAAAGATGATCGTGGCAAAACGGAAATTGTCACGGAAATGAAGGGCAGCGCCCTCTATCAATCAAGTATGAAAAAGAGCGGGATGTAGATGTGTAAAAACATAAATGATGGGCATCGACATGTAACCACGAGTATGAATCGAACTCTATTGATAGAGAGCGCTGTTTCGCGAATGAATCAAACTCGATTGATAGAGGGCGCCGAGTATGAATCCAACTCGATTGATAGAGAGCGCTGCCAATAAAAATTTTACATTTTAGACTTTATAATTGTTAGAAATTTCTACAGCTAAAAGAGTTAGCGAGCATACACTGAAAAAAAAACGTTAAAGTAGCGTATGAAAGATTATGTGTATACATACCCTCTATCGGGTATGCATCATACTCGTACTTGATTGATAGAGGGCTATGATTCGCCCACGATTCAAACCGATTGATAGAGGGCGCTCAAACAAAAATTTTACATTACAAACAAAATCAAATTTCTAGAGCTGAAAGAATGAGTGTGTATATGCTGAAAGAAACAAACGCGAAGCACCAACAAATGGTGATTGTGTTACGATAAAATCTCCAGAAAAAACTTCGCAAGCAACCTGACAACTAGCATCAGCTCAAAGCTCAACAAACAGCGACGATATTTGCCAAGTTTCTAGTCAACCTCATAACATTCCACCTGTTGACATCATACAATCTAAATATTTTGATAAAGATGATGATTTTTATAATGATGACAATACTGATGATAATGGTAAGATTATAATTAAGATGATTCGCATGCTTTGAGTACGAATATTTTAATTGAGATGATGATTTTGCAGCGGGCATTGCATGCATTGGAAATACAACCAATCAAAATGAACTTAATCCTTGTATAGTTCATCAAACTGAACTATCCAAAGCTGGCAATAATTTCAATTTCAAAACATGTTCGGTAAAAATTCCTTTGGCCCCGCCGTTAATGTATGCTATAGACTCTGGTTTTTACAAGATTACTAAACCTAAGCTGAAAAACCAAAACACAAACGGTTCTGAAGAAGTAAAGAAGTTCTATAGGGCTATGCAAGGGAAAATATTGTTTTGCGCCTTAATATCATTTTTGCCCAATGGTATTTTCCTATTTCTGTAGAGTTTAACACGACTCTACTAAATAGTTTTACCAGATTTGTTGTCATTCCGTTTAAACCTTTCTCGGAACTGCAATGCTTCGACTTCAATTTTGTTTATCTACAATTCCATTTCAAATTCACATTCTCTTCTTCCATTTTTTGCCAACGGTCTTTTACAATTTAAACGCTAATTAAAAGCGCTAAATCTAAGATACACACAATCATGCTGCTGCCACTTCACTGAGCGCAACACAGAAAAACAACAACACAAACAACAAAAAACATGAAATTGCATCCTAAAAATATGCAATATATTTTGTGTACCGCGGTGCGCGCGTACAAATGTGAAGCGAATCATCAAATTAGTACCGATTGTGTGCATGTGGTATGCACTCACGTGTGTGAATATGTATGTATGTGTGCTTATGTATATGTATGTGTATGCGGAGTATAACAACAACGAAAAAAAAAGAAAAAAAAGAAAGCGACGAACAAACGACCCAGCAATGTTGCCGGAAAGGAATTTGTGGTTTAAAATGATTGTTTCGCGGTTGAACATAACACAGCAGCAGCAGAAGGTAGTGGGGCTGGGGCTGGGGACGAGTTGGAGGGGTATAGCTGTAAGCATAAGAGGTTAGAGCATACTATTGAATTTGGTGGAAATGGTGATGGCGATGGCGATGGCGATGGCGATGACGCTTAACAAAAATGTAAGCACACAGAAAAACTATGCGTACACAAACTCAAACCACGAGACCAAAAACTAAACCAAAGCGAATTGAAACGAAACGATGCAAGGCAGCAAAACAAAACGAAAGAGCTTAATATTTTTTTTGCTTTTTGGTTTTTTTGTTTTTTTTTACTGCTGATGGTACTCTGTAAACAGTCACCAACCATCGCCATCAGTGCCGTGCCACCAGACCAGCCAGCCAGCAAAACTAAAAAAATATTGAAGCAAACAAATGCTGTTTTGTTACTGCTGCGGTATTTTCTATTTTAAAATGCTCTATGTGTTTGTAAGTTATGCTCAGCCCAGTGGGGATAGAATATAGCACAAATTGCTTTCTTCTACCCATGAAACCATCGAAATAGAAGTGCCCAGCAAGTAGCCAACAAGACCTAGAATTTTTGACAATATTAGATAAGATTTAACCAGAGGAAGCGCTCTAGAATGTATGGAATTCTATTTCTAATCTTCCATGCTTCGTTTACTTCGAGTGAAACCCAAAGCAGAGGCGCCAGGTCGGCGCAATCAATCCCTTCAAAACATTTCTTATTATAGTTATGAAAGTCTCCTCAAGCTTTACACTACACGCTTTCTTCCATTGGGCTATGCTTTTGTATATATGGTACATGTACTTGGGTAGTAGATATTTGAATGTGTGTGCTTTTCACCCCGCAATAGGTAAAAAACAAGGAGGCTGTGGCCAAGTAGCATTCTGTTTGCATTAAAATCTCCAAAACAAAAATTATACAAACGACAAAGCGTTGATGATGTTCACGATGTGAGAAGAGCAGCAGAAATAAAGAGAGTGGCATTTTCGATGCCATCGTTTACTTACACCACTAACACACACCACACACAGTTGTGCTACTAGATACAAGAACCGTTGTAGCTACTGTACTCTTGCTCACTGCTCTCTTGCAACTTCCCAGTGAGGAAACGTTGATTCACATCATTGATTGACTCACAGAACATTTATTTAGGTCTCTTTGGAAAACCTTTCAGATGCATAATGAAATGTATGAGCAAGGTAGAAGCCGATTCAGCGTTTTAAAAATCAATTTATCTTCTCAGTATTATTTAAAAATCCGTTCGAAGTCAATTCGGTGGCATTGTTTTACATTCGAACCAATTCGTAGTCTATTCAGCCTTACAGTATTACTTTATAATACATTATTGGTCAATTCAACTGCAATTCCGTGCGAATCAGTTACCAGTGAATTTAACACATTGAGTCTATTTAAAGTCAATTGAGCCAAACACCATTACGTTTAAATCGATTTGAAGTAATTTTAGCAACATGACATTACTTCAGTATTCATAACGAGTGCACTTTTTTATTAAATTTAAAACCAATACAAGTAAATTTAGCATCGCAGTATTTCCTGCACCATTAAATTGGGGTTTAATTCAGCGTCATAATACTGCCAAAAAATAATTCGATATGGCAATAATACTGTATTGAAACTAAATCAGGCAAACACTTTTGCGTTTTAATTAATTTTAGCGCCACGGTATTTCTTTCGTTAGAAGTCACAAGCGATAAATTCTGCACTTTGGTATTAAATTTTAACCAAATAGAAGTCAATTCAGCGGCACAGTTTTTCCTTTAAATAACGTAGGAGTAATGCCACAGTTTTTCCTTCAAATCAATTAGAATTCAATTCAGAGCCTTAGCAGTGCACTTGAGCCAATAATAGAATTCCATTACACAAACTCACTAAATGCAAATTCAGCATCATTGACAGCCCGTTAGGAATTAATCTCACTAAACCGCATGACGTTTGAAGCTATTTGAAGTAAAGTTCAAAGTCTTAGCATTCCATAGTAAGTGCCATTCTTAGTAAGTGCCATAGATTTACTTTGAAATTAATCAGCGAATTAAGATGCACAGCATCAAACAATAAAAAGTCAATTCTTCAAGAATTAATTCAGCTATACTAAATGCTTTCGTTTACTAGTTCAGAACTAATTCAGTGGCGTTTTGTTTCATTTGAACACATACAAATACAGCGCTCGTGTATTTCCTTAGGATAACATAGAAGTCAATTCAGCTGCACAAATTTACGCCTGAATCCATTACAAGCCAATTCAGCTGCACAGAACTACGTTTGAATCTAAGTATTAGAAATCAATTCAGCTAGATCTATTTTTGAGTGCATTAGAAGTCGATTATAGAATATTTGAAACTCCTCTTGAAGTATCTTCAGCATCATGGAACTATTCTTATACAATATTAATTATGAGCCAATTCAATGCCAGCAATCTATAAGAAGTAAATTCAGCGTCATTACCTTAAAAACCATTAGAAGTCAATTAAGCTACTTATTCTATGTAATGCTAATGTTTCAGTAGTTAAACGTCAATTCAGCGCCATATCATTGCATTTGACCGCATAAGAAATCAATTCAGCGCCTCTGCAATGTCATAGGATCACCTAAAAGTCAATTCAAATTCATATTTCAACCACTTGGTAGTAACTTGGTCATTTTGAACCAAGCCCTAATAGCGCACGGGCCTTGTATTTCATACTGGGTGCCGTTCAACGAAAACTTGTCTGCTGCTGCTCCTGATGATGATAAGCACGATGATGACGATTATGGTGGCTACCGTTTTGCTACTGCTGCAACTGGTCGTAATGGTGAGCCAACACAAATTTGTTTTAATTGTTGCCTTTATTGTTGACAACATTGCAGCGATGCTGTTGTTGTTGTTTGCTTCTTGTCACATACCGAAAGTACGCAATATTTTGTAGAGCAGTGGTGGCAAATGCCTCACTGCTACATGCCTCGCCTTGCCTGCCGGGCAAACTAAGCCAACAGTGCCAGCGTTACTCGTCCGACGCTCCTTCTTGTTATCTCTCCTTGTGTGCTCCTTCTACTTCGCTCTATCTTCTTTACTATACATGCATACATATATCCCATGCAATTCGTTGTTTTGTCTCACTGCCTTTCTGTCTCGTCCAACTGTCACTTATGCAAATCAGCTCAGCACCACCACCAAGGCGTCGTCGTCGTCGTCGTCGTCGTCGTCGTCGTCATTGTTGCTTGTCGGTCCTGCTACATGTTCCGTGCTTTTTTTCGCATTCATTCTCTTCTGTTAGCTTTTTAGCATTTTAAGCTACGAGTTTTTATTTCGCGAGTTCTCATTGCCCCCACCGTCGGCTGCGGCTGCGGCTGCGGCTGTTACTGTTACTGTGGACTATAAGATCCTTCTAAATCGCGATTTCGTGCTGGCTGTGTATGGTATAAGCTTTGCGTCACTCGTTAATTTAAATTGGGATGATGGTGTGGCAACACGAACCTTTCATTTGCTACCGATTCCATCGCCATTCCTTGCTGTTAGGTTCCCAGCGCTACTTTTTCTCATTTATACCCTTCCCCGCGCAGTTCTAATGCTGCAATTTGTGCGACAACGATAATGTTGCGCGAATTTAGTATTGAGATAAAATGCGGTGTTGCTTACTTGGCTCTAGCACGCTCTGCCTGGCTCTCGAGCTTGTATTTTGTATGTATGTATTTTATGTCTTTGTACTCTTAACCAACTTCATACCAGTACGTTGGTCCCTTTTAACCCCCCGTTTCTCCCTCCCACCTTCCCTGTGTCATCGTCCTTACTCTCTTCACATGTATTTTCTGTTTTGTGTGTAGCTTTTGCGTTTGTGCCATCTTCTTCCTGTAGTGGCATTGAGTCGCGTCGAGTGCTCGAGAGTTGGCTTGTTGTATGCATACCAGTTTGCCTAAGTGCCAAAGAAGAGGGTCCTTTTTTTCAGTTTGGTGTTGCTCGTTGTTTTTTGTTGCATACTTCTTAAGCACTTTCTTGTTGGCGCATTACCAGTATCTGCTTGTGTGTTAGTGTGTGTGTGTTGTAAAAATGTTAAAAATTAGGTTAGAGCATTATCTTAAAACATATTCAAGTATTATATTCGTATACTGCTGAATACATAGTATGCCGTCGCATTTTGCTCATACAATAAATACATGTCCGCATTACACATGGCACGTGTTGGAAAACTAGCTTCAACAAAAAAACAAATATATACAACAAAACTGTTAAAGGACGAGAGATTAATTTATTAAAATTAAAGTTGTAAATCGTTGTCGAAATTTTGTATGCATACTTGTATTTATTATGCCGCATGTGGCAGTGTGACCCAAAATCGCCTCTTTGTGGTTACCGGCATACAAATTAAAGTTGCTCCGGCTTTCATATTATTATTTTGCCAAATATAATCAAGTTTATATGTAATTAACTGATAGCATCGTGCTGTTGCTACATATTTTAAATTTAAATCATTAGGATGCATAGAAGAACGTGGTTCAATTTGGGGGAACTCGCAGTGTTCGCCCATAGAGTTCGGTTTGTTGTGTCACCCACACAGGTCACTAACTGAAAAAGCTTAATATGACATATTCCGAATCGGCCTTATCAATATCGCTTTATTTGGGAAAGCAATGCTTGGCCACTTAGCTTAGCATATTGCCAACTTTAAGCTCAGTATTGGAAAACCTTCAAACTTACATATATAATTAGGCATAACTATACAACTATGCAATTTTAAACTATTAGGAGTCAATTCAGCGCTATTGGACTGCAGTCAATTTACGGTTACAGCATTATATTGAATCCTATCCGAAAGGAATTTATCTGCTCGGAACTATTAATGAATCAGTTAGGAGGAAAATCAGCACCAAAACAGTAGTTTTGAACACGTTATAAATCAATTCAGCGACATTTCATTGTATAGCACAATACTACTTACGTTTAAATTCAGTTAGAAGCATATTTAAATACATATCATACAATTTGATTCCATCAAAAGTCAATCAGCATCATACTTAGAATTACTTAGGAATCCACTAGGAGTCAATTCAGCCATACAGTAGGACAGATTAACGTTGAACCAGTTCCAATTAAATTCAGTACCACAGCATTTCTTTCGAACCCATTTGAAATAAATTCACCTCATTGCCATTGTATTGTATTTATACTCATTAGAAGTCAATTCAGCAATATAGAAGTATTTTAAAATGCATCCGAAGTGAATTCAGCTACACAGAAATGTTAACGAACCAGTTAAGAATAAATTTAGAAATCTATTCAGCGCTCATTTCACTATACTAAAATAAATTATATTTGGATTCAGCTGCACAATAATACGTTTGAAGCAATTAGGAGTTCATTCAAATCCATGCCATTTCCCTTTTGAGTCCACTGAAGGTCAATTAAGCGTCATAGAATTTCTTTAGATCCCACTAGGAGCCAATTCAGCTACACAATACTCCATCTGAATCAATGAGAAGTACATTCAAACATACATATATCATAGTATGTATATATATGAATCCACCACCAGAAACAAACTATGTAAATTCATGGAATTACATTAAAGTCTACTGACTCCTAGTTCAGCCGTACAAGATTATAGCTGGACCAGCAAAGTTTCGATTCAGCACCACATTATTATTTTTGAACCCGTTAGAAATCAATTCAATGCCATAGCATTATTTGAATACCTATCTGAAGTGAAATTAACTTTACGAACCTGTTAACGAAACCGTTAATAATAAATTCAGCAGTATAACTGTACTTTTGAACTCGTTATAAAACATTCCAGCGCCATTTCATTCATACACTATACTACGTTGACGTAATGAGTATATTTAAACCTATATCATTCCACATGCATCCACTAGCAGTAAATTTCGCATCACAGAATTGTTTTAGAATCCACCAGGTATTATTATCAGTTCAATTCAATTCAGCGACATTTCATTGTATTTAAACCCATTTGAAGTCAATTCAGCGTTATAACGTTATTTTAAAATCCATCAAAAGTGAATTCTGTAACATTACACTACATTCAAATACATCATTACATCAGTTTTTGAGATATTTTCGGTGAATTTCGTAAAAAGCAAACCTCAAACTGGTTTTTGCCCCTAGTTAAGGTGTGACAGTATTATTTATATTTCCGACTGTGGTCTATAGCAGGGCTATTCAGCGTTCCGTAATGAAAATTAGAATCTTAAAATATAGAATTTTGTAACTGTGGCACTCGAGCAACTGACCTAAGTGGCCGACTTTATCAAATCATAGCAACTTTTAGTCAAATTAAGTTTTTGCCATGCAAGCGATTTTGATCATTAATTCAAATCTAAAAGATTGGCAGTTTCAAATAAACAAGTCATAAAAAAGACTTAAATCAAATTTATAATCAAACGACAGACGTAAAGAATTTGTCCTGAAAAAAGTCCACACTAATTAAATTTTACAATCAAATCATAGAAATGTGAATTGGAAAAAATACCATTCTCAATTATCTGAAGAAAAAGAATTCATTCTTTGAACGTTTTATTGATTGCGTTTCTTGAGACATAAAAGCGAATTAAATCAATAGAAAACATTCAAAAACAAGAAATGAATACAAGCCATAAATAAAATGTGCAAACTCTTAAATCAAAAACGTTCAGTGAATACTTGCCGTTAAAAATATTAAAAAAATATTTTAGATAAGATCGAATTTTAAAATCATTAACCAATTCGTAAAATATGAAAAATTACCATTCATTTAAAAATCCATCCAAATAAATTAAGAATGTGTGTGCGTTGTGTGCAACCTCAAGTAAAATCCTTTAAAATGTGTAAAGCTTTATGAAAATTAATAAATTAAAAGCATAAAGAGCGAAACGTAAGCATGAGCGTGAGAATTTGTGTGTGTGGTGTTTATGTGTGTGTGTGTGTGTGTGTGTGTGAGTGTGAGTGAAGCATTACCTATATATTGGTAGTAGTTGCTGACCTTTTGGGGTACATTTATGAGCAAGAAAGCATATCAAAACCACATCTAAAAGCAGGCCTGAACACGCATACACACGCACACATGCCTAGAGAGAAATTCGCTGGCACATATTTTACTTATGCCATAGATATGCAGAGATATGCAGATTTTGCCTCCAACACACTAAATTACAGACTCGCACTCATACACACACATATAAGAATTAGAAAATGAATGTTTATTAAAACAAAAACAGTATAAAATAAGCTCACCAGCTTCAACTTTCCTGAATGACCTAAAATATAGAAAAAATTAAGTAGAATTCTAGTCTTACTATGTATTTTGTTTCTTTTTTTTGTTTTAGGTAGTAAAAGTTTTAGAAACTCATTTAAATTACTTAAGCGTCTTTGTGTGAGTGTATGAGTGCGACACACGAGACGACACATAATACATATACAATTGGTTATCCTTAAGGAGAATTGCCAGACTTCAGACAACAGTGTGGAGAAAAGTGGGGTGCCGTGAGAAGTTATGAGAGTGGAAAGGTAGTCGGAAAAGCAGAGGGTAGGAGAGCATAGAAGAGCTCATTTATTTGTATGCATGCATGTGCCGTGGTGTGTGTATGTGTAAGTTGAAAGACTGCTTAGGTTAGGTTGTTGTTGCTGCAGCACAATTTAGTGCCATTATCACGTAAATTATTATAAGACATAACATGTTAAATACATATGTCTATGTATTCGTATGTATGTATGTATGTATGTATGTATATATGGGTACGTAGAAGAGCGCGTTTACATTCATACAAATGTACTTATAATTGTACACACATACCCACACGCATAAAATACACGCACTTACACATTTATGTGTGAGTAGGACAGAAAGCAAGAAATGCTCTGCTTACAAAGGAAATAATACTTAAAATAGGCACGCGCTTATTTATTACAGACAAACATACGCATACATGTGTGCTACTCATAGCTAACCACCCAGCAGGAAATGTAATCGAGTCGTATAATCAACAAACTATGAATGTCATTATCAATATGCAATACCGAGTGTGGGTAGGGTACATCACCCTCATAGGGACGTTTAAATCCATAAAGAAAAAAACATACTTTATGTTGAAAGAGGTTCTCTCGTTGAATGGTTTAGCAGCTTTCGCCGTCTAGGACCCACCGCATTGTCAGTGGGGTCACTGAGGGTCAAACTCTTCTACGTTCAACTTTTCTTAACAAATTAACCCTTGGTAGATAAGCAACAACCAACAATCTACCTTTAAATACAAGAGTCCCCACTGAAAAGTAACTGGTGTCACCGAAGGTTAAAGCCTAAATATTTCTAAAATTATTACGAAATTAAACCAAATTTTTAAAAACATTTTAATTTAATTTTTTTTATTTATTTATTTAATAAATATTCCCAATTGAAAAGTAACAAAGATCCAAATATGCCAGCTCCCACTTTTATAAATATATTAAAGGTCCTTTTATAATGGATTTGGATTAGAAAATCATTTACCTTCAAAAGTAATATCCCTGATTGGAAAATACTAGGGGTCGTTGAAGGTCATAACCACTTTACAACAAAAAAAAATTGTTTATAAGATCAAATTTTTCTCCCAGGTTTTAAGAGTTGAAAGAAAGTTACAATTTTTCGACTTTGGGTCTTCTGAGTCTTAATATATCGGTTCTGGAACCAAAAAAAAAAAATAACTAGGGTACCAGCTGGTATATTAATTTTTGAGATGAAGTTTAATTAAGTTGATATGGGTCGAAGCAGTGAAATGTGAGCTCCATAACCGTTTCGTTAATGTTCCCAATTGTACACACACTCAAACACACAAGCGCTTTTCTCACTCAGACTGCTACAATTTCGGTTGCTCCCACATCACACTCTATTCTCAAGCGCCACTTACGTGATTAATGGATTTTTAACAAGTTTCACGTATACAAAAGAAACAAAAAAATAATAAAAAGAGAAACAAAATCATAAGTGCATACGTGGGCTAATGTGTGTTTGAGTGTGTGTGTGTATGAGGTGCGTATGTTAATGTACGACTATGTGTGGTTCCGTCGTTTTCTCTCTTTGCATACAGAAATTTGTTCGCCGCCACTGCCGCATTCAATTCATTATCGGCGGCAACGCAATGGCAAAGTAGCAAACCAAGCACCAAAATAAAATCAAACCAGTGTAAAACAAAACGAAAAAATAATAGAAAAACGAAAATCTGCCAAAAAGTTGAAATAACTGATGCAGGCACAAAACTAAACTAGTATGACAGGCGGAAATGCAAAAGCCGAATCACCGCACTGTGAACGCCGGTTTGACACGCGTTTTGCATGTGCGTTGTGCGTTGATGATGCCACGAGCCATGCAGGCAGTCTGGCAGTCTGGTAGTCAAGCGAGTTTAGATCCACTTTGGCAGTTGTGGAGTGGCGAAGGAAAGGTTCTGCATTTGTATGGCATAAACTTGCTAAATTATATCAAGCCGAGGATGATGGCGTAGGGGAGAGATAGACGGAGGATAATTTTCTAAACTAGAAGTTGAGTGGGGAGAGAATGAGAGAGGGAACGCACGGTCAGTGTAAATATAGCTAGTCTTCTATTTATATAAAATACTTTTCCTACCTTAAGGTTATCTTATGTGCCGTTAACAATTCGTTCCGTTCAGAGCTTCTGTCCTTCAGAATTTGTTTCATTGAGAATATGTTCCATTCAGAACTTCTTTCGTTCAGAACCTGTTCTATTTTGAAGTTGTTCTAGCTCAGAACTAGTTCCACTCAGAATATGTTCCACTCAGAACTTGATCCACTCAGAACTTCTTCTGTTCACAACTTGATCCACTCAGAAATTTTTTGTTCAGAACTTTTTCCATTCATAACTTACTCCATTTAGAACTTGATCTATAAAGATCTTATACCATTCAGATCTTGTTCCATTCTAAATTTGTTCCATTCAGAAGTTGATCCGTTCAGAAGTTGTTCCATTCAGAACTTATTCCATTTAAAACTTGTTCCACTCAGAGCTTGTTCCACTCCTAACCTGTAGCATCAAAAACTTTTTTCATTCAGAACTTGTTCCATTCAGAATTTGGTTTCATGCAGAACTTGTTCCACTCAGAACTTATTTTGTTCACAACTTGTCCCATTCGAAATTGGTTCATTCAGAACTTCTTGCTTTCAGAACTTAACCTGTTACATTAAGAACTTCTCCATTTAGAACTTTTTCTGTTCCATTCCTAACCTGATCCACTCCTAACCTGCTCCATTAAGAATTTGTTCCATTCAGAACTTGTTCTATTCCTAACCTTCTCCATTATGAATTTGTTCCACTCAAAACATGTTCCATTCCTCACCTGTTTCATTCCCAATATGTTCCATTCTTAACCTGCTGCATAAGAACTTGTTCCATTTAGAAATTCTTCAATTCAGAACTTATTCCGTTCAGAATCAGAACTTGTTTCCTTGAACTAAAAATAAACTAAGGCGAAGAACAAAAATATTGTCGCCGTAACCCTGTCAACTTTCAGTTATATGTATCGCTGCACATGTGTTTGTATAACCGAACTTCCCTTCATACGTAAATAGTATATAAAATTGCTAACGTCCAAACAAAAATAACAAAAATTTAAAATTCAAATACCTATTTGCATTTTAAAATAAAGCAGATTAATACAATTTAAAAAATTCCATACTGTTTCTCTCAAACTTTACCGCCACCTGTTTTCGCTCCCTCTCCCTTTCAGTATTTGCTTCATTGTGTCACCCTCACGCTTCTATTTGCCTGTGCATGAAAGCTTTTAACCACATTACGCGCTACTTCAAAACATAATCCACCTCTGTAATATCTTTAATCTTGTTTATGACTTTTCCGACATGAGGAGCTCAGCAGCGTTGCAGAAAAAGAGAGAGTGAGAGAAAGAGAGTAACACAAAATGCAATTCACTCTGTCATGTGTTATTTGATACTTACCTGCCGCTCCTTCTTTCCCTCTCATTCTTTCGCATCGTGTACCGTAAATAACTATGGTATCTAACGGTATATGAGAAGACGAGTGTAGGTAAGCAAATGAGGCATTGAAATCGGTCGGTCAGTGGTAACTCTCATACTTGATTTTGCTCTCACTCTCTTGCTCTTGCTACTCTCTTCCTGTGACATCATCAATTTCATTGGTGGTGTTGTTGTTGTTGTTGTTTTGAAGTATATTCACATTTGTATGTATGAAAGTCGGTACGCATACATACAAACAACATAAAACACATCAACATCAAAATGTCAAAAATGAAACGACACAAACGACAAATGTCAAATGGCACCTGCCATGTTGCTGCTGCTGCTGTTGCTGTTACGTCACATTTGGACGAACGACAGTTGACATTAAAGGTTTATTTGCGCACTACACACATATATACATATGTATGTATATGTGTACATACACATACGTACTTAAAAGGTACTTGCTCAACACGACTGATGTTCGAGGTTGTTTTTAGCTGTGTTGTTATTTGCACATAGTATATTTGTGTATTCAAATATCCGGCCAGCTTTGATCCTGCCATTAAAAATGCAATCAATGGTATTATCGTATTAGTAATTTATAGTTAGTGAAACTGTATACCAGCTTTTTGTTTCAGTGTTTCAAAATTAGCTTTGTCTTATTTAGGAAGCGCCCCGCTAGATTATAAAGAAATGAACCAACTAATAGACAGCGAGAGTTGAGAGTATGAGAATAGCTTCTAAGTTTGGGCTTAACCTTTACTACTCCGCCTAGGGTTTTAAATCTTTTGCTTTCATAATAAGGTCCTTATCTTTCATTATAGCAATTTTCGAGAATCGCTTTTTGTTGATTTAATTTTTCCTACCTACTACTGTCACATTTATCATTACAAAGAGAAAAACAGAGGCTTAGAATGAAACGAAATATCAACAGTCCACAATTGTTTGAACAACGTTGCGCGAAATGATCGGCTTAGGCCCTTCATTGGCCCTTGTACCATTAAAAGAAAGAAAGAGAAATATTCTGTTTATAGTAAACGTTTAAGTTATACGTACATGAAGCGAAAGGATGGTGAAACGATTTGAGATCGTGCCTATTCTTTTCATTTCCCGTTCCAGGAAAATAGTTCCAATAGTGTGAATGAAAAGTGAAAAAATATTCATCTTCCGCATGAAGCATAACGTTGGTGAAACGATTTCAGACCGTTCCATTTTCATTTCGTATCACGTTCCTGGGGTATAATTTTGGCTCCGAATGAAAGAAAATCATTTTGTCATACCTTTTCAAGCAGAACACTGGCAAGGATTGCAAACTGATTTTTTCCGTTTCATTGCACATTTTCGGTCCGCTCGAAACAGAACAAAAGTGGAGTGAAATGAAACGTTCGTTCACTGTGTGGTAATCGTTCTTGAAGCTAGGAAAACTTCAGTCAGCCACAAATTCACTAGACCATCGAGGTATCCACCATCGTTCCACTTCAATGATAACGAAATATGAAGAAACAATAAAAACTTTCGTTCCAACATCGTTCCGAAAAATTACGAAATTTTGTTTCATTTGGAGCGAAAACTTTTACTATTTCTAATGGAACAGAAAATGTATATTGGTTCTGGAAAGAAAATGTTTAATTTAGTAAAGTATTTCTTCTTTTTATTATGGACACCGAATGAAAGATAATTTGGCCAACTATTGTTCTCTTTCCGCTTTGTTCCTCACATTCGTGTGCATGGGTCCCGAATTGATGATTGATGCTAAATGAACAGTGAATGATTCCGTACAATAAAATCACTTCATTCGGTCTCAGATTGGAGAGAGTTTGAAGGCTGCGATGTTCTTTTGAAGTTCTCGTCAGACTTGAATGACGTGCGCTGCGAACTTTCATGGCCAAAGAGACCTGACAAAGTCACTACAAAGCATCTACATATATGCACACCCACACACACACAAACACATAGATTCAGGACATGCTAATTTGAAATGGATCTAGAAAAGGTTTTGTGTGTGTATGCTTCTGTATGTCGACGCATTTAAACTATCAATTGATTTGGACGTGAATTGGCTTAGCCCGAAAGTTAAAGTCAAAAACTGTATTTTTGTAAAAAAAAATACGCTTCAATAAATTCCTAAAGGTAAAATAGCAGCAGCAATCACAATTGCAGGAGTGCATGCAAAACAAAAACAAAAAAATATAAAAGGAGGAAATGCTCTAACACACATGCACGTCAAACATGCTCGCACACACATACACACTCGCTCAAAAATCCATACGAGCAAATATCGTAAAATCCCAAAACAAGAAGTCCCGCACATCGATTTGCTAACGAAAAAAAAGAAAAAATTGGGGAAAAAACCAAAAACGTGATGTCAAAGAAGAATGATTTGAATACGTCGCAAGAATGAAGCAGAAATTGGAAACAAAAAGTTTTTTATACCATTTTTCGTTGTTGTTGTTGTTGTTGTTGTTGTTGTTGTTGTTGTTGTTGGCATTTCTACCATGATTTGATGTGCCATTCAGAAAAGCCATTTACCGTCACGCTTATTCGCTTTACCAATGTGACGACGAACGAGAGTACAGCAAAGCGTCGATGCTAACTTATGCGATTGCAATGCGGAGATGTGCAAAGCATCATTCATCCATAATCATGGGTAGAAGTAGAAGCAGCAGATGTTAGAGGAGATGTTTGCTGTAGCTCCGTCACTGCTGGTGATGAGGACGAAGATCAGGCAAGGAGTTGCCTGAGGTACCTACTTCACATATGTGAAGGAAGGAAGAGACACATTAGGTACGTACGCGTTGCCTACTGATGCCTGCCATGCAATTTGTAGTTGACTACGTCAACGTTAACGACAACCAAAACGCCGATGTGTGACATTGAAACGTCGTTGCTGAGTTCCTAAGATATGTTGCTGTTGCTGATGATGCTGCTGCTGCTGCTGCTGCTGCTGGTGTTGCTGCTCTTCACGAATGTGTTGGCGCGAAATTGGAAATTGCATGGTGGCAATTTGCCATCACAATATCATCATAGAAGACGAAGAATACAACTTTGTTTTTTTTTTTTTTTATATATATATCTTTCGGCAACAATTTTTCATTCGTTCGCTATTTTCCTATTTGATGAGAAAATTTAATGAAAAAGTTTCACAGTCAGCACCACAAAATAAAAAGCAAAAACAAAAATAAAAAAAAATAAATATAAAGAGGTTAAATTAAAAATGTTTAAACGTATTCCGGCATGCGCTACGCTACACGCTGCTGCCGCTGTTAACGCTGCTATCGTTGTTATCGCTGTTGTTGTTGATGTTGTTATTGTTGTTGGCTCTAACTTTTGCCAAAATTGGTTTTAATGGCATTTTAAAATTAAGCATGTTTTCTTCTTTCATCTTTTCATCTTTCTTCCAACTTCTACTGAGTGAATATTGATAATGGTGAGACTTAAGTGCTTGAGTCTTTTAGCGATTTGTAGTAATAAAAATAACCCAATTATGTTGATGGCAACAACAGCATCTAAGAAAGGAGTTGCCATTATGCTAATGAGGTTTATTCATACTTGGATTGATGAAGGACAAGTAAAGAATTGTAGTTAATTGATGGAAATGAACGAAGGAAAAATTGCATGGATAGAATGTGTATGGGTATATGGTAAGAATCAGACTGTGTTCGCATTCAGACCGCGCTCCAAGTCAGCCCGTGTTCCAGCTGTAACTGAGACCGAGCTTCAGCTCCGACTAGACGCAATAAATCAAAGAAGATGCATGCAATTGATCAACTTCCCACTTTTGTTGATGGAATTGCGCTTGTGAAACATCTGACAAGTGCCTCAAAAGTAAAATGGAAATAAGGTCCGAATACAGGTTGATCCCATTGCAGACGGAAGTTAAGTTGTCTCGGGAAGAACTTTGAGTGAATTACAGAATTTCTTTATGAGCTTCTGAGATAAAATGAAAAAAGTGCATGAATTTTATGGAAAAGTTCAAAAGTTGGGGAAAAGAAGAACAAAAAATATTGAAATTCCTAGAAAAGTTTTGGGAATAAGGTCCGAAGAAGAACATATTCTGAGTTTTAACATAGTTTAATTTGGAACCCAAACTGAGTTGGGACACAGCTTAAGTTAGAGCACTCTTTCAGTTGAAACACAAACCGCGAGTTGGAACACAGTTTGAGTTGAAACATAGACTGATTTGTAACAGTTGGAATACAGTTTGAGTTGAAACACAGTCTTAGTTTGGACACGGTCTGAATTGGAACTTGGAACACAGTCTGACTTGAAGAATAGTTTGAGTTGGAACAGAGTCTGAATTAGAACAAGGTCTTAGTTGAAACACAGTCCCAGTGGGAACATGGTTTAAGTTGGAACACAGTGTAAACGGAAACACTGTCTGATTTGAAACACTTCGGAGTACTTCAAGAAAATAATTGACTTTGGTCACAGTGTCCAGTTCCAATGTCTTCTGCTCTTAGGTCAGGTTAGGTTGAGAAAGCCTTCATATTTGCTTAACACTTCCACTTAGAGACCTGTTGGTCCAGTACAAGTTCCTTCATATATGAATGCCAGGGAGAAGGCACGTTGTCTAACCGAACCGCTCAGTTATAACTCAGAGGACTGTTCTTAGTAAAACATTTTCTTAATTCTCCGTATGAATGCGTGGAGAACCGATATCTCCACTTTACAGTCTTTGGCAGTGTCATAGAATGTGAAATATTGCTTCTCCTCCTCTTTCTCGTCGTGACAACTTAAATTTCAACTGCGTTTAAAAAACTAGCATTAGAGGTCATCACGGCTCTTACCAATTAAATATTCAAAACCCAATGGATTCAACAAGTTTAAGTTAATTTTGCAACGCGGTAAGTTAACAAACTACAGCAGTTCCTAAAGTATCTACTAAAGTCCTCTCCCAGCTTTTATGCAATTTTAAATTTATGATATTTTAATCGAATTTAAAATATATATTGTATTTTGCAAGCACATATGTAACTAAATTTTCTAAATTTCCATAATCTCATGTATTTTTTGACTACATTCTCTATTTAATAAATTGCATGATTTGATTTTGAATAATGTAATGCATTAGAGAGGAAAATGTAAATGTATGAAACTGTGCTCTAACACAAAAACGTTTTAATGTATTTGTATATGTGTGTGTGCATACGCACACATACATACATGAGAACAACTTTTTGTTAGTCATATCATGTGCAACATTGAATATTACTATTATGATGATGATGAAGATATGATGATGATGCAACACAACAACACAAGAGTACCAACAACCAACAGCAACAAAATTTTGCAATGCCAGCAGCAACCACAAAATGTTGTATTTACAAAAAGTGTGTCATGCACAAATTGTTCGAAAAAAAGTACATTGTGCTTAAAGAAAGAGAGAAAGAGCGAGATAACTTCGATTCATCTTAAAATTATCGCATGCGATATTTTATGTATGTGCAATACACTACCAAAGCAGAGTTTCCGATTAAATTTTATAAAATTTTATAAAATGTCATCAACCTTAAATACTAGATTAGATTATTACAACCTGAATAAAATTTGTTACAATAAGAAGAAAATCTTACGACTTCCTTAAGATTTGCACTCAAAAATTTCGTTAGCTGCAAGTTAAGTTCTTATGAATTTATAGTTGCCAAAGCTCGGATAACAGCAAAACCACACATGAATGCAAACAGTTTAAAGCATTATACACCGGAATCGGATATTATAAACGAATAAGAGTAACTCTTGTGATGAAACGTTGGATAGTGTTGTTGGTGGTGTCCCTTAGCAATAGCATACATCGATAGCATCACTATTTTGCGTTGCTCGTTTTCTGAGGAAGCGATGCTCGCTTTCCTCTGAAAAACTGCTCATCTTCCCCTGAAAAGCTTCTCTTTTTCTGCTTTTACCGCTCCTGTTCATGTTCATTCTTCTTCATCCTATAGCTGCTGCATTTCCGGACTACACGCTCAAACACATGCCTGCATGACATGGCAACGAAGCACTCACACTTTCCTACATAGCTGAGTAAAATCAATTTTCATTTATAAAATCTTTTAGTTATGCACTTTGTTCTTTTCTTTTCTTTTTTCTTATTGCACTTTCTTTTTTTTTGTATGTGGTTACAACGGAAATTTTGATAAGCACCGGAGTTCATTGGTTTATATTCTTCGTTAACGGGAGGGCGCCAGTGTTGCTGGTGTTTTTCATAGCTCCTCATGTGGGGTTGTGCGCCTCGGGTGGGTGGGTGTGAAGTGTTGATGCTGGCAGTATTGATGATACTTAATATGTTCTTTTTCTTAAACTCACGCCGTGTGTGTGTTACCCCTTTTATAGCCACGGCATAGTGAATAAGGACATAAATTTACATAATTTTTAAAGAGTTGCTTGCTGCTCCTCTCATTGTTGGAGATTTTAATTACTCATTAATCATGGCTTATGAGAAGAATACTCATGAATTATGTATTTTTTAATTTATATAATTGCATATGATAAGATAATCTGTGAAATAATAACTCATAAATTAATATTCAATCTTTCAATTTTTGAAAAATTTCTTTAGGCAATATCTGGAGAATCTCAAGGAGTAGTGGAGGGAAAATAACAAATTTGTAATTCCAAAAATTTAAGAGAATTTTATGAGATATTCTTAATGAATAGAAAAAAACCAAAAGTAAAGTGAGAAAGAACCCAACCAATATGTCGAGAATCTCAAGATTTTCTAGTTAAATTTTTAAAAATGAGGAAAAGAAAAATTCAGGTGTATTTTGAAAATTTGAGAAAGTCTCTTAGGATTAACTAGAAAAATGAAAAAGTTCTTAAAGATCGCCCAAAAGTAAGAAAGGAAAAGAGACTAGCAATAACCAGAAAAGAATTATAAAACCAAATATGTAATCGGGAGAAAATTCCACAAAATTACTGTGTACGTTCCGAAGATAAACAAGAAGAAGAAGAAGAAATATATGAAATATATAAATATATAAAGAAGAAATATAATATTTTAGAGAATACAGAGATTAAGTAGAAGAAAAACATCTAAAAGTTTCTGGAGAAGTTCAAGAGGTTAAATAGTGGACTAAAAACAATCAATAGCTTTAGAATCTCGAGGTAAAAAGAGGACGTTCTATATATGAAATAGGAAAAAATAAGTTCGAAGACGAGGAGAGAAAGAAACCAGAAAAATTTTTGAGAAGTACAGAGGACAATTCCCTTAATGATAAAGTGGAGAAGTTTCGGAACTGCGAACGAAAATTGTCCAGCAATATCTGGAGAATATTAAGGAATATTAAATTTGTATTTTGTATCCTACAATTTTCACACTAAAGACATGATTACATAAACAGATAGACAAAAAATTTACTCGGGCCTTAATTACCCTTCTAATTACTATTAATGTGACCATGATCAGGGTCTTAGATAAAAGTATTGCTGACCGTAAAGTTGTAGAGGTCGCTGAAGGTAAAATACCCTGAACTATAACATTTTTTTTTAAAGAAATTAACCTTCAAAAGGCACAAATTTCCCATATACTAGATTAATCATTGGATAAAACATGTGAGGAATGTATTCCCCATTGAAAAGTAGTGGGGTCACTTCTGTGACCCCATCTAGCTCCAACTTTTCATAAGAAATTAACCCTTGAGGAACGTATTTTCTTAAAATAATTACTTTCTACATGATAAACCATTCAAATAATAGCAATGGCTTTAAACAAAATATTTCCCATCGAAAATTAGTTAATGTTTCACTGAAGGTCGAAACCACTCAAGTCTAACTTTTTTAAGAAATAATTTTACCTGAAAGGTTCAAGCTAATACAAGCTGAACCGTAAGAAATAATAACAAATAATTTTCTGAGAAAATATTCCTCCTTGAAAAGTACTTAGGGTCACTGAAGGTCAAAACCATCCAAAATCAATCAAATAAAACCAAGTCCAACTCCTTATAAAGAATTTAACTCCTGAAAGTTCAAAATTTAATTTAAATTTTCTTTTGCACCAATTAACTTTTACTAGATAAGCGATTACAACAAAGTTCAAACTACTTTTAACAGAAATATTCCTCGTTGGAAAATACTTGGGGTCATTGAAGGTCAAAGTCACATAAATCCATTTTTAAAAGAAGTTTTCACAGAAATGTAAAAATTTAAATTTAAAATTAAAGTTTTTAAAATCAGATAGACTCAGATAGATTGTCTTGATCTTCAGTCACCTTGAGCACTTTTCGATGGAGAACATTTTCAACACAAATATTTTTTATTTGTGCTAAATTAGTAAAAATGCTACGCAGTGCATCTCATTAAAATAATGTCACTCATACGCCCTGAAACACTTTTACACCGACTTTTACCATTCATCTGTTTTCTTTCTTCTTTTAATGGGACAACAGCCCTGGAGGGCCTAGACCGAGCTCTTCGCCTCCACTCATGTTGTGCGTTTTAATATTTTTACATGAATGGAAGGGACCTACAGTTTTTTGGCGATTCCGAGCGGCGGAGTGAAATGCACTTCTTAGAGGTGGTGCTGTGTAGAACAAAATCGTTTTTTCTACTTTTTGATGTTGCCTGTGCCGAGATTTGATCTCCGGACACTGCGTAGCAGGCCGTCACACACTACGCCACAGCGACCACAATTCATCTGTGAATTTAATAAAAATAATGAACTGAAAGCTTGGAGAAACAAGCTGAAAGTTTTCTCTGAAATGAAATCCTTAATTTAACTTTTAGAGAAATTTTGGGGGTCTTTCTTTTGCTTCAATTTTACAACATTTTCCCACGAAATTGTGTCCAAAAAAGTGAAATGAGTTTATTCAAAATGTTCTAGCTACGATATTATTCTATGACTTCCTGTTAAAATGTAAGCTTCAATTTAGATGAAAGGCGTAGGGAGCGACGAAAGCGGAGGTGGCAGCGACGCTGATATCAATACGCAAGAATCCAAAATTCGCTAGTGGATGTAACGAGGGAAATTCACGCTCCCATACACTCACACATTTGACTTTTATTAATTAGAAATAGTTGCTACTGCCTGCCTGCTGGCCTGGCCTGGCCTAGCCAGACAACGGCAGAACATATGATTTCCTTTTAAGGTTTTAGTGCCGAAATTTCTTTTCTAACATTTTCTCTTGTTGCTAGTTTGTGGTTCTGGATACGTACATATTTTTTTAGGTACCTACATACATATTTTGTTTTATTTTTTTTGTTTTTGGTAATGGTGTTGATGCTGCTGTTCTTCTGCTACAGAAAATTTGAATTTCATTTTGTATTTTGGCCAATGCCATCAAAAATAAATTGTAAAGTATCAAGCGAACGAGCGAACGAGCGAACGATCAAAACAAACGACGAGGTGCAATGCATTTTATATCTATACGTTTGCTCTAGAGCAACACAGCGATAACAAAAGAAACCGCAGCCACAATCGCTGCGTACAACACACTCTCACACACTCACACACTGACACGGTCACATAGAGAGAGAGAGAGGCGACTGCAATGCAGTTGTTACATACAAACACACACAACAACCGCATGCTGCGTGCACTTCAACAAAATAAAGTACACACATGTACACACACGCAGAATTCTGTGTACTCGTATATGTGTGCAAACACTACAACACAAGCGAAAAGGGAAAAATATTTTTCAAAAATATTTATGAGCGCGGTTTCGCGCCAAATGCGAATTAATAATGCCTGGAAAATGCAATGGCAAACCAGTGAGTGAGTGTGTGAGTGTGTGTGTGAGTGTGTGTGTGTGTTTACGTATGAATGTATGTGTGTGTGCATTTGTGTAGGTACCTCATATCGTAACGGACGGACGCTTGAACAGTTTAGCACACTCATGTGCATAATTTAAATTTTTTTTTCAAATGTGTGGAGCACCTGCTATGACTTGCTTTCTCTGCTCCTCTAATAGAGGTACCTCTTGCTGCCTTTCACACATGGACAAAGCATACATTAATACGTATGCATATGCATGTGAGCCACAATTTCATATTCTGTATTTATTCACAACTGAAGCGGCAATGGACGACAGCAGTGGAGGCAACTACAAGTGAAGGCACAAACAAGGCAGTAGCTCGAACTTTCAAGCTCACATTCGCTGCCTGCCTACCTGCATGCATGCTGCCTGCCGCCTGTGTGCCTGTGTGCCTGTTCGAAACGCACCCCACCTCGGTTTTGCTTGTGTCGCATTTAGCAAATGCCAATGACGAGGACGAGAACGACGATGATGATGTTGTTGTTGTTAGATATTGTTGTCAATGACGTTGATGATAACGATTATGACGTTTTTGTGATTAGAAGCGTATATACTAAGTATGAAAGAGTACATATACGCGTAGCTTTGTATGTTAGTATGTTTGTGTGGTGAATGCAGTGTTGCAAATGAATTGTGCTTTGCATATTTAAAGCGGTGGCAGCATTTCTGCTGCTGTTATTATTGTTGATTGCAGCACACGCACACACACACAACACGCATACACGAACACATTCGTGAACGCATGTTGATGTTTCCATTATATTGTGCGCCATTCTTGTTATTGTTATTATAATTTAAACGCATCATAATTGCCAAATAACAAAAGCAACGACTTTGACTGACTTTACACTCAATTGCGTCTACGCTATGCTACTGTGTCTTTGTGTGTACGTTTAGTTTGCCTTTTGGTTTCCCATATCGCTCTTCTTTCCCCTCCCCTCTTCGTCTCTTTACTTATAAATTTATGCTGGGCCCTGGTGCGCTGACACACAACTCACAATTAGAAATTGCGAAATTAATTATTATTAAAATGATGAAATTAGCATTGAGCAAAAGCGCACATTGCGTAGCGTCCCGTTTCTTCCTTTATTTTTCCTATTTCGTCCCTTTTCCTCCTTCAGCTACTTCATACATGGCTGGCTTCCGTTTGATGTAGTTCTTTATAATATGCCATGCAAAATTAGTTTCATCACAGTTAACATACACAACTTATTTACGGGGCGTATGAGTGATATTTTACTTTAATTATTGTTTCAAATAATTGTGCAGAGTTGCATTTCTGTGCAAAATTGCATATTTTTCAAGTTTTCGAATGGCATAGCAATTTGCTGTTGAATATAGGGAACGATTTTTGCTAGGTTTGATTTTACTTCCGGAGATTTGACATTTTGCTTTCTCTAGTTCATGTAAAAAAAAAAATTTCTATTTATTTATTTTTTGATATTTCAGATCTCCTAAAGTTTTGCACAGGTTTGTGTTTTTATATTTTGGCAAAAAGGTCTCATTCTTTATACTTGGTTCGGTGTCGCTTTCTTTGCGGTTTGATAATTGATCAATGTTTGAAAGTCTAAGATATCAGGTCTATAATCTCTGTTATATGTACTTTGGTCTATGATCTTTAATCTAGCATCTCTTGTATCTTTAATCTCTGGTCCATAATTTTTGATCTATAAGCCCTGGTCTATGATATTTGTTATATAATCGCTGGTATATTGGCTTTGGTGTATGATTTATGGTCTATCATCTGTCTATGATCTGTCGTCTGTCATCTGTGGTCTATGACCTCCTGTCTATAAACTATACCTAGTATATGATCTTCAGTTCTATAAACTAGGATATACCATTTTCTCTCTCTGATCTCATTTCTCTAGTTTTTTATATCTTATATATTTTATCTTATGGTATGTTATCTCTGCTCTAAGGTTTCTGATATATGATCTTTAGTATGTATATCATTCTGATCTACGATCTTACGTCTATGGTTTCTGATTTCGATTGCATGATTTCTGGTTCACGATCTTTAGATTATAATCTCTGGTTTATAATCACTGATCTGTTATTTACGATCTCTGGTCTATACTCTTTGGCATACGATTTCCGGTACGATCTAAGACCTTAGCTTTAAGATATTCCATATCTGATATATGATAACTTGTTTCTGGTCCATGATGTAATTTTTGTGATCTATGTATAATCTCAAGGCTTGGGGCCGGGTACATCCCAGGCTGTTATTTTTGTAAAATTCCTGTATTAGCTAACAGGTTGAATTCAATAATTTCTTAGTAAATAATGGGCAGTATTATTGGGTATTTTCCCACACCAACAAAAGACATTAAACTGAACTGATTATGTTGGGAGCTAAAGCAGTGGCATATAGAATTATAGAAGCACAACAGTATGCTTTGCTTGGAACAGCTTGTGGGCGTGGCAGCTGAAATAAACAAACAAAATAATTGAAGTCCGATTATTTTAGAACTAGAGCCGAGAAGAATATGGTACATAACTAAAATTTGTGTGTATGCGAAGTTTGTAAATGTCACTCCCTGGACAGCAAATCGACGGTATATAAAGCACAAGTGGGGATGGTTAATGAGTCTAATATTTTTCAGGACTAAATACTAATCTCCTCAGCATCAAAAGAGTTCGAGAATTTTACCATTTTGAACTTGAACTTAATTCAATGCTAGTCTAATTTCTTTCAAGTTTAAATGAATTTCTGATTGACTCGCACCACTGCGTCTTTACGTCCGTTATGTGCTTATACAAAGTGCGTGTGTCTGCGTATAAAAATATTTAAATAATTTATGAAATTATGCGATTTTAATTGAAATACTTAACAACAGAAAGAAGGAAACGAAAACATAAACAATATAATCATAATATTTTTATGTACAGGGTGCGCCATGATTTATGTCGCACTGATTGTCATTTATTAACCGATTGACTTGAGTAAACATGTTTTTGAAACGTCAATTCAGAACAATTTTAACCATAAATCTCAACGCCGTCTCCAATTAACTGGCAGAAGCGGTAAGAGAGAGTGCTGCCGGAACCCATATGTGTCGTATCGTATCAGCTCAGCATTTTGGCGTCAGTAGAACCACGTTGCGGCGCATTTTGAAGGATGATTTGCATTTGTTTCCGTATAAAGTGAAATTGACTCAAAGAGTATTACCGAAAAACGTACCACGTCGCTTGAAATACGGCCACTGAACATGATTTTTTTTCGAAGGAAATTTTGATGACCGATAACAAGCAAAATTGCTGCATGTGGGGAACGGAGAATCCACACAAGGTCCATGAAACACCATTGCATGACGATGGACATTGACTGGCCCCCCAGATCCCCAGATTTGACCCTTCCGGTTTCATTTTGGGGGGTTATTTGAAGAGCAAAGTGTACGCCAGCAAGCCTCAAACCATTGACGAGCTCAAGGCAAACATTCATTCCAAAATCATCGCAAAACTCCCGACATCCTCGAAAAAGTGATGAAAAACGCAGCAAAGAGGGCACATTTTGCTTTGGTCAATGACGCCGGCCACTTGACTGATGTTGTATTCAAAAACTAAAAATACCTCCAATATGGAAAACGGTTGTTATCTTTTAAGTTATTCAATATTCACATAACGACATAAAAGATGGCGCGCCCTGTATATTTACATGCATACTCACTTTTAATCCCATAACTAATTACGTAATTAATTTTAAATATGCATGTGCATATGCTATGCTGCTGTTTATTTACAAGCCATCTATCTCTATCTCTATCTCTTCTTTTTCTTCCATCTCTACAGAAATATTGTATACAATTTAAGTATACACGACCTCACCGAACAGCAACGCCTGGTGTGGCAGTCACCGGAAGACGATGTCAAAATGTGTATTATCAAAGGAAAAGCTGAGGTAATTTTAAATAAATTAACTAAATAACAAAATGACAGAGCAATATGTAAATAACGGAAAAACACAGCAGCAAGACAATACCAAAATAAAATTACTCAATATTATGAGAAACGAAAAGTTGAAAATTAATTTAGCAAGCTGAAAAAATTAGAGAAGAGGAAACAAATTTCAAAACACGCACACCAGTGTGTGTGGAAGTGTGAGATATTTGGCATGTGTGTATGTGCGTCATAACGCACGCACACGCTGATACACAGGGATCTATTTTTTCACAGGGTTGATTTTTTCAGCTATGGTTGCGTTATCAATTAAAAGTAAACATGCAACAGAAACTTACATATACACAACAAAAAATAGTGAAAAGAAGTTATTGTTCCAACTGCGTGTGTGAGTGTGTGAGTGTGTGTTCGTGTGTGTGTGCCTTACTCACCAATGTATGCATACAAAAGTATAAGAAGAAGAAAAGTGAAACTGAGCATGCGAGCGTATTTTACTTTTCTGCATACGTCACTTTTTTTCATCTTTTTCTTGCATAATGTTTCCTTTTTTATATACATACATACATACATGTGTGTAAGTAAGTTGTATGTACGAGTAAGTATGAATGGATGTGTGTTTTCTGCATTCCGCACATACCCTCGCATATAAATAGTCTTCATACATGTACGTATGTATGTGTTTGTGTGATTTGAGCGGCAACGGAAGCCAAAAAGCGCAGCCACAAGCAAAAGTCAAGTCAAGTCAAGTAAAGTAAATTAAATCGAAAATAGAAATGGAAATGGAAATGGTACGTACAAGTTTAGTAGAAACAAATATAAATCCTCTTTACTTTACTTTTACTTTTAGTGGCACAACAGCCCATGGAGGGCCTAGGCCGAGCTTTTTCGCATCCACTCATGTTGTGCGTTTTATATTTGTACATGAATGGAAGGGACCTACAGTTTAATGCCGAATCCGAACGGCGAAGTGAAAAGCTTTACATGGCAATTTTTACTCTTGTAGGTTTGCCATTGCCTGCCAAGAGGTGGTGCCGTGCAGAAAAATTATTTTTTCTACTTTTTGATTTAGCCTGTGCCGAGATTCGAACCCCGGACACTCTGCGTAGCAGTCCAACGCACTACCACTACGCCACAGCGACCACTAATATAAATCCTCATTTTAATATTTTAGAAAAAGAAAAATATTGCTACAATATTTTTTCTTGAAATAGGTCAAGTGGTTGCTTAACACACACACACAAACACACACACACGTCTACTCGTACGTATTTACAATTTAGCTTCTACATTAAATGTTTGCTTTATTGCCATTTCTATAGGGTGATTTGTTAGGCGTTTGCTTTATAATAAAAAATTAAAAAAAGTCCGTGGGACTTTTATTTGAGTCGATAATTAAATGCTTTCCATTTACTTTTTAAAGATTACTTATTTTACGTAAATGCTTACCACGACTTCGTCATAGGTGATCCATGCGAGTAGTCCAATTTTGAACCGCTTCTTGAACATAGCGTCTAGTATCTTGCTAATGACACGTGTTGCTATGTCCAAGGCTGCTATTGATGGTGTTTTATCGGCAGAGACGAGAGATGTAACGCAACCACTCAAAAAATAGTTTATAGGCGTTAAACCGTACGATCTAGGGGGACAACTCACTGGGCCGGAACGTGAGATAAACTACTCTCCGAACTCATCTCATTTCTCAATAGGTCCATTGTGTCACGTACTACTGAACGACATCTAGCTCAGCTCTTGTATTTTGGGCACAAAAACGCTCAAAATCATCGAATGATAGTTTGATATGGACTGGTGATGATACATATTTAGATGAAAAGTGCTTTTATATCCATTTGTTTTTTTTTTTACTGATTTTCAGCGGAGGAGAGACTGGTTTTTGACCTTTTGTCATCATCACCTTCTGTATCTTTCCTATAAACAGACCAGTTTCCCATCCAAGCATTGTGATTACTTTCTGCATGGTTTCATTGTTATAGCTGGTCAGGGGAGACCGTTTTTTAAACCAGCCATCATCATCAGTAGTTTCAATGTCTTCGTACGATTTGTTGTTTTTTGACCCCACCAGCACTAGTTTCTGTATTGCATATGGCTCTAGTTGAATAGGGGTGACCGGTTTTCGGACCCAACATTATCATCATCAGTTTGTGTATGTTCGTATGGGTCCAGTTGAACAGGGGAGACCGAAGTTTTACACCCACCATCGCTATCATCAGTTTCTGTAACTTCGTAAGACTCTAGTTGGATAAAGGAGGCCAGTTTTTGGACCCACTATCATTATCATCAGTTAAGAATGGTTATTGAGCCGAGCATCGTCTTCAGTTTAAGTGTCATCGTATGACTCTAGTTGGATAGTTTGATTGGGGAGACATATGCTTGAACCCATCATCATCACCATCAGTTTCTGATTCTTTGCATGGATATTATAGTGGTTCTCGATGTCGGTCGGATCATACACACTCCATAAACACTATGTAACATACACACTCTTCCCCTTTTATAATATTTTTACTAAACTTTTACCCCGGAGCTGTCTCCAGAATAGGGAACTTTAAGTTAAAATTTTATCTCAAAAGGGGATCTTTGGCTGTAGAATTCCTATTATGAACATTTTTTTAACTGATTTTATAACCTTTTTCTTCGGAGCACCTCTGGAATAATTTTAAGGTGAAGTCGAATCTCAGAAATATGTTCCTTGGCTTGAGAAACCCTGGTACACCAAATATCAACCAAATCGGTCGGTCCATATATAAGGACAAATCCAACTTCTCCCCTATTTCTAACTTTTGCTGCGGATGATGACGCTGAAGCTGTGAATGGGTTCCCTGGTGTCAGAAACCCTGGTACACAAAATTTAAACCAAATGGGTTGGTCCCCGTAGGTTGCTCTAGTAGAAAGCAATACTTAACTTATGGACCCATCTCCGATTTTATCTCACACGATCCCAATGAAGACCACAAATGTGTTACTTGGACGAAAACTCCCAGGTATACAACATTTCAACCAAATAGGTTGCTTGATGGCTCCCAGTACAAGCGAGGATGGCGCATGGCTTGCCGTATAGTAAAATCATCTATTTTTCGATTTTTGACTGTGCTAAGATTAGAATCAGATCACCCTGAGTAGCAATCCAGCGCGCTAATTACTACGCCACAACGACCGTCAACCCCCACCATCCTTTAAGTCGAAAGGAAATCTCTAGGTTAAGCCATCCAACGGTGAGGAAACACCGTTAACTGTTATGCATACATATTGAAGCATGGAGAATAGTCTTGCCTCCTTCATTCGTTGCAAATTAAGCAGGCAGTTATTTTTTTCTTCGCCAAGTAAAAAAGAATTCAACTATTTTTAGACAGAAGTAGAAGAAAAGTTTGAAATAAAAATGCGGCTAAATTTGCAAGAAAACGTTAAGAATAGGCAAGCAATTTAAAAAGCACTCAAAGTTTATGTCTGTATGCAGAGTTTTACTATTTTCTATTTTTGTTCTATTTCTATTGTTTTTACGCCAAATTGTATGCAAAGAAAAAAGATTGAACTGCCATTTAACTCGTTCTCATATGCTTTCTACTTTCTATACATATATCCTTCCTTCTCTTTCTCTCTCTCTCTCTCTCTCTATCTTTTTGTTATACTCAAGTTACTGTCTTACTCTGTCCTTCTTTTGTAAGTAGGTAAGTAGTTATGTATGTATGTATGTATGTATGTATGTATAGATTGTTGTAGGGCGTTGGAAAGAAAGAAATTTGCCGCAGAGGTGTGAGTTTAGATGTCTCAGAATGCAATTAAAATCAAGAAATATTTTGCATAGTCACGCAATTAAAGAAAAACGATGAAGAGGAAAAGAATAAGTCAGTCAGTCTCTCAAGAACAACAAAAACAAGCGAGAAACTATTCGTGCAAACAATTTACACTGCATATTTTTAGGTGTAAGGCAAAACTAGGAGTAGAGGAAAGGAAAGTGAAAAAAGTCCAAAATGCTAATAGGCGCATTGCGAATTTGTTTTCCTTTTGTTCCTTTGCAGCTTTCTGCCTGCACCATTTAACATTTTCTGCTATTTGTAATGCAGAATTTTTGTTTTTTTCTTTGCTTGATATGAGGATAAATCCAGGAAAGTCACTTGTGCTACCCCAAGCTCCCTTATCTCTTTTACATTTATTACTTCCTTTACTTGCTTTTTGCTCAACATTGAATTTAAAAATTGAGTAATTAAAAGTGCATGAGTTTAAACATTGAAGAGGCCCAGGTGTAGTATTTTTTGCTTGCTGCGAGACTGACATACTTATTCAGCTGTTGGTGCTATTCGGCAAGGCAGGCAACCAGGCAACCGGGCAGCAATCACAAATTCATACCGCTTTGACGCGCGCCAGAACGCAGTTCACCAACAAACACACACACACACACACACACACATCGCGAGCGCTGCTCAACGTACCATGTTTTTTAACCTTAGGCTTTGTTCGTAGCACAAGGATGGCTGGCAAAAATAATTTTTTAATTGATTCATTATTTGGCCATAATATTTTATTAACAATATACAACCGCTCTCTTTCTCTCCCTTTCCCCTTCAGCTTTTCGTTTCGCGGTCCCTCTTTCTTTTTCTCTTGCTCCACCCCGCTGCACCCCGCTGCTCCTCTCGGACTGTTTACCTTGCTGCGTATTTATGCCCTAAAAGTAAAAATTATAATCGAAAATATTGCAATAAAGTGCCAAACAAACAGAAACACCGTCAACATGCATTCGCTGAACCAAGTGCAGCGCAATGTTTTTATCAATAATTTAATTAATAAAAAATATTTGATGAAAATAAGCAAAATATTTTCGTATGTAATTTATCAAAAATTATCCTTTCGTAAACGTGTTTGCATATATTTATCAGTATGCACCAGGTACAAGGCAGCGCGACGATGCGATGGGTGTGAATTTTAACATTCTTTTCGAAATTAATCCAATATTAAATATTTTACTATAAATCTGTGTTTATGCTCTTACTTGAGTTTAACAGCAGCTGTGCAGTTGCTTGTCGTTTCCCCACTTTTAGATTGTCCTTTTTCAATCACATTTGAGAGCATTCCAATGTGATGAAAGTTTACAATATTTTTACTGCTTTTTCCGGGTTTGGGCTGGTACTCTCGAATTGTGTAGCTACCGTTGAATGATTGCCAATTTTAAGCTGCTGTTCTCTAATTTTAAACGGCGACTATAATTTGAGTTGAAAAATTCAATTTTGTGGTCGCTGTGGCGTAATGGTAGTGCGTTGGACTGCTACGCAGAGTGTCCGGGGTTCGAATCTCGGCACAGGCAAAATCAAAAAGTAGATAAAATAATTTTTCTACACGGCACCACCTCTTGGCAGGCAATGGCAAACCTACAAGAGTAAAAATTGCTATGAAAAGCTTTTCACTTCGCCGTTCGGATTCGGTATTAAACTGTAGGTCCCTTCCATTCATGTACAAATATAACACGCACAACATGAGTGGATGCGAAAAGCTCGGCCTAGGCCCTCCATGGGCTGTTGTGTAAGTAAAGTAAAGTAAGATAGAATTCTTCAATGTAGACGGCACTTGAACGATTTGAGGAGCTAATTCTTCTATTCTAGCTTAAGGTTCCTCAATTTTAAACGGCAGTTTTCTACTTTCAGTCGACAGTTGTAATTTAAATGGCTGCTCTCAAATTTTAGACGGCCGTTAGTTTATTTATTTCAGACGGCAGTTTTCCACTGTAAGACGACATCTCTTCATTTTTTAACGGCAGCTCTCCACTTTTGGATGGCAGCAGTGTAAATTTCGATGAAAGTTCTCCAATTTCCGACGTTTACTTTTCAATTCTATCTAGGCTACAGTTTTTCCATTTTCGACAGCTGTGGTCGGATGGCAATTTCTGACCGCAGTTTTTTTCGGACGACTGTTCTCCGATATTCGACAGGAGCTCTTCGTTTTAAGACCAAATATTGACAAGTCTAGGCTGAAATTTTAAAATTTTTCACGACAGCAATTTTTAAAATTTTTGTTTAACGATTTTCCATTCTAGAAGGTAGGTTCTCCATTTTAGCATGCAGTTTTGATCGGGAGCATGCAAAGTTTTGACATCAGCTTTCCAATTTTTAACAGCAGTTCTCCAATTTTGGGCGGTACTTCTCCAATATGTAACGGTAACTCTCCAATTTTAGACAGTATCTTTACAATGCTACGCTAACTTTTTTCATTGTGGGCAATTCTTCAAATTTTGACGACAGATTTCCGATTTCGGGTTCTCCACTTTAGAAGGCAGCTCTGCAGTTTTAAAATATTGGCCGTCAGCTTTCCAATTTTGAATGACAGATTTGTTTCTGTTTCAGTTGACGCCAAAAATTTGGCGTATCAAATTGGAAGGCAACGTTCCTGTTTTTCTACGTCAGCTCTCCAATTTTGACCGGCAATTATATGCAATTTCCATCGGTACCTCTCACATTTATGCATTGCAGCTCAACCGTTCTAGACTGTAGTTTATATCTATCCCATGTTAGCCACTCCCCCCATTCGCATGAGTTTCACATCAATGTAAAATTTTGGTTACATTTGCTTTGCTAACTTTTACCATAAATACTGCTGTTAAAATGATATGCATTTTGTATCGGATACGCGAAGCACGCACACTCGCCTTAAGCGACGTTAGCCACGACAGCAATATCAATTCAATTGAACCCCGTTTTAAGTGATTTAGTTTAAAATACATTTTGATAACGGGCCATTTCGCATTCCAGCCTCTGCACACAACCAGTCGCTGAATAACTAATAAAATTTGTTTTGCTAAAAATAATTTGCATCCACGGAAAAAATATCGAAATCGCGATTTGTTCTGATTTCGTGAATATTTAATTGGAAAATCGAATTGTTCGTGTTGAATGATTTTTCGACACGGTCCTCGTCGCACTGCCTGCCGTGCCGTCGCGCCTCTCGGCTGCAACTAAATATTTGCATATGCAATTAATTAATTTTGTAAATAATTGTTCGTATCCCTGCGCTCCCGCCTGCGTTAACCTTTAACCCTTTGCGTTATTTCGACATATAAATAAATCTAAAAATAAATATTTGTTTGATGTTGTGTTATACTTAGGTCAAAAAGTGAGGTTAGGAACGGGTGGGCTGGGCACCTCTGCGTTTCTGTGTACGTGTGCTTGCCCTCACGATGTAAGCGCCCAATGTTCGAATGTGCGAATGTGCGTGTGTGTGTGTGTGTGTGTGTGTGTGTGTGTGTGTGTGTAGCAAGTAATAATTACAACAGAGAATACTATCTGGCTTTGTTAATTTATTTAAATTTACGCTTAGAGCCCCAGAAAAACAAATTGTACACAAAAACAACTAAAGCAAACATTACAAGTTTTCTAGTAAAGTGCACAAACAAATACGTCTACAACAAAAACAAACAAGCTCCACAATATGTTACATAAGTATTTCAAATAATAAATACAAAAATGCAATACAATATGTTGACCTAACATAATAATAATAATAATAATAATAATAATAGTTCTCGAAATAATAGTCATGGAAATAATGTGTTCGTTAGTGTTGTTGTTGTTGTTGTTGTTGTTGTTGCTATTAAATGCAATCCGGAAAGCGGTGCTTTTCTGCTTTGCTGTTATTACCTATTTGTTGGATGGTGATACTTTGTAGGAAGAATAACTAGCAACAACAACAGGAGCAACATGCAAAAAAGTAGCAACTATTATCAAACCATACCACGTGCGAGCAATGCTTAAAAACTATTCACTATAGACAATAAGTCAGACAGAAAGATAGACAGACAGACAGACAGACAGATAGAAAATTTAGGAATGGCAAAAAGATTGAAGATTGATGAACCCGGTTTCGTTTGAAAAATTTAAGTAGTTGCCCATTTTACACTGCAGTTTTTCACTCTGAAACGGCAGCTCTCCAATTTCGGCCGGTCAGCTCTTCGATTTCAAGACAAGCTCAACCATTTTAGCTTTCCAATTTTAGGAAGAAATAAAAAATTTTAGATTATTAGGCTCTGCAATTGAATTGATAATTTTTCAATTTCAAATGGCATTTCTCAAATTTTGGACAGAGTTCTTCAAATTCTAGGCGAGATCCTTCCTATTTCGGTCCACAGTTCCCGAATTTCAGACTACATTTGGTGGTAGTTCTTCAATTTGGGACTGCCGTTTTCCTATTTGATTTGGCATTTTCCCAATTTCAGGTGACTTCGGCCTTCAGGAGGCGTTCGATTTTAAATGGTAGTTCACAAAATTTTGAAAGCATTTCACCAATTGTTATCATCAGTTCTCCAATTTTGAACTTCAGTTCTCCAATTAGGGATGTCAGTTCTCCAATAGCGGACGTCAGTTTAAAGTATTCGGGCATCAGTTCTTCAATTGTGGACGGCAGTTATCCTATTCTTGATGGTAATTCCCCAGTTCGTGACAACAACTCCTCAAGCCTAGACTCCATCTCTTCTATTTTACGCAGCAGCTATGATTAGTAATTACTTTACTTACTTACTTTTAATGGCACAACAGCCCATGGAGGGCCTAGGCCAAGCTTTTCGCATCCATTCATGTTGTGCGTCTTATATTTGTACATGAATGGAATTAGTAGCTGGCAGTTATTACATTTCATATGTCATCTTTGCACTTTTAGGTTTCTACATCAACTTTCAGTGTGACCCCCGCTTTAATACAAAAATATGTACACAGTGATCCTGTATATTGTCACATTCAAAATGCATACCAGCAAATTTAACAAGAATTTTTTACTATACAAACAAAATATTTAAATATTTTAGCACACGCATATCGAAACATAAACACCAGGGCTGCCAATCCCGAAGGGATTTTGTGATCCCGAAATGTCGGTATTTAAAATTATCATCCCGGGATCATGGGCGCGGTATTCGATTAGTAAAATGCAAACATATAAAATTCCTTACAAACTATTGTATGCACAATTTGCTTGTTTGTCAACTTGGAGCGAATTTCCAGAAATTTTATTAATAAACAATATTTTTTCGGGGTTCCGGGATCCCGTGCTTGGAATTAGAACCCCTAACACACGCACACACATATAAACTGAAAAATACGTTCTACGTACGTAGTCCAAATGATTTGTCATGTCAATTCAGTTTGGTTTCGAAAGCCTATGGGGGGTTAGACTATAAGTATGTATGCAAACACTGATGTGAATGTGTATGTATTGTAGCCTGCTCTCTGGCGCAGTATCTCTCCTTTTAAATGCATTGGAAGCCCAAATAAATCGATATGCAAAATGTAAAATATGTTTCTGTGTTTTCGTTAGCTTTCATTTTACATGTTTCACATAATACGAACTTTTTCTGTTGTTATTGTTGTTGCTGTTGTTGCTGTTGTTGCTTTCTTTTATTAGTCGTATCGTTATATGTACTACAAATATATGAATGTTAGTTTGTGCGAGTGTGTGTGTTATGTGCATTTGTTTATGTCTGTTGTAAATTTATTATAAATGAAATCACTTTTTCACATGCATGCTTCTCTCCATTCACATCCGTTTCCGGTTAGTTTTGTTCTTCGCCCTCGCTCTCCACTTCACTGTACCTTGCCTCATCATGTTGTATGTTGTATTGTTTGTGCTTGTTTAGTTGGTTTTTTTCCGACGGCGACACTGTTGTTATTTTTATATTCTCATGTTTTCATTTTGATTTATCAGTTTTATTTGCAAATGGAAAAGAGAAATGTAAACTATTTTTCTCACCTTTTAATTTGACATTTTTGATATTTATTTTTTCGATATATGCATGAGTTCTTTTCCAAATATTTGGATCAATTCGTTACATATTTTATGACCAGAAATTGGAATTTAATATTTGTAAAAAGATATTGCACGTTTTTAGAATTCGGAAGCTGTTAGTGGTTAACTTTATGCTCGGAAGTTTTATGTACAACATTAGGTGGCAGGTTTTCAATTTAAGTTGGCAGTGTTTCACTTAAAGACAGCAGTTTTTCAATTGTAGGCCGCTCCAATTTGAACCGCATTTATCCAAATTCTGGACGCTGCTATCTGATTTCGACAGCAGGTTTCCATTTTCAAATGGCACGCTTCAAATTCTTGACGTGAATCCTTCAATTTCGGACTTCAGCTTCTCAATTTTGGACGGTTTTATACTTTTACGGAATGGCACTACAATTTTCCGATGGCAGCATATTAATTTTAGACAGAATTTCTCCATTACTAGTTGGCTTCTATCCAATTTAGAATTACTGCTTCCAATTCAGTTGCAAAGCTCTTCGTCTTGGGACTACTACTTCTTCTTCTTTTAGTGGCACAACAATTCCATCGATGGCCTAAGCCTAGCGTTTCGCATCCACTCATGTTGTGCTTGTTATATTTGTACGTGAATTGAAAGGAGCTACAGTTTCATGCCAAATACGAACGGCGAAGTGAAAAGTCTTCATAGGCAATTTTTACTCTTGTAGTGTTGCTATCGCCTGCCAATAGGTGGTGCTGTGTAGAAAAGTCGTTTTTTCTTCTTTTTGACTTTGCCTGTGCTGAGATTTGAACACCGGACACTCTGCGTAGCAGGCCAACGCACTGGCAACTACGACGCTGCGACCACAGAAACGGCAGTGTTTCAATATTAGGTAGTAGCTCTTCAATTTCAAATGACACCTTTCCAATTCAATGCCAAAGCTCTTAAATTTCAGCTGCTTTTGTTCGACAGCTCTCCAGTTTCAGTGGGCGATTTTTCAACTTCAGACGGTAGCTTCCTAAGTCTTAGGGTAAATTCTGCATTTTTAGATGGCAGTTTGAAAACTTGAAATGACTGCCGGACAACAGTACAGTTTTTCAACTGGAAACGGCAGTTTCCCAATTTAAATGGAAGCTTCCTTTTTTAGGCATCAGCTTTCCAATATTTTGAATATCAACTGCTGTAGTTCGTTATCTCATCTCAGATGCCAGTTTCGCATTGTAACAGATTTATATCACACCTCTCCAATTTTAGACGGTTCTAGACAGTTCTTCGAATTCAGATTGTAAATTTTTTAGTTTCAAATGGCAGTTCTTTAATTTCAGACGGTATCTCTTTAACGTCAGTATCTCTTCAGTTTCACTCGAGAGTTCTTCAATTTTTGGTGCCTGCTCTTTATTATCAAATTTAAATGACAGTGTTTAAAGTTCAGGCAGCTTTCCAATTTCCAATTTTAGACCACAACTATCAAGCCTGAAAAAATTCTATTACCTTAGGCTTCAGCTCGTCGGTTTTCTGAATGGAATTGAATTACAAACTGCAATTCAGAATGACTGGCACTACCAAAAACTGAGCACTAATGACGTTAAAATACCTGTCAAAATTGCCAAAGAAACATTTCTGATATGTACCATATTCATAGACTACGGAAGGGGAAGTTAGAAAACGTGTAAAATCTATAAAGAAGTCATCGAATACTTTATCATTGCATTTAGTGGTGGTGTGCCAGCTACAATTCCATCATTGGCATTCACAATGAGCAGCAGAAGCCAGGAGAGTGAAGCCGAAAGAGTAGTAAATTTTGAGTTGGGTCATTTCTAAATGTGACTATAGAAAAATTAAATAAACAGCCAGACAGACAGATGAACAAAGTCTATAGACAGTTAGACTGATTGGCAGAAGCTCAGAATGCTGCTAAAAACTTTTGCATATTTTATTTCCATTCATTTCGTTTTGTACGAGTATTTTTTATCTTTCTTTTTGTTTTGTTACTGCAAAAAGGTCAAATGTCGGCCATATTGTTTTTTTTTTCTTTCTGTGTGTGTGTGTGTGTGGTCGCTATGGCGTAGTGGTAGTGCGTTTGGACTGCTACGCAGAGTGTCCGGGGATCGAATCTCGGCACAGGCAAAATGAAAAAGTAGAAAAAATAATTTTTCTACACGGCACCACCTCTTGGCAGGCAATGGCAAACCTAGAAGAGTAAAAATTGCTATGAAAAGCTTTTCACTTCGCCGTTCGGATTCGGCATTAAACTGTAGGTCGCTTCCATTCATGTACAAATATAACACGCACAACATGAGTGGATGCGAAAAGCTCGGCCTAAACTCTCCCAGGGGTTGTGCTGCCATTAAAAGTAAAGTAAAAAAAGTGTGTGTGTGTGTTGCGCAAATATTTTTATGCAATATGTGGCGTACACATGTGCCACTTGGTTCCTGTTGTATTTCGGTTGTTTTAGTGCAGTTTATTGTATTTCTTTCTCTATTTCTATTTTCATTAGGCATTTTTACGTATCCCCGACTATTTATTTGATTATGTGTGTATAACGGGTGGTCTATCTAACATTTGGAATTTGAACTACCGGCTAATGTGTGTGGAGTGTGGCAAGTCCAATGTCATTCGTATTGGAAATACTAAAAATGTACTTCTAAAATGGTGAATCGTCTACAGAAAGTGAAAGAATATGACCATTCGGAATAGTTTTCGGTTCGCTAATTGGGCGCTGGAGCGTTTGGAAGCAGATGAGTATTTTTGCCGAAAAATCCTCGCATCTAGGGCTCCGAAAATCCATGAGCGTTGGTTGAGAAACCCTCAAAGAGTAACTGTTTGGTGTGGTTTTTGGACCGGCGGTATCGAAATTGGGGCAGCCGTCGGCCAAGTACAGCTCCACACAGTCGAAAATGTACCGAAAAATTGGATTGATAAATATTGTCTATTACACATTATTCGTTTCTCATGGTGGTGTAACCAAAATCAGATTCCGAATTATAAATGGTCCACCCTGTATACTCGTATGTGTTCGTGCCGTTTTTATACGAAAAAGTAAAACATTTTGTTAAGTCACACCAATTCGTCGAGAATACCAAATATCTTCTTTTTTGTTATTCGTTTAGCATTCATTTTTGAAATAGGAATACTGCGCGCGTGCTATTTACTTGAGATGCACGTTCCATTCACGTAGCATTTTGTTCTGCTGCTTTTTTTCTATTCTCAAGTGAATGCCTCCATCCTCTAACAAACCACCATCATTCTCTTATTGAGTACATCTACATTGACAATATACGCATCTTTTCAAATGATACATATATTTTAGAAGTTTGAATCGCCGTACTCTTCCATAAACTTATTGAGTTTAAGTTCAAAAAATTGCTAATTCGGAAATAATACAAAAAAACCAAACAATAATTATTTATTCCAAATTTGGCAGTTCATATTTCAGATAGTATTTAATTAAACTTGTTGGGCTATAATGAGCATAGATGCCAAAGAATAACCACGTTCATAGAACATGATCGTTTCGGAACCCGCCAAGGTTCCTCATCGGGGATCTCTGTAATAGATCCATTATTTCAAAAATATCTAACCATAAGTAAAAATATTCTGAAGTAAATGAGAATTACTAGACAATTCTTTCACTGAATGGTATTTTTGAAAGGAGCTACCGCAACTGTTCCATTACTTGTTCAATACTTTAGTTTCAGGGTTTCTTGCAATTGCCTAACATAGCTGCCGGGAACTTAGGCTCATATCCGATTGTTAGAGCCATTTTATGAAATGCTCCCGTACAATCAACTAGGTTTGTAAAGCTTATGAAGATGCTGAGAGTTGGTAGGTAAGAGCAGTACAAAAATACTTCAGATAAGAACTAGAAAAAAGGTGTTTGTTTCTTCTAAAATTGTTGACAAATCTCCATTTATCAAATTTCCAACTTCAGTTCATCTCCAATTTGTTAGATCAATTTTCAAATTTTAGATGACCAGCAGTTGTTCCATTTCAGATTACAGCTTCTAGACTCAAAGTGGCAGCTTTTCGATTTCACCGGATATTTGTCCAATTTCTGGCAACAACTTCCCAATTTCATGTGACAGCTGTCCGATTTCAGATAGCAGCTTTCTAATTGCACATGGCAGCTCTCCACTTTCAAACGAAAGCTATTCAGTTGTAGATGACAATACTCTACCATACTTTCACACGGCTGATTTCCAATTTTAGGCAACAATTTCTCAATTCCTGACGACATTTTCAATTGAAGATGCCAAACGATGGCTTCACATTTGTAGATGAGATAAATCTTCAATTTAGACAGGAGACCCATCAAATCGGTCAGAAATTTCCAATTTAGAAGACAGCTTTCTGGTTTAAGCATCAGCGCTCCAATTTGAGGCGGTTGCTTAAAACTTTAGACAGTAACTTTTCAATTTTTCATGACAGCAGCTCTCCAATTTTGGATGGAGGGTCCCTAATTTCAGACAGCAGTTTCCTAATTTTACATGGCATTTCTCCAATTTCAGACGGCACATTTCCAATTTCGAATTACATACGTCAGCTTTAGAATATTTTATTGTAAGGTAGCTTTCCAATTTTTGTCGAAATCTCATTACTTCCGACGGCATATCACCAATTTTATGTGTCAGTTTTCTAATTACAGACGACAGCTTCCTAACAGCAGTCGGCAGGACAAAATTAATATAATATATTATATATCTATATACTTACTAATTCTCTCTATTATTGTTTGCGATTTTGTAGGAGGCGTGTCAAAATTATATACGCATTATGGTCGTCACTTCGCCGGGTCGGTTATTTGTCTGCGGCACAAATTCATTTCGGCCGATGTGCAACACCTACATCATCAATGACAGCAACTACACACTGGAGGCAACGAAAAATGGGCAAGCTGTGTGTCCATACGATCCGCGTCACAATTCAACATCAGTCCTAGCTGGTGAGTACAACCAAACGAACAAGCTTTCATTTCATATTGTATGTACTATACATCCTCATCATCGTTATCGTTATCGTTATCGTTATCGTCAATGCATTGCAATGTAATGCAATGCAGTGTACTATACCCTAGCAACATCATCCATCTACCACTACTACTACTACATACTCGTACATACATACATACATATTTAGTCATTGCTCATTGCTGGCTGTGTGTACTGTTTGTTGTTTTATGTATTACTTATTGTTGGCATTTTTGTGTAGCATGTAGTACGAGAGTAAATATATTCTTCTTCTTTGTTTATTTTTCCCCCGATTTGTTTTTGTTGTATTGCAAATTGATGCGCCATTTTGTTACAATAATGTTGCTTGCATTCTTTTCATTCTTTTATACTTTTGATATTCTCTTGTTGTTTTTTCCTTATTTGCTGCACTCTCTCGCTGCAGTGTTTCTGTACTTCACTGTTTCATTTTTATTTCATTGCATACTTTTCGCTGCACACATCCACAGAAATATTTTTTCCATTGAGAGTTTCGATAGTTTTTTTGGTTTGTTATTCTTGTTGTTTTTAGTGCGCTTTGTGTGTGTGTGTGTGGTGGTAGTATTTTTTGTATTTTCCTTTTGGTCTTTTTCAGCGCACACAAATCAGATAAAAATTGTCATTCATCATGTTGCGAAAATATTTTCCCACCACTTCATTCCCTTTTTTTTTTTTGTATTTTTTTGTTGTTGTTTTTTTTGTTGTTGTTTATTTTTATTGTTTTGAAAAAATGTGGGTATAAAAGAGTTTTCCATGATTAACCCAGTGGGAGAGGAGGAGTTGGAAGTGCTTAAACGGGGTAACTATGACGAAGCGCTGCCTTCGTGTTTTACTCAAGCTTGAGAAGCTGAGGGTTGATCAGCAGTGGAGATTTGAAGGCGCAAGCTTACGACAGCAGAGCTCCACAAGCTTTCAAAACGAATAAGGAGGAAACACTGAGATCAAACTTCTTTGATATGAAAGATATGAAAATATGTATCTACCATTTCATTTTGAGATAGATAAGTTCGCTAAGAAGAGCCTATTTTCTTCGAACACTTAACAGAGGAATCAATAAAGAAGCGCTTGCCGCAGCAAGGCTGCTCATGCAAAGAGGAACACTGAGTCCCAACTCCCTTAAAATTTAAGATATTGAAATGTCTACTTTTTTTCTTTTTGTACAGATAATGCTTGAAGTACTTAAGTAATTAATTAATTAAGATGTGGAAGAGCTTATCAAAGGAAGCAATGAAAAGCAGTGGCTCAAAACGAATAAGAAGGAGTTAAAAACGTTCGTGGAAATTTAGACTTACAAAGCTATAAAGAAATGTCATGTCGACAGCGATAATATCATGTTTATCGAAAGCGGAGACTTTGATTTAATTAGAATAGCAACCAAAAACCTGCAGCTTCTTACTCCCCTTGTAAGTGTTACGCTGAGCAACACTTCTGGATTTTTAAAATTGCAAGTACCGCTTAATTCATTTGGGGAGTTTCAAAGTAGTGAAGGTTTGCAATCGCTTATCAGAGTCGCCCTTTATGTTTAAGTATTTTAAAATCTGATTTCCAGCTCTTTTCGAAGCTTAAGCGTAATAGTTCTTGGCGAAGATTTGGCACGAGACTTCATGCTTTTGTGAAAGCGGTGAGAAATAGTTTACTCTAAAAATCTTTCAGGTAAGGCCTTCCACTCATCTTCCACGGCATTTGTGTGGAAGCTTCTCTTATTCTTTGATACAAGTTGAGAAATTAGTTTAAATTTGGCCATTAAAGTAAGAAGTTTAGCAGGGAAGCCTTTCCCTTCAGATATTTATCGACCTTCTTTGGAAGCGCGCTGGCAGCGCTATAATAGAAAAAAATATATCAATGACTCAGTCACATTCAAAAATTTACTCGATTTGTCCATTAAAATAGGAAAAAATCGTGGAAAATTCTTTAAGTATACGACAAACGCTACTAAAAGAGTTACGTTGGAAACGCTCTGGCAATGCGTGCAAAGCTTCATCACGCCTGAATATCTCCGGGAAAGAAAGCTCCGCCTGCTGAGAACTTCTTCTTCTCCTTCGCCCCCTCCCACTGGGTTCTACGAAGAGCACGTTTTGATAAATTGGCTCGACAATGTCGACTTCGTTGTTGCCATTGTCACGCTTTCTCTAACTCTATCGCATAACAAACGAAATTTATATCTGTAAATATTATACATACTATATATTGATAAATAACGGTGTTTTCATGATTTTTTTTTGGAAATTTTTCTGTTTGCTCTTTTTTTCATATGTAAATATTTTTATCACATTCAAATGAGGCCAAAAAGCGATTTGTGGCAACCATTTTTGTTGTTGATTTTTCTGCTTCTGCTTCTGCTTCTTTTTTTTTTTTTTTTAACATTTTTCCAAGTTTCCCTGACTAGAATTTGATGATAATTTATGGCAAAATAAATGTATACAAATATTTGTAAACATACACACGAGTATATGTGATTTTGTATATGTGAGTATGTGTGTGTGTGTGTATTTGTGAAAACGTACGAAATACATTAGGAAATATGTATAATAAAATTATTGAATAATCATCGTTCGTGTATGAATGGAGCGCCTGGCTGTGCTGACTAACTGACTGGCATGAGGCTGATAACGATGGGTGGGTCTGAGTTGCCACCCACCCTCACCGCCGCACACAATTCCTGTATACTTTTAGCTATTTACTTAAGCTTATTGATATTGAATATTTTTCCAACATCAGCAGCAGCATGATTTCAAAAAAATGTCAAAGAGTTCAATAGTGCTGTAGCGTAGCCTTGCATCATGCAGAAGCTTTTCTTTGTATCGCTTTTTATTTATTGAATAGGTAAACATTTGTGTACATGTGTACATATTTGTTGTCTTTGTCCCTGACGTCCTCTGCGTCGTCGTTGTCGTCCTTTATACTTACATTTTAATTGGGTTGCATAAACTTTTGGTTATATAAATTTTATGTTCTATTTGAGTTTTGTGTGTTGGTGAAGTTTTATGCAAAAATTGAAGTAGATAAAGAAAATGTGACAAGGAATTTCTTTGGAGAGCGAATACTCAGTAAAAGGTCGTAAAATCTATTATAGCTTTTTGAAGAACAATATTCTGCATCGAAAATTAGTTAGGGTCATCGTCAAAGGTCTAGGTGGCTTGCTTTCATAAGTATAAGGAAAGGTTTCTTTTCACTACCTTTGTTTTGTGCAACTCCTTGATTACAATAATGATGAACTAATGTATGACTAATTTTCAAGCTGGGTTCTTGTTGTTAAGAGAGCAAAGAAGAGAGCATCACTTCTAGTGTTTTTATTCATGGTGGAATACTATGGTGGTAGTAAATCATGGCAGAATTACTTGTTGATGGTATTTGAAACACTCATCGGAAGATGTATTCGTTGCTCCGGCATGAAAATCCCGGACACTTGTTGAACTTGTCTGCCATCAACGAGGCAGAATGTTCTACATCTTCTACAGTTTTTTTTTTCCAGAGTACCTTTTACCGACGACGCCATAAACGTTGTTGAGAAAAATATTATTAAGCCACCAAATCAGTTCACCAAATTCTAGAACAGCTCATTGGGAGCAGCCCATTGCTGTGGGTCGCATGTCGACACCACATGTTAGAAGTGCTCCTTTCAGATGCCTCTAACGTGTGTATTGTTTCGTCTACTGAATTAGATATTCGTTCCACACGATCTCACCAACACCTAGCAGCATAGAGCGAAAAGGTGAGAGAGAACGACAACACACCATTCTTTTGATCAAAGAATGCAAGAGCACACCGGGTAACTATTATGCTGTTGATGCTTTTGTTCTTGTTGTTGTATACAAATAATGCGAGCATAGAATGAAAAGCAAAGAGAGAAAGTGAAGAGCAGATATTACGTTTAAGCACAATTTCGAATTTAGGTGAAGCAGGGAGCCAAAATGTTTACGCATCAAAAAGTTTAAAATTTAAATACTCTCTCCCACTCTCTCTCTATCTCTCTCTCTATCTCTCTCTCGTGCCTATCTGCACTTATGCTATTACTAAATATTATGGCATTGCTGCACTGCAGTATGTGTAGCATACTTTCTGGAGCACAATTGGAACGTTCAGGTTCTCTATGTATACTTATTACATATGTACATATACATTTATCAAATTGCTACAACATACTACAATGAATGTGAATGGTAGTTCCTACTGCTGTTGTTGCTGGAGCTTGCTATTGTTGTTATTGTTGCTAGTGCAGTGTCAATTGTTATGCAACTTTGATTTTAGCCCACAAGCATTTTTGGCAACAACCGAAAGTTTAAAAAAGTATCAGCCAGCAATATGGCAAATCTATAGAAATTACATTTTTCTTATACTTCTTAAACTCACACACACACACACACACACTAAGTCACCCAAGTTAGAGTAATTCCAAAAAAAAAAAAAAAAAACTTTATTCAAGCGCCAAAATACCGATAAATCGCTTATATTTTATTTATGTATGTATGTGTGTGTGTGTGTGTGTGTTCGATCCCATGTGTTTTTGTTGTTGTAATATTTGACAGTTCCTACTTTTTTTTGGGGTTTTCAATTTTGTATGATGCACTCTTTTACGCTTCTCTCCGTCGACTCGTTATTTCTCTTTATCGCTCACATGTGTCCTTCTTTTCGATGTGCTATTGTTGCTGTGCTGTTGTTGTTGTCATCGCATGTTGGCACATGGCGTGTTAGCGGAAATACCCTTTTTCCTTTATTGCTGCAAAATGCTGGTTTTGTTGTTGTTTTGATTGTGTTAGTAAATTTTTCGTCGTGTTTTCTAACTTATATGATGGAAAGTTTCGATTTTGCTGTTGTTGTTATGGCTTTTTGCTTCGTTTTATACTTTTATAAATTCAAACGTGTATTTAGTTCCACTTGTATTCATATAATCATAAGTTTTATCTTGCCAAAATCGTTTTGCTCTTCCTTTTCTTTTTCCTGTTTTGTTTTTGGCTAGGTATACCAAAGATCGAAGGCATAGGACGAGGGGTAGAGGAAGAGAAGGAGAGAAAGAGAGTGAATAGGTGTGTGAGCCGTTATGTGTTCAAGAGAACGAAGAAGAGAGACAAAGAGAGCAGAGACCATTGCTCTCCTTTATGTATACCATAGAGTGAGTGCATGAGAGTCAACTGATGACGTCGATATCGGGGCCGAACTCTTTCATATGAACTTAGCCCCAATTTACACATTTCAAGACCTGAAGTACAATTTTTGAGTTTGTTGGCAAGAACGGTAGCCAAAAGGGTTGAGGGTGGCACGTTCAAAGAACAATAGCAGAGCTTGACATTGATCATTGAAAGATGTAAATGGGGAATGGGCTTGGCTACATAAAATACAAGCAGAGACGTCTGCTCTACCAGTTTCATATGCCTTCTTGTGCTCTATGACACATACAATATATAAGTGTGATTACCTCTACGTTCGGTCGTATTTGGCTTATCTGTTAATCGATTCATCAGTACCTAGGCACAAATCGTCCGCGTAGTTATAATATTGAAAAAAGGGCACTTAACCGTTTTGAAAAAGTTTGCACCCAACTTTGTCGTATGATTTTCTTGATGTGTAGTAAGTATTGCCAATTTCCTAACCCTAAGTTTTGGACTGTAGTTTTACCAGCCCTCCCAGGTTTGACATCGTTTGTGAATCAGATCTACGTAGTTAATACATTGGAACTTTCTGCTGCTTGCAAAACTGACCATGGTTTTTCCCCCAAGAGAAAGTGCTTGACATCTGCGCTTACTTAAGCTTACGCTTAACACACGTAGTATGTAATCTCCTATAAATATCCATTCCACCCCTTTCTCTGCATCGTACACTCCCTCGCCAAACCTCGCCACCCCTCACCTTCAGCCTATGTAACCTGATTTCATTTTATTAGATTAAAATTAAATTTACCTTTACAGATCCCAGCTGCCAAAATATCACCAACACCCCCACCAGCAACAATGGCAGCCACCTTCTGTTGTTTAAATCTAGCCTTTGCATCATTTTTTGCCATTTTTTTCAAATTGTTGGTGGTGCACACGTTTTATGTGCACATTTTTAGTTTAAACTTTTTTCGATTTCTTTTCAACTTTTTTCTTCCTTTTTTGTAGATTTTTATGAGAAAATATTATTTTTCGTTCTAGTTTTTCAATTCTATTTTTGTACCTAGAGTTCCCCTACTTTTGTCAGCCGCTTTGCTTTAGCGAAGTGGTGGTGTTGATGTTGTTTAGATTACAAATTGGCCATGGCATGACAGCAAAAACTTATCAATACGTTTAACGGCAGATAGCGGAGGCAGAAAGCTCGGCGCGGAACGGACCGGACCGGAACGGAACGGGGCACATGAAGGGCAAGAGAAAGAGTCAACTTGTATGAAAGTGTCTTTTATTCGTTGTGCAAATCGTTCTCTTCTCGAGGACATTCGAAGCCAATTTCGTTTTAAAAATATTTTTACGCTCTTATTTTTGTCCTCCCCCCTTTTCATTTTTGTTGTTGATTAAGTTTTGGAATTTTTTACTAATGTCGAACATACAAAACCAAAGGCGTTAATAAAACTACAACAACAGCAACAGCAACAACCAAAAAGTAATTTTAAAATTGTAGTAAAATTTCGATGAAAGCATTTTACAGCTACACAACTAAAATAGTTTAGAATCATAATGGCTTTCAATGATTCGCTCGGTCGTCCTTCGGTTCTTGGATGGTAAATATGGTAGTAAATATTCGGCGCTGAGCTGCTGCCTGCTCTGCATTATTTATGGCATGCATGAAGCAAAGTAGTTATTTAGTTTTTAGTTATTTCTCTCTAATTTTATTTTTGACTCGTTATTTTCTGTGAAATTATTTATTGCTTAATTGAAAATGAAATCAAGCACTTGCAAAAACAAAAAACACCAAATAAAACATAAAATTAAATATTTCTGCTAAACAACATTTAGGTCAAAGGTTCAATGTCCGTGGTGCTTAAATTAACCGGGCAATGCAATTAACCGCTTAATTTGAGTGCATTTTCAGCTGGAAACGTATAATTTCTGTCCCAATTAAACGGGAAACGCCATTAAGAGGGGTTCAATCAAACTAATCCCCGTTTCATTAGTAAGACTGCTTTTATACAATGGCTGTATTAAGGAAGGGAAATTGCTGATTCTCTTTTGCTATAGCGGCTCACTTTTATACGATGCTGGAAATCGTGCAAGCTCTTGCGTTATTTCTATTCCCTTGCCGCTCATCTCCCTCGCCTACAAAAAAGGTCAGTCTTCCTGGAAAGCAGTCTAAGTAGTAAAACTTTTCTATTCCCCTTTTACTTAATTAAGTTTAAATTGAGAATGATCTTGATAATGTGGTTTCAATGACCGAGTTTGTTTCTAATCTTTCATTCTATCTAAAAGAGATTGTGCCGCCGAAAGATACAACATCCGTAGAGCATATGAGATGACACTGAGAGATCCTTGGTCGACAGCTATGCTTGATTTACTTGTACGAAGTCGATATTTTCACTTGTACGAAAACCTCGCCCCGAGCAATACTCAACCGATAGATTTGCCTTGACCAACTAAGCTTTCTCATTTTTAAGGGGTCTCTTTAAAAGCTAATCTTCTTCTTTTATTCCTCATTGATCCTAGTCACACGAGACAAAATGTGCATGTACTTAGCATTAAAATATTACATACAAGTTTCCCCTCTCTCTCCTAAAAATTCGATTTAGCGCAGCATAATTGTTGTCCTGTAGTCAGATAGAGCCAAGTGTGGTGAATAAGGCGCATGGGGGAGGGCTTCCCAGCTGTACCAATCTACCAATTCCCGAGTCTGTTTTATTCGATGTGATGGTGCATTGTCATTGTCACAGAAAAATGACTTTGTATTGCCTAGCTTGATATTCTGGACGTTTTTGGCGCAAGGCACGATTCAAATCGGCCAATTGTTGTTGGTAGCGTTGACTAGTAACTGTTTCACCTGGTTTCAGTAGGTCAAACCAGATAACACCTCGCTGATCCCAGGAAACACAGACCATTCTCTTCTTTCCGAAGCGATTTGAATTTACTGTCGATTTGGCCGGTGTACCGGGCTTAACAGATGATCGTTTATGTTTGGGATTCTTGAAATAGATCCATTTTTCATCGCCAGTAACAATTCGATGAAGATATGACTTTTATTTTGCACCTGGCGAGCAACATATCACAGGTAGTCTTTCGATTTTCTTGCTGTCTTTCAGTCAATTCATGCGGCACCCATTTTCCCAGCTTCAAAATCAATCCCATGGCTTTTAAACGTTGAGAAATGCATCATTGGATCACATTTAATTGTTCTGCAAGTTGTTCTTGCGTTTGACCATCATCCTCATCGAGTAAAGCTTACAATTCGGCATCTTCAAACTTGTTCGGTGGTCCCCCACGTTCTTCGTTTCTCACATCGAAATCGCCACTTTTAAACTTATTGAACCACTTGTTGCACTGTGTTTTGCCTAGAGCGTGCTGACCGTAATCTTCCACAAGCATTCAATGAGACTCCAAAGCAGATTTCTTCAATTGGAAAGAGAAAATCAATGATGTCCGCATATCGTAGTTTGTAGGCACAAAATTCGAAATTTTTACGAGCGAAAGGAAATATGTTGTTGTATGAAACTTGATTGTTTATGAACTGAATATTGTTGACAGAACAAAATGCGAAGAAATGGCGCCAATGATTCGGTTTGACGGAGCGTATAGTTTTACCTAGCGACACAGAGATATAATTACCGGTTTCATACTTGTACACTTGGTAACAGTGCATAAAAATTGCGTCTCAAATTTTTCCTTATAGAGAATAAGAGAAGCAGTAATGTATACATACTTTACTTACTTTTAATGGCACAACAGCCCATGGAGGGCCCAGGCCGAGCTTCTTGCATCCACTCATGTTGTGCGTGTTATGTTTGTACATGAATGGAAGAGACCCACAGTTTAATGCCGAATCCGAACGACGAAAATTAAAAGTAATTTATACATAACTTTTATAATAATTAAAGTCGTTGCAACCGAGTACTTTAAAGTTGTTTTTCGCTGTGGAATTCTCTCTAATTCTGAAGTATAGAAACAGCTCAAGGATAGCGCCGCTGCCATCAGTTAGCTGCTAAGAAAAATTTGTAACCCATAATTACTTACTTGGTTTAGACGTGACAATGATTTGTTGGGGCACGCTGCACACCCTCATACTCATTACCACCCATAAATTATAAATAAATCATTGAAATTGTGTCACAATATTTTAGTGTCGAAGAGGAAAGCCATCAACTAAGAATAAAGCGACATATGTGATAGCTTGTCTAGCCCTTTAACCCTTTATCTTTTATCCCTTCCCCTTATTCTGAAATTTAAACTGCAAACATTCTTTATTGGAAAAACATCGAGGGTGAAACTTCACCACTGACTGCAGTCCTTCGCCAGAAATTTGCATATTTGGTTTGCCGCCGTCTCATCAATGCCATCGGAAAACGCTAAATACTAAAGCAACTTGACCTTTCCCTCTCGCCCGCATTTGATTTGCATAAATGCGTGGCGGTTCATTTAATTGAGATTTACCTAAAGCAGCACTAGAAAAAACAGCAAGACACGCCATTGCGCATGGTTGCCAGAGCGTAACTAACTAAAAAAGCAAAAAACAAAAAACAAGTGAGTTCATTCACTCACTGAGAAGCGTCGAAGTGGCAGCGTGCATGAATTGTAGAGAAGTGGCAATGGCAATGGAGTGGCGGACAAATAAGTTATGCAAATCAATTTACATAAGCAATTAAATGGTATTCACACACACACACACACATGCACACTGACTGAGGCATATGTGCTTTACAAATGCATTGAACTAACTTGAGCCCCTATTAAATCTTTCATTTACACTATGGCGCCCCATGTGGGGGATGCACTGATGCTCAGCGTATAGCAATTGTAGTCGTATAAAAAAATTTAAATGTGTTTCTTTATTAAATTATTTGTATTATGAATTTTAAAAATATCTGCTGCCGACCCCATTTCCTTATTTTCATTCTTTCCTTTTAGTTTCTGTTCCTTTGCTCTTCGTAAGTTAACCACCTATATTTTTTTGAAATGTCATGCTGTGAATAAATCGCATTCGTTTCCAATTAATTGCTTCGCAATTTATTTCTGTTGATGAGCAACAGCAACAACGAGAGAGAAAAAACAATGTTAATAACAACAACAACAGGAGCGGAATAAAGAGCAGCAAGTTGTCACCGAACTTGAGAAATATTAAATCGAAGAAACTTTTTTTCCGATTTTCTACAAAAAAAAAAAACAAAAACTATAACTTGATGTTATTCATAAGGCCATACTGGATGTATTCAGTTTCAGGTTAAATACAAATGACAGCTATTTCATTAAGAGAAAGAGAGAGAGAATGTTGTATGGTGGATCGTAGTATGGTATCCACACTCAATTATTTTCTTCTATTGACTTCCACTCATTCTCTTGCTCATCTACACGCTCGCATTAAAGATCTTTTCTCTTTCAATGTATTGCATATTTGATGTTCAAATCCCGTTATTTATATACTTTAAAGCAGTGATGGGCAGAATATTGAGTGTACAAAATAATATATTTTAATAAAACAAAAATTTTGCTAACGTGTTATTAGTTTTTGAAGAAATTTGGTACATTTTTGTGAGTCGATACATTCATTTATCATCCCTGACATGGATAGTTTTAGATTCGAGACGTCTCTGCTTGTATGTATTGAATGTAGCCGACCACATACGTTAATTCGAAAAAGGGCTCCTCCCCAAAATCAGTTCTCTCAATCTCATGTGCTCTTTAACCTCTTTTAAATATTCAACTAAAAGGCCTGGCCACACGAGAGCAATTACGCTGCGTAAACCCGAATTTTTTACGCAAGAAGGGAGACATGTGTGTGCAATATGCCAAGCAGAAATCTGGTTCAACGAGACTAGTACGTGTTACCATACAGGCGCAATTGATCTCGTGTGGAGAGGCCCTTTGAAAAATCAACTTTTTGAGTTTGTATGGTTAAGGGAGCAGAAAAGAATAGTAGTAATACTCTCACTCCTTTCCCCTGTAAACCCGAACTATGGTCCATGGAATGCTTTAAAAACTATTTCGTTGCTGTCATCAGGTGTCTCTTGCCCTGAATACGAATTCTCTCAATTATGAGCTCTGCACACGGTTTCCACTTTGGTTCTTTTTGGCCAAAAGTGGTAATATTTTTACGTTTGATACCCTGGTCTCTTTTTGCCTGTTTTGGTCGCTCTGTTACAAAAATTTTATGTTAAAAAAAAACTTTGTTCACAGTTAAGGTAAGTCATAGCAATGAAAGAAAGCAACACTATCGCTAACAATCAATTACTAATTTTTCCAATACTAGAATCGGTAGGAGAATCGGCTGTGGAATAAAACAATATTTGAAGAATATTTCCAATATAATTATTTTGTTGTTTTTTGTATTAGTTTACTGTGTGCTATACACATTTGTTTGTTGTTAAATAACACAAAATTGTAAATCAAATTTATTCGTGAGCTTGGCCACACGAGAACTCACGTACATTATTCGCCTAAGAAATTCGGTTTTTACGCAACATAATTGCTCACGTGTCTCCATGCTCATTCGTTGGTTCGCTCGAATCTGATCAGCGTTTGTTGTTCATACATTATTTATGTTTTATAGTTTTTTTTTTGGCAAACGTGTATATCAAATGAAATCACACACGCTTACACTCGCCCGAAATACACGAAAGAAGTATGTTGTATTTGAAAGCAGCGTTAGCAAAGCGAAAATGCTTGACGACTGAATAGAGGGTGAAACTCAATAAGTTTTCGTTTCTTGCCAGGGGAAAAACTTACAATTTCAATGAACTGTGAAAAAGTGTAGTACATATGTATGTATGTATGTATGTATGTATGTATTTATGTATGTATGTATGTATGTATGTATGTATGTATGTATGTATGTATTGGTATAGTAGTAACTTTGTAAAAACAAAGAGCCAGCAAAACATACAAAATACAAAACAAAACAAGAACAGCAACAACAACAACAACAACAACAACATCAGAGAGAAGCACATAAGTAAGAAGCAGCAACAGCAAAAGCGAAAAGAGGACTTGCAAATTGTGCCAGCACGCAGAAATAATCATTAATATTGCAGTACACAAAAGCGAGAATAAAAAAATTATATTGCAGGGTGCTGGCGGCATTCACACATATGCACAAACAAGCAAACACCTCTCTACCAATACATGTGTGTATGTGTACTGTTATTGTTTTACATCCTTGTACTTTATTTCCTTAATATCCTTTTGCTCGAGTTCCATATATTTATTCCATATTTATGTATGTTCGAGTTTGAATATTGTGCTTTGCTGCAAAAATGAGCAAAAATTAACAAAAACAAAACGAAATCGTTAAAGAAATAAAGTAAAAAATAAAAATCGTTACATAACATAACCTATAAGTGTAACGATATGGTTTTTCATAAACGGCTGCAAGCAATACATGTGCCATATATCGAGAGCAGGCAGTTGCTTCTTCGAGACCTCTCCGCTGCGCGCTCTCTACGCTTCCGCAGCTATACATATGAATTGAACGTAATATAGTACACTCAGTGAATTTTGAAAAGTATGGCAGTAACCTGATGTAAAGAGACTAAAACAAGCTGCATGCTCAATTGTTCTCGTGTAGCCAGGCTCATTGAGGGTACGAGGTGGAGAAGGAGTCATCTCTCCGTTGGAGTGAGAAAAAGGATATGGCGATTTTTATATGGAGAGCATTTATGTATAAATTTGTGTGACTTTCAATTAAAAAAGCGAAAACTTTTACGTATGTAAATATTTTTAACTTCTCTGTCGGTACGGCCGAAGTTGACCCCTTAACACTTCCGTCTTACCCGTTTGGCCTTCAAATATTTGATATGGAAACAAGCTATTTGTCGTGGCATAACTCTTGACTGCTGGCAAACGCAAACTTCCTGGAGTAAAAATTTCCCTAGGAACCATTTTCATTTTTCAATCGGAGTCGGCATAAAACTGTAGGTCTCATGAAAACTTAATGGATGCTTAGATGCTTGGCCAGTTTATGGGTTATTGGACATTAAAGAAAAAGAAGAGACGAAGAAGAAACAAAGACGGTGCTCTACAAGGAACATCACTAATAGTAACAGAGAAGAAAGGAGAGGGGGTGAGAGGTGGATCTTGATACAATTTGGAAAATGAGTATAAGTAAAAGAGTCTCAATAAATATGGACACACGAGAGCAATTGCGCATGTAGCAAAATCAGTTTCGCGCACTTGCTCAAAGCCAAACGACGAGCATAGTTAAGCAGGCATAAAATGTTTCTATACATGAGCTACTTTTTATATGTTAGTGTGCATTCAATATGGAAAGAATAAAAATGCAAAGCTAAACAATTAAAAAAAAAACTACTTTTGTACATGCATTAGTGTTTTAGCCCTGCACCAGGTATCTGCCAGGATTGCCTATGAGTATAATTGCTCACGTGTGTCCAGGCTCAGTGTATGCAAGTGATTACCTAAATCGTAAAACAGCGAAGAGTTTACGTAACGCTTCGTTACGCTGCACTACGTAACGGAATATCAAGCCTCTGCTCCCAATACAATTTTTTAATTGTTTCTAGCGCGCTGTCAAATCTTCAACTTACAGTAAATAAAAAGCGGAGAGCGAAAACCGTTGCTCCGTCTTCATTGTTTTTGTTTTGTTATTTCTTACTTCAAAGCTGAGCTCTGCTGGCTTTCCACTCACACTCTCTCTCACACTCTGCCTCTCTGTTGTTCCATATATCAATTTCCAATTATTTAATTGGAGCACTGTCTCTCTCTCTCTTTTTTGTTCCTTTGTATTGATAAATTCTTTCGTTAGCACAAGTGTCACTTTATTTTCACATTATTAAACATACTACATAAGTTCAAATAACACAAAACGATAATGGTGATGATTTTTTCTAGTGTACTTTAACGCTTCACTGACTTTCTTCCATCTCTATGTACCTCAACTTGCATCTCTATGTACCTTACCTTGCCTTGCTTTCATGCATACACATCGAGAACATGTGCAGAAATAAAAGCAAGTGAAAGCAGAGCGGTGGTAATGAAGAAGAATCGAGCGAAGGCTTATTGAATTTTCATTAAGGCTCATGAAATTATGTAAAATGCATGTTAAAATAAAAGAAAAGAAGCAATAAATGACTTTGCTGCCTGCCTGTCTACCTTTCCTAGTGTACTTTGCTGGCGCCCTAAAGCTTAATAGCACATGAAACCTAATTGATTTTGAGCGTTTTCACCTTTTTCAACAAAATTGTTTTTTTTTGCACTCTTTTTTTTGCTTTAAAAGGAGAATCTGGGTTATTATTTAAAAATTTATTGCATTTTGGCTTTTAAAAGGAGCAAATTGAGGGAACAAACACCATTTTAATTTTAAAATGTTGTTTTCATTTTTGTTGTTGAGTTATTTTTTTTTTACTTCTGCCATTTAATATTTCCACTTAGTTTTGTTGCCCTGTTTTTGTTTTGTGTAGTCAAGTTTTGCTAATTGCAAACAAAACAAGGCAAAAAAATCACTTCTACTGTTACTTTGCTGCTTCTCGGTCTTCTTGCTCTCTTCTTCTGCTACTCGCTTCTCATCTGGGTTTGGCTAATCCCTTCTCTGCTGGTACTCCTTGCTCTGCTTCCTCTCTACAACTGTCTCATTTGGTGCTTTTGTTTATACTTTGCTTTTGGCTTATCTACTGCTTCAATCTCTGCCTCTCGCTCTCCAACTGGCTCCTTGCTCTTTTGCCTTTCCCTCCTTTGATACTTCTTCTCCTACCTTTCGCTCTTTTACGGGTTACTTTTCTCCCGCCGCTACATATGCCTCTGCATCTTTGTCTTGCTCTTGTTATGTTGTTGCTATTTTTTGTACTATGCTATTTATCTCTGCGCTCTGCTCTTTCTCACAGTTAAATATATACATATACCTACTTAAAATGAAATATTGTAGGTTATTTTGTAAATCCCTTTCAAGTTACCAGCAGTAGCAGTGGCAAATGAAATAAAAGACAATGTGCAAAAAACAATATCAACAAAAAGCAAAACTGAAAATGTCAGTTTCACTTAACTAACAAAATGTATTTTGTTGTTTTTTGTTTTTTGGTACTTCTTGTTGTTATTGAAATAGAAAAAGATAAAAGTTTAAATGAGCGCGCACACAAATGGCTGATATTAAATTGAAGCAAAACGGAGTGAAGTGAGAGTACAAAGGGAGAGAAGTAAAGAGTACAATTCTGAGAGTGATCTAGAAGAATTGCAGTCGGTCAACAACGATTTACTCATATGCTGTACATATTTAGTTTAAGTAAAATCTAACTAATGAGCTAAAATTGGTAAATTACCGTGTACAAGTATGAAAGAAAATACACGTTTACCATATTTGAGAAAAATGGTTATACACTCAATCTTCAAAGTAATGGCCATTGCTAGCTACACATTTTTTCCATCTCTTCGGCAATTTGTGAATGTCTCACCAAAAAAACTGTTCGTTTTTGAGTCAAACCAGTCGAGCCATTTTTTCACATTTTCGTACGAATGGAAATGCGTGCCCCATTGATGAAAATAAGTAGTAGTCGGATGGAGTCAAGTCTGGTGAATAAGCCGCACGGGGGAGAGCTTCCCAGCTGCACGAATCTACCAATTCCCGAGTCTGTTTTGTTCGATGTGATGGTTCATAGTCATCAAGAAAAATCGCTTTGTGTTGCCTAGCTTGTACAAATATAGCACGCACAACATGTGTGGATGCGAAGAGCTCGGCCTAGGCCCTCCATGGGCTGTTGTCCATTAAAAGTAAAGTAAAGTAAGTTACCTAGCTGGTTATTCTAGACGTTTTTGGCGCAAATCACAGTTGAAACGGTTCAAATCGGCCAATTGTTGTTGGTAGTGTTGACCAGTTCTGTTTCACCTGGTTTCAGTGGGTCAAACTAGATAACACCTCGCTGATCCCAGAAAACACAGAGCATTGTCTTCTCTCCGAAGCGATTTGGCTTTGCTGCCAATTTGGCCGGTGTACCGGGCTAAACATATGATCGTTTACATTTGGAATTCTCGAAATAGATCCATTTTTCATCGGTAGTAACTGTAATAAATATGACTATCTCATTTAATGTGTTTGTTTAATATTTTTATTTAATGTTTTAACACAATTTTATTGCTCTATGCTCGTTGGTTACTGTAGCTCAATTAACTGCAATGTCTTAGACGTGAGCTTTTTCATATATAAACTACAAAAATACAATGTAATAGATTTTAAATTAAGAAGTACGTTGCGCATGTACTAAAAAACTAACGTACTTATTACAGTAACAACTCGATGAAGATGTGACTTTCTTTTGTACCTGACGAGCAACATTTCAGTGGCGGGTTTTCGATTCTTGCTGTCTTTCAGTCAATTCATGTGGCACCCATTTTCCCACCTTCAAAATCAATCCCATGGCTTTTAAACGTTGAGAAATGCATTGTTGGATCACATTTAAATGTTCTGCAAGTTGTTCTTGCGTTTGACCATCATCCTCATCGAGAAAAGCTTACAATTCGGCATCTTCAAACTTTTTCGGTGGCCTTCCACTTCCTTCGTTTCTCACATCGAATTCGCCACTTTTAAACTTATTGAACCACTCGTTGCACTGTGTTTTGAAGTTTGACTTCATGTAGCGGGCGCCAAATGTTCTAAACAGAAATGGCGCCAATGATTCGGTTTGACGGAGTGTATAGTTTTACCTAGCGACACAGAGATGTAATTACCGGTTTCATACTTGTACACCTGGTAAATTTAGGTAAATAAAGCCGCAGAATGAGGAGCTAAACGAACGAAGCATAATTGTAGGAAGCGATTCAAAGATAATTAAAAAAAAGTAAAAGAAAATAAATAACTTGACGCAAGGGTTGTTCTACATTTCTTCTATACACACACATTTATATTGTAAAAATAATATTAGCGGCGATTTATTCGCCAAGTAGTTAACAAGTGCGAATAAAAGGATCAAGTTGTTAAATCTATCTTAGTTATATTGTCGTTCATTGGTAGCTGAAGATGATCTTCCAGCACATAGCTTACTCAAGCATTAGTATTTTTCTTCTTTATTATAAGTGTGGACTTGCTCTTGGGCATATCATATCACTTAATTTTTAGCTTTTTTGTTTCTTCGGCGGACATTTTGACACATCCCTGTTTTCATTTTTTTCACAGTTTTCTTCTACTTTCTGCAGTATATATTTTTGAAAATGAATCGAAGGGACCTACAGTTTCATGTCGAATCCGAATGGCAAAGTGAAATGCACTACCAACTACGCCACGGCGACCAAAAATTAAATACCCTTTCAAAATATCTCTAACCTTACCTACAAATGAATGGACCTAATAGCACCTGCTTATGTAGTACTAACCATTTCTCTCTGATGTCTGCTTTAGATAATTATACACAAAAGCAAATACGTATGTATTTGTACCTACATTTTCCGTTCCATTTATATCTCTAATCTAGAGCGTAGCGTATCTATAAAGAGCAGAAAGAGAACATTGTGTTTTTTTATTGCAACTAAGTACTCCCCACGATGACGTTGACGCAGCACACACATACCAAACAGACAGTTGACCCTTTTTGCTCACTCATTCTTCTTGGTCTCACTCTTTACTTCCTTCCCCTCCCATCCCCTCTCCACCCCTCCCATCTCTTTGAACCACACGTATACATACATATGCACTTAAATGAAATGGCGGACAAATGCATTCATTGTTCTCTTTTGTTGCTTTTGTTTGTGCTTTCCATTTTATCACAACATCAACTCTCAGCCGTGCTGCGCCACTCCCGCTCGCATTCAACTCAACTTAATTCGAAACAAAAAGCATTAACAACAGCAACAACAATTAGTTTAAGAACCATCAGATGCAGTAGTCGTGATGCTCATTGTTGTTGCTGCTATTTTTTGTTTTATGTATAGGACACGCTACTTAAAATAATTTTTGATGTTTTGTTGGAGTATTCGACTAGAGATCCTTTGGTCGGTCGGTCGGTAGGTCGGTCGGGCTCTCTTCTTCTCCTGCGGTAGTAGTAGTTAACAAAAACATCTGTGTGTATGCTCTGAATTATATTAATCCACTTCTCTTCCTCTCTTCATTGGTCGCCATTCGCTTACTTATCCTTTTTACTTTCCACAAGCAGTCATCGTTGGCCGCGTGTCGGCTTATCATCAAGTATAATGAATGAAACAGCTTAGCTTACATTTGTGCTTACAGTGTATCTAAATCCAACTCATTTATTTTCAAATTTTGTTTACGAGCTGTGATTCTCTATTCTGTTCTTATGCCAGGTATGATATGCTGCGATTTTTCTACTTTGCTCATACTTGGGATACGATATGAAATGTTATGTATGTATATTACGAACGGTTTTAACCTGCAGATTTTGGAAAATGTTTTTGTTTTTAGTTCTTTAATGAAACTGTGTAGATACATGTCTGTGTGTTTGTGTGTGTATGTGTATATTTCAGCTCATTAATGTTTTGTGCTTACAAAACAAACAAAACCACAAAAAAACATACACACAAATTAGAAAGCAGTTCTTTCTGTTATTGTTGCTTCTTTCGTTGTTGTGATTTACTCTGAAATCGAGCCGAAATTTGGATTTAGTCTTTCCCACTGCCCTCCTCTCCCTCTCTCTCTGTCTCTCTTTGTCTGTTTAGAACATTTGGCGCCCGCTGCATGAAGTCAAACTTCAACTCTTGTAAAAACTTGTAAGTTTTTCATAGAATAATTTTACAAGGAGGAAGGACAAATGGGGATCCTTGCACACCGGGATTTGAACAAAAAACAGAGGGGTTCATATGGCAAGCAACTGATTTAGTTCTTAGGATATCAAGAGTGTTTTTTAATAAGATCTAAGCTTTCTGAATTTGTGTTACATGTATTCTGTTGAATGCTTTTGAGAGTTTATTTCTTTCACTGTCATTTCAATTATACATGCTCGGAGTTTAAGTAACTAAAATTTAGTTGAAATTAAAGATTAAAGATAAGTCGTTGAAAGTCGTTGAAAACGTCATGCCATTTTTCTTTATATATGAGTAACTAACTATACAAAATTGTTTTGCACCTGGGAGAATTACAACAGCAAAAAAGTCGCATGTTAAAGATATGAGAGAGATATTGTTGTTGTAATTTTAGCAAGCTGTAATCGAAGTGTGGTCGCTGTGGCGTAGTGGTAGTGCGTTGGACTGCTACGCAGAGTGTCCGGGGTTCGAATCTCGGCACAGGCAAAATCAAAAAGTAGATAAAATAATTTTTCTACACGGCACCACCTCTTGGCTCTTGGCAGGCAATGGCAAGCCTAGAAGAGTAAAAATTGCTATGAAAAAGCTTTTCACTTCGCCGTTCGGATTCGGCATTAAACTGTAGGTCCCTTCCATTCATGTACAAACATAACACGCACAACATGAGTGGATGCGAAAAGCTCGGACTAGGCCCTCCATGGGCTGTTGTGCCATTAAAAGTAAAGTAAAAGTAAAGTAATCGAATCCAAACATCGCTGAAGCCATCGGAACAGAACACTTTGATTTTTATAAATGACAACAACAACAGAATTCTCCTGCATAAAAATGAGGGTAGTGAATAAATTAAACATAAGTGAGATCGAATTACATATTTACTTCAATGAGCCCATGAGATGAAATTAAGAGAGCCGTTGTGACTGCGCGGTCGTGCTTTTCTCATGTGAACGTATGTGGAACGTATGTCGATAAGATTCAGTGTTGCCAGTTTAACTAAATATAGCTTCTTCTTTTCTCATTTAGCTAAACATTTTATGTTTTTGTGTTTTAGTTCCTAGCTACTTTTCGAACTTTGTATGTACAGTGAAAGAAAATTGATACATAGCAATGAAAAACAAAATTACTACACTTGAATATTGAGTTGAAGTTAGGAAATTTATACCGAATCTTGTTTTCCGATTATTATTTTATCTTTAAGCAATCAACTTTTTTATGTTGAATTCAATAGTAAAAAACATAATAGTTTTGTTATAACTGAAGATTTGACAAAATTTATGAATATAGACTGGCATAAATAACAAATAAAAGAGTTTAACTAAGTAAAATAATCATAACTGTATCTAATGAACTCTTCATAAGAGGAGAGGAGTAATCGTCGTTATCAATTGCATGAGACTGGATACACGAAGGCAATTAAGCTACGCACTTGTAATCGCTCCTTTTGGAGTGCTTTGAAATATCTCTCATGAAATGCTTATGCCAGCAGATTATTTTTTCCCTCTACTTCCAACTATTCTTCTCCTTTATTTCTTTTTTGAAGTGCTTCAAAAGGCCTCTCACGAAATCTTTGCGTCAGCAGTTCACTCTGCTTCAGATAATACGATGATAATGTCGTCGTTTGTTTGATTTTAGGTATCGAGTGAGTGTTCGTTAACAAAACAAAAGAGCAAGTACAGACCTTCTAAGTACTCCTTAGAAGAGTTGCTTACTATCGTTCCCGCTGAGTATGCTCGTGAGGCTTAGAAAAAGCGCTCGAAACTGATTTCGCTACATGTGCAATTGCTCTCGTGGGTCCAGGCGCTGTGGAGTGATAAGTAAATTGATGACAGTCTGTGTAAACAGTCTCCTATTAGCTTTACCGCTCGATGTTGGATACGGTCCAAGAGCTCCAGTTGCATTCGTGAAGCACCAGGACGTATATAGGTGGTGTCGATCATGCGAAGATCAGCCGGAGTGAAATATATTTTACACCGCCTAAGAAAGCCGATACACTTGGCTGCTTCTTTCGACACGTCAAAAAAGTGTTTGTTCCAACGAACATCACATTGGATGGACATGCCCAGAACATTAAGAGTCGCTGTCTCCGCAATACGAACCCCACCCATAACTAGAGGGTCAACGGGGGGCTGGGAAACTCGTTTGTGAGATAACAGACAACATTGGGTCTTACGCGCATTGAACTCAACTCTATTCGTGAGACCCCACTGGGAGATTGACTGGAGATCTTTATTGAGAGAGTCATTCATAACATGCCTTTTCCTCTCAATCACCAAAGAGTTAAGACGTTTTGAACAGGTATATGAATGAGAAATGGTGCTGTTATCTGCAAACAAGTTAATGGGATTTTTCGTTAATGGCACAAGGTCAATGAAGATAAGGAAAAGAGTAGGGGAAAGGACTGAACCCTGCGAAACAATACCGTCTATCACAACACGGATGGAGCGGCCGCTTAAAGGATCGCTTAAAGTGCTTTATGCCACACTCTGTCAAACGACTTTGAATTATCCAGAGCAAGCACCTTGCTCTCAGCGAAGCCTTGGATACTATGGTACCAGTGCTCGGTGAGGACCGCCATGAGATCGCCCATAGAGCGATTTCCACGGAAACCGTAATGGCGGTCAATATGCAATTCGATTTGCTCAAGATATTTGGCCAAGTAGAAGTTAACTACACTTTCCATGACTCTTCGTTAAATACGGCAGTTCATTCACCCTCAGAGTAGCCCTCATGGCAAATGAAACAACCACAAATGTTGCTTAAAGTAGCGGCTTATAATTTTTAAATAATAGAGATAAAGAAAGCCAGCATCAACATCGTAAGCAAACTATGCTTAAATCATTCATTTCAATTTTGAAGACTTGACTTTAGATTTTCACAAAAGCGTCATGTTTTGTGTGTAGCCCTGTGGAGAGGGCAATCACATTTCGTTCAAGCATAAACTGAAGTCTGCTGTAGCGATGATAACGTAAAGGATGAGAAAAGTAAACATGTATTTTTCCTTTCCAAAAACAAAAAAAGAAAACACTCTGTACAAATGTATGCAAATATGAGCTGAAATATATTATATTTGTGGTTATTCTGCCATAATCCTCGTACTCATTGTCATTCGTCGTTGCTGTAGTCTGTCGTCTGTCGTTGCCATCGTCAACATTTTTCGTCGACATTAAAACTTAAGTAGAAAGTCAAATAGCGAGCAAGGTTAGAAAGCAAAAACAAAGCAACACAGAAATCTAAAGCCGCCACACCAGAGAAGACAGAAACATGAAGCTTCCACATATAATTAAATAGCTACAAAATATTTGGTGGTGCGACGTGGTTGGGGTTTCTGAGGGCGGGCGAGATAGAGATGGTGAGGTTAGGTGAGGTGAGGCAGGGGTTGTGGTTATAAGGAGCTTCGCTCTTTTAATATCGGCGTAAGCGCTGGTGTTGGTGGTAATTTATATGTTTATTCATCAAGTAGAATATTTTGTTTATTCTCACCCCGGAGAACTCAGAAATAAAATGCTAAAACACACAATGACAGTAGCAGCAATAGCAACAGCAACTGAGCAAGAACAACAATAACAAGCAAAACATTAGAAGTGTAAGTCACCACGAACATCACATTTAAATACAGGAAAAAATGGGAAAACTTGTTGTTCTCATTATGAAAGACATGAGAAAGCAGAAACCCGTTAAAAGCATTTTAGCTGATTATGATCTGATGGCAGAAAGGGTACACTGAAAGAAAAAGCGTTATACCAAACGGAGGTTAAATCGTTCCTTGCGAGTGTGTTTAAAACTAGTAAGGGCTTTTCTTAGTTTAGGGAGAATAAAGGGGAACAAAAAGGGGCCCTTATGCATTCTTATGTTTTAAAATCTCAAACATCTAGGTTAAGAATTTATACACGTAATCTTTCATGATTTTCCATCCACTTAAGTTCCACGTTAGTAACACTATGGGTACAAATGTTTTTTCTTTTAGTACAATTGTACAATTGTACAATTGGTACGACGACCTCGATAGTCTAGTGTGTAGAGCAGAGAGTAGAGGATTGAGGTTTTGATTCCCCTCTTGGTCTGGTGATTATTGCTCAAAAAAGGCTTCTTATATTTCTACCGTTGTGAAGTAAATGAGAATTATAAGAAATTGCACAAGTACATCACTTGGCAGGCAATGGCAAAAACACCAAGTAATAACAAGTTAACTACCCAGCCGCTTGGAACCGGCGTTAAACTGTAGGTCCAAATCATTTGGTATCACAAATTATCGCAAAGGTCAGTTTTAAATGGATACTTCTTGACAAGCAAAATGTTTGATTTGAGGTGGCGTTGCCACCTGTTCTATTGATGATTATTATTGCCGTATGGCTCTGTACACAGTTCAACTGATCAGCTGCTGAATGCATTAGTCAAGACAAATAAGATTACCATATTCTGAATACCTGCTCACACCGCTAACGAGGTAGTAGCCGACCACGCAAGGAACGCAGTGGTCAATACTTGCATTGAACTAGAACCCCTGACAGATATAGGAAAATGAGCAAAAGCATAACATATTGCATAGATAGTCAAAGATAGACTAATTGGGAATTTTAACCCGTAAAGAGCAGCTTAATAAAAATCAGCTTAGAATAGTCATGTGTTTCCACTCAGGAGCATTTTAAAATCTTAGGCGTTAGTCAGGACAGCGTCTGTAGGTTTTGCCAAGGACGCGGGGAAACACCAGCATACATCCTAATATAATGCGAGGCAATCACTCGCAGGAGGAAACGATATCCACGTCTAAGTACTTGAAACCACATCTAAGTACTACTGAGATTCCTCAGTAAGATTGGCTAGTCTTATATGAAGATTGTATCTATCGGAGGTACAATATACCTTTATGGTCACAGTTCACATAACCCTCTTAATCTATCAATCTTACATTTACTTATGAGCACCTTTGGGGTGTGTTCTAGCAATTGTCGTAAATTCTCGCATTTCTCATATAAAACTTTACGACTTTATAACAAAACGACAAAATAAGACACTTTGTTAACACCCAAATTATTTCACCATAACTTTTGTTGTTGGTCTTTTATTTGCATAGGAGTTTTGAGAGAGTTCGGAGAGTGAGTAAATTACATTTTTCCATTATACTTAACTGATTTGTTTCAGAGTAGTAATGTAATGCACAATGATCGAGTGCGCTCTTTTTGTGCGAAAATGAGCTTTTACGTGTGTAATTCCTTATGCTTTGTAGTGAACTTGACTAATCGCGCTATCGCTTTGTCCCTCTCTCTCTCTCTCTCTCTCTCTCTCTCTCTTTTACAGAGTTGCGAAAATTCGTTGTTATTCTTGAAGTGACAAAATTTTACACAATTTCCCTTTCGAAGCTACAGCTCCGCATAAAACCTCACACCATCATTCACATAAATTCTAACTCAGCTCTTCATTTGGTAGCGACTAAACCCTGAAGCTACTTAGACAATTTTAATATTTTCTATTAACCGCTGAAATCGATAAGTTGAATTACTTTTTCTTTGAATTGGGATTAGGGTATTCTTGGTATTGCGAAATTTTTTAATGTATGCACCGAAAGCATTTCAACATTGCAAACTTTCAATTGCAAAGAGCAAACTCGAAGCGGCTTGTGCCCCTAATCAAACATTTACTTTTGATGAAGGTCGGTTCACTTAGAAGCATTAGATAGATATTCTTGTTGTTTTCTGTTTTGTTGCTGTTGTTGCTGTTGTTGTTGCTGTTGTTGTTGCTGTTGTCGTTGTCGTTGTCTTCATTTGTTTCCGTTGTCCTTTTCCATTTGCTTTTATTGCCATTATTATTTGCCTAAATGCTCCTATACTCGTACACACATAAATAAGTTATTTCTATGCTATTTGCTCTTTAATCTATGTATGTATGTATGTATGCCAAAGTGACTACATGCATACACAGCCATGTGATTTTTGTTTCTTTATATGTAGCTAAAAATATTCAACATAACTGAAGTTCAGAGTACTTTACATCTTTACATGAGAAAGTCTCTGTGTGTGTGTGAAGATGTGCTTTTGTTCCACGTGCTTGTGGCGTTGTGTTTAGTGTGTCGAAGTGTGCTAGTGCGTGTTTTTAGTTTTGACCTTAATTAATCTGAAATATGTTTTTGCTATTAATTACGATAATTGTGTTTAAAATATACACACACACACTCACATACACCCGAACAGAGAGAAGAAGAAATTATCCTTTTTGTTTTGTTTCTCGTTTATTTATTTCTTATGGTCATTATTGCTCCTTGTGGCAACGCCACAGTTAACGGTATTTTTGTTGTTGCAATTTTTGATGACTATTACGAGGGTGATGAGAGGGTTTCTGCTCTTCTTTGTGTGTACATGTGTGTGTGTGTGTGTGTGTGTGTGTGTGTGTGTATGGCAAAGAGCTCTTTTTTTGTGTGCTTTTGTGAGAGAGCACTTGCAAGTGGGTGGTTATTTAATATGTTTCTAAAAAGGTAATTTTGTGGGCATTAAATTTATTGTTGTGTTTGTTGCTCCTACTCCCGCTTTTGTTGTTGTTGTTATTCTTGTCAGTTTCCACTTATATAATTTGAGTTTTACCTCTTAAGTGTGTTCATTGTAATTTTTTTCTCCCCTCTTCTCTTCTCTTTTTTTTTTGAAATGTTCATATGAAATTTTGTTGGCTGAACGTTCTAAAAAAACAAAAACAAAAACCCAAACACAAATTTTATCTTTATAATATTGTATACTCGTACATTTTTTTGCTACTTGATTTTTTGGCAAGGTGACTTCAATTCAATTTAACTTAACTTTTTTTTACTGTATTTAGTTCACTGGGTTTTTCAGCCACATTTTTTGCCGTTCTTTGGGCAGAGCAAAAAATGTTTTATTTTTTCTTCCACTTTTTCTGCTATTCTTTTTTGTTCTAAAGGTCATTGGTTATTGTCTTATCGCTTTCCTCTGTGTAATTACTTTCGTGTTGGCAAGCAATTTCAGAAGTTTTTGAGTTTTTTGCTTTTAGTTTATAGCTTAGCTCAAGCTCCCTGCTAAGCATGCAAAAAAAAGATATGCAACCATAAAAATTTCTTTTTTGGCAACACATGTTTACTCGGTTAGTTTTAATTGCATAATTAGTGCCCAACAATTTGAATTTTATTAGGACATGCTCGCAAAGCGGAACAGAAACTTTTTACACAATTTTTAGTTGCGATTTGTGTGGAATTCCATTTGAGATTATCATCAAATTATTTCGATTTTTATGTTTTAATTTAACGTGTTTTTCGTGGTATTTAGAAGAATTTGTTTTTATTCATATAATAATAATAATGAAAAGTTGTAGTCATGCATAAGTATTTACCATAATGGATAAACTTATAGGAATGGGTTCTCTATTTGAATGTAAGAAATTTCTAATCCGTGAGTTTTGTCTTTCTCCTTTTTGCTTGACGGTCATATATTTTTTAAACACCAGCTACAAGCATGAATGCCATTACGTGCTTCCTTGACGTGCCTCTGATAATTCTTTCTTCTATGCGGTCTATGCTCGTCGACGAGAACAACAACTCAACCTAGTAGCAGTTACTTGGTGTGCTTACAAATTTTCCTCTCTCTCTCTCTCTCTCTCAATCGGAAAGCCAAAAAAATATTGTGCTTTTTTTGAAATTTGAATATTCGAGATGTAATTGTATTTTTCTACCACCCTTTTTGGGATTCAGCATGTGCTGAATCACAATTTGTTATAATAAAATATAAGTTCTTCAATTCATTTATGTGCATATATTTTGCGGTCATAAGTTGAAAAAGATGAGATGGGAAAGTGTTAATTCTTCAATAATATTCTTGGGTTATAAAAAAAAGTATGTCCGCTGAAATTTTGATACTTTTCGAGAAATTTGATACATTTTTTTGCCTCCTGGTACAAAATGGTGCTATTGTGCCATTTTTGCTGAAGTTGGCGTTTGATGTATTCAATTTATCTTTTCGCACTTCAAAGTAACGTTATCTGATTTCAAATTGAAACTTTCTGAAATCAATTTGACTATTCTAATTTCAAATTGCTGTTTGCTGAATTCAATTTTACTTACTTTACTTTACTTTTAATGGCACAACAGCCCATGGAGGGCCTAGGCCGAGCTTATCGCATCCATTCATGTTGTGCGTCTTATATTTGTACATGAATGGAAGGGACCTACAGTTTAATGCCGAATCCGAACGGCGAAGTGAAAAGCTTTTCATAGCAATTTTTACTCTTGTAGGTTTGCCATTGCCTGCCAAGAGGTGGTGCCGTGTAGAAAAAATGTTTTTTTTTCTACTTTTTGATTTTGCCTGTGCCGAGATTCGAACCCCGGACACTCTGCGCAGCAGTCCAACGCACTACCACTACGCCGCAGCAACCACCAATTTTACTGCTCTGAATTCTATTTAGTGTTTGCTGAATTCACATTGACGTGTGCTGAATATAATTTGAGTAGTTTGAATTCAAATTACTGCTTGCTGAATTTAATTTTACTGTGCATTCTAAGTTCAAATTGCTACTTGCTCTATTAAATTTTACTGCTCTGAATTCTGTTCAATGTTTGCTGAATTCAATTTGACTGTGCTGAATTCGCATTGACGTGTGCTGAATTCATATTCAATTTAGTTTTACTGGTCTGTATTCTATTTAGTGTTTGCTGAATTCACATTGACGTGTGCTGAGTTCATATTGATGTGTGCTGAATATAATTTGACTAGTTTGAATTTAAATTGCTGCTTTCTGAATTTAATTTTACTTTACTTTTGATGGCACAACAGCCCATGGAGGGCCTAGGCCGAGCTTTTCGCATCCACTCATGTTGTGCGTGTTATATTTGTACATGAATGGAAGGGACCTACAGTTTAAAGCCGAATCCGAACGGCGAAGGAAAAGCTTTTCATAGCAATTTTTACTCTTGTATGTTTGCCATTGCCTGCCAAGAGGTGGTGCCGTGTAGAAAAATTATTTTTTCTACTTTTTTTTTTTGATTTTGCCTGTGCCGAGATTCGAACCCCGGACACTCTGCGTAGCAGTCCAACGCACTACCACTACGCCACAGCGACCACTTAAATTTAATTTTACTGCTCTGAATTCTGTTCAATGTTTGCTGAATTCAATTTGACTGTACTGAATTCACATACATTCAAATTACTGCTCGCTGAATTTAATTTAACTGCTCTAAATTCAATTTAATGTGTCCTGAGTTCCCTTTGACTGTACTAGAAACTTCAAATGGATGTAAGTATGCTAAATTTATGTTCGGTACTTTGAATTGAAATTTACTGCTGCTTAACACAATTTTACTATGAACTCAACTAACTATTCAGAATGCAGATTAATGTCTGATGGACTTAATTTGACTGCTCTCTGTATTCAAATTGATGTTTTCCGAATTCTATTTGACTATTCTGAATTCAAAATAAAAGGTTTATTCAGTTCGTGATATCATAGCGAAAACACGCGAAAACGGATACTGTCTAAGAAAAATCTAACTCGAAAAACAAGATTGACTTATATGCCTGCTCATATTTGTTTTTAATTGTTTCTATTGTCGATTCACCGTATTGGGTAATAGAAGAGTAAATTGCAATGCATATTAAACATAAGCAATGGAAAAGAAAACACAAATAAATCCAATTAAAACCCGATCAAAAACGATAACTTTAGAAAAAAACAATAATCCATCGACAGATAACGGAAACAGCGTCAATCAACATGACATACTAACTACCAAAGAACAAATTCAAAAGGAAGGAACCCACACAAGTCAAGCAAATAAGCCTAACATTCAAACTCAACCGATAATCGAGAGCAATCGAGGTGCTCTCATAGCGTCACAAACACAGACTCAAACCCGAACATCAGTCTTAAAACTTGGCGATATCGAGAATCCTACCAACAATACCCCTGCAGCGAGCGAGCTCTCATGGGCAGAACAATGCACAACGCCAGTAACGCCACATACGAAACACCAACAATTAATAACGGATACTGCTCTCCTCAAATCAACACAAAATATGCAAAAACAAAAAATGAGCACAAATACAAACAATATGCACGCAGCAGCAAACCATAATGCATCACAACATCAAAGTCTAGCAACATGTTATGAAACATCCGCTCATACATCTACAACTGTACCAAATCAACATGAGTCCCAACAAATTGAAATACCAATAAATACTAAAAATACTATTATTCTCACCACTCCAGCAATTAATACTATCACAACTACAGCTTGTACCTCTAATAGAAATACTGAAACAACTAACACTGTTAAAATTATCGTATCTAGTGCAACTTCTACGGCTGTTACAACAACAACTAAAGCATCAAATAGTTCATCATCAGCGATGACAACAAGTATTATAAATAATAAACCATCTGTATCTGTTGCTATATCCACAACAACAACACCAGCTAAAATATTAAAACCAACAGACACTCCAAAGTCTAAGAATAGCCAATCTATAAAAACTGCTGAAAGTTGCATCACGCCTCAAAGTAACAAACAAGTTAAAAATACCGGAGTAAGTAAAAAAAACAATAATTTAACGCAAAGTTCAGGTAAAACCTCTAAAAAAAACACAAATACTAGTCAAACAACTTTAAATTATTGGCTTAGTAACCCCTAGTAGCAAGTAGAATAAATAGATTTGAAATTCTTTCGACCGATGATGGTAATGATGAAGCAAACCCTGAAAATCAGCAAATGAGCCAAAAAGCACCTAAACCAAATAAACCACCACCTATCTTTATTGAAGGAGTAGAACAAATAAAGGTCCTAACAGATGCGCTTAAAGATACAATTGGGGAAAAATTTGTACTTCAATCTCTTGTCAATAATGAAGTCAGAGTGCAAGTAGCAGACTCGGATAGCTATAGAGCGTCAGTAAAAATGCTTACTGAAAAAAATACGAAATTTTACACATTCAAGCCGAAAGAAGAACGTAACTTCAGAGTCGTGTTAAGAAACATGCACTATTCGGTTGATACTGAAGATATAAAACTTGAATTAAAAGAGAAAGGTCATGAAGTAGCCCATATTCATAATATGCAGCAAAAAAATACTAAAAAACCATTACCAATGTTTTATGTGGAATTCTTACCAAATAAAAATAATAAAGAAATATACAAAATAGATACTCTTCTACATACAAAGATAAATTTTGAAGCTCCGTACCCAAGGAGAATCATATCACAATGCAGTAACTGCCAGAGGTATGGCCACACAAAAAATTATTGCAAAAGAGATCCAGTATGCGTCAAATGTGCTGGAAAACATAAAACAATCGATTGCCAGTTAAGTAAAGGGGCTCAAAATGCCAAATGCGCTTTATGTGGTGGTGAACACACAGCTAATTATAAGGGATGTCAAGTATACAAAACTTTAAAAATAAAACGCTTTCCACCTCTACGTGAAAAAACACATATAAACAATGAACTACCAAAACCGGCAGAAATACAAGAAGGTATAAGCTACGCTGATGCAGCAAAACGAAATCTCCCGAGCCACCCATTCCCAGCAGATAGAAGCTACGTTGATGCAGCAAGGCCAAATCTATTGAACCACACAATTCCAGCAGCTAACATTGATGTTGCCTGTACAACACAAAATCAACAACATAATCTTAATGAACTTAAGGAAATGATGATGTCATTGATTCAACAAGTTGCCAAGATGATGGAAGCTGTAACAATGCTTGTAACCAAGCTTAGTTGCCGAAATGTATAGCGGCCTAAAAGTGGTAGTATGGAATGCAAACGGTCTGTTTAACCACTCACTAGAACTTAAAATTTTCCTAATGAAAAATAACATAGATATTGCACTAATTTCTGAGACTCATTACACGGAAAAGCACTTCCTTAGAATACCTGGGTACACAATTTATAATACTAATCATCCAGATGGCACAGGCCATGGTGGAACAGCAATTATTATACGGCAAAAAATAAATTGTATCGAATTAAATGCATATAAAACTGAACATATACAAGCAACAAACATTCAAATAAAAGATGAAAATGGACCCATAACAGTGTCAGCAATATATTGCCCCCCAAAACATTCAATATCAACTGACCAATATGTCAGTTATTTTCGATCAGTGGGAAATAGATATCTCATAGGTGGGGACCTAAATGCAAAAAATACTCTCTGGGGATCCAGGTTAACTAATAAAAAAGGTAAACGTTTGTATAAAGCAATCCAAAACAGCAACGCTAAATTCCTAAGTACAGGTGAACCAACCTATTGGCCTAGCGATTCAAATAAAATACCGGATTTAATTGATTTTTGCATTATCAAAAATTTAAAAAAAGATGCACTAAAAATAAAATCGTTGTTTGAACTTTCATCTGACCATTCTCCAATACTTGTTGAATATAACACGATGGTCACCAAAACTGTAAATGAAAACAATCTACATAATCGAAATACATGCTGGGATACGTACAAAGAAAATATAGTAGCAAACCTTGAATTGAATATTCCATTGAAAAATGAAGATGAAATCGAAAGTGCCTTGCTATTCTTAAACGAAACCTTAACTAAGGCTGCTATAACATCAACACCGGCCCCAACATTAGCAACGGATAAATTAAACTTGCCACAATCCGTTCAAAATCTAATTAAAAGCAAAAGGAAATTACGAAAAATATGGCAAATTACAAGGCTACCAAGTGATAAAACAAAATACAACAAAGCTGTTAAAAACCTGAAAAAAGCATTAATAGAAAACGAAAATAAAAAAATTAAAAAATATCTTAGTAATCTAACACCAACAGAAGAAACAAATTATTCATTGTGGAAAGCGGTAAAAAATCTTACTCACAAAATTTTTCACCAGCCGCCTTTAAAAAAAGGAAATGGCACTTGGGCTAGATCTAATGAGGAAAAAGCAGCAACAATTGCTAACTACTACGAAAAAATATTCTCAAACGACTCAATAACAAGCCAACTAAATGAAATTGAAGAAACGCATCAAACAATTGAATACAACACTCAATATATAAGAGTACATGAAATTGAAACTTGCATTAAAAAAAGAATAAGCCACAAGAAAGCACCAGGTTACGACAATATAACAGGCAAAATGCTCAAAGAACTTCCGTTAAAAGCGCTACAATACCTTCGAAACACAATGAATGCAATGCTCAGACTAAAATACTACCCCAAACTATGGAAAGTGGCAGAGATAATTCCAATACAGAAACCAGGTAAAGATGCCACACAAGCATCATCATATAGGCCAATCAGCATTTTACCAACACTATCAAAAATAATGGAAAAACTCATATATGACAGACTACAACCAATTTTACAAAGAACTCACGCAATACCAGATCATCAGTTTGGCTTTCGCTGCAAACACTCCACAATCCAGCAGGTGCATAGAGTAACGCATAAAATTCTCACGGATTTAGAGAGAAAACAATTTTGCACTGGGATCTATCTCGATGTAGAAAAAGCGTTTGATAAAGTTTGGATTAAAGGACTTCTCTACAAACTCAAAAGAAAATTACCAGAATGCTTGTACCAATTGATAAAAAGCTATCTCTCAGACCGTCACTTCTATGTGAGACACAAAAATGAAATATCCACACTACGAAAAATTACAGCTGGAATCCCGCAAGGAAGTGTACTAGGACCAATTTTATATACCCTTTATACAGCAGATATACCACAGCCTACCAGCAGAAATTCACTTATAGCTACATTTGCAGATGACACAGTAATCTTGGCATCACACCAAAATATTACAACTGCAACAGCAACACTACAAGAAAATATTGATGAAATCACGAACTGGTTCAGCAAATGGCACATAAAAGTAAATGAACAAAAATCTGTTCAAGTTATATATACAACAAGAAAAATTATTAATCCTCAACCCATTAAAATTAATGGAACAAATGTTAGGATTGACACCGTCGCCAAATATTTGGGAGTATACATAGATAGTAAACTTACTTGGAACTATCATATAGAAAAAAAAACGCGAGCAAATGAAAATGAAATTTCGGGAGTTATACTGGCTACTGAACAGAAAGTCTAGTTTAAATCTACACAACAAAATACTAATATACAAATCAATAATAAAACCTATATGGACATATGGGCTGCAACTATGGGGAACAGCAAAGAAAAGCAATATTTTAAAAATACAACGTCAACAATCATCAATACTAAGATGCATAGCAAACGCGGACTGGTACATCACAAGCAATAACATTCATCATGATTTAAAAATACCTACAATCACCACTGAAATTTCAAACTACAGTAAAAAACACCACGAAACAGTAAGACAACATATCAACAGTGAAGTATCGCAATTACCAAATAGAGAAATCGAACAACCGCGAAGACTGAAAAAAACAAGACCAGTAGATTTAATCTAACAAAGTAGAATGAAAATCCAAAAATTACTAGATAAACGATGTATTGATACTGATCAATGTATTGACTAAAATCCAAATAATTGCTGTGAGGAAATGTATTAAGTGTTGTATATGAATTATCATATGTAGACAGATGTACACATACTATTGGAAATTAATAAAAACAAAAAAAAAAAAAAAATTAAAGGTTTACTGATCACAATTTGACTGTGCTGAATTCAAATTGATGTTGATGAAATCAAATTTAGTTTGTTTGGACTCAAGCTTTCTATACTGAATTCAAATTGTTATTAACTACTTAGTAGGGACATAAATACTGTTACAACATTGAACACACCCTTTCCAATAGTAGAATTGATCATACTTACCCTGTTATTACCACATGCTTTATGAAAGCTAACCTCAATAGCGTTAGTCTGTAGCGGGAATTCAAAATTGTGTCAGCTTTCACCATGGAGTGGTCAGATAATGAGAACCGTATCGCTGGTACAGCTCTTTTTAAGTGTGAAATGAAAAAGGCGATCTTTTCAAAACGCTCCGCCCACTCGGGATTAGTCGCTTGTTCGTCTACCGGTACATAAAACTGTTTGAGGAGACTGGAGATATCAAAGACCGCCACCGGTCGGTCCGTTCACGTACAGTTCGCACGCCGCAAGTCATCAAAGCCATCAAATCAAGAATTCAGCGAAATCCGCTCCGAAAACAGAAAATCATGACCCATGAGATGAATATCACGGAAAAGTCCATGAGTCGAATTATGAAAAAAGACTTGGGACTTGGTGCCTTCAATGGTCCCACCGGATATTTGTTGATTGCAGCTTTGGGAAAAAATAGTGTAGAATAATGCAAACGTTTTTTGGTGAAGCACGCTGATAACTTGTACAGAAAAATCTTGTTCACCGATGACAAAATTTTCACCGTGCAGCAAAAATTTAACAATCATAATGATAAGGAAGCATCTGAACTGAGCTTCAGTCATGGTTTGGCGGGGTGTTTCTTACGATGGGGTCACTGACTTGCATTTCTGCGAACAGGGGGCAAAACTTCGGCCAAAGTTTACCATGAAACTATTTTCGAAGCTGTTGTGAAGCCATTCCCTGTTCCAAAACCAGCCGTGGACTTTCCAGCAGGATTCTTCGCCAGCCCATAAGGCTAAGATTAACCACATCTGGCTTCAAAGCAGTTTGCCAGCTTTCATTTGCTCTGAGGAATGGCCGTCTGGCAGTCCTGATCTGAACCCACTGGCTTACAAATTATAGACAGCTTTAGAGGACATGGTTTGCCACAAAAGATACCCCAACATTGATTCTCTGAAGACTGCTTTGGTTCGTGCTGTCAGCACTTTTTCAATGCACGAGGTGCGTGCAGCTATTGATGATTGGCCAGTGCGGCTAAAGGCGTGCGTGAAGGCCAAAGGCGGGCATTTCGAATAAGTAATTGCTCAATAAATTAATTTAAAAAAATTGGTCCAAAAAAATTAATTATTTTTAATTTTATAACATCAAATGTGTGTAACAGTATTTATGTCCCTACTAAGTAACTAAAATTTTACTACTCTGAATTCAATTTGATTCTACCGAATTTTTTGCTGACTGCTCTCAACTCAAATTGATGTTTTCTGAATACAATTGAACGAGTCTTAAATTGAATTTGATCCTTACTGAAATATATTATATTTTAGTCCTATGAATTCATTTTGGCTATTCTGAATTAAAGTGATGTTTTCTGAAGTCAGTATTCAATGTTTGCAGAACTAAATACTTTGACTTCACCTAGACTATTCGGATTTTTAATTGGTGTTTTCTGAATTCAATTTGATTTGAAATTGTTATACAATTTTATATTTACTGCATTTAATACGAATAATCTGAATTAAAACTGATATCTGCTGAATTTAATTCAACCATTCCGAATTTAATTTATTTACTCTGAATTCGAATTAATGATTGCTGAATTCTAATCGAATGCTCTGCATTTAAATTAAATTTTTCTACACTTAATTTCACATTGCTGAATTCGATTCCATACCTGCTGAATTCAATTTGCACGCTCTGATTGCAAATTGATACATGCTAAATATAATTTGTTTATTTTTAACTCAAATTAATATGTGCTGAACTCAGTCTGACTAAGTATTGTGTCTTCAACTGACAATGTTTTCTGACTTCAAATTGATATTTTCTGAGTTCAATTTGAGTATACTCAACTCAAACTTATACGAACTAGATTCAATTTGCACATTATAAAAGCAAATTGATGCTTCTCTGACTTTGACACTGAAATTTATATTTGCTGCTTCCATTTTGACTACACTGAATTCAAATTGATATGTGCTGAATTCAATTTCACTATCCTGAATTCAATTTTACTCCTCTGCTTTTTAATTTGACTATTGTTCTGAATTTAAATTGATGTGTGTTTCACTGCTTTGAATTTAAATTGATGTTGGCTGAATTCATGGTCATTCTGACCATTACTTTACTTACTTTTAATGGCACAACAACCCATGGAGGGCCTAGGCCGAGCTTTTCGCATTCACTCATGTTGTGCGTGTTAAATTTGTACATGAATGGAAGGGACCTACAGTTTAATGCCGAATCCGAACGGCGAAGTGAAAAGCTTTTCATAGCAATTTTTACTCTTGTAGGTTTGCCATTGCCTGCCAAGAGGTGGTGCCGTGTAGAAAAATTATTTTTTCTACTTTTTTTTTTATGTTGCCTGTGCCGAGATTCGAACCCCGGACACTCTGCGTAGCAGTCCAACGCACTACCACTACACCACAGCGACCATGCTGGATACAAATTTATATTAGCTGAATACGATTTGGCCATACAAAATCCGAACTGAGTTTATTGCCCTTCTGCTTCGTGTAAGCGCTTTTTAATAACTTTTCAGATCCGATTTTCCATAGGTCGATGAGTTTGACTCGTGATTTGTTTAAAGCTTGCTTCAACTTTGCTTTCCAACCTAGGCGCTATAGCGCATAAGCTAAATACAGGGTATGACGTTCTTTCGAAATGGTTGCCTACGCTAAATCCTTGTTTATTTTTGTCATAAATGTTTACTTATTTATTTAACATTTTAATGATATTTCCGAAATTAACTTAAAATTTTGCACCTACTTATGCTTCCCGCTGGCAAAGGTAAGCGACTTTATGTAACAAATAAGAAAGTCGTCCATTAAAATCTTGTTTAGGGTCGCAATTGAGCAAGAGTCAAAGTCGCAATCGAAGTCAGGACAAAGAGTCTCCATTTCAGTTTCAGCTCATGACGCCACACGAAGAGCGTGGTTTTGGGTGCAGATTAATAAAATTTCTGCTCCGGCAAGGTCAAAGGCAAATGCAGTACATAAAGCCAGCCGTCTTATACCCATTTAATGAATATATAATATTTGTAGAAATCAAAAAGCTTAAGGGCGGCAGCACCAGCGCCAGCGCGCATAAATCTTTGCACTCTTCTTCGAATCAATAAAATTTAAAATTTGAAATCATTTGAGTTACGTGACAACTACGCGGCACGACGATGCAAAGCGACTAGCTACTCCCATGATAGCAATAATAATAATAATAATAATATCAGTAACAACAACAACAGCAACAATAATGACGGAATGAAGGAATGAATGCCACATTAATAGCAACAAAACGACAACATCGCACCATCGCACGACATCCAAATCGTCACCGTCTCCATCTTCCGTCGTCTGCTGTAAATTAAATTCACCGCGCCATGCAGCGAGCGTCGTTGTCGTTGGCTGTTTAGTTAAGTTGGCTGCTGCTTTTGCTGTTGCTATTTATTGCTGTACTGCCATTGCTGTGCTGCTTGGCTCCAGCCTGCCATTTGACAACGGACCCCTCCATCATATACCTACTACTTACATACGTAAACATAAATCCATTCAAATATTATACAATACCAAGTAATAATACCGCCCGCCCTTATTTATAATGCGCCGATGAAGCGTGCGGCATATAATTTAAATAGAGGAGCGAGCGCAATGTACGCCAAGCATAAATTAAGAGCGAGCCTCTCTCTCTCTCTCTCTCTCCCTTCTCCCTTCTCACTTCTCACCTCTCCCTCTTCTTACTCCCCCATTGTTGATGCTAATAAACGTCATACACATCACAGGCAAGAGTTTTGCAATATCTCGCGGTAGGTGGAGTGAGTGTACCAGAGAGAGAAACGAGATTTAACTGTAAAATATGGTACATTGCCACATTGACCGATTGTGTCACGCAGGAGTAGTATTTATGTGTGTGTGTGTGTGTTTTGTATGAGTGTTTGGTAATAAATAACGAACGCTAATTTTCTCTCTATAGATTATTAAACAGCGCTCTGTGGAGTTGGTTGATGATGATTGAAAGGGGGATTAGGATAAGGGAGTAGAAAGTGTCGAGGGTGGGTGAGAGAGTTGGAAGAGAGGTGGTGTGAGGGAAAGTTCGAAGAGGGGAGTGGAGTCGTGTAGTGTTATTTAGAAACAATCAGGCAGTCGCTTTAAATGTAATTAAGCACACTACAAAGTTTTCATTCAAATATGAATATTTTGCTCAGTTGTCCACTTTTTGGTGGTGTGCTCTCTACCCCCTGCAATCATGCTAAGCTTGAGGTTAGTTTAATTTTGAGTTTGTGGGATGCTCTAAGTTTGGATTAGCTTGAATTTGTTGTTCATATTATCAGTATCATATAGAGATGTTTTTGTAAATATTTGCAATAGAAGTCTCTTTCAAATCGGTGGAATGACTTAAATTTGTTCGGTGAGTCTCGGCTATCCAGCCACCTGAAGTCAAGGAACTTCACTTGAGACGATTGTCCTATCTCTGCGAAAATACAAAAACTTTTACAGATCTTTAAGTCTTTTAGAGTCTGTTTACACCGTAGCAAGCAAAGCATGAACGACTGTGCGGCAGTCTCTCTCACAGTCTTACATGCTTTGCTTGCGCCCGAGTTAACAGCTTTTTATAGCTGCACTTTCTCTGTAACTTCTTGTAACTTCTCCCTGCACCTGCTTCGTCCGTCTCACCATTACATAAAAGATTAGAAGTCAGGGTCTTACCTTTTTCATATAAACGAATAAGGGATCGATCGGCTATTGAGTGTTTCATGATCATTTCTCCTCTTTCGCAAATATGACTCATAATTATTCTTACTTTGAAGGCATTTGAAAAGGTCAACGAAAAATTATCTTTATTTGCTTGTGAGTAATGGAAAATTTTATTGAAAAAAATAATAATTCGGTAGTACTTAATTTATTAAGTGCGGTAATGATTTGATATTGTGGAAAAGTTTTTGTAAAAGAAGAAAGACCCACAGAATCATAAATGTCCTAAGATATGGGCCGACCCGTTTCTTTGACTGTTACATCTTCTTCTTTTTTAACTACTTTATTCACATTTTTCCACCCTCATAATCTTTTGTTTGGCTCTTTCAATATTCCTTTTTGCTTTTTTCCCCCACTCTCTCTTTTGACTCTTTCCACAATCCAGTTTTGGATTTTTATATATTAACTTTGTACTCTTTTTGGAATCAAAAATCTGGTTTCAACAACGAGGAGAGTCTTTTTGGACTCATATATACGAGCTGTATAAAGAACGAGTCCTAAAAAGTCGGACTCAATTTGTTTACTGGTTAAATGATGTTAGCGCCCGTGTTGCCAAATCTTGGAATTCAAAATCCCCCAGAACTCAATTTTTTTTTAATCCACCAGGTTTTTACTTTGTAAATACGATTTGCACTATTGGGCAATTTTACACGCTTTTGGAGTGAGTTAAATGAAATTTTTGTTTACAGAAATGATCATTGAGTAAACGATAAAATGAACACGCATCATCGCAGAAAAATATTGCTGAGCTACCTCAACAGTGTTGCAAAGTCGAGAAAATGCACTGAAAAATTGTTCTCGTTTAATTTTTAAAATTCCTCAGATGTAGTGGAAAAACCACTGCCTTGGCAACACTGGTGAGCACCGAGCGAAGCGAAGAGAGAGAGATAAGGAAATCGTAAGCACACCAACTAAGCAGTGCTGCCAACTTAGCGCTTTTCCCGCTCATATTTACCCAACCAATAACATCCGATCACACGTGTTCTGTGATACCCCCGGGTGTTTTAAGACCGGAATATTTCTCAATTTCATGGGTACGCGATCATTTCAGTCACCGGGTACTCTACTGACCGAATTTTCAAATGAGGATAACACCAGTCTTTGTCTGGCCATTATCAGGCATCTTCTCATTCATTTAACATAGAATCGTAATAAAAATGAAGGCAATTTATTAATTTACACAGTACAGCAACATGAAAGGTCACTAATTTACAGTTATGTTTCAGCTAACCTTTCCATCCAAATGTACATACATGTTCACGGGGCAAAATGATGGAAGAAGGAAGGGGGAAGGCAAGTGCGGTTCGAAAATCGTACAACAAAATTGTATAAATTCACCAGTTTATAGTGTTATGATATCTGAAGGGGAACCGTAGGACGAGTGCCAACGGCTCATAAAACTAAAGTGAAAAGTGAGTGCCTAGTGGGGAGGGGGAAGGGAGGGAAAGTAGGGAAGAAAGTGAAGAAAGGGAGGTAGTCTACCTATCCTAAGAGAGGGGGCCTAGTTAATAAATAAGGGCGAGATCTGAAGTGCAAAATTGTTATATTTTTCTGGGGGGGAGGGGAAGGTGGGCACCAACACTTTAATGTTTTTACATTTATTTTGTTACGTTCTTCACATTTTTTTGTTGCTTTTGTAGTGCTACAAAAGTAGCTTAAAATATTAGCGCGCAATACCGAAAAATTAAAATATTTCTTGGCAAAGAACTGATGAAAGGCAAAAGAGTTTGGAAGGAGAGAAAATGGAGAAGGGAAGAAGGGAAAGCAGGGAGAGCAGGGAGAGCGGGTGGTGGTAGACAGCGGAATGTTGGCGTATGAAATTGGCTTAAGTTATTTTAAATGACAATGTAGCGTGCAAAAACCTTTTTTTTGTATTTTTTTTCTTTTTTTGCTTTATAAACTTATTTCACTCGCTAACTGCTTGCTGCTGATGTGCATACATATTTCCTTTTGTAACCTTTGCAAAACTGAAATATTTATTTCTTGATTGTATAGTCTTTCGTCAGCTTCTTCTTCTCCATCAAAAATAACATACAATATAAATAAATAAATTGCAAGTCGCCGTTGTCGTCATTGCGATTTCGTAATAGTTCGTGCTTTGCTACCGAACAAAAAAACTAAAGCAAAACAATCATTTACAAAAACATTGGAAGGTTGGAAGAGACCTAGCCCCTCATTTGTTTTCGGTACGTGATTATAGCCATAATATATTTGCAGTGGGCGTGTTCGGCAAACTCTTCGTGAGCTGATTTAATCGATTTGCAAAATAGACGGAACAACAACAAAACAGGCACTTTATTTCCTTTATTCCATGCTTTATAGCTTTATATATGTATGGAATGTAAGAACTTCTTGGTTTGGGGTAGGAGCTGCCCCGCAAACTAGCCAAATAATTCAAATATGATTGCATTGAGAACCGTGCGTGCTGCCAAAAAAGTATCACAAAAAATGTCAAACATTTTATGATTAAAGTGGAAAAAATTCAACAACAACAAAAACAAAAAAGAACAATAGGCCTCAAAGTTTTTTCCTTCTTCTTTTGTAAAGCGCACACATATTTGCTATATGTAATTAATATTAAATTATTCAAAACATATTCATCCTTTTTTTTTAGTATTTTTCATATATTGCCCCAGTGTATAAATATTGGAAAATGCCAAAAATTGATGTAGCAAATTCATATTGTATATATTTTTATTATCCTTTATTTATATTTACATAAATGCCCATCCAATCAGTCAAAACTATACACACTTCACGTCCTCTGCAAGCCTCCAGAAATGAGGCAAAAAGTTTACAAATCAAGTGAAAAAAAGTAATGAAAATAAATATAAATAAGTAATATAAAATCGTTAACTTCATTCGATTTAGTAGTTCAGGTCCCGTGTGCTAACTTAGCTTTATAAAGCTTTCAGAATTTTAGAATTGTAGGTTCAGAGGTGCAGATAAGATGGGCGAATGAATCTTTCTCGCGGAGTAATGACCCAGTGGGATACTGAACACTGAATGCGAGTACACTCTCACTCACTAGCAGATCGTAGAGTTCAGTAATAGTGTGAGTATAAATGAGAGTATTACGCCCATACTCACACACATGCGAAAACAAAACCTACATACCTGAACATTAAAGAGAGAGAGTTACGGAGAGCGACCCGAAGCTAAGTCAGCTTTTACACACTGAGAACACTCATGAAACGCGGACAACTATAGAGAAGAGGAGAAAAACGTCAGGGGGATAGAAAAAATATCTATGGCAGCATTTTGATGAAACTTTTAGACCTTTCTCTTTAACAAATACATTGTGTAAGTTTCAGCTCAATTGGATGGTTAATTCTTGAGTTTATCAATCTCAAACGAAAAGCGCATTTTCATATAAGTATTATATTGCTTATTTATATCATATTATTTTACAAATAAGTATTTGTACGCACAATGTGGGGCAAAAGTAATGTCATTATGTTAATTGGCTGCCATTTTGTTAGAAATTAGAAAATGTTCTCTGTTTTCACGGGAAGTTTATTTGAATTCGAAAAAATGATATCGGATAAATAACCACCTCCTCAGTTGATGCACATTTGTGTTTGTGCTGGTTTTACAGCATTTTGAATTATTTCTTGCAAAACATCTGATTTCGTCTACAATGTTGGCTTTCAAGACTTGCAAGGTTTGTGCTTTGTGGTGGTAAATATTGTGATTTCAAAACACACGAGAGAAAGAAGTCTGGCCGTCCAGTTCAAATTGCCACAACGAGATGTCATACGACCCGGAAATTGGTGTTGTCAACTAATTCGCTATCTGTCTACAACATAAATGTCAAAGCACAATAAAATTTGATGCCATTTGCAAACATTGTGGCACATTCGCATTATGACAATACTTTGGCCCCACCAATATAATTCAATGTAATTTTTTTTTTTATCAAAATTCATAGTTACAACTTCATTATGAATTGTTTCTCAATGTTGGTAATATTTTTCCCTATTTTTTTTTGTCTATGTAACCTCTATCTCTAAAACGCAAAAAAAATTATTTTTGCTTAAGCAGAACTTTCATCTGTAGGAAAATAACCGTTGGTTGCTCACAACAACTATTCTCGTTTTTATTTGAAACTAATTGTATGTAAACAAAAAACTAAATTTCGTTTCAGATATAAATTTCACAAATTCCACACATTGAAACTTTTGGCGTACTCGTACTTTTTGTAAAATTTTTGGCTACCCATTCTCTTCTTACTTACTTACTTTTAATGGCACAACAGCCATTAAAAGTAAGTACATGAATGGAAGGGACCTACAGTTTTATGCCGAATCCGAACGGCGAAGTGTAAAGCTTTTCTCATAGCAATTTTTACTCTTGTAGGTTTGCCATTGCCTGCCAAGAGGTGGCGCCGTGTAGAAAAATTATTTTTTCTACTTTTTGATTTTGCCTGTGCCGAGATTCGAACCCCGGACACTCTGCGTAGCAGTCCAACGCACTAGCACTACGCCACAGCGACCACACCCATTCTCTTCATCAACCTCAAAACATGGCGTTGTGTAAATGGAGACTAAGACATTGTTATCCTCTAAATTTGGATCTGTGCTGTGAAAGTTTATAATTTTAAGTCTCGTCCGTCTCTCATTCGCACGCAATGGCAATTTCTCTCCCAGCAACTTCTTAGATAATTTTGAAACGGTATTCTGATAACCATAGCTCCATCAACCATTAGACAATAAAGAGCAAATGAGATAAAACTTCGACAATTGACGTTGTCGGAGCTGAGCTTCTTCATATGGAGATCATCGGATACATACAGCACAAGCAGATGCGTCGACGTTGGCGTTCACTCTCCCAGTTTCATTTCATGTGCTCCCTGTTTTACACCCCAATCCCTCTCTCTCTCACGATTTTACAATAATTTCTAATAAATTCGACACTCGCTTTCTTGCTCCTTCATTTTGTATAGTTATTTTTTCATATCAGCGTGGTGAACTTTTTGCTAACACCATCCAATAACTGCCGTTATGCTAACTATTCATTTAAAAATTTAAAAATTTATAATTCACTTAGATTAAAGTTTGGTTTAGTTAAGGAAATGAGGTTTCTTTCTCCTTTGCTTTCGTTTTTGGTATGTGCTAGTTAGAAATTTCAATAATTCATAAAATGCATTATCGATTTTTCGGATCATGAAGTATTTAAAACATTTTCGAAACACTACACAAACCCACATGCATACATGCATATAAGTATAAGTGCAAGCAAATGTAGTAAATTTTAGGAAAACTTTACAAATTGTAAGTACGAGTATGAACTCGAGTCTTTTGTGTAATAGCAGCAGAAGCAGCAGCAAACATAGTAAATAGTTACAATAAGAAATGTCGTTAGTTGCCAAGAAGGCTTCTCCTCTCGCTCATGGAAATCTTATCTATGTACATGTGTGTGTGTGTGTACAAAGATTATTTTTAGTTATATATTTACTTTTCAAATTGCATACTTTTAGGCAATTCTCATTTAACTTTAGTCAAGCTGAAATTGAACATTTTTCAATTTACTTAATAAAGTATGCAAATGACACACATACTATGTAAGTATATACATATGTACATATACATATATAAGCTACAAATGTTTACATGCAAGTGTGAGAGCTTATATGCTCCCTGTAACGCCAAACCAATCTAGTCCATTTAACATCTAGTTTTTAAAGTGGTTGAAAACGAATGCAGTAATCAACCACTTTTATAATACTATTCAGTGAAAATATTTTCTTGTAATTCTCATCTACTTAACAATATTTTTCACTTACAAATAGCATTTTGAAATGTCACAAAGATCAATAATGGATATGAAAACCTTATATGATTTAAAATGAGAATTTTGTTTTTATTTTAACTTTTTTAAGTTCCAAGTTTGGAAGCAGTATCGTGGACAGATGCATTTGGTCTTCTCCTCAAGTGGGCTTTAACTAAACCAACAAGTTTTTGCCCACTGGGCCACATTTTCTGCCGGAACTTTTAACTCTCTCAACAGAAAGATTCTCTTTATACTTTTTAGTAGTTCGTTTTACCGTTGCAATGCTGACACCCATTAGGTTTGCATCTTTTATGGGTCCATAAAGGATTTTGATGTAAAATGCGCAATATTTTGTTCGTCCTTCTAGCTCCGTGTCTGTCATTTCATTTAAGAATTTTCTCATATTAAAAATGAAATCACAAGAATTTGTGGATTTTGAAAAAAACAAATACTCTAATGTATTTATTTATAATTTTTTTATAAAGAAAAAAGCAAGTATCAATTTTTTATGTCTAATTTGGTAGAATTAAAAAAAATTGTTTTTCTTCAAATAAAAAAAATTGTTTCTTCAATGTCCCATTTTTTTTTGCTATACTTATAAATTTTTTTATAATGCAATTTATTAATTTTTGTTATTAATAGTAATAGTCACGAACGATAAAATGCCTTTAATTTTTCCATAAACAACTGGTTAGAAAAATGAAACAATTCGATTGGTCTACAAACTATTCCGAAAACATGGATCTCCCAACTAGAAGTAGTTCGTGATGGGGAAAGACACCAATTGTGGGACTAGTTGTGCTCTTCAATAAACCAGTTTATCGAATCACTTTAAACCAGATGGTTTCCCTTCATGGCATATACACAAACATTTACTTAATTTGCAATTGTATATGCTTCCGGCAGACAAAAACAAACTTTAGTCCCTTAAAATAAAAATAATTGGTATAAAAATAAGTATGCAAGATAATCAAAGATGATATTACAGGCAGGCACAGACAGTCAGAGACAAGGCATAAGCAAAATTTATGTTACACTTCCAATTGTGTTTGTGTGTAGTACATAAGAATGTGCAAGTGTATTTGTCTGTATATATATATGTGTGTGTGTGTGTCTGATTATAATTTTCTCATACTTATTTACTTACCGTATATGCCATTTTAACTGCTGCCCTCATTCCATCATTGCAGTTTGTAACAGCATCCGCTGCATTCTTTTGCCATATTTCTTCTACTACCGCTTCTCTTTTACGCTTCTCCCCATCATTGCCCAATTTAATCTAAAGCAATTCAATTCAATTCTCGATTACATTTTCATATCTACATACTCGTACATACTTACATATATGTAAGTAAAGTTATATTCTTTCATTTTCAAACTTTCCTATTAACAAAACCAAGAAGCTAAAAAAACGAAGAAAATTTTATTTTTTATTTTCTACCGTTTTTATCAGTGAATCTCTTCCTAGACACACACACACACATACACACACACACACACACATGCACACACACACACAACACATATATATATATATATATATATATATATATATACATATATTTATATTGAAACACTAGGAGCGAAAGAAAAAGAGTTGACATTTGTAACTACATAAATTTATTTGGATTTGTCAGAATGTGTGTGGTCCGTCTGTGAGTCTGTATGTGTGTTTTAGAATGCAATACACACTAACACATATTTATTACTAGAGAGAAGGCACAAATACTTCCCAGCATCTATAAATTAGGGTGCAACGAAAAAGAGCAAACTGTAAATTGTAATTTTTAGCAGAATCGACGGTGCAGCTTTCAGCTCAAAGCATTAATCTACATATGGCATGCCTCTTCCTTGAGAAAATAAATTGAATTGAAAATGTTTTAACACAGAGTCAAATTGAGAGTGGGGCAAAGAGAGAACCGACTTAGACGTTGACGTCTCTGCTTGTAACGTCTATAGCCGTTACTCAAACGATAATTCCAAAAAAATTCTACTCCGACGTCGACTCTCATTTTTTTTTCATCTGCTCTAGAGTGTGAACTGAGAAAACTAATGAGCAAATAACTGCAATCATTGTAGCATTGTTGTTGGTATATGCAAATTTTCTGAGCACAGAGCAAATCAAAAATAAGAGAGAGAGAGAGAGCAGGTAGCTGCTTTCTTGGCGGTGTTGATTTTGATGTTGCCGCTGCTATGAGGTGAGGTGAAAGCAGAGCCAGTATGAGAAAGTAAATGTGATTTGTTGTATGTTTGTACATTGTGTGAGTATATTGACACCGTGACAGTAGTAAATCTATCCGCCATGGCATCCAGTCAAGTAACTTCGTTATGCATGATCCCGCTTTAATTTTTCCGCCTCTCTCTCAACCAGTAGACTTGATTTCAATTGGAGCATTCGAAACTTTAAGGTTTCCTTTTTCGCATTACACCCTTTACAACAAGCATGCATATGCTACAAGAAACCCAAGAAGCTGCATATATAGGTAAAAACGAATGATACTCTTCTCCACACACACTCTGTACATCTTCTTCTTTTTCTATACTAAGTTCACTTTTTACGACGCACTTTATGTTTCGGCATGTGAATTTTCACAAATTTAATTAAGCAAGAGATGACAACGACGTCGACGACAATGAAGATGAGACAGCAACAACAATAATAACGAATAAAAGCGGCAAGAAAGAGCCGAGCAGCGACAGTAACTGCAGAACTGTATTACATGTGCAGCTACTTACATTCTAGTTGAAGAAGAATAAAGTAGCAATATCTACATACCATGAAATCAACTGTGTATGTACCACTAAGATTTCTACTACTATTACGATTTTCAATACAAAAACGACGACGATGACTTTTTGAATTTGTGAACTTTTTTGCACAAAGCAATGAGAAGACAAAACTAGAGAAGTCAAAATGACTTCCATCTTTATATATATATTTTTTTTTGGAGTTTCCCGCTTCATATATTCTATAATGTTCAATTCAAATATACATTCGTACATACATACATATAGTATACTTAAATTTTAATCAAGTTTTCTTCTTTTTCTTGTTGAAGTAAAATCATCTTCTATTTATTTTTAATTTTTTCGCTTTTTTGACTTTTTCTGAAATTTTCTGCCGCATCGTCAGACAATGGAAATGAAATCAAGATGTTGTGATGATACACTAGTGAACTAGGAAAGGCGGTAGCCTCTGGTTTGGCTTGATTGCGGTATGTTTTGTTGGCATGCCCTCTAGCTCCTCTCCACGTCTCGAGCTCTCTCCTGCTATCTCTCCTAAAGTGAAATACTTTGAACTTACTTCAGCAAGTACAGTTAGAGAGAGCGCGCAAGAGAGTGGCAGAGTACACTGAGTTATTGAAAAATTTTGTTCTTCATCAAACTTCCTTTTCCTTTCTTCTCTTGCCCTCCCACAGCTAACTATTCTACTTTCGTTTGCTTTTGCATATTTGAAGTTAGCCTCCTGCAAAGGTTTGGTACTAGATTTTTGCTGTTTCGTAGTCTACTTCTGCTACTTCTTGTTTTTTAACTGGTTAATATATTTTCCCTGTTCAAATCTTATTTAAAACTAAAAATTATTGCTTGCAGCGTAACGTCGTTATCAGTAAAAAATAAATATTTCGAGGAAAGCTCAGTTGCGAACTTCTTCCTAGAATTTATTTCCGTTTTGTTTATTATATTTTGATTATTTTTATTTTTTTATTTATTTCAAAATTATTATTTCTTTTGGCATTTTCTTCCATTTTTACTTTTCCCTTTAGCTCCTAATTTTAATTAAAAATTTTCCTGTTATTTAATATTTTGATTGCACAAATGCAAAAGTATTTCAGGGAGAATACTTTTGCATTCTCAATCTGCTCTTTGCCAACACTATTTGAAAATAGTTTAGCGCTAATTTTTATTTGTTTTTGGTAGAATTCCCTTTAAAGAAATTGTGTGAAAGGGAGAAGTGGTGAGAAAAAAATAATTTTCTTCAGAAAGAATGATTGAATGCGTTCATAACAATCGTTTTGAAAATGTTTCACCACATTGGCAGTGACAGGAGGTGTGGGGAAAACAGAAGAGAGAAATTGGCTGACTAAAAGGTACGCAAGAGATTTGTTGTGTAAATCATAGGGCATGTGACATGAAACTGAGAGAGCCGGCGTCAACGTCGACGTCTCTGCTTGTATTGTATGTAGCCAATTCCCATTCGTTCCTATGAACCGATTTATATCATGTGTGCTCTATCTATGTACATCTATGGTGTAAACTGAGTACCTTGACCTTGTGAGCATATGGCTAAACAAAAAAAAAAAAGAGAGAGAAATATCACAGGCACATCGTGTAACTGCTTTGTTTGTAATGCTGCTGTTGTTGATAAGTGTGTTGCCGCTGTTGTGAGGCGGGAAGCAGAGCCTGTGTGAGAAAGGAGTAGCTGAGTTCTTCGTGTTGTTCTTGGGATAATCACATGTAAATCTGGATTTACACACACCGAGTTTTACGCCGATATTTTAATTTTCTCTCATTTGTCTCTCTTCGGTACGGCCGAAGCTGATGCCTTTTCCTTTCGTCTTACCTCGCATGTCAACAAACAGTATATCAGCATGAATTTCATCGTGTGTAAATCTAGACTTAGCGCTGCTGCGGGGGGAAGCAAATCTAGTGTGAGAGAGTTAGTGTGATTTGTTGTTAGTGTCCCAGTGGGCAAATTTAACGAATGTTAATGAATGTAAAAAATCAATTTTAATGTTTAATTTTATATTTTTTTCTGCTTACATACTCTCATTAAATTACTTCACCTTTTCTTAAAGCAACTCAAAGTTTCAGCTTCCATTTTCATCTCGCATTTCTCTCTTTGTAAACATATACTACGTAAATATCCGCTGAAATCCTTGTAATTTCATTATTTGCATTCTATTCATATCCGTTTTTATTTGTCTATTGTATTTTTTCCCCCCTTCATTATTTATTTTTCCAATTCCAGTATACAAGAAATATGCAAAATTTTCATGTTTTCTTTTCTTTTTTGCAGATAACGAATTGTATTCCGGCACAGTGGCCGATTTTAGTGGCAGTGATCCGATTATCTATCGTGAGCCGTTGCAAACGGAACAATATGATAGCTTAAGCCTTAATGGTAAGTTTATTTTTCTTATTGATTGCAATTTATTTATTGTCATTACCATTACCTACTCGCGTTGTTGTTGTTGTTTATTTATTAGCACATCATTTTCATATTTAGTTATTACATATTATATGTAAGTAAGGCTGCGAGGCAATATGTAAGCATCATTCGCTTAGCATATTGTTATTTATGCAATAGAGTGATTGCATTAATTTGATACGATGTTTATTGATTGTCAATTAGAAAAACTGATATTTCTTCATTTTTCGTTATAATAATGGCAAAAAGGTAAAGATAGAAAGGAAGAAATTAATTACTGTTGAAATGTGCAGAGCAAGAAAAAAAAAAAATAGTAAAAGGAATTAAAGTGAAGTCCCTAGAGCTTTGTCTAGGCAACCTATACTTTTACTACTGGGTGATTTTCTTTACTACACATCGCCATTATCATTTACAAAAAGCAAAAAAAAACTAAAAAAAATACCAAAAACAGAATTTTTTTAAATACCTTTTAGATGCTTTTTTATTTATAACAAAAATTTTTGCTTCACTGTGTAAAAAAAAAAACAAAAATGTCATTAAGGGCCTTCCTAAATTATGATGACGATATGTTTAAATATAATTATTACTCCCTCTTTTAACTGCTCTCTCTCTTCTCTCTCTCTCTCTTTTCAGCGCCAAACTTCGTCAGCTCTTTTACACAGGGTGACTTCGTGTATTTCTTCTTTCGGGAGACAGCGGTCGAATTTATCAATTGCGGCAAAGTGCGTAAAGAATCCAATGCAAAAATATTTCTACATGTATATACTTAATTTTGTTTTACTGCGACTTCCTGTTGCTGTTTTGGTAGTTGTTGTTGCAATGTTGTTTTCTTTAGAAAATTTTAATTGATTTCATAGAAAACACGACAAAGTTTTTCCACGCTTTCGAGCACAAATTATATTTACATCGAATACAGAAAAAAGACAGCAAGCAAGGGAAAGCAAAGCAAGCGAAGCGGCGTGGAGCGGTTGTGGGGTGACGAGAACAAAACAGCGAGGCAACGAGGAAAAACTATTTAAGAATGTGTATAATTCGTATGTATGCAATATTAATTTTTATGTATTTGCAATGCGAACTTGCCACTGGGCTTTTTATGCATCACTGCACAGAGCTTCACAGACTGCTGCTCCTCCGCTGCTCCTCCGCTGCTCCTCCGCTGCTCCTCTGCCGCTACCGTTGCTACACTCAATTCGATTTGTAATCTGACTACCAATGCGCCATGTTCGCATATTTCCGCTTTTGTGGTTAACATTTTCAAGCGAATAGAGATTGCGATTTGAGTTTGGCCAAAAAATAGTGTGTTTTTGAAAATCGTTTTTGCATCAAAACATTGCGGGAGAGAGACAAGCAGACAGTAGTTATAATTATGTCTGCCTGTTTGAATCTCTCTCTCTCTCCCTCTCTTGCTCCTTCTATAATACGTATACATATACATATACATCGCGATAACATTAATAGCACATAAATACTTTATCAATAACCAACAATTTTATTATTTGCTTATTTGTATTGTATTTGTATTTATTTTGAACCTCTACACTTTTATATGCATTTGTGTACTTATTTACATTAAATTTTGTTTCCTCTCCCGCTCCCGCTCCCGCTCTCGTTCTCTTTCACTCTCTCTGTGTTTACATTCACATTTTCAGGCTATTTACTCACGTGTGGCCAGAGTGTGTAAATGGGATAAAGGTGGCCCGCATCGCTTTCGCAATCGTTGGACATCATTTCTCAAGTCGAGATTAAACTGTTCAATACCAGGCGAATATCCATTTTACTTCAATGAAATACGTAAGTGTGAATATAAATGTAATGAAAATAATATTTGTGTGAAAGATTTTATATAATTTTTTTAAGGAATACGGTTTTTAGTTAAAGTTCACTATTTAATTTATAGAGAATTTTAATGGAAATAGAAAAATATAGCAGCTAAGGTGATTAGATTACAGTAGAATGGTTGTGGAATAGAATTTCCCGTGTAACAACATAGGTTGATCATAAGACCTAGATATATACCGTGCTATATATATATGTATATACATACATACATACATATGTATATATTGTCCCCAAGGGGGATAAGTGCTTGTGAAAACCCTTTGGTATTTACATATTTATGCCAAATGCAGAACGCACTTCAGATCCAGATCTGATCAAAATTAAAATAAGACTGGAACGGAATTCGGGCAACATTCGCACTAACATTCAGAACAAAATTGAAACTAAAATTCAGACGAAAATTCAGACTAAATTTAGACCACAAATCAGACCAAATTCAGACAAACGTCAGACGCAAAAAATCAGACCAAATTTGAGACTCTAAAATCCAGACAAATTCTGTGACCAAATCTTGGACCAAATCTCAGACCCAAAAGACTTTTGACTTTACATTGGGAAATCTCGGAAACTTCATGAAATACAAGTCATATTTTTAATGAGTAACTTAACCTTAATTATTGTTAGTTAGCATATATAATTTTTTTCTCATGTGAATTTGAAAAAAAATGTCTTAAAACTTTCCATAATTTTCAAATGCAAATATCTCAAAAACCGGAGATCGAAAATCCAGATGCAGATTTGAAATCAGCGCATAACATTAAGTTGAAAAACAAGTGTTTTCTTCTCGAGTTTACAGATATTTGTAAGCTTGCGAATTCAGGTCAAATTCAGGCTAATTTCAGCCAAAAATTCACATTGTAAATTCAACTAACTTAGAGGGCATACTCGAACCAACATTCAAACCCAAAAACGCACCCATTTTCGGACCAAATACGAACTAAAATTTGGGATATTTATAGACGAAAAAACAGGATGATTCAAGATGACAATTCAAACCAAATTTGTACGCGGATGGAGAGACTTACAGTTTTATGCCGAATCCGAAAAGCGAAGTGTAATTCTAGAAATTTATTTACCGATCACATTTAAACCAAAAATCAGACCCAAATTTATATCATTATCAAACCCAAAAATGACCCGATTTCAAGACGAAAAATCTTAATTTCTACACACTTCTAAAACTTAGAACGAAACTCAGTTCAACCGAAAATGAGACTTTTTGTGACGCGTCAAAACCTTTCTGGTCTCAAACCCTAATGACAATGGGTAATACATATGCTGCTGATTTCTCTGAAAGCGTTAATGAAGACATAATAAAGACACTACTACGATTTTTAAGACTATCATTATACCTTTGGATAAAGATAATTCACCCAAAATAATTATGTAAGTTCGCTCTCAGTAGCGCTATCCTATCTTCCAACAGGAAATAGTTACCTTGAGGTTCAGAAAAGCTGTTCACCAGCGTTACCAGCGATAGTACCAAAAGATTAGAAGTGAGAGTACCAAATAAGTACGATAACAGCTCCTGTCAAAGGATCCAACCACCTCTAGGCACCCTTTCTCCTCCATGTTCTGTAGTTCCTGTTAAGATAAAAGACTTCAATGAATTTCTTCCTTCCCAATGAAAATATGTTGTGAATCAATTCATAATCCTAGGCCTCAGGAACCGTGCAGAGTAGAGGACCCATGTGCGACACTTGAACTTTGGTATTAAACCCCACACAATCCCCTTCCCGAACTTAAGGGCTTTTTGTAACGGCAAAACTCTAACTAAACTATATAGTAAGGGAGGAAAGGAGAGTCTTCTCGTTCCCCCTTTCACAGCCATTAGACCCACCAATTTAATATTTACAACATCACTGTAACCTTATCCTTATAAATATCTCTCTCTGCCTAACTTGATTTATTATATTCGTGTTGTTCGCGGGAAATTCCATTTAAGATTCGGTGAACTTGAGAATTTTGAGATATTTATTTTATTTATTTTCTTATCCTCAACCTTAATGTTGAACTTTGTGTGTTTTTCTTGCGCGCCATAACTAAATTGAAATTCTTTTTCCACTTTTATGTTTTATTGTTGTAGCTTTTCCCCCACCCTTTTCCCCCCTTACCTTCCCACCATCATTCCTTGTAATTCATGTTGGTTTTTTATATGCTGCTTCATGTTTTATAAGTTTTTTTTTAACTTATTTATTTTCTCTACTGCACGTTACAGAATCTGCCAGTAATCTCGTTGAAGGACATTATGGTCACTCGAGCGCCAAATTGATTTATGGCGTTTTTAATACACCGGCAAATTCAATTCCCGGTTCAGCGGTGTGTGCATTCTCATTGCAGGTGAGTTACTCCAAGCCCAGCCAAGCCAAGCCGAGCCAAATACAAGACCAAACCAAACAAGCAACTCCAGCCTCAAATGTATACGAGTACACACACACACACACACACACACACACACATGCATATTCATATATGGGGATGTGTATGTGAATGCGTGTGTGGCTGTGTGTGTTTATGAATATGTATTTTTGAGTGTATCTAGCAATATTTATAACATTTTCTACATATTAAATTATTCTTATTACTTAAATCATTTATTGATTTTTCCCCCGTTTGTTCTCCTCTCATTTCTCAACAGGACATTGCAGATACTTTTGAGGGCAGCTTCAAAGAGCAGGGCAGCATCTCATCCAACTGGTTGCCCGCCAATAATGCTAAGGTTGGTAAAAGGTTTAGTAGTAGTTTACCGTTATAATACATACAGACATACATATCGTACATACATTATTTATGGCCTAATTGTTTGTAGCTTCAGTATGAGCATTATTAATTTTTACTTTCCATAGCAGATAGGTACTTATTGATTTCAAGACCGTTACAACGCTTTAGAAGGTCTGCGAACTCTGATTTTGCCATCGGAAAGGAACTGATGGGGAAATTTGGAAAATCCTATATAAAATTTGATAGCATTCGTTTTGCTTGGGATTACCCCAAAAAATACGGAGTAATAAATATTTTTTTTTTGCACCCAAGATACCTAGGTATCAAACCAGACCCTGAATCGAAAAGATTTACCAACCAAAGCTCAGACCATAAATTGAACCAAAACTCAGATCGAAAAGCAGACAAAATTGTACACCTTCTTTTAGACAAGGAATCTGGCCGATTTATAGGCCATAACTCAGATCAGGTTTCGAATCAGCATTTGAATTAATTTCTATTCAAAACTCAGACCATATTCCTACTCAAAAACGTATCGATATTCAAACTGAAGTCTGACTAAAATCTACCTCTCCCGTCCCTGTCCCTGCCCGTTCTGTCATTCCCTCCCTTCGTTTCTCATCATCGTTCTATCACTCTTCCCTCTCCACGATCTGTCTGCCCCTCTTCCGGCTCTCTCCCCTTCTATATTTTCCATCCCTGTTTTTCCATTCCCGATCCAATTCTCTTTTCTCCTCTCTTTGTCCCTACCTCTCTCTATCTTCCCCCCTTCGCTTCCTTCTCTCTCTTCTACCTTTTGCCAATCTTGCATTGTAATAACGCCACAATTTTTTATTCTCCTCTCTCTTTCTCTTGCACCCGTCCTTCCCCATCTCCCTGCCTCCCTTTAATAGGTCTTTGACTCAATCTATTTATGCTGATAGATAGAGTATATTTTAGAGCTAAAATAAAATTATTACACGAATATCTTGACAATTAAGTATTTGTATTATGACAAGGTACATTAAAGTAAAATTTCTCTTAAAATAAGAATTTTTCAAAATATTATAAATCAATTTTGTTTATTATGTGAATTTAGGTTTTTGTTTCTAATCGTAAACATTTACTGTCAATGATATTCTAAACTCTTCTTTCTCTCCCTCTTTCTCTGTATCTCCGTCCTTTTCTCCCCTTTCTCAATCTTTTTCCTACATTTTTTGTTTTATCTTCCTTCCATTCCCAACTTGTTCCCTATTCACATTCTTTGTCTCTTTTCTTTGCCTTCTCTCTCGGTCTCAAACATTCTTCGTTAGCATAAAAGCTTTTCGCTCTTGAACTTCGGAACAGGCATCACTAATTTTGATCTTTCGAAAGCAATAATTATGGTCAAGTACTACGTCGCCTAGATTTTTCAACAACATATAAGTTTACTCTTCCTCCATGTTTTTCTAATATTCTCTCGAATAGGTTTATTTATGCTCTTTGCAATCAGCAGCTCTAAAGGCGCCTCAATTGATTTTATTCTGAGAGCTTATGTTGGTGCATTCTTTGGCTTTATTATTTTATTTTGAAAATGAGCACTTAATTTAAAAGCCCAAAATTCAAAAGCCACGTGACCTTTCCTATTTTCGTTGATGGCCGCACAAAGCCTTTATGGAGAGAGAGAGACAGACTATCAGAGCTCAAGCACTCACTCAGCAAAAAAAGGTCGCACTGCACTACTTCAAAAGCCATAAGATTTAACACACAAAAGCAAAAATTAATTGAATGCAACAAATTTCCACACATTTTCTGCTTTGCATTTTGTTTGCTTTTGATATGAATTAAACGAATTGCTGTAAATTAAAATTCATGAAAAGAATTTTACCTTGAACTAAGTACGTGGAGTGCGATGCATAAGAAGCGAAGGCGGCGGCGGCGAAAAAGAAGTGAGTCTCTTTTAATAAACGCTACACAAATCGAGCTGTATGACATCTCCACTTTCTGATATAATTTTTTTTCCTAGTTTTACTTATTCAACAAATTCCATTCATTTTGATTCTTTCTGTTTCAGTTCAGTGTTTTGCTTTACCTTGAGAGCGAGTTTTTATTTTGTGTGTGTATTTATTTATTCACTGCGGCGATAAAGGTTGAGACCTCCTGGCACGTACCATGCTTTCCTCACTTTCTCTTACTCTCTCTCTCTCTCCCCCCCTCTCTCTAATAACAAAAAGCATAAAATGTGCATTAATATCATTTTTTATAAAAGAAATCTTGCATCATACTCATATAAGTATGTATATACACTGCTATGGACTTGTATATTCTGTCATAATTTTTTTTTTGTTTTTGCCAGATTTTCTTACATATTTACTAACTTGTTGTTTTTGTGTTTTTGTCTTTCAGGTACCCGAACCACGTCCTGGCTCTTGTCACAATGATTCACGAACACTTCCGGAACCAACGTTGAATTTCATCAAAACACATTCGCTAATGGATGAGAATGTTCCGGCATTTTTCGGTCAGCCAATTTTGGTTAGAACGAGCACTATGTAAGTACCAATACATGCATGCAAACCTATATAAGAGTACTATGTAGATATCAGTACACACACTTTCCTCTCTTCGTCTCTTACACACTGCACACTTCTTTCAAAGCAACCCTCAGCTTGTTTACATTTTTGGCCCGTGTTATCATGAACTCTGGCTTTAGGTCCCTCTCTCTTACATATACTCTCTCACTCTCTCACTCTCTCACTCTCCTCTCCTTTCCAAGTATATATGAGTGTGTACTGTATATGTAATAATGTTTCCTATTTATATACATATATGTACGAAGTTTACATCCTGTCTGCCTGCCGGTCACGTTTCAAGTGAAACGCAAGTGGCTATGAAAATGTTGTAGCTGTTGTTGCTTTGGCTGCATTCGAAATTTTATTACACAACACAGCAGCATTAGCAGCAGCTAGAGCATATAAAAATGCTAACAACATCACCACCTTCATGTTTCCGTGTGTGCAGCTCTTGCTGATAATAATAATAATAATAATAATAATCATGATGCTGTTGCTGTTACTGTTACTAACGATGATGACGACGACAACAGTGGCGATGCTGCTTTCGTTTGGTTGGCAATGGCTAGCATCAGTCCAACTGCCCGCCCGCTCTCTTTTCGCTGCATGTTCGCTCTCTGAGGTCTTTCAAATTAAACCTATAACCCAAATCAGCAGCAACAGCAGAAAAGAAGAATAACTTTTGTACCCTCTCTAAACTGTGTATGTGATCGTCATAACTTTAAAACTACATGTATGTACATATACAGGGTGACCATGACCGCTTAAAACAATATTGACAAACATCTTGTTCTAACGAAATTTTATTGGTAATAGCAAAAGAGTACACGTGCACATGCCTGCATGCATACAAACATTAAAAGTGTTAGGTGTTTTGACAGAATATTTCATATAGTTAAGTGCAAAAGAAAATGGCTTTTGGGAGAACTAAAAATATTTGGTAAATATTTATGTAGTGAAGTGTTAGCACACTCCCTTTCAACTCTTTCAATTCAATTAATTGAGTTTTCTATTTGAAAGTTTAATCACCTTGATTAACATTAACAGGCCAAAAGAAATTGGTTGTATACAAAAGTTTTCATGTAACCAAACGAAGCAAAACGAAGCATTTCCATGAGAACTCGATATGAAATTGAGAGAACCAACGTTGACGTCGACGTCTCCGCCAGTATTGTATGTAACTGATCCCCATATGTTCAGTTTCATTTTATGTGCTATATGTACTTATTGTTGTTCTTGCATAGAAACTATGTGATACGAGAGCAAAAAAATAGAGAGAGAGATCGCAAGCACACCAAGACTTCAAGACTTGAACGTCTCGTTTTGAGTTTGTTGAAGAGAAGCCAAAATGTTTGTGGGCGATAAGTTGACATTCAAGAGCATTCGTGGTTGTAATATTATTTGTGTACAAATGATGAGAGTACTCAGCAAAGAGAAAAGAGATAAGGAGAGATAGCAAGCACACCAAGTAGTTAGCTGTATTCCTGTTTATGTTGTTGTTAGTATATACAAATCAGGGTAAGCACTGAACTAAAAGAAGAGAAAGGGTTAAATCACCAAGAAGTTGTATCAGTGAAGATATTGTTGTACAATTGTACTTTTTTCGGTATTTGATAGTCAGAAGTGTATTTGTATTTGTATTTGCACAGTTTAATTTTGTTTAGTATAAAATTCTTAAATTAAAATATTATGCTTATTTTGAAACTTCAACTTTTGTTGATAAAGATAGAGTTGCTATTTTCTACCTCACAAAATCATGCGCTGAATCATGAATTCTGAAAAGCGCTTCAATTGCTTTTGTGATCGAATTTGCATAACTAGTTGACATTAATACTAGAAGCCATAACCTTTCAAGAAACGTTTTAAGAAGGAGCAAATAGCCACAACGAATCGTGTACGGTTTCGGGCCTGTCTTGTGTCAATCTCTTGGCATTACTTCAGCTTAAACTCATAGAACGAGCTTATTTGTTTTATGTTAGAAATTTGCCGAACCCTGTGAAACCAACGAGTCCGTGACCTAAACCTGAAAAGTGTAAGGCAACTTTGATTATAATCGTACAACACAGAAAAATATTTTTACAACAGTCAATTGCCAGAAAGAAGTAAACTTGTTGTTCCTGTTGCTGTTTATTTTTTAAATTTAACACAAAATTAGATATTATATTTTTATATGTACATACTCTCTTTGTTCTTTCTCCTCTCTTTCACTCTTTGTTATTATTGTAATTCCAAGTATGTATGTATGTGTGGGTGTGTGTTATTCTCTTCATACTAAGTGCAAGTAATAACATATTTTTGCTCTATACACTTTCTAGTCTTAAGTTTTATGTTGGACTTTTTGCGCTTCAGATTTTTATTCTTGTTTTGCTGATGCGTAAGATTATTTTCCGGATTAGTTGCTCTAGTTTTGAACAGGGGAAGGAAAGAGGGTAATAAAAGGGGAATGAATGAAGCATGATGAGAAGTTAATTCATAGAACGAACGGAGGAATGTCGAAACCAACGAGAGAGAAGAATCAACGTGGAAGAAGGAAAGAGAAGAATTCGGAATAAAAATGGAAGCGCTTTGTGATAAATGCACTAATACTTCTTGACTAAAATGTTGCAGTAGAAATATTTTTTTCCTGCAAGTAGCAAGTGTAGTAATGCCAAAAATTAACAACAGCAAAAAATAAATTTCAACAATTTCGCACACAAATGTAACCAATTTTGTGGAAAAATTTAGTTTAACCACCAAAAATTACTAATGTTTGATTAAATCTAGGAAGAGCAAGAGAGTGAGAGCCAGAGAGGTAGAGATCGTTGCTTTGCTGCTTACAAGTACGCTTAGAAGTATGCTATGAAATTTGTATTACCGTATATATGGCTAAGTGTGCACATGTGTGTGTGTGTGTGTGTGTGGGTATGTGGACTAGTTAAAGTGTTTCTCTTTCAATGCATGTGATGCTCTCCATGCATAATATCGTTGCGAACAATTTTAAGTAGCTCTCGTAATTTACTTTCTTTTGATAGCAATCGCACACACAAACACACAGCATTTGTGTGTGTGGCTGCTTGCAACGCGTTTCTTGTTTTATTTTAAATATTTTTTTTTCTTACTTAGTAGCGTAGATTATTTTACATATACTACGTATGAATTTGAGCTATGTGTAGAAAAGTGCAACAACTATTGAGATTTATGGATGTCAAAAGTTTTTGCTAAAGAAGTTTAGGAAAAAACACAAGCCCAGTGAACTACTTTAAGTAGTAGTTGCAGTTGGTTGGTTTTTTTGAACTCATTCGTACATACGCTCATGGGTAGTAGTTATCAAGTTGCATAGTGTAAACTGACTGTGCACAACACATGTTCATAGTTACTTTTGCACACATGCATACATATATGTATGTATGACTGTGAGTATACATTTTTGAATACTTAAGCGGGAAACACTTGAGTTTTATTTTTTATGGTTTCTTTGTTTTTTGTTTTTTGGTATAATTTTTTTCTTTTTGGTTTTTTGTATGCTGCACAATTTAAATTTATTACCATTTTAAGACAAAAATTTATCTTCATTGTACGATAAATTATATTGAAACATTTACATAAAACACACACACACCCAAACAGAAGAAATTTTGCTGGTAATATTACATTTATAGATATGAATGAGTGATGTATACGATGTGTGTAATAATTTGAAAATGGAAAACACATTGCCTGCAATTTTTGTTGGAGAAGATTTCTGTGTGCTAAACTTGAGATATAGACAAAGAACGGAAAGAATAAAAACAATAAAAAAGGATATTCCTAACTGGAAATAAAGACTTTAAATTAAAGCAAATTTAAAAAAATTTTTAACTTTATTTAACCGGCACGACACACACAACTCAACCGAAACGGCCACAAACGCAAGCTGAGTCGATATTAATGAGCGATTTGAATAGGTCGAGTCTCAGTTGTCAACGGTGACCAACGTGGGACAACTTAACTTAAGTTTTTTCTTTTTTAGGACGAATCCCGCGTTTACCTTTGCCCAGCCGACCGAGGAGCGCTCCCAACTACGTGTATATTACCGTAGTAAGTGGAGTGACCCGAATCACTCGTTGGAAGCGCGAGGGGAGAGAACTCCACTAACCACAAAGCACAAAGCACAAAGCACAAAGCACAAAATGACTGGATAGTGGAGAGAGTTTTATCTTTAATTGAATTTGATGCATCGGAAAAATCTATTAAATGATAAACTTTATTGAAATCTATACAGGCACTATTGAAATATTCAAATTTTAAGTAATTACAAGTATAAGTTTTCTAGCATATCAAATCATAGTTCCTTGTAGCATGTGTAGGTGCCCCATATTGATATTGGACCTACCTAAAAGATAAGGGCTACTTATATTGCCCTGAAACATTATTCTACGGAGTATAACGATGGTAATGAAATTAGTTTCAAACGACTTGCATATGATGAAAGTTCGAGTTCCAAGGTAAACCACGTAAGCAGAAAAGAATAAATTGTTTTTGGACCGACTCCAAGGCATCTATGAGACACTTATAACATGGACACCAAACTATTGAAGCATATTCTAATATTGGGTGAACTAAAGAAACAAATAACCGTTTGGAAATAACAAAGGAGTTTTACGTGCTTACGTTTATTTAAATTCAGTTTAGTTAAGTTTAAGCTACACCAACTGTACAATTGATTTAGGTCGTTTTGTAGTAACTTAGTGTCGTCGGTATTATTAAATGCATAAATAATTTCACGTCATCAGCGTACATCAAAAGTTTACAATTTTGAAAAACATTGGGTAAATCGTTAATTAAAAGCAACAAAAGAATGGGGCCAAGACTCCCTTGAGGAACGCCAGACATAACAGGAAAGCAATTAGACTTAAAGCCCTTGAGCAATACATTCTGGGTTCGATTTGTAAGATAAGAAGTAATCCATTTCAGTAAACGTGGCGGGAAACTCATATTTCGCAATTTAAGTAAAAGCAAATTATGATTTACTACGTCAAAAGCTTTACTACTTAAAGTCAGAGTTCACAACATCAGTTTGTAATCTATTAGCAAAGTCTTCTAACGCTTTTAAGGTGAATTCTATAAGGTTAGTAAGTGTCGATTTGCCAGGTAAGAACCCATCTTGAAAAGGTAAAATAGATCTATGAAGATTAAAACTGATTTGCGAGCAAATAATTTGTTCAGTTAGTTTGGGAATAGCACTAAGCTTCGCTGTACCACGGTACTTATTAATTAAAGATTTGCTGCGCGATTCATGTAGCGGAATAATGTAAGAGACCTTCAGTCGTCAGGGAAATACCCACATTGTAAGGAAAACTTAAATAGAAGTGCGATGGGCACCAGAAGTTCCTTGCAACATTCCTTAAGAATACATTCTGGAATGTTATCAGGGTCAGAATTAACACAGGTTTTAATGTGCCTCATATATTCTAACACAACTGTTTCATCAACAGCTGAGAACGAAATATCCACTGGAGATAACGAATAAGGATAATGATCGCTTTGGTAGAGAATTTTTCAGTATGTTGACATAAAAAAGACTGAGAAGAGATTACAAATTGTTTCTTCACTTTCTGATTCAGTTTTATTTTTTAAATGACATCCTTGACGGAAATCCAGAATCTTTTCGATTTATGTTCACAAAATCCCACCAGGATTTAGCATCCTGTTTTTACCTGTAGCGAAGATTTGTATATTTAGAAAAACAGTAATGTGAGCTCTTCGCCTCCAGTCTTAAACAAATCAGCAGGCAGACCATCTGCACCTGCAGCCTTATGGTTTTTCAGCCGAGCGTTGGCTGTTAAGACCTCCTCATAGTCACGCCGTCATTTCCGGAGTAGATTCCGCAGTGGCAAAATTATTGCCGTCATCGCCATTACGCAGCTGCGAAAAGTGCTCATTCCATAATCTCATTATGCCCTGGACATCTGTCACCAGATTTCCGGAAGAGTCCCCGGTCTTCAAACCATCACTCAGGCGTCTTATTCTTTCAAAGAATTTTCGGACCTCATTCCTGTCCCGTAACATTTCGATATCATTGAACTCATGTCTTTCTGCTTCTCTTTTCTTGCGTCTGAAAAAACGTTTCTTCTCCCACCTCAACTCTCTGTAGCATTGCAGCTGACTGCAGGGTGGCTCTATATACTGCGTTTTTCGCTTCAGTAGGATCGCGACACTCTTGGTCGTACCACATATTTCTCCGTCTACGGTGGTAGCCAGCAGTCTTCTGCAGCAGGACGCATAGAGCGGGAAATGTGTGTCCACTGCGCACATATATCCTCATGATGATGGGTGTTGCGCGGTAGGAGGAGCGCGAGTTAATTGGTTGTGATTGCAGCTTTTCGATATCCAGCTTTCTCTTAGCTCCTATCCGTTCGCGATTTGCTACACCTATACGTGTGCAGACCTCGACTGCAAGGTCAAGTAGTGGTCTGAATCGATGTTTGCACGACGTATTGTGTACATTGAAAGCACATTGAAAGCGTGCCTTCCGTCAATCACAACGTGATCAATCTGGTTTCGTTTGTTTTGATCAGGGGACCGCCAAGTGGCCTTATGAATATCGATCAGTCTCATACCGTTATCGGTGGCTTCGTCGTGGAGACTGAATTTTCCGATCGTCGGACCAAAGAGTCGGACTCTCATGATCCACCGTGGCATTAACGTCGCCTAACACGATTTTAATATCGTGGCGTGGGCAATGCTCATAAGTTTTGTCAAGGAACTCATAGAAGTCATCTTTGGTCGTTTCATCCTTCTCATCCATCTGGGCATTGGCACAAATTAGGCTGATGTTGAAGAATTTTGCGTTGATGCTGATAGTGGCTAGACGCTTTTTCACTGGCGTGAACCTCAAGACTAGAGGATGCAGTCTCTTCACAATCACAAATCCAACACCAAATTCGTGTCTCGACGCATGGCAGCTATAGTAGATACCACATAGTGCTCTTCTGGAGCAACTCTGTCCCATTCATCGCATTTCCTGATGTCAGCTCTATATCTTTGGAGGACGTCTACCAGCTAGATAGAGGCACCTTCCCTGTAGAAGGTTCGGACATTCCAGGTGCATATCCGTAAATCGTTGTCCTTTGGGCGTTTGCATGAGTCGTAACGTTATGAGGGTTCCTTATCCGAGGCGTGATGTGAGGATTCATTGGGGAATATTTTAAGGTGGTGGGTTCCAAGCCCGACGCACACATTACTTAGCTCACTGACGGGTGTCAGACCGCTATACATGCCGCGAGGAGGCTATGCGTCGACTTGAGACATAGAAGCCGAAGGATTGAACATAGACGTACCTGCGACTGTCACGAACTTACCCTTGTGTCCTACGCCCCCAGGCCCACCCATAATTATATGCTACAATTTTTTCTGTGAAATAGTCTTAAGTATGCCTACTCATAAAAACTTTTCTTCCTGAGAGTGATACAAAGAGAGACTGAGAAAGAGAGAGAGAGAGAGAGAGGGAGAGAGAGATGTTTGAGTGCCCAATCTCTGTTTCAATTTTCAATTTCGGACAACTCAACTTAAAACTAAAACTATTGCTCACAGCCAATCCCTTCCCCTAATTCTTTCTTTTTCTCTCTCTATCTTACTCTTACTCGCTCTCCCTCAGTTTTCCTACCTCCTTACAACGAACAACTAATATGAAAACTTTTGATATGCATAAAGTAGGTAGGTACTTCTTTCTTCTCTTCTTTTTTTTTGTTTTGTTCAATTTCTTAAAGAAGAAATACTTGTTTTTGACAATAAATTAGAAAACTAACCTTTCTCAAAAACTTGAAAGTTATATTAAAAGTTAAACTTCTAAACTAGCGAAATAGAAAATCTTCAAAAACTTTCTACGTCGCTCGCTTCTTCTCATGCTTGGGAACTTAAAAACTTAATGTTGTATGGCAGGGAAAGAAAATTCAGAAAGAGAAGTGAATATAATACAAGGAAGAAGAGATGGAGAGAGGAAAGGGGGAGAAAATGGCGCAGCAACACACAGGAAGAGGAGGGAAAAGAAAGCCAAGTCAGCAAAAGTAGGAAAAAAAAGAAGCGACACAACCGAAGGTCTTAAATACATCAAGATGCCAATTCACCATTGCAATAACAACAACAATAATAACAGCAAGCGTTGTTGGCAAAAAGTTACAACATACACTCATACACACGCACATGAACATACTTACATACACTTTTGCTGTTCAGCTTTTCATTTAACTTTTCTATACCCTCTAACTCTAACTCTCACCCTCTCCCTCTCCCTCTCTTTTGCACTGCCCTGTTGTGTGTATCTCTCTGCGAAAATGGCAAACACAGCCAACTTAGTAGGACAAAGTAGCAAATACTTAGTGGGCAGGCAGGCATAGGGACAAACACAAGAAGTAGCTGGAAAAGTGAAAAAGTTAGCAACCAATAATGTAATTTTTGGTGTGTCCAACCAAAAATGGTAACACAATAAAAACAACAACTAGAACAACAACTAGAACAACTTACTGATAAGAAAGAACAAAAGATAAGTGAAATTGAATGCAAACATACACACACAGACACAGACAAACAGTTGGAAAGACTGGAAGAAAGAGAGTGAGAGCGAGCCCTTACCCTATTGTTGTATTCTTGTCCTCTGTTTGAAGAGAGAGCAAAAAAATTGAAGAAGGCGGTATATTGTGCAGATGTCCTGACTGTATAAGTGAAAATGTTTCACTGCTGCTGTTTCTGCTGGTTTTGAATTTTTGTAGCTGACCAAAAGTTATGTCTGACGTAAACCGGAAACAATTTGTTTATGCATTAATGGCCTCCAGGCTGCCTCAGGAGGACAAAGACGCACAGTTGCAAAACACCTCACCACACCTCATCACTCTACACCTCAACACTCAACAACACACAACACCCCACTGCACTGCAGAACAGCCATATGCAGATCACTTTGCAAGAGCATAAGCAGTGCTGGAACACACCAAGACTGCACCCTAACCCCTTTTCTCTCCAAAGTTACTCTGCAAGGAGCACCTTTCTCACCTTCCTCACTACCATTCTGCGTCACTCAATCGTTTCTTTCACTTATTGACATCATTTTTTATGGAGAAAAGCACGTGTATAAAAAAGCACTGTATAATATTTGTGTTTATATTTTTCCTCGCTTTTTGTTGCTATTGTTGTTAGTTGCATACACACTTAAATTGGTATAGATTTATGAATATTTCATGTGCGTGACAAAAGTTTAAGTAAAAAAAAAAAAATGTTAATCCTATTTCAACTCCCGCCGCTTCACCCTTTTTTCCCCGCCCCCCTCACCCTGCTTCAACTTTCGCATTCTGACTTGAGGAAAAAAAGGTTCTTCTTTTTCCCAAAGAATGACTTTCAATATTTTAATATCTAAAGACAAATAATAATGCGTTCGAAAAAGGCAGAAATAAAACATTTTAAGGTCAAAAGTCTCTAGCAAGAATAAAAATATGGGATGGGATTTCTTTACATAAGATAACCCTAAACTTAGCACAAACAAAAATTTGGGGTTATTTTGTTTTGTTTGTTCGTTCGGGTCTGTTTCGCCTCAGTACAAATTTAAGTTTAGATATTCGAAAAATTAAAACAACATGAAATATTGACCTTTAATTACTAACTAATATTTGCAAGGGTTTAAGGAGAAATTTTTTTCGTTGCCAAATAAGTTACTTTTTCACCAGATCTGGTAAATTTTAAAAAGGAAACGCGAAAACGATTTTATTTGGTGGTAGTGATTTTTTTGCTTGAAGACACTGTTTTATTTGGTTTCAATGCTTTTTCTCGGCTTGAAAACACTTTCTACGTAGCTCAATTGGTTTAAAAAAAATGTATATACCATAATATGGTCGTCGTGGCATAGTTGGTGATGTGTAGATGTTGGCTTGCTACGCTGGCTGCACGGGGTTTAAATCCCGGCACAGGCAAGATCAAAAAGTAGGAAAAACATTTTTTCTACACGGCACCACCTCTTGGCAGGCAATGGCAAACCTGCAAGAGTAAAAATTGCCTATGAAAAGCTTTTCACTTCGCCGTTCGGATTCGGCATAACACTGTACCCTTCCATTCATGTACAAATACATATAACACGCACAATATGAGTAGATGTGAAAAGCTCGTCCTAGGCCCTACATGGGCTGTTATGGCATTAAAAGAAAAGAAGAAGAAGAAGTTTTAAAAAAACACGATTTTTAGAAGTTCTGGTGGATTTTGAAATCCAAAATTTGGCAACACTGCTTGCAGGTCGTCTCACAATAAATCTCATCGTGTGGACATAATGAGAATACAATGATGAAAGTTCAAAGATTTGGATTTCCGCCATCGGCTGGCAGACATGATCTTACATGATCTTACAGCCTCCGGGTGCACAAAAAGTGCATTCACGCATATTAATTCAGTGGATACAAATAAATAAAGAAAAATAAACATCATTACTAGATAAAGTAGTATAGGACGTCCCCTTCTGCGTGTTCCTCCACCGTGGTTCGAATAAAACACCCTTCTAGCCGGAGCGCTTTCTTCCATTCGCTCAACATGACCCAGCCAGCGAAGCCGCTGGAGTTTTATACGCTTGACTATGTCAGTGTCGGCGTACAGCTCATACAGCTCATCGTTCCATCTTATTCGATACACGTCGTCCACGCATACTGGACCGTAGATCTTACGGAGTATCTTCCTCTCGAACGCTCCTAACAGCCAACAGCCTCTCATCATTGATGGTCAATGTCCACGTCTCTGCGCCATACATTAGGACGGGAAGGATGAGGGACTTATAGAGCGTTATTTTCGTTGGTCGAGAGAGGGCTCTACTTCTCAATTGCCTACTGAGCCCGTAGTAATACCTGTTGGCAAGAGTTAGTCTCCGCTTGATCTCAAGGCTGACATTATTGTTGGTGTTTATGCTGGATCCTAGATATACGAAATCCTTGACTACTTCAAAAGTGTAGTTGTCAACAGTGACATTTTGTCCAACACGCCGTGACTCTTTGTTTGTTGACACAAGGTATTTCGTTTTTGCCAATGATGTCAATATCATCAGCGTATGCTAGCAGCATGACACTCTTGTAGAAGATAGTGCCAGAGATGTCGATGTTCGCAGCTCGAATTATTTTCTCCAGCATAAGGTTAAAGAAGTCGCACGATAGGGAGTCACCTTGTCTGAAACCTCTTTTGGTATCAAATGGTGCGGAGAGGTCTGTCCCAATTTTCACTGCGCTGGTGGTGTTGGTCAGTGTCATTTTGCAAAGACGAATGAGCTTTGCAGGGATACCAAAATCAGACATTGCGGGTACAAGTGATCCCTAATCGTGCTGTCGAAGGCGGCTTTATAATCGATGAATAGATGATGGGTGTCGATTTTTTTTTTCTCGGGTCTTTTCCAGGATTTGGCGTAGCGTGAATATCTGGTCGATGGTGGATTTGCCAGGCCTGAAGCCACACTGATAAGGTCCAATCAGTTTGTTGACGATGGGCCTCAGTCTTTCGCACAGTACGCTCGATAGAACCTTATATGCAATATTAAGAAGGCTGATCCCACGGTAGTTGGCGCAGATCGTGGAATCACCTTTCTTATGGATTGGGCAGAGTACGCTGAGATTCCAATCACTTGGCATGCTTTCATCTGACCATATTCTGCATAGAAGCTCATGCATGCGTTTTTTGAGCTCTTCGCCTCCGGTCTTAAACAACTCAGCAGGCAGGCCATCTGCACCTGCAGCCTTATTGTATTTCAGCCGAGCAATGGCTGTTAAGACCTCCTCATAGTCAGGCGGCGGTACTTCAACGCCGTCAGTGATTGGGGTTTCCGGAGTGGGTTCCGCAGTGGCGGGATTATTGCCGTCTTCGCCATTAAGCAGCTGCGAAAAGTGCTCCCTCCATAATCTCATTATGCTCTGGATATCTGTCACCAGATTTCCGTCTTCATCCTTGCAGGAAGAGGCCCCGGTCTTCAAACCAAGAGTCAGGCGTCTTATTCTTTCAAAGAATTTTCGGACCTCGTTCCTGTCCCGCAACATTTCGATATCATTGAACTCGCGTCATTCTTCATCTCTTTTCTTGCGCCTGAAAAAACGTTTCTCCTCCCTCCTCAACTTTCTGTATCTTGTAGTATTACAAAAAAAACAGAATAATTAAAAGTGTTAATAAAAAATTATTGGAAATTTTGAACATTTAACTAATATCTACCATTTTGAATTACCTTCGCTACTCTCCTTGGCATGCGATTAATCAAATCCCGACAGGTGTCTATGGGTGTCTCATACCATATTTTCTGAACATAAGTATTAGAGATAACTTTTTTCGCCAATTTCTGTTTTAAGTTTCCCCACAGGTTTTCTATTGGGTTTAGATCCGAGGATTGACTTGGCCACTCTAAAACATTGACATTATGGTCTTCAAAGCATTTTTTTATGGTAACAACTTAGCGGTATGCTTTGGGTCGTTATCCTACTGAATCGTTTCCGAACAGATTGATTAAATTTCGTTTCATCGCTCCATAAAATATTTATCCACTTTTGCTCACCCTCAGACCCACCCAGATTTTGTGTTTCCTTGCAAAAACCAATTCGAACAAAAAGTCTTTCAGTGTAATCTTTCAGTCTTTTAGGGTGCATCTCTGATCTCACCGAGTAAACTAAGTTTTAATTTCTCTAGGCGGTAACCAGCTGAACTTGAGCAGCAGGGTTGAGTTCTCCCGCTCAGGTATTAGCAACAATATAGCCTAAAGAATTGCCAAGCTCAGTATAGATCAGTTTTACCCACCGGCGTACGTAATTATGTACATAGAGCCTAACCACACGAGAACAATTATGCTGCATGAAATCCGAAGGCTGCTTGGACGAGAAGGGGGAAACGTGTGGGCAATATTTAATGGCCAGGCTCACACATATAAGCGTTCTCCAGCGACTTAAATGATTTAGAATGATCACTAAGCGATTAACTATTTAATTTAAGTTGTAATCATTTATATGAGGCGAAAAAACTGACATTTGCATATGTGACTCAAGCAGCAAGGGCGAGCGAAAGAACCAACGACCGAAGCACAAATGTCAGTAACAAATATCTCACGGGCGATCGTTTTAAGGAAAGTGCTGACAACTGACAACTGAACAACAACCACAACAGCAGCAACAACAAACACATTGTCAGACATTAGCCAGCAGGTAAATTTCTTTGTGGTAAAAATCACAACAACAACAAATAAAGGAGAAAGAAGCAAAAACAAAACGTAAATTTTTATTGTGAATATAAACAAATTGAGATTGTTTTGTTATGCTGCAGTCATTTGTGTTTTCTGTTGCTGGTACAGCTGCCAGGGGACAACAATGTTTTTTTTTTTATTCATTTATAATAAATTGTATACAAGTGATTTCACAATGTGTCCCTAAACTGGTTTGGGTTTCCTTTTAACTACTACCTCTTATTTTTGTACTGTTACACTTTCCCTGCTACTATGTAGTTATTTGCTGCACACAGTTGCTGCGGTTGCATGCCACAAGTGCTGCATCGCACACTCTTGTTGAATTTTAATTATAGGTACATGGAGTATCCCGGAGTATACTTGAGTCTGGCTATGAATTCTCGTTCGTACTTCCACCACATCTACTCCACTTTACCACTTACATAGTTGCATTAAAACTATTACTACTAATTTTTTCACTATCATGGATTTTCATTGCGTTTTGTTTCATACTTTACTTTTATCTTCTTTGTTCTGTTTCGTTGTTTTTTTTTGCAGCTATCGCTTTACACAAATCGCTGTAGATGCTCAAATAAAAACTCCTGGTGGAAAAACGTACGATGTGATTTTTGTTGGCACAGGTAAGTTGTACAAATGTTTTATTTTCCATTACTTTCCACACTCCCCACTTACCACTACTCCACCGCAACGCCTCTCCCTTTCCCTTAGTATAAATTTAAATTGAAAATGTAATAATGTTAATTAGGAATTTATAGCTTCCACTATCGAGTGTGCGGAAATGAAAAGATTATGTGTAAGAGAAACTGCTTCTTTTAAGTAGCTAACAACAAGACGAAGAAGGAGAAGGAGAAATTCTTTAATTATTGCTAATTTTAATCAATTTTATTCCAAGAACCTAAGGAATTATTTTACTTATCTCAGATATTGTACTCTTTACCAGTAAAACTCTTCAAGATATAGATTCTTTATCAGAGTCGGGCAAGTTTGATTTTCCTATTCACATGTCATCTGACGACGTAATGCTGTCACACGTACAGTATAAACTTCTTCGTGTAGCTTACGAACTATTGACGAACAATGGAATTCGGGCGAAGTTTAAGAGCAAATTTCTCAACGCAAATCATTGTAGTTCACTTTCAGCATTCATGTAAGGAAGCGCTGTCGCTCTTTCTCAGATACACATACACACACAAGCATGCATGTTTATGTATTGGTTTGCCGGGCACTGCTCTAGATAGTTTCTTGTACCAGAAAGGCGCGTTCGTTCAATTTTATTTCTCCGTCTCCCTTCTCTTGAACTGAAATAATTTCATAAGAAAATTTCATGAATTACCGAGGTTTGGTATATTCTCTAATCTTTGGTCAAAGATAAAAGGTTTTTTAAGATATAACTAATATAAAAAAATTCAAGTTTCTTTTTTTTTTTAATATTTGTGTAAAATAAAAAAGGAAAATTTATCTTCAGAGATAAGAAGTTTGAGTTTCATATTACTTAATAAAGGGCGGATTCTGAGACCGAATGGGGCAAACCATTTCCACTCTCGCTTACTCTCACAATGAGAGTTACAGTGATGATGTTGTTGTATTTGTTTCTGCTACTATTTTATTCAATGGTACAGCTGTACCTTTTGGTATAATTTTAAATCCAAAAGTACATTACTACTGCAATGGTAATTTGGTAAAAATTTTGCCAAAATATGCAAAATATTGTGCTTACACGTAAGCACACAAATTTTCTACACCACAAAAGCTTGAGCTGAATCACGAGTATGCTTTAATGATACACATACATACATACATACATACATATGTATTTATACTTCAGTTCATGTCATATATACTTCAGTTTTGCTGTCATAAATCGGAAAGAGATGTGAGAATGCTTTAGTCCTTCCAAAATGTTCTTTTTTCATAACAAAAAATGAGTTCGCTGAATTTTTGATAATTTTTCGAAAGATTTTGATGTATTTGTTTTCTCTTTGGTAGAAAATGGAAGAACTTCTTTATCATCCCTGGTACTCTATTCGAAAGTTGCTCCTTTCTGCTCTCTTTTACTTTTTCACTTTTCCTTTAAATGTTACCAACATCGAAAATAATTATTTTCAGTCTCATAAATCTTTGAATTTACAACGATGCATATAAAAAAATTCGAATGTAGCAGTTCCGTGCCAGAGATTAACTCAATAAATAAAATTGCGGTGCATAATTAATTACTCCCTCACTTTGAGAGAGCGAAAGAACTTAATACGGATTAGGCGATTGAAGTGTTACCAACTTCACACCGGTATATCTGGCAACGCGATATTGCCAACTAAGGAGTGAGATCGAACAAATCGGATAAATTGAAATCCATTATGCAAACAAAAAAATGTAAACAGTTTTGAAAAGAAAATTTATTTTCTGATAAAATAATCAATAAATTTATTTGTTTGTTGTTTTTTATAGAATTCGGACAGCTTTTCCGATATGCCTGCCATTAGCGCCTTTACTACCATTTCTGAGACTCTCTTGGCGGCAGCATTCCACTTATTTCTAAAATCTCCCATGGATTTAGCTTCTCTTTTTATTGCTTTTAATTATCTTTTCACTAGAGCCCAATATCTGTCGATAGGCCGAAGTTCTGGGCAATTTAATGGGTTGCCGATTTTTGGTACCAATTTGATGTTTTGGTCTTCGAATCATTTAAGGGTTACTTTACTGTAGTGGCAGGAGGCTAGATGAGTTCAAAAGAAAGTAGATACATTGTGCTTTCTAATGAAGGACAGCAATCTCTTCTGGAGGCACTCCTTCACATAAATTTCGGCGTTAACAGTGCCAATTGTTACGAAACTTTTACTCCTTGGCCCACAACTACAAATTGCCTGCCATTCCAGAAATTTCTTCGGGAACTTGGACTTTTGTTTTGTCCTAAATCTTTCCTCAACTCCGCCTCGTTCCTTTGCCGTGTAAAACTCTTGACCAGGCAATTGAGAAAATTTAGACAACACGTATCTTTTTTAATTTTTCAAACTAAAAACTCACTGCAACTCGCTTTTTTCGCCAATTTTCGATTAGACAACGCTGGATTCTTCTCTAAGAGAGCAACGACTTTCTTCGCCTTTCGTGGAGACACGAAACCGCATTTCCTTCCAGACCCATATTTTCTAGCAACTGTTAAGTCTGAATTAAATTTTTTAAGAATCACCGAGACAGTGTTTTGTGCAACTTTCGCCTTATTTGCAATGGTTTTCTGGCCCCACTGCGGATTTTCTCGAAATAATTCCACAACTAAATCGCGTCTTTCCACTTCCGATGCAATGACTCAACTGAAAGTTCACAAGTCAAAAAAACATGCGATTGTATTTCATCAGAATTTCTCCAACACAAAGCCTACCGTTTGAATTTTTTCATTCAGATGAAGAGTTTCAAAGCAGTGGTCTTTCAAAGTTATCCGATTTTTTCGATCTTTATGTGTGTGATCTTTATGTCAAATTCATACCAATGACAGCTGTTTATATTGTTTACAAGCTATCACAAGCATTTGGGTCTAAGGTTTATAGAACAAAAGTTATTAGAAATGGAATTCAAACGTAATAGTGTGATTGCGTATACCATATTTGAGTGGAAAATCACAACCAGCTATTGTTCGTGAGCTCGCGCATCTCAAAGTGAATAAAATATTTGTGTATCGCAACAGCAACAGCAACAGCAACATTACCTGAAATGGTTCGGAAAGTGAAGGCTCGACTTGAACGGAATCCACGTCGTAGTGGTAATCAAATGGCCAAAGAACTGAAAATATCCCAGCGAACATCCGACGCATATTTCAAAATGAACTCAAGTTAAAGCATTACAAGTTCCAAAAGACACATGATCTCACACCAAAGCAAAAAAAAGTTAGACTCGAAAGAGCAAAGGAGTTGTCACGCTTGCACGAACGTGGTGAATTAACATTGTGTTCTCTGATGGAAAAAATTTCCCTATTGAGCAGTTCATAAACTCTCAAAATGCTCGTGGTTACTTAACTGAACGTACTTACGAAAATTTGAGCCTACGAACGGCCACCCGAAGTAATTTTCAACCTCTCAAGTAATGGTATGGGCAGCTGCGACCGCCGATGGACGCTGTAAAATCGTTATCATTGAACCTGGTGTCAAAGTCAATGCGACTTATGGTATTATCGGGAAAATGTTTTAGAAACTGCTTTAAAGCCGTAGGCACGCAAACATTTCGGTCGTACACCATAGACGTTCCACCAAGTCTCGGCACCTTCTAATAAAGCTCATGTAAAACAAGAATGGTTAAAAAACCATGTTCCACACTTCATTTCATCCACTCAATGGCTTTCGAATTCGCCAGATGCAAATCCGATGGACTATTCTATCTGGGCCATTTTGAAGAGCAAGGTGAGTGCTAAAAAATATGCCAGTATGGATGCGCTGAATAGAGCCATTGTACAGGAATAGGCCAAAATACCGCAAGATCGTCATAGTCAAGGCAAAAGGCGGCCACATCGAGCTAAAGTGAATGGATTCTTAAATTATTATTATTTCCACACATTTTTGTAATTTGAAATAATAAGAAAAAACTTCAAACAATAAAAATATTGTCGTTCAATTGCCTAACCCTGTATAATAAAAACTACTTATATAGCACATGAGATGAAACTGAGAGCCGACCTTGACGTTTATGCTTGTATTGTATGTAGCCGATTCGTGTGAACCAAGAATGAAGCATATGGAAAAGGTTCGACTCATCTTCATCTCATGGGCTCTATGATAAAAAGTTTTTTTTAAATGGACACCTTGTCAGAGAAAAGAGTTGCATATAAATCTTAAACCCCACGCAGTAACTAAAACTAAAAATACCCTATAATTTATCACCCCATCATTACAGATCATGGAAAAATCATAAAATCCGTGAATGCTGAATCGGCAGACTCGAAGGAAAAAGTTGCATCTGTTGTAATTGAAGAGATTGATGTACTACCAAAAAGTGAACCGATAAGAAATTTGGAAATTGTACGAACGATGCAATATGGTATGAGTCAACAAGAACAAAGAATGAAAAAAACATCATTAAAAATGCAATTTTCACGCAAACTTTGTTTTATTTTGTTTATTTTCACAGATCAACCGAAAGATGGCAGCTACGACGATGGCAAATTAATCATTGTCACCGATAGTCAAGTGATTGCGATACAATTGCATCGTTGTCACAATGATAAAATCACCAGTTGCAGGTGAGTTTTTAAAACATTTTTACATATTTTAAAAAAGAATGTCTGACGATGATGACGGAGATGATGATGATGATGATGATGATTAAGTTGACGCCTACAGAAAAAAGCTTTATTTTATTTTATTTCTTTCTTCTTTTCGTACTTTGCACAATTTCAAATAACTCTACTCCACTCCAACTCGATTCCAATGCATAGTGAATGCGTCGCCCTGCAGGATCCTTACTGTGCCTGGGACAAAATTGGTGGCAAATGTCGTTCACATGGTGCGCCACGTTGGCTTGAAGAGAATTATTTTTATCAAAATGTTGCAACCGGGCAACATGCTGCATGCCCATCAGGTTTGTATTTACACACATACATACATACATAGATTTATTTTAATATTTTAGTATAGGTATTTGTATGAGTGTGTGTGTGTGTGTGTGTGTGTGTGTGTCGTTCATCACTATTATACTTTATCCAATGATGCATCCATATGTTGCAAGTTATATGCAGTAGCAACAACAAAAACCTATCTAGGTTTTTATTATTACTGATGCTGCTACTAGTCGGTACAGGCGAGATGCTGAAATGAGCAATCAAATATTAAGTATTCTTCGTGTTCATCCTTGATTCTAAAGTTAAATTCAGCAGTAGCTTTCATTTTTTGACCTGAGACTTGGTCTGAATTTGATGTGCATTTTGTCCGAATTTTGGTCTGACTTTAGTCAGATCTTTGGTCTGAATTCGGTCCGACATTTAGTATAAATTCATGCTGAGTTTTAATCCGAATTTTAGTCTAAGATTTGATATGAAGTCCGTCGGAATTTTTTATTTGAATTTTATTCTAAGATTTGGGCTGAATTTTGGTCTAAATTTAGATCTGAGATTTGGTTTGAAAATTGATTTGATTTAGTTTTCAATTTTAGTCTGACTTTTGTGAATTTTTCTGATTTTCGGTCTGATTTGATGAAATGGTCTAAAATATAATCTAATCCTTGGTCCAAATTTTACTTAAAATTTTATTATTATTTAGTCTGAAATTTGGATTTTAGTCTAAATTTTAGTCTGAATTTAGGTTTGGATTTTGGTCTGAGATTTGCTCTGAATTTTGTCTGAATTTCATTAGAATACTGAATTAATTTTTGGTCTAAATTTCGTCTGCATTTTGGTCTGAATTTGAGTCTGAACTCGGCGTCGTTCGCTTTATTTCAAACAGGCCCTTTGGGTCTAGTCTAGTTTTCGACCAATAAAACTTAAAAATGTCAACACATTATTTAAGCATTTCGTCACACTGTGGTTGGCTAAAGAAAATAGTAAAAAATAATGTTTCGTCATTTTTTGTTTTGAATGGTTTTTCTACAAAAATTGTAGGGGCGAGCATAAAGTTTTCATATAATATAATTGAAGGAAGCGATTTTTGTGTGGAAGTTCTGTACTCGTTTGCATTGCATTGCAAATATTCTACTATTTTTCGTCTTTAAATTTTCATTTCTGTTTTTATTATGAAGTTTTAAAATAATGTTTTGGAAAAGTTTTGTCGAATTTTCACACTCACTCATTGATTTACGAGTATGTAACTTGACTTGAAGAGGTTTCCATTTTGTTTTTGTTTTTCCTATACATTTTACTACTCCACTTACAACACATCTCAATCTATCATTTATTCATTCATTCATTAATTTTCTGAATCTGATTTTCCTCTTTCTCGTTTGTGTCTTCGCTGGTGCTGCCTTGCCTCTGCAGGTAAAATCAACTCGAAAGATGCAAATGTAGGCGAACAGAAAGGATATCATCGCGATGATATGGATTTATTGGATTCACGGCGTCAGAGCAAGGATCAAGAAATCATCAATATTATGCAGGATAAAAACTTTGAAGGTAATGTTTCAACAATATGTTGCTGTTCGCACTCGCACTCTCACTGACACTCTCTTTCTATCTCTATCTCGCTCGCACTAGTGTGTCAGTAAGAGAGGGAGTGAGTGTCTGTGTCTGTGGCTGTGTTTGTGTCTGTATGCTTTTATGTATATTTCATTGTAGCATATTTATTTGCATTTAGCACCGTTGTTGTTGCTTGATTTTGCTTCACTTGCACTTAACTTTTTTTTTTTTGTAAGAAAAATTGCTCAATTTTATTGTTGCCTGCTGATTCTTGCATATATTTCTATGTCTAGATTTCTAGATATATTCATATCGTATATTTATGCATGTGATTTTGTTGTTGCACTTTTCTTATATTGCATTTTCTTCAGTATTCTTCTCTTTCTCGTCTTTTTTCTTTTTGTATTAGATTCTTTTGAATTTATTAAGTATATCCATTTATGTTTTCAATCGAAATATTTTTATAGCATGTGTTTTTATATCGCAATTTTTATTGACTTTTGCCATCTTAAATCGACTTTATTACTCACGTGTGTTCTCGTATTATTTTTTGTAACACTTAAACATTTTAATTTTTTTAAATAATTTGTAAACACATTTTCGCCGTCGCGATCTCTCATATTTAAAGCTTGTGCAAATTAGATTCTTCAGACTTATCGATCTGAAATAAATCAGATCTAATGACATTGCTTTTAATTAGATATTGGGAAATGTTTTCTTTATTGATAGAGATTCAATTAGTATTATATTCTCTGATTAGATATTGTTCTGATTATCTGTGGATCTATGAGATTTCAATATACGTCCAGCTCACTACTGTTCCCACTTTTACTGATGCCTTTAAAACATACCTTTGGTTTTTGTAGTCACATCGTTATTAGTGTTGATTCCTGTCAATAAAAGTAAGATCCTCTGAATGAAATCGTTCTATTTCCATAGTCATGCGCCTCTTAGATTCTAAATCAATGCCCCTGTGACCCCCTAAAGTCCACGATAGTAATATCAGTCCATGAGCATCAAATTAAGGTACGCGCCATTTTTAAAAAATTGTTGTTTTATTTACCAAAAATTAAATTTTAGTGAAGGTTGAGCAAGGGGCGTAAAGGGAGAGTTATGGAATAAAAAAGAAAGAAGAGAAATATTTAAACAAGAATGAAAGAGAGTCGGGGGGAAAATAAGAAACGGTAAGTAGGAAAAGGTGACGACGACGTTGCGGAGATGTATATGGTGGTAGAGCTTGAAGTTGAAGGAGAGATCGGAATGTAGTAAGTTGAGACGTATGTAAAAGTAAGGATGGTCTTAGAGCTAGCGATGAAGGTAAAGGTAGAGTTAGATGTGAATGTAACGGCAACGGTAAAGGGATATTCAAAGACGGTAAAGGGATATTCAAAATTGAAAGGAAGTAAAGTCAAAGGTAGGGGAGAAAATTGGGTAACCGTGGAGGCAGGTCCAAAGATAGAAGCAAGGGCAACCTATTAGCTACAAGACCACAATATCCAACACATAAATCAAGATAAGAACCAGGGCCTAAATTAGAGTCAAGGTTTAGACTTAGACCTAAACTGCATATCAGTAGAAGGACCAGCACCCATATCAAGACTGATATCTAGACTACAAATCAAGACAAATATTTCATACCAAAGACAAGGTAAATATCTAGACCTAGATCCACACATATACCTTGTCATAGAACTAAACCCAAACTTTGACCTTGGCTTGGATCTGGACCTAGGCTACAGATCAAGACAAGAACCAGGGCCCATACCTAAACCAATACCTGGACTATGTAAATGCATATCAACACAGGTCCCATATCAGGAGGAACCAATATCTAGACTTTGACCCAGACCTATTTCCAGACCTAATCCCAAATTTTGGCCTGGACTTATACATATACCTAGACTTGACCTATACCAACACAAATAGCAAGTCCAAGATATTGGCATAGATCTCGACTTGGGCTTTAAACTAGACCTAGTTTTGGACTTAAACCTGATCCTGGATTTAAATTTAGACCTGAACTCTAACGTGAACCTAAACTTAGACTACATATCCCTATAAAGGTTAGGACTCATACTAAGTCCAAGACCATTATCTAGACGTAGACTCTGACCTATATGTACACTCACACTTATACCTGATCCTAGCCCTAAACCTAGACCCACATCAACACCTAATCCTAAATCTGGACCAAGATACAGACCACGATAAAGGCAAAAACCAGAACCAAGACTAGAAACGCAGACGTAGGGGAGAGGGAGGACACAGAGAGGGAAATCTCTTTTTAATCAACTCAGTACCAAATAATAACTGGCCGCAATTTGAAAGTATTCCAACCTAAAACAATAAACCCAACCGATTTCTGATCATCTCATTGTAGTAAGTTCCTTTAAACTCCTACCATCCGCTGGAGAGCTTCTTCCATTATACTCGGTTGCATGTCAGTGTTCTAAGATTTCCTTCCCTGTGCGCTGTATGTCCTCGAAAAAATGACTTGTGAAAGCTTTGACTCCCTAGAATCTTGTGAGTTCCACTCGAGAACTCGAAAGCATTTCTAAATATTTCCGATCATCTATCAAATATCATTTGTACTGCAGAATACGGTGTTGACTCGATTGTAAACTGTATTTGTATATAGGAAGGAGTAGATTAGAAAAAATTCCTATTAAATAATGCATGATTCAACAATCTAATTTTGCTACTTTATGATACAGAGAATTCGTTGCTGCACTACTTCTAGTTGAGAGTTACCATAGTATCTAATTTCTGCATGTCACAGTTTCTGTAACCAATTAATAAAATTAGTTCAATTGATAAAGTCGACCTTTCGATATTTTTCCCATATTGAAAATGATGCCCAAAGTCGGCTTTATACTTTTGAAAAATCGGCTTTCAAAGGCTTAGCTTCGATTAGCGTTTTCATTAAATATTAAGTTAATTTAAAAACTATCATAAAACAAGCCAAAAAGTTGGACATTGAAATATTCATTCTCTGTTTCTTTTCTTTTTTTCATCCGTTTCGTTTTATGTTGAATTTCCGTTTCCGTTTTTTTGGAACATTTTACTATTTATGAATCAAATGTTGTGTAACTACTTCTACTTCAATGTGTTTGTTATGATGTCGTAAATGGTGTGCGTAAAACTCGTTCGTGTTCGTGTTCGTGTTGGTATTGGTGTTGGTGTTTATGGTTTAATGCCTCGAAAATTACTACACACTTTACACTGTGGCCAATTGAAAACAACAACAACAAATAAAATAAAATAACCCCAATACAAATATTGAGAAAAAAAAATTCGTTAACTAAAAAAGGTCCCCAAATTTCAGCAGATATTATCAATGCGCAGTATACTGTCGAAACGCTCGTTATGGCCGTCCTAGCTGGTTCCATTTTTTCCCTTTTAGTGGGCTTCTTTACAGGCTACTTTTGCGGACGACGCTGTCACAAGGACGAAGATGATAATCTGCCATATCCCGATACGGAATATGAATATTTTGAACAACGTCAGAATGTGAATAGGTGAGTTGAAGTTGAAGGGAGATGATTCTAAAACTGACTTTCTTCTTTCCCTCTCTAGAATTCAAGCTGAACCGAAGCTCTTGCCGCAAGTTGAAGAGGTTACCTATGCTGAGCCGGTCCTTCTGCCACAGCCACCGGTACAAAATAAAATGCAACATTCACCAAAAAGTACGCTGCGCAAACCACCCATGATGCATCATGGACCAAATTCCGAAACGCTCTTCCAATTTCAGCCCGACGGCTATAATACACAGCAGACATATCGCGGTCGCGATAATTTTGGTACATTGCGATCACATCAGGTGATGGTGAGTATCTATCTCCAGGTGCTTTGCCTGCCCCTTGTGACTGCTGCTGAATTCATGTTGATAGAGCCTGGCCACACGAAGGCAATTGCGCATGTGGCACGTTTTCCCCTCTCGTGTGATCAGGCATAATTGCTCTCGTGTGATCAGGCTCATTAATTAAGACAAAAATTTGCTCACCCTTTTCTCGCTCCCTTTCCCTCATACTCTCTCTTTGCTTTTTATCCCAGGGTGATAATTATCGTCGCGGCGATGGATTTTCAACAACTCGTAGTGTTAAGAAGGTACGTAATTTGAATTCTAAACCATTGAGCGTATATTGAAATAATTCTTTATTTATATTTATTGTTGTTGTTTGATTTGGAGTATTAACTACTATTATTATAATTATTGTTAAATAGAGAACGCTTGTGTTTTATATTTTCTTCTTTTTTTTTTTGTAATCAATCTCTCACATTCAGTCGTGTCGTCGTCGATTGGTGTACTATATTTTGTTAGAAAGTCACTTAAGTATTTATTGGATTTCCTACATACTTGAATTTTGTAGTTGAATTTTGATTTGAATCGTTACTTAATGAAAGTTGTAGTCATTAATGTTGTTAGTTAGTAATTGTTGTTGAAATATTTTTTGTCTATATTTGCACTAAACTTTCTTCCCCTTTTTAGTAAATATGTGTGGAACTTTACTTTTGCGAGTATCTGATTCATGCATGCTTTTTTTAACTTAATTTAAGATTAAGATTTAATTTAATTTTTTATTTTTATTAAAGTTTAACATAGGGACTCGAGACTTCAATGAGTTGAGCTAATACTCTAAATGAATACAGCTGGTAAAAGAATTTATTTTCTTTTTCGCATTAATCCGATCACATTTAAACATTTAACTGTGTACTTAGCATACTTGTATCTATTTTCCAGGAATTTAAAGTTTCTGGGCAAGACTCGTAGTAGCTTACTGAATTACTGAAGGGACAGTGATGATCGATCTAAGACTTTCTTTCGAATACATTGCACATTCATTGCCATACCGTGACTATACAAAATTAATCCATTTTAAACGCCGCCATCTTTTTCGCCGAAAGAAAAAATCTCATTTGCTCTGTCAAGATTTTTTTTGGTATAGTGTCACTATTGTAACCCATGCGTTAAGCCGACGTCGACATTGCCGTCTCGGTTTTATTGTATGGAGCTAATCTTCTTAAGTTCATATCAAAAAAGTTCAACTAGGCGTCGGCTCTAACAATTTCATCTCCTGCGGTCTATGGTTAAAATTGCGAAATCTACCCCTTATCTCTACTCGGGACTGCTAGTGGTCAGTATCCATGTAAACACATAGAAAATTACAAGCTTGCGACAACATAATTGAAATTGCAGTTGCTCGCAATTGGCGTCGGTAGTCGACGGTAGCTCTCACTTCTACCTTTTTTGTTTTTTGTTTTGCCACTGTCAAATTAGTAATAAATTCTAATTTGACTACAACTTCAAATTGAGTAATGCAAACTGTTTTGCATAAGTGTTTTTTTTACCCATTGAGCATTTTGAGAGTTTTCTTTCTGTGCTCCTAACAACCATGCTTTTCTTGTGCTCTTTAGGAATGCTTTCAGCATTTCGGGGAAGCTGGATGTCAACGCTCCCTTCTTATGACATGCAGTGTAAAAACTACATGAGCCGTTCTATAAAGAGGGAGCACTTGCTACTGGCAGGTAAGCGCTCCAGTATAGAGAATGAAGCGTTTATGGAGCATTTTTTCTCTCTTGAGAGTGGTTTAAAACAAATATGTGTGTGGGGAGAGTAAGTAAAATAGCCACGCGAGAGCAATTGCATATGTATTGCATGAAATGTTGCATTCACGTTTTCTCCCTCTTGCCTAAAAGGTCCCGTGTAACCAGGCTCAATAACTACTACCTTAACTCCAAAATTAACGTAAACACCAATTTTTTTTTCTTATCAAAATTTGTCATTAGTACAAGGACAAACTTTCCAAAATTGTATATGTAGCGGTCCATTGTAAATACTTTTGGACAAAAAATCAGTTGGGGACTTATAATTTGTCATATACAAAGTAAAACAAAAAACCTTCTTAAAATTAAAATGTTCTTTTGGGCATTTACAGCAAATTGGGCTTTCAAAATTTCAAAATTCAAAATTTCCTTTCCTCAAATAACAAGCACAACGATTGTGGTATACATAAACGACGGCACTAGTCTCTGCTGCAGCTCTCATGAATGCAGCTTAACAGAGAGGGGAAAGAGGAGGGTGGATTTCCATTTTACTTTTAATGGCACAACAGCCCTTGGAGGGCCTAGGCCGAGCTTTTCGCTTTTCGCATCCACTCATGTTGTGCGTGTTATATTTGCACATGAATGGAAAGGACCTACAATTTAATGCCGAATCCGAGCGGCGAAGTGAAAAGATTTTCATAGCAATTTTTACTCTTGTAGGTTTGCCATTGCCTGCCAAGAGGTGGTGCCGTGTAGAAAAATTATTTTTTCTACTTTTTGATTTTGCCTGTGCCGATATTCGAACCCCGGACACTCTACGTAGCAGTCCAACGGAGGATTTCAACTCTACTCTCAAAAAAGTTAATGTATCAATGGGCTTGGTCGCACGAGAGCAGTTGCGCAAATATCCTGCTTTAGTCTCTTTGCACCAGGTTCTCCCCTCTCGTCAAAGAAATTCGGTTTGACGCAGCATAATTGCTCTCGTGTGGCCAGGCTCATTAGGTGACAAATGTAAAAAGTGATTTTGACCGTGGTTACATAGGAAATTTTACCACCTCACATTTCCCTTGTTCGGTGTGAGAGGAAAAGTTCGGTGCAACAACAATTTCATGGTATTTGCCAGGTAAAATTTCCACGTAACTCGTAACTCTCTAAAGGAGATTAAGAGAATTCAGTTAATTTTTGTATTAATCAAACTTTTGGCTTGTTAAATTTGGTTATTTGTATTCGTTGTTTGTTTTAATTCCTATTTCTTATTGAAATTGCTTGCACTGATTTAACTTTTGTGCATTGAATTAGCACAAAAACTTTCTGCTATGCATGGTTTTTGTATTCCCTTCCCTAACTTTTGTTTTCTCGCTGTCGCTCTCACTTTTTCTCTTTTAATTCAATTGGGGTTTCTGCTGGTTCATTCTGTTTCATACATTTTATCGGATTAAATAAAACTTTTACACTTTTGGATTTGGTACTTATTAAAATTAAAATTAAAATCATAAATCACTTTTAAATAAAAATAAAAATAAAAATAATGTAAAATAATAATGAAAATATAATACACCAATCGTACGAATTATTTTTTTTTTTTTTTATTTTTTTTAAAACAACTGAGCTCAAATCTCATAATCTTACCTTACCAAAAAAAGAAAATTAAATGCAAAACAAAAACTAATTTTAAATTAAATTCTCTTTTCTTCTATTCTTCTACTTACTTTGATTTTTATATTCTCAATTCTGGTTTCTATTTTTACACGAAAACCAAAAACCAAAAACACAAAAACTTTTATTGTTTTTTCGACAATTTCACTCTCACACTCTTTTACTGTCTACGTCTTCTATTACTCTCTTTCTCTCTTTTTCTCTCTCTCTCTATCTCTCTCTCTCTCTCTATGTCTCTCTACTCTCTTTCTACTTCTTCTTTTAAATTTTTCTTCCATTAGGTTTACCTTTGAGACGGGAGTGGGGCGGCTGAAACCAGTCAGGGACTAATTACCCAAAATATGGTAAATAATTTCTTCTGCTCTCTTTTTCGTTTTTTTCTTGTAAACTTTTTTTTTCTTTCTCTCTTTCTTTTCCACAATAACTTAAGTTAAGATTTTAAGAAAAACTAAGCCGAACATAAAAAAAATATAAATTCATTAATTTTTGTAAGCCAAGAAAAATAAAGCCAGACATTTTTTATTCCTTTTCAACTTTTTCGGTTTTTCGGTGTACATTTTTTGTTTCAACTTTACCTTATTTTTGTCGTTTTGCTTTTACAACACAAGCGCAACCAATCAAATTCATGCACTCATCGCCATTTTGATTTTAACGAACAATTTATGCATTAAAATAATCGAAAGTTTTTCTTTTGTTTTGCTGGAAAAAGGAATGCATTTAATTTTAAACGTTAGCTTTTTCTTCATTCCACACCTTGAGCAATTTGAAAAATTGGCAAAAATATGTTTTAAATTTCGATTATTCGAATAATTCCAAAAATAGGCTTTTTATTAACCCTGCCCCTGTGATTTTATGTTACTGTGCCACCCTCTCCACCCCTTCAGTCAGCCATCCCGCGCCCAGCTCTTCTACATGCTACAGCAATGCTATCGATTACAATGTATCGTTTATCGTTATCGCTGTTGTTATCGTTCGGCATTTACAATAGATACTTACATTAGTGCCTAACTAAACCAAACTAGTTTGCATCCCAAGAAAGCTACTACACTATTAATAAATATTTATTCCACCACGCCCACGCCCACACCCACTGCCACTCATCCCACGTCACTAATATTAATATTAAAGAAACTACAAAATTCTATCTTTTTACTTCGCATTTTAAAATTTGCAAATTTTCTTATAATTTTTAGTGAATTTTTTTTGATGTTGAATGCTTGTTTGATCTTAACATAACCTTGAAAATAATCTAGGTATTTGAAAGTAGCTCAATTCACCGGAATGTTTTCAATAATAAATTTGTGTTTTAAAAATCTTATGTTTTTCCTTCACGAGAAAAATCAATTGGCTGACTACTGGGTATATTTTATAGTTTAGATAATCTTTTAGTGGTTTTGTAGCTAACACTGTACAACGGCACCTTTATTTCTTACCGCCTGTGGTGAATCCTATAAAGTTTTCGATACTGAATCTGAAAACAAAATTTAAGGGGCCCGGCCCAGGTTCGCTTATTCATTACTCAGTGCAACATAATCTCTATTTTTAGCGTGCGTAAGGAGCTTAAGCAGAATTTATATATCACATAAAGCTTAAGAGAAATATGAGGTAGAAAAACCGAAACGGAGGTTTTTCAATTTACGAAATATTGCTGAAATTGTTCGTAAACTTTATGTGATAGGCCACCACGTCACCTAGATACGTTCTGCATCCAGATTCGTATTCAGCATTGAAAAATCTTTAAAAATTACCCCACGCAGTTAGGAAATATAAATCATGTTGCACTGAGTTGCACTGAGTTATGAACGAGCAAGTCTGGGCCCTGTGCACGCAGCGGCGCTGATTTCAAATATGGAAAGAGACGCAAATATAAATTTTAGCTCGTTATAAAATTAGCTCGATCACTTAAATGGATTAGCTGCAAAAAGTCGAACAGAATGTGAGATCAATATGGAACTGTTTGTCTTTGGCCCTTTGGGGGAGAAATGCCACTCGTTCCGCTTTTCCACACGCCGATTTGTGTCCGGTTTTTGTTTGTTGGCTGGGAAGGGGAAACGAAAGTAGCGGAGTCACAATTTTCAGCCGATTTCTGACGTTTGTTTCTTTCAGTGTTCGCACAGTGAAGAGAATTGGAAAAACCGGCAATAAATTCAGCAGACAAACAAGTTGCTAATGCTTTCTTCTACGCTCCCTCGAACTCATTCTTCTTTGCTCTCTCGCATACAATTTTCTGCTATGAACAACAGCTTTAGTGGCTTTAGAATTAATATGGCAAAAATAGATTGGGATGAAATTGCGTTGTCATACGATAGCTTCGGCTTAAGATTGTGTATTGTTCAAGATACCGTTATGTTGCTCTCCACAATATAGAAAATCAGCTGCTGATGTATTTGTGACGTCATAAAGAACTTAAATCTAATCGTTTGCTTGCTCTTTTTTGACTTAAGAAGAAAAAAAGCATGCCGAAATTAAAATTAAAAACAACTTCATACATTTAAGTTTTGGATTATTAGCATAAAATATCTGTATTCATTCAATATGAAACCACTACACTTGCAAAGAAAAAAAAACCAAAAATGCTACATAAATAGCTTGAATTAATTTTCTATTAAAAGAATTTGTAATCTACTGTTGGAACGAACAAAAATCATTTGCATCCTAACTTCCTAACTGTACTATTTAAAAAACCGAAAAAAACAATATAATTTTAAACAAAAAAAAATTTAAAAAACACAAAAAACAAATTACTTTTATTATTTTTATTTTCCTCAATATTCAATATTCTCACTCAGGCTGTTAACACAAACACACGAAACAGAAGTCTTGGTCGCTTAAGAAGGCAGCCGCCCCGTCATGGTATTGGTAAGTGAATGAAAAATCAAAACTGAAGAAATAACAAAAAATAAAATAAAAAGAAAAACAATTCCTCTCATTTAATCAAAAAACTAAAACTCTTGATTAAGAATCTGTGTTTATTTATTTGTGTATACTATTTTCATGTGTTCTGTTCCACTGTACTGAACCTAAAAAATGCATCTAAAAAAACTACTAGATAACGAAAAGTGTGTTAAATATATTTATTTGGTCAAATTCTCTGGCAACTCTATAACTTCACCTTGATCCACCCTTGATCACCCCGTCAACTAGACACATACTTAACTTGTGCAACAGTTGCGGTGTCGCCCTCTACCTTAATTTCTATGTCTATCGTAACTTTCCTATCGAAAATACTTATCACCTCTACTCACTCTCGTTTTACTATTTATTTACTATTTATTTCATTTCCATCTAATAAAACTCAAATCTCTCTCTCATACTCTATCATTGAAAAATGGAAACACTTGTGCACAATTTGAAATTTTTTCTTTCCTCTTTTAATTGATTTGAATAATTTTATGGTAACTAGTTTTTAAATGTTGATTTTTATTATCTTTCAATTTCAATTACGCAAACAGTTTTCAAATTTATTTCCTATTATTAATGCGAAAATATATTTTAAGGCTATGGTATATATTTTATATGTGTATCTGAAAGTAAATGTGGCATGTTGCAACACGCATGAGATTCAATTCATTTTCTATGAAATTCGAAACAAAACAAAATAAAAAATTTTTTAATATTTTTATTAGTAACATTGAAAATTTTTTTCTTTATTAACTAGACATAAGTAAATGTATGTGAATTTGTAATTTTTTGTTGCAACATGCATTTAATTTGAAGTGCATCTGTACGCGTATATACCATACATACATATGTATGTATGTATTTGATTTATATACAACTTAGTGCATACCGTCATCATCAACGCTCTAATTGACATTTTTGTTTTCTAACCGAAGAAGCAAAACACCAAAAAAAGAATGCAATTCTGAATCTTAAAATATTTTATTTTTATGTCATTTAAAGCCTTTCCGAGTAATTTTGATGATACACACATATGAAGGCGCGTGTTCAAAAAGTGATAAGTGTCACTTTTACCGAAATACTTAGGTTCTCAAAAATCCCACTCACATTTTGCTTTTGATAATTTGTTTTTAATAATTTTGGCAAGGAAATGCTAAAAACGTTTACTTCTCCGGTAAAATATCAAAATTGCCACTTATCGCGTTTTGACCTTCATACGTGGGTACATATGTATGTATGTATGTGTGTATATCTTGATATTTATTGTCCTGATATAAACTGAAAATGTATGATTATCTTCGTATTTATAAATTATACCTAAAAGTCAGCCCTTTCCCCACTGCTCCCCCTGGGACCCGTCAGTGCTCAGAACATTAGAGTAGAGAAAGTAGAGTAGCAAATTGGAATGGTCTCAATAACTTTTATGAACATTTTAATTGGAAATTGTGTTTTACCGATAAAAACATAGAAATCATTGCTAAAATGGTAGAAGAAATAATTTTATTAGGAATGCGCTCTTTCATTCCTAAGCAAATGAATAGCGTTAAACCTAAAGACAATGCATGGTTTAATGCGACTTACAGATCAGCAGTCCGGCCCAAAGGTTGCATAAGCAGGAATGAAATCGCGGTAATGCCACTCTAAAGCGCGAAAAGTTTCTACAGGAACAGGGCCTGAGGCACAAGGTCTTAAAATTCCTTAGGGGTCATTTGTAAAGAAAGTAAAGAACCAAACGATTTCGCTGGCGCGACCGTTGCGCAATCTTTTCAACATTTCATGCACAACTGGTGTATTTCCTGGTGTCTTGTTAGAAAGTTTGCCAATGTCCAAGCAGTTCCTAAAAACGACAAGGCTGCAGAAGACTACCCATCGCAATCTGTTGTACGCTAACCAAAGTCATGGAAAGTGTAGTTAACTTCTACTTGGTCAAATATCTTGAGCAAAATGAATTGCTTAATGACCACCAATACGGTTTCCGAGGAAATCGCTCTGTGTGCGATCTCATGGCGGTGCTCACCGAGCACAGATGGCTTCAGTGAGAGCAAGGCGATTGCTCTGGATACTTCAAAGGCATTAGACAGAGTGTGGCACTGTACTGGTACTGGTGTCAAAACTAATTGCACATGGGGTCGGGAGTAAATTCGCACGACGGATCACGATCTTTTTTGTCGGCCGCTCTATCCGTGTTGTGATAGATGCCATTATTTCGGAAGATCATGCCATTAATGCTGGAATGCCGCAGGGTTCGGTCCTCTCAGCAACCCGTTTCCTTATCTTCTGTCATTAACGAAGAATCCCATTTACTCGTTTGCAGATAACAGCACCATTTCTGATTCATATCCCTGTTCAAAACGTCTTAACTCTTTGGAGATTAAGAGGAAAGGCATATTATGAATGAATCACTCAATAAAGATATCTAGTCGATCTCCGAGTGGCGTCTCACGAATAGAGTTGAGTTCAATGCGCGTAAGACCCAATGTTGTCTGTTATCTCACAAACGAGTTTTCCAACCCCCCGTAAACCCGCAGATATGGGGAGACAGCGACTCTTGTTCTGGACATGTCCATCCAATGTGATGTTCGTTGGAACAAACACTTTTTGACGTGTCGAAAGAAGCAGCCAAGTGTCTCGGCTTTCTTAGACGGTGTAAAAAGTATTTCACTCCGGCTGATTTCCGCATGATCTACACCACCTATATACGTCCTGAATTGGGGTTTAATTCACACCTATGGGCTGGAGCTTCACGAACGCAACTGAAGCTGCTGGACCGTATCCAACATCGGACGATAAAGCTAATAGGAGACAGTAGAGTTTCCAGGTCTATTGACTCCTTGCAACATCGTCGAAACGTGGCTTGCGTCTCTCTGTTTTACCGTTACTTTCACGGTAGATGTTCTGCTGAGATGCGCAAGCTGATGCCGCCAGTTTGTGTGTTCACCAGAACTACACGAACAGCAAGCGGAACTCACGCCTGCCACGAAGACACGGTGTGCCGCAACCGCACTACGCATTACAGAGGAAGTTCTTTTATCTGTCGTACAGCGCGTATTTGCAATAAGCTCCCTACAAATATTTTTCCCGATTATAACTCATAACTACTTCTCCTCCTTCTTCCTCCCACCTATCAATCTTCCTTCCAATCAACACAATGCTCTGCATTCATAGGGAAAGCGCCTGCGGTCGATTGCGCGGCCACATTCTGGTAGCAGCAAATGGAGTTGTTATTTTTGTATGTGTGTACTCCAGTGTTGCCAGATGAAGATAGTCGAATTTCCCAAACTATGTAGACCCTCAAATTTCCCAATTTCGAAAATAATTCCCACAAATAAAAATCTAAGTATTATTCAAACTTTACTTGTTTTTTCTTTTAGAGGGTAAAAACAAGAAATGCAAACTAAAAGTGAACTCAAATAAAGCTTTCATCCTTTTAACTCTTTTACATTTAACTACCTACAGTTTAAAATTTATGTATTTATACCTATAACATTTCTCTGTATTTGAGAAAACTTACAGCATTTCCGCAAATTTGAAGTAGATATTCGGGAAATCACACAATTTTTTAAGTGTTGCAGTTCAAAGCGGAGTTGGCGTTCAAGTCTTTAAAGCTGTAATTGAGGAGATATGGAAGGCCATCGGCTATCTCAGATTTATCCCATGCGCTCTATGATTGGGATGTTTTTGCTTTTTGTTTCGCTGTTTGCCTTCTCCTTTAAATGTTGCCGTCATAGAAAATGAAAGTGTTTTAAAATGCTTCTCATTTATAATGATGCTCAAGCAAAATTTGAATATGGCAGTACCATGTCAGAATAGATTTTAAATAAGAGAGAGAGAGCGGCGTAAATTTCCTGTGTTCCTTCAAAGAGAACGAAAATACTTCATATAAAAAAAGGAGAACGAAAAAAAAGAAGAAGAAGAGAAAGAAGAAGATAGTGTTACACTCGGTCGATGAATCTCCCTCTCTCGCTTTGCCTCTCATCCAATTGTGATAGATGATTTGCATTAAATCCAATTCCAATTCCACTGTCCAAATGAAGGCTAGAACCTTATTTTTGGAATAAAATGGGGACTTTCTTAATATTTTAAATAGATAATCATACATTTTGACACACGTAAATTTAATGTACATAATCTCTGTATGTCTGTCCTGAATGTTTATGTTTATAGTATACGAGTATGTTTATTAGCCCTCCCTCTTTTCCAAAGCAATTAATACGATCTTGTTGCAATACAATGAAACTTGAAATTTTCACTAATTTCTTAATTTTGTTTTCTTCCACTCCGTTATCATTTTTGAAGCAGTAACTCAGCATCGTTCAAATAGTCCACAACACTCCAGCTCAGGCTCATCGCCAGTTATGTCAAATAGTAGTTCTAGTCCAGCGCCACCCTCCAGCAGTCCCAGTCCGCAGGAGAGCCCCAAGAATTGCAGTTACATTTATCGTGATTGATTGCTATGTAATACCAAATCGATGCCACTAATTAAAACAACAACAACATCAGCAACATCAGCAACATCCACAACTGCAACAGCAGCATCAACAACAACTCCAACAACAATAGCAGCATCCGTAGCATTTACGGCCAGAGCAGCAGCAGCAGCAGCAGCAGCAGCAGCGACAACAACAACCGTAGCAGTAAAGAGAAAACCAACAAAATCAAAAACAAAAACATTATCGACGAAATCAATGCCGGCCACACCTGTACAAGCGAAACCAACAATTCATCCATACAATCATACAACAAATTTCATAATGCCATCCGCCGCAAGCACATCCATCGAAGATGTTGAAAATTATATGCCACATTCATATCCCAACTTCACCTTTGACATATCCGACGATGACAACGATGACGACGGCGATAACGATGACGATGGCGATATGGACTTCGATGAAGAAGAATATGAATTGGATGATTCATCATTGGCAATGATCACACCGCCGCCACCATACGACACACCCCACATCAAGCACAACCCATCAACAACACAGGCTACATCGGGAATCGCACCATCCGCGCCTTCGTCAGCGCCACCACCACCGCCCCCAACATCGCGCAAATTTCTCTTTCACAATCGTGAAATTTTCAACATCAGCAGCCCAACTACCACAGCACCAGCCCCCGCTACTGCCACAACACCGAGCAGCAGCAGCTTCGCCAGCGCTATCACGCCCACTAAACTGAGCGCTGCGGCAGCGGCAATGTTTGCCGCTCCCGTTCAGCAAATGGTCCAAATGAATTGCAAATGGACGAATTTACATCGTAAGCGAAGGCGAAGGAACAGCAGCTCGGGCGATTCGAAGGAGCTGGATAAATTGGTCCTACAATCGGTGGATTGGGATGAAAATGATATATACTAAGGACGGCGAGATGTCAGGAGGTGTCGTTGGAGGTGTCAGTGTTTGAGCCGTGCGTGTGTGCCTGTTTCGGTGGGTGTGTAATTTTAACTTTCAACTGCCGCTGCATTGTACTGCCTCCCTCTGCATCTGGCGAACCGTTTTGAATAGTTTTGCTTGCTTCTCTGCGGAAATTCCTCAAGACCCCGATGTCAATAGCTTCAGCTAATTTATTTAATTATACAATAATATATAAGTAATTCTTCTAGAAAGATATGACAACATTTTGCACATAAAACTTGAAAAAGAACCTTTTTGTAAATTATTTTTCGTATCAAAATACTATTTTTCAATTATGTATTATTTGCATCTGTATTTTTGTAGTTAAATTTATGTTTACTTACATTTTTTATAATTAAAAAGCATGTCCTTTTTGTTACTTGTTACTTTTTGCATGCAAAATATAAAATTAAAAAAATATTTATTTTTTAATTTATAAAATTATGTAACATTTATGAAGATTATGAAAATTATGAAAGCTGTCAATGAGCTTCTGCATGAGAACATGTTCGCTTCAAGCTAAGAAATGTCTATGATTAAAATCATTGATTTAAAAATCATTTAAAGTTATTTCATTCTATTCAAAATTATATTTTCAGAACTAAAACTCTAAATCAATTAAGATTAGTTAGTTTTGAATTAATATAACTCCAGTATGGTATTGCTTAACTACTGTTAACGCTCCAATAATCCAAAGTTCTACCTTCTTAAACTTTGACTAAATAATTTTCAATTTTAGAATAACATTTGTTGAACATTTGTCCAAAAGCTCGTGCTTCGAAACCATTACTCCAACCTTCGTTCTCTCTCTATTTTTGGATTCCTCTTCCCTCCCACCCCCACTCTTTCAGATTAATATTGTACTTATAAATTATTTGAAGACCCCTTCTCTTGATCTATCTCCGGTTCAGTGTCGGGCAAACCAATACATAAACATGCATGCTTGTGTGACAGCGCTGCTGTAAATAAAATAAGATTTGTAATAAAAAATAATAAATAGTAAATTTCTTATGCTCTGATAGCGTGAAATAAAAGCCTTGTTTTTTACGCTTATATATTAGCAATGCATGACAAACTACTCTTTGTCTATACTACTTTTTACCCGGAGTAGAGCCTTTCCCAATGAAAAAGAAGTCATACTCCGATTTGCCATCAAACACTTTTTACAATGTTTGTGTAAAAAAAATTGAGCAGCGAGATGTTGCTTACATGAATGCTGAAAGTCAACCAACATGATTTGCGTTGACAAAATTGCTCTCAAACTTCTCCCGAATTCCATTATTCGTCAATAGTTCGAAAGCTACACAAAGAAGTTTAAAGTGTACGTGTACGACACTGCTACATACATAGATCAAGAATCAAGAAGTACACTTGTGAGCAAAGAGAGCAGAGAGCTTCAATCTTTCAATGTATTACATTGGTATTCTCTTGCATGGCTCAACTATTCAAGTTAACTTTTAAAGCTTGTGGGGTAGAGGGGGTAGAGAGTAGTAATCCTGTTTTTAAATGATGACAAATGTAAAACCAGAGTACAAAATATAAACAAAAGTTTTGAGTCAATAACCAAAAACGAAATGTTTGCAATTTTGACATGACAACTTTTCGTTGTCTGAGGTGATTTCACTCTGCTCTTTCATGTGAGCACATCATTTTTAAAGAGCGTAGAGCAGAGATTTTCAATTGTAGCACAGATGGATCGACGTGTGTGCTTGCAAGGGTATGCCGGATAGTATTAAGGCAAATTGACCGCTCCGAACTTTATTATTAATTTCAAGCTTTGTAACTTTGTGACTTTTTGGTATTATTGCTCTTGAATGATTTCTTTGTAAAAGCCAAGAAATTAAGTATTTAGAATTTAGTTTTTGTTCGCAATTTTAATTTCGATTTATAGTAATTTATTCTTCTAATTTTTTTCCGGAGAAAAGTTTAAACTAATAATAAACCGATGTCAAATTATTCAAAACGAGTATTGATGCGAATGAAGGAAAACTCTATACAAACAAAACAATATTACGCAAATACAGCAGACACACAAACAAATAACGCAAACAAGAAAAGGGCAGAAAACAGGAAATGCTACCAAAAAAAAACTTATGAATTAAATGAAGAAAAAATACCCCAAAAAAAATATTTAAAAAAAAAAACATTTTGCGCTGATATTAAAATTAAAAGTTATATTAAATCTTAAAACTGTAGAAAATATTAAAATTAAATATTAAACGAAAAACAAAATGTATTTTCATCAAAAGTAGCTGCGATTATACTCAAGCATAAACATTTTCCAAAACAAAAACAAATTAAACTAAATTATAATAAATTAAATCATAAATAATTTTTAGATGAAACTTTAACGAAAATGAAGAACAAAAGAAATAAAAAAACAAACACACTGAGAGAAATTATCAATAGAGAGAGAAAAATAAAAATAAATTCACGAGCTAAGCGTTTCTCAAATGTTCTCAATTAATTTTTACTTTACTTGCTTGGTTTCTCTCGTAAAATATTAAAATACTTAAATCTGATATACAAAATTAGTATCCAAAACCAAAAAAAAAAACAGAAAAACATTTAGTGATAATAATTTTATTATTAGAAATTAGAAATTTTGCTGCATAGAAATTGAAAACTACATAAAAATAAAGTGTTAAAAAATCAAAAGAATGCAGCTGTTTTGGTTGATATTTTGTGCAGAAGAGCGTAAGAATTCAGAGAAAGAGGGAAGCAGAAGTAAAGCAAAGTAATAGAGAAGCAAGCTTGACTGGAATACTTTGGTATATCATAGAATCATAGAGCGCATTAGATGTAACTGAGAGAGCCGACGTCAGGGTTGAGCTTTTCTCATACGAATGCATTTGGACGAGAGATGAGCAAAGGAGAATAGGCGAAAAAGATGCATATAACTTTATTTTCTTACAAAAACGATCAAAAACGACGAGACAAAAGTTAAAAAAAGCCAAAAATGATTTCAGTGATGCCAACTTTGGAGCATTTAAAAAATTAGTTGCATAAAAAATTTCGAGTGCAAAACCTAAAATTTCGAATATTGAAACTTATGCGAATTATTCGCAAATGCAAATGCAAATGCAAATTATTCCCACAAACCCAATGGCCTTTTTTTCATATGAACGTATGGGAATCGGCTACAAACAATCCAAGCACACCCGTCGGCGTCGGCTCTCTCCGTTTCATCTGAAGATGAGCACTTTCAGGGAGCACTATACCATAGAACACATACTATAAAACCTAAAGAGCCGATGTCGGCGTCGGGCTATTCTCATACGAACGTGAGCAATTGCGCATGTATCATATTTTAATCTCTTCGCACTCACCTAAGCAATTCGGTATCATGCAGCATAATTGCTCTCGTATGGCCATGCTCATTGGCTACGAACGATACAGGCAGGGAAGTCGACGTCGAAGTCGGCTCTCTCGTTTGTAAATATACAAATTCAGAGAGCGATATATACTAAAAAATAATAGAGTAAAAAGCAACTAATACGCATTATTCGCATTTAGTTCACTTTTTCACTATTCGCACCTTTCACTATTCTGCATTTTTGTTAGTGTTGATATTTCTGGTTACAGCACTGGAATGAATATCGATTTCATAGAAATTAAAGAATAATGGAAAATTTTGATATTCCCTCCCTCTGCGATTCTAAGCAAATCACACATCGATCCATACCAAATTATGATATCCAAGAGTAGCATTCAAGAGCAACGTGCAACACACAAATACTCAAGTCTCTATATTTTAGCCACATACTCGTATACTGTTACTGTTTAATGTCAAAAAGAGAACATGGCATATGATCTTTTCTCTCTACTTTCAACTCGCTATTCAGCTCTGCGCTATTAATCTTCTTATTTTCCTTTTTCTTTGACGCCATTTTGAAAAGCTGAGAGTGTGAACACACCACAAAGCCTGAGAACCTGAGAGCCTGAGAACGCCAGCATCGAGATAACCAATTTCGATGCGGTAACAGCAAAGAGCAAAACTGAATTATTACTGAATCATTCTCTTGTATTAATATTATTGCTATTATTAAATACAACATACAGACATACTATACTAGGAACATATTATATACTAAACATATTTAAGCATAACCTCTTTTTACTACACTATTTTTCCAAGAATGCAGACAGGCACAACAACAACAAAAAGTAATAATATTAATAATGTAAAATGTAGTGATTTGCTTAAAGCTGCAAAACAAAAGAAACGGCAAAATGCTGCCACATGTATAGAAATTAGTTTTCATATTTTGTTTTTGTTAAGCAAGTAATACAATTTTGGAAATATTATAGAACGAAAAGAGAAGCATGAAAAAAAGTAACATAAAAAAATAGCCGTAGAAAAGTAATACACAAACAAAGGTAAAGTACATACCATAGGTACAATGTACATGCATAGGAACTATACGCAAAGAGAGCAAAAAAAGCATAAAGTAAAGAAATGAAATGAGCGTTACTCAATTGCTTGAAAGAGACAAAAATCAAGGCGAGAATGAATGATACTAAAAATGCGTATGAAATCGTTAGGGATTTATATATACACATATACACACATACATACTTACATATATACTTTGTAAATAACTTTATAAATCCATACATGGAACGGGAAAAAGGAAATGATGAAACAAAAAACTAAATATAATAAACTAAAATTTAACAATATTTTACAATATAAAATAGAACGCTGTAAAAAATGACGAGAAAGAAAAAGTGTGGAACAGACAAAAAGAAAATGAATTGGAAAAAATAAAATCACTTTATACATACATACACACTATAAAATTCATTTATTTAAATTGAAGGAATACAAAGAATACAAAAACGACAAAAAATCAACAACCAGTGATTACGGAGAAATACTTTACTAAAAATAAAACGAAACAGCTGATAATGTTTTTTTCTGTTAATTATTTTAACCAATAACAAAAATAAATACTACATATAGTACATACAAAAATATTGTAAATTTTTACAATTAGATTTTTCATATTTATACAAAAAATTCATACAAAAAATCAAGAAAACACACTCCTCTGCATACATACATACACAAAACTCCATACATATACACATATGTACATATATACTAACACACAAGCACACAAACACACACTCATACCCATACTTTTGCCTAACAGTAGCGTAGTGCATTTCCAAATTAATAAAATTTAAAAACAAAACAAAAAATTGTAAAATGCTAGAGAAAGAAACAAAAAAAAAACAACAAACACAAAAAAATAGAAACAAAAATACGATTTGTAGTCGAAGAGAAGGTGGAAAACAGTATGCAAGAAAATAGAAAGTTGCAATTTGTAAAATCATGTAAAGTTAATCAATAATAAATGATTGTAAAAATAATGCGCGTTCTTAATAATAATAATAAAACTAATAAGTATTTATCAATTTACATAAACAATGTTTATATGAAAGCAAACAAATTACGTAGGCGTGTTCGGTTTTTGGCAATAACAAATTTTGAAAAGGAAAAAACAAATAAATTTTAGCTTTTACAAAATTCAAACACACACAACAAATTCAACTCAAGCATAAAAACAAAAAAAACTCATACGCAATGTGCTACGTATATGTACAGTTCATTTCTGAAGAGAGCACAACTGTCAATTCTCCTCCAGCTCTCTTTCAAACGGAGCTGACGTCTGGGCAAAATACAATGGTCGAAAAACTGAGTGCCAAATTCATAAGCTGACATCCTCAACTTATTTCGATACAACAACAACTGTGTATTTAGTTGGTTTTCAAAAGAGAAAGAAAGCATAAATTATTTCTACTGAGGCGCTCTCTTCTTGTTCTCTCTCAAAAGCAGCCAACTTAAAACTTCCTAAACTCAATTAGGTACAACAACATATCGCTCGTTTGCTGCAAGACTGACATAAATCATTAAACTTTTCAATTTAACTATCAATCCCTCCAAACATTCGATAACGTCAAACACTCGCACTCTTTCCACGTGAAAAGTTAAGTTCATAAGATAAAGTTTTGATTTTGTCACCAGGTTTGTCAACACGTATATGGTTACAGAAAATATCATACAGCAATGTGAACTTTTGAGAGCAATTCCTTTCAGCTTGATTGCTAGAGGAGAAAGAAGATAGCAGCTTACTACTCTTGTTCCACTAGTTGACACATGTAAAAGGGGACCTACCTCAATGTGACTTTCATGGAAATGAGCCTGGTACTTGTGTCTGAATGTCTGATATGCTCTCACGCACGCGTGCTCTGCAGTGGCCACCACTGCTCTACACAGGGAAAAATTATACATGCTTGTGAAACGAACTGCTTGTTTTCATACCATAAATAGTATCTACGAGTATATAAAAATATGCAAATATTTCCAATTCTCAACACTTTTCAACATTTAAATTTGTTCATGGAAGACGGTTTTTTTTAATAAAATTGTGTTTTTCCAATTTTTTTTGTTGAATAAATAAGTAAGAGAAATTGAATATAAAAAATAGAGCGGAAAAAAGCATAAAACTCAGTTACATTTTTATTGCTTATTATTAATATTATTAAATTTACACACACACTACCTTAACAAATAAGCAACAAGAAAACGAAACGAAAATAAAGAAATTTTATTATCATAACTACAATTATTATTATTACATACATATGTATATGCAAAACACATATACTACATACATACATGCAATTAATAAAATAATGGATTAATTTAATTAAATTGAAATTATCGCAAGAAAAATATATTATATATTATACATGCTATATACATACATAAATACAATTATTATGTGCCATATTAAAGAAATTTTTTACTTTTACTTTTATTTCTATTTATTTTCGGTTTTTTAAGTTTATTTTTCTAATTCAGCTAAACGCATACAAACACATTAATACTTTTTATAATTTATTTAATTTTATAATTTTTTATTCAAATAAAAAAAACCAAAAATGTGATTCAAAATTCGAGTTTTCGTATTTTTATTTATGTAATCAATTTAACACATTTATGTATTAGCAAAAAAAAATATTTAAAATCCGAATATATGAAACGTTAATGAATTGCAATAGTTTTCGCTCTCTCTTTTCCAAATAAAAGTGTGAACATCACTGTTGAAGAGATTTGCCATACTTATTCCCTAAACTACGGTCTATTGGTAGTGATAGGGAAGAGTGATTTAACTCAGCACTTATCTGAAAGTGAATCAGCATAAGAGAGACCGAGAGAGAGAGAGCAATTTCATACTGCTTTAACCTTTAAAATTGCAACGCTGCCTCTGAAAAGGTTTGTCGAGAGGGAAAGACGGGAGGGCGGAAGCACAACTAAAGTCAACTGCAGTGTGACCAACAACAAATTTCAAAATAAAAAGCTAAATATATAGGTCTAAAAAAGTAAACTGGCAATGTCAAAAAAGATTAAAAACTCTCGCAACATATTATTTTCCATTTATTATGATTGGTTTATATTCACATTGTTATACTACACTATGTCCAATAAGTTCCTGGACATAGAAAAAACGTGGATTATTTTCCTAAAACGAGTCAAATCTCAAACCCTTTTTTCTTAAATTTTTCTAACCTGAAGTCAGTTTATCCGTACAAAGTTATCCAAAAATTATAATTCAGAGACCTGGGTGGCCACAAAAACTTTGCACTTCATTAAAATATTTTCTCTTTGATTTTATTTTTGGTTAAGAAAACACAGTTTTCCTCGTTTGCGTTGCGACAAACAGGTAATGGTTATGCGCGAAAAAGGACTGGCAATGTAGCAGCTTCCAAAATATGTATGATCAAAACCCCGAATGGTTTTCACATGTAAAGGGTGATTTTTTAAGAGCTTGGTTTTTGAAAATCAAAAAAGCTCAGAAATTTTACAAAAGTGAATGAAATTTTTATTTGGATCGATAAATCAATTCTGTCATTTACTTTTTAAAGACAATTTCACTTAAATGTTGCCCGCGCCAACGCTGCAAGTGGTTCATTCTGAAGGTCCAATTTTAGCACACTTTTCACACATTTCGGCCGAAATCTCACCAATGACGCGTTCAACGTTGGCTTCCAAAGCATCAATCGTGTTTGGCTTGTTCCTATAGGCAAGCAACTTAACATAGCCCCACAAAAAATTGTCTAACGGGGTCAAATCACACAATCTTGGTTGCCAATTGACTGCACCAAAACGTGAGAATAACTGCTCACTAAATTCGCCTCTCAATTGATGCATGATTTCACTTGCAGTGTGGCATGTGGCATCGTCCTGTTGCAACCACATGACGGCCTAGTCCAATTCTTGCATTTTCGGCAGAAAAAAGCGTGTTATCATCGAACGGTATCTTTATAAAACCGCACTAAATAGTGCATTTTTCGGGATGCATTGGTAGCTGCTGAATTGCATCTGGCTGGTCTTCACTCCAAACACAGCAATTCTGCTTATTCACGTATCTATTGAGCAAAAAATGAGACTCGTCGCTGAAGACAATTTTGCGATACACACATTTTTCACAGAGAACGATTTTTGATAATAAATTTCAATAATTTGCAAACATTGTTCAGGCGCAAGTCTATTCATGGTGAAAAGGCAAACCAAACTGAGCATTTTTTACTTTGACACATGTCAAAAATCATGCGTGAACTGTCCGAAATATTAACGTCAAAAACTAAGTATCAAAAAAGTCATCCTTTATTATAATTAAAAAAAATTAAAACATCTTACTTTCACTTGCAAACAGCAAACCAACAAAATACTGGCGCCAAATACTGATTCCATTAGATATAGAGATGGTCGTGAAATTGTATGGATCGAAGCAGGCGATAGACTATCATTCCGAAGGATTTGGCAAGCTCCTACACAAATAACTACTCATCGCTGAATACAATTTCATTTCCAATATGTCAATTCAATAGATGGGGAGGTCGTCTCGGAGTAAAGACCAAACTCTACAACACGCATTTCACGCTTTTTTTTATTGATACATTTTAACACACTATGAATGCAGAGTATTGTGTTGAATGAAAGGAAGATTGATAGGTGGGAGAAAGAAGGAGGGAGAATCAGAGAGGGAATGCAATCACGCAGGACACCGATAATATAAATAGATAGACAGCCATTGTGGCAAGTGTTATGCCTTTACCACAATGAACAATGAACTCAGTTTATCAGTATCGATTATGACCGTATGTAGCGCCAAAGGCCAAGCTTTTCGCAACCACTCATGTTGTACGTGTTATATTTGTACACGCTTTCCGACGTATCACGCTTTTCTCGCTTTTGTCGAAACAAGTGTGTTTGCATGAAAGGAGCTACATGGCTTGCCATCCAAAGCACCCAACGTAAATGAAAATAAAACCATTTTCAACTTTGTTTCTCACTTTACTCGCGTTGCGACGGCAAACACAGCTGGCAATTGTAACGTGAGCAACGTTGGTGTAAACCTGAAATGCGCGTTCTTTAGTCTGGGCTTGAGTTATGAACTCAAAATAGCATAGCAAAATCAAACTAAACTTTGTTTATATCCGGGAACTTATGGGGCAAATTGTATGTTGTAAATTAGCGATTAGTTAAGAAGAATATAAAGGTAAAAAAGACAAAGGCTAAAAGCTAAAAGCTAAACCATAAATTATTGGGTGAGATGCCAAAACTAAAGGCTAAATATTGCCTCGAAAAAGCTGAAATGGTTGGCACTGGTCAAGTGGAAATGTTGTATCTCTTTCGCACATGAGCATTATGTAAAAGAGAGAGAGAGAGAGAGAGAGTGAGAAGAACAACGCAGACTAAAGGCTCAAGGAGGTTAAATTCAAATGTGTTTGCACCCACTCACGTAGCTGTTTGGCATATATTTAGCAGAAAACGGACAAAGTGTTGATCTCTCTTTCAATGTCTTATGGTCTTATAAACTTTTAGATAGACTCATTTCCAAACGCAAAAATATACTTATATAAAATTATTAAAATAGTTTGCACCTTTTTCCAAAATATTACGTTTTTCTAACTGTGAGCTTATAATACATAAATGTTCTCTATACTAGAACAACAATGTTGATTCAACTTTGGTATATACTTAGTATGTACATATGCATATGGTTTAGTGATGTGCAAAGAGCAAGTTTCACTCTTTCAATGTTCTGCATATGTGTGTATGTAGGAGATGCAAGAGAATGCCCAAGAAAACTTAGCATATATACACATGTACATAGGCTAATGAAACCCGTTATTCATGTTCTCGTCTGTAATTAGATAAACTCCATTGCAATTTGTTTGTGTTTATTGCTTACTCTCTTTTCTTTTACTTTCACTCAACTCGTCGTTATGTATGCTTTAAATTTTTGATTTTATATTTAGTTTTCAGTATTTTTTTCTGTTTTTGTCCTATTTCTGTTTTGTTGTCATGCAAAAATCAAACATTGTGATTTGGTACAAATTTTTACATTAATGTAATTAAGCTAAAGAATTGAAAAAAATTTAAATAAGTATAAAACGTACATAAATAAATAAATATGCAACTCTATCGCCACACTCTCTCTTTAATATTAGCTTTGAAACTTTATTCTAAATACTAGTGGTGGGCTGAATCGATACTTAAAGTGGTAGAATCGATACATAAGTACTCGTTTCTCAGAAGAATCGATATTACTTCTAGAAAGCATAGATTTTTTGTACCCAAAAACCTTCAAGCCTTAGAATACATACATACATAAGAAATAATAAGGCCTATAAAGAATTACAGCAAACCAAAAATATGATCATATGTTAATATTTGGGCGATAGGCGGTTTCTTCTTTGATTGGCTATCTTGCCTATATTAGAGAAAATTCTATCGGACGGCGCTGAAGTTAAAGGGAATTATTTTTGTGTATTACAGCGGATTTTCTAATCATTTGACATAGCGTAAGTCAAAATATTGCTGCACTAAAAGTTCACTAGAAGTTTTTGGACAAGTTGGACAACAATTTAAACTTTTACACTATGCTCCCAGTTGTTTGATATTGGTGGCATTAAAGCAGAACGTCATTAAAGCAGAAAGTCTTAGCGGAAAGTCAGCTGTTTGGCAAAATTGAAAAAGTTCTGCCAGTAGAAAGATATTTTGGGTAATGAAGTGTAGTGTAGTAATACTATATAAGTATTGCCAGAAAAGGCAAAAAATAAATTTGTCTTTAAAAATATATTCCCGATATCTTTGAAGTACTCGATTCTTCCCATCACTCCTAAATACACAATACACACTCGTATTCAATCAAACATTTCATTAGAAATTGTACATACTCGTACATATACGAAAAGTGTAGGTGTTATGCAAAGTCACTTTTTAGACACAAAAAAAATATCTAAAACAAAAACAAAACAAATGTAAATAAATATATAATGAATTGTACATATGCGAAATAAATGAAGTAAATGCAATTATTTATTTCAAATTTTTATACCAACTCATGTAAAGAACAAACAATAAAATTCATTTCGAATGAGCCAACAGTGAAAACAGTGATTAAAAGCAAAACTATTAAATAAAATATGTAGAAATATTGCACAGAGTATACAGATAAAAGCAAAATAATTTCAAGCTACACTCTCATTTTACTCAAATAAAGAATCGAACGCTCTCTTAAAGAAGTTGCAGGCAAAAGAGCGTCTCACAAGAGAACCGATGTTGCTATTGCAGCCAGTGTTGCCGTTTTAAGATTTTTCACCAAATTTTGTAGCCTTAGTTTCTCTTGGTGGTGGTGAAAGGTTAAATCTGATTTCCAATGAATATTTACTAATAAAAGGTGAGCCAACAGCTAGAGTCGAAGTTTTTGTTGAATAAAACACATATTTTATTATTAACGATGTGTACATAGTACAACTTTATAGATTCATGAAGTTCATTCGGTCTATGGCAATTATGTAAGGAATGCAACAATGTTCGCTTGACCACCATGACTTCGGTTACAGGCCATCATCCGAAGATTGTAATTTTCGATGACTTTTTCCAAAATAATGGGCTACAATATCAGTTCTTTCAATTTTGATATGCACGTGCTGACCGTGCATGTTGATATTCAGTTTTACCCGCAACCAAACCAGTTTTTTTAAAACGTTTCAACAATGCTCCGGACTCACTAAAGCGATTGTGTTACCGAACAATTCACGAAATTTTTCTTTTAAAAACCATGATTTTCGTAATATGTAATTTTGAATATCAAAATAATTATTGCGTGGTAAACGATTTCATGACTAAAGTTACCATAGATTATACATATTTGACATATGCCAAAAAGAGTTTCCATATTAACTACAATATATGGCATTTATTGAAATTCAACATCACAACATCACAACATGGGTTAACCTACCCATCATTGCCCCTTTTTTATAATTTACCAATCTCGTATACTATGACCACTGTGTCATTACGACACATTGGAAGTTATTGCGGCTAAGCGAGACAAATATCTAAACGGACTTTTGCAGACATGAATATATATATTTTGAGAAAAGTACTTGTAATCTCAATTAAAAATAGATTGAATGAGAATAGTTTGGGAAATTTCAACAACTTTGTTTCTTATTTACTTTCGCTGCCGCACAGCTCTGCAGCAACATCGACTCGCACAATGTGTGGTCTGCCAAAAGGGATCTCATTAGCAGAGTAAGTAGGTTATACATAGCGATTTTGAAAGGGTAAAATTTGTGTAAAATTTGGTAGGAAAAAGATTTCTGAACGGCAACCCTGTTTTCGACGCATATGTAATGGAAATGAACCAGGATTGATTGGTCAATTGAAGTTAAAACGTGAAGGCGACTCTCACTCTGAGGAGAGTTGATATTGTAGAGAGGAGAGTTGCCAATATCAACACATACTCTCGTTCTGACGTCAGAGCACATGAGGTGAAACTGAATCAAGCAGAGACGACAACGTCGGCGTCGCCTCTCTCAGTTTCATCTGATGTGCTCTATGATATAAAACAGCGGCTCTGATTTTTCAATCCCAGCAAAAAAAAGTCGTGATTTTCGGCGAACGTGCGCAATGCGTAATCTTGTATATGTATATGTGATTTGTGTGTATTATCCTTTTCTACACTAGAAAAAAAGTATTCATCATTTAATTTTTATATTGAATATATTTAGAGTAAATATTTAATAGAGTATTGCGAATGAAAAATATGTAATGCAAGAAAGCGTAGTAATATCTAAAAACAAAAAACACACACACACACACACACAAAGTAAAATTAAAATGAAATGAAATGAAATGAAATGAGATGAATTTTAATATTATGTAGTATAATAATAATAATTTACATAAAGTAATCACAATTACATATACCATATGTATGTACACACATACGAGTACATATGTATGTATTTACATAAATATGCATACTTACATTGCCTACATTAGTCCCACACACTCTCAACTAAACATTTCTTCTTTCATTTTTTACTAAACGAACAATAAGGCTACAGAAAAGAACGAGTGTTTTACGAATGAACAAAAAAGATGCATGCAGAATTTGTACTTAGGTACGAAAAGTACTTAAAAGTACCATATGAATATGCATATATTTTTTCTAATACTTAAGCTAACAATTTTCAAATGCTGCCAAAGAATATGAAATTTATTATTAAATAGTTTTTACTCTAAATTGTTTTTCTAAAAATTAAGCCAACATCAAAAAACGGTACTATTTTTGGTACTATTCTCATTAAACACGACGATTTTACAAGCCAAACGATTTTGATTGGCCAATTGAAGCCATAGCCTGTACTCTCTCCCTCATTTTTTCTCTCTCTTATTCTTCAGTTGAGGTTCTCCAGTTTGCTCTTAAACTTGGATATGTAGGGAGAACTCCCTCATCCACAAGGCGTATGTAGTAGAAAGGTACTCTGCTTATAACTAATATCCGCTGCATTCACGGATACGTGAATCTTCTTTCGAATTCAGTCAGAATTATGATGATTTGCCAAAAAGTACCTAAATCGAGATCAGTAGTGGCCACATGCATATGCTGTGCCGTTTTTCTATTGAAATGAGCCCTGATGGTCACCACCAATCTAAATAGTATGTGACATAAATAGGGTGCGACATTACTGGCATACTTTTTTTCTAGTTTCAGGTTTGGTATAAAATTCGATTTGAGCTTTGGCCTGAATTTTGGACTGAATTCGTTACGAATTCTGATACTCTGAATTTCGGTATGAATTGTGTGCGACATTTGGTTTTGTATTCGCTCTCAATTTGATTGGAATTCAAGTCTACATTTGAGTTTGAAATTGATTCTCTTTTTCTGATCTTTTGGTATGAATTTTGGGCTGAATTTTGATCCGATACTTGGTCTGGATTTACATAGGTCGAAAGTTGCTCTGAATTTAATCTGAAATTTAGTTTGAATTTAGTTCCACCTTGAGTCCGTATTTGGTTCGAATTTTGGTCTGACTTTCAGTCTCTCTTTTGGTTTATTTTTTTTTGCTTGATTTTTGGGCTGAATTTTGGGCTGAATTTTGGTTTAAATTTGGCCAGAAATTTGTATATGTGTGCATAATGTGTTGTCTATTTTAGCTCTGAATTTTTATTTCAGTTTTAGCCTGAGTTTCGTTTCAAATTTGGTCCGTGTTTCGGGCAGAACTGGTTCTACTTTTTTTTATGAATTGATGTGCATGTTGTGCGTGTTATATTTGTACATGAATGGAAGGGACCTACAATTTAATGCCGAATCCGAGAATCGGCTAGGTGAAAAGCTTTTCATAACAATTTTTACTCTTGTAGGCTTGCCATTGTCTGCCAAGAGGTGGCGCCGTGTAGAATAATTATTTTTTCTACTTATTGATTTTGCCTGTGCCGATATTCGAACCCCGGACACTCTGCATAGCAGTCCAACGCACTACCACTACGCCACAGCGACCACTGACAAGTTCTTGGTTCTTGAAGTTATCATCAAAAAATGAGCACTCCCTCAAATCTGAAAACCTAGTTTCACTATTGATCGACGCAAATCCGAATTCGAAGAGATTGATTAAATTTTAATGTATTAGTTGCAGTTTAGGTTCTAGAATATTGCTAAGCATAAGTGGAAGTTGAGGTCGTTATTGAGAGCATTAATCCAGAGATATGGAAGTAACTTTTTGGTTCAGTGGGGAAAACTAGAGAAAAAATATCTGCTTATCTGATGTGCTTAGATGGTTTCTTCTCATGAGCTTTTCTTTTAGACAACGCTGTATCGATTGGTGAGATACATTCCCGTTTTTTCTGACTCCGAGCTGAGGATTAGTTGCAGATGTACCAGCTCCCCATTTTCTGCAAACAAATTTTAACCCCTAACCATTGGTAGATAAAGATTGATTTGCTAAAAATTTGAGTGAGAGCGATCTGATATGAAATAATTTATTCACGGGTTTGTGGAACAAGACGAAATACCCTCGAAACAAGAACCTTCAAGTATCTCTTCATCTATACTTAATACTGTTTTCTGAGATGTCTTCTGGTATTCAATCGGTACGCTTTGAATATTTTTTAAACTTTTTCATTTGTCATTCTTTATATTTTTATGATTTTCGCTTAAATTCTTAAGCACAATTATGCCCTCAATTTATGCTCTATTTAAAGACGGCATCTTACTTACTTACATCGCTTCATCTGCTGCGTCTCTAAGTTTCCTAAAATAAAAACTCATAGACACATTTCAAATGTAGTGCAAATCTTAATAGTCATTGTGTTTTTGCAACATTCAAATCTGAATTATAATCATTTCAGCATTCATACATACTACATACATACATACATACATAAATACATACATAGATATAAATATAAATAAATATGTTAAATAATCTATAATTTCTTAAACAATTACAAGTTCAATGATTACTTATTAAGTATATCAAAGCCTGCTGCTTCTCGTCTGAAAAACGTAAAAAACAATGAATATACTTAAATTGTCATTATTTTGGTCAATACTTACTTACTTACTTACTTACCTACTTACTTTTCTTTCTATTAACAGCAGCAATTAGGTTATAAGACAAAATGTTGATCAACGTGAAACGATATGAAACAGACGCATCGATAACATTTTCGGTATGATAACGTTTGACACTGGAGTAAGATCAAACTGTTTGACAAGAAATGGTTTGATACAAAAGCATTTGTCAAATAGCATCACAATTTGTCGCAATTTGCACACTTTCATCATTCAAATGAGGATGAAAGTGTCAAACTGCTTGACTTCATTCATGTCACCTAATCTAATTGTCGATTATTTATTAATCAAATAGTTTCTGTTTAAAATAAAATGAGAAAAACATTAAAGATTAATGAGTAAATTGATACTAAAGCAATACCTACATACATTTTAAAATCTTACATTATGGTATAAAACATTAGAAAGAACAAAAAAATGTAAATTGAATTACATTCAACACTTCAAATTGCTAAGTGCAGAGAAGAACAGAAAAAGAGAAACGTTTAACGAATAATAAAAATAATATTGAAACATTATTAGTCAACTAAAAAAAAAAAACTCAATACTTACTTAGAGAGAGCGAATCATTAACTTTTGTACACTTTATTAGGAAGTAAGCTTACATAAAAACTAACTAAAACCAAAATGAAATGAAAAATAGAAAATGAAACAAACAAAAAATCATTTTTGCGATACTATATCAAAATAGATAACTATTTATACTAGACTATTTTCAGTGGAGGTGACTGTGTTTATTAATTAAGAATAATTTGCAGATATTTTCAATTACTTTTTTAAATTGATCGTTGATCATAATTCCAATCAATTCGATTCTTTATGGTATAATGTAATGAAAGCTCACTTTTTCATCTCAAAAGCTTTAACGTTTAACGAAAGCTCTCAATGGTTTGGTCATCAGATATCACAACAGTATAATACTTAAAAAGCTTTGCCAACAATATCATTACAAGAAAGAGCCAAGTAAGTAAGGCACGCCTGCTATCTCAACGGGAAACGAAGCACTCAGTGAGTGAGCTATTTTTAGTACAACTTTAGTACAACGCTGAAAGAGCAAAAGAAGAATATGGCAGTTAGGCTATGGATATATTAAAATATTACTCGGCGAACACCATGCAATTGTTGTTGCCGAACACGAAAAAAGAGCTTTTACTCACTCTCACAGCGAACACGATATGCTGGGTGAAATGTACACCGAGCACGCCGAATATTCAGGGTGTCAATGAGTTATTCTACAAAAAAAAAGAACAAAATATATGTAAAATAGAAGGAAAATATGCAAACCTGTACATCATTATTTTCATATGCAGAAAAGCGAAGTTGCGAATGTGTTTGGTTTGGTTTTAAAAACTGAAAATTAAATATATTATTTATAAAACTATTGAAGAAAAATCACATAATATTCATAATTTTTCAATTATATTATTAATTGCACTCTCCGTATCGATAAAATCGTTTCAATTTTTTTGGTATACCATTTAGTGGTGAATTGCGTCAAAAAGCAACACTGTACCGAACACCAATGTAACCACTACACCGAGCACGAGAGTAAAATATGAACAGCGAACACCTGTATAACCAGCACCTTAGAAAGACAACTCGCATCTGACTCATTGGCTCATAAAAACCGGTTATCTTTTGTTCTCTCCCAGTCTCATTTAACAGTCTTTGAAAATTATTAAGTGCTTTCCATAAGCATCCAGAAATGCAATAAGGCAGCGCTCTCAAAGTGCAACTATGGGAAGCGCACCAAACGCCCTCATTGTGCTGCAACGTTGCAATCTAACCAAAACTATTGTTTGTATTGAAACATTCTTAAGTTTTGGAAAAATTACAGATTAAGTGTGTTAAAAATTAATTATTTAAGAAGGTTTAAAAACATAGACATTCAGTCTTAGAAAATTGCACAAAAAATTTGCATTTAAAATATATTCTGCTTTTCAAAAAATCACCGGGAATTGGCCAATACATACAACACAAAATATTTATTATTCATTCAGATGTTATGTATCGCCTGCACAGTAGTCCCATCCCATTCCAATGAACCCAATCATCAAAACATTCGACTTCAGTTCTCGCTGCGAATTCTCTTTTATGTCTTCTATCGACTGAAAACGGTTGCCTCGAAGTGGAAATTCGAGCCATATCAGGTGAATTCGGGGGTTGTTCTATGATGTTTGTTGACTTCTTGGTCTTGGCTGGAACTTCGTTCGGCAACAATGATTGCACAAGCTTGACATTATTCGACGAATTTCAGCAGCTATCCCTCTCAAACTTAAATGATGATTTTCTACTACCATTTCCTTCAGTTTAGTGAGGTTGTGTAGTAGCTTCAGTTGAAACCGAGTTGATGGCCAACCAGAGCGAGGTAAATCTTCCACCACATCTGTAACACTGGTGTGCACGTGTTTTTGACAAAGTCTGTAGGCCTTGTGTAACATTTTCGGCGATCGATTCAGAACACACGAAATTCCATTTGCAATACAAAATTTGAGAAAAATTCTTTGTTCGATATTTTTATTTGTTGTGAAAATCGAAGGACACACTTGAGATGAAGTGACAAAATCGAGCACTGTTATCAAACTAAATGACAGATCGCGCTCAACACTTCCCGTCATGATAGAGGCAACGAGGTGACGAGGACTTAGCGATAAAAAGAATTCTTACAATCCCTTTAAGCGGGCTTTTTTAAGTGATCATTTCCCGGTACTTCCTCTTTTGACACAATGTTTTCTTAGTTTTCTTCGCCTGTTTCTTGCACATTATTTAATTAATTCTGCAACAAATAAAATATATTCTTCCAGAGCTTCTGCAGAAATAAAGAAAGGACAAGGGAAATATTCCACATAAGTACTTGGAACGCCCAATTGTTTTTACAACATAAAGCGCTCTCTGCTCATTTCATTTTCTCTGCCATTTAATTATTCAGCGTTTGGTTTTTGCTTCCATAAATTGTAAAACTCTTTCTCTCTTTTTCCTTTTTGTTTTTCCTTCTTTCAACTATGCACACTTCACCTCCAAAACAAACAAAAACCACTCCATTGATCATATTGAAATTACATGCACTTTCTACGAACTACGAAAAGTCTACGCAAAAAACAAAAAAAACACCTGTTTTAACTTTCAAAATAAAAATATTAATAATTAAAAATATACAGCATATATGGTATGAAATAAAAATCAGTTAATATTAATAACAAAAAAAAGAAAAAATAAACATTTACATTTACATTTAGAGTTAAAATTAATTAATACAAAGAAAACTAAGGAAAAACTCATTAACTTCTTTTTCATTACACGATATATATTCAAGTGCTTCTTACATAAATAAATAAATTTAAAAAAAGAAAAAAAAACAAAAACACACAAAATTATATACACATTATATTATAATATAATAACTATTTAATATTAAGAAAATTATATTAATTATAAAACACAAACAAAATTAACCGCTTTAGAGTTTTACAAAAAAAAAAACAAACAAAATAAACAAAAATTTAAATAAAAGTAAAATAAAAATAATAAAAACTTGTTTTCATACATAAATTCGTTTAAGAGAATTTGTTAAGTAGATCGATCGCATAATGATGAAATTATGATAACACTGAGGGAAATGGCCTGAAGAATGCTGCATTTTATAACTTATTATTAGAAGAGAAACTAAATGAAAAACAGAAAAACAAATTATATTAGAAAAATAATTATGTTAAGATTTTACAAAACAACAAAACCACGGAGATAAAAACAAAAACGAAAACCAAAATAAAAAAATAAAACAAAAAACAAACATTGTAAATATTTATGAATAAAAAATAAACACACAAAATACAAAAACACAAAAAAAATTTTTTATTTACTTATAATTCCAATTGAGAGAAAAAATAAAAGATTAGAAAAATTTTAGTTTCAATTTTTTTTAATTTGAAAAAACACTAAATTATTGAAATTTAGTGAATTTTTTTTTTTTTTTTTTACTTGCCAAGATTTGTAAATTTTTTTTTTTAATTTTTTCCTATAAATACGTAAAACTACAAACTTGTTGATTATATGCTGCAGAAAACAAACACAGAAGCTGAAGATGCGGCAAACAAAAAATACTTCCAAATCATTAATGAAAATTTGGTGATTAACAAAAAACAAAATGGAGAAAATATTAAATACTAAATAAAAACTCATAAATCAAACACACTCTCATTCATTCATTCTGCCACTCATTACACTCACATGAAAAGGTAAAGTTATTCAAAAATTCATTTATATCTCAAAGAAAACAAAACTTTATAAATACTGATAAAAAAGTAAGGGAAAGAAATAATGAGAGGAAAAAAACATATTTCACATTGAAAAAACGTTATGACAAAACAGAAACAAAAACAAAAACAACAACAAAAAGGTATAAAGTAGTGATAGTTTTTAGCAGTTGAAAGTGAAAAAAGAAAAATTAAAACCAAAACCAAAACCATAAAAAAGAGGAATTCAAAGAAGCACAAAAAATGCTCCATGCAAATTTTTAAAATTAATATTAAACGATAATGCTTTACATTAAACATAGATACAACAACCAGCAACAAAAACAACAACACACGCAAAGCTTAGTGCAAAAAGGAAATAATCAAATGGAAAAGTTTACATTGAGCAAAGTCAATTTTTGGGCATAAAAAATGTTTATTTAATTTATTGCTTAGGTGCAATGATTTTGCACGGTTGCTGCTGTAGGCGCAGAGAGAATTAATTTTCTTTTTTAGCTACTACTTATAATTATTTATTTCCCTATTTCATAAGAATACTTCTGCGTAATCTTTTATTAATTTTTTGTACTACTTATTTTCGAATACTACTATTTGCCATATTTTACTACTATTTTCCAGTGCTTTTGCAAATTTCAAATTTTTGTCAATGAAGATTTTTATCATGTATGAATTTGATGTATGTATTCGAAAAGTAGGAAATTCGATTGCCACTCCTTTTCATTCCAGAGTTGGTAACTTCCAGATCCCTGAGTTAGGAACTTCCAGATTGCTCCGATAATTCCATGCGGACTCCATACAAAAGCTAGGATCGATCTCAAGAATTTATCTCAAAATTCCTTCCTTAATTCCTCTTCAAGATGATGAATTCACATTTAAAAGGTGATAGATGCGGTACAGCAAATTTCAACGGGGCAACAACAATCGAGCTTTGTTGTTGCAGCCATAGGGGCGGTATAAATATAAAGTCAAAATCAGCTCTTCGCCACAAAGGAAGAGGAGGAGCGTGCTGCAAGTAACAGCAACCTTATTAAAGTCGGCTTCTTCTTATTCTAATGCTTTGCAGCGCTTTCAAAACTAATCCAAGAAAATTCTAGAAACCGAGACGGTGGCGAGTCAATACTGTTCCCAAAAATGCAAAGCTTCAACACTTATCGTCGATGTTCTGTGGCCTGCTAAAGTTTAAAGTAAACTAAAGAAGGAGATAAAAACAAAGAAAGAAAGGGAAACGAAAGGACAGAGGCAGAGAAAGAAAGGGGAAAGTTAAAAAGTAAGGAATGAAAAAGGAGAAGGGGAAAAAAATAAAGAGAACGGAAGGAAGGAATGACAAATGGAAGAGAAATAAAAAAAGGAATAATTGAAGAACGGAAGCAGAGAGATAAAAAAGGAGAAAGCATAAAAAAATGTATATGGTAATAGTATAAAGAACGAACAAGTAAAGTTTAAATCCGATTCAGAGTAATTCGAAATAATTTTGATGTCCTTTTTTCCGCACTTTGTTTCACTAGTTTGCATTGATTGGACACAAGAACATGAGCTAGTTAGATATTTCACAAATTACACGTGTTACACTGCAATGCAATGGTTCCTTGTTTATTTATAAAATTTCCCAGTACTTAACCAATTGAAGTCTCTAAGCAATTTAGCTTCAGAAGAATCTTAATTGGGAGTCGTGTAAAACCGCGCTCTTTGATTTACATTGTCTGCTTTGCCCTCGTCTTCCTCGCCACTGTCAGGCATTCGGACACAAATATTTTTATCATCCCATTCCAGCGAAATATTGAAGGATTAAAGCTCTCAACACTGTCCACTTTCATTACGACTCAATGGGCACATACGAGTACATATGATGGGTTGGTCGGATGGCTGCCCAGAGGACAGATTTACTCGTAGGCCAGGATGTTAACACTTGGTGGCTTTGTACACTTTCTTGTAATACTCATTCACTTCATATCGGTAGAATTATCATATAAGAAGTTTACTAGAATTAATCGCCAGACCAAGCGGGTATCGAACCTCTTCTCACGTGAAGAGTTCTCAAGATACAGTTGTGATAATATAACGTACTAAATAACTGTTATTTCTGTATAATTAACTCGATTTTATTTATTTTTTTTATGGCAGTCTTTTAGCCGTCGTCGACGAAATCATTTGTATACACTTACAACAAATTCAGACCAAGAACCCAGTCGCTTGGTGTACCTAATATTTAAGTATTTAACACAGTGATTCAGATATTGACACTCCGCTGTAAAATTGGCCAACACTATTGACGCTGATTGCCGTTACCTGTCAAATATTATCTATCACATTCTCTCGTTCTCTGTATTTAGTATTTGAGAGCGAAATATTGTTATTAGTGAGTGCATGTAAATATCTTCTTCGCATTCTTCTTCTTAGGCTGAATATCAACCCTCAAGAAAATGGAATGCTTCTTAAGCAAATTCGGAAACGGTGATGAGGCAATATTCTTTCCAGTGTTTCCAAATCAATCCACCATATCTGAAGGAATTTCTCCGGTGCTATGAGTCTTTTGCTTCTTCGGCTTGACAATACTTTTCACGTAGCTTAGTAGTATTTAAAAAAAAAAAAACCGGTAGAATGGTATAAAAATATGGTGGATTTAAAAACAAATCGCAGATTCTGGCAATTTTTTAAATCCAAGACTTGGCATTACCGAGTCTTTTCGCTCTAGGCTCTACATGGAGCAATGCAAAGTTTCAACACTCGGCCATTATTTTTTTTACTTCAACAGTTATAATTGTGCATGAATGGAAGGGACCTACAGTTTTATGCCGAATCCGAACGAAAAAGTTAAAAGCTTTTCATAGTCAATTTTTACTCTTGTAAGTTTGCCATTGCCTGCCAAGAGGTGGTGCTGTGTAGGAAATTCGTTTTTTCTACTTTCTGATTTTGCCTGTGCCGGGATGTGAGCCCCGGACACTATGCTTAGCACTACCAACTACGCCACAGTGACCACCAGTAAATGAGAATTACTAGACGATATTTTCACTGAATGCTATCTCTGAAAGGAGCTACCACAACTGTTCCGCCACTTGTTGCTATTCTATTTAACACTTTAATTTTAAAAAAAAATCTCTTTTTTTTTTAATAATTTTTTATATGCAAATCTCAAAACTGAAAACAAATTCGTAAATATAATTTATTTAATTGTTTTTATAGTTCCTCTCCCTCTTTTCAATTTTTTCCTGAACCTCCTGAGTCTGCAGCCTAAGTAAAACCCTGCATTAAATAGTTTTCTCAAAGCTTTTCCTCTGCAATAATTTATCAACAACTGAATCTTAATTATTTTATTATTTTAATACCTTCATACAAATTAGAAAATATAATTTCCAAAACGCTAACTTTTTAATGAGAGAATGCAACAAACATTTTTCACCAAAATTGGCAATAAATTATGGTAACAAATAAAAACAAAGAATAAATAAACAAACAAATTAACTTATGTAGATTTAAAACAAAAAGAAGAAAAAATCGTTAGTAAAAAGACTGAGCTACAAACAAAATAAAACATAGAACAACAAGAAAATAAAAAATAAATACAAATTAAAAGAAAATATGCAAATCTTTAAATACATAAAATAATAATAATAAAAGCGAAACAAAAACGATTTTCTACTTACACACAATAACACACATACACACACATACACATACACATACACGAAAACCGAAGGATAAAGAAAATTGAAAAATTTAAATTGAATTTGAAAGAAAATTCAGACTGAAAGAATACAACAACAAATGTATAGAAAAGCGCATTTTGAAGGTTTTTTCTTAGAATTTAGTTTTACTGGTGTCTGGATGAGGTTTTCTACAAATTTGATTAGAGTTTCCAAGCTCTTTAAACAAACTTTTTACAACTGTTTTGTAGACCCTAAAAATGCAATCCAACACACACGCCCCTTTTTCTCAAACATACTTTACTTAGACATTGACTCTCAACTCAAACACTCTTAAATAAAAATATAACTAATAAAACATAAAATAAACATTAAAAATAAATAAAATAAAGAATAAATTTTGAGGAAAAGCAAACTGCCTTTGAAGAAAAAGTGTAACTAAAAACTATAATTACGAACAAATTTTTTTTTTTTTCTATCAATATTTCTTTTTTTACCACTTTTCAAATGCATTATTATGTTTTTCACACTTTCGATTCAGCCAAAACACAAAAAATCAAACAGAATAAACTTGAAATTATTTAAAATTTAAAGAAGTTCCTAAATGCATTTAAAATATTTTCTACTTGTATGATTTTCTGAATAAAATAAATGAAATGAAAATTATTGCAATTTATTATTAACAGAATTTAAAGCCCTCAAAAGTTAAAACAAAAAAAACCACAGGAACTTCAGCAGTTTTTGTTGTTTTACGAAAAAACTTAAAAACTGAATCATCAATAAAAAAAACATTAATTAATAATTACGCACAATTTAAAACCAAAAATATTATAAAAAAAAATTGTTTAATTACAAGAAATCATTAAATTTAAAAATATTATTATGTACCGTTGAATACGTAAAGCGATTAAAACAAATATAAAAAAGGAAATGAAAGAAAAATTGTTTTCAATTATTACCACGAACAACCAAATAAAAAACCACAAGAAATCATTGAAATTTTCAAGAAAAAAATAATAAAGTTTTGAAACAAAACTAAAAAAGATAACACAACATAAAACTATTCATATATAAATTTAACTTAAGAAAATAATAAGAAAACTCATTTGCTTTGCTGCTTTTACACAATACAAACAGTTTTCCAATGCATTTTCAATTATTAATATTTTTTCTTTTTGTTTTTATTATTCTAGAATGCATTAAAAAACAAAAAACTATATTTAAATGAACACAATGTGCATACAAATATAATTTTTAAAATATTAGTAGAAATTATTGAAAAGCAAAACGAAAAAATATATTACATAAAATATTTTGAAAAAAAAAAAAAAAACAAACACACACAAAAGCCTACAACAACAAAAGGAAAACTGAAACACAGCAAATTAGCTAAAGCAAACGCAGTCAAAGCTGAAAGCATGAAATAAAACAGAATAATAAAATATATATAAAAAAAACAAAAACGCATAAAATCAAATTGCAAAAATACCACAACAACAAGCAGAAAAAATTATTAACAAAAAGCAAATATGCAAAGCAAAACAGCAAAACGCGATATAAAAATAAAAACAAACAAGCAAACATAGCAGCGCATTTAAAACCTAAAAAAATATATTTAAAAATTAACTAAAAATCACACATCGCAAATGTTTAAATCATGCAAAAAGAAAAAACCAAAAGCATTATTAATTAATTAATTAACTGATTGAAGGAGAAGTTATTAAACTAAAAAAAAATAAGTACCGCAGAAAAAACACATTCCCCAAAAAAAAAAACAAAACCAATTGAAATTAACTGAATTATAAATTATTATTATGAATTAATTAATTAATTATTATATTGTATTATTATAACTGAAATATTTAGATGAAATGATAAATTCTTAATTATATACATACATATATATATATATATATATATACACACATATATATATATATATATAATAACATTATAGAAACATACAAGTAAACATTAAAAATAAAGAAAATTACAAACAAAAAAAACCCACAAAAAAATGAAAATCAACAAAAATAATAATAAAAATTACAAAAAATATAGAGAATATTATATTAAAACAAACAAAAATTACATCGAAATGTGTTTTCATTTTAAGAATCCTAAAAGGGTGCTGCTAATCTAACTTAAGATCATCTAGATTATCTGCGGGCAACAAAGTAAGTGGATTTAAGTGGATTCAATTTGGAGAAGGGAAGCTTTTTTCTCCAGATTCAAAACCCTTTCCAAAAGACCTGATTCGCCTAACCTTTTCCATCTCTCACCCTCTCTCTTTCTCTTCCACTTTCCCCCATTCGAATACTCTACATCAATGGTGGCCAGCCAATCATGCACAGGTGGATCACTCGTTGAGTTCTTTTTCCATGGGCATGAGCCTGGTACTTACATATGAATGCTCTCGCCTCCACTGCTCTACGTCCGCTTGTCACAAAAGACTTCGGAATTGCACGTAAGTATTACATTTTTAAATGTGTATGATCGAGCTTGGACACACGCTGCGCAAAACCGAATTTCGGGAAACGTGTGTGCAATATTTTATGCCTGACACAGACCTGGTGCAAAGAGACTTACCAGAAACACTATTACCATTTGTACTCGTTCGGGATTAATCCAAATTGAATGGTTTTGAACTGGAAATTGAATTTTAAAAACATTAAAAAAAGAATATTAAATGTTCACAGCTTAAAAAAACCAATTATGAAAAACAATTTATAAATTAGAGTGGATTGACGTACGGGGCATCCACCAGGTTGTCGCTTTTGGAGGAGAAGGGGGTGAATACGAAATGTCTTTTATTATTTCTAAAACGTTTCACTTTGAAAAAATTTGTATTAACTTTTGCTCCAGGTGCCCCTCAGGAATAATTTTAAAATCAAATTGAAACTCATAAATATATTTCTTGATCTAAGAAACTCTAGCACATATTAATTGCAACCAAATCGGTCAGTCTACGGTTTTCCCGTACAAGAGAACCCCTTTTATATAAGGGGCGCCCTTTTATGTATATCATCAATAAACGACAAATAGTTCTAGCCTCTCGCTTCTCCACGTCTTGCCTGAGTCCTCGGTATACATAATAGCCCTGCCGATTGTTGACGGTCAGTTTAATTTGCTTGGAGTCACTACAAGTCATTTGGAGTTAATTGGAATTTAAAGTGACTGTGAGTCATTTTAATTCACCTGGCATTTGATGTCAACTAGACTCACTTTAAGTCAGTTGACCTTACTTGCAAACAATTGTTATTTGAGTCATGTGATTCATGTGCTTGGAGTCATGTGATTCAATTTGAGCCACTTGAAGCCAATTTAAGTCTGTTGGAATTTGAAATCGCCTGAGGCACATTGCTAGTTTCGAGGTAACCTATTGATAGCCGATTGACTAACGGTTAGTTAGGATGGTAATATTTTGATTATTGTCGGTACCTGAAAGATGCGCTAGTGTATCTGCCGAAGGGCTCATAGTAATTACATAATTCTCGAACCAGGAATATTTATATCAGTTAGTGAATCATCTGTGTACCATGTTATCACTTAACGGTTCCACTTTATATGTCTCATAAGCTCGCACACTTAACCATTTCCTATTACTTCTTCTTGCTAAGTTCCATTCCGAATCGGTTCTATAGGACTAATCTTTGGTTGCTTGTGGTCTCTTCCTATAGTAATTTCAGAACATCAAACTTCTTCCAATTGAAGCATCCTCTTGCTCCCGCTATCTTCGTGGACGTGAATGTGAAGAGGGATTATTTCTTAAAGAATTTTTCCATGACTGCCGTGAGATCAGACTGACATGGCTTCATATGAGTTATACGAGTGCATAGTCTGAATTTTGATATGAATCTGAATCTGATTTTTTGGCTTAGTTTGATGCCGATTTTGGTTTCGTATTTTATTTCAATCTGATTTTTTGGTCTGAGTTTTGGTTTGAAATTTGGCACGAATTTGCAGCGACGCATTTACCTGTAGGCAGATTAGGCTTTTGCCTAGTGCCTCCAACGTATAAGGGCCTCCAAAATTAAAAAAAAAATAATCAAAAAAGTAAAATATTCGTAGAATTTGTGATTTTAAATTTTGGAGAGTTTAAAACCTCCAATTCACGAAAACCGCACCACCCCAAAATAACATGAAAATACGAAAAAGATTTTTATGTTGGGGAATATTTATTTTCATTTTAAATATTAATTTGCTTTTAAAATTATGCAAATTGTAAGGACGGAAAAATATTTCTGGAGCCCAAAAACGTATTATTTTTGACAAAAACTTAAATACAAGAAAAGGTCGAAATTTTAAGAAAATGTAATTTATTTTTATAATATTAAAAAACTTAACAATATTTATTAGTCTTTGAAGTGGTTTTCAAGAACTAAAATCAAGCAAAAAAAAAAAAAATATGAGTCCTTTAGCCCGTATTACAGCCATTATCCTTGACGGCATCGAATCAACCAAAATTTGTACGTTATCTTTGGTAAGTAATAACTTCATACCAAACTTTATTTAATGCTAAAATAAATTTTTTTTTATTTTCGGTCTTCTGGTCAGCAACTTTGCGCTTCATAATATGCCATAAGTGCTCGATAGGATTCAAATCGGACGAGTTTCCCGGCCAAGTCAAGCGTGAAATTCCGATGTCCGTGAAATTTTTTTCAAGCTGTAAAAAACGGATTCTATTTTTAAATGTTCTGTTTTTAATTTTACATTCTGTAAAAATCAAACAAACGATAGCATGCAAAATTTACCGCTTTTGCACGGTTGCAAGGTGCAGAATCGTCCAGGGAAATTGCGTTCATACTGCAGGATAAATGCTCCTCAAGAGCTAGCACTAAGTTTTCCTTTATGACTTGCCCATATTTTTCAGCATTCTTAGTTCCTTCTAAAAAGTACAAAGGACCACGTACGTAGTAGTAAAAGCATCCCCAAATCATCTGGCTCTGTGGAAATTTCACTGTTTTCACAATACATTTTTCTTTATATCGTTCACCATTGGAACGGCGCACGTACGGCAAATTATCGGCGCATAGCAGGTTAAATTTGCTTTCATCAGACCACATAACATTTCGCCACTGCTCCAGGGTCCAGTTTTTATAGTTTTCAGCTCAAGCTAGACGCTCTTTTCTCATTTTTTGATTCAACAATGGCTTTTTTGCAGGTCGCCTTCCATATAAACCAGCTTCTCGCAGTCTCCTGCTTACAGTTTCATCACTAATATTTACGCAATGATAGGATACTAACTCGGCCCGAATAGTTACTGCACTTTTAAATCGATCCTTTGGGCTAATATTTTTTATAAGGCTATCAATTCTGTTACTGGTTTAGGACCAGATCCTTTTTTCCTCTCCAGGGACTCCATAGTACTCTTTTTTTTTAACGATCAATTGTGGAATGTGAGCAACCCAATTTTTCAGAAATTTTCTGGAAGGAAAATGCTTGGTCCACTAATGTAAGTACAGCTACTTTTTTGTCATGTGTCAGCTGCTTTAATTTTGCACTCATTACTGCACTTATTTCACAAAAAACCTTCTGCGGCAAGCAAATGTACTAGAATAACTAATTTCTGTTGTCAACACATTTGGAATAATTTAAACCGGGAAATCCCCGGTTTAAATTAGCAAGAAAAAATAAGTAAATTACCCAAATTTTTACATAAGTATTAAAAAAGTGTCGCCAGTGGTGCGGTTTTCGTGACCGCCAGTGTATATTGCGTTTGAAAAATGCACTTTCATTCATTTCATTTCATTGTTTGTTTGAATTTTGTTGCGTTAACATCAAATTTTCGTTGCATGATTTTGAATATTGAGAACGATTTTTTGTGTTTATTGAGTATTTCTATTAGCATAATTTAAGTTTTGATTTGCGATTGATATTTTCAGAACAACCAACAGTTTTTTTTTTAAGCTACCAAGACCAACGTTGTTGCTTTCTTCATTTAATTCTTAAATTCTTACTTCACTCAACAATTACACCATTTTATTTAAAAAAAAAATTATTCAAAAATATACTTTAAATTGAAAAGAACTTTCGTGTCTGGCGCACAAAAACGACTACGAAAAAAAAATTCAAATGAGGGAAAACGAAAAGCAAAGAAACTCCCTTGCAAAATTGATTTTCCATCTTGGGATGGAAATGTTCCAACTACCAGTACTGCGGTGGCAGATAAATGATGTTTGACTACCAGTGATAGCTTATAACGATGTTAATCTTTCAAGTAGGGGTATTTGTGTAGAAGAAGGTGCAAGTGATAATTGCGTTGCCATTACCAATGACATTGAGAGATTGAAATTGAGAGTGAAGTAATGAAATGTACAAATACTTATCCTAACTTTACTGACATTGGTTTATGACCAAGAATAATTGGCAATGATTTGATTGACCATTGTATTTGTACGAAACCCAAAAATGTGGGGGATTTAGAATCTTCCAAAAAATGTTATAAAGATAATAATGATCAATAAATATACCGAAAATTATATGATATACATTTTTATATGACTAAAATAAACGGAGCCCAAGAGCAAAGAGAATGGTTGATTGATTTATTTTGAAACAACGAAATCTGTTTATTGCTTTGGTTGTAAACTATTTAGTAAAAAATCGAATGTTTTAGTTTCAGGATATTCCGATTGGAAAAATATTGTAGACGTTTTGAAAAGCCATGATGAGTGGAAAGAGCATAAAAGTTGTATGTGTGGTTATGTTCGTCGTGCTAAAATAAGTAAAAATAAGTAAATAAGTGGTCGTGTCGACTCCAAACTCTTAGAAGTACATAATAGAAGAAGAGGCAATTTATTGGCGTGAAGTATTAAAACGAGTCGTTGCTACAGTTAGACTTTTGGGAAGTTTGGGCTTAGGGTTTAGAGGACATACTAATTCTTCCAAAGGCAATTTTCCCGGCTGTATTGACTATTTGGCATGAATTTGATGACTTTTTAAAGGTTCACTTAGAAAAATACAGCAATTGTGGGATTGGCCATGTTAATTATTTATCTAAAACCACGTGTGATCAAATCATTGAACTTATGGGCAAAAGTGTACAAAACTGCATTGTTGATGAAATAAAACGAGATAACTAATTTGCTCTTATAGTTGATTCCACGCCGGATGGATACCACGCCATACTGACACTTAACTATTATTATCAGGTATAAGTAGATTTAGATCAAAAGTAGATCCGATCGAACATCATGATGCAACATATTTAGAAACAACTATTTTGTCCAGCTTGTCCGAATTAGGGTTGAACAGTTGAATAGTTGCCGGAGACAAACGCATGACAATGCTTCGAACATGTCAGGCCTTTATAACGGTCTCCAGTCTAAAATTAAAAGTTACAGCAAAAATGCTGTTTTTGTGCCTTGCGCAGGACATTCCTTAAACTTAGTTGGAAATACAGATGCAGAATGTTCTTCTAAAGCTATTAGATTCTTAGATTTTATTCAAAAGTTATTCGTCTTTTTTTTCTTCTTCGACAAAGAGATGGGATCAGCTATGAAAACTGATTAAAAATTAGGCCATACTTCAAACCGTATATGTGACAATCGATGGTCATCCAGAGCTGAAGCTGTATTAACTGTACGAAAGAATTTTTCTTTCATAAGAACCGCTCTTTGTGAAATTTGTATTAACCCATCTGAAAAGCCCATAACAAAAATTCAGGCGTAAAAATTACATACTATAGTAGTTTTGAAGATTTAGAGACGGGGCACTGTTATTGATTTTTGGAATACACTATTGCAAAGAATTAATGCCACCAATAAATCGTTACAAAACAAAGAATGTAACATACAAAAAGGAACTAATTTATTGAAATCTTTATCAGATCTTTATTCATACTCAGTATTCGAACTGATGATGCATATTTTCACGAAATGGAGAAAGAAGCAATCGAATTAGCTGGCTGGTAGTACAGAATACTCAACAGCGAAAAATCGAAAAAGGAAAAGAAAAATACAATTCGATGAAACTTCAGATAATGAAATAATTTTACGTGGGAAAGAACTAATCAAAGTAGAAAAATTTTACTAAATTTGTGATACTTTACACTCTGAAAAGAAGGTCTGTAGTTTTTTAATATTTATTGATTTTGATTTGCCTGAAGAAAAATTTGCTTAGTGTGTATCAAATTTAGTTGCAAACTATAAAGATCACATAAATCAATTAGTATTCAAAGATGAGGTTGAGCAGTTCCTTCATTTTGTAGAATTTGAAAAATATTAACACTGCCTGAAATGTATGCGTCAATTCTGGAAGGTTTAACATCAACATTTCCAAACGTTGAAATAATCCCAATTGCAAATGCGTCTGGTGATAGACCATTTAGCATTCTTAAGCGGGTCAAAAACTCCCTAAGAACGTCACTTGGCCAAATAAAATTAGATCACTTAGCCATCATGGCCATTGAAAGCGTCTTAGTAAAACAAAATCAACTATGACTTCTTAATTGATAGTTTTGCAAGAAATAAATGACGAAAAAAAATAATATAAATGGTCTATAATTTCTAACAAAATATTTGTCAATCAAAAAAGGTGTTTCCTTTGTCAAAATTTAGAAAATTGAGCCACAAGTACAAAAAAAATCTTAAGAATCGTTTGTCTTTTGTTTTTGGATTTTTATTTAAGTTTTAATTTGAATCTGTCTTTTGGGCTTAGTTTTATCCGCACTTTGGTGTGGTATTTCGTCAAAATTTCGGTCAGATATTTTGTTTAATTTCGTCTGAATTTTGATCTGAGTTTTGGCTGAAGTTTGACCCGAATTTGGTTTGAGCTTTGGTCTGAATTTCGTTTGAGCTTAGATCAGATTTTTGGTCTTAATTTAGTTCAGAATCTCGGTCTGAGTTTCCGTTTTGTTTTTAGTGTGAATTTTGGTTTGAATTTAGTTTGCGTTTTCTTCACTTAATTTTTTCTAAGTCTAGATCTGGATTTTAGTCTAAGTTTGGGTTCAATTAGGGCCTAATTTTTATGGATTTCCGTCAGATTTTTGATGTGTGTTTGAATTCGAATTTTGATCAGAATTGGGGTTTTTTTGCTTACTATTTACCCCGTTTGTGTATTGCATATTTAAAATGATTAAAACTGCTTCCAATATTTTTTAAATTATTTATTTTTATATCTTTATTTTACGCTTTAAATATATATTTTACAATATTATTACGTTTTTTATGTATAAACTAAAACAAATACAAAATAAAATTTTATTTATATATGTGGGCATGTAAAAACTTAATTTTTTTAAGATTACTTACTATGTAGTTAGTATGTATATATTGTATGTATGTATAATTAGTAGGGGAGAGTGAGGGTACATATACACATATATTTAAGGGATTATATGCTAGTTATGTATATACTATTTATGTATATGATTCTTATGTTGCATTCTGTGTACAATATGCGCACGCTGCCTTTAAGCCTTAAACATTAAAATCAAATTTGTTTTTTTGTGGTTTTAGTTTTTTATAGGAAAAATCAATCATTACACATACAACGTAGTCGATTTATTTCTAAGCTTTTGCTACATACAAATATTTTTTTATAGTTATATTGAATTATTAAATAATATTGCAAGTAAAACAGAGAAAACAAAACTACACACATTCCCATGCCAGTCAAATTGAAATAATGTCAAATTTACTGTCAATAGATTTGTCACTTTTCTATCTAATCTTTGTAAAGAATAAACGACATTATTTCTTTATGATTTACGACTAAGAGAGATACTTAAACGTAATCAACTAAGATAATAAGAGAAAAGGCATAATTTTAATAGATTTCAAAATCATTTTTAAATCGGTGACGGCCAGCGACAGTTAAGGAAGAAAACAAATTTCCAGTTACTCGTGCTTACTAAAGAAGTGGATCACTTCAAGTTGACTCTTCTTCTTTTAAGCACATATTTCAAAGCAAAAGCTTTTTCGAATAATAATGCATATAAATTTGAAATAGCCGTCACTGATTCAAATATTTACAGCTGTACAAACTAACGATATGTGAAAAATTATTACATTGTGATGTCAGTGGTTATAGCACGGCTGTCACTGATTTAATTGTACAATTATGTATGTATGTAGTATGTAGAAATTAAGGAAATTTTCAGAGGGCTATGGAAAATATGAAAACTACTTTTAGCATTTACAAATGTACTATATACATTTCTTATACATTTTACACGAAAATTCGATGCATTCATTTCATTTGAAGATTGTTGTGTTTTAGTTTCAATTACAATAAAAAAAAATTACGAAATAGCTCAAATGACATTCAATAAACAAAAAACTTAAATACAAGCCAAACATGAATTAAATATTTGAGTTTAACGCAATAGTGACGACATATTTTTTTGTTTTAAGTTTTAATACTTTTTATATGGAAACAAGAGACTAAAGCATGAATCAAAAGGTAACCCGAAATTATTAGAATATTTAGAATTTGATAATTTTTTAAATTTTTTATTTTAACAATTTATAATTTAATTAAGTATAATAGTGTGTAAGTAGTAAATAAAAATGTTTAGAGAAAGATTTCTTGAGATATGTCGCTAGTGAAAACATTTAATTATTTTATAGATAATACCAAAAAAAAAATTTATTTTTTAAATATATAATTTATGCTTTTTTCCGTTTTTTGAATTTGTAGTTACTTATTTTTAAGTTACAAGTTTTTGTGTTTTTGTGTTTTTTTATTTTCATATTTATATGTATACAGAAAGAACAATTTATTGGCTTTTCCTTGTAAGTTTAAACTTAAATATTCACATTAGTTATTGGATTTGAACTAAAGGGGAAAATTAATTAATAATTAATATATATATTTAATATTAAAAGCTAAGCAAAGTAATAACAAAATTAATCGTAAAAAAAGGAAAAATATTTAAATATTATCACAACAATAAAGACGACAAAAACAATTGTGAGTGTGTTTGTAGTAGCACTGAGAAAGAGAGGGAGAGAGGGAACAAAAGTAAAAATAGCCAGTGTCGCAGAGAGGGCGAGAAAGATAATGACAGGAGATACAAAGTTGAGCATTTGTGGGGCACGCATACATAATCATTCTTCAGGATACCGTATGTTCGTAAGTGCGGCCACCCACACAGGTACAGCTTGATCAGATGCATTCTTTCTATAGAAATGAGCCTGGTATATGTCAAATATATGAAATGCTTCGAGTACGATTGCTGTGGGTGGCTACCACTGATGTAAATAATACCTTGAAAAGGACTGAAAATTCTTATGAAAAGAGTGGAGAAAAATATTAACAAAAATTTGTTTTAACTCTCACTCAATCAAAACTAATCAAATGCTATGATTAGTCAATGAAACTCTCACTCGTATTTTGTTTTTTAATTTTTGAAAAACAAATGACTTGTGTTGGGCAATGTTGCCAGAGTAGTTGACTACACTAGAGGATTCCAGGGAAGAAAGGAGATAAGGAAGGTAGAAGGGAGAGGGTGAAGAAACACAGGGAGAAGAGAGGAAGGGTGGGAGAAGTGAATGGAAGCAGGGTAGATGGAAAAGTGAGAGAAAGAAAGAAGAGGGAGAAGGAAACTTTTAGGTTTAGCAGAACTAATAAAGTAATTTTCCATTACCAGACCCTCATTTAATTCCAAAAAAAAAGTTTTCAAAAGCTGCCCGCTTCACATTTGGAAAAAATTTTCTTTCATAAATGTTTGAAAGTTAACCAAAAATAAAAGCCAGAGGTATTAACCAAAATATTTAAAAATAGAAGATTTTTCCTACGTCACAGGAAAAACCTTCGAACTTCATTGGCTGGTTAATTGGAAGCATAAAAATGGGATATTCCCTCTCAATATTTCTCTCTGTATTTCTCATTTGGACGAAAATGAACAAGGCAAAATTGAAAGCTAAAAATTCATCCCCGTTTTTTGTTATACTGAGCAAATTGCAAAACTGAGAGAGAAGATTTTTGACGCTTTGATTTGCCAGAAAGAGAAAGAGCAATTATGCTCTATGTGTGCAATATGTTACGTCAGGCAGTGATGCAAAGAGACTTAAACAAGCTGCAATTGCTCTCGTGTGGCCAGGCTCAATCATTGTAATTGTGGATTACATTGAGTGAGAAGAAATTGCGCTCAGAAGTCAATCAATCAAGATCATAAAATACTGAATTAAACCAGTTTTTGGAGGAAACGAATTGAATCTGCAATTTCTGCATTTTCTGGTGTGTAGAATTGATCACTGCATAGTAAATAGCAGAATTAAAATATATGACGAAACATTGAACAGGGAAAAAATTATATAGAGCAATCAGAGTTCTCTCAAAAAACTCCCACAGGGGAGTCTGTAACAAAAATGTGGGCAAAAATAGGACAAATTAGCTTGGAATGTTTCAAAAAAAATGGGCAGGGAACATTAGACATTAACACATTCGTTTTCTTTTAATGGCACAACAGCCCATGCAGGGGGCCTAGGCCGAACTTATCGTATCCTTTCAAGTTGTATGTGTTTTGGTTGTACATGAATAGTAGGGAAATACAGTTTTATGCCGAATCTGAACGGCGATGTGAGAAGCTTTTCTTAGGCAAATATTACTCTTGCAGATTTGCCATTGGGTGCCAAGAAAGTAGGGTCTTTCTGAATGATTAAATTATACTGACAAATCTTTTACCTAAACCATTGCAGAACAGTCGCTTGCACGCGAACATAAAGGCTTTAGTGCATCCCATGTGCAATACATTGAAAAGGCTAACTACTCTCTTTGCCCATATATGGCCTAAAATTTTTTACTTTCACTGGGATGCTCCCAAGCGCACACACCATAAATGTTAATCCACACACAAATCGTAAATGCTGGAAAAAGTCAACTATTAATTTTAATAATTACATTAATTGCATATACAAAAAGCAAATAAAAAAAACAAACAAAAAAAAGGAAGAAGTGAAAACTATTTAAAAAAAAAATTAGAAGACAATTTTACAAAAAGTACAAAAGTTTACAAAATGATAATAAATATTTATGTATAGTTTACGAACGAGTATAACACTGCAAAAGCAGGCGACACAAAAGTTTTGAAGCTTGCGTTGAGTAGAGCGTTGAAAGTGCACAATAGTACAGCCGGCCAGCCAAATAGTTAGTAATAACTGTATTCAGGAAAGTAGCTGTTGAAACAGCTGAAGCTTTAGTTAAGTCAACACAGTGTTTCATTTTCATACCGTAGATATAATAAATAGTTAGAATAAGGAGCATTCTTCTGCATACACTGGGCTGCTTGTTTCTTGGTCTAGAGTATGACATTGGTTTGTTTTTGTTTTGAGATCCAGTTGCCTGCCGCTCACTCACATTGCGATCATTGATCATTAATTGATTTTCTACATATTATTAATTCCTTTCACTCCATTTCATTCCTAAACACTAATACTAACTATTGCTGAGCGCTTTCTTTTTTCTTTGTACTAATATATCATAGAATGGATTGTGACTAATGGATTGCGTTAAACGTTTAATCCATTCTAGTTGATCTTCTTCTGTGGCAGCAGACATACGATATACGGTATGTTTACCTTCAACAACCTAGAGAAAGAGATAAAGACAAAATATTATTAATTTATATGAACACAATTTAATTTCAACAAATGATTTGCATACCTTTCCCTCTGAATCAGTCTTACATGCTTTTATAATATCAGCGCCGCCCGTTGCAAATAACTCGAAGCAATGCGGTTTACTGCGATCATGAATTTCACGCACCTAAAGGAAGAATTACATATTAAGAAAACGAATATATTCAATTAGGCTATTTTCAATTGAGTCAACTCTGAAACAAGTGAGTCTTTCATATCATCACACTGACCGATATATTCTCTAATGGTATAATCCCTCGTGGCTCTTTATCTGTTGTATATTCGAAATAGTATAAGCAATTATCATTTAATATAAACCAGCGGCGTTTCCATGATTTATATCTAAACAGAGAACAACAACGCATAGAAATAAGAAGTTATGAATAATTATTGATCCAGTTTGTTTGCCACTTACCTTCCACCCTGTTTCCATAGCCATCCCTCTTTGTCTGGATTGAAGAATGTATGCATTAAATCATTTCCATCGTCTTGTGGTATTTTAAATGGTTCTGTACGTATGGATTCATATAACGATTCTAGTAGTCCTCTGGGCAAATCACCGCCGTTATTGATGCCACGATTCATTGATATGAATTGCTCAACGGTGGGTTTGTCTTTCACCTAGAAGGATAAGCAAATAAAATACAAAAACAGAATTAATCGACATGAGAATAAATATAAAATAAATATTAAGATTTGGAATAAAAAAAATATCAGATGGAGAATATCAAAAAATTGAGAAATGGAGAAATCAAGGAATTGGGAAATCAGTTAATCAAGGACGAAGACATACAAGAAATGAGTAATCAAGGAATTCAATACTTAAAGAATTAAGAAATGGAGAAATCAAATCTTAAAAAATATAGGAATTCACAAATCATACAATCAACGAATTGAGATATCAAAGAATCGAAGAGGGATTGAAAATCAATGAATCAGCAATTTCAGGAATAAAATAATTACAAACAAAGATTCAAGGAATCGAAATCATTAAATCAAGGAACGTCTTGATGAATAAAGGAATTGAGAAATCAAATCAAAAAATTTAAAAATCAAGGAAACACGAAATCAAAGAAGTAATTAAGAAATGAAAGAGTCAAGAAATAAAGAAACAGAGAATGGATCAGAAAATCCAGCGATTGAAAATTTGAAATTTTATGAGACTAGTCTCATCATATAAAAGCTACATGAAACTTCAAAAGAGAATGGTAAAAAATTGCATTAGACTGGCCATCATCTAAAATTGGGCTTAAAGAAAGAGAATAGGGCACTCACCAGGGGCTGTTAGAATGCGAAACCGAAGCAGAGCAAGTGTAGATAGAACTCCTCAAAGGAGTGAAAAGAGATTTCTCATTTAATAATCCAAATGGATCTATACCGGACATGAGATAAATCGAAAACAATAAAGTCGGATTCATCGACCGAATGTCGTACAATTGGGTGATAATTAATAAGTTTAAAAACCAAAAACAGACCGACGAAAAAGATAACATAACACATGAGTAAAAATATATTCAGCCGGGAAGGGACCACCCCATACCAAGACGGATAGTGGATTTTGAGGATGTTGAATGACGAATAATGGTCCAGCAGCCTCCTTGACCAGTTTCTCTAATTTTGACGGTTATGCGCTTGCTCTACAACAAATTACTTCTCCTCTGTGAAGGCGATTTTTCCCATCTAATTCCTGCGAACTGACGTTTAAGTAGGCGACATCTTTGGAGTCGCACGAGCATGTTTTCACACGTAAGTAACTGGCCTTTTTGGAGCTTGTAAGCATTGAGACCTACTTCGTTTTGCTATTGCTATGAGTCGAACTGATTCACGACTGATGTCAGCTTCGTGGGTTTTCTGCCTCTTCCTGGACGATTACCTTCGTGACCCAGCTCCTTAAACAGTTTAACTGCACGAGAAACTAACGAACGAGCAATGTGAAGCAGCCGCGCAATCTCACAATCGCGTTTGCCTACTTGGTGCAATTTTATAATAGCTGCCCGATTATTTGATATCGTAAAATAATAAATAACGAAATGGAATCTACAATTACAATTATCAATTGTCAACCTGTAGAGAGGCAGAGGCGGACGAGATGGCCAGACGAGACTCTCAAATGAACAAAAACGGAGCGGATACCTTAATACAAGCTTCAATAAGTGACCTTTTTAGGATTATAAACGAATACATCATTGCGGTGGAAACGACTGTGAAGTCCCAAGTTGCCTATGACCTAGGAGGAGGAAAACGAAAGTTTTTAGCACTTCACAAATTTGCAGTGCGGATGCTCACTGGGGTCATAACCAGACATTGTGCTATCGCACTAAGTAACTACATGTTTGGTAGTGTTGTTGTTGTTTGGAAAGGAAAGAAAATTTTAGAACTCTCCGAAAACTAAGATAAAAAATTGTTAATTATTTTTAATAAAACTTTGGAAATAGATTTATTAAAATATTAAAATTTTATTACTCAAATAGTAAGTTTTCATTCTGCTATTTCTATTATATTTCTATTTACATGAATTTATGTGCTGAGCTATGATTATACATAGAATAAAAATTACACTGTGCATGAAATTGATACTCAAAAACTTATTAAGTGACTTTGATATAGGTGTATAAATTTCAGATCTAATCGGCATTTGACTGGATTGGCTCTAGCTTAGGAGAAATCCGTATTTGAATTTTGCTTAATTAAGTCAGGCTTGCAGCTAAAGACATTTACATGTATATAGGTCCTAGACCGTTTGGAATATCTCTTTACACTAACACAAAAAAATACATTCAAATAGGTTTTTTCGACTAAAATGTCGAGAAAACTCAACTTTTTTCGTTGATTTTTTTAATTGGTCGCCTATAAATGCCAAACTATAAGTAATTTTGCTTTAAAATCTCAAGAAATAAACCAAAAATACTTTTGCCACAATTCAATATGAAAATTAAACGTGCAACCATGAATTTAACTTAAATTTTAATGCAAATTCAAAATACTTTGAACAATAAAACATATTTTTTATTGTTTATTCTGTATTCTCTTAATTTTGTTCTGGGAAATTTCAAATGCCGATTAGATCTGAAATCTATACACCTATACGAAAGTCACTTAATAGGTGCCTCGTATGTCTCTGTTTTGGACTAGCACAGTGTTATGGTAAAAGTCACAAAGCATTCTTAATTTTCTTTTATTAAACACAAGAACTTTATAAATTAAACGCCTGTTCAAAATCAAAACTGATTCATTGAAGTGTACCAGTAAAAGCATAATTTCTAAAGCACTCACACACATAATGTGAAAATTAAGAAAATATTTCTGGTCATTTGCCAAAATGGAAAAAATTTCAAGATAAAATGACAATTAAGACGTACAAAAAAAATATTAGACGCCAGTAAAAATCGATTAAAAAAATAAAACATTCTGATACTTTGATTAGGTAAACTTAAACTCTAATATGCTGACAAAAAGTACTAATATACTAGGAAATAGGAAATAGAATAGAAAAATAAAGATTTCTTATTAAAAAAAAAACAAAAGAATAGTTATAAATAAAAACAAAAAAAAAGAACAAACAAAAAAAATTCCAAAAAAATTAAAAATGCTTTTAAAATCCCTGCCACACATTAAAAAAGAAATAAATAATATTGTTTCTAAACATATTTGTGTGTTTTAGTTAAGTCAAGAAGATTTTTTAGTTTAAGTAAATATGTATGTATGCATGCTAATACATACATACATACATTTGTTGCTTATTTAGAAAGTCAAAACAGAATTTGTTTTTTCTTTATTTGCTTTTTCAAACTAAAAAGCAAAAATAAAAATAAATACAAATACAAATACCTCTGCATTATAGCATTTTTTATTTATAACTAGTAGGTAAACAATTTAGAAAACTTTTGTGCTAATACATAGGAAACAAAAAAAAAAAGAAAAAACAAACAAATAAACAATTTGAACAATTTTGCCAAAAGCAGCAAAACGCTAACAAAAACAAGAAATAGAAAAATAATAGAAACTCTTGTTTAGATCTTTTTTGGCTAAAATAAATGAATATAAAAATTTGAATAAAAATGTTTAATCAAAATAACAGAAACTGTAGAGGAAAAACGAAATAAAGAATCACAGAGAGACTTCGCTAAACAGACAAGTTGAAGATGATGTATTTATGTAGTATTGAGCAGTGAAAGATATGAAACTGAGAGAGAACCGACGTTACGTCTCCGCTGGTATTGTGATGCACTTATATATTATGCAGTTTATGGTTTAGGGCGAGCGTGGTAGACTTTATGGTCACAATCCCCGGGAAGAGTATAGAATTCGCTTATCTTGGCATATCACAACAGGCAACCGGTACCAGAAAAAGTATAAAAAATATTCAACACCAAAAAAAATATTGAAAACATAAAATTGAAATCTCCAATTCGAAATAAGCTAAAATAAAATACTACTAAATACATATCTACTAAATAGATATGATACGAGTATATGATTAATTAGTTCACAAATGCATTCTTGTTTGCTGATATACTTAGTAACTAAAATTTGATTTCTCATTTCTGATATCATCATACAATGACGGCATATTACTTAATAGATAACAAAACTGGAAACTGCAGATATATACAAATAATATTTAGCAATAATAAAAAATAAATTTATTTAAATACATCTACTACTATGTATGCACAGATTGCATGCATACATTTACATGTTGCTATTGTAAATTACCCTACATTCTTGTACGCGTACTTGACCTATTTATAGAATTAAATAATTAGTTGAAAGAAGAAACAAAACAAAAACAAAAACGAAAAACAAATGAAAAATGATAGACGTTAGCAGAGTTCAATTACAGATGGAAATATGCATTAAGTAATAATTTAGATCTAACTAGATACAATGTTTTATTAGTATAAACAACAACAACTACTACAATGTAAACGTTTATATAAACAAATAAACAATTTAGATAAAGAAATTTAGCAACAACAACCAGAACCGCCACAACAATAAACATTGTTTATTAATTTGCATCACTGTGCAAACGAGCAGAGAGTGAGAGCAACGGCAGCAGCGTCCGGTGTACATATACCCACACATATGCACACTAGTATTCATATATGCATGAGTACTTTAATGAGAAACTATTGAGAGAGAGTGAGAGTAGAATATGAACAAATCGGACCATGAGTCATTAAAATGAAAAGTACAAAAATATTTCTCCTGCTTAATTGTGTTACATCTGCAATCAAAGCCTGATCGATATCAAATTCAATTCAAAACTGATGTTCTGTAAAAATATCTCTGGTTCTGGTTCTGACCTGAGCACACCTAAGAAACCCTAAACCCACAGCCTACAAAACCACTATCATGTTTAAATTCACTAGCCTTCCAAACGAAGCTGTGGAATTTGAGACTTATAGAAACTCAACTCCATCCAACTAAAAAACTCCTGCCTTGGGGGTGAAAAAAGACTAAATAAATATGTAAAATAAATCAATATCATCAAAAATTCCAAAGAAACTTCAAAACTGTACAAGGGAAAAATTATGCAAATGATTCGTCATCGTCGTCATCGTCGTCATCGACTTATAAAAAACAAAACTTAGTAATTCAAGTAAAAAGTTCATGAATTCGTTCGGAGTAATTACAAATTTGTAAAGAGCTGCTGCTAATATTAGAAGATAGCTGGCCACATTCATTTCGTTTTCGTTTAAAAATTTAAATTTTTGGCACACGAAAGAACAGAGAATGAATACAATTATCTGATTCTATGTAAAGAAGTCGAATACATAAAAACTCAAGTAGATGTTCGCTAGAAGACAGGAGAGAAGGCAGACATGCAGGCTAAACTATTCGTTCACTTTGTATCAATTTTAATTTATTTCCGCTGTTCGCTGGCAAAGCAAAGACAGAAACAGTGGCAGAGACAGAGTCAATTGCAAGTTCATACACAATTTTAAATACTTCCTAATTTTATTCTATTAATTCAAATAAGTAATCAACTTCCTACACTTTTTACTTACGGATGGATTGTGCAGCGATGTATTGAGCATTATAATGGCAAAACTTAAAACATAACAGGTATCCGTATTGGTGAATATATCCGGATTTAGTTGACAATAACGTTGAGCAAATGTTTCCATCATACGATCGATTTTTTGCGCTTCACCAGGCAAACGAAATGACCAAAGGAATTGTCTGCAAAGAAAATATAGTTTAAGTAAACCATTCAATTGAAAAATAAATCAGTCTATGTATACCATACCTTAAAGCTTGCACCAATATAAGATTTGTAAAATCATGCAACGCAACAAATGCTTTGAGAACATCTTCATTGAAATCGTTTTTCTCGCCGAGATAATCACCTGCAAAAATAAGCCAAAAATGAAATTCAAATTTATATACAAATTTTAAATGGAAAGCGGAAATTGTACAATTGTTTTGACCTTGTAAACAATTGTTTATATCTAGGTGTATTTTGTTAGCTTTCATTTCTAATGATTGAGAACCGCTGTTCATCGCTGAATGATATACATACCTATAGCGGTTTTATTGAGGCCTTCTCCTTTGTATAAGAAATGCGCTACTTCTTGTGGATCGTGCCGCAGTAGTCGATTCTCAACCAGATATTCAATCCCTGCAAATGAAAATAATAAACAAAAACAATTAATTAATGCTTTAGAAAATAAAAACAGGAATAATTCAATTAAAATTCTAGTTTCTGCATATTTATATGTATGTACCATATTGTACATATGTATATTAAATTAAATAAAATACAGTACTTTGCGATTAAAACATATTTCATTTAAAATTAAGGCAAATCAATTGGAAAAATAACACACTAATTCACTGAATACTGAAACTAATTTCACTTAAACCAAACACAGTTAAAACGAATTGAATAATTTTCAAATAAAGTATTTAATATACATATGCATTTGTAGCAAATGAAATAACAAAATTAGCCAATATCTTTTCCAACTGGGATACCATACAATGCAAGTAGAGACGTCAACGTCGGCTCTTTCCCAGTTTCATAGCATGTGCTATCCCTGGTATACAAATTTAGTAGAGAGGGAACGAAACTGAAAGGGGAGAAGGTCGAGGGGGGTGACACGGAAAATACGAAATGAATACCGTCTAGTACACTAGGCGAAAATCACTCGCGAACGAAAGAATCTTCGTTGGTTTACCTAGTTTAGATAAGCAGTAAGATGCAAATTGGGGGTCCTAGCTTTATGCTTTTCTGGATACTTTAGGAGTACCGAATATGTTTCAGAGACTGAGCGACATTTGTTTCCAAAACTTGCTCAGAAAACAGATGACAATCGTCTCCAATAACCTATGTATAAGTATGATGAGAACTTATTTCCCGTGCTCCTAACTGTTATGCTCTCCTTGCGCACAAGCGCTCTTGTAGCACTTAAAATTTTATGTCACCACTTTCGAAGGGCAATATAAAAAGTTTATGAGCTGTACTATAAAGAAGTGTAGGCAAATAATCGCATTTGGAACGTACATATGTGATGAGAAAAAGAGAATAATATTTTATTATTACAGTTTAATTTGTTACGAGAGATGAGTTTTTTTTTCAACATGTAGAGAGAAAGAGAGAATATCTCTCTCTCAGTGCATACACAATGTTATAAGAAAACAAGAAAGAGTGAAAACTAGTACTGTTAATTTCCATTGTAGCGGTACTAGTTCATTCCCTCATTGATCGTACAAGGAGATGAAAGACAATTATCTTGCATGGTAGGTAGGCGTGGTTATTGTACGATGATGACTATCGTCAGAATAATTATTCTGAGCGCTATTTCAATTAAGTCTGCCAAATTTTGTTTAATTTGCTTCAGCTACCCTGCAATATTATTTACGGAAAAAATCTCTGATAAGGTAAGGAAAACTCTTTCCACGCCCAATTGACCGATTTCACCTATTTAGCCAGACTAGACCTGTGTCTGGCTGTAAGGAATGACTGCACCTAGTTATTTTGAGATTGCTTAAGAATTCCCTAAAAAAAATTAAGTCCGACCCTAATAATATAATAAAAAATAAATAAAATTCAATCAAAGGCATTTTAAGAAACAAACAAAATCTGCAACATTGCAAAAATAAATCTGTCAAGGTAATTTACTTGGGAGTATCAACCAGTCACGTGCCGCACTTCGATTTTGTGAGGCAATTAAATTAAATTTCAACACATACAAACAAACAAAGGAACAAATATGCACACATCCATATGTACATATGTACATGCCAGTATTTCAGATTTTCTTATGCCCTACAAAATGTCAACGAACTGTCAAATTTATTAAAAATTAAAATCCGAGAGTCACACGCACAAACACACAGAGGCACACACACGTGAAAATGATGTAAATACGAAAGCAACACGTACACGTCTCTCACTCTCTCTTCTCTCACATTCCTCGCTCGCAATTGCCGCGTGCTGTCATTGATTTTATACACATATACGCCATCCATGCTTGATGCTTTCGATGTGTGCCCTCGTATGAGCACATTCTTTCCACCACATTCCTTTAGAGAATCGCGCCTTTGCATTTATAAATTGAAATTTTTATTATTGTGTAATTTTCCACTTCTCCTTCTCCTACCTATACTCTTTCTCTTTTTCAGCTGTGTAATATTTTATTTAACGTGCGGCATTATTGTCTTCTGCTCCGTCATGGCACGCACCCTCTGTCATAATTGCATTTTACCCGCATTTCTGTGGAATGGCAGTGTATTTTTTGATCTGTCGTCGCTACTTTCGTCATTGGATTGTTTTCTTTAGTTTTTTTTTAAATAGCGATACAGCTTTAGATGTTCACCCTTCATTACTGTCATCATTATAATTTGTCACTTTGTCAACATTATTATTATCTGTGACATTATTATTTCGCGATCAATTATGATTTTCATTTTTCACATCTTATTTATTAATATTTGATTGACATTTAAATATGTAGCGTGTATTTTCTACTATTAAATTGTGCTCTTAATTGTGGTCCAATGAAAATTCACTCACTGTGCGAACAAACTCAAGTTTTGATTGGTTGATTTTACTAGATATTAATTGTTTCTCTACTCTTTATTGCGAGAGAGCATAAATACTGGCCAAGTAGTGGTAGATTGAAAAACAGGGAGCAGAGGGGGGTAGGAAGAAAGAGAAGTCGAAAGAACAGGAGTGAAAGGGAGAGGAAGGAAAAAATAGGCGAAATGTAAGTAAGCAAGTGAAAGAAGAATGTCATGGAAGAAAAGGAAGAAAGAAAGGGAAGAAAGGGGAGGAGGAAGAATGAGGTGGAAGGGAAGAATGAAGTGGAAGGAAAGAAAGAAGTGGAAGGAAAGAATGAGGTGTAAGGAAAAAATTAGGTGGAAGGGAAGAATGAGGGAAAGAGGAGGTAAGAAATAGGATGGAAGGAAGAAAGATTAAGGATGACGATAACGGGAAAAAAGTCATGAAGGAGTAAAATTTGGAAGAAAACATGAGGAGGGTGGGGAAAAGGAGTCGGTGGCAGAGATAAAAAAGAAAGAGGAGGAAAGGAGTAATAAAGAGGTGGGGCCGAAGAATGAAGAGGTGTAGTAATAAAATGAAGGGGTTGGGGTGAAAGACGAGAAGAAGAAAGAGGAAGAGGGCAGGAAGAAAGATGAGGAGGGGAATGAAAGTGATTGAGAAAAAGCAAAAAGAAATAAGAGGAGGAAGAGAAGGAAGATAGAAGAGGAAGAAAGAGAAGGAGGAAGGGATAAAGTAAGAAGGAGTATGTGGAAGTAAACGGAGTGGAATTAGGAAAAGGCTGTGTGCACAGTTCAATGCCGGTGTAAAAGAAGCTATGCATGTAGCCGATCTCCACACGTCCATATGAAAATAACTCGACCCCGACTCTTTCCGTTTCATTTCATGTGATCTATGGTATGAAATGCCTGTCCGCCTCTCATTATCATTAGGTTGGTTTGCGAAAACAGGCATTCCCTAAAACACATTTAGACCACGTAAACGAAACATTTACCCTATTTCACCTATACATACGTCAAATGGGAGCTTTATTGAAAATAATAATACGTTAAATTTTGCAATATCTGCGGCAACTTGCAGTATTTACAATTCAAATATTTATTTAACAAATAATTTGTAAGCACATTTGATGTAGTTTATTCGTCATGTCCTCTTCAATTTAATGGCGCTTCTATATTTTCCTTATCTTATCTTACTTTAGTATCACGTCATCTCCATCGGTCGACAGCGCGTTGCGTTTTGTTGTTGCTGTTTCCATTGTAAGTATGTATGGTAGGAAAGCGTCGTTGTTTTCTCAAACGTTGAGTGGCGCACATGTGGTGCGAATTTAATGCGATTTATAATATGAGCGTGAGACAAATGACATCGACAACGCACAATCACACCGAATAATCACAAATAAACAAACGCAAAACGATAACAAAGCCACAACGACAAAATAATAAATTGTTACGATTTTCATAATATCGTCACCATCATCACCATGAACACCTAACCAACGTTGATGGTATGATTTTTTTTTTTTTACTATTACTTTATCATGCTTTTACCCATAAAACTTAAATATTTTAACACTATTTTGTTGTTGTTTTATTCAAACGTTTCCGCACAGCAGGAATTTTTCTGCAGCATGCACATGTGTGGCACAATTATGTTTGTATGTATGTGTGTGTGTGTTTATAAATACCACGATATTTTTACTGCTTAAATATTTTCATGTTTTCTTTTCGTTTTATTTCTACACATTACTAAAGTTTATGTCTGCTTCAGATCCTCTCTGGCTCTTCAACTCTCTCACTACATAGTATGTGTGTGTTGTTTTGATACATTGTCCTCTTTATATATTGTTGTTGTGACATTGCATACTTCTTCCTCTCTATCTCTCTCTCTCTTTTATCTTCCGAAAATTCCATCCACATAGAATTCATATAATTCATTCACGTCTCCTAATTATCGCCCGCTCCCTCTCCCTACCTCTGTCACTATTGATCTCTTTGTATGTGCTTCATTAAACATATCGACATTCTTGTTGTCTTCTCTTAAAATTCATTTCAATTCATTGTTTGCTATTGTGTGTTATTCTTTTGGATTATTATTATTGTTGCGCCGCCACCACCGCCTCCGCCTCCGCCTCCATCACCATTATTGCCGATCAATTTCCGGTTTATTGCAAATTGTTCCAAATTGATTGACAATGCTGCGCCCTTACATTTTTGTTACATACTTATATAAGTACATATGTTTTTTTTTGTTTGTGTAAATATTTTTTTATCGTCGATTGTGGTGACATGCCAATTTGTTGTGTTGTGCTGCAGCGCCATTAAAATTTTCTTTTATGGAAATTCTTTCTGGCTAAGTTTTTGTGTTGTTCAGTTTTTACATTATTTAGTTGTTCTTTTTTTCTGTTGAAATTGTATGCGGATATTGTGCAAAAATTACTTTAATTATTTGGGTGGGAACAGCACATTGTCGTGCTTTGATTAATTTCTGTATCCATCTTTAAAGTTTATTTTGGATGTCTTTTGTTGTCTGTGGATTTTGAAATTGTAATTCAATTGTTAAATTAATATTAAATAATCATTTCATAGCTTACATTCAATATCGATAGAGCGTCGCATTCTTCACGCTTGTTATACCCTACACACGCTCTGTACAGGGTGTATTGGTTTTGATAACGTTTGTATGTCGTGTACGTGGACACTTCATGTTGGCGTAAAAATGGAAGCAATCTCTTTTGCAAGCATTCCTTCAAATATATTTCGCCGTTGATTGTACCCGATGTCACGAATATGCTGCTCCTTTTGCCACAACTACAAATTGCCTGCCAAACAAGTAATTTCTTTGGGAATTTTGTTATCTTTTTTGGCTTTGAATTTTTCAGCGACTTTTCCTCGAGAATCAGCTGTATAAAATTCCTGGCCATGTAGCTGGGAAAAGTCCGCTAAAATTAAGTTTCATCGTCCATTATGCAGCATTCAAATTTCTTGACAAAATCTCGGCTCAGCATTTTCGCTCGTTGTTTTGCGGTTTCATTCTTCACGGCGTTTCTATCCGGAACTTTATGAACTTCCAGCTTCCTTTTTAGTCCTGCGCACGAAAAATTCTGAGCAACCAGCCTTCCCCGCCAATTTCCTTCCCGAAAAGTTTGGATCTCTCTTTAAAATGGTCACAACGATCTTCGCCTTCTCACAGTCATGTGGCCCCTTCTTTTTACCAGAACCTTCTTCCGGTCAATACGCCGTTCTTCCTTAAAACGTTTAATAACGCGAGAAATGGTTTTAAGGTTAGCCCCTACCTCTTTGGCAATTTTTTTGAATGACCAGTGATGTTGCTTTTGAAAAATTTTAATAATATTTTCTCGCTCTTCGACTTCATTTGCCATTTTCGCGTTAAATAAATTTTTATTGTCTTTAACTGACACATAATATTTTCTGACATTTAATTAATTCAAAGCTACTAGGATAAAAATTTTTGATTTTGAATATTTCAATAGCGCAGTATGGGAAGAAATGTAACGGACAATTTTATTCGACGCAGTCCTTATTCTAAATACTTTTTAAGCATTGAAGTAAACATTTTTGTTTTAACATTTTAGCCAGTTTATTAATTATAGGGAATCGGTGGGAAATAATTTATTGGCGTTCAGGGAACTCAAAGAGAAATCGATCGTCAGTTCGGGAAATTTGAAATATTGGGTTGGCATCTCTGTCTCTGTCCCCGTCATTATCGAACTGACAAATTTATCTTCCAAATGTCTTCTTCCAATAGAGTCGAAAAGAAGTGATAGTGTTGGAAAGTGCGAAAAGAGAAAAGTACGTGTTGCACAAATTGTCTTTGGGACCCTTGTTATACAAGTAATACGTTTACTTAGTTATCTTTTTTCTCACACAAAATTATTTTTATATTTTGAGCAAATTTTGTATATAACTATTTGAAAAGCATTCAATAAAAAAAAAGTTCATTTTGATTCCGGGTTTGAAGGAAAGAGATCAAAATAAGTTTGACAATCACACATCAGATTAATTACTAAATAATTAGTAATCGAATCTTCTACGGTGCGCAAACTTACTTGTGTCTCTGTGCGGCATTGCTCTTCACTGTCTTTTTGAATGAGCATACCATATACTTTTTTTTGTCGAGCACAATGTTCAAATAAAAGCCGACATGGATTGCCTCTTAATCACGGCATGTTGTGTCGCAGAGGAAGAACAATCAATAGACCTGCAATTTGACGGTTATTACGATAAGAATTAGAAAGTAAAGGAAGACAATGTATTTTTCATGTGTTTTGCCGCCGATGAGGGGCGCTAAAATCGGATAAAATCGCTGCCATACTTAAAAACAGATCACTTTATGACAAGGACCGAGATAGTTTTTCGCTTTCGTTCTTTTGCAGATGAAAGTAATGGTTTCGGTTTCGAAAACTGAAACGGTCTTAAACGGTTACGGTTTTGGTTTCATTCATTGATTTTGAGTTTAAAAAAATTTGCGCCTACCTTTTTTCGGATCCATATTAAACTTTTTACGTCCTATCGACATTTGTTTATCTTTATTGGAATGTTTACAGTCTTCGGGAACATCCAGTGTTTCCATTTCGGAAACAACTTCGCACAGTTCATCTTTTATTTGCTGAAAGAAATTAACAGAAAAGAAGGGGAAAAAATTAATCAAAAATTCAATTAATAGTCGTTGGCATAAAATTAAAAACTATACCATTTGTAGTTTTAGTTTAAGTTAGAGTAACTAACTAATTCTAAGACTTATAAAAAAATTCAGAGTGATTCATTCCCAGCGAATGAAAAATCAATTAGAAACAAAATCTCAGAGTTTTCCTCTACTAAAAATGCAACAACAAACAGCAACAAATTAATCAAAGAAATACAAATTTGCTGCGTTTCTTCCTCTGTATTTTTTTTTGGATTAAAAATATACAACATGTGACAAAAACAACTCTCCATTTGCATAATAGCCGGAAGCGGAAAGCAGAAATTCTGACCACAACAGCGAAAACGACATGAATTTTAAAACAAATGCAATGAAGATCTAAAAAATAAAACAATAAACATGAAACATGAAACAAGCTTAATACTTTTCTGTGTTGAATAAACTTTTTTGTTACATATAATAAAATAACCATAAAAAATTCTACACGAAAATAACTGAGTGACAATAACAGCAACAGCAAGCACCGAAGCCCCCATCACTAGCATTTAAAATTAGTTCAATTTCTCGTTGCTATTATTAAATGCGAATTTTTGTGTATTCATTTTGTTATTTTTGATTTGGCATTATTTAAGATGTGAAACTTTACTTAAATTTAATGCCGGTTCAGAAAGAGAAAGAGATAAATTACTAAGCAGAAGCAAGAAATAAATGGCAACAATAACTAAAAAGAATTTAATGAATTGTCACGGTGATTATGACGACGACACCAAGTGCGAGATATCGCGCCCTAGCTCTGCTCTCGTAGTATTATTCATTTGCTGTTCAGATTGTCCACCACTGATATGGCATCATCTTTTATTATTGAGTATATTGTCGTATCTATAACCGCCGTATAGAGTCAATCATATTTAATAGCAATGAGATACATTTATACTTGGACTCCTAACGTACGGGTATTGTAGCCACAAATCAAGCATGACAAATTGTCAATTGTAGCGGATTTGTTGTGTTGGTTGAATCGCTGTCAATATCTAAGAAAAACGTGAAAACCCGTCGCTTATTCTCCCTATACATAGTTTAGCAGCTAACAACTCAGTTGGTTTCAATAAGAAAAAACACTTGACTTTCTTTTCTTTTTCTTTTTTGTGAAATAAAAAACTATTTAAATCAAAAAAAAAAAAAGAATTATGTGCGTATTGCTTTTCGCAATGTGGAAGAGCAATGAATAAATAAAACACTTTCGTTTTAACTTAATTTGTTTGGAGTTTGACCGCTCTTGCAAAGAAAAATTGTCTTCGGCTAATTTTATTCCCTTTTTACCCTATATGTATGCTGAATTTAGGCTTCTAGATCTTCTTCTAATTGAAGATATGGCTGAAATAAAAGCGAAGTTGGATGCTGTCTATGGGGACCCTTCACCATCTATGACAACCGTAAGATATTGGTTCAACCAATTTAAGCTTGGTTGTAAATCTGTTTTTGATGAGGAGCGCCCCGGCCACCCGGCAGACGTCGTTACCGAGGAAATCGTTGAAAAGGTCCACCACATGACTCTCGCTGATCGCGAACGAAAGTGCGCGAAGTAGCAGAGGCCTTAGGAGTGTCGTACGGAACGGTATTTAATATTTTACATGATAGATTAAGCATGAGAAAGGTGTCGGCCCGATGGGTGCCGCGATTGCTTACGATGGATAACAAGCGGATACGGAATTTGCGGCCAAATTGCATGAATTGAACTACGGTACTCGCCCGACTTGGCTCCCTGCGACTTCTTTCTGTTCCCCAACATGAAAACGTGGCTCGGGTGAAAACAATTCAGCTCAAACGAGGAGGTTATCGTCGAGACAGAAGCGTATTTTGAAGAGTTTGACAAATCGTATTATTTGGAGGGGTTAAAGAAATGGCAGAAACGTTGGGAAAAAAGTATTGTACTAAAAGGAGATAACGTTAAAAAAAAGAAAAAAAAAATTTGAGAAAAACTTGCCTCTTTATTCCTAACACGGGTACTTATTGATCTACCCTCGTATTTTAAGCGCACATTTATTCATTTAATTTCTATTTGCACTTCATGTATTTATGCTTAATCTTTAAAGTGTTCTAATACAAAACCTAAGATTCATTAAAAATTACAAATGTTCGATGCTCTCGTCTTTTTTTGTTCCCATCAGTAGTAGTAAGTAGGTCAATATGGCAATCAAAGAGTTTTATAATATTAAGAAGGCATCGTTCCTACTCTAAAGAGCAAATGCATACAAAATGCATACGGAGAGAGAATTCATCTACACATTGCTTTTTACTGAACTACAAACTATTCCAGTCTTGAATAAATATATTCTATATTATTCTAATGAAATCACAGAAATACGATTAAAATTAAACCGGATAATATCAATTCTGTCTTAAGTGGGGCATCAAAAGAAAATGAAGCTCATGCAAAACAAGAACTTCAATAAATGGTAAATAAACGCAAAGGAAGCAAAGCAAAAACCTTAGATCTTACGTTTCGGTTTCACTTTCATGTACTACATTAAAATTTTGTGTGTTTCGCATTATGTAGAGATAGGATTTTAATTTCAAATACAGACAGCTCGAAAATTATTAACTTAAAACAAACCTCCATTTTAATTTTTACATTTAGCATTTGTTTTTTATTATTTTAATTTATTTTTATTATTATTTGTAAAATAACAAAACAACAGAAGAAACGATAAATGTGTGAATGACATACAGCGCACGTTATTTATTTAAGTTTTTGTTTGTTTGATTAGCGTGAGCTACTCGCTCGTTTGTTCTTGCTCATCAAGGTAGACGGGCGTGATTGAATTTGTGTTTTTTTGCTATACGATAGCATAGCTGAGATTTGGTGATGAGCTAATTCAACATAATAAAAAGTCGCACGCCGATGTTGTATTTGGGTTATTTTTATAACTTACATACGAGTGCATATGAACAAACAAAAATTCCACAATCTATTTTTTTTCTCTTTTTTGTCTGAAGGGAAAAATTTTGTAAATGCTCGTAGGCTAGCAAACTTTTATTTCTTTATTTCACCTTGAATTTTACATTAAAATTGTGAAAATATTTCTATAAATATTTGAAGAAAAACGAAATATTTCGAAATCTTCAAGATTCTAATGATTTATGTTGAAGAATAATAAAACAAACTGATGGGCAGAACTTGCTGCCAGTTATCAGTTTCAAATTGAAATTTATCGCTGAGTTGAGTTTGTTACATCTTATTTTCCGTTTTATGTCGGTATTATGACTCGGCATTAAATTGGAACCAGAAACTGCGACCGTGGATGGACTTAGCTCTAGAACCAGCAATTGATTCTATCAGTTTCATCGCTTGGAATTTCATCGAATCTAGAAGTTGTAAGCGAATTCGCGAATCGTATCTATTTCTTATAAACTTCTATATTCAAATAATAATAATGATTAACTGACTGAAAATATTTAGTACTGACTTAATGGTTCCTCATTTATCAAATTTTACTTGAAATTGCTAATATCGATCAATATTTATTCAATATTGAGTTATCAATTTGTCAAATTGATTAAAATTCACTAAAAATTTACTGGTTGCGAGAAGCGAAAAGCTCGGCCTAGGCGCTCCAAGGGCTGTTGTGCCATTAAAAGAAAAAATTTGATAAAATTGACCTGAACTGTTTGATCTATTTAATTAAAATGGACTAATATTGATCAAAACTGACACATACAAAAATTTGAATTCATCAAATCAAATTAACAAATAATTACAAATTTATGAAAATTGATTTAAAAAAGATATAATTTTAAGGAGTATGGATTAAAATTTTTATTTACTTGAAAATATTAATATTGAACAAAATGGACCAAAATAAAAAGCTCAGCCTAAGCCCTCTATGAGCCTAAAAAGAAGAAGAAGAAGCTATATTTACCGAAAACTGAAATTCCTGGGAACATAATTTCAACCACATAACAAAGCGCAGAAAAGTCTCGAGAAGTAAACCAATCAGAGCCGAACATTCATGGATATCAAAAAATCATGCACTTGTTTTAATTGCTACTGACTAAATAAAAAGTGGGCATATTCCTTTCGAGTGCCCGCAGCACAAATCAATTTATCCATGTCATTTGTGCCATATACTATTTAATAATAAGCGAACTTCTAAGACACAACCGAAGCAACAGCAGCAGCAGCAGCATTTTTGATCAATTACCAATTACCATAATTTGATTTTGTTGTTTCGGTTTTATTTCTACTAATTCCAACTTAAGACTCAACAGGTTTCTTCTCACAGCAACAACCTCAATGACGTAGACGTCATTGTTTGGATGATTGTTGTTTTTTTAAATTCTTTGATTTGCTGGCTGGGTTTTTTGTATTTTTATAAGATTAGCGTGTTCATTAAGGTGACGAGGCGAGGTAAAACGAGACGAGGAGAGGCAAGAAGTCTGCGCCGGCATATGAATATCAATGAACGACCGACCGAAACTGTCGAATTGCCACTTGAGTTGGATGGAGAATGTTAAGTCGTCGTTCCATTGTTGTCGTTTTGGTGAGTTTTAATTAACATCAACCGACCTGACCGGTCAGTGTTCAGGTGTGTGTGTGTGAAGCTTAACGCCGTCGCCTGACAGTCCTGATATGTGAGAGAGAAAGGGAGAAACGGAAGTGGAGGGGAGGGAAGAGGCGCTTAAAATCAAAAACTTGTTTCATTTCGATTTTTTTATAACAAAGTTTCCTTCATTTAAAACGCAATTAACCCTCGGAATTAATGTCGTTGAAGAATTAATATGTTTAGAAGAAATTGAGAAAGGCATGATATGTGGATAATTATGTAAGGCACTCATTCACTGAAATTCTGTTGTGGGAAAGAAGCGCAAATTATTTCTGAGTAGCATTTAAATCTACTTTGATATGTCGGAACTTGTATTTATATTAGCATTAATTTCTATGAGCTTATGTTAGTTATAATCTTTTGGGATTTTTTTTTTTTAATTTCAATGATAATTTTATTTAAAATTAACCCATTGAAGTCCTTAAGAGGCGGCCAAGACCAATCATCGGTTCTAGTGTCAGCCATCCGATTGTGACATCAATCAGTAAGAAGTCCTTAAGTAACGCAAATTTACCCGGCCTTATGGCAGAGAAACTTTTTAAGGCCGGTTGTGTAAAAATTCTTATGGGCGGAAAAGAGTATAACTCTGCAATAGAAGCTTATTGGAAATGAAATTCCATTTACTCACAACTAAATAGAAATACGTAAGTGGAATAGGTCGCTCTCCTCCTTGTATTGGCCATTTTTTTAAAGATATTTGTTCACCTTGATAGCATAATGGGAAAGAACAGAGTATTACTAGTCTTTTCGACCCCCTCTAACTCAGCGCTTTCCCCGTTAAATTTAAAATTAAAAAGCGGGGAAAAAGTAATTTAGCGCTCAGCGGGTTGTTTTTTTTTTCAAAATAATAGACTCTATATGCTTGCTTTTCCTGAATTATCCAAACATAAGCTCTTCATTTAGTTGCAGTAAAATGCAACTATGGACACCGTTTTTAGATTATGTTATTTTAGTTTCTTTGTGATTGTATAATTTAAAAATCCTGTTCATTAAAACTTTATATCGGTATTTAATTTGAAAAACATTTGTGGTTTTCAGGAAAATCATCTTAGGACTTTGAACATCAGTAGGTGGCCACACTGGCTATTAATATGCCCCGCGCCAGTGTCAAATGCTGTAAACTCTCAACGCTAGATCGAGCGGCCGTCAAAATGCGAAGATGAAACTCAGCAAAACGAAACGAAATCCTATATCATTACCTTAATTCAGAAAGTCTCTACCTAATTAGTTTTGTTGATTTGAGTTTTCAGCAGATAGCAGATCTTGATGTAATTAGTACAATTGCCAAAAATTCGATTTCGAGGAAATTTTAGTGCCTGTAGTGCCATTCTGAATGAAGCACGTACGTGTTTGTATATGTATGTGTTTAGAAAGGGTGTTAGTATAAGAAGGTGAGTACCGGTGCGGAGAAAGAGTAGAGAAAACGTGTAAGCGGCTATACGATAAATTTTGTGTTCTTTTCTAATTGATTTTGGAGCCAAGCCAAAGGTAAATTTGCAATATTTCACAACTCTACCTCTTCTGATTCTCACTGGTCACTAATGGATTAAGCAAAAAATCACTAATCCCCCCACTAATTAGCTTGGGATTATAATAAATTTTCAAGTTTTCAATTGAAACATTTCGATCGATGAATCACAACAAATATAATATTAGAAAAACTCATAGAGGACATTTAGAAATAGTTGCGGAAGTAGTACATCCATAAACCTTTGCTATTCGATTTTTAAATTCAGAAAAGAAAAAAGCATCTGAAAGGAAAGTCAAAAAACAGGAATTCGATCAATTCTTTCCTTAATGCATTTCTACGTTTTCACGTCTCTTTGATTTTTACTATCTAGCTGGAATCATTCGAGCTGTAGTTATTAAAATCACTGCATATGAAGAATGTTTTATGACAGCAGTCTATGTCTATGATGGTGATTGTCTATGATCTCACATGAGATTAATGATTTTCAAAGATTGAAGTCACAAACCGTTTTCAAGTCAACGGCTGCTCATTCAGTTGTGGATGCCATGGAATTATTTTACAATCACATCCATGACTTCATATTATGATTGAAATGCATGTACCATAATTGATGTCACATTCGGATGGCTTCAAATTATAATTGAAGTGGCAATTCTATGAATTGAGATGATTTAAGTTTTAAAGGTAGTCAATTGAAACTTCAAAAAATATATACTAATTAGTTTTCTATTCTTGTGAATGATAAAAGATGAAGAGAAATTCTGAGAAACATGATTTTAATTAAACATTTTGATGCAAGTAATTACCCATTAATTAGGCGCCATGACGATTTATGTTAGATACCATAAGTGACTGTTGGCAGGAAGAAGAAGGCGCAGAAGCATAACATCTAGTGCACTGCTTTCATGTAAATTTGGTTGCAGAACAAACAAATTTAGTCAGATATCTCTCAGAACCAATGCTAATGCATGACCGAGAATACTTCCCACACATACCCGTACTCCTAAACACAATCCCAGTGTAACACCAAAAAATATTTGAGCATGTGAATAATTAATACAGAATTTATTTCCACAACTTCTCTGCTGCAATATTTTGCGATTTCAATCGTTCTTTTTACATCGATACAAAGTCAATCAGGAATAAAAAAAAAAACCTGCAATGCTTTAAATTTTGCCAACATCACAACAAACACAAATTCTATAGTTCGATTATATTCTGCTATTCTGTTGTTAACTCTATCGCTTACTAATCGTAGCATATCTTTCTGTTAAAGCTGATGGTGCTGCCGCCGCTGAGTAAACAGTTTATTTTTAGCTACAATTATGTGTGGCATTTTGCCAGCCGTCGATAACAGGCTGCGGTGTCCGAGTGGTTAAGGAGATGGACTTGAAATCCATTGGGTTTTACCCGCACAGGTTCGAATCCTGTCCGCAGCGGCTTTTTTTATTTTTTTTTTTTATTCAAAAATTTTACTTCATATTTTTATTGTTTTCAGGTACATCAGTTCATTTTTTCTCGAGAAGCCGTCTGCCATTTCCAGTATCACCCTAAATTATCGTAGTCAGGGGACAGTCGCATCAAATATACAGTGAAGAGAAAAACTGTGGGGTCCCTGTAAATAGCTAAGAATATTGACAAATTGAAAAGTTAAAAACAAATTTTCAAATCGGATATTTCTTCAGAGGGCTGCAAAAGTTCCATAATTTTTAACACATCGTATCCTAACTACAACAGTGGTACAACTAAAAATTAGGGTGTGATATGTAATTGGCGATTTCGTTTTAATTATCACCCTCTTGTTAATACACTTTATATGGTGAATGCAAACAGATTGATAAAATATGTAATTTTCGAAGTCGTTGAATGTTTATTTGGGCCGCAAAAATGTCAAAGTTCCAAAGTTTTTAGATGTAAGCAGATATAAATATTTTTAATAGCCTTTGATAGAGAAATCTAGAAATTGAAACAATAAAGTGGCATAAGATTTTGGCCCATCTCGCGCTTCTTTATATGAATGTAGATTCTAAATGCAATGCAGAAACCAACATCCGAGCTAGACTGTTTTAGTTGATCGCAGTTTACGTTTTATTCTCGATCAATGGAAAGCAATAGCGCTGATTGGACAACTAAAACACTTTTCTCTCTCACTTTCTCTCCCTTCAAGAACTGCTTTCCACTCAGAGAGAAATTGCTCTCTCGCTTAAAGGTAATCATTGGCTATGATTGGTCCATCGAAAGCTCAGTATGGTAAAAACAATATTTATATTCAACTCTTTTAAAATGTATTATACAGAAATTACATACGACAACAAATTATAATTTTTACTTTTCCGCGACGATGAATAGATGATAGAATAGATAGATTTCTTGATTTGCACTGCCCTGATTAATTCCTTCAATGACACATGGTAAAAACTTTTCTAAAATGGGTATCATGTCATGTGTTCAGGTGACTCATTTACTTTTTGGTGAGAAATATTTTAGTTGAAGACTGTACATCATTAACCAAAGCCCTTTCTATAGAGTGAGACTCTATTGAAACCATTGGCTATAGTTCAAAATAAAGCAAGAAGTATACTCATTTATTTTTCTTTTTCTATTTTCTGTGTTTTAAGCGTTTTGAAATATTAAAATTAAATAGCCGTCTCATTTCTACGAGAGATTGAGAAATTTTCCCTACCCAACTTCCCAGTCAACTTACCTTAGTCCGTTGCCGCATTATCACAACATCAACATCTTCGCTTTGAGCGATATTATTATGATTCCGCAGCATAACATTTTTACACTCATCACACAGATTATCATAATCACCATAGTGACTATTATTATTGTTGTTGTTATTAATATTTTTATAATTTTTATTATTGTTTTTACTGTGAAGATGATGTCCATGCCCATCACTGTCGCTACACTTGGCAATGATTCGCGGACTTTTTGGTTTGTGATCATCACTGAAACGATTCTGTGAATTACGTTCGTTCTCGCTCTGCGAAGTTGAACTATCATCGATAAATCGGAATTCACCGCCCAGAGAATCCACAGAAATACCAGCCGTCCGTGGATTGTACGAAGAGAAACTATCAGCATCTCCCTCCATTTCCTCGAGATTCTTATCATCGAGCACACAACCCAAACTACTCGAACGCATAGCACGCTTAGGCTTCGAATCAGCGGAACGCCGCGATACAATCTCACCCTGCTCGTTCAGCAGCAATTCGACGGGTCGCTGAATGACGAGGGTACGTGTAGTAGTGGTTTTTGTGGTGCGCGTAAATTCGGAACGTTTATTGAGTATTACGGTGCCAGGTTCATCGTCAGCGCTAGGTAAACACATAATTTTCACGTTCCGACTGACATCTTTATCGACGGTAATGGCGGAACTCACAGTCGAAATAATTGGAGGTGAGCTGGATGCATATTCGTTGTAGGTATTCGATGGTGGCAATGCGGGTATATTGTAAGTGGCCACGCTGGTAATTGGAGTCGATGAAGACGAGCCTGCTGCGGAAACCGCAGTCATTGTGGATGCTCGCGAACGTGACGGTGAGTTTGCCGCTGAATTCTGTGCATGGTTGGGTGAACGCGGTGGCGTATTGGACGGTGATTGTGAGGCGGAAGATGATGAGGTGGCAGCTGTTGCCAGATGACAGCAACAGCGTGTACATAATTGCGAAACACGTTTTCCCGTTACAAGGCCACGACGATCATCCTCATCGCAATCGGTTTCCAGAATTCGTTGTGGCTGCCGTTGATGACGATGATGGGTGGAAGCGGCACCACCCGTCGATTTTGTCATCGACAACGCTGCCGCTGTGGTATTGGAACGTACACGACTTTGTGGCGTTGCCGACGAAGTTTTTGCTGCTGCATGGTTGGGCAAATATGCCGCAGCCATTGGAAGATTCTTGCCAGCTGCCGCAGCATCAGGCGGCACATAGAATGTACTGTTAGTGGTGAGGTCAATGCAACTACGCTGGAATTGCTTGTCGCCGGCATGCAGCGATGCTGCAGATTTCTTGTTCTTCGGCTGACGCCGCAATGACGAGAACCAGTTTGAGATACTTGGACGTTTTTGCTGCGACTGCTGCAGGGAAGCCATGTTCCTTCAACACTTTAGTCTTCACTCTGCGACTGTGGAGATCAGCTTCACTTGTTGCTTTTGTTAAGTTATTTTTGTTTTACTTTTTTCTTCACTGTTTGTTAATTCGTTTTGTTACACTTGTTTTCACTGTAGTTATTTTATTTTTTTTTCTTTCACTTCAATTGTTCACTTCCTGTTGAATCTTGTTTTTATGGGTTTTCTTTCTCTCTCTGGTAAATTCACATTTTTTTCTTTTTGATCATTACGTACTTGTGCATGGGGAACTTGTTTTTTTTTCTTCCCTACCGTGCTTATTTATAGTTGATGTTCAAATGAAATCACATTTGGCTTCTTTCTAAGAATAAAGGATTGGTTAAATGTCGTACTATCGTACGTACCTACTGCGGCAGTATGTAAACTTAGTTCAGTTATATGGTATGTGGTTAAGTCTAAAATCGTTTTTACAATTGACATTGGCGTCTAGAAACTTTTCAGAGTTTAGTTTGTCGGTTTAAATGGTGATTAAATATGAAAACCCGCCGAAACGTTAACGGCAGATATAAATTGAAACAAAGAAACATTGTCTCAAATTCAGATTCAGACTAAAGATTTACCATAAGATCAGTTCAGATCAAAGACATTTGATTTTAAATCAAAGATCAGTTCGTGATTTCAGATCATTTCACTTCAGATCTAAGATATCTGATTTCGAATCAGTTCAGATCAAAGATTCGTGATTTCAGATGAATTCAAATAAAAAATTTATGATTTCAAATCAGTTCAGATTAAAGATTCGCTGTTTCAGATCACTTCAGTCGATCATAATCGATTTCGCCAATATTCTCGGCATAAAATGAAAATATGATCCTAAGAAATTAATGGGTGTCACACTTTTAAAAGATATGTACTGAGAAAAACACATTTATGGTAGCAAATAGCGCTAAGAGCACTAAGGAAACAAGGCAAATACCGACGCGTAGCTACCAATGCCCTACCTAACAACGCCAAAAGGCTAAACTAACTAAGCAAATATGCGACAGCAGCAGCGACATCGAACTGACTCCCACTAGACAAAGCAAACTATTACGAACTGTTGCAGCAATAATTCCTTCAGTTTCTTCTCAACTTGGCTCGACTCATTGCATACCAAATAAATAAATACATTTCAATTTACTCCCGCCAAACCGAATATCCCAGACCCAAAGAACAAAGAAAAAACGAAACCACTTGAAAATCAACAAACGAGCGCCATCAAAGAGAGAGACAAAGGTGGGCACAAGTCGCGTCTCGTATTGCTAAATTGGATTTTGTGTTGTTATTGTCGTCGAGTGTTGCTGGTCATAAAATAAATTAAGTTAATGCATTCGAGGTGATTCGTTTACATACGTAAGTCCTTAAGGAAGGACATACATAGGATATATTCAATGTGTCTGCACTGGTTGTACCCTGTTTGCATAAATGCACTCAAGCTAGACAAAAATAGCATAGAAAATCAAAAATAAACAAAAACACAAAATTTAAACAATGAGAACGACGCACAACAAAAAAAAGGTTGAAAGGATATTTTCCTTTTGGTGCCTTTTGGCATTTTGCAGCTTGATATTTAGAATTTCAAAAAGAAAATACATTCACTTTAAATGTAAATCACGAAATCGAGCAAATAAATTGAAGTTAGCGGTAGTAGTTGAAGACAGGAAGAAGTCATAAAAATAAATTAACTGAAATTTATGGCACTGAGAAAATACTATTGATTTTCTCTAAACATTAAATAAAAGAGAAAATTAAAAGGATGTGAATTTTAGGATCTCTAATTTATAAACATTGACAGGAGAAGTTTAATAAGTAGAACGGTGTAGCTACTCATACTTAATTTCAACAATCGGGAGTAAGGTCGTAAAAGAACGAATTGTGACTGCAGATCTATTTACTGCCGATCAAAGATTTCTGATGTCAAATCAATTCAGTTGAGATTAAAGATTAGAAATTTTAAATTACTTCAATTGATTGTCAGGATTTGTGACTTCAAATCACTTTACCTTAGAACAAACATTTGTGATTTCCAATCACTTCAGGTTAGAGTGAAGATTTGTGGTTTTAAATCACTTAAGTTTGATTTCAAATCACTTTAGTTAAGTGCAAAGATTAGTGATTTTAAATGACTTCAGTTGGTTGTGAGAATTTGTGATTTCAAATCACTTTAGCTTAGAACAAAGATTTGTCATTTCAAATCACTTCAGTTTACAGCAAAGATTTATGATTTCAAATATTCATAATTTCAAATCACTCTAGTTCAAATCAAATATTTGGCATTTCAGACCAGTTCAATTAAGACAAATGACTTTTAGAGTCTTATTTTAAAAACCTAAATTCTCAACTACACAGCCCGAGTATATTACTTTTACTTGTTTAAAATGCAATAAACTTTTGTGGCGGAGCTACTACAACATTTTAGTCCATTAATATAAAATAACCTTTTTCGCCATTGAGAATACGTGTGCAGAATATTGAAACTAAAAAAAAATGAATAAGTAAGTAGTAACATAAATTTCTACTCTATTCATTTTCTTTACATCTTTTTAAGAGCTACAAAAGTTTTTTCAAAGCATTCATGTCGAGCTATTTATTACCCTTTTCTGCTATACAAAACCTACAACAACAAAATAATGAAATATAAAATTAAAGTCTTATGAAAATGTGTAAACAAATACATTCAATCAAAAAACAAATATAAAATCAAATCTAAATCTAATAAAAAGGTAAACGAACATTAAAAAGAACACAGCAAGCATTCGATTCATTACGTGCACATGTATTATGTTAACTGCGAAGTAGACAAAGGTAAGAAGGAGCTACCTGTCATTACACGAATACAAGGGGAAGGAATGAGAAAGAATGTGAAGAAGTTCAACATGAAGCAAATGGCAGACAGATATCATCATACAAATTCACATATGACCGCCCCTCCCTCCAGAGGGCAGCAAACTTTACATACATTTGTTATCATCACACAATATCGCAAATGTTATTAAATTATTTGAAGGAGTGAGCAGGGGAAAGACCCAGTTGGAAAAAATTTCAAGTTAAGCGTTAACTAAGGAAGTAAGAACGAAGTGAAAGAAAAGGCGCGGAAAGTTTTCATGCACTTACCAATGAAGTGAAGAGGAGGAAGCGCTTAACTTTGTTAAAGAGCGTTTAAAGAGCGTGAGAAAGCTTTTAGCGCTTACTAGAGGAGCGAAAGGGAAATGCTGATTTGGCATTTACTTTGAGTTCATTTGATATACTGAAATTCTTAAGGACTTTTTTAAAAGACATTTTTGCTTAACGTGGATAACGTTGGAGGAGACCCTTGAAGCACTTACCAGGGAAGTGAAATGCAAGCGAATATTTTACATTTGCTTTTAATTTTAAATGATGAAATTGTCGGGAATGAGAATAATTCTCCTTCGACAGGCAAACGCTCCTTAGGACTGGAAAAGGAAGCGCCTACCAGAGAGGAGAAATGGAATCGCTGATTTTACAATTACTTTGAATTCATTTTAAATACATTCTGAAAATTCTATGCATTTTTATGATCGAGAAATTATAGCTTACAATGGTGAGCATTGCAGGAAGGGCTTACCAGAGAAGTGAAAAGGAAGCGATGATTTGGTAAACACCGTTGGGATTATAAATTATTCTTACAATGAGAATGAAATCGTAAGCTTCGTGAAAGTACTTATTCAGCGATTTTCCTCCGTCTGTGATTTGCAAAAGATGCTTAAAGATAAATAAAGCATTATCACAAGAAAGAGAGAGATGTGTATAATAGAAGCAAGAGTTGAAGAAAGTTGTTGCTGAGGTACTTCCGAAGGCCTTCCAAAGTACTGGAATATATATGTACTAAAGTATTCTCGGCTCTTTAACCACTACTAAAGACCTTATAAAATGCTTCTGAAGAGTTTTCATAAAGTCGGTTTGAAGCCTTACTAATTTATTACACCATTTATCTCCACTGGGTTATTACTGGCTCATTCTATATGGCGATTGTGTTCGAATATCTGAGCTAAATTTGAATTTTTCTCGTAATCAGATATGGGAAAAGCAGAAGCAGTAGCAATATTAGAAAAAATTCAGATTTTGATGATAAAGTTGAAGGTGTGTTGAGGTGCACCGACACCGACACCGACATCGACACCAACACCACACCAACAGTGCCACTTCAACTTCCACTTGCATGGCAATGCCATTCCACTGTTTGTATGGTATATTAAAAAGAAGTTTCACGATTTGATGAATGCGTTTTTGAGGATTCTAAAGCGATTACAAAGCAAACAAAAAACAAAATAAAAAAGAACAAAAAAGAATCAACTACGACAAGGTAAATCACTTAAATAATGACCACCATCACTTGCATGTATGGGCTACAAGATACAGTAGGTGCTTAAAGTATATAAACACGTATCTCATATGTATGTGCGCGCGTGTGTGTGTGTGTGTGTGACTGATATATATCTATTATACAAATTGTTTCAAAAAAAAAGCAAAGCAAACAAAACAAAAACATAGAAGAGAAAAAAAATAGAAAGGTGAAAATCCGCTTAGGTGCAAGCGTATGTTGCAGCAACATGCAATTCAATTTTGTTGGAGGCTAGCAACATCCTTGCACTTTATACACTCATTTATTCAGGCCTCTTCATGCCACTCCTTCTGGCGCCCCTCAACCTCAACTCCTCAGCTAACTAATTGAATTGAATTGAATTTGAAAGTAGCGCGCGAGTTCATGTGTTGCATTTTAAACGAGCAACCAACAGCAACAACGACAACCTCATAAACCTCGAAACCAAACAAATAATAGAAAGAGAAAAATTGAAAGGTGGGTAATCTAAATCCAATTTAACATGACATATAAAATGCGCGGAATAAAACGCATAAAAACAGTACGAAACAGTACGAAATTGCCATTGCTAATAGGCAACAATTATTGATGAGCAATGCAATAGTAGCAGCAGGCAACACGATAAAAATCCAAGAACTCGCCCCGACAAAAGAAAGAGGTGTGAATTACAAACAACTACTGCTAGCAATTACAGTTACTTAAGTACTTACTTCTGCTCGAAAGAAAGAAAAATGTGTAAAATGAGTTTAAGTAGACATTAAAAAACAAACAAAAAACAAATACTTGCAGTTGTATTAGAGGCGGCAGGGCAGAAAGAAGCTTTCACTTTCATTGGAAAAACATAAACTGTTATGTTTTTATGTGTGTGCCTGTGTATGTGAGTGTGTGTGAGTGTGTGGAAAATGCAATTGATTGTAAAATAGAAAAACGCAACTTTCATTGACATTATTTAATTGTTGGTGAGGTTAACGAACGTTTGCAGCCATCACACATTAAATTATTGCTATAAATATCAATTAAAGGCAATCGTTCTCCTCGTAATGCTTGAGAAATATAGCAATAATCATTTCATACTTAAGTCATATCTATCATGAATGACACTCTTGATGTCATGCATATGACATATAGTATGTACTTTGAAGTAAGTTTGAAAAAGACAAGGATGAATGAAAAATATGAAGAACTTTTCACAGTCATAAGACATCAATGACACTTTCGATGACGTGCTCAATGTTTAATGATATTCATTCAGTTTCTATTTAAACACAGGAAAATCAGATTACAAATGTATACAAATAATATTTTCTGTGGTCATAAACAAAACTTTCGACGAACTGGTCATGTGTTGTGTCATGCAGATCTCGAACTCGAAACGTAGGTACCTACTAAATTGATAGCATTGCTATGTGAAAGGAGAGGAAGAAGGGGAAACGGTCGGTTAGCTTTGGGAATATTAGCCTGTTTCAATGAAACGCTTCGTGCCGTCAGGATAAAAAAAAATCATATCTGTATCTGATGTGCTCAGACGTACTTACTATACGTGCGAAGAGTATTTGTCCTTACCAATTGTATTGAATTGCAGGTGAATCGAAAAGTTTAAATGCGTTTTCTCAATATTTATTTTTCTACATATTTATTTGCTTAATGACAGTCTTGCAGTCTTGCAACAAACGAGCGATAATTAGTCTTACTTTACTTTACTTTTAATGGCACAACAGCCCATGGAGGGCCTAGGCCGAACTTTTCGCATCCACTCATATTGTGCGTGTTATATTTGTACATGAATGGAAGGGACCTACAGTTTAATGCCGAATCCGAACGGCGAAGTAAAAGCTTTTCATAGCAAATTTTACTCTTGTAGGTTTGCCATTGCCTGCTAAGAGGTGGTGCCGTGTAGAAAAATAATTTATAATTAGTCACCGCTATATTTTTCGTATACAAGGATATTAAAATATGTCCGGAACTTATTTCGAATCGAAATATGTAGTCAATGGGAAAGAGAGAGAGTGTGAGGTCATAATCTCGAAATACATATCATTAGCAACGACAACTTCGATGACACGGTCAGACTTTATGTGATATTGGCTATCAGTGACTGATATTAAAATATGTCATTATTTATTCCCCTCAAAACTGGCAATGAGAAAGGCGGACAGCGACTCATATGAACTCATAAACGGGTAATAAAAAAACTTAATTGGGCTTAAATTATATATTCAATGGTGATCAAAGACAATTGCCATTCTCTTCGACACTGCCGTTGTTGGTACGGATATCAAGAGGTAAGCCAAATATTTCACAATTGGAGGAATTAATAAAATCACAAAATTTTGTTTGCATTAATTAAGAAGAAGAATCATTAATGGAATAAAGAAGATTGGCAAGAACAAATTAAAAATAACGATTTACAAAACTAAAATTTAGTGATATACAACCAAATAACACCAAAAAAATGAATGAAAAAACAACGTACATACCTACACAAGATTCTAAAAATAATATAAATTATAAATAAATTATAAATTAGCAATAAAATCAACAACGAAAAAATAAATTTAAATAAAATAAAAATAAAAGGCGATAGAACAAAAGCAGGTAAGTAAAAAATGTTCACGTGTGTATGAAGCGACATTCCACAATATTTCTGAGGTGAGTAACTAAGTAAATGATCCCGAGAACGAGTTAAATGATAGAGTCAGGGAGAATGTGGAAAATAGTTATTTAAATCCTCATGTAGATAGATACCGAATACGTCGATGCATGTAGAAGAGTTGGAACGCACACACGTGTGTGTATTTGCTATTGTATAATTAAACGTTTATTATTACATATTGAGGGGTTACAGAGAATTACATATGCAAAGAGTGTGTCAAGGCATGTAAAAATTTACTATTTAGTTACAGTAAGTGACTAAGAAAGAGTGTGTAACATTAAAGTGAGTGAACTTGAGGTACCCCGGAACTACCTACAGCAAGCACACACACACACACACACACATTCCAAAGAAATTCTCTATATTAATTCTCTAAGCGGGAAAACACAAGGAATAAAAGCTATTCAAGATAATCTTTTAAGCATTAAATGACTAAGAAGAAACTTTTACCGCATACATGGCTTAACCCATTCTCTTCCCAACTGAGTAAATATATAAATATATTTTTCCTCGCTCTATGAACACTATTCCTGCCGACTTTAATGCGTAATTGACCAAAGTTGAATTAAGTATTGTATTGTAATAAATCCAAAGGAAAGAGACAAACTTAAATATAAAGATAAAAATGATTTAAACAAAGAAAAAAATTTCTTAATTTAAAAAAAAAAATTTCATATATAAAGCAAAAAAAACCAAAAAATTTTTTATTAAAAACAAGAAATATTAAAAAAAAAAACTAAAACAAAATATTATAAAACTAAGAACAATTCCTTCTAATTTCCTTTTTCTGTTCTATAAGTAATAAATTTATAATAGATAAAAAAAAATTTTAATATATAGATTTAAAAAAGTACAGAGAGAACAACTAAAAAAAAAATCAAATAGTTAAAAATTGTTTTCTATACAGCTCTGGCGAACTTATTAGCACACCCTCACCGATATTTTAAGTTATGCAGCGTTTTTTAAATTTATTATTTCAACATAACTTTGAAGGAAATATACATTATTAATGTTATCAACAAAAATAATTTAAGATATTGGAGTTTTTTGGAATTTTCTGAAACTTTTCTAAACAAAATAAAATTTTTTCTGAACAGAAAATATTAGATAAGTCTTAAAAATTAGCTGTGATCGCTTTGGTGTAGTTGGACTTGCTACTGGGATTAAAATCTCGGCAAAATTTTTTTTTTATTGATTAGTACATTGTGTTGAATTGAAGGAAGATTGATAGGTGGGGGAAAAAGGAATAGAGAATGAGAGAGGGAATGCAATCCAACAGGACACCGATAAAGTGATAAGACAGCCATTGTGGCAAGTGTTATGCCTTTACCACAATGAACTTTCGACTATGACCGCATGTAGCGCCAAAGGCCGAGCTTTTCGCTTTTCGCATCCACTCATGTTGTGCGTGTTATATTTGCACATGAATGGAAGGGACCTACAGTTTTATGGCGAATCCGAACGGCGAAGTGAAAAGCTTTTCATAAGCAATTTTTACTCTCGTAGGTTTGCCATTGCCTGTCAAGAGGTGGTGCCGTATAGAAATTTTATTGTTCTTTATTTTTTTTGCATTGACTGTGCCTAGAGTCGAACCCCGGACACTCTGCGTAACAGTCCAACGCACTACCGCTACGCTACGGCGACCACAATCGCATGATATTGCATAATTTTTATTTAGTTTCTTAAGTTTTTTTTCTCAAAACGCATAAAGAGAAATATTTAATGAAGTATTATATTTGATTTAATTAAAAAAAATTTTATAAAAGTATTCTCCAAAATTTTCAAGTTTTCTTTAATTATTTCACAACATACCGATGTGTTGAACGTAGGGTGTGCTAATTAGCACAAAAATATAAATAAAAACAGAAAACGAAACAGAAAAAAAAACTAACGTTTTTTTTAAATCAATTAAAATTAATTTCAACAAAAAAAAGAACAATCAAAAAAAATAAAATAACCAAAAAAATTTAAATAGAAAAAAGGCATTTAAAATTTAAAGCACAAAACATTTTTTTTTAAATAACAAAAATTTTCAATAAAAACAAATTTTTAAATAAAACTAAAAAAATGTTTTTAAAAATAACTTCAAGTTTACAAACTTGTGGTCAGCTATTTATAATCAAAAAAAGTAAACTATAGGAGTACCCCGCTTAAATTGCGTATCAAATGTTTGCTTTTCAGTTCAAGATGAGTTAATTGAGCTAGACATTTTCCATTTTTGTTCACACAATTAACCGGGGAACACTGTATTGCCAACATAGTTCATCGTGTTAGCAAAGAATTTCAATGATTTTGTGTTGGGAACGAAAGTAAACGAGAAATTCCCAAATACTACAAGACAAATACGACAGCAAGCGAGCCAGCCAGCCAGCCACCAAGCCAGCCAGCCAACCAAGTACGACAGGCAGACAACTATGTATTAGGCTAAAAAGCTTGCTTGAACTGTCTTATGTCTATTTGAATATATGTCTTATGCCTTATATGTCGCTTTATATTAATTGTAGAGTATACACATATCGTTAGCTTAGAGTAAAAAGGCGCCAAGTCAACTTTCTCAAATACAGAAAAAACCAAAAGTTTCACAGGTTATTTTTTTTTTTTGTAAATAATAAATAAAATACAAAATTTCGGCAAATAATAGAGCAATATGAAATCGCATTCAATGCAAGTAGTGCACAATTTGACTGAAATTAACAATTTGTTCCTTTTGCAAATTTGAACAAATGCGTTCTTAATACTTTTACGTATCAATGTCTTACAAACAAGTAAAAACAAAGTAAGTTCTTAATACATTTTGCAAACGCTGTATTTTTACTTTCCCTTTAGTACTGCATCAAAATCTAAGTTTTCATAAAAAGTGGACGATGCGCGTTTTCACTCTAAACAGCTAAACTAAGTATATTGAAGGTAAAAACAATTTCTTTTGTAAATTGAAAATATTGTTTTTTTTTTAATTTAATTAAAAACATATTATCATATTTATCAAATGCTATCCTTCGATCAATCCCTAATAAACTAGGTGGAGTTATATTCCGAGGAATCCAGTTTCCGGTCAATTGAGCAAGCAAAAATTAAAAGTTTTTGATGCAAATAACCAAAGAAATCATTGGCGTGAAAGCCGCTTAATTGTTCTGAGATGTCAACAAAGCGAAACTTTGTAGAGTAAAGTTAAAAGCAAGGGCTTATAATTTTTAAAAAGTATATGTGTAAGCAGCAGTTTCCGCTTAATTGCGTCAATGAAAATGTAAAATTAAGCGGGAAATGAAATTAACGAAAAAATGTCAGTACATTTTGGAACCGAAAAACATAAATTTTCTGACGCAATTCAACGAGAAATGCATTTGATGGTTCGAGATAGCACCTCCTCAGTTGATTGTGAGCATAGGTGGCTTTGATTATTCAAAAGACTTAGTTCCCTCCCGAGAGGTTGTGGAAAGGAATTTTTCCAATTGGTTTCGTTCGATTCGTTTTAACTAATTATGGAAGCAATCCTCTACTCATTTAATCGTAAACTACTGTACTCCATATAGTGCTCGACTTATGTACTTACTTGCTTGTACACTTTCGTATTTGTTGTAAGTATGTGATTTGAAAGAATTTGGGACAATTAACTTTTATGTACAGAACATCGCCTAAAAATTAGCATGCGTGATTTCGTCATGCGTGATATAAATGGGAATTTAGAGAATTTATGACAAGCGAACAAGATAAGTTCATAAATACAAAATAAACTAAACAAATTTTAAATATCAGACATTTCTAAACAACTCATGTCAATCCTCTTCCAGTTTCGAACTCAAAAAGTAAATAAATACAAAGTGATGGCAAGCTTTTATCGCAAACCGCAACATCATCATAATTATTAATTGCGTCATGCAGCTAAAAAAAGGAGAAAACATTCGCCTCTATTTGTTTATAATTTTTCATATACGAATTTTTTCATTCGAGCGTTTATAAGCAGGCAGCTGACATAGTTTGTTTTTTTTTGCTTTGATTTACTTAGTTTTGAGTTCGGTTGAGTTGAGATTATTTCTTTATTTATATACACTTATTTCATAATGGAATGTCTGGCCTCTTCTTCTATGACGTTTATAAAATATATTGGAGAAAACATTGTCTATTGAGTCAGTGTGGGGTAGGATGGTTAGACCTCCACAGCATCAGTGAAAGGGTACTGAGGGGTAAACCATTTAACTTGCATGGACTGGAAATAATAATATGGTAAAGAAATCTGAGGTAGAAATATAGAAATCCATGAACTTGTGAGTGAGAAGGTGATTATGGCAAAGAAAACTATACTTGTCTGGAGGGCTTTGAAAGCCCTTCTTCTTCCTTGAAGATACTGTGTTCACAAATAACTTTTTTTGCCCTTTTCAGATCACGGAAAATGATTTTTAAAATTATTAAAAAAATTTTTCATAGTTCTGGGTGTTTTTTTTTATCACTTGACCAGATTTTGAGTATACTGGGGGAAATTTAATGAAATATTTCTTAAGAGATAATTGTGTGACATATAAAGAAATTATATATAGTGTATGAAACAGGCGTAATGAACGTGAGGTTTTTCATAGAGAGAATAACAACGATGTTAATAAAACTGGCTGATCATTTCGGAGCTAGCCATGCTTCCTCATCAGTGATCTTGGTGGTTAATCTCTGTGTTTTCATATTCTGAAAAGGTAACCGAAAATTACCATTACAAGAATTCTTCAAATAATTTCACTGACTGGTATTATTGAAACAGACATACCATCCGGGATTATATACTTGTATTTATTTTTATTCTCTTATTACTAGGTAAACATCGAAAGCCATACATAGTGCAGGGAAAAATTTAATTAAGCAGGAATCAATTAGCCGAATAAAGACAACTAAGTTAGTTTGAGCTCTTAGCGCAATAACACAAGCTTTTTCCTAAAAGTATCAGCCTTGCAACTAATCGGGTTTCGGATAAATGATTTCTCCTCGGGTAATTTCACTATAAACTGAGTATTTCCGCCGACCCAATTAAGCGGAAACTACTGTATTCCTATACATTTATAAAATATTTGCTCATAGAATTTGCATTTACTAATTTTACTTAGTTAAAAATATCGCCCAATTTCGCCCTCAATCCTGTTATAAGAGATTTTGCATCAGTTGTGCAATTAACCGAGCAAAGTACTGTATTAAGATTATTTTACATATCTGTATAACTTTGAAGTTCTAAAGATTAGTTTCTTAACTCAATACGTAAATACGGGTCTAAATGGTACTAATACGGTACATTTTCCATATCTGAACTTATTCAAGTTAGACTTTGATGTTCTAAAGACCAATTTCTTAAAAGAATTTTTAACTCAACAGTTTTTCAACTGAATGTATGAAAGTTTTAAGCTTGTAAAAAGTGAATTATCAAGGAATCGATTAAAAAATTATCATAAATTATGAAATGCACCACAATGGATTTTCAGAAAATCCATTTCAATCACAATTCGAAATTATTCTGCATTATATTGAGACTTTTTAAAGCCACGTTATTGCGACTTTAAAATTTTAAAATTAATCACAGTAAAATTACTGACTACAATAAAATCTGAGTGACTGCACACATAAAAATTAATAAAATCTTCAATTTTACAATATTATCAGAACCGAACTGGTCTTTGCTATGCATTACATTTCGATTCTTATAAATTTTCTGAAAATAAATTTCAGGGTGTTTCGATTAAATACTTAAACATTTTAAGGAAATATCTCAAGTTGAGCAGAATCCAAAACGCAATCGTTCAACTTGTTCCAACAGCAACAATCAAATCAAAATTAACACAAAATTTATTCCAAACGACAACATTTTGTATAACACTTAACGATAATAAAATTTATAAAATTTATGAAATATATAAAGAATTCTTAAGAATTCTGTCCCCGAGTCTAAAATTAAAGCACTCGTCATACTCGTGCTGTTCTTCACATAAATATTTGTGCGATTCGAAATGGAAAAGTGACAAATTTTAAACAATAAATAACAAAATAAGGAATCAAGAAGGTTTAATGTAAATTAATTAATATTTTTTAGCCGCTTATACATGAGGATGTGTTAAGATCTGAATTTATTAATCATTTGCGCTTTGATTAGAATATAAAAAGTAATTCTAAATTTTTAATATTTTTATTGATTTTGAATGACTTTACTTGTCATTCATGTGATCCACATGATCACTGATCAGTGTGGATCGTCCGAGATCACTGATCGATCTTCTTCTAGTATATCATTTATTTCTGTGTCCAGAACAATTTCTTATCTAAATAAAATTGTTTATCAAAAAAAGAAAGCAAGTTAAACTGTGAGTGATCTTGATTGTAAACAAAAGCGAATTGAAAATAAAGATGATCTGTTGAGACCTGAATCTTAATCTTCCAATCTTATTAAGCCTTTTATGTTTAGTCAGCAAGTAAGGTAGTAAATACCCGAGTACTTAAAATGAAGAGGGCGAAGAGGGAAAGGAAGACTTCCCACCCCCTTAGGAATGCCCAGCGCTATGAATTGAATGAAATCTGCAGTGGTTCCCAGCTTTCCTTGCACTGATTTCCCGAAAGAAACTATGCGCCTACTTGAAACTTTAGAAAATTGTTAAGTCTGGAAAGGTGTGACTTAAGATCCATTGCATGTCTCATTACAGGGATACTTGTAGAAGCAATCTGGATTACCATCGAATACTAGATGCCAATTTGAGCTCCATAGAAATAGGATCAATACTAAAAAAAATTGTTGACTTATGGAACCACAATAGAACTTATAGGTGGCAGGGCAATCGCCAACAATAACAATACATGTACAATAAAAAAATAAAAAAAACTATTGCGACTTCCAGTTGCAAATGTCCTGCTTTCTGTCGAAACAACCATCCTTGACAAATATTTCCTATCAAAAAAAACTTTAGAAGGATTTAAGTCTGAAATAATTTGAACTCTAACATGTTGGGAGAATGTCCCTCTTCGGTAGGGAGCACTAAGTGATGGCCGCTTTTACAAAATATAACTACCGAGCAGGGACGTCTGTGCTACTTTTTATAAAGGGTGTTTTTCTAGAAGTGTGGTTTTCAATCTGGCAATACTTTTTTCGGAGTTGGTCTTTTTGACAGCTGTCACTTGATTTATGCTCAGTTTGGTTTGCCATTTCATAATGAATAGAGCTACGCCTGAACAATGTTTGCAAATTATTGAAATTTATTATAAAAATTCATGCGTGAAAGAAGTGTGAAAGTACTGTGAAAGAACTGTGAAAGAAGTGTTTCGCAAGCTACGTCCATTTAGCGGCGACGCTCATTTTTGGCTCAATGGATGCGGGAATAAGCAGAATTGCCGTATTTGGAGTGAAGACCAGCCAGAGGCAATTCAGCAGCCAGCAATGCATCCCAATGATGGCAGGCGGCATCATTGGGCCGTACTTCTTCAAAGACGATGAAGGCCGCAACGTTATGGTCAATGGAGAAAGGTACCGTTCGATTATAACACTTTTTTTGGCCGAAAATGCTAGAATTGGACTCGGCCGACATATTGGTTCCAACAGGACGATGCCAGATGTCACATTGCACGCGAAACCATGCATCAATTGAGAGGCGAATTTGGTGAGCAGTTAATCTCACATATTGGTGTAGTCAGTTGGCTTCCAAAATCGTGTTATTTGACCCCGATAGACTATTTGTTGTGGAGCTATGTTAAATCTCTTGTCTATAGGGACCAGCCACGATTACTGCTTTGGAAGCCAACATTGAACGTGTCATTTGTGAGATTCCGGCCGAAATGTGGACCTTCAGAATGGACCACTTGAAGCGTAGGCGCGGGCAACATTTAAGTGAAATTGTCTTTAAAAAGTAAATGGCAAGAATTAATTCATCGATCCAAATAAAATTTCATTCACTTTTGTAAAATTTCTGTTTTTTTTTTCATTTCCAAAAACTAAACTCTTATAAAAATCACCCTTTATTTAAACTACGAATACTTAACATTAAACAATTTAACAAGTTTAATGAAACTTTGACTAAAAACTTATAAAAAACTTCCATACGCGAGTCAAATAAAAGACTAAAAAATACATACATACATCAAAAGGCGAAATATTACGTCAATAACACGCTTTTCCTAGTAAGAAATCTAAGCTCATGAGAAATAAATGATAAGGATTTCTTGCGATTTGAATAAGAGCTGATAAAAAGATTGGCACTACACAAAGGCAGTTCACACACTGTGGGTTCTTTCATGGAGATTTATTGCAATCGTTGTCAAAGTCAGGAAGCGGCGTTATCGCTAAACTCAAATCGGCAACTGCTCAACCTCTGCTGCATTGAAACTTTATGATAAAAGTAAAAATGAAATAGAAGCGGCAGCGAAAAAGGAGTACATTTTATGTACAAATTTCTTCCACATAAGCAAAAGATATCGCAAAATGCATATCATATTCATATTCGTTCAGTTTTTGCGGCTGCTTCTTTGTTTGTGTGACACACAGCAAAAACGTGATTTGAACAACCAACGAGCAAAGCAAGCAAAACCATAAATACAGAACAAAACCAAACTAATACAAATTAGATTGACGACATATGAGAGCATATTATCCACAACAACAACAACAACAACAACAGCACATGAAGTTCATTTTTTGTATTCGAGTTTCGAGTTTAGGGTATTGTTGTTGTTGGTGTTGGTGTTTTGTCGCTGTTAGTGCTACTCTGCTGGCTGCCATTTTTCAAGCATCTACTTGCTGTTTGCAATGTTGCCCAGCCCAGCCCAGCACACATGTCACTTGGTTTTTTTTTTTTGTATATTTTTGTTAGTTAAAATACATATTTCGAATTTTTACTTACAAAAAATCTTTTGTTTATTATTTTATTCTTCTATGCCGCAATGTTACAGTAGCGCACCATTGAATTGGGACGACATCTTTGCAATATTCAAACTTTAAAAATCACCCAAAGATCAACAGCATAATAAAGTGTGCTGCTACTGTATTTCCAGAATATTTTTTCAAAGTCTACACATTAGGCTCAAAGTAGATCAAAATTTACAGTGAGGAAAAGAGAAAAAAAAATGTTTTATACAAAAGCATTTTGATTTTACAAGGAATAAAGAAAATTAATAATGCTGTAAAATTCAGTTTTATGTTTTATTTACCATCAGACTAGAAAATGTTTTCACATATTTTTAAAAATAATAATCGCTTCTTCTTAATTGTCTTCTAATTTTGGAAATGTCTGGCTGTGGCTTTAAGAATTTGACAGCCCTTTCTCCCTCTTTCACTCTCCCTTCCCCCTTAATCCGTCCGTTGATGTATGTCGTTTTAAGGAATTTCTTCTGAATTTTTATTTTCTGTTTTTTGTACGCTTCAATTCAATTCATAACTGTTACTAACAGATTTAAAGCAAGCGTGTAAATTCGTCTTTGTAGTGTGCGTGAGTGAGTCTTGTTTGGTCGCTGTGTATTTATGACTTCAACATATGTTTCAAAAAATAACAAAAAATACATGGTATTATCGGTTGGTCCATTCGTTCATGTATTTGACACCTATTTTAAATAGAAAGACAGACAGACATACAAGGCAGCAAGGCAGCCAGACAAACACATATCTCCCATAGGGGTACACTTCAGATTTGAAAAGGAAGAAGAATAAACTGAAGTTTCAACAAATTTACATATGCTACTGAAGCAGGCACTATCTGTCTATCTATAGTGAATAGATTCGTAAACAAACACTATATTAATGAACTTATTAAGAAAAGCTCATTAATAGAAAGGTCATAGAGTTGTACCATAGCGCCCATGGTGTGGTTAACTAAATAAATAAATTATTATGCAGTGGTCATATCAAATTATTAAAACAATGACAAGAAATATTCTCAAAAAAAAAAAAAAAAATTTGTTAGAGTGAATTACGCCCAACGTGGGGTCTATGGGAGAATGGAGAATGTTGGACAACTTTTCAAGTCAGGGAAGTAGAGAAAATAGCGCACTGCTTGGGGTTAATGCAAAGTAATACCAAAATCAGATTTAAAATAGAAGAAACTTAAGAGAAATCATTAAATTCTAAAAAATGTAATCTTCTCCATGAGTTTGCAACTAAAATATAAGTGAAGATAAAATTTTACGAAACATCACATGTATCGCCATAAGTGGGGAAAATTGAAATACATCTCATTCGCTTTCTGCCATATTGTCATAACTCAGAAAACATAAATTTTGAAGGACACTCATTTAAACTTTTCAAATTACCTGTCACGACCTCGAGAGTGTAGTAGGTTGAGCATTAGACTTTCACCCAGAGGGTTTGGGGACGATTCCCCTCTTTGTCCCGTAGTTAATTCTCACAAACCTCTTATATTTGTACCGATATGAAGTAAAGTAGTTGGTAATACGCTGGCCTACTACGTAGAGTGGTCGGGGTTCAAATCCCGGTACACACAAAATCAAAAAGTGGAACAAATAAGTAGACAATGGCAAGCCTACAAGAGTAAAAATTGCCTATGATAAACTTTTCACTTAGTCGTTCTGATTTGGCATAAAACTGTAGATCGCTTCCATTCATGTACAAATATAACACGCATACCATGAGTGGATGAGAAAAGCTCGGCCTAGGCCCTCCATGGACTGTTTTATATGGCTTTGAAATTAAGTCTTCTAAGAAAGTTTGCATATCCAACGTAGTGTTTTTGAAACACATTTTAAAACACTAAATAGTAACAACAGAAGTAATTTTCACTTAATGTTTGTAGAAGAGAAAATAGCGTCCAAATAAATTTTCCTCAAAATCGAACTTAAATTATAACATTTTTAAGAATGTTATAATTGAATGTTATAGTGCTAATTATTTTAAAATGCGCTATCAATTTTTTAAAAAGGGAACAACATTCACGATCCCTTGTTCAATGTTTTTTGGACTTTCAATCACTCAACTTCACCGCTAACTATTCAATAAATCTTTTCTCAATTCGGAATATTAAATTCCAACAGCGCCCAATGTGTGGCCAATACAATAACATCTCAATTTGACATTCAGCTAAACATTTCGGTTGAATTCAAATACTTGCTTGTCATAACAAACAAAGCAAATGTAAACATAAAACATTAATGAATATTTGAAAACGAAAAATATCGGAACAAACAAACAACCAGAGAAAACTATCAAAAGCGACAACAACCAATCAAGGTTAATTCTTTTAGCATGTGCAAATAAATATTCAAGTAAACTAATTCTCCACTACAAAAATATGAACAAAAATGTTGTGTTTTTGCTTATGAGCACATTAAAAATTAATCTGTTTATTTGGCATAGAGAAAATAGCGCGTCGTCATTGAGGACGCGTGCTAAAAGCAAAATAAAAACAAAGAAAAATTATATTTCGGGTGGCCAGAAATTACCACAAAACAAAAAGAAAATGCCCAGCAACACAGAAAAATTAGAGAAACATATGAAAATTAGTGTTCATAAAATTAAAATAATATTTATTCGAATTTAAATATCGTGCAGTAGAGTAGCACAGAAACCGAGCCAGAAGATGAAAGAGCACACGCCTACAATTTGCACGATCGCTGGATTGCCCGAGCGCCAGCTGAAAAACATTAATAAGATGAAACAAAAATTAGGTTTCTCTAACGTTTCCTTTTTCTGTTTGAATTTGCTCTGTGACTGTGGAAAAAAACGCCATTAGGCATAAATTGCAATTAATAAATCTTTTTCATCTCGAATTTCCCCGCTTCAGAGCCACTACTTTTTATACAATGTCATCGTTGGTTGTTCTTTTTGTTTTGTTTGTTTAATTTTATTGTCAGCCTACGAATCAACCCAAATAAAAATAAAATGTTACTTGAATTATTAAATCAAATTTAGAATTTGAGTGTTGTTTATCAAATAAATCAAAAACAAATGAAAGTTCTGATCTCAGAATTGTACAGTAGGTTAACAAAGCACTGCAACTCAAAGCGATCCACGTGGCGTCCATGCATGCTTCCAGACGAAACAAAGTGTTCATTTGGTTGTGTCGTCAGAAAAGCTTTAAAATTAACATGAATTTTTAAAGACTTATTGGCGTTTTAAGTTCGATTTTGAGTTCTTTGTTTTTGCACCCCATATTGGGCGCTTAATTAGTTTTGTTTTCATTATCCAGATTGACTTTAACTAGGTTTAGAAGCTTTTCTCTATGAATTTCTAATTTTTGGACTCGAAATTGAAATTTAAGAGCATATGCCCCATATAGGGCGCCATGTAGTTATCGAAAAAAGTGTGCAAGTTTTATGAAAATACCGATCAATTAATTAATATTTCAGTTGAAGAAGTTGTGGTTAGTGCTCAACGTGGGAACATGCGCTGAAATTAAAATTTTCAATTTCAAATACTGTTGTAATTCAGAAATTGTATATTCAGCATTGATATTTTCATGCACGTACCCCACGTTTGAGACTATGGCGAATTTCATTCCAAGAATTGCACATTTATAGCTTTTAATTGTTATTTCAGAGCATGTCCCCCACCTGTGGCGCTAAGGTGAATATTTTAATAACAGGATTTGTATGTATTTGTATTTGTATGGTTTTTAAATATTTTCCATATGAACTACAAATATCATATTAAAAAAACACGACTTCAGGCACGCACACCCCACTAAGGGCGCTGAGGTGAACATTTTAATCAAAGATTTTCCAATTATTGGTATATATAATTAACTCACCACGTAGGACACTGAGGTGAACATTATGATTAACATTGCACAATCACTCTACGTTAAACGTTAAGGCAAACTTCTTCACCAGAGTTTATATATGTATCTCTTCTAGGTCCAACAGCGTCAGCAGAAATTAAAAAATGATGAAAACGTTTATAGTTTCCTTAGTACTTAGGTAAAGAAAAACATGCATTAAAATTAATTCGTTTAGAAAAAAAAGAATGAATAAAGAAGAAAAAAAGATAGCATATTTTTTAAATCGAAATGTTGCTGTTGTTGAATGATATTGTATGTCAACGTCTAATAAAAACACATAAACTATGAAAGAAATGGGGAAAAACTGAAGCAGCAACATCAATAACAGCAACAAAAACAACAATAGTAGCTAACAACAACAAAACACCAAATAGCACATACACCGTTTTCTCTTTTGTTTTTTGTTTTTGTGTTTGTTGTTGTTGTTGTTGTTGAGTTTTCTCGATATACCATAATTTCCCACGTGCATAATTTTTCCAACTTATTTTAACAGAGCCACATATGCAAAGCTTCATCAAAATATATGAAACACTAGAAACTCTGCAGCAGCCAACAAAATGCAATCACAAATACTTAAGCATAATCATAATTTCATGAGACTACATACATACATGCACACACACATAAATACATTCATACACCTCTCATCTTTTAAGTATAGCTCACTTTAGTTTACAGTTGCATTTGTTATTGTTGTTGTTGTTGTTGTTGATATTGTAGTTTGTTCTAAATTGATAGTTCGTTTAACTATCGACACATTCTCGTATCTAGAAATATTAAAAATGATACGATATTTTACATTACACGTACATAGCATGAATGTGCAAATCTACATTAAGCCAAAGAGTGATGTAGAAAATTAATTGTATACTCCCTCTCGAGCTCGCACAACTTAACAACGCAAAGCGATCAACAAGAGAGTGAAACACAGTAGCAGTAAAGAGTAAACAACAGTGTGCCTTATAAGTTTATCTTCACTGATTATAGGAGAATAATTTATGATTGCTGCTGCAGCACTGTAAAAAAATGAATGGAATTTCGAATAGAAAAGAGAAAAAAATGCAGATATATAAGTTGAGAATGTAGTGGCGGGCAGGGAGTGGCGGTTGCCTCCTCATCAGTGCCTGACACCACACACTCATTTTGACAGGCCTCAAGTAATGAGCAATAATGGCATGCATGAATTTTTACTCTTCTTTAAAAATTGCACGGTAATAATTTTGTACCTAAGTATTCAGTTTTATGGTTTATAAAAATAGTTTATACTACTCGTTCTTTTTAAAAATTTTTTTTTTTAATTTTCTTCATTCTTCTCTTGGCATTTATGAAAAATTACTGAATTGTATAATTTTTTGTTGCAGTCATGTCATTTCTGCTCAACTTCAAATTTTAATTGCTGCCGCAAGAGTATGTGCTCGAAATGCATGCGCCTTGGCGGCTCTTTTCGTTTTTGTTTTTGGTGAGTATAGAGGAAACATTAAACAGTAGCACCTTTTTTTTATGGTGCCTAAGCATTGTGGAAAAATTTGAGGTTATTTTTAATGCGGAAATGAGAAAGCATTGAACAAGTAGCAGCCGTTAGGATAGGTACTTTAAATCTTTTATGTTTAGGCACTGTAATGCCCAAGAAGAGATTTCGGGATTAATGGTAAGGTAAGCATGCTCGTGTATTAAAACCAGGACTAGATTTAAGTAATAGAAAATAATTATTTCTTTTTTTTTCGTGAATAACCAAACTGAAGTTTGGTCTGAATGTTAGCCTTAGATTGGTTTAACTTTCAATCGGATTTTGTCTGAATGGGTACTGAATTTTAGTCTGAAGATTGGTGCAACTTTTTATGTCTACTTATTTTGCTGACTCATATGATAGTACTATGGTTTATCCTTACACGCTGTCTTCATTGAGCTCGCTCGATATGCCTTTAATCATTCCTGAAGATATATTATCACATTTAAAATGACTAAAGACATCTTTTTCATCCGGACCTGATAACATCCCCAGCTGTATTCTTAAAATGTGTGCAGATTTTCTATACAAGCCTCTAACGGAGATTTCTAATGCATCATTAAAATCGGGCCATTTTCCTGCTTGTTTGAAAGATTCATTTTTAATTCCACTTCACAAATGTGGCTCAAAGTCTGATGTTTCAAATTGTCGAGGCATAGCTAAATGAAGTGCTATACCTAAATTGTTTGAAGCAGTCGTCACCGATCAACTCTCCTTCTCTGTTAAATCCTCTCTATTTCCCTAAATCAGCATGGGTTTTTCAAGGGGAGATCCAATGTAACAAACCTCTTAGAATTTTCGAGTGCTATTATAAAGGGGTTTTCTAATGGGTTTCAAACGGACGTAAATTACACTGACTTTAGTAAAGCTTTTGACAAAGTAAATCATAACCTTTTACTAATGAAACTTGACCGAATTGGCTTTCCCCAAGCGCTTATTGGCTGGATTAAATCCTATTTATGTAACCGGAAAGAAAGAGTTATTTTCTCGTAATATTGATGTTACCTCTGGGGTCTCTCCAGGCAGTCATTTTGGACCAATTCTTTTTTCGCTCTTTATAAATGATCTTCCTAATTATAACTAATTATTCAATACTCTAGAATTTTGATGTTTGCAGACGATGCAAAGCTTTTTTGACCACATTATTCACCCGTGACTCAAGATCTAAGTATTACAGAGCGATTTAGCTTCACTTTCTGACTGGTGTTCTTTAAATTTGATGACTTTGAACCTGGATAAATGTAAATTTATGATTTCTCCACGGAGGGTGCCATTGGTGGCAAATTATTATATTGGCACTAAACATCTGGCTAGAGTCTTCAATTGCGTTCAGCTGGGGTGACTATGGACCCCAAACTTCACTTTAATTTACATATAAACACATGTAAAGCCAAAGGCGTCTTATGTTTTATTAAGAGATGGTCAAAGGAATTTAACGATCCTTATATTATACCACTAAAATATTGTATGTTTCACTTGCCCGACCGATTTTGAAATATGCTTGGAATGTTTGGTGGCCGCAATACAGTTGTTACATTAATAACGTGGCGTCTGTTCAAAAACAGTTTGCTTTATTTGCTTTACGAATTTGAACTGGAACCCCTTAACGAAGCTTCCTCCTTATAGAGAACGTTTAAAATTAATCAATTTGCATTCACTTGAAATTCGACGGGTAATGTTGAACGTATATTTTGTGTTCAAATTGTTGAATGGATGGACCGACTCTCCATATCTATTAGATGAACTATGCATTGGTGTTCCTAGTCGTGTTTCTAAAAACCTCATACCTATCAAGTTAAGTCTATGTAAAACAAATTATGGACAGTTTGACCCTGTGTGATGTAAGTGCAATGATTTCAATAAACTATATGTGCTAATAGATTTTTGTATCCCCATTAGTACCCTTAAACAATCTTCTTTATCTCATTTAAATTAATACTAACTAATGTTCCACGTAGCTGTTGATAAGCTAAATCTGTAGCTGCTATTGACGTTTCCACCTGATTCGTGAATAGCATCGCAGTCCGGACTGTGATTGTTTCGGTCAACGGTCCGAGCGCGCGCGATACGGATGCGCCCCACAGTCGTATAGGGCGGGTGGAGGGACCACTGGGATTCGTCGAAAAAAAAAAACAAAAAGTCGAATTTATGGTCTGAATTTTAGTCTGAAGATTCGTCACACTTTTGATATATTTTTATGTAATTTTTGAACGAAATTAGGTCTGAATTTTAGTTTGAAGAATGGCCTTTGGATTAATTTTCTTCTAATTTTTAACTAAATTTAGTACTAAAATTTAATCCAATCTCTGGTTTTCGATTTTCCAAGTCCAAGTTTACAAAAATAACTCCATGATAACTGAAAAATGTATACAAGTCTACCACTTTTAATTTGGAATTAGAATTTCGACTAAATAGAAGCGAATAATTATTGGAAAGTACAATCAATCATTCCGGTTAATTGTGGAACACTTTTTTATTCAAATGCCTTCCTATTGGAACAAATGTTGTCTAAGTCCACATCTTCTGAAATAGGTAGCGTACATCATTCACTGTAACGGATCTTCCTTCCTCAGTTTCAAAGGAAAATTACCCAATGATACCGGTGCGCCGGTCCGAAAACAACACCAAACAGTTACTCGTGCACAGGTGAGCATTGGCTTCTCCACAATCGTGCATGCATTTTCTGAATCCCAGATGCGACAATTTGGTGATTATTAGCATAACCACCCAGGTCAAAGTGAGCTTCGTCAGAAAATATGTTTTTTCGGTAAGAACTCTTCTTCTTCCAAGCGCTCCAAAGCTCTCCCGGGTGTTGTACCAATTGAACTTTGAACGATTTCATACCGAGATTTTTATGCAAAATTCGCAACTAAAAAATGCGTGAAATGTTCAATTCCTGAGAACGATGTTAAGTTGATGTGGTTGGGGTTCTTCTTGCACATTCCGAGTAATAGCTGGAATTTTTTTGGTTGTTCGCACTGCAGGAGTACGAACGAGAACTTGTTTTTTTATCCAATGAAGTTCCAGTGTCACGCACTCGTTTCACGAATTGAGCCACAAATTGCGTGGAAGGCAATTCTTGAACGTAATATTCTGACATTCAAGATTTACGGTGGAAGATTCACCACTTGCAAATAAATTTATAGTATCCTTCCAACAGTGTTGAAGCGTATATCGACCCATTTCGTTCACCAAAAATATAAAACTAAGGTCCTGTCATAATACGAATGACATTAGAGTTGCCACAGTCACAACAAGCAGTAGCTCAAATTCCAAATGTTAGGTGAACCACCCTTTATGTATATCATAAGTTTATACCAATAAGAATATATAATTAAAAATAAAACAGTATCCCAAATCGAAAATAAAAACTTACAACACATAAATATGTACTATTTAGGTACAGAACATTTCAGTTCATTGCACTCCCACAATACTAAAATGTTATTCTCGCTTTCTTTTAAAGGTTATCCCCGAAGCGTAGCGAGATTCCCGTAGAAAATTAATTAAAATGTTTGAATAAAATCAGAGCATTATAATAATGTAAATACGAGTGATTATATGCTAATGAAATAAAGAATTTATAAACTCAAGAAGACGAAAGCATAAATCCTCCACAACTCAGCGGCTGAAAGATAAAAGTAAGAAAATGTAAACAAACTCAAGTACGAATAAGTAGGCGCTATCTGTTGAGTTTGGAGAGACGAGTAGATAGGTTCTTAACAAGAAATTACAAAAATAAAATGAATGCTTAATTAAGAAAAAATATAATATATATTATTCAAGTGCGATTATATGAAAGGAAATGATTAATACCTTTTATTATGCCAAACTGATAAAGATATGGTAAATTAAATACAAAAACAAAAAAAAAAGCAACTCAATAAATAAACTCAAATAATAAACCAAGAAATTGCAAAAATAAAAAAAACGAGCTTAAAATTAAATTTCGATTGAATTGAAGTGATTCCTCTTATGTGGAATTCAAATCTGAGCTTTTATAAGACCCGATCTAAGTTTGGTTTGAATTTAGATTCGAATTTATGCCTCGATTTCGGGTTGAGTTTTGGTCTAAATTTCAGCCAAATTTTACTCTGCTTTTTGGTATGAATTTTATTCTGAACTTAGTTTTGAGCCTTAGTCTCAGTTAGGTCTGAATTTTGATTTTAATTTCAGCCTAAATCTTAGGGTGAAATATGGCTTAAATTTAGGTGCGAATTTGTCCCCAATATTGTTTAATTTTCGGTCTGAATTTCGTCCTGCAACTGGTTTAAATTTTTCTGTATTCTGTATTTCGTCTGGTCTGAACCAAAACTTAGGTCTGAATTTTGAACAAATATTTGGTATGAATTTTATTCTTTTGTATCCGGTCTGAATTTGAATTTCGCTCCCAATTTCATCTACCGAATTTTGATCCGAATTTTGGTCTAAGGTTTGAAAATGTTGTTCCTAAGGTTCAGTTGAAAAATTATTTTTCGAATTTGACAAGTTCGTATCTAATGTATTTAAACAGTTGAACGTTATTTTTGTCAGAGATAATTCATATTTATCGTTTTCCCCCAACTATTTTCCTTTGAGGTCTGATTTCTTATCAAAATTGGGTCTGAGTTGAAGTGCTGATTCTGATCTGATTTTGTTAAAAAATTTTGTATGATTTCGGTCTGAGTTTATTTTGAATTATTCCCCGATTTTTTATTGAATTTGTATTTAATTTTGGTCCTGAGTTCCAAGGCTGTTTGTTTTTCAGAATTTGGTCTGATTTTTTAACATTTATTTTATTTGATATTTTTTCTTTTGGTTCTATGTTTTGACTTTCAGTCGAAAGTTTTGTCAGAATTTTGGTATAAGTTTTGGTTTGAGTTCGATCGGATTCGTGTTCCAAATTTTTATGATGATTTTCGATCTGATTTTTGGTCATTGTGTTTCTTTTGTTATTGATCAGATAATTATCTTTGGTTCATCTCAGTTGAATAACTACGAGAATTTATGGGATAATTATCCCCAAAATCAGACCTTCTCAAAACCAAACCCTAGATCAGGCTCTAGCCACACCGAGGAATGGTTCACTAAAGATTTTAATCCAATATCTTACTAAAAATACTACTAATATTTTCTACTACAATCATCAACTGATCTTTTCTTAATTTGAAATTGTTTTTGTACATAAAAAATACAATTTCCATGCTGGAAAGTCAGGGTATTTCAGTAAAATAATAATACCATAAGAAAATATTTAAAACAAAAAAGTGAAAGAAAAAAATTAACAAGTGCTACTTAACATATTTAGTTAGCGACGCATAACCATTTATCAATTCTGCGTATTATTGTTCCCGTTCCCTATTTTCAGCCAGTTATCAAGTACTTGCAGCACCACATAATTGCATTACTTTGAAAAAGAGCTGGAGCGGGAGAGGCAGCAAAAAAACGCTGCTCCTCAGCATTTTTAAGAGTGCAGCAAGCATGCAGCAACGCAAACACTTGTTGCAACAGCATTAAATTTCTGCCTGCCGGCTCTCCTTGCCCGCCTGCCACTTAGCCTTAGAGAATATAATAAGTAACTATGTAGTATAGAATAATAAAAGGCAAAAAATATAAAGTGCCCACAAAAATTAAAAAGGAAAAGAAAATAAACGATGTAAGAAGATATTAGTCATAAAATACATAGCTTGGCTTCACTTCCACCATATAATAGCCAGAGCTAGTGGTCGACACCACTTACTTATTTACACTGTGTGTTAAAGGAAACAACAAGAAAGATATTTACAACTACTGAACACTCATATGTCAAATATGCTAAAAAGAAGTAGGCTCCACTAAATGCAAAGAAAAAGAGAAAGAAAGAAAGAACTATGGGTTCCTCGACATACTGGTGGTGCTGCTGCAATGTTCTCAAGATGAAATTGCATAGATTACACGCTCATATCACAACACATACACACACGTACGCACACACACACGCACGGTGCAATGATTTTATAAATCCCATGTAAGTACATGTTCGTATAATAAATTGTTTTCTTGTATCGCAAATGATCTCTGAACTTATTTATGTAACAAAAAAATAAATCTACATACATGGAAAAATTATAAGAAAACGACAGAAAAAAATGGAAATTTGATATATGAATGCAGATTGGATGAGGAGAAAATACAAAAATCGAGTTGTTGTTTGCAAGTATGAACATTGTAAGTAGTACAAAAATTTCTGCATATTCTAAAGGGTGTTTTTTCTAGAAGTGTGGTCTTGAATCTAGCAATACTTTTTTCGGAGTTGGTCTTTTTGACAGCTGTCACTTGATTTAATTTCAGTTTGATTTACCATTTCATAATGAATAGACCTACGCCTGAACAATGTTTGCAAATTATTGAAATTTATTATCAAAATTCGTGCAGATGAAAAATGTGTGGTATCGCAAAATTGTCTTCAACGACGATGTTCATTTTTGGCTCAATTGATTCGTGAATAAGCAGGATTGCCGTATTTGGAGTGAAGACCAGCCAGAGGCAATTCAGCAGCTACCAATGCATCCCGAAAAATGCACTTTTTGGTGCGGTTGATGGGTAAGCAGCATCATTGGGCCGTACTTCTTCAAAGACGATGAAGGCCGCAACGTTATGGTCAATGGAGAAAGGTACCGTTCGATGAAAACAGACTTTTTTTTGCCGAAAATGCAAGAATTGTGGTTCCAACAGGACGATGCCACATGCCACACTGCACGCGAAACCATGCATCAATTGAGAGGCGAATTTGGTGAGCAGTTACGTTTTGGTGTAGTCAGTTGACCACCAAGATCGTATGATTTGACCCCGTTAGACTATTTTTTGTGGAGCTATGTTAAGTCTCTTGTCTATAGGGACGAGCTAAACACGATTGCTGCTTTGAAAGACAACATTGAACGCGTCATTGGTAAGATTCCGGCCGACATGTGTGAAAAATGTGCCAAAATTAGAAGTGGTCCTTCAGAATGGATCACTTGAACCGTAGGCGCGGTCAACATTTAAGTGAAATTGTCTTTAAAAAGTAAATGGCAGGAATTGATTTATCGATCCAAATAAGAATTTCATTCACTTTTGTAAAATTTCTGTTTTTTTTTTTGATTTTCAAAAACTAAACTCGTATAAAAATCACCCTTTATATATCATAGAGGGTGAACAGTTGTATTGAGGAAGTTTATTCGAATCGTTAGAATTACATATGTATGATTAAAAACAACAAAACCAAAAAAGTATTAATTTGAGATAAAAATCAAGTCTCTGAGTCTTTAATGTCACAATGCAACAATGACGACCAGTGTATGGTTACTTACAGTTAGCATCTCTGTTTTACAGAGTTTATATATCTAAATACTCACAGAGGGAGACGATGCCCTTTTAGTGTTAAAGAGGAAGAAATGAGAACGTATACTCTCAATTGATAAAATCGAACAATAAAATTTGAATTTTTGGTAGAGCCAATAACCAAAACAGGCATTTTCCATGCAAATTTCTAAACTGAATCGAAATCCCGCCGCTCAGTATGAGTTAAAAACGAAATTTTACATTTTTTTGAAATACATTTTCTTGAAGTCCCAACGCAGATGGCGCATAGGAACGATAAGGGATGATGCCCTTATAGTTTCAACCTTTGTGGATTAATGATCTGCGCATTTTATATTCTTCATACACACCTAGTGCTGCACCTTATGCATCTGGGTACTTTCAGCCTCTCCGGAATTGCCTCTCTGGGATTGCGTACTAAGAAAGTTTTGTGTGAGAGAGATAAATTTCTTTGTAAGACAAAGCAAAAACTGAGAATATGCGAAATTTTAATGCAAAGCAGCAACAGGAGAAGATGTTCTCATGCGGAATTTTGGTTCTGTTGCAATTGCGTATTGTGAGAGAGACATCAATTTTCAGTGGTAGAATTAAAAATTTAGGGAGACTAGTTTTAAGTTGGAGCAACAACCGGGGAGGGTAACTCCATTCTTATTTTTAATGGCACATAAAAAATCTGAGAGGATGACGCCATCCATCATCTTTTTGTTTTTACAACCACTGACGATATCTGAAAAATGGTGGCTGTGGCGTAGTGGTAGTGCGTTGGACTGCTGCGCAGAGTGTCCGGTGTTCGAATCTCGGCACAGGCAATAAAAAAGTAGAAAAATAATTTTTCTACACGGCACCACATCTTGGCAGGCAATGGCAAATCTACAAGAGTACAAATTACCTATGAAAACTTCGACGTTCGGATTCGGCATTAAACTATAGGTCACTTCCATTCATGTACAAATATAACACGCACAACATGAGTGGATGCGAAAGGCTCGGCCTAGGCCTCCATGGGCTGTTGTGCCATAAAAATTAGGTAAGTAAGATGATATCTGAGCATCTGGTCGAAAATTCTGTTACCAAATTGAAATTCATTTTCGCAAGTAGAATTGTTTTAGACTCTTTGCACTTGGTTACTACCTGGCACACACATTTACGATACGTTCACATACCCAGTTATTCTGGACCATTATCTTCCGTGGTAGTAAATGCACAATCTTAAAAAATCTTTTGCACGAATGTTATGGCGTGGCCAGACTTGTCTACACACTGTAATGCTAACTGTTTTCATCTACCATATCCTCACTAAGCTTACGCTTAGGTTAAATTGTGCTCAGAGCTGCGACCGTAAGATGATGTAAGAGTGAAAAAACTAAAAGTCATTCAAGACTCGTTCAAGAAGCTTGAAAAAAGAGTCCAACTAGAGCTCGATCCTTGCCATATTTAATCATTATATCCAACAATCCAAAAGAAGAAATATCACGGAAGTGATTTCTCTTTCTACATATGTACCATGTTTATGATACATGTCTGGCATTAAGTATATTCTAATTTAGAAATGAACAACAATTTTAGTGACTGCCTCATTGACTGTCATATTCTATGCGGCAGGCAGACATGTAATTAACATTTTTAATTACGTTTAACGGAAAAAAAGAAACTCCTAACGATTATTATTATTGCAATTATTAAGTATTTCAATGACCCTTTGGCACGTTCGCGTGCTCTATTATTACAACCAAGACGACAACAAAGGAATAGGAAGTGGCGAGCGACTTAGTAGCAATTGAAATCAACAGTAGCTACAAAAAGGCCATAAACAATATACAACAACAAAAGCCAGCAGTATTAGACTCAGAACAAAAACAAACAGAAAAAAGTGGATCTAATAATAAAACACAGAAGCTTATATTAATCGACAACAGAGCCACCGAAAAAAAAAAAATTTATATGTTCACCCTTTTACAAAAAAAGTTATATATATTGCTTTTATAAAGTATACAAACTAAATAGCAGGCAGCGCATGTGTTTAGATAGAGCGAAGGCGTAAATAATAAACCCTTAAGCCTGAAGCATAAATTTTGTAAGAGTAGAACCAACAACAATCGAAAGAATGGAAAGCATATAAAATTTTATCTATGGTACATACAAATGTACTTATGTATGTAGTTGAATATTGAAAGGAAATTGTTAAAAGTTTTCCCATTAAAATTATAGCGTTTTTTTTTTTTTTGGTTCGTTTTTTTTTTTTGGCGCTAACAAATATGTTCTATACCTATATAAAGTCAGAACAACAACAATAACAAAAGAAGGACCCACCTTTTATGCAATCACCAACCCTTGCTCCTTGATGCAGTCAACAATTTAAATATCAAATATCGTGTGCTGCCAACGCCAAGTAAGGAACAGCAACAACAACAACAACAACAACAACAACAACAACAACACCAAGACCAATCACACTATTAGAAAACTATATATGTATGTATGTTCATATATATAGGTATATAGCATAGCAGCTGTTTTCTCATGCGGAAAACGCTAATTATTACAAGAACAACAAAATGGACATTTACCCCTTTTATTTTTCTTTTTTTTTTGACTAATATCCTTTTTATGTTTTGAGTTGAGTAGAGTATGAAGTTGTTGTAAACTCGCATTTGGACACTCCCCAGGCACAAGCAAACGAGTGAGAGCAAGAGTGTAAAGTGTGAATTGAAAATGACATTAGAGGTGAGAAGAAAACACATTACCGTATCATCGAAATTGAGAGAAATTAGGAGCATCGAAGGTGAGAATACAACAGAACAGCAACAACGAAACATTTCAGGGTCATAAAAGTTGAGAAATTGATTGATTTGCACTGTTTGCTAAGGTATGAAATTAGGAGCAGAAAAACAACTACAACAACAACTATAAATGTTATTCATTGATAGATGAGCAACTAATATCAGAGAACACAACAACAATTACAACCAAATAGAGTTAGTATCAAACTACTTACTTAAAATATTTCAGAGAATTCATTGCTTTTTATACAATGTGTAAATGCTCTTCTCCTAATTGATGTCAAATAATTCCTTAACCATTTGGTTTTTCTCTAACACTTTTTATTTGTATCTACATAGTTAATTCAAATGTAATCGACCTTTCATGCTCACACCACCCAACCCGAACCTCTCTTTCTTTCTCTTTTGTGTGCTATATTTAGATGTGTGTGTGTGTGTGTGTGTGTGTGTGTGCGTTGACTTCTGTTTGCTGTCACTTAAACGAAGATCAATTACACAAACAACAACAACAACAACACCAACAACAACACGAACAGACAACACATGTGTTCAAATAGAGATGATGCTGATGATGGCAGCTGAAAAAGTTGAGAGAGCACAGGGTGCAGTGCTTCGCTGTGCCAAACATTAACGTCAGTCAATTTACCTCTTAAGGGGTAATTTTGTCTTTTTGTCATAACTTGGTCATTTGATGCCAAGTTGTTGTGGTGACCCACCTTAATGCACATAGCTATCGTATCGGTTTCTAACGTGTACATGTCACGGTAGTTACTGCATGCACATACAATATTCAATGACATTCAAGTCTATTCGCATTGAGTGCAATTAAATTTCATTTACATACTATGTATTGTACACCCCTGCTCAAATTAATAGTTACACTGAAGGACTTTTTGTTCGAATTGGTTTCCGCCAACATTATCACGCAATTAAAGGTAAAATGAAGTATTTTTTTCTGCTTGCTCAATATAATAATTACAGCTACAAGTTCAAAATCACACTGCACTGATGAAGAAGCCCGGTTAGTTTCGGACCTAAGAAAAGAAGGAAAATCGCTTCGTGGCATTGGCCAATTAATGGGAAGTACCCATAATTTTGTTAGAAATGCCTCAAAACGAAAACCCCAAAACGAGCCTCGAGGATGGCATAAAAAAAACGAACGAAAAATCTCAATCGTCCCATTGTGACTATCTGTAAATATGATTTTCTTGGTATGGAGTCGGTCCTTTAAACCAAACTACTAACCATATGACAGCACCTTTTGGTGAGCGTATTATCTCGCGTCGTGGGCCTGTGGCGTGGCCTCCAGGATCGTGCTATTTAACACCACTGGACTATTTTTCGTGGGGCTATGTGAAGTCGATTGTCTACGCAGATAAGCCCGAGACGATTGACGCCTTGGAAGAGAATATTCGGCGCGTTATTACTGACATATGGCCCCAATTGCTGCAAAAAGTGGTCGAAAATTGGGCCTCTCGGCTGAAATTTATTCGAACCAGCCGCGGCGGCCACTTGCTCGAAATCGTTTTTAAAACATAATGGCACAGCCTTATCTTTATAATAAAGCTAAATTCTTGGCCATAACATTAAATTAAATGCGTTTTATTTCTTCTTGAAAACCACACTTATAAAAAAAAAACCCTTTAGTATGCCAAGGAGAGTAGCGAAGGTAATTTGTTATGTTAAAGTTGAAAGTGTGATGTGTACCTATTATTTTGAGCAGGGGTGTATGTATGTATGTATGTACTTACATAAAAGTAGAAGAAATTTCTTTTATTTTTATTGTGGTGTTTTATTTTTATGACATTAAAGTTATATTTTCTTCCTTTGCATTAAGTGTTTTTTGTTTTTACAAACATTTTGCTCAGGTTTTTTTTTTTGTAAAGATATAAATAAATATATGCACATATTTAGTCAAACTTGTTGACCTAAGTTAAAAATGAAACTTGACATACTTCATGCATACATATGTATATATGTATGAACATATTTATGAGAAATATAATAGAGATTTATGAGTAGAAAGAATCATGTGATGACATGCTCTCACACGAATTTTACTTAGAACGAAAAGAGAGGGAGAGAGAGAGGGAGTGCATTTTCGCCAAACTTTGATGCTTTGAAAGGCGAGAAAGCGCTTGACATCGTCTTTGACATCTCTGCTTGTTTTGTATGCAGCCGATCCACATACACGCATACAAAAGCTCGGCTCCAACATCGGCTCAGCTGTGTATGTGTTGGTGGCTACACCAGAGCAATTATGCTGCGTAAAAACCGAATTTCTTAGGTGAAAGGCATTAAACGTGTGTCCAACCATTTTTTATTGCTAGGCACTCACCTGGATCAAAGAGATTTCAACGCATTACATGCGCAATTGCTATCGTGTGGTCAGGTCACCTTCTTTTTAAAGAAGGGGTAGTAGAGTAATCAATTATATTATGTAATTAATTACACATACAATTACAAGAAATTATAATTAACATTAATTTGCATAATTAATTTTTTTTTAAATTATTATTTGTCAATTACAATTTCTTGTAATTGAAAATTGTTTTTGTTTTTTTTATGGACTTTTATATTTTGTAGTGAAAAAGCTATAAACTTCAGAGTGCGACAAATGAACTTCGAAAGCACGGTTGCATTTTTTCTTTATTTTGAAATAATTACCGCTCAATGAAAGGTAAGGAAATGTACAACTGCGAGATTCATTGGATATAAGTATGTGTTCATAGGGACATATCTACCAAAGAGACAATACCCAGTGGTAACTACTGCAAGCCTCAAGATTTCACAGTTTACACAGTATCTACTACTCAATTTCTCCTGGCGCTATAGGTTACTTCTTTGGTTGAGGAATCCATTCAGAGAGTTGTTGAATTGAAAAATAAAATCAGAATTTAAATCTTATTCATTAAAGGTCCAAAATATCCAACACGTATTGCTCTCTAACCCAAAGACTTAAACAACCAAACCAATTTATAAAACAACATTTTCTGTTTAGAACAAACTTCAAAAACTACAAAAAATCACTCGCAAACATTATTTCCAAATATGTAGTGAAATAAATAGACGTGTGAAAATTTTCGGCATGCGTGTTAGTAGTAGAAACATTTGCTAATTGTATTGTTAAGCAACTAAAACAGTAACTAATTAAATAAATACTGTATATGTTGTTATGAAATTATGAAATAGGGCGCAAAAAAATTCCAAGTTTGTTAGGTTAACATTTTGATGTAAGAATGTGAAAATTTGTGACGATAATTAAATATGAAGAGCAAAAAAATTAACATGATACCAATTGAAATATTTATGACGGTATGAGATACAGAACGAAGTAAAAAAACCTAAACACATTCGTAAACGTAAAATTTATTTTAGAATATGCAGTAGATAGGTACAACAAACTATACAGTATTCAGTAGTGACTAGGAATAAGTAGTACATAAATAAATAAAATATACGAACAAAAAAGGCGTTGTTGCTGTTGCTAACATTTTCTACATTTATTAAATTTTTCTTCACAGCACCAGCACTTGAAAATAATCGCAGTCACGCGCACGAGGCTCGCACTATAAAAATGAAAAATTAACTACACAAACTGGAAGGGAGTAGAAGAGTGAGACTGAGCAGAGCAGTGTAAAATCGCGTAGTATATGAGTTATAGGCAAATGGGGTGTTATCGACAGATCAGCACTGCGCCGTACTCAATAAAACAGCAACAATTAAATTGCAAAACTATTATTAAATGATTGTGTCTTTTTTATTATTATTGTTGTTTTGTCTCAAGTAATTTGCAAATATTTGTGATAAATCAAGTTTTTTATTTTTGTTTGTTTGTTGAATTTCTAATTAAATAAAAATTTTTATGTGGCATTTCATTTAATCTCAACGTGAGAGAGTATAATAATATTAAAAATTTTAAATGTAATAAAAGCAATATGTACAATATTTATATGCATTATTTAAGTCGGATTTCTTCTAAAACGAAACGTATTAGAAATACTTGAAATTCACTTATTGCCTCTTTTTACATGTATAATCTTGCAGGTCTCCTTTTCCCCCATTTACAAGTATAGCACAGTACAGTTAAGCACAGCAATCTTCTCATATTTACAAGTAGCGGCAGCTTTAATCAAGCTATTAATTGTGCCTTTTGACTTTCTCACTATGCAAACGAGTACAAATATCAAATACAGAGGAGCACCATAAAATAGTTGACTGTGATGCAAATAAGTAGAGCGAGGATAGTTCCAGTCGTTGCCTGTGGACACAATCCACTATACATATTGGAATACCTAAGTACTAAAATAGAAAATTCCATACTTTGAAATTGTAATTTATTATAGAACTTTTTACTACTGGGTTAAAGGATTCGTTAAACTTGCAATACAAGCAACGAGAGAAGTTAAAGTGCTGCTTGGGAACATTACAATTTGCCATCTACGAACGAACGAGAGCGAACAAGATGGTTTCTGGTGTTTGTTCGGAGCTTATGTTCGGCGGGTGTAAATGGTTCCGCGAATGAAAATTTATTAGCTACAATTTCTACGCGAAAGAATCAGTAAAATTCCGTTACGAATTCCTAAAACTCTCAACACAATAGAAATAGAATAGAGAGATGCTTCTCTCTAAAGATGTGTGCATGTATGTATGTGTGTGTGTATCGAGAGGTTGTTACTATTGTGACGGTGAGATGGAGCAGAGGGGAGAGAGAAGGTAGAGAAGACACACTTCTTTGGTGTTTGTTAGTTTTTATTTTTTTATGTGAAAATGTTTTTTTAAACCAATTAAAAATTCTTGAGGCAGATAGTAATAATCTACAAGTCGAATGACTTTGACTGAGAGATATTTTTCAAAGCGGGTAAATTCATGAAGAAATTACTTCAGTGATAAATTTTAAAAATTTTACAAATTTTAATAGTTATGAGAACGTCACGGGAATCAATTTTTGCAATGACGGCATTACCCTGAAAATTTCTTTAGTCATTAAAATAATATATTAAGTAAATCATGAGTCACATAAAGAATGCTTCGATGTCAATAAATTTTCTCACAAGATTATGAAATTGTATGCGGTTTTTTTATCCAGCTTACTCATTAACGAAAAGTGGATTCCCTTAAGCTTTGCTTAATGCCCAGTTTAAAAACCAGTGATTGCTTACGAAACACTGCAGACTTTTTTTATTTTAATAGATTGCAAAGAAAATGCTGGCAGTAATAAAAGCCTCTACATAGCGGAAGAGATGAGAAGGAAAGAGCAGAGGAAAGAGAGAGAGGCAATAGTAGTTAATGTAGATTCAAAGACTTTCACTCTTTCTTTAAATTTTTTTAATATTTATTTATAATTAATTATTTCACATTAAAAGAGTAAATAGACAAAGCTGCACTGCATCAATAGAGCACAAGAGATGAGAGTGTCGACGGCGGAGTGGACCATTTTGCATGTGCATGTTTGATCACACGGTCCATTACTCTATCTACACCAGATCACTGCTTTTCATAAAATATTGCACACACGTTTCTCCCCTCTCGCCTAGGAAATTTGGGTTTACACCGCATAATTGCTCTCATGTGGCCAAGCTTTGTGTTCAATACAAGCAGAGATGTCGACGTCGGTCGCCTCTCTCTGTTTCATCTCATGCAATGTACTCCTTCAGTTTTAGCATAGAGTTACCATATCCAAATTTTTTTTCGTTTGCAACGTTTGAAATAAAAAGTTTTAGGAGGCGAATGGAAATGACAAATTTTGATAATGACAACATTGAAAGATGAAAGAAGAAAAGAGTAGCAAAATGGGACCATTCTCTCTTTATGTGAAAATGAGCGTGTGCTAAACTCTCGCCTCAAATGTAGACATTTATACTATTCCAATGGCCACCATTGTGTAGACTAGTCCACATGCATGCACTTGTACTTAAAATTACAAATAATCCCACTAGTGTATTCAAGATGATATGAGTAAAATGGTTTGAACATCATCTTCATCATGTGAATGGCTTTTTATGATATTTATTTGTCACCACAACGAAACCGGATGTGGGCAATTTAAAATGTTGTTGGGCGGCACTGTGCCAGAATCTTTTTTTTTATGAGTGTTTGAAATCGTTATGGCATGTAGCAGTAGTATGCGATATGAAGCTGAACACATTTCAAGCAAGTATTACACAATTAATTAATAATTTCATTGTTTTGCCATTTTAACAAATGCCGCCAGCCCGAGTCCGGTGGACTCATTTAAATGTCAATTAAACAAATTTTACATAAAGGTACGTTAATGTTTTTAAAGGGAATTAGTTAAAAAGGGAGTTGTTGAAACACATGTTTCTTTCCTTTTCTTTTCTTTTCTTTTTTTTTTTTTTTAATTATTTGCAAACATGCACTAGTTAAGTGCAAGAATAAAACCAAGGAAAGAGGGACATTTTTGCAATCAATTAACCAAAAAACAAAGCAAACGAAATGAGAATGGAAATATATTGTGGTGGACAATGGTTGGCTGGTGGGTAACGTTGGTAACCCTCTAGTCTAGTCGTCTCAACCCTAGGTCTGAAACTTTTAGCAGCAAAACATGAGTTTGCAACAAAGTGAATATATGAAGCAAATTACATTTCACCTTCATTGAACCATACAAGTATTGAAAATAAGAGAACATGCTCAATTTAGTATAAAGAATGTTCCCTACTTTTAGTATTGCAAGTAAGAAAAATCCTAAGTTCTTGAAAACACGCAAAATGATAAAAAGACAAATGCACCTGGTGAATAATCGGTAAAAAATTACCATAAAGTAAAAAGTATTTCAAACTACTGGCTCTATTACAAAGTCTATTTAATGCGTAGATATAAAATACTGAACGTATGTACGTAGGTAAAGAAACTCACTACGTCTACGTCATAAGATTGGCCACATGTTCATCTGGTGTGTCATGCTTTAAATTTTGAATAAACAGTGTTGTGTTAGACTTTGAAGCATGGAATTTGAATTTTTAGATTAAATTTAATCTAAGAAGTGAACATCCAAACTGTGCCAAACTGATAAACAAAACAAATGTCACATGGCTTGTCAAAATACAAGTCAAATGATCAAACTTAATTAGGGTGTTTACAAGGTGTCTTATTCAGTGTCGTATCCTCTCAATTGTCGTAAATTCTCTCTCTTTTTGCCCATATAAAATTTACTTATTGATTTAAATTTCGCAATTTAAATTGATACAAATTTTTACACCCATCAAAAATGTGCGTATGTAAATTCTTGATAAAGGCGTTAGAGTTATATTTCCAGATAAACCAGCATAGATCTGATAAGAAGAGAGAATGAGAGAAATAAAGTTTACGAGCAAACTTTATTCATTGTGGTGTAGTTGTTGATATACCTACTTACTTTTAATGGCACAACAGCCCATGGAGGGCCTAGGCCGAGCTTTTCGCTTTTCGCATCCACTCATATGTGTGTGTTATATTTGTATATGAATGGAAGGTCAATTTTTACTCTTGTAGGTTTGCCATTGCCTGCCAAGAGGTGGTACCGAATAGAAAATTGTTTTTTCTACTTTTTTGATGTTGCTTGTACCGAGATTCGAACTCCGGACACTCTACGTAGCAGTTCAACGCAATACCAATACGCCACAGCGATCAATAGTTGTTGATATAACAAAGAATTATATGAGAGACAAAAAGGAGAGAAAGATCACCAAAAAACTGAAACCAAAATATGAATATACAAATTCTTCATAAGAGTATGAGGGTTAGCATGAAGTGAGAAAGAAAGTTGAAGTCAAATTGTTGCTAGCCTCAATCAGCCTGGCCATACGAAACAATGTAGCATATTTTAGCCTCTTGCCTCAGAAATTCAGTTTTACGCAGCATAATTGCTCTCGTGTGGCCCAGGCTCAATGTGATCAAAATTGGCATGCCAGCGACGCTGCGAATGAAAAAAAAGTCAGTATATTTATGAAAAAGTGTGAGTGTATTGCCAGGTGTAGACGCTGGGGTTAATAAGGTGACGTCACACTACAACTTTAGCTCTCTAACGAGAGTTCAACCTTTTAAATTTTTGCCTCTGACACCAGCACATAAAGTAACTACATACTCGGTTGGACTGTTGCTGTTGGCATAGTCAAACAGCAAAGTCAAATGAATACTGACTAACTCGTAAAATGAAAATAATTGTCAATTATTCGCTTACATTCTCTTTGCAATACATTATACATATGTGCATAAGCATCTATGAAAATCAAAGAGCATAGGTTTGAATTTTTCACACAAGTATGGTCACATTTGATTATGTGAAATTCATGGGTATGAAAAAAAGGAAAAAGAGGAAAAAGAGGCGTCACGGTTACCAGTACTACTGTTCGGGCAGAATAACTATATAATATAAATTTTGTAAACAGTTGTTTTTAATTATAACTTTAGTATATCAAACTCATAAATTGTACCGAATACTTAAATGCAATTATTATTAATTTCATCAACACTAATCTCTCCGTACTTATCGAAAGCTTTGAATATTATAACGGATTATCACAATTTGCCTATTCTCGAATTTTATATATCTTGTAATGTGAATGTGAAGCTGTATGAGCTGTACGCCGACACTGACATAGTCAAGCGCATAAAACTCCAGCGGCTTCGCTGACTGGGTCATGTTGAGCGAATGGAAGAAAGCGCTCCGGCTAGAAGGGTGTTTTATTCGAACCACGGTGGAGGAACACGCAGAAGGGGACGTCCTAATCTCCGTTGGAAAGACCAGGTGCAGGGCAACCTGACTGCACTTGGCCTTATCAACTGGCGCCAGCGCGCGCATAGCAGAAGTGACTGGCGGAGCTTTGTGGAGGCGGCCAAGACCGATCATCGGTTGTAGCGCCAGCTAAGTGAGTAAGTAATGTGAATATACATATGTACATAAAATAAAGAGGCACTTGCACTTCGGAAGACAACCAGGGAAGGTGTTTTTTTCTTTCCCCCCCCCACCCAACAACTACTTTTTAGTTATAATTGTAAATTTTTTGTACAATTGTAATAATAAAAATTTCTCTCCGAAACCGAATATGATGAACTGTTCTCCTTTGTGGCACAGACAAAACAGACAAACTTCAAATAACATAGTAGATATAGTAAAACTATTGGGCTCAAGTTTATTAACCTCACATCTAACGATTTTCCAGTCTAATGGCACTTAGACTTTCAGCTACCCTTATGTGCTCCCCAACTGCCGTCAGACCGCAATATACTTGGACACATTAAAACAATGTTAAATGAAATTTAAACTATGCTATCGCTACGTGGTTTTGTACTGAAATGAAATTGAGAGGAGAACAGCGGCGAATCGCAAGTGCTGCGTCACACTTTTCGCTACAATAAAACTAAAAGCCCGACCGAGTATCTAAGTAGATAAAATGCCAAAGTAAATTGTCAGCTATTTATTAATAGTTTAGTTATGTGCACATAAAGAGTAGATACAAGAAATGCCAAACAACAGGAAAAATATAATTTGCATTCAAGTAGTAATACAAGCATTTCGCTCATGTTGCTGTTGTTGTTGTTGTTTCAACATTTGTTTTCTAGCAAGCAAATTGACACTCCACTCCTATTATTTCCTATTTTTTTCAGTTTCGTTCGTTCGTTGTCGCTGCAGCGAATTATTACGCATACAAAATGCGACACTTGTAAATGTCTGTCTGCCTGCCAGTCGTTTATTAAAATTGCACAACACTAAGCACAACAATTGCATGCGATTGTTCATTGTAAGTATGCAGCAACAGCAGCGGCAGCGGCAGTTGCAGTTGCGAATTTGAATGTGGACGACGGTCGGTGACGGTCGGTGACGGCCGCAGGCCCATTCATTCCACTGTGCTGCCCAATACGACACAGTTTCAGTTACCTACAAATTTTTCCCAAATGATAGTGTCGCCGTCCAACAGCAGCAACAACTACATCGCAGTCGTGCTCATTGTTTGAGTCGTCAATTGGTATACGAAAAAAGTTTGTAGTTGTTCGGTCAACTTTCGAGCGACTGCCGTCTCGTTGTTAGACCCGTGAGCCAATAATGACTTGGCGGCTGCCGTGGCCCCAGCACTCGCAGTCGCTCGTTCATTTACATATGAATCAATTTTTAACTATTTTTTTCGCGTGAAAATGCGACAATTGCGGCATTTCATTGGCTTTCTCTGTGTTTGGCAGCGACTAGCACCGAAAAATTGTTCAACAAACAAAAAAAGATTTGTACTGATACACACCACAATTGAATGGCACAGCACACCGCACACCGCACACCGCACTCCCCTATCAGCTTTTGTACTTATGTAGGTGCATTTGAAGTTAGCTGGCCTTCAGCCTTCAGCCTTCGAAAATGTGCGGGAAAAAGGAAAAACGATTCTTAATTTATTTGATAAATCGTAAAAGTTATTTTCGATTATGTTGCATAAGTGCCTACTTATTTTAAAAAGTTTCTAATTGACTTATTACAACAAGTATTATTGTAGGCAGGTAGTTAAGTAAAAAGGATAATGTATGTATGTGTATTTACCTTGAGCAGGTTTCAGTGGAGCCACTCAAATTGTTAAGTATTTGTGAGTCTAGTACTTGTCAATAGAATTGTACTTACTAGAAATATCATAACTATTGACAATAGATTAATGGAAACATAAATTTATAAAACTTCGGTCAGTTGGTTTTTTTTTTAAGTTTCTTAAGCCGGCAGAAAAGATTTGAGCAAGGATAAACAAAGAAAACAAAAAATGAAAAAGTGCTCAAAAGTTGTTGGGTCTAAATGCAGATTTAGATTTGCTTCTACATAAACTTCAGAATTTAGACACGATTCAGCTTTTCTCTGATATTTTTTGACATTCTCTTTTGTAGCATTGCTCCATTGTTGGTATCTTTTTAAATTTCAAATTGATTTTATACCCTACACACACTGTGTACAGGGTATATTGATTTCGATCGAGTAACGGTTGTTTGTTACACCCACAATAAGCCGTCATAGTTGATTTAGCCATGGCCGTCTGTCCGTCAGTCCGTCCTTTTGTCCATATACACAATAACTCGAAAAAAAAACTAAACCAATCGCAGCCAAACTGGGCGCAGGCATTTATTATTGTCAGGAAAAGGTTAAGTTCTGAAATGGGAAAAATCGGTCAAGGGGGCGTGGTATCTCCCACACAAATGTAATGTTCAAAGAGTGAGATTGAAGTAAATTCTTAAGTGAATTGCACAAAACTCGATGCACATCATTGAAATAGTCTCTTGAAATTGCTCTGAAAACTGTCAACATTGGGCAAAAGCCACGCCTACTTCCAATAAAAGGGAAATAGCTAGGGAAATATTTAGTAAAGAAAATGAAACCAAATATGTTTTAATTTGGTTAAAATAACTTCAAAAATAACTGATGCAACGACTATCGTCATTGGCCAATAACCAAAATTTACGCAGAAACCATAAAAGTTTAACCGACCGTTGAATGCAAAACGTGTTTTATTTCGGAGGAAGTGTAGAGTTCGGACGCGCCCGAATTTTGCTTTCGTGAATTTTTTCCTTCTATTTGAGTATTAGCTGAACAATTATGTTTTCATATTTTTATTTACGCTGATATTCTGCCGCTTATTAGGAACTTTATCGCAAAGAAAAATTCGAGCATTAGAAAAAGAAAAAGGTCAAGAAAAATTAAATTTATTATAATTCATCATGTAAAATTACAATATTTTTGGTACAATCACATTTTTTTGGTGCAAATTACCGTTTTTGCTACAATTGTATTTTTTTTTGGACAATTGTACTTGTTGGTACACTGGTACACTTATACCTATTTGGAACAATTGTATTTTCGATACCATTATATTTTGGCACAATGACCTTTTTAGGTACAGTTGTATTTTTTAGGTTGCACTTTTGCACTTTTTGGCATAATTGAAATTTTGTGACACAATTATATTTTTTAGTATAATTTTTCCAAAGTATATTCGTACTTCCGAGAGAAATTTTTTTTGTCTCTTGTTCCACAGTGGAAGAACTCATGTATCACACTTGGTCTACACTGTTCTGAAAGAGAGAAGGAGGTAACGAGAGTTAACGTACATTGTGGAAAACAACAACCGACCTCCTCCCCTCCCTGTTCGTGTCTCTCAAACTATTGCCTTGAGAAAAATTTCCAAAGATGATTACCTCCATGGATGACCCCAAATACAACTGGGTTAATGTTGATTGGATACTATCAGTCAGAAAAACTGCTCTCAATACAAGAGAGATAGAAAAAAAAGAGTAAGAGAGTTAACGGCAAAAAGCAACAACAATTTTATAGTTCGGTAGATGGGATAATTCACATGCATATGAAAACAACAAACCTAATTTAACTCTCTCACACATTCACTGTGAGAAAGGAACATTTATAAAGAGTTGGTCACCAGGTTGTATGAGTAATTAATTATACCAAATGCATCCACTCGCACTAATTTCGAATTCAAAATAGAAAATTAAAAGAAATGGGAGTGAATTGTAAAATTAACGAATGCTCACGTTTTAATTTAATTACTTTTTCTACTGGCTACATACGAGTGTAGTAGGCATGTAGGCATTTGTTATCAAAAATAAATAATAATAATATGAAATTCTTAAAAAACACTTCACAAATGAGAAATACTACCAAGTACCAAAGAGTTCACATTACTAAGTCATTGAAACATTTAAGAGGTAATAAAAAAGGAACTGAATAAATGCGTAATATTATCAATTAAAAATTTATTATGTAAAAATCGCTGATAAAAATATGAAATATTAGAATTAATCTAATATTTTAATTAAAATTGTAACAAATAAAAAAAACCAAAATGTTTTCAAGAAATTCTTAGCTAAAATGGGAAAAGCAAAAGAAATGGGAAATCAAAGAAAAGTAGCAACAAAAAATATATCCCAAAAAAACAAATTTTGGTGCCACACGCTTAGAGGACATTTACACCAAGAACATTTTAAAGACAGAGAGAAAACTTAAGTAGACACGCATGTGTCACGCTGTCAGCCTCGCGTCGCGTCTGCTTAGCTTTTCTGTTTCTTTTCTGTTTCTTTTCTCGACTGTAAATACTTGAGTTCAAATATTCAGCAAATTTGAAGCTGCATATTCATGTGTACATAAGTGTCGCTGTAGTTAGAGAATAAAGAATATTGCAACAAAAAAGAACAACAACAACAACAGCTTTTTATAAAGCCATAAAACTACGTCAATGCACTCTTTAGTGTTCTGCATATTCATCTCTAAAACAAAAACACAAGCAAACAAGTGAGAAGATATAGAAAAAGTTATAAAATTAAACAAAAATAAACCGAAACGATTTTGCTATTTGAAATATGCAAAAACAAAATATATCTACATATACCATATAAAAGTAAATAGACAAAGATTCCTTATGCTCTTGCTAGATCAGTTTATTCTTGTCTTCTTCACCGTTTTCGTTTAATGTGTTTTTATTTTTGGCAGAGCAACAACAAAGAAAGCAGCAAGAACATTTTTCATTTTTTTTTGCTTATCAGCAAAGATTTATTGTTGATTACACCACAGACTAGACCAAGCTAGTTTATAATTTAATTGCTACTAGTTGATTGCACTTTTCCTAATTTTTATATATAATTTTTGAATTATGTTTTCATTCATTTCTTTTTTTTCATTTGCATTTGTGTTGTTGTTTTTGGTTACAACCAAAAACAACAACACATTATTATTTGCTTTTGTTGTTGGAATTTTTATTTTACACCAAACAACACTCTCTTGTATTGTTGCTGTTGGGTAATAATTTTCAGTTTATTTGTAGAACTGATATTGAAACACTCTTGTTTCTCTTGCCAGACTCATTCATTTTCTTGCACTCCTGGTTGCTTTTAAATTTTGTTTCTTACTGTTGTTGATTTAACAGATTCGTTGTTGTTGCCAAAATCGTTCACCTATTATTGTTGTTATGTAAGTAATTCTCAATTGAAACACTCTTATTTCTCCTTTTGTTGTTGCTGTTGTTGTTCAAATTTATAAATTTATTAGACGAATTCACACTTGACTCGTTAATTCGTTAGCATTTAGGGGCATATTATTTGGGCAAAAATAAAGCAAAATACACGTAAAAAATAAACAATTAACGGCTAACGAATTAACGAGCGTAGTGTTTACACCATTGATTCGTTGATTTGCCAAATTTGTCTCCCCTTTGTTGTTATTATTGTTGTATTATTAATTCTCAATATAAACACAACTTCAACTCTGTTGTTTCCCCTCTTGTTGTTATTGCTTTTGAACTTATTACGAGTATCTTCCATTAACAATCGCCATCTTGCCATTGAGTTCAAAATCCACAAAATGATAAGAAGAGACCGAGACAAGCAGTCATTGATGTAAGTACATATCTAAAGAAAAACACACACATGGGGCCTAAATTATCGTAAGAACCATTTTTTTAAATCTTTTTTTTTTTGTTTTTTTCAAAATTTAATATTAGCACCACTAGTACCTTTCCGCAAACTTATTCATATCCATTTCTAACAATTCTAAAGAAAATCAGTTGGGAACTTTATAGCGTCATAAAAAATGAAAGTAAGTACTTAGTAAAAACCCACTCCGGTAAAATTAACATTTAGTCGCTTACGATAATTTGACGATCAAGGCTGGACATGAAGACACACCCGCTCTCTCTCCCTCCTTTTCTCTATTGTTGCTATCCACTATGGCTACACTTTATTCCTGGCATATACGAGTACAAATGTAAGTGTGTGTGTATTTTCGCTGCTCTTTTCTTACTCCTGCTCTATACAAACGTAGTGTTTTTGTTTTTTTATTCGCTAGTGGCAAAATACTATGCAAAATCAAATACTATGTAAAAAACAATCAGATGAGAAGGATGTTAGTAAGTACTCAAAATATGTCTGCGATAAGTACAACAACGAGAGAACAAGAAAAGGTTGCAATACGATTTTTTTAATACAACAAAAACAATAACCATGAAGTAAAAGAAAGGTTGCTGGGGAAACGCAAGAATATATTGCTATGGTTGAATTTAAATGTTGAGCAACAAGGATATTGCAACTACTCTCTTATGTTTAGACACTTGCTGATGTTGTGCAAGACTGCATTTAAACTTTAAAAATGTTTTAGCGGCAATCTTTCATCTTATATTTTTTTTATTAAAGATTTTTTTATATTTACTTAGAAATTTTAAACACTTTACACTATTTGCTTAAAACAAAAAAACAAATAATCAAAAATAGCAAAAGGTATTCAGGTGAGTTCATGAGGGTCGACGCGTAAACGGTTGACAAAACAAAATTAAATGAAATAAATACAAAACAAATATTTTATTTATAAGTCGCTTATTAAATGTTTCGAAATTTTTTACATTTATCTTATGGTAAATTCTTTGCGAGACGACTCGAAACACAGCAAGCGCGCCCGTTACGTCAAAACAACATTTTGTTTAGATTCTCGAACTCAGACTGAATGTTGAAAAATAACAACACAACACAAACTGCTCCGCCTGATGATAGATAGAAAGAAAAAGCAAAGAAGGAAGGAAATCTTTCAGAGAGAATACTACTACTAATGTTGCCGCTACTTCAGAGTTGCCAGATACAACGATTTGCCGCCATTTTTGCTATTGAGACTTGGCGGCTATATTGTGACACATAAAATTTATTATAAATATGTGTCCTAAGCCGAGATAAACTATCGTAAATCGAGAAAAGTTAAGAAATAGAGGTTTTCGGGGTCTAAAATTTTATTTTCTTCCTTTCGAATTAAATATACTTTACAATCAAAAATTTTTCAATGCATAGTTCACCAAAACCTAGAGTTTGATGTCCTATTTTCGGCCTTAATTAACACAATCGCAAATTTTCTTTTCAAGAAATGCGATTTTAAAAAAGTTGAAACGTAAAAGTTGTTTTTCTTAAACACTCTTCGTGGTTTTGACATACCGACAATATTATTATTTTTATTAATATTATTACTTTCTAGTCACGGCTGTTCCTATTATAATAAGTTATTATAATACTTATACGTAATTACATTTTTAAAATAAACAAATTTAAATAAAAATGAGTTCGGATGGGTTTAGCGATTTCAAAAGGCCCAACTGGCCACGCAATTCAAGAAATATCTGGCAACTTTGTATTCTTAAACTGTATTCGCCTCATTATAATTCGCCGCACGCTCTGCGAGATTCTGAGCAACATACTTTAGCAACCAGTGTTTGTTGCGAATATGTTTCGAAACACTCTCTCAACAATTTTTAACTCACACTCTCTATTTAGCCTGTTCGTATGTATGTATGTGTGCGTGCCTCTTTGTCTGCTTGGTTATTAAGCTCTTTTGTTTGATTTTCTTATTGTATATATGACATTTGTATATAATTCTTTTACTCTCTCTCATGCTCTCTCCCTCCCTGTGTTACGGGGTTTTTCTTCGTTTTTGTTTTTGCCCCAACAACTTTCAATTTTAATGCAACAAATACACACAGGAAAACAAGAAGAGCATTAGAAGCAACAGCAGAAATATTGTTTGTGTACCTATTTATGTATGTGAGTGCATAAGCAATATTTATGTTTGTTGCTGCTGACGTTTAAGCAGACGACATAAATCAATCTAATGTTAAGTACGTAGAATATGCTTTTTTTAGTTTTTGCCAAAAAAGGAGGAAATTAGTTAAAGTTATGTTTTAAGTCATTTTAAGTTGAGTTGGCATAGTTGTTAAATGAAAAAATTTTGAGAGACAGTACGAGGAGAGAGTACGAGAGAAAGAGATAGTGCCAGAGTAAGGGTAAATGTATACAAATAACAGTTAAAACAAAGACCAAACTAAGAGAGACGGTAGGAAAGATCCTTTGGGAGCGCTGACTGTGCTTTTCTGGATGCACATAGGAAGCTCTCAATAGATTTCAGAGACTGAGAACAAATGATAACCGGTTTTTATCAACCTATGAATCAGATGAGAGTTTTCTTTCTGTACCCCTGAGAGCTCTTTTTCAGCGCTTCCATGAAGCTTGATGTTAGCGCTCCCTTCCTATGACATGCAATTTAAAAAGTGAATACATATTAATATGAGCTGTAGTATAATAGAAAGAGGGCGCGCTTACTGCTGACAGGGGAGCGCTTTCTTCCCGTTGGGATGTATCAAAAATTTAAATAAATATTTTATCACATGACTAAAAAAATAATAATGCAACAATAGATAATTAAATAAAAATAAAAGCAAACAAAAAAAAAACAGAACAAAAAACATACAAGTTAATTATAAACGAACATCAAAAACAAGCGCATTGCACAAATACCGAAAAAAAATTAAAAATGTACATAATTTTCAAATAAACTAAAGCAGTAGAAAATGAAAGTTTATCGTTTCCAGAAGGAAAAACATTTTAAATTACAACTAAATAGTGATAATAATATTTATGTATATAATTATACAAAAAAATAAAAATAAATATTAAATAAGAAAATATAATATATGGTAAATCATTTTTAACAAAGCCAATATGAAAATTAAGTGAGTTTCACTTAGAGGTTGTTAATCTCTTTGACTTCCCAATTAAAAAGTGGTTGTCTCCATGTGTCTAAAAATATCTTATCTTGCTTTCGTTCTCTCCCCTCTCCTCCTCTTGCGCCTTCTCCTGATTCAAACAGTCGAACAATATTATTACCAATTGCAAATCGCACGTCGTATACAAATCGGAATTGAGTTTAACAAATAAATAATAAATGCAAATATTGAGTTCGTAACATATGAAATTTACTGATAAAACCAGCCAACCAGCCAACCACAAGCAATGTGGGCATGACTCATTTATTATAAAATAAATAAACAACAAAATACAGCAAATAAACGACAATGAAGTCAGTTTGATGAGAAAATGAAATTCAATGGAAAATTTAAATTGAAAAAAAACTCTGATATTCTCTGCTATGTAATAATTTATATAAATTAATGACGTCTTTAGAAATATTTACATTAACAATAATAATTGAATGAAATTTTGTTTGGTATTTATTTGAGAATTAGTTACAAGATGTAGCAAGTAAACGGCAAAAGGAATATTTCCTGATTTCTTGAAACTACAACTAAAGGTGATTAGGTGGAGGATTAGAAAAGCTACCCAGTTAAGGTAGTCTGCTTCAGCTATTCCCTAGTTCTTATCACATTTTGTAATCAATAAATTTTATTTCTACATAAAAAAAAAAACTTTGAGCAAAATTTTGAATTATACTTGGAGTGGAGTATGAAACAAATAATAATGACAAATATTATAAAATATTATATATTGTTTTGATTTTTTTTCTCAATTTGTAAAAAGTTTCTCGTTGCCATATTTCAACATTTGCATTTGTACTGCAACGTAGAACTCAAAAAAAAAACGAAAAAAATGCATACTTTTAGGCTGCTTTTGTAAAAATGAGAAACAGGTAAAATTATTTAAGGAAAAATCAACACATCTGTAGAAACAAAAACTCTTAACTATAATATTTTTATACAGTACTTATCGTATACCTTAACTTCAAACTTTAACTTTATCCCATTGTATAAAATTACCTAAGAATGCAGATAAAAATAAATTTTCAGAGATTTTACAAAAAAAAAATTTTTTTAATCTCGTATCTTCACTTGAAAACCAAAATTTAGCGAAGGATATTCATTTTTTTTTTTTTTTTCTGCTAAATTGTACTTTTGCAGATACGTGTTTGAAGAAGATTGGTTGCGATATATATGAATGAGTATGTACACACATACATACATACATATGTCATAGAACACATGAGATGAAACTGAGAGAGAGCTGACTTCGTGGTCAAAATTTTTTCATATGAAAGTATGTAGAACAGCTCTCAGTCTCATCTCATGATTTCTATGTATGTTCTCAATTGTTGTTGCACAGTTTAGATCAAAATCCCCCTCTCTCTGCTTAGTGGTCCTAGAAACACGAAACCTTTTGAAATGAGATAACATGAATTCACTTTTGTGTGAGAATATCGGAATAGCGAATAGCGCTAGAAGAGGCAGGGGAAGAGGGGATAAGAAAGAGTGATTGGGTGATCCTAACTCCTTGATCCTATCAAGGCGAGGTCAAAATGTAACCTAACGGCCTATTTCTAGGTTGCCCCTAATTCCCAAGATAAATAAACGGATATATAACAGTATCAAAAATCAAATATCTGGAACCCTGCATGGTTTTGTAAATGATCGATCTTCTACCTTCGATAGAGTTCAGCACTCATTTCTTAAATGATTTTTTAATTACTTAGTTAGCATAGGCAATATGACTTCCAAGCCTTCCTAACTTACAGCTGCACTCTAGATATTTGTTATACTATATACAAGTCCGAGTCAACTCTGTCTGATTCTATACTCCTAAAAAATTACATTGATAATTTGCAACAATGTTGCATAACTAATAAACTCTACTTCAATGTTGGCAAGTGTAATGTGCTGTCATTTCACCAGAGAATGAATCCTCTTTTGACTGTGTGATCTGGGACACTGTGTACCTTGTTCACACCAAAAGATTAGTAAATGTCCAAAAGATATTTTCTAGATACGCGACTGCCATACTTAAATGAAAATTATCTGCTTCCTACGCGGGTCGTTGGGGGCTTCCACTTCAGAGTAGATGGAAGTATTTTTTAGACCTTTGAAATGGCCGTGATTAGTCACATGGATTGTGCTCCTATTCTCTGCCTTCTGTGTACCTAAAAAGCATTTGAGTCACAGACATTTCTTTCATATTTCGTACAACAGAACCAATTATTTTCGGTGTGAAACCATTAATAACTCTGGCGTCATTCTTAATTTGATTTGTCAGTTAGTCAGTTTTTGTGAGACGAAGGCTTGACAAAAATGTTGTATCTCTTATAGACTTAAGATAGTTTAACTTAATTTGTCTAAGATTACTATTACTACCTTTATTTTGTAATCGAATAGACCATTGTCGATGGATGAAATAAATAAATAAAAACTGATAGAAAATAAATAGATACCAGACAGAAAAAAGCAGACAATTTGTCTGTCTCTACAAACAACAACAACAACGTCTGAAGTGTACACTTGAAATTGTTATAAAAAACGAATACATTCACTGCAATTGCATAATAAAATATTAAATTTTATAGTAAAAAATTTAAATTTGTTTAAGCGAAAAAGCGAAAAAATATGATCCCAGTCTTTATAATTTTTTAAATGTATATAAAGGGTGATTTTTCAAGAGCTTGTTTTTTCAACATTCAAAAATATACAGAAATTTTACAATTTAAAAATTTTGAAATTTTTATTTAAATCGATAAATCAGTTCCTGCCATTTACTTTTTAAAGCCAATTTCACTTAAATGTTGCCCGCGGCTACGCTTCAAGCGGAAGGTAAAATTTTTTGCACATTTTTTCACACATTTCGGCCGGAATCTCACCAATGACGCGTTCAATGTTGCCTTCCAAAGCAGCAATCGTATTTGGCTTGTCCCAATAGACAAGAGATTTAACATAGCCCCACAAAAAACAGTCTAACGGGGACAATTACACAATCTTGGTTGCCAATTGACTGCACCAAAACGTGAGAATAACTTCTCACCAAATTCGCCTCTCAATTGATGCATGGTTTCGCGTGCAGTGTGGCATATGGCACCGTCCTGTTGCAACCACATGTCGGCCGAGTCCAATTCTTACATTTTCGGCAAAAAAAAAGTGTTATCATCGAACGGTATCTTTCTCCATTGACCGTAACGTTGCGGCCTTCATCGTCTTTGAAGAAGTACGGCCCAATGATGCCGCCTTCTCATAAACTGCACCAAACAGTGCATTTTTTGAGATGCATTGGTAGCTGCTGAATCGCCTCTGGCTGGTCTTCACTCCAAATACGGCAATTCTGCTTATTCACGTATCCATTGAGCAAAAAATGATAAATAAATGATAATGTGATAAAAACACATTTTTCACAGAACACGAATTTCAATAATTTACAAACGTTGTTTAAGCGTTTGTCTATTCATGATGAAATGGCAAACCAAACTGAGCATTTTTTACTTTGACACATGTCAAGAATCACGCGTGAACTATTAGAAATATAAACGTCAAAAACTAAGTAACAAAAAAATCACCCTTTAGTATTTTGTTGTCATTATTTTCTTGTTTCATATTCCTACTACATTTGTTGTTGTTTTTGTAGCAACTTTTATGGCATTGAACTACTTCTGCTGTTGTTGTTATTGTTATTGTTATTGAATATTGAATTTTGTCTGTGCCGGTTTAATAACCTCAAAGAGAAAGAGAGAAAGGAAAGGAATATATAATTGTTCCCATTTTTGATATATTAGGTATTTGTTTTTGCTTTTGTGATATCAAATACTCACGAACATATGTATGTATGTATGCATATAAATAGAGTTCAGCCACATGGTACAATGAGAATAAAAATAAAATGTACTGTACTGTGGAAGGGAGTGAAACGACTGCTTATTACAATTTTTATTAATACATATTTATGATCGCTTATGCTTTGCTCCACTTCAAATAAATACCAACAGCTACAAAAACAATATCAACTACATATCAACTACATGTACGAAGTTCATATGCATGCACTGCACCCTGCTTTTTACTTACCCTCAACGTGTATTTAACAATTCGTTTACGAAATATAAATTTGTTCATAACTTTTTAAACGTTTTCTTCTGTTTTTGTTTTAATAGTTTTGTGTTTGCTTAATGTTCAATTTAGATGTAAACAAAACAACAACATCAAAAATAGTAACTGCGGTAAGAAATTAAAAGTGGTTTGTAATGGAAAGACAGACAGAAACTGCTTTTTCTACAAATTGTCGCGTGCACACACACAAAAAACTGCTGCTGGACTTATGCAGTGCAACAACAACAACAACAACAACCACAACAAAACAGCAACAAGAAAGACTGTATCTCATTTTAGGCTTAAAGGACAGGAGCGGTTTAAAAATTTCTTAAAAGTCCCTACTGTGATAAAAAAAAATTTTGGCTAAGGCCTTTTCAATTATTAGACCTTTTCAAAAAAAAAAAAAAAAACGGTTATCAACTACATATCAGTTTTCAAAATTAAATTGTAGAAATTCACCTCATATTACCTCATATTTTGCGAGAAAAAAATAAAATTTTTAATGTTTGTTGAGATCAAGTATTAACATACAAGATATTATATATGTAAAACATTTGTTTTTTGTTCTAAAGCGATTGGCAATTTATAACCAGGGTACCGATATGCTCGCACGGATATGCCCCTCTAAAATGAAATGCCTTTATACATTTGGGTGCGGCTGGTTATTATCTGATTTTGATGGCTTTACAGTGAAATATGTATTTTAAGTAGAGCCCTCTCTCAACCGACGAAAATAATGCTCTATAAGTCCCTCATCCTTCCCGTCCTAATGGACCATCAATGATGAGAGGCTGTTAGGAGCATTCGAGAGGAAGATACTCCGTAAGATCTACGGTCCAATATGCGTGGACGACGTGTTTCGAATAAGACGGAACGATGAGCTGTATGAGCTGTACGCCGACACTGACATAGTCAAGCGTATAAAAATCCAGCGGCTTCGCTGGCTGGGTCATGTTGAGCGAATGGAAGAAAGCGCTCCGGCTAGAAGGGTGGAGAAACACGCAAAAGAGGACATCGACGTAATCTCCGTTGGAAATACCAGGTGCAGCGCAACCTGACTGCACTTGGCCTTATCAACTGGCACCAGCGCGAGCAGAGGCGACTGGCGAAGCTTTGTAGAGGCGGCCAAGACCGATCATCGGTTGTAGTGGGACTAAAGTAAGTAAGTAAGTATAAGTATTTTATTTATCATTTATCGTTCTTATGTCAATATGCCAAACTTTGTTTGTATTTGTATCGATATTCCCTTTGATGTTGTTATTTTAAGGATTTCACTTTAGGTATGAGAGGACAGCTCATTATTGCCCAATGATGATTATTATCTCAGTAATTATTCCTAAAGCTACTTCAACTTGCTATTTGCTGTAATATTGCCAATTGAACATTTCACTTACATATAAAGGAGATAGAAGTGGTAATTGCCCAAAGATAACAATTTTCACAGGAAATATTTTAGAGACTGTTTCAATGAAGTCAACCAAATTTGGTTTAGTTTAGTTCAGAGTTTACCTTCAAACTGGTGAATGGTTTTACCCATTTCAGAAGTAGCTTGCCTACAGAGTGGCAAATAAAAAATCGTTAAAAAAGTGGTGTAATATGTAATTACTTAATCATATTTTTTTTCCAATTATGCAGGATAAAAACGTTCACAAATATGTTATTTGTACAAGTACATATAGTAAAATTATTCGAAATTTATTACCAACCGGGCGAATAACTAAAAAAAAAAAAGCCGGTAAACCGAAATAGTAACGATATGTTTTGTGACACATTAATATTTTTTTTTTTTAATTTTTTATACCCGGCCTGACTTTGATACGCTAATGGATGAAAACAACAACAAAATAATAAATTTTTCCAGGATTTAATTTAAAATAGATTTAAAATACAGAACAAGAAAAAACAACAACTTCTAAACACCGGAGCGCCATACTCGAGTCATCATACTCTCCGCTCTCACTAAACTCTATTGCACTCTAACCACAACTGTGTCGGACGACGGGTGCCCGCTGTCAAAATTAAAACGCACTTAATCGTATGAAATGGATCAGTATCGGCCGGAGAGGTTTCCCAGACTGTAAACTCGCGTCGAATTACATTTATTTGTACACCATCGGGTGGCAAGGATGCCAGATTGCGTTTATTAATTTTCATTAAAATAAATTTTAATGGCCAATGAATTTATATAAGTATATCATTCATAATTCTACAAACTCTAGAATTAATTTTTATTATAGAATAATTTATGCAGCATGCACTTATCAACAAAAGGAAATTTTCTTCGAAATATAAAATGGTAATTACTTACCGTCGTCAGACGCAATTACGTTCATACAAACGGATTCAATGACGGCACGCGGATCAGCTGTTCACTCACCGTCGGATAGTTTCCCCGTCGTCTGACGCAATTGTGGATAGAGTTTTACTGCCAATTGTTAACGGTTTATTGCTCCCATTTGTCAAAAAGGCAACAACAACTAAACAACAGCATAGAGAGCCACAGAGCGATGACAACGGGTAAAAGTCAAAAATGAAAGACACACACACATTCATACGCAAATTCAATTGAAAAATCAAAGCAAAAAGTGAAGTGAAAAAAGGCAGCTCTACAAATAAATGCTAATAAATCATGGGTAAACAATATGTAAATGAGAAAATACAAGAGAAACACACAGCAAGCAAGTATCAACAAAAACAACAACAATTGAAACTAAATAATAATGAAAAACACTTGAATGGAAATGATGAGCGTGGCTGTGTCGCAACAAAGATGGAGAACGTAAGAGAAAAGCACAAGTACAAGAAGAAGGAGACGACAAAGAAGAAAAATAAGTTAACAAAAACAAGGAAAAACATAGAAATAATGGGAAAAAGAACGCGAAAAGATTTTGCGTACATTTGCGGCTTAACGGAATTAGCAGACAATGGAAGACAAGAAAATGTAAAATAATAAATTTACTGAGCCAAAATGAGAAAACGCCACACATTGGACATTTCTATCAAACAGAAACAATTAGACGAATTACTAATTAGAAGACTCAAATGGGCGACTGACTCAGGTGGCGGAAAGGTACGAGGGAAGGTAATGTGCCCGCACCCGTTAGCATCACTCCTTGTCTTTTCTCAGCTCGAATATATCTGCAAATGTTTGCGCAATACTACAATAAGTAAACAAATATGAGCAATGTGTATGAATCATTAAAATTTAATAGGAAATTTACATTTACCGTCAGCTGCAAGGGAGCGCTAAAGAGGCAAAAAAAAGGAGCGGGAACTGCTGCCTGAAACGCATAGTATCCAAAATAATATTGTCAAGTTATGGTGTTAAATTATTATGAAAGAGGATTACCTTTTGCTTTTATCGTTGTGGCTTTTAATGTTCTTAAAAATATTAATCTAATTGTTTAATTCTCTCTTACCTGGATTTCAAGTAAAAGTTCTTGTTTCCTTCGTCGCAGCTCAACTAATAATTTTTGCTGTTCTTGCGTTAATTCTACAAAATAATAAAACAAATTTAGAATTAAAAAAGTCAAATATCTTCACGAATTTCTTCTTCGAAATGACCACCAAATTAATATAATAGCAACAACTAGTGAGCATCCAGCAGCAAAGATTAACAAAAATTTGTTTAACAAAAGCATAGAGATTGAATACGATTCTCTAAGAAGAAGTAACAGATGAATAAGCGAACGAAGATTCGCAAAATTTGTATAATTTAGTTGAAATAGTTTTTGTGTGTAGTATGAATCTACAGTTTTGCAATTAGAGCGGTTGAAAGGGCAAACTTTTCTTTGGGGTTTTATTTTTTTTTGGTTCGCAACATTCCATTTTGAAAGTTTAAGATTTTGGAGGCATAATTTGTATTTCATTCATTTGTTTTACTTGTTCTCAGCTGAGAGAACCTACAAGTCTCAGCCATCGTTGTTAGGAGGATAACTGTAAAAACCTTGTTTTGGTCTCGAACTCCTTGGAACTCAAATCGCAAAGATGAACTGTAAAGACCTGGCATGAACGACACTCGTACACTCTGAGACTCAGTACTCGAAGTGCTATTGATCTTTCCAATAATCTTGATTAACTGTTTTCAATTTCATACAAACTCCTTTCAAGTTCTGAAAAATTTGGCTAAAAATCAGAAAGTTATAACACAATCTGCTACTATGGATAAATTCCTCTCCATTTCTAGTTTAAACGGTGTCGAAGTCAATTAGCTCTCGAATATCTTGCAGCCATGGATAGACTTCCCTCTAATTCCCCGTTCGAAATAGTCGAAATAGGTTTTCTTTCTGTAATGGCACAACCACCCATTGAGGGCCTAGGCCGAGCTTTTCAAACTAATGCCAACTTGAATTTTTGGATTAAGGGTTAAGTAAAGTCAATTGCATGAGAATCAGAAACAATAACAGATGCAGTTACGACAGACATCTATAGAAGATGTATATGGTGATTTATAAGTGTTTGGTTTTGATTTTTTTTAACTCAAAAGTGTGATTAATTTCTATTTGAGTCTATAAATCAATGCTTACCATTTATTTTTAAAGAGCATTATGTATATACCGCCATAATTATTATACCACCATTGACGGTAACGTTGTGGCCATCGTCATCTTTACAGAAAAATTATTCCACAGGCCCATAAACCGCTCCAAACAGTACATTTGGTGCATATTTGGATTAAGCCCCTACAAATATTTTCCCTGATTATTTTGACCCTTGCAAATTTAAAGCAAACGCTCATAACTACTTCTCCCTCCTTCTTCCTCACCCCTATCAAAAAATTTAATTTATAAATTGTAATTTAATTTTTTAGTTTTTTTGTTCGAGTCATTTCGGTTAATAGTGCAACACTATTTCTTTGGCTACCCTTGCAGTAGCCCATATTATCAACCTAATTTTCCTGTGCATTCCCGACTTTATGGAGTTGAACTTTAATCGTTGCTGGATGGTTAGAGTAACACATACCAGGTGTACAAGTATCAAACCTGTATTATTTTTTTAAGAAAACACATCTTTATTTAAGAATAATGGTTACACATTCAATCTTCAAAGTAAAGGCCATTGCTAACTACACATTTTTCTCATGGCTTTTAAACGTTGAGAAATGCATTGTTAGGTCACATTTAATTGTTCTGCAAGTTGTTCTTGCGTTTGACCATCATCCTCATCGAGTAAAGCTTGCAATTCGGCATTTTCAAACTTTTTCGGTGGTCTTCCACGTTATTCGTTTCTCATATCAAAATCGGCACTTTTAAACTTATTAAACCACTCGTGGCACTGTGTTTTGCCTAGAGCATGCTGGCCGTAAGCTTCCACAAGCATTCGATGAGATTCCAAAGCAGATTTCTTCAATTGGAAACAGAAAATCAATGATGTCGGCATATCGTAGTTTGTAGGCACTAAATTCGACAGTTTTACGAGTGAAAAAAAAAAGTTGTTGTATGAAACTTGATTGACAGAACTAAATGCGAAGAAATGACGCCAATGATTTGGTTTGACAGAGCGTATAGTTTTAGCTAGCGATATAGAGATGTCATTACCGGTTTTTGCCTTGTACACCTGGCATCTTTAACGGCTCCCCACAAATAATAGTCCAAATTAGTCAAATCGCAACTGCTTGGTGGCCAATGCAACAAAATCAATAAAACGTCCATATCTTTTAAAATAGGCCACAAATAAGTTATTATTGTGCGGTAGCGCATACCATTCACTGTAACACATCTTCCTTCCTCTATTTCAAAGAAAAATAGCACAATGATACCGCCGGTCCAAAACCCACACCAAACAGTTACTCGTTAAGGGTGCATTGGCTTCTCAACAATCGCGATTGAATTTTCGGAGCCCCAGACAATTTTGCTTATCAAAGCGAACTTCGTCAGAAAAGATGAATTTTCTGTAAAAACTCTAATCTTCTTCCAAGAGTTCAACAGCACAATTAGCGAACCGAGATGATTATGTGGCTTCAGCTGTTGCACCAATTGAAGTTTGTACGGCTTCATACCGAGGTCCAAAATTCGCAACAAAGAAGAGTGTAAAATATTCAATTCTTGAGAACGAAGGCGAGCTGATGTAGTTGCTTCTTCTTGTACATTCTGAACAACATTTTTTTTTGGTTATTCGCACTGTAGGAAGTTCTTTTATCCAATAAATCCACAATTTGTGTCTTCAAGCGTATATCAACCCACTTCGTTAACCGAAAATATAAACCTAATTTGCCTTCATAATAGGAATGACATTAGAGTTGCGTTCAAATTCCAAATTTTACTTATAAGCAAACCTATTCAACCAGAAATGCGATTCGTCGTACACCATAAAATGGTCGAAATGCCCAAAAAACATTTGTCACAGAGCACGAAATTAGATAATATGATTCAATAATTTGTAAGGGTTGTTGGGTGTAAATGTTTCCCTGATGAAATGGCAATGCTAACTGGAACTTGGGCACTTGTCTGAACCTCGAAGGAACTGTCAAAAATTATAATCTAAAAACGAAACTGCTATAAAATTACCCTTTATTTGTAGCGTCGGATTTGAGATACGATACCTTTCTTAATTCAACTTCGACCATGTGGCTCATAACTGATGAATTAACGACAAATTAATGGGTCGAGCTCCACGTAGTGGACAGCAAAAAGAAGAAAATTCCATATAGGCTAATTTTTCTCCGCCAAAATTATGATTTAACACATTTCCGCACATAGGTTCCTATTACGAACAGTCGCTTAACTGTTTCTTCCGTATGTCTAAACCGAAGCTCTAGACTATGCGTACACTTAGGCACATATTTGGCAAATAAAGATTATTTATTTACTTACTATGTCAAGCCACAATGACTAATTCTACAGCATTTGTTGGTCACCCAAATGCCTTTATGCTTAAATCTGTGGCACTGTCCAAGTGCATATGAGCTTCGCAAACTTCTTATGTATTTTCTCTGCAAAACATACAGAAGTATTTATAAAGAATTCACAGCTTTGTAAGATATGTAATAGCTCAACCTACAGTGTCGTTAGAGCCCCGGTAATGTTTCTTATTACTCTGTCATGGACATAAAATCCTTGAAGCACATTCGAGTATTCTAGCCCTGGTAGCTTTTTCCAATATAACTTCTTTGCGTTCTAGAAATTCTGATGAAATACTTACAATCACATGTTTTTTGACTTGTGAACTTTCAATTGAGTCATGGCATCGAAAGTGGAAAGACGCGATTTAGTTGTTGAATTATTTCGAGAAAATCCGCAGTGGAGCCAGAAAACCATTGCAAATAAGGCGAAAGTTGCACAAAACACTGTCTCGATGGTTCTTAAAAAATTTAATACAGACTTAACAGTTGCTGGAAGGAAATGCGGTTTCGTGTCTCCACAAAAGGCGAAGAAAGTCATTGCTCTCTTCGAGAAGAACCCAGCGTTGTCTAATCGAAAATTGGCGGAAAAAGCGAGTTGCAGTGAGTTTTTAGTTTGAAAAAGAGTTTTTAGTTCGTAAAATTAAAAAAGATGCGGTCCTTAAAACATACAAAGTACAGTCAGTACACGACAGGAACGCTTCTAAGAACTTGGTAGCCCAGAGCCGAGCTAAAAAGTTGAAGACAGATTTTTTCCAAAAATTCGATTGCTGTGTAGTCGATGGACGATGAAACATACGTGTTGTCTAAATTTTCTCAATCGCCTGGTCAAGAATTTTACACCGCAAAGGAACGAGGAGGAGTTGAGGAAAGATTTAGGACAAAACAAAAGTCCAAGTTCCCGAAGAAGTTTCTGGTATGGCAAGCGATTTGTAGTTGTGGGCTAAGGAGTAAAAGTTTCGTAACAATTGGCACAGTCAACGCCGAAATTTATGTGAAGGAGTGCCTGCAGAAGACATTGCTGGTCTTCATTAGAAAGCACAATGTACCTACTTTCTTTTGGCCTGATCTAGCCTCCTGCCACTACAGTAAAGTAACCCTTAAATGGTTCGAAGACCAAAACATCAAATTCGTACCAAAAATCGACAACCCATTAAATTGCCCAGAACTTCGGCCTATAGTATATAGAAATATTGGGCTCTAGTGAAAAGAACATTAAAAGCAATTGCATAATGGATTTCAATGCTAGGACAATTTAAAGTTATCCGATTTTTTCGATCTCACTCCTTATTTCCAAAATAATCAAGCTTATATCAAACTAAAAGTGCATACAGTAATTTAGACACGCAATTATTTGAAGAAAAATTTATTCCGGAACCAATTAGGTTCATAGTGATATTCTTTTACAAAGAACTCAAAATGTACTACTTATTTTCTCACTGAAGTCAAACTACATATCAAATAAAATAAAGGCCCAAATGTTTCCAAGATACACCAGATGGCAAAAAAAGATATCCTTTCCTACAGCGATTGATTGCCTCGAAATCGAAAAAGGTGAACCCACTCTGATCTACAGGATCAAACTTTACTGGCTTCCCCGACACAGCGATAACAAGGGACCGATACAGCAAACAAAATGGCCCTAAGGAGTTCGGAAATGCAATTTAGCATGGCAGATGTTACGACACTTCCAACGATCGGACAATTATGCAATGGAATTGATAATATAATGTAATATGCCAGCACCCACTTTTGCAGCAACTGAAATGACGTGTAACAAATCGGTCGTTACGGCCGGAGCTAAACTAAAGTCTAACAAATAGTTTTCTGGCATGAAATACTTAGAGCATAAATCCTCTGGAATGATGACGGTGATGTTGAAAATCGAATTAATCCACTATTTATTGCAAAAAACGAAGTTTCCGTGCCCTGGGTACAAGGTTCTTTTAAGTATAACTTCGCAGACATCTGCGATACCCTGAAAGGACATGATTCTGAGTTTGACCGTTTACACTTTCTGACCTTAGTCTAGTATATTGCTAAATGAATGTCTTTGAAGGAAAATAGATCCAGTACAGTACAGTAGATTTTAAAACTAAACAAGTAACAAAAACGTATTTCTCAGCCTCAAGAATAGTAAAAATACCATTTTTCCTATAAAAATAGGTTAAAAATAGGGAAAAAGAAAAATTTAAGACAGTGCCACTAGAAAACAGTAAGATGCCATAACTGGCCAGAATAACTATAAGAAATAAACATTATTTTATAAAATTTTACTTAATTTTTTTTTACTAACTATAAATGCATATAAGAAAAGTTGGGAAGTGATCTGACAAAAACCCTGAAGGGTTTAGTTGAGGAGCTGTTACCATTCATTTGCTTTTGTTTTCATTCCATTCTCTTTCACAAAATTTGATTTTGTGTCACTGTGTGATTAAAATAAGCCCATCTCACAGCAGCCGCTTACACCAACTTTCTTTAATTCTGTCTACATATTCCTGGGTACAGCACACGACAACAACTTTTCAATTAAGCTAATTTAAGATCCAAACAGGGACGGACAGACCTCCCCACAACAACAGAATTTATATAGATATTTTTGGCCTAGGCATTTGCTGTTATTTACACAAGCTGTGCGAGAATGAGGGGAAGCACACATCAAAATCGCTTGTTGCTTCATCATCGCAGGGAGTGTCGTCGTCGTTGGTGCCAGTGGCAATGGTAGCAGAAGCAACAACAATGGTTGCACACCTCAAGGCTTTACTGTGTAGGTGCTGCAACCAACCATTGGCAGAAATTGCTTTCCTCGACTTTCACTCTATTTTTTCAAGATTTCATTTGTTTGTTTGGAAAATTTCCATAATGCATTTACTAATTTCACTATTAAAGATAGTGAGTTCTAAGAGTTTGCTCCTTCTGCTGGATGCTCCTTAATCCAATCTTTTTTCTTCGTTTTTTATGTGTTGTTGTTGTTTTTTTTACCTGGTGTCGTTCCAAATTCGCTGCGTCCCGATCCCTTTGAAATCGCACCGTACGACCGATTGTCCATTGCGCTGATCATTTCAGCGCCGTTGTTTGTTCTTCACTTTTCTTTTTTCCACGCACACAACACACAAATTACTGAATTATCTCTTGCTTAATTACACATTTTCCATTAATAATTTCCACTTTTTCACACAACAAAATTCTTTTTTCTATCTTTCTTCTTCGACATATATCGCGTTTACTTCTTGCATTATTTCCACAGAAAAGTCAAATTTACTCTACATTTTTGTTTCAATTCTTTTGCTTTATCTTTCTCCCTCTCTCTTTGTATACAAAAGCGATTGTGCAGACAGGGTTGCTTTTTGAGGTAGCTAGAGGGTAGAGCAATTCTGTGATACCACGAAATAGTGGATGAGGAAAGTCTTCAAATTTAAATTGTATTGCTTGGCTTCAAAAATATTTAAATTAAATAACATGATTTAGTATATTTAAAATTATTTAGCAATTATATTAATTAACTTTTTAATAATATTTTTTACATATTTTTTTGTTGGGCTCTTTAAGCTAAACGGAATATCTGTATGAATTTTTAAAATGCAACACTGTGATTTTATCCAGGCAGCCATTTTAATTCTTCTTTTTATGCTTGAGCGTTGTCAAATGGAAACAAAGTTGCATAACTACGTACGAAGAACATAACATCTTAGTTTGCCGCAAGCGACTCATTGTGGTACACTTTTATTTTTAATTTTCATTAATGGTCTACCTAATCATTTTAAATTCGTTAATTGTTTAATGGCACTGACGACGTTAAACTCTTTTTAACAGTCCGTAATATATCTGATAGTGTAAAATTGCAATTCGATATTATTATGATCAATCCATTTATATCTAAATATTAAGAAATGTAGTATGGTTACCTAGTTTAGGAAGCCTAAAGATATTGTCTTTAATTATTCTTTGGAGAACTTCTCTCTAAATCGCTATTACATATGAAATAAAAGACTTAGGAATTTTTTACTATCACGAAACTTTTATTGTCTCTAAATCTTCTTTATAAGAAGAAAAACGGAGGATTTCAATGACCCTCTAACATTGAAATTAATTGACAACTAATTAGAAGTCGTCTGGACTATTGCTGTTTGATCTGGAATCCGTATTATGAAAGGATTAAAAAATATATACTAAATCTGCATTGTATAAGTTGCATTGGAATGATTGTCTACTTTCTTACGTCAGCAGACGCAAATTGTTGGTCTTCGGTCTTTATTTGAAAGGATAATGTATTTATCTCTAATATTTTCTCTCAAAGTTATTAATTGCGCAATTAACCAATTTATTTAATTTTTATATTCCGTCTCGAGATTTAAGGCAAAATCGATAGTTAATCAATTCAACGCATAAGACTAATTAAGCCAATCACAAGATGTGTTGGCTTATGCAATACTTATTTTAACATTATTGATTTTAGTGTTAGCTTTTATAGATTTAAAATAAAGCTCTCCGCTATTTTTAAAATTAAACTTTTTATATAATCTGAAAGAACTTTCTTTAGACTGATTGAATAAATAAATAATAATTTGCTATGCGGTCAATATTTCGTAGTTACGCAGACTACGTGGATTCAAATCTAGGCACACACGAAAAAATCTAAAATCTTAGGGAACCAGCTCTTGGTTCCCTGCTCTTGGTAAAGAATCTTTTCAAATCGCTCTTTGGATTCGGCAACAATTATCTGTGGGTCCTTCCATTCATGTACAAACATAGCACGCACAACATGAGTAGAGGCGAAAAGTTCGGCCTAGGCTCTCCAGTGTTCGAAGCGGTTTGCCTGAATTTTGCTTACATTAAAGTTGCTAGCAGTGCCCCAATGCAAAGCTTGCTTCTGCGATGTAACAGCCAGTGCAGCTTTTTCGTATTCCATGAAAACTGCTTCAATTTTGCTTTTATATGAACCTTCCAGGTAGGGCGCCTGTGAAAGTGCATGCCCAGATAGGGTTTCGAGGAATGAGAGATCCGTTATAGAGAACGTCTGGACAGGCATCTCTTCTTAGCGAAGAGGTCATTTGAACAGATTTCTCACCGTTGACGCATATATTCCACCGCTTGAACTAGTCTTCTAAGCTGTAGAAATGCTCCTGCATACAAAGTTAAGCGTAGATCGGGTTGTGAGGTTAGCAATATCGTCTGCGTAGGTGGCAACCATCGTGTCGGTGTGTAGTAGGCTTGTCGAGTAAGCTTGTCGGCTGTTAAATTAATTAAAATTGTATACAGGACAGGTCCAAGGACACTGTTTTGAGGAATGCCTGTAGTTATCAACAATATCGCCGAGTGATTCTTCCGTACTATGACATAGAATGTTCTCTCGGTCAGATAGTTCTTCAAAAAGAGGTAGAATGGTGATGAAAGCCATTTTTTGAGCTTGTAGTATAGCCTTTGGTGCCAGACCCGGTTGCTTTACGTATAGGAAGATGGCAGACAAGTACATTTTTCCTCCAGAGTGTTAATGATATTTTGGACGACCCGATGACACTGTTCAGGTGTGCCTTGCTGATGCCTAAAACCAAACTGATGATCAGAGATGATATTCAGTTTGTTCAATTCTGGCAACAATCTAGCAAGAAATATTCTTTGAAACATCCTTGAGAAGGTTACCAGCAATTGGTCGATATGACGCAACAAAGTTTTCCGATTTGTTAGGTTTAAGGATCATCACAGTCTTAGAACACTTCCAATTAGATAGGAAATGAAGGATGTCAAGCATGGCATTGTACATCGTGAACAGGAACGTTATACCTTCCTCCGACAGCGCCCTACGCACCCTGCCGTCAATCCTTTCGTAACTCGGAGACTTAGAGGCTTTAAGGGTTAAGATTTGGGTTTGCGATTTCAAGCTAATGTTTCGTTCAAATAGTTACTTTTACTTGTACTTTGCTTCAGTTAGTTTTTTTTGTTTTTCAGTATGAATTATTATATATATGTAAATCATGTATTGTATGTATTTGAGAAGATAAATAGAACCAATGCACACGATTTTTTGTTAAAATAGATTCGATAATATCAACTGAAGCTCTTAAAATTTAGAAACCATTTGTGAAGTAGCTTTGACTTTCTTAAAATCAAAAGCTTTTTATTGCATTGTTATTTCGATTAGCTTCAACTATCTGAAATACGAAATATATATCTTCATCGGTTGTTAAGCCTCCATTAAAAATTTGAATTTGATTCTTCTTTCAGCGCTATTTTAAACGGCGAATCGATCTCGGCAATCAATTTCATTTTCAAGTAGTTTCGTCTAGCTTCAAGAAAGCTAATAACAATCAAAAACGATTGGAAAATTGTTTTGTTTTTTCTGGGACGAAGTGACTCAGAGTGTGCTTTCTGATATTTTTCTACTTCACAACTGGTTCTTGGGAATGTGGTTTTTCTATCACTTGACTCTTCTCATCAAAAGAAACTTTTGAGTCGAAAAGGCCAAACTTACTGTATAATCAGTGATGTATTATAAATGGTATCATATTTTTAATGATTAAGGGCGAGATTCCTAGATTCGTATTCGAATTCTGTGCAGTATCATAAATGAATGGGAAATGAAAGCTTCTAGTACGTTGGTTCTATTTGTCTTGTTAAATAAATAAGCTTCAATTAGTTTACTGTAAGTCTCTAAAATAAAAAGGAAAACAAAAATCTGGCTACCGCTCGTTCAGATATTGACTTTTTAAAATTAGTATACCTCTAGTGTGTAAGAGGTGCCCTTAGATGTAAGTTATATTTCCGACTAGTTTTTTAAATATAATTTTTGATTATTCTCGAACACTGGGACTCTGCATAGCAGTGCAGTATTCAAACAACTACATCATAGTGACCAACTCGATGAGTATCGCATACCCGATACTTTTGGAAAACATTTTATTAGACAACTTCTCTTTATATGAGGTGTTTTTTTTAGAGGCGGAGAACTTTAAATTGAAATAAAACAAAGAAAAATGTTTTAAATGTCCATGAAATTGGGTTTATTTTAAAGATAATGCCTTCCTTGAGGGCACGAAAAAGTTAGTAATGACGTCTCTGTGCTGATCACAACTGACTGTAACGTTCTGACTATCATCATTTTTGAAGACATATGGACCAATAAAGCGCACCACCGGCCTATAAAACGCACCAAGCGATGACTTTTTCGAGATGTAATGGTGTTTCGAGAATGGCTTGTGGATTGTCATCGTGCTTATGTCCATCTTTTTTATGTAACATGTTGAGTAAAGATCTTGGTTTACGTTCTTACGTGCTCCAGATTAATAAAATAACTTATCTTTCAAATTAAGCCAATTTCAGGGATATTAAAAACCAAATTTTCTGTATTTTATTTCATTTAATTTTAAAGTCCTCTGCCTCTAAAAAATACCCGATATATAACATTATATTTATATCGCCATCACTTACTATAGAAATGTAGGCACAAATAAGAGCACAAACACTGCAAACCGTTTTTTTAACGAGTCATAATCTGTTTTCCAATTTTTCTGTCAACTTATCTCTAGATTATAACTTTTCTAGCAGTTTATATGTCAACATAGTAAATACCTACCATGTAAATAAATAGTAACTTTTATTTCTTCTCTTAAACAAGTATTCGATACAAGTGCATAATTGCGACTTGTTTCTGATATTTTTTGTGGCATCGACACTTTTAAACGATGCAATTACTGAGTAAAATTATCAGTACGGAGTGGGTATCGAATCAATATTGCACGCATTTTACAAGAAAAAAAATCGGTAAACATTTTTTAATTTACATAAGTCTAAAACACTGGGACAGCAACGGAACAATCCTTTTTGCTTCACAGTGGTGATAGTAGTTTGGAAAACACACTATTTATTGAACTATTTGGTTTCTTTGTTCTTGAAAGGCAGGCGTCATTTGACCCAGTATAATTTATAAAATATTTATCGAAATAATTTCAACATTTTAATCATTTGAGTCACTGTGTATTGATCAAATTTTTGTAAGTACTGAGAATTGCAACACTGCCTGCTTTCGCCTCATTGACCACTCGGTCTTTGCTTCATTCTCATTTCGTTCCATTTAACTGACGGTATGTAAGTGATATGGTGTTTTGTATTTTGTTTACATCGTTTAATCAAAACGTAGGACGCACGAATAATCCTAGCAATTACAAATTATTCTACAAAGCCATCTTTAATATCATCGGAACTAAAGCAGCAGAGCAGACCAAATGGCACAACAGACTGGAGTAAATATAGATTTGAAAGAAATGTTTGGCGCCGATTTTGATGAATCCCAATACAATGTAGAAGTAATGAAGCACTTCATTCAAGCATACGTAAGTGGTAATTTTAATATGTTGCACCTTTAACGAGTGAAACTCTTCCCTTCAGACACCCAGCGCCGAAGACATCGCCTACCAATTCACAGCGCAAGAAGAAATTGAACTGTGTCGCCGTGTCAAGTGTCGCGTTTTAATGCGTCGTTGGAATCCAGTATCCGACTATGAAGAACGCTTCCTGCGTGAAGGTCGCCTGCAGAAGAAAACTATACGAAAAGCAAATGCCTTACTTGCGAAAGCGGTCAACAAACACAAGAAGCACGCACTTTACACGGAAGCAGAAATTCAAGCACAGCGTGATGAGGAATGGCGTCAGCGTAAAAAAGATAATATCCTACGATTGAGATTATGGGCACATGATAGTGTGAATGCGGCGGAGGAAGAGGAGAAGGCAGCCACTGCTAGAGAAGTGGAAAATAGTGTGAATGATAGCTCGAGCCAGGAACAGGAATTTGAAGAAGAGTTTTTAGAAGAAGATGATGATTTCATAAACGTAACAACTTTAGATGAAGAAGAATTTATATACCTGAGCGACTCCCAAAGCCAGCTGCAAGAGAATTCAAACAAAGATGGTAATAATAACTCTGAAGATAAACTGGAACCAGCAACAACATCAGCAGCTGCTGTCGTTTTACCGGCAGCTGTAATGCGTTTTAACGATTTAAATACGGAATCGCTAACTTTGGGCTCTCAGTCACAATTGGAATCCCCTCAACTATCTGAAGTTTCAATCTTCTCCATGCCTACGGAATATGACGATTTCACTATGCGGCTGCCGATGACTTCTACGCAGTCACAATCACAAAATGCTGGCTTATAAGTTTGTTTGTTTTCTGACAATTCGTTTTAAAATTATATATGTGATTATATTTTTGTAAGTATTAAAATATTTTTGTATTAGCTGGGCACTGTTTTATTTTCGAAATCATTGTTTAATGCGTTTTGTATATCTTTTTGTGTACTCACATTTATCAATGTGTGTTCTCGACACGTTGAATAATATCCTTCAAACCACTGAAATTAATAATAATATGCATGAATTATCTAGAACTTAAATTAAAATTATAAGTAAGTGATAAACTGACAAACGATCCCATGATATCAATGTATTGTAGTAATAAAATATAGGTAATAAAACCGTTGCAAAAAGTGTCAAATTGAAATAAAAAATTTCAGATTTAGATTAAAAAATTCAATTTGAAAGCAGAAACAGTAAATTTCAATTAGGAATCTCAATCAATTTGAATTCAAAAAAGTCAATTTGAATTCACAAATCCTGATTTTTTATAGAAGACTTTTTTGTTTTTTGTTTTGTTGATACATTCAACACAGATGAATGGAATGAAGAAGGAGGGACACCGATAAAGAGATAGGCTGCCATTGTGGCAAGGGTTATGCCTTTACCACAATGAACTTCAGTTTATCAGTGTCGACTATGACCGCATGTAGCGCCAAAGGCCATGCTTTTCGCATCCACTCATGTTGTGCGTGTTATATTTGCACATGAATGGAAGGGACCTACAGTTTTATGCCGAATCCGAACGGCGAAGTGGAAAGTTTTTCATAGGCAATTTTTACTATTGTAGGTTTGCCATTGCCCGCCAAGAGGTAGTGCCAAGTAGAAATTTTTTTTTTTTACCTTGCCTGTGCCGAGATTGGAACCCTTGACACTCTGGCGTAACAGTCCAATGCACTACCGCTACGCTACGGCGACCACAAAGACTGAACTGAAACTGATCTTAAAAATCCTCAATTGAACTCAAGAAAATTCACTTTCAATTCAGAAATTCTCAATTTGTATTCAGAGAGTTAGAAAAAGTGAAACTGAATTTAGAAATCTTCAATTTGATTTTATAAGTGTTCAATTTCACCTCAAAAAAGCTAATTTGAAGTGACAAAAGAGTTAAATTGAACTGAGGAAGAGTTAATTTGAATTCACAGATTCTCAGGTTGACTTCAGAGTCACATTGGATCCAGAAATACCCAAATCACTTCAGAAAACTAGACATGCTAAATCCGAATTCTATAAACTTTAAACTTATAACAGGAATCAGAAATCCTCGATTCGAATTCGGGAAAGTGAAATAGAATTTAGAAATTCAGAAAAGTATCTAGTCAAATTGAATTCAAAAATAAACTTACTTAGTTTAGAAAGAAAAATATAGAATTCAGAAAAAAAAGAGCCAAACTCTAAATGGCTTTAGAAATCCTTAATTTGAATTCAGAAAGTGACAATTGTACTCAGAAAGAGTCAAATTGGAATCAGAAAGTTTGTTTCTTTATGTGGTTTGAGAATTAAATTAAGTGAAATGCCCGAATGCGCCTAGCGGCAATGAGCTCATGATGAGACTGCGTTGAACATGGCAACGGCAGGTTATACTATAAATTTTGCTTGAAGTTCTGTAGGAAGCATTGGCGTAGCTAGGTTTACTTACTAGCAGGAGCCTGGCCGCAGATTAAAAATGTTTAAATATCGAATACTTACTGAGCATCATCATCAGAGAGCAATTACACCAAAAGACGATCCTCAAACTCCAGTTTTGGGGTAAAAGAAATATCAATAAATATGTAGTTTTGTTTTAACTCGACTTTTCCGCGATGTAGCAGCCACGAATAGCTTTTCAAATAACGGATTACATTTTTTTGAGTTATACCAAGGTCCTAAATTGTTTATATTGAATGTTCACAGAATTTCGATAGTTTTTAAAGGTCACATGGTATAATTCTGGACAATATGTATGCATAACGTGGTCCCCGTGGCGTAGTTGCTAGTTACGCAGAGCGTCTGAGTTTCAAATCTCGGCACAGGCAAAATAAAAAGTAGGAAAAACTATTTTTCTACTACGGCAAATGGCAAACTAAAGTAGTAAGAATTGCTTAAGTTGCCATCGGTCACTAGGCACAACTCAGCATCGGGTCTAGGGTGCGAGAGTTGAACAGCATTCACAGCCATTATGTGGCACACGTCAAATGCTTTGTTTGCAGAATCGTTCCAATGTAATGACGGTTTGTCGGTTTTCTTATTACCCAACTTATTTCAGGGATATCTGCCGGATTGATTGGCACTTGGTGCAACGCTTTTTGTAGATCTATTTTTTGTAGCGTTTGAATTTGTTGGTATTCCAGGAGGTGTAAGTCGAGTGACCTTGGGATATTTCTGTATTATATCCGCAAATGGGGATCTCTAATCGATTAGTTGAGGAGAAGGCTTATAGCTAGCTCACGATTGTGGAAACCGTGAAGCGCACAAGTCCAGGAGCACCTCTTCTGCCAGTTTGCCATGTGAAGCCAGTAGCATCTCGTAGAACAACTGGCTAGGTTTTTTGTCACGCAGCGGATCCGCATTCGCTGAAGACGTTTCTCTTTACTGTCAGCAAAATGTTTGACCAATTTTTTGCAAAAATATTCGTATTTGCTGGAGGTGCATAAATAATTGGCCGAAGTTCCACAACGCGTGAGTGTGGATATTTGCGAGCATACTGTGTCAAAGTTACGCTCATCGCTAACGTGAAAAACCTCAAGGCTGTGGTGAGTATACATATAATACTGAGTACCGGTCATATTACCAGCTGCTTATTTACCTATTTTCCCACAGAGTATTCCTTTATTCTTCCCCACGCTGAATTGTTCCAATCAATGATTACTGCTGCCTGAAGCTAGGAATGGAAACTTGCCTCATTCAAACTAATTTCAATAAGTATTTCCTTTCCAACCATTCGAAAAAAAGTCTGACATTACATTGATGACAGTCCGTCACTTTTAATAATAAAATCCAATACACATACTAAATAAACTTGAATTGGAATTTGTTCTTGCTGTTTTCTTTTTCTCTGTACTGTTTCCTTTGCTACTCACTTTTACCTGTAGATGGCGCTAAAAGCAACGCAATTCCAATGGCAGCAATTGGCTTGTGTATTGAATATATTCAGCAGACATTCAAACAAGTTCCAATTATGACCGCTACACACGTATAGCGCTATTAGTTTTCATAAAAATAATATTGTTGACTTCCGTGTACTTGAAAAAAACATCGTTTATATTGGTTCTATTGTAAGAAATAATTAAATTGTTCATGCGCGAGTGTAAAAAGTGTAACAAATGGTGGATTGTGAACAAATTGTGTTAATCTTTTAAATAAAACAATGAACTTTGCTATTAATATATTTTCAAGGTCACAGTCGCCGACTTGGGCGCCGCTTCCCTGAACAAACACAAATGCCACAAATCAAAGAACTATGTAGCAGTAGCCTCGACAATAAATGAGGGCGATTAAATCAGTTTTTTCGCGGAAGATTCTGATTACATATTAATAGTAACAAATTCCCAGCAATTAGGCCAAATTCTTAAAGGTAAGTCAGTACTAAAAAAATGACTTGTCTCTTGTGAGTGTAGGCATACCAACTGGTAATTTTCTGGTAAAATTTTCAAGTCCCATAGAAAGCATCTGCGGGACGCCAACTGTTCCGCATTACAGACAGAAAACGATTTTAAAATATTTACTCAAAATTTAATTACTTCACCATATTTTTTCTCGACGATGAATGGTTGATTTTTTGAAAGTGCACTGCTCGATGCCATTGATGCCGGATGCAAAATGCTTCGTTATGAAAAGATAAATATTTTTCCTTTTTACACCAACCGTGACTCTCTTTGCCGCATTTTTTGCGTTTCCGATAGCTAGGGGGACATTTTTCCCAAGGAAAGCATGAAAATTATTTCAAAAATATGAACAGAAATGAACAGGGAAAAGGCTTCCACAAATGCTATGTTTTTATTTGTACAATAGCTTTTAGTCAAACTATTGATTATTATATTATCGTTATATAATTTCTATAAACTCTACAATCTGCCATCTTTCCCAAACGCCCAAATCACAGAATCGTACTACAAACATAAAAGTTCTCAAAGTCACACAGTTCTTCACTTAGAATGTTGCAAGCCAAAGTATCGATGATAAAAACATTTTGTAAAAGAAAAAGAAAAAAGAAAAGTATCGTTACTTTACATTCTAGTATTGGAACATCCCGGAAACCGGAAACCGAAGCTTTAAAGTTGGGAATCCTAATTGCAGACAAATCTGTGATATAATGCACATACTTATATAACGTTTCAAAGGTAGTTTGAGGTAACTGATTTTATTTAACACGTCTGGGATTCACGTTACGATTCATCATAAGTATATCTATCTATCTGCAATTAAAAAAACTAGTAAATTTTTTACTTTTAATTTGAAAATGGAAATTCATTGAGATCAAATATCAAACTCTATATTAATCTATCCATAGACCATCAAAAACCATAGAGTTTAGTAATTTTATTTCAGTTAAAGTCTTGCCTATTCGCAGTCAGAATAACAAGTCCAAGAGAAATACAATCTAGATTTTAGTTTTATTTGGACCATGATAATTATTGAGATGCACTTGATACTCTTGATATGAATTCGTTTTGAATATTCTAATCGTTTCCCCTAATTCCATTTTTACTGTGCACTGCTCGCACTCGTAAAAGAATTTACCAGTATGTTTATTAGTTTTCAGAACATGCTTCCGTAAATTATCCAAGGTACTACAACGATAATCACAGTGAGGACATTGATGAGATTTTGCACCACTGTGACAGAGCATGTGACGTCGCAAGTGTCCTTTGATTCTCGATTTAAAATCACAGGTCTTACAGGCGTAAGGTCTACTGGCTTCAGTGTGTGAACGTTGGTGCCTGAAATAATAAAGTGGAAAGAGGTAATGAGATGATGAGCCGATTATCAGATTATGAGTTTAGTTGAAAGTCCAGATCATGTCGTGAACTTCCACGAATCAAGTTCTAAACACTTACACCTATCAAGTTCAATGCAAATATAAGAATTTAATAACATTAAATAGAACGAGTTTATAAGTTAAGTTTAAGCTCCCTCAAATTCTGCGCACTTCCTCAACCTCAGTTCGCCAAAACTTCCATGACTCAACTTTCATCGTCTCAAGTTCCGCAGACTTCCACGACTCAAGTTTCGTGAACTTTTTACTGTTGCATTCGTAAGCACAACTATATCGGATTGGATCTAGTTACTTTGATTTAAAAGCTCACCGCTCATTACGCATTCAAATACTCCAAATATTATACAGGGTGGTTCATAAAACATGCGATTTGAACTACTGGTCATTTTGAATGTCATGCGTGCGTATTATGACAGAAGAAGTGTAAGAAAATTACGTTCAAAATTCGGTAGTAGAGAATTTGAAGAACGTGTGCGTGAAACTGGATTGTTATTGGACAAGACGTTATCGTACTCCAACATTGCGCACAATCGGCAAAATTGCAGCTGTTGCTCAGAATGTGCAAAAAGAACCAATCACATCAACTCGCCATCGTTGTCAGGCATTGAACATTTCACGCACTTCTTTGTTACGAATTGCGCATAAAGACCTCGCTATGAAGCCGTACAAAGTTCGATGGTGCAACACCTGAAGCCACATAACCATCCGCAACGTTTTCGGTTCACTAATTGGGAGCTCTTTGGAGCGCTTGGAGGAAGATGAGCATTTTTACTGAAAATCTATATCTTTTCCAACGAAGCTCACTTTGACCACCGTTACGTTAATAAGCAAAATTGTCGCATCTGGGACTCAGAAAATACATGCGTGATTGTTGAGAAGCCGATGCACCCTCAACGAGTAACTGTTTGGCCGGCCGAGGAAGTCATTTGAAGAAAATGATTCGTTTCTTATTTATGTACACCGAAATCAAATTCCAAATTAAAAATACTCCACCCTGTATATTCATTCGAACACACGTACATACATTCTAGCCAAGCTCACTACTTTATTTCGCTTCCTCAATGCTGAATATGTTTTGAACTTCTGAAAAATAAATAATATATCTTCAATTAGCGATCAAAAATCGCTGTAAACATACGGCAGAAAAATAGCAAGCAACAAAACAGAAAAACCGCAATGAATTGCAGAACTTCAATTCCACCGAATTCTCCAATTCGATCACTTCGATTTGATTGTGCAATCGCAGCCGCCGCACTCACGTTCTTTACCGCCAGTGCCAATAACCGAGCCCGCCTGTTGCTCGCCGGCCTAAATGTGAAAGCCTACGTTGCATACTATATATGCAATTTCGAAATGAGGTGGCAAAGCACGCAGACCATTACTTGCCGCTAATTAAGCCTACCTTCACAAGAAGATTCTTTCGACCTGGTGCATTGAAATGAAACCAAATGGACAGCGCAGAGAAAATGTAGTGGTTCGCCTGCCTGCCCGATCTACCTGTAACCAAGTAATCTCACACGTGTGTATGTGTGCTGGCTGGATAGCTGCATAGCTGATTTAATAGCCAGTTGGATTCGATCGGTAGGCCGAATGCGACGCTTCTGTTCTGCTCAGCTCAGCGCAGTTCCTCTCTTTGCTACGTCGGCGATTCATGCAGCAATTAATTCCACCTTCGAAAGCAGCTTCAAACTTAAACTGATAAGTTCGTCGTCGTCGTTTTCGTCGCCTTCGTTTCAAGCCAGCCAGCCAAGTCGTGTTTTGGTGATTTTTAACTCGCATTTCATTTCGTTCAATTTGGACATTTTCATCTGATTTCATCGTTCGAAAGTTATTCGAAACCCTTTGAATTAAATACTTTGGCTTCAAGTACATAAGAAAGAAGCTGTTTCTTCTCTGCACATTGCGTCACACACACATACACGCACACATTACATTTTTTGTTCACACATTTTTCTGTTATTTTGCTTTCAACCTCATCGTTTACGGAGCGTTCTCATTGATTTGTGCAGCGCTTGCAAATTCTGAAAATTAACAATTAACTTTTAAGGAGTTTCGGTTGCTTTTCGTTCGGTTTTTTTTCTGTCCTCTGGTACTTTATGGGTTTGAGTTTGTTTGCTTCGGGCCACTGGAATTTCTATGCGTAAAAAGAAAATAACAAGCTCAGAATTCGCTATCGTCTTTTATCGTGATACAGTAGAAGTATTTGCCTTTCTGTTCGTTTATTTAAAAAAAGCCTTTCAATTAAATTATACTAGTCCCCGAATTTCGTTTAAAAATGGAAGCTAATGATGATCAACTTAATAGTGAATATTGGATAACGAAGTTGCAATCACATTTTGTATTAGTTGTTCAGCTTTTGGTTGTTGCAATCTGAAGATGAAGCTGGCTCGAAGTTTTTCTTTTGTCATCGGCCTAGTAGCTACTAAAACAGAGCCAATTAAAATATTACTCTTTTTCAGTTTTGTCTCTTGATTTTGATGCGTTGAATGAGCGAGCTTCATTTACTTGGAATCATTTCCAGATTTTCCAAGAATTGCCTCCAGATATTTATTGGTCTCCCTTTCGTTCGAGTTCCTCGACGACTTCAGTCAATAGCAGTCTTTAAAACTTTTTCGGCTTAGTTCTTTTCCAAATGGTGCTAATGGTGGTGGTATATCGGTTGTTGAGAATCGTCTCCAGGTATTTGCAGCTTTCGTCTTTTTAAACAGGCATCCGTTTCTAGGAATCATTTCTAGATATTCGCTGGTCTCGCTTTCCTTTGATTTCCCTAAGTATTCCATTCAGTAGGACTCCTTGAGAGTTCTTAACCTCAGTTCTAGTCTTCTTCTTTAAAGATTAGTTCGTTCCAACATGAGGGCAAGTATCGGAACACTCGCATGCCAGATCCCTGCAGGTATCTGGTATTCGACTGCCTTAAGCTATTCAATATTAGCAGTCAGATTTTGAAATTTCTTATCATGATCGCGCCAATAATAGCACTTCTTCGTATTTCAAGTTCCACTGAGATTTCAACACATCACTGCAGTGGCATAAATCGACAAATGAACCAATTATGATAAATAAATCTGGATTTGAATTTGTGTATATCTAAAATATTTGTAATATTTTGGATAGGTACCGTGTAATAAAAACCTGTTGGATGTGTCAGCTCGGTATCAGTGGTGTTTCCTGTCAACCAGCCGTAAAGCTGAAGCCGTTGAGATCTGAATCCTGCTTACTCTTTTGACTGGAGTAAAATTATATAAGGTTCTTCTTTCGGAAAGTAAGGAGTTGGTGATTAGATCGTACCGTAGGTTTTTGATTTTAAAATAAAGTTCTATAATTGGAGAAAAAATTAACAATGAAAACCTTAAGATCATTAACAAGTCAAGTCTGCCAAGATCCGAAATTTGGCACAAATGTACAATGGCAGAGAAACTGACTTTCCTCCTAGCGCAACCGGTACGGTACTTTTCCCGTGACAAGCTTGTTCCTTTTGTATGATGTCGGTACTGATGTCAATGCAGACGATTGGTAAAATAAACCTAGGTCTAAATGTAACGAATCGGTATCAGACCAGCATTGGTGTAAACGATCGGACTAGAAACAATAACGTATTGGGTCGCCGCAAAACAACGGAGCTTCTTAGATAAACTTTCGCTCATCGAAGAGTCTTCGACTGATTTTTCCCTCATTAGAATCAGCTTCGTGTACCGAGACAATATTGGATTCACAATGGTTTATTTTAATAGGCGATCGAAGAAAAACGGCCGCAATTTTCAATTAACATTTAGTAGTACCAAAACAGTGGCAGTACGACAAGGCATCGTAGATTCACAAAGGTTTGCCATTTAGGGTTTTGGAAATAATTTGGATCTCATCAAGGATTAATCTGGTTGATTGATTCCATTTCATTCGGGCCTCAGTATAGAAATTGAAACCATGATAGTTCAAGAAGTTCTTGTAGGGAGCCAGAAGTAAGGCAGGCAAAGCGAAACACCTTTGGTCCTTGGTGACGGTGATTCGTGTAATTTGAATGTACTCAATTGGCCCGATGCTCAAATGACAAACAGTGCTAGTGTTTGTCGAGCTGGCATCGCCGGTGGCGATCCAAGGAGGTTGGCCATTTCCAGCCAAGTGAAACTTTTCTTTGGGGGGCCTGGGGCGTAGGACACAAGGTAAAGTTCGTGACAGTCGCAGGTGCGTCCATGGTCGATCCTTGCGCTTCTACGTTTCAAGTCGACACACAGCCTCCTCGTGGCGTCCCCTGGATAGCGATCTGACAACCGTCAGTGAGTTAACTAATGTGTGCGGCGGGCTTCTCCATGGCCTTGAATGAATGGTTGTGCGTCGGGCTTGGAACCCACCACGTTAAAATACCCTCCAATGAAACCTCCAAACAAGCCTCGGATAATGAACCCCTCTAATATTGACGACTCCCGCAAACGCCCAAAGGACAACGATTTACGGATATGCACCTGGAATGTCCGAACCCTCTACAGGGAAGGTGCCTCTATCCAGCTGGTGGATGTCCTCCAAAAATATAGAGCTGACATCACCGCTGTACAGGAAATGCGATGGACGGGACAGGGTTGCTCCAAAAGAGCATCCTGTGATATCTACTACAGCTGTCATGCGTCGAGACACGAATTTGGTGTTGGATTTGTGGTTGGGAAGAGACTGCGTCATCTAGTCTCGAGGTTCACAGCGGTGAACGAGCGCCTAGCCACTATCCGCATCAAGGCAAAATTCTTCAACATCAGCCTAATTTGTGTCCATGCCCCGACGGATGAGAAGGATGAAACGACCAAAGATGATTTCTACGAGCTCCTCGACAAAGCTTATGAGCATTGCCCCCGCCACGATGTTAAAATCGTGTTAGGCGACTTTAATGCCAAGGTGGGCAAGGAGAGTCTCTTTGGTCCGACGATCGGAAAATTCAGTCTCCACGACGAAGCCACCGATAACGGTATGAGACTGATCGACTTCGCCGCGGCACGAAACATGACAGTTAGTAGCACCAGATTCCAACATAATGATATCCATAAGGCCACTTGGCTGTCCCCTGATCAAAACACACGAAACCAAATTGATCACGTTGTGATCGACGGAAGGCACACTTCCAATGTACTAGACGTACGCACAATACGTGGTGCAAACATCGACTCAGACCACTACTTGGTTGCAGCCAAGGTCTGCACACGTATATGTGTAGCAAATCGCGTACGGATAGGTACAAAGAGAAAGCTGGATGTCGAAAAGCTGCAATCACAACAGACAGCCAAAGTCTTTGCCAACCAACTTGCACTTCTCCTTTCGCAAAACACCCCTCAACTTGATGATATATGCGCACAGTGGACGCACATTTCCCGCTCTATGCGTACGGCTGCCGAAGAGGTGCTAGGCTACCACCGTCGACGGAGAAATATGTGGTACGACCAAGAGTGTCGCGATGCTACTGAAGCAAAAAACGCAGTCTATAGAGCCACCCTGCAGTCAGTTGCAACGCGAGCTGCTAAGGAGCGATACAGAAAGTTGAGGAGGGAGGAGAAACGTCTTTTCAGGCGCAAGAAAAGAGATGAAGAAAGACGCGAGTTCAATGATATCGAAATGTTGCGGGACAGGAACGAGGTCCGAAAATTCTTTGAAAGAATAAGACGCCTGACTCTTGGTTTGAAGACCGGGGCCTCTTCCTGCAAGGATGAAGATGGAAATCTGGTGACAGATATCCAGGGCATAATGAGATTATGGAGGGAGCACTTTTCGCAGCTGCTTAATGGCGAAGACGGCAATAATCCCGCCACTGCGGAACCCACTCCGGAAACCCCAATCACTGACGGCGTTGAAGTACCGCCGCCTGACTATGAGGAGGTCTTAACAGCCATTGCTCGGCTGAAAAACAATAAGGCTGCAGGTGCAGATGGCCTGCCTGCTGAGTTGTTTAAGACCGGAGGCGAAGAGCTCAAAAAACGCATGCATGAGCTTCTATGCAGAATATGGTCAGATGAAAGCATGCCAAGTGATTGGAATCTCAGCGTACTCTGCCCAATCCATAAGAAGGGTGATTCCACGATCTGCGCCAACTACCGTGGGATCAGCCTTCTTAATATTGCATATAAGGTTCTATCGAGCGTACTGTGCGAAAGACTGAAGCCCATCGTCAACAAACTGATTGGACCTTATCAGTGTGGCTTCAGGCCTGGTAAATCCACCATCGACCAGATATTCACACTACGCCAAATCCTGGAAAAGACCCGAGAAAAACAGATCGACACCCATCATCTATTTGTCGATTATAAAGCCGCCTTCGACAGCACGATTAGGGATCACTTGTACGCCGCAATGTCTGATTTTGGTATCCCTGCAAAGCTCATTCGTCTTTGCAAAATGACACTGACCAACACCACCAGCGCAGTGAAAATTGGGACAGACACCACAGACACCGCACCATTTGATACCAAAAGAGGTTTCAGACAAGGTGACTCCCTATCGTGCGACTTCTTTAACCTAATGCTGGAGAAAATAATTCGAGCTGCGAACATCGACATCTCTGGCACTATCTTCTACAAAAGTGTCATGCTGCTAGCATACGCTGATGATATTGACATCATTGGCAAAAACGCTCGAGCAGTCAGTGCAGCATTCTCCAACCTGGAAAGGGAGTCTCGTCGTGTGGGTCTAGTGGTGAACGAGGACAAAACGAAATACCTTGTGTCAACAAACAAAGAGTCACGGCGTCTTGGACAAAATGTCACTGTTGACAACTACACTTTTGAAGTCGTCAAGGATTTCGTTTATTTAGGATCCAGCATAAACACCAACAATAATGTCAGCCTTGAGATCAAGCGGAGACTAACTCTTGCCAACAGGTGTTACTACGGGCTCAGTAGGCAATTGAGAAGTAGAGCCCTCTCTCGACCGACGAAAATAACGCTCTATAAGTCCCTCATCCTTCCCGTCCTAATGTATGGCGCAGAGACGTGGACATTGACCATCAATGATGAGAGACTGTTAGGAGCGTTCGAGAGGAAGATACTCCGTAAGATCTACGGTCCAGTATGCGTGGATGACGTGTTTCGAATAAGATGGAACAATGAGCTGTATGAGCTGTACGCCGACACTGACATAGTCAAGCGTATTAAACTCCAGCGGCTTCGCTGGCTGGGTCATGTTGAGCGAATGGAAGAAAGCGCTCCGGCTAGAAGGGTGTTTTATTCGAACCACGGTGGAGGATCACGCAGAAGGGGACGTCCTAATCTCCGTTGGAAAGACCAGGTGCAGGGCAACCTGACTGCACTTGGCCTTATCAACTGGCGCCAGCGCGCGCATAGCAGAAGTGACTGGCGAAGCTTTGTGGAGGCGGCCAAGACCGATCATCGGTTGTAGCGCCAGCTAAGTAAGTAAGTAAGAAACTTTTCTTTATGTAATTAGCGATTGATTAGCGAAATATTTGTTTTGTCCAAAGTACAGAACGAATGTTATAATTGTGCGAAAATTTAAACCTCTAGCCGCTAGTTTGAGAAGTTGTGTGAGTCAAAACTCAAGAACGTATTAAAAATTATATTCGGTCGTTGGTTTTCTAACTAAGCTGATACTGAGGTGGAGATTGGCAGAATGAACCCAGTTGGAACCATTCACCACTAGTTCGATAATTTGTTAAAATCTAAAGTCGACTTTACGAATTACGAATCTGTTCCGCCGTTGATTTTCCAACCCCAAAACACTAGTGAAAATATACAATATATGGAACAATCGTTCTCTGCCAATCAGAGGCTCTTATAGAATATAGGAGCGTTCTTCAACATAGCCACGTAAATCTTTTAAAATATCTGCATATATCATAAGTACTTGTATTGTTAAAAAAAACACCAAACAAAAATAAATAAAAAATGTTTAGAAAACTATTCTGCAATGTGCAACGTCATGCAAAACTCTGATGTGATCTTAATGAAAAGAGAAAAAATTATAATAATAATACGAGATTTACAATTGCCGGCTTGCAGACGACTTTTCGGCACGCATGTAAAATACTAACCGCGCGGTGTGTGTAGTGCAAAGCAAGGAAGCAACACATAAACAATGCACAGCAACATACACGATCGACAACAGACAAACAAACAAACAAAAGACGACCGTACTGCGATCGATCGATCGATGGTTGATTCCAGATTCCAAAATCAGAGCTATATGCTATATGTATGTATGTACATATTTATGTATGAATGTATAAGTGGAGCTGCTGCTGCTGCTGTTACTAACTACTCAACAACGAAAGCGCATATTTCAAGGTTAAATTGAGCTTCAATAACCGCCACCGCATTTTACGGCCAAGATCGTCACCACCACCGCCGTCACTCCTCGCTACTGCACATATTGCTTCCTTTCTGTGTACATATGTACATACATACTTACATACGAGTGTAAGTTTGTAATGCGCGATCATCATATGTACATATATGTATGTATAGTATGTATAAAAAGAGAAACGCGTTCTTTACGGAGCATAGTAAGTAAATGTCGTTAGCAAACTTCATCTTCTCTTCAGTTTCATCTTCAGCGTCGCATCGTTATTACTGCTGCTATTTTCCATGTTCCTGTCGCGTCGTCATCAACGGCAACATTCAAAAACGACGAAAACCACGACGACGACGACGACAACGACGACGACGACGACGACGAATAATACGTGAATACGTTCAGCGTATGGGCGGGCAACAATATTACACTAGGTAGCCGCAACAAGAACAACCACAACAACCCTAACAACAGCAGCAATAATAATGGCGATCAGTAGCAGTGGCAATTGCAATCGCAATTGGTCTCCGTGATTCTACTTATGTTGTTTGTTGTTGCTATTGTTATAAAGCAACAAACACAAACACAAGATGAAGGAGTTCGTAAGTATGTATGTATGTATGTATGTATGTATGTATGCAACTAGTTGAAGTTACAGGCAAATTCTGTGCAAAATATTACAAGAATTCAATGCGCATATCAAAGAGATCGATAAGTCACGATTCCCGAGGGAATAACTTTGTGAAATTCGTTCTTCTGGTTTTCAGATTGTTGCTGTTCCTATAGTTGGTGAACTTCTAAGGCTGCGCCGAAGAAGATGACGCTGATGTGATGGTAACATTCGCAGCAGCTGCTGTCTTGAGCTGGTATATGTACGAGTATTTATCTGTATGTAATACGAACTCCTCTATATATTTTTGAGGCGCTCACAATTGCTGGAGCATGGCAATTATGTGATTTTTTGTGTTTTCGTTTCGCTAATGTTGCCGGAGATATTGAAATCTTCAAAATGGCGGTCATAATGCAAAGTTCTTGATATGTTTGAGCTCGAAGGGAAATTAACGGGTGCTGTAAGGGTCAAAGTTAAAGGAATTATTGAGGACTGGATTCATACAATTAATAATTGTGATTTAAAGATATTCATGTACCTGAGTTTGAGCACTGGTCCCAAACGTGCATTGGGCGGATCAATCAAGCGAGATTTCTATTAAGAGTCGGATGCTAGCAGTCATTCTCGAGTTGGAACCGAAACGATTGTATAATAATGCACCAAGAATTGTATATGTGTATACAGATGAGAACCGCCCCTTAACACTATTTTCCAAGACAGCATCTACCCAGGCGAGATATTGGCGGAAAATGGCCGAATGCCAAACTCGTTCCAGTGTCTGACTGATGTTTGTCCACCAAACATACATTAATGCTAGGTCAATACGGCTACTGGGCTGAGGTTGCATACTTGTATCGCTCCAAAGAAACATGATCGCACCAATCCGGAATTATGCCAATTACCGAAAGCTGGCAGTCATTCCGGTGTTAGAACTAGGACCAAAGTATAAAAATGCACCAAGAATGACAGAAATTCAACTGAGCTTCGGGTACGAATTATACACTGTCATCAGTGGCAATCACCTCAGTACTCGCGTGATTTTGAGGAGCAATTATAGACTAGCTATCACGTTTCAGTCGTTGGCCAGCATAAATTGACAACAATACAAGAATTTGCCCGTTTGCAAAGGTCGTCCACTGAACTTAAAATAATTCTAATTTACTACTGGTACTAGTGAGGGTTTGCCAAAGGTTAAATGCAGGTATTTATTCCGTGTGGGTCCGCATTAAGAATTTTGCATACAAACACACCGAGAATAAAAGATATTCAGCTAAGGCTAGATATTCCTCAGAATCTGTGGGCCAATATGGTTAAACGATGTGTATGGAATAAGCTGGAATAAGCTGGAACTAAGCTTGACGCCGACACTGACAAGAGTACACAAATCCAGCTGAACTCTTGGCAGAAGTCTGTTCTGTAAGAATATTGTTCTATTACAAAACAGGGTGGAATGAGGAAAAGAAAGCGAGCTAATTTTTGGTGGAAGACCAGTTGGTGGTTGAGAACCTGTCTGCATTTAGCTGACTTAAGTTCAGTTAGTGATGCCTGTTCAACAGAAATACGATACAGGACCCAGTATATCACCATATTCGGTAGATTATATCAAACTTATACTAAATAAGTAAGTACGACTTCCGGATCTAGGTCTTAATTCCTTTTGAAGCCTCGCATATGCCTGAAGTAGGTGATCAGATCATATTTATTTCTATGCAACAGCTCATGCATGTGATTCACAAGCCATCGGCAAATATCCGAACGGAAGTGCGATCGTTGCCACATTTACACACACTGATGTTTGTGGTCTAGCCTTTAAGTCTTCTACCGAATTTCTGTCATTTTAAACCAAACATTCCTATGTGTAAGACTCTTTCATATCTGTTCTCTGTATTACCTTTTCAAATGTCGCATACTTTTGCCCGTGTACTTGCAATTCGGTTGCTCACACTTGATGTCCTTACGTGAATGTGATGCCAAGTGCACGTCTAGAATATATTTAGTGGTTGCAGCATACTCACAACCTTCATGGATGCAAACATATTTACGTAATTCCACGCCTCCTTCCAAATGTTTCAGACAATGCATTTTCAAAGAGTTTCTGAAATGGAAAACAAAACCAAAAATAGTTAAATAGTGAAAATTCTCAATCGGACGACACTTTCGCCCGTCGTCACTTTACATATGCCATTGCTTAATTTCAAGTTCCTAGTTTTGTTTTGTTTGCATTTGTTCATTGTGTTTAAAATTTCTGCAGGAGAATTTTATTTTTTTAATTACATTAAATCAAAGCAACAAAAGTAATTCGCACCAAAGTCACGTACATCATTGCTCGAACTGAATCGGTACTAAGAGACGGAAACTGAAGCTGCGAAGCGGAGAAGCCGAAACTCTGTGAGTGAATGAGGCACGTTCAACGGACCGAAAGAATGAAAGCAGAAATACAATTTTAAAATAAAGAGAACAAGATTCAATTCAACAGAAATAGAAATAAAAAAATCTCAAAAATAAATTCCATAGCCAAATGTCCACTCGTCTACTTTGATTTTCAAACAAAAAAGGGCAAAGGCACGACGACGACAACAAGGACAACAACGACGATGTCGAGAAGCATCCGAAATGTATGGAAAATCGTAGGCAAAACTTTTGCAAAACATCAATTACGTATGCTAATTAATCGGAACAGCAGGAAGTTACTACACCAGCAGCCAACAGCAATAACCAGAAGTAACAACAAACAGAATTAGAATTGTGTTTGTGGATGCATTCGGTGGGGTGGTCGGTCGGTCGGTCGGTCGGTCGGTCGGTCGGCCCTAGTGATTGGGAATTCATACTAGAACAAATGTCAAATGTGATTTAGACATGTTGCAAGTAAAAAGTATACTAAACAAACACCCACTAAACAAAAGTTTTTCTAATTACTGGCGACATTATTTTGTTGCATGTGCAGAATTCTTAATTTGATTGATACATGAGAATTTTAAATCATTTTTATTTAAAATTTAAACGAAAACTAAGGCTTGTTTACAGTCTTGATTCGAAAGCAAATTTGGTTGTGTGTTTTGGTTGGAATTTGGTTGAATTTTTGGGCTGATTTTTATTCCGATTTCATTTTTAAGTTCAGCTATAAATTCTATTCATATGTTTCCTGAAGATGGTCTAAATATTGGTTCGAATTCGGTCTGCATTTTGATTTGTGTTTTGGACTGAATTTGATTTAAGTTTTGGGCTGAATTTTGGTTCGATTTTTAGACTGAATTTTGATCCAAATTTTAATCTGTATTTTGTTTTGAATTTGGTCTGAGTTTGCGACTGATTTTTGATACGAATGGTCTGATTTTTATCTGAGTCTAGCCTGAATTTTGGTTTGAATTTTGACTCTGGTGGGGTTAGAATTTAGTCTGGTTTGTGGTCAAAATAATGGTCAGAATATCATCTGAGGTTTGAGATTGCATTTTTTTAGTTTAGTTCTGAATTTGATTTAAATTTATTTAGGTCAGAGTTTTGATCGACCTTGTGATCTGAGTTGTAGCACGTCTCTAGTCTGACTTTGGTTTGATTTTTGATCTTATTTTATTGATTTTTGGTTTGAGTTTAGCTCAGAGATGGGCAAAGATCTTTCAATGTATTCTTGATGAGTTTCTCAACACCGTTATGTCAGCGTGCCTGACACGGCCCAAGAGTGGCTTGGTTTGAATTTTGACCCCAATTTAGATCTGAATTTGTGGTGTTTTTTTTTATTAGAATTGTAAACTAATTTTTTCTGATCTAGATTTCAGTCTTATGGGTTTGCTAACTATCCTATAATTTAACAAATCAGCCCTCCCCAAATCTAAATTTTCGATTCACAACAAAAGTGAGGTGAGAATTTTTATTTACGCTGTTTCTGCTCAGACTTGGTTGAGCCTTTATTCAAGGTCAACGACAGTCATATTCACTTTTCGAGTTAACTGAGGCTCACAAAAAGTAGATTTTTATGTGGCGGGTCGTACTATAGCAGCACATTTTTTACACTTATTTCCAGTTTCCCTTATATTTATGCATTTGCTCCTCTGGCGTAAAATTACTTACATTGTAAACAATGACTTCTCCCAACAGCTCTCCCCTAAAGGAATAAAAAAGAAAAAATTTCCTCTTTTTTTAAAATAAGTTTTATATCGAAATACCTACTAAAACTGCTAAACCGTTATAAGTATCTCTATCGCACTCACTCTCTCTCTCTCTCTCTCTCTCTCATTTATGCTGTCCTGCTCCATTGCGCAACCTGTCGCTGATGTCTCATGCAATTCAATTGCATATAAATATTCTAAGCACTCATTTTCGTTTTAGCTCATTTAAAATTTAAAACAACAGCATCAACTTCAAACTGACAAGTTTTTCAATCTTTAATCTTAATTCGAGTTTACGGTTGACGACGTCAACGACGAATCCAGCAGTAACAATAATAACTACTGCTACTACTACGGAGACAACGACGACGCCGACTATTTCAGTGGCATGATAGCGTTGGGGCAGCACTCGTAGTGGAGTAGTGGAGTGGGGATCAGCGTTGCCAGTGGTGATTGTCAGTTAGTAAGTCTGCGTTCGTGAAATAGTACGAAATTTGTCAAACACTTTATTTGCCTTTAATAGACTTTCAGTCATAACATAGAACAGACAGCCTTTTACAGGTATGGGATCGGCGCGGATAATGTGATGCAGACGAAAACCTTCATTTACACTCCCCCAGGTAGTTCCTTTGCATGTATTATTTCTTGTAAAGTTCTTTAAAAAAAGGGCTTGGTAACCCGAAAAAATTGTCCTTTTATAAGAACAATGGAGGGGGTGAAGTTAACCTTTACATATGATCGGCTGATTTATAAATCAAGTTGGTTACCGGACAATTTTTACAAATTTAAACTTTAATCGTAACAGCCTTGGAACTTCTTATCAAGGCCATGACCAATTTCTTTTCCTCTAATTCAGGAACACTGGACCAACACCAAAATTGGAGTACTTCATCTAACGATGACTTAGAGAAATAAATAAAGAAAAATAAAAAAAGTATCCGTTCGAACTAAAAAGAAGGCTCTGGCAACATTGGTCACCATTTCCACTCTCTCCCTCGCTATTTTGCTTCGAGTTAATGTAACTTCCTTTGGGTGGCGATATGTTTGTAGTTGGTTTGTTTCTGTTGACATGGGAAATGTCATATTGGTCGCGTTTCGCAGGCTCAATTAGATTCGCCACCGCTACATTGCGACTGCGAAACGGCTTGCTACATTTGAGCGGAGACATTTTTGACAGCTGCGATTATGAAAGCTAAAATAACTAGAAAAAAACACAAGAAATAGCGACTATGGACAGTCGCCACTTCAATATGACAATATGATGAAAGAGTATTTTCATTTTTATTTGTAACAAATTCAATTTCACATAATTTATTATTTTTAGCGGTCAGCTGTTGTGAACTATCAAATTAAATAAAAAAAACATGCTCAGCTAAAGTATTACAAAAATATTGAGCTCAAGCTAATTTTTGCTGAGCATAAACTGAGCAAGTTGTGTAGCATAACTTGAGCACTTGCGTCTGCGAAACTCGACCATTGCATCCATTGCATCGTTTTTTTTTTAATCATACAAATAAATAGTAAGAGAGCAAAAAGAAAGTAGTGAGTGTGTTGCGCAACAAGGTGGTGCTGCCGTTGCAAGGATAATGGCAACATTACTGAAAAGAAAGCGAATTAGGTGCACAGCATCAACAATGAGAAACAACAGAGAAAAGTAGCTACTACACTTTGATACAAAATAATCTACCTATAAATATATGCAACTGGATATTTCTTGACATGTTGTTGTTGCTTTTTGTTGTAACATTAACTTTTATTTTTTTGCTACTTTGTTGAAAATCAGCAAAATTTTGTTAATTCAACGTGGATTAGATTTACTTCGAAGTAAAAAGTGGGAGAGAGAGAGCGCGAGTGTGAGTGAGAGCAAGAGGCTGATAGTGCTAAAGAAATGATAACGGAGGCATGGGGCAAGGTGACGAGTTGCTGAATATTTATAGCGAATTATGTTGATGGACACAAAAATTTCATCATTTCAGCAAAAATTTCAGCATTTGAATAAGAGATGGAGGAAAATAATAAAAATAGAGATATGCTTCGTTGGTGGACTTAAAACTGCTAACTCCCGTAAAACCTTTTCTAAAACGTAATTTAATTAACTTTTGAGGGAACCAAAATTTGTTTATTGCTGAAGCTAAAGAGCTTAAAAGCATTTGAGCATTGACCGTGGGAAAATTTTGACTTAAATGAGAATTTCTTCTTGTTAACCAGCGCTGATTGGTCGCTGTGGCCTAGTGGTAGTGCGTTGGACTGCTACGCAGAGTGTCCGGGGTTCGAATCTCGGCACAGGCAAAATCAAAAAATAGATAAAATAATTTTTCTACAATGGCAAACCTACAAGAGTAAAAATTGCTATGAAAAGCTTTTCACTTCGCCGTTCGGATTCGGCATTAAACTGTAGGTCCCTTCCATTCATGTACAATTATAACACGCACAACATGAGTGGATGCGAAAAGCGAAAAGCTCGGCCTAGGTCCTCCATGGGCTGTTGTGCCATTGAAAGTAAAGTAAAAAATAAACCAGTGCTGGCCATGCACGACCTTTGGGGATCGATTCTAGTTTTACCTTTCGATTTACCTTTGAAACTTCTACAGAAATCATTAGTAAGCAGATGCTAAACTAGATTATATGGACCTTAATGCTGGACCTATCGATGTAGCCGTTTAGTGTCCGAATATTCGGCTTCAGTTCTTCGGCTATCCGGCTTACTGAAGAATACTCGGTATCGGGTTCGTCAAAATACTGCCGAATTATTGGCCGCAGCCAATGCTGCATAATTTTACTGCAGATTGGCAATACAAAATTTTATTTAGTATTATTTATTCTCTTTTTTTTAATGGAACAACAACCCATGAAGGGTTGAACCCCATCCACTCATGTTGAACGGAATTCATTATATATATGAAAAGGCTTTCTTATGTAATTTTTACTCTTGTACGTTTGCCATTGCCCACCAAGAGGTGGTGACATGTAGCAAAATGATTTTTCTCCTTTTTTGGAATTTGGTTGTACCGGGATTTGAACCCTGGGCATTCTGCGTAGCACACCAGCGCACTAACAACTTCGTCACCGCGACCACATACTTATTCTTATATATAAATTTTAATTCGAAGTTAAAATTTGCTGGGGGAAAATGGACAAAAATCTTACCATATAACATAAAGTTATTATTTATGTTTCTTTTTGTTTTTGTTTATGTTTGTGTGCTTTTAACAAATACATGTTTTATTGAAAGAAGGGGTTCATTTAAAAATTTTTAGTTTTATTATATTTTTAAAATCTTGAAATATGGTTTCGGCCAAAGATTGAAAATAAACCTGAAGTTCGGCGTCAGCCAAAGGATCAGATTCGGTCGGACTCTATTGCCGGCAGATTTTTTGCTAATGGTGTCCTTGAATCTGAAGTTGGACTGGGATTAAAATATTTTACATGGCCTAAATTTTGGCTTAAATTTTGCTCTGAACTTTTTGATTTGACTTCCTATTTGGGTTTTGATGCAAATTTTGGTCTGATTTAGGTTCAGCATTATGATCTGACTTATGTTCTGAATTTGGCCGGATCTTCATCTTAAGATTTTCGTCCTAAATTATGACTGAAATTTAGTCTGATTTATGGTCTGAGTTTGGCCTTAAGTTTGATTTGAGTTTGGTTCAAAATTTGGTCTGAATTTTGGTTTGAATGCCTTCAGAATTTTGGTCTGAAAATTGTTTTGAGTTTAGGGAACAATTTTGTCCGATTTCTGGTCGATATTTTGATTTGAACTTGGTCGGTACTTGGGTCTGAAATTTGATCAGATATTGGTCCGATTTTTGTTTGAGTTTGGGTCCGAATTTTTCTGAATTATGGTTTAAATTTGGATCCGATTTTTGGTTTGAGTTTGGATCTGAATTTGGGACAAAATTAGTTTTAAATTTTCTTCTTCTGGATCATGAAGAACGTAGAAGATGCTGGTGTATATTGTTTATACATACCGTGGGGATTATGGTTAATGTGTGTTCTCAATATAGTTTTGCCACTTACATAAATCTGAAGACAAGAAAAAACAACTTTAATCTCCATTGCATTTAAGCAGCGCATTAAAACGAAAACCAACTTCCCAACACCAACTTCAACAATACTTTCGCAAAACTGCTTTGTATTAAAACAAGCACTATATTGCTCATTGTCATCACCAGGCATTGTCGTTGAAGATGTTAAATCGTATTTAAACTGATGAAAGCACAACGCTAATGTTAATTTGCTGCATCAATGCCACTTCATACACGGTACACGATGTTAATGCTTGCCACAAAAATCGTCTTAGTTCTTGATGCGTTTGTCTTGCATATACTATATGTACTTAGCTGCCATTTCCTTTTTAACAAAACAAAACAAAAAAAACCCCACACAAACTTCCCTAATTACACATGCAGTAAGTAATCTGTGATGCTTAGGAGAACAGTACATTCTGCCATACCCACAATTTCCCTCTAATTGTACATGCAATGAGACAACGGATCAACGATACATATTTATTTAGTTTGCCATTTTCCTAACTTGATATAAAATGCGCATATGGAAAAATAACTATTGCTAGAGTTTCAGTTTTAGCGTAGGATGATGCGCTGGAAGGGCGGAGAACACAAAAACTGGTGAGTATATGTTCGGTCCTTGCGCTTCTCCGTTTCAAGTCGACACACAGCTTTCTCATGGCGCTCCACAGTCAGTGAGCTAACTAATGTGTGTGGCGGGTTTCTACTTAACATGACAACAGCCATCGCTCGGCTGAAAAATAATAAGGTTGTGGGTGTATATGCTGGCGAAGAGCTCACAAAGCGCATGCACGAGCTTCTATGCAGAATATGGTCTGATGAAAGTATTCCCAGTGATCCAAGGATTTGTACCAGATACCGATAAGCCTCTCAGCATACATTATAAAGCCGCTTTCGTCAGCACGATTAGGGATCATGAGTCTAGTGGTGGACGAGAACAAAACTAAATACCTTGTATCAACCAACAAAGAGTTTCGGCGTCTTGAACAAAATGTCACTATTGACAATTATTCTTTTGAAGTAGTCAAGGATTGCGTTCAGTAGGCAATTGAAAAGAAGAATCCTCTTTCGACGGACGAAAACAACGCTATATAAGGATTTTATCCTTCCCGTCCTAATGTATAGGGTTGAGACGTTGACATTTACCACCAATGATGAGAGGCTGTGAGAGCCGTTCGAGAGGGAGATGTTCCGAAAGATCTATGTTCCAATATGCGTGTCCTGTGTGATTGCTTTCCCTCTCTCATTCTCCCTCTATCTTCCACTCACCTATCAATCTTCCTTCCATTCAATACAAGGCTCTGCATTCATAGGGGTACACCCGTGTGTTGAAAGTATCAATAAAAAAAAAAATGCGTGGACGACGTGTATCGGATATAATGGAACCATGAGCTCTACACAGACACTGACATAGTCAAAATCCAGCGGTTTCAGTGGCTGGGTCATGATGAGCGAATGGAAGAAGATACTCTGGCTAGAAGGGTGTTTCATTCGCACCACTTAACTGGTAATGGAAAATTTCCAAAAATAAAAATAGCTTAAGAAATGGTTTTCTCTTCGGCATTAGGGTTCAATTCCTTTTTCTTAAATCTGTTTTCTTTAATTTCCGGACAGATTTATAATTGTCGAGTACCTGAACATGGGACTAAATATTTGGACAATCCAGATGAATCGCGACCAATTTGTATGAAACCACACGCCCAGTCTAGCGACAATAACAGCATCTTCGCATCTTCAATTTCTAGTGTTCATTTAGGAGCACCAGCAGCTACCACATCACCATCTTCAGCTGGAGCAGATTTAGCAGCTTTAGCTACAACAATAACAACTACAAGGAGAAACAACATCTAATTCTAATGGTCAACTTCCTTTTGATACCAAGGACTTGATTTTACTCCAAATTCATTTTATTCACCATTTCTCAAAACCAAAAAAAAAAATAAAAAAAAAAAATTTTAATTTCTTCATGCAACCCTGTATCACATGTATGAAAAAGAGAGTGAAGAAAAAGTAACGGAGATAAAGTGGTGACAATACGATTTTACGCTATCACCTTAAAGAATTTGTTATTGTTTTTTATTCCAAGAAAGATTAAGAAGAAAACGAAGAATGAAGAAAAAAGAAAACGAGCGTGTTCGTTCCCTTTATGCTCGGCGCATTTTGAAATAAGAAATAAAACAAACAACATAGTGTCATAAATATTTATGCGAGTTTTGGGAGTAACAACAAATAGCAACAATAACCGATGACTGCTACTTGCTACGTTGATGATGGTGTATGTACTGAAAAAACAACAACAACAAGAGTTTTACATAGTGGTGATAGTAGTAAACAAGAGGCAGCAAGCATTTCCTAGAGAAAGCCTTCAAATGTTATCCTTGGAGTTATCGTTGAACTCCTTTCCGCTCACCTTCTTACTCTTCCCTGTCTCCTTCCATTTCTCTCTTCACTAACTTCCCTCTTCAACTTTACTACCTTCATTTTCTATTCAGCAGCCAAAACATCGAGCATCCAAGCAACTGACAATGAGCATCAGCACAGAATTTAACGCTAAAGAAAATCTGCTGCAACTATCAACTCTGCGAACTCAAGCTCACACTATTCTGACTCACTGCGGCGGCAACCGTGCACGCTTTTGTTGTTGTTATGCAATGGGGCGTATTTCCGCATGTACCGTTAAATGTATGATGTGCAAAAGTTGACAGCACTAGTGTAGATAAACGAACAGACGGACTGAAACCAAGGCAGTTGTAGTACGTACATAGAATGAATACAACGCCTAAGGTGTCACCCTCCCACCTCCGCTACCATCATGCACACGGTATGTTCTCCGGTGATGATGATGACAGGCAACACCACCGCGGAAAACAACAATACACACCTCTCTTCCATCCTTTCTTCAACAGAAGACGAAGAAAAAGAAGAGGAACAATCGCAGGCAACAAAACTTTTCGCTTCAAGTGCGAAACATTTCGTCAACTAATGCTTTCACCTTTCTATGCTTCCAGATAGTTGTACAAAAACCTTGGTGTGAGCGTTCTGCAGCGTTGTGAAACACAGTGTTGTATTGCCTTCTCCGCCACGTTGAACGAATCAACGGAAGTATCTTTAGATTGCACATGTTTTTTCCATGTGTGCGGAATTTCATTTTCTTTGTCATTCTTCTTCTGCTACTTCGTTTTCGTCTTTTGATACACCGGAAGTGTTTGCAAAAATCGTTGCTTCTTAACAGCTTCGGGTGTTTCTGTTAGTGTTTCCCTTGTCTTAGTATATGAGAATGTGTGTGGTGATGTTGTCTTTTTGTGTGAGATTAATGCAGCGGATGCATGTTGATGACATGCTTCTTCACACACACGTACCTACATACACAGAGGAACCTCTACACCTGCATCTTCTCATTTTAAACACGCTTAAACACACTCATCGTGTTGTTTTACTTGATTACAGACATAGTTTGAAATGTTGAAGTTCAAGATGTGACGCTCGTTCCTAGCTCACTGATAATCAAAGTTGTTAGTATTTGCATTAAATATTTAAGACGAAAGACGAACGTATGTACTATGTACTTATTTATTATTCAAAACTTTTATCAATATAATTTTAATAGGAGCAGATTCAAGGTAGACAGGTAGGTAAGGACCTGCTTTGCAATTCAGAAACACAATGAGCTCTTAATAGCCATTTTGATGTCACACCCTCATTGTAGTTTGTGCTATCTTTGGCGAGTTCTCACGACTCTTCACACACTTGGATATTTTCCTAAACAAAATTCACGCATGTTGATATTTTTCCAAAATTTGTACAACGATATAATTTTTGTTTAATGCGCCACAAACAAAAATAAAATACAGAAAATACAGAATTAAAGAACATAAAACATAATAGCCTACACATTCGATTTGCAAGTCACTTAAGTGATTAAGAAAACCTCAACCTCCAAAATTAGGTTTTTAAAGAAAATGTGAATTCATACTCACGCGTATGATAAAATTATATCACACTCACGCACTTCACTATATCACGGTCACGCACACTTACGTGAATATTTGCAATGAACCTATAGATCATCGAGTCAAAGTGTGGAACTGATCCTCACACTCCTTTTTAACCTAACCAAGTTCCGTGTGAACTCCACATAACTTTACATAATAAAATGAAACTTTGTTTGTTTTATTTTTTATTTGGAAAATTATGTTCCGAATCTTTGGCAAGTTCAGTTCCATTTGAGTAGTTAAAGTTAAGTTTGCCATACCAACAATGTATGTGCATAAGTATATACTCGTATGTAGGCAGATCAGACGACTGTTTCGGAACTTACTAATATTTGAAAATGTAATCGTGAATTATACCATTACAAGAATTGCAAATATTTTCACTGAAGAGACAAGGTGGTTTCAGCTAACATATTTTGATTCTTGGTCGCACAAGAATCTCTTAACTATGTACATACTTTTTAGGCCAACTGTACAAGGTTGGACTAAAACAGAAGTAGCAGTTACCTAGCAAAGAACATGAAAGTAATGCCATTACCTTATGTATTTCATTTCACCTCTTTTTCAGTGCTACTTTTTGTATAAACTTTACTAGCCAATTGAAAATGCACACACACCATACCATAGTTTATAGTAGAATGAAGAAAAATAATATAACTACTTAATAAAAAACAATAACAGCGACAAACAACAATCGCGTCGTTTGTGAAAAGTTAAAAAGAGATTTGAAGTTTTTCGTGTGATTATTTGAAAAATTTATTTTAATGCTCATTTAAAATTATTGTCGTTGTAGTTTTGATGTAGATACTTTACTTTTACGAGACTAACGAGACCAAATGGGAATGTCAGTTCTGCTGTTGCTGACACTTACCACCACTTACCAATCTGTGCCCCATTCCATTCCATTCACTTACTACTCACTGCCAAGACTGCTCTACTCGTATATAATAACTGCTTATAGGAGCGCACTTTCATCACCCTCAACTCAATTCAACTCGATTGCTTTCAGTTTTCAGCTTGTTCATTCATTTTGTATACGTACATACATAGTTATGCACGACACAACTCACCGTTGTCGCCATTGCCGCTTGCCACTTGCTTATGCTTCCGGTATATAATACTGGACGAGAAACCAACTCCTGAGCCATCCATGGCTGGAGGACGGATGGTTGGATGGATGGATTGTAGCTTCGTAGCAGTAGCAGCCAACCTCGATTGCATTGCTCCACGCTCTCATTGCTGATGCTGTTATACTGCTGCTTCTGGTGCTGTGCTTTGCTTTGCAATTTCCAAACGTAGCAATTCACTTTTATTGAAATGGCATGAATGGTGTAGTGCGAAAGCTTTGGCTGCTTTAGATTTTCTTTGCTTTTCTCTTCATTTCATCTCGTTTTAGTTTTTCATTTTTTTTTTTTGTAATTCTTTGTTGTTTATTTTATTTCCATGTACATTTTATTTTAGTTATTTCTATTGCGCTTGAGATGTTGGTGTTGCTGCTGCTGCTTCTGCTGCTGCATCATTTTCGCTTGTGTCCGTAAGTTTATTCTACTGTTGATGGCACAAAGTGCAGTGCAATTCGTTTTAATGGCCATGGTTGCGGCCGTCATTCTATTTTCCATCCCTCTCTCGCTTGCTCGCTCGCTCGTCACTTGAGACTTAATTTAGCTCTCAAACTTGATTTCGCATTTTCAATGATATTTTCCCGTCCTCATCCTCGCCGCTGTCGGTGATAGCTCGGTCGGATTGTTGCTGTTGTTGACGTCTTTGCTGAAAAGCTCGATTTCGAGATTGCGTTTTTCATTCATTCAGTCAGTCAGGCAGTCAGTCAGTCACTCATTTGGTAATTCATTTTATGGATTTGGTGTGTTGGAAAATTGAGTTGAATATCATTCCCTATGCAGTTCGCCACAGTTTACTCGAAATGGATGCCTTTCTTTATATGATAATATTATTTCTTTCGATCTTAGTTGCCGTACGAAGTCGTTTATTTTAACTATGATAATCTTTCATCATATTAGTCTTCCACAGATTGGCCGTTCACTTTCAATGTAGGTATAGTGCAATCATAAATCGCTGTTTGATTCTTCAGTACCTTCCCGCACCTTCAAAAACTTGGTTAAATTAAAAATGAAAAAGGCTAACAGAATGTGCATCACGACCACTGAAGGAAACCTTAAGTTTGGGGCGTCAAGGCTGTGAAGTGGACAATCTTGTCGAATCTTGGGTCTATCGGTAAATGAAGACAAGAGCTAGAGAAAAGATAGCAAAAGTATCTAAAATTGAAGTTCGACTTTACTCACTTCAAATCAAACGAGGAGGATATCGATAGATAGGAATCCAAAAAAGCGAAGGCCCTAGTAATAGTTCTTATTAATAGCTTAAAAATTATATGAAAGCATTGATTTCGATGTTCACTCGGCGAAGCGCTCAAAAAGAAGAGCGGGAAGCGCTCAAAATTTAGGCGCTGCCTCTCGACTGTATCAACTTTACTCGCTGGATTATTCAAGTTCCATTTAAAGTTCAACCGGAAGTCTATCAATAGTTACGAGTTCAAAGAGAACTCCCGTTTGAGTATGAGAGAATCGAGTTCACTGTTCTCTCGGCAGTTTTCGATTTATTTTGAAATCTACTCTGCAGACAACGCAAAATACGAGCTCGATTATTGGAGAGTGGAGAATATTCATGTGCAAATATAACACGCACAACATGAGTGGATGCAAAAAGCTTGGCCTTTGGCGCTACATGCGGTCATAGTCGACAGTGATAAACTAAACTTAATTGTGGTAAAGGCATAACACTTGCCACAATGGCTGCCTATCTCTTTATCGGTGTCCTCTGTGATTGCATTCCCTCTCCCATTCTCCCTCCTTCTTCATGTCATTCAACACAATGCTCTGCATTCATAGGGATACACCCTGTGTGCTCTGAATCAATAAAAAAAAAAACAAAAATTACGACCCAAAATTGAATAGTGGCCACCCACACATTCAGAGTTGATTAACTAAATACTTTTTCTATGGAAATGAGCTTGATAACTAGCTTACTTAGCTAGTTACTTACTAACGGTAAGTTGTCAAAACTTAAATCTAAAACAAAAACTAGTTTCCATGGCAGTGTGTGAGTTTAGTGCTGTATTAAAAAGATTAAAGTGTCGCTGGTACATTTTAGTAGACCGAGTTTACACTGAACAAGAAAAAATATAAAAATGACTTCTGCTGAAGAAGTAATGTTCAGCCTCCTTCATTCTCAGTGTACATCCATACTTATTATGCCAGTTTATTTTATATAAATTTCTTGTATATATCATCAGCAACTATGGGTATATTGAGGTCTTTATGAATATTGGTATTTCTTATGTTCTATGGAGCTCATCTGAGGGTTCTGAGCATTTTTGACGGCATTCTTTGAAGTTTTTCACAGTTTGATGGCGGCGAAAGTCCCCACAGTTGAATGCCATACGTCCATATAGTTTAAATAACCACTTCATAGAGCAGCAATTGGTTGTCCAGGTTCAGCTTGGAACTATTATGTAACAACCAGTGTAGTTTCGACGCTTTTATTTTTGATAGGGTCTTTTTGATTCGATATACTTTTTCCAGGTCAATCCTTTATTAATGCGCATAACGAGATAGTTAACACTATCGTTTTGGAGAATAGGACAATTATGGAGAGTCAAGGGCGGGCAAGCTCTCTAAAGCCAAATTGGTGACTGGGCTTTGATACTCCAATAAATTGGAGTGTATGGGCAACAAGCTTATTGGTTTGGGAACCGTTATTATATGACATAATTTCCACTCAGCTGGAAAGTGGCCAATGCGCAAGATGCCATTAAAGACTTGAAGATTTGGTGCTTCATTGCAATTTGTGACAATTCTTTGATAAATTTTCCATTTATAAAATCAGCTCCTGGAGATTTTTTTATGTATAATGCCTTTATTGATTCACTTATTTTGTATAGTTTAAGTTGAATGCAATTGGTTGTTTGTATGTATTTCTCTAGTTGGGGTCAAATTGGTTCTTACAATTTCTTGGTTTTAAACACATAAAAACGGTGCTTCTTCGAGTCGCTACGTGCCTATTTAACATTGGATAATCGAATTGGACAGTTCCATAGAGAATAATCAGACGCTTTTGTGACCCCAAGATTCAATAGATTCTCCTTTAAACCTTTTTCGCTGTGGTTTAACGTTCTGCGAAACTTCCGCGAACAATTATTTAATTGGTTTTTAAGGCTTCGGATTTATGAGTTTGCCACTCTAGTCCACTTTAGTATCCTCTTTCCATTAATTAGGGTCATTATCGTACTTTTTTCTGACATAATCCTTGTATTTGAATTGGGGTGTAGCAATTTCAGTGGTTTTCTTCAGCATTTCGGCTGAATAACATACGGCAGTGCCAATGTTTAGCTGAGTTTTTAAGGATATAAATATTTAGATCAACATGGTAACTACTGCAGTTTCTAAATCTTATCCAATACATGAATTTAAGAAGCCTAAAATGTTCTCGCGCACGCGTGCTCTGCAGTGGCCACCACTGTTGTTTAACTCTGGGTATTTCGAGAAGCTGAATTTTAATGGAATAGAAAAGCAAGAGGTGTCGATTGTCTACTTATTCTTCGATTTCACTGATTTTGTCATTTTACAACAAGTTCTATTACAAATCGATTAAGAACGAATACTTCGGCGACTGTGATTGTATAAATGAGATAGAGGAGCGTCAGATGCCAAGATGGACCTAAACTAATCTCTACTTCCCTCACCCCTGCCGTGTTGTAAAAGCTTAGACAAAAGCAACAAATTATGTTTCCATTTCCATTCATTAATTGTGTCATAACTATGTAGAATGGATTCCATAGAAAATATATTATTTCTTTTTCGTTTGCTAGCAGCAGATTTTAATAATGACCACTACATAAGAGCAGAAAATAAAGACAAAGATTATTTCGTTCAGAAACACAAGCAAATACAAAGTATTTGCAAAACAGCAATGAATGCATTTCGCTATGGGGCCGCAGAGCGAGATTTGCGAATGCATTGCATACTTTGTGGCATTTTAGCTTAGCTCCTACTACATACCATACTAATGGTATCATACGCTACGCAGAAAAAAACAACACAACAACAACAAATTAATGAATGCATGCATGTGTGTGGGAGTTAGTATGTGCAATTGCAATAATGTCCTGCACTTGAGAGGGGTTTTTTTTTCGTTTCTTATGTCCGAAATTTTTAACGCTTCTCCCTCGTTTTTTATTTCCTTGGATTTTTTGGGATAAAGGAATTTTTAATTTGTGGTTTCATGTGTGTTGTTTATTTCTTAATACTTTTTGTAGCACAATTCTAATTATTTTGTTGTGTATTTGTTGTGAGAGGGTATGCAGATTCATTTCTTCTTTCTCTCTCGGAGTGTATGAATTTAGAAAACTATTTACATATGTAAGTATGCAGAACAATAAATTGAGTGACATTTTAATAATAGTGTGGCTACTCTGTCTCCACGTTATGTTCCCTCTCTCTTTCTCTCGCACACTGTCTCTTCCTATGCTATAGTTTATACCCTCCAGCTCCACTCTTATGATAAATAAAACGGTATTGTTGTGTTTATTCTCACACAACAACTTAGCTTCGGGTTGCATTATATTTCTTAATAATTTTGTTGTTGTTGCATGCATATAAAATTTGGAGTTTCGATGAAGCATACTTCTGGGCATGTATGTACCTACTTTTATGCAAAATAAATCAGTATTTCTTAAAATTATTTCAAATATTTCGTACTTACTTTAATGCAAACACTTTGCCGCAAGTGTCGCATTGATAATTGCCCTTTTCTTTGCGCCCCGCAGCTCTCCGTGTCTCTTCGGCAACATTTGCTTCTGCCACTGCTGCTGCTGCTGCTGCCTTTGATGTTGTTGGTTTTTCATTCTTCGTCGTCGCCGTTGCAGCGTTTTTTTCTTGCTTTTCTCCTGCCTCTTCTAGTTTTGATTCGGCTTCTGTCTTTATATGCAATTTGTTAATGTGTTCGGTGAGATTGTGACGACGTGAAAATTTTAAATTACAAAATCGACATTCGAATATTTTCTCATTTGTATGCAAACGTAAATGGCAACGCAGTGAATCCTTGCGAAATTCCTTGGGGCATAAAGGACACTGAATGAGTTGGTTTTTACTTATTGGTCCGTGAATGTGAAAGAGACGATGGAATATTAACTCGGACTCGTATGTTGCTCTGAAATGAGAGACACGAGAGATTTATTAAGAGAAAAGGAAAGAACATGGAAAGTAGCAGAAAGAAAGAGGGAAGGAAAAAAAAAGTGAGAGGAAAGGAAGAGAGAATCTATCCAAGTTTGCAGTTGCACAAAAATCGTTTGTCAAAAATTGGGAATAATAACGCCAATTTGCGCTACTGTCGATTAACCTCGAATATAACCAATTTTGGTTTAGCTCGGACTTAAGTTTGATAGCTAGCTGTTGACCTTACAACGGGCCTCTCGTTGTGGGCAATTATCAAAATATGTTAGCCTAGTAAGGGTAAACGAGATTCTGACAAGACATACATATTTCAACTTAAAATAATAGAGTGATTCGCAAAATGTTGTAGTAGAAACTGGACATTTATACTACCTTCCTTTCTATTAAGGCTTCCTCTGATGAGGCCAACAACTTCGGACCCACTGTCTACAAAGAGACTCAGATGAGTAAATTTGCATATGAAACATATTCCAGGAGTAAAGAGAACCTAGGCCGAGAAGTTATAAAAACTGCCAATTAAATACTAGTGAGGATTTTATTCAAGACTTTGACCTAAATCTGATCAATCAACCACTAAATTCATTTATCAAATTTTATTTCATTAACATCAGTTTAGTTTCCGAATCTTTTCCCATATTTACTTACTTGAACGCACATTGATCGCAGTTCCATGACTTTGCTGCCGTACTGTCTTCCGAGGTCTTTGATGCGCTACAGGTTGGTTTACAGACTCTAGAATGCTGACCCAAAGCTTGAGCCCGGGCAAAACTCTGGCCACAACTCAAGCAAACGTGACTTAGTAAAGGATGTTCTGAGTCTCTGTGTAACTTTAAAGCAGCCACATTCACAAGAACCTCAGTGCAGTCCTTACACTTGATTGGTTTTGTAGCAGAGGCTTGCACCTTACGTGTAGTGGATTTAGCAGATCTTTTGCTAGATGAAGCTTTAGCAGAAACGGCGGTAGCGGTCGAGCTACTAGCGAAATCGGATTTGGAGTGAGAAAGCTCGTGCAGCATGGCTTCAACTTCGGATGTGGCACTGCAGACAAAGTAAAGCAAAATTAGTTTTAGAGATGCTCTCTTTACTCAACCTAGTGTACTTACATGAACCCACATTTATTGCATTCCCTGCTATGTTTCACCCCCTTCGCTTGCAGCGATTTCTGCTTCTTTATGGAGATGCGCTTTTCCGCCGATGGCGCACATATGCGATGCGCCAATGTCTTGCGATGTCGGCGCGCCTGACACGCTGTGCTAAACTGCTGGTTGCAAATCGAACAAAAATACTTGCTAATCAAATGGAAGTTCTTCTCGTGACGCTGCAATGCAACGCGTGACGGAAGACTATCAGAGCACAAGTTGCAATTGTAACGACTCTGATAGATGTCCGAAGAGGTGCCGGTATCTTCAATGCCCGGATGACACAACTGCATGTGTTTTCGTAGCTCGATATTATATAGAAACGATTGGCGGCATTTGGCACATTCCAATGCCAGCTTCTTGCTAATACAAATCGGCACCGAACGATTTATAGCCAAAATTACTTCCTTATGATCAAAGCTCAGTAGATGACGACGCATTTGATTGTTATCCTCACACTCGAAATGGCAGTAGCTACACCAAAACTTGCCGGGTCCTTCGGATAGGTCCAAGTGTTCCGGTGAGTTCCAGTGCTGCAGAAATGATTCCTCTGTATTCGCATAGAAACGACACGGCCGACATTGAAATGGTGATTGCAACACAATCGAGTGAATATTATCGAGTATCATGTGCAGCGATTCACCTATCGGATTCATTTGCATGCGTCGATAGTGATAGTGTGAAATCAAATGTTTGCCCACAAGATGGCGCGGCATGATATGCTTGCACAATTGGCACTTAATAAAGGTGGCGGAACGCTTACGTTTCTTTTTGCCATCAGCAGCACGCAGGTCGCTTACAACTTTTGGCGCTTCCAACACTAAACTTTTGCTAATATCCACGTGTTGCAGTTCGCTCAGTGCTGCTTTCTCAAGCTGCTGCTCGGTTTCAGCACGTTTCAAATGATATTTGGTCCTCAAGTGACTCTCATAGATCGCCTTCGACTTAAGCTTGCGGCAGCAAATGTTGCACCAATACTCATGACTCACATTCGATTTCGCCAGTTCTACCACTTCTTCTTTAAATTCCAAGCGTTGCATTTTTGTGCCCGGCACCCATTTCCCTTTCGTGTGATCCGCGGGCGGATGTTGTTCGGCATTAACTTCTAATGCTTCCGACTCGTCCAATTGTTCACCCCAATTTGGTGATAGTCGTGAGAGTTGTGTATGTGTTACGCGTAAATTTGGACGATTTTCCGGTTTCCATTTGCCGCCCGTATGAGTCACTGGCACCACAGGGGGCGAATGCGGCATAGCCGCGAGCTTCCACTTCCCACCCGTTGCGTGTGATGCCGCAATCGGATCGTAATCCTCATCGTCATCATCCATTTCAGCATCGTGTTCGTCTTCAGGTTCTTCATCCTCGCTGGCATCGGGCGATTCATGGACGAACGTTATCGGCTTGAATACTTCATACGGTTTCTTTACATCACTCATATCGCTGACCGCCTTCATCAGCGTATCGGTATTCTGTTGGCCACTTGAGCTGCCAGCGCCTAAGGGCACATTCCATGCCACAACTTCTGCGTGTTCCGTTTGTTCTTGTTGAATTGGCGACGATTTCTGCCGCTGCAGCGGAATTTGTGGTGTGCTACTATGTGTCTTGCCGCCACTCGTCGATGGTCCCGTCGATTGTACGCTCTGCAACTGGAGTGACGAGAAGAATACATCGGCGCCCAGCTCATATGGTAAATCATAGGAATCGGTAAGCGACTTGGATGTTTTGCCGCCATGCTCCGATTTATTGACATATGTTGTTGGTGGCTCCGGTTCTGGGAAAGGAAAAGCTTCGTATGTGTGGTCGAGATTTGCTGTAGCTGTTGAAATGATAGTAGTGGGAACTTCATGGTTTGTTTCTCTGTTTGCTGCGGTGGCAATTTTGTGCGTTGTACTGTTCGGATTCACTATGCCGCTGCTGCCGGCACAATTGCGTTTGCGATGTTCGATGTAATTTTCAAGGCCCACAATGGTCGAACTGCATTTGATGCACAGGTGCGTGTCATCCAAGTCGGGCTCTATCATTTTCTAATATAACTGGAATTAGAAGGGAATATGAAAGCTAAAATACTATACAATTTATGGAAAAAGAACAACTTTTCTACATATATATGTATGTACATAACTGAAAATGAGAAATCGTTAAACTAAAGGTACCGAAACTACCAATGAAGCCATCTAAGGTACAAACCTAAAGGGTGCAGAACCTTTATGCGTGTAATATCGCTAATGGAAATAACGATTTTTCACGAGTTCTTACTGCACGAAACTTTTTAAATAGTATTTATTTATACCAACTTTGACGACGAAACCGTGAGAGCTCGTATTCACTGCTGAGTTTTAACCGCCACAAAATGATGGAAAACGAAAAAAATGGGGAAAATAAATTAGAAGAGAAGAAAGATAATTGAAAAGTAAAAGGAAAAACGTGGAAAGGAAATGAGTGAAATAGATAGGAAAGAAAGAGCAAGCAAAAAAGAGTAGGATGTGAAGGAAACCACTGACCGACCTCGTCGCCATCTCTTCGGTGAAATGGAATGAAATATAGTATGTCCACACTAGTGAAAACGAGTAGCCTCCACACCAATCTAGTACTGTGATCCAAATACGATTCAGTAAAAATATTGATCAGGTATCATTCTCTGTGGGTATTGGATGATAGGCGAACTATTATCGTTGGCAGGGTACTGAATGTAAGCTGGCATTGATAAAGTTTCATGCAAGAAGTTCAATTTTTGATGGACAGTTTTTCATTTGGGAGTAAAAATTGTGGGCATTGAATTTCTGGTCGACGCCGTCCACCACCCGTTCTGGATTGTATCAAAATAAAAACCTCTATGCTGACCTCGTAAATTCAACATTTCAAAACTAGTGAAATGGAGTCGTTGTAGTTTGGCCGACCTCGTCGTCATTTATTGGCTAGTGAAATCGAATCATTGCTTTCAGCAGGAAATCTGCAGTGATTAACTGTTTTCTTTAAGATCTGGCGCGGAAATATGCCGAACCAAGATGAACCAGTCACAAAAGGATATCTCCAATTTTCTTTAAGTAGTACTGTTATTGAATATTTGCCGTGGTGAGTTGGTATTGCGTTGACCTCGTGCCGGGGTTCAACTCTTCAAAGAAAAGAAAGAAGAAGGAATTGGGACGGTTTCAATTCGGCAAATAGTTGTCCTTCTGTGTCGTTATTCAGTTCCTCATCACCTTGGGAAGATTTTTCTGAGAATATGTCTCCGACCGTCGATTTTCAAAAACTATTCCGAAATTGGGGCGGCTTCAATAGTCCGCAACGGGAACGATATTGACGAGATCATCACTGTCTGTAGCTTACGAAGGTTTTGGGGAGATTCTTCGGTGATTTTGAAACTGTGTCAAAATTAGGATGGTTTCTATTCGATTCTATTACTCCGATAAGGGCAAGGCATCGACGATCAACTGTAATCCATTGATTCTGTGTCAAAATTTTATTGCTTATCATCATCGGAAGGTTACTGGACTGCTGGGTAGATTTCTTTTGAAAACATTTCGTCGACCGTTGATTTTAAAACTGTGTCAAAATTGGAATGGTTTCAATTGATTCCATGTTACCGAGATGTTGGACTGGTTAATGAAATATTGGACTTAATATTTTTCTGAAGAAGGTCGCCGCTGCGTTCTGGGTGATTGTGAGAAATGATACACCGCAAAATCGCCGCCAGTACCTAGCGACATACCGACGAGGATACGTTTTCGCCACTTTAATATCCTCAACTTACTTTCAAGCAAAGTTCTCAACATACCATGACGACATGTTACAGTGCGAGACAACACGTATCCCGTCTCGTCGTCGGCAGCATTCCAGTTTAGCTATAAGCAGTAATTCGGTACTCGCGATTCCACAATAACTAAAATTGTAAAATAATCATGGATTTTCATATTTCACATTCGCAGTAGCGACACTTGACTATTGAATGGTGAACAATTTCGAATTGATGCCGTCATGCTGCCATACAGCGGAGAGACTCAGTAGTTAGCCATCATCCTTTGTTTCTTCCGTCTCCTCCCTTGCCTGATCCTCCTCGAACGACTCACCATCACCACCATCACCACCATCACCACCTCCACCACCAGCCCAACAATTATAGAAATGTTATGTTTAAAAATAGCAGGAAATGTTTCACGCTAACTCCTGAAATTTTACACATTTTACACAAAACGTCAGCAGCAACTGCTGATGTTGTTGTTTGGGATTTTACCGCCTGGAATTGTTCAGTTATTTTCTATATGTGTGTATGTGTAGTTAGTAATATTTTTTGTGTTGTTGTTTGCCATACTCACGAGTACGAATTGGTTGGATGAGGATGTGTTTTCGTATGTGTGTGCTGGTGTGATACTAAATTGGGTGATAACTCCATTTTAATGGTTGCACTTTCGTTGTTGTAGTGTTGTTTTGTTGTTTTGTTGTTTTTTCATTTACATTTTGCATACATTCATACTAAACTAAATACGCTCTAAAGTTGTTAGCGTTCATTTAGCTTGCGTTCGGTATATTGGGTTTTCAGTCTTTCACCATTGGTGGTGGTAATGATGGTTCTACCAATGTTGATGTTGATGATGATGACGATGATTATGATGGCTGCTCTATTGTTTTTAGCTCTTGTCGCGCTCTATTACTTCTGTTGGCTTTGTTGTTTGCATTCCTATTGTTGACGACAATGATGACGATGACGCCGACCCCGTCATCGTTGCGGGTGTTGTCACAAATGCAAATAATGGCACAATTGTGTTTTTTGTTTAGTTGTACTTTTAGCTGTGATCATTTCAGCGTTTTTATTATTTAATTCTTGTTTGTTATTTGCGCTATAAAATAGAAACTACCATTGCCAGGCTACGTAGCAGTAGCAGGCTGACAGGCAGGAGGTAGAGAGTGAGTTTTGTTCATGGCCTGACAATTCTCTAACATGGCATATAAATTGTCAAGTGTCGCTGAATGTCATGTTTGACATGATACTCAGGAACAAAGAATGAATGCAATTCAATTCATTTAATTCGTTTATTGTTCACTTTATGCCAAATGCTATTAAGTTCAAGCACATCATGTTCCATATTTTCTATTAAATAGGTGAGGTGCTGGAGAGAGATTTTATAAGTCAATTTTCGTGCCAAGATTACTCGTAAAACAATAATGTAATTGGATTCCAGACTTAGAGAAATTTATGAATTATAGTGCTTAGTATTCACAAAAGGGCATCGTGAAGCTCTCTCTCTTTGCCCTTGATGTGCCAACAAAGCCTCAAGAAAACTCCACCACCGTAATCGATAATTAACTGTCGACTTCCTATTACTTCTATTCGTCAGCTTCTACCTAAGTACATTGGACGCTTCCATTTCGTACTGGAGCATAAACTTTTCTTCCCAGAAAGTTAAGTTGATTTTACTGAACTCAACCGAAACCTGTCCCAAAACCTGATCCAAATCAATAATATAAAACAAATTTGGACCAATAATCAAACTAAACTCAAACCAAAAGTCAGATTAAAATTGAATGGAAAATCTGACTAATACTCCGAAAATATCTGATCCAAAACTTTCTAAATTCACATCAATATTCACAACGAAAAATCAAATCAAAAGTAAAAAAATGTCGGACTTGAAGTTCAGTCAAATTCAGACCAAAAATTAGATCGAAGGTTCAAACCAAAATCAGGTAGAAATTCGGACCAAAAACCAGACAGGAATAAAAATCAAACCTTAACTCAGACTTATCATCAAACATAACAAAACTCCAACCAAAATTTAAAGAAAAAACTCATAAAAACTTTAGATCCAATCTCAGACTAAATAGGGTGTTCCAATAAGAGTGCACGATTTAAATTTTTAGCCATTTTTTTCGTGCAAGTGGTAGCTATGAAATTTAACAGCTCTCGTCTACTATTCTTCCGATTATTAAAAATGGAGCGCTACAAAAAGAAACAACGCGTTATTACTGTGAAAATGAGGACGGAAATGCATTGACTGTGAATAGCATTCGTTACAGGAATATGATAACGGAGTTCTTGTGACCTCAACTGGACGGTATGGATGTGGACAGCATGTAGTTTCAGCAGAGTAGCGCCAACTGCAGCACAACATATGAAACAATCGATTTAATGAAGCAACGACGTCCAGACCGAATTACTTATCTCCCGAAATTCCGATGTGAACTGGACACGAAGATCTTGCGATTTAATGCCGTGCGATTTCTTTCTTTGGGGCTTGTGAAATCTCAGGTTTATGCTAAAAAAATGGCGAACAATTCCTGAGCTCAAGGCAGAGATCCAATCATCGGTGAGGTAGAGCCACATCTTTCTCAAAATGTTACGAAAGTTTCATTCACAGAGCAAGGGTCTGTGATTAGAGTAGCGGTGGCCATTTGCCGGATATTTGATTTCATACTTAATCGGAACATGTCTACTTTACAATGAAATACAACTATCACCACTTGCTCAAAAAATATGCGTTTTACTTTTAAATTATATCGTTAACTGTTATAGGGAACCCTTTATTCAAACCATAATTTTTAGACTCAGTCCGAAATTCATATCAGAAATGAGGAGAAAAATCATGCATAACACGAAAAAATATCCGGAGCAAAAACCAAATAAAACTGAAACTTCAGATCAAATCAGAATGAAAATCAGACCAAATATTGGACCCAAAATTGAAACATAATCTATATATTTAAAAATGAAGATATGTTATGTGTGTAATGAATGATCTCGGAAACGGTTCGTTTTTTTCAAAAATTCAACTTTCATGTTAAAGTACATGCTATTCTGACGGACATAGGCTATTTATCCGCACACTGCCACGCCCACAAAAAGAGTAAAATGCCTACAACTTTTGAATCCTTTAACGCATTCACTTAAGCGAGCTGTGTTGAATTATGATTCGACGATTGATTACACTTTACATCGAACTGTAGTTATTGGTGCTATGGATGACGTATGTAATCATTGTAAAGCGTACAAATTCAAAAAATGAGCCAACATTTTTATGTTGTGCTAATGGAAAAGTCAAATTACCGGCATTGGAGCCACCTCCAGAACTATTATCTCTTCGATGCAGCACAATATCTCGAGAATTAAATTCATCACCAACTATTACTATTGCAACTTCATCCATTGTTGGAGCATTAAATCTTCTGGCATGCTCTCCACATGGTAAGTACTTTATCGGCCTTTATTACAATTTTGTGATTGTCAGTAGGCATTTGGTCGAGAGCAGTACAGAAAAGTCGAACCAATTCATTATTCTCTTGAAGGAAAGTTTGGATTCGTTCAATAACATCTCGCTTCAAATTTGAACTATTGAACATCGACGATCAACTTGCTGATCAGAATTACCAAGGAAATAAATTTGTAAAAACTGATTCTCTGTATCAGAAAAGGACAATAAAGAACACAAGCTGTGATATATTTGTCCTTGGATCTAGGAAAAAAAAAACAATCAGAAGCGGGAAAGACGTTGTGATGAAAATCATTTTCATAATTGTCAAATTCATTTTCATTTCGAGACCAGTGGCATGTTTCCATGTTGTTCATGCAAATTACCTTGAATGTGGTCACAAAATTGTCACGAATAATATTCGTTGCACCGAATGAAGTCATTTGGAAACATGAATTGTAAGATTGAATGTTTGCCAAAAAATGCTTTGATTCAGGTGCACCACCAAAAACCAATGAGGGTAATGGTTCTGGAGGTGGCTCCAATGCCGGTAATTTGACTTAAACGTTAAATTTAAACTGCTTTGAATTACTTTTTGAATTATGCACAGTGATACGTGCATGGGGTCCGCTAGTTAAGACTAAAACTAAGGCGAAAAAGTTAAGTTCACACAAGATTCGGATCAAATATTAGATCAAAATAAATTCAATTAAAAACCCAGACTAAAATTCAGTACAAAAGAACTACAACCAGAGTAACATCCTGGTTGTAAACACAATTTTCAAACTTTCCAAATGAAATTTCTGATATAATTTAGTTGTAGAAGAAGCAATTGCGCTACGGTAATATTTTTAAAGGTTATGATAAGCATTTTGGAAAAGGATTGACCCCCCTTCGTCCCGCTTCGATCGAAACCCGACCGCAATAGCGGATTCTATGTTGAGTTTAAGGGTTAATCTTGCTGGCAATTACCTCATAATAGTTTCTATTGAAAAGAAACACTTTTGGAATGACTAAAAACCAAAACATCTCTTTCAATTTGCAGTCTCTGGATTCGCTGGTGGTCGACTGTAATTTTCCAACTGCCTGTCAGTACCAAAGATCGTCAGCATCCGCATAATTTGGACTGCGAAGGACTCACACAATTCAATGAAGAACTCGAGACTTTGAGCTTCTACCCATTTAGCTCTTTGAAGTACAGTCACTGCTTCGTTCACGCAAACCCCCGGAGTTGGCATGACAACGGATGATCCAACATGGGTTAACAATTCGTGTTCTACCAATGTTGGTATATTGCGAGATATATTTATAGACGCCAATTAAAAACAACATGTGCATTCATGTACGAATAATTCGTTCGAATAATTCCACGTAACCCTTTGCTATTTCACTTGGGCACATGTGAGAACAACTCCATGGATTCGTCACTGTCGTAAATTTCCACGAAAATTGCTATTTGAAAGCAATTACTAAAAAACAATGCACACATTTGTGCTGCCTTTAAAAGAAAGAAGAGTGAGGGTATGCATACTTATATAATAAGCCATTATCATTTATCACATTTCCATATCGCAAACATTTGTTGGCTGAAAGCGACGACGAAAGGAGCGACAACGACTAATTACCCAAATAAAAATTGCAATACAACTGGAGTTTGAGCCGAGGGTTTGCCAAGAAGAAGAAGAAGAAGAAGAAGACGAAGAAGGAGTCAACGTCACAACGTTTAAAAATAACTAGCAGCAATAATATTTTCAGTGCCTAGTATTTAAATGTTGCCTGTAGCATGACACCCGCACAGACAGATAGACATAGAGACACACACTACAGCGACAACCACATAAATAACTGCAATGTGTTACATACAAACACGCGTTAATTGTTAAACAAACGCACGTTTATCACTCATAAAACAAAAACAAAAACAAAACACACCCCGTGTGACGTGGTGTGGTGTGGAGTGGAGCGGCATGGCAACTCTCAAGTAGAAAGTAGAAGTAACAATGGCAACCCTCTACCACTACTAACGTGACAACGAAAAGAACTAAAGCGCCCTCTAACCTTACAAGTTCACTTCTTACGTGTGCCGCTCCTCCACATTTTACTACTACGTATGTGTGTGGGGACACAGATGGAAAGCCGCCATCATCAGCTCATGGGCGCCGAAAGCTTTGATATCCTTGTGATATTCTACAGCATGTGCAGCAGCTATATCTACTTGTATCATCATAGCGGAATTGTTTTGTTGTTTGTTCTTTTTTCCGAGCCGTTGTTGTTTGCTTTCTTTCTTTATTTCTTTATCGTTTTGTCGCATTTAACCTCAAAACACGGAGCCAGGCCGCATCTCTCTCTTGTTTAATATTAATCCTTAGCTTTTTATGACATTGCAATAGTACCGACCGACACATGTATGTGTGTGTATTAACTTCTGTAGCCACACAGCGCGTCAGTTGAATTATTAAATAAAAAGAACAATAACAGAAACATCGTTCATTGTGTGTGAACACATATGGTGGGAATGACTTTACAAATACAACTCTGCTACTTCTGCGACCTCAGGGAGGCAGAAGAGCATACAAACAGAGAGAGGGAGCAGTGAGAATATGTAAAAAAAACAACAACAATGCTGCAAAAATATAATTGCTGTGTTGTATTTAGTAGCTGTGATGCGTTGCTATGGAGGCGGGGTGTGGCTTCTTCATGCATTGCGGCACACAGACATAATAAACTTCATTTTTGACAGCCCGCAACACACGAAAGAATGTCATCTGTGTGTGTTCGGTTCGGTAGCTTTCGATGGTCGTGGAGAGGTGCTTTGGAAGTGAAATGAAGTCACTTGCTTCTTGTCGCATAAGTTTATTTCACACAGAAGAAGTCATCGTGTCGTTTGCCTTAATGAAAAAACTTACGAAAAATTATGTTAGTTACAAGATGTGTTAAGGATGAGTCGTTGTCGTCCTAGTTTAGCTTTAGCTTGAAGTTGTAAGCGATTTATACAATAGCTTAAGTTTGAATTAGATTGAAGGACTTCATAACGCGTACTCAGTTAGTTGTGGCTGTCTCAACTTCGAGCGTGTACTTTTGAACTTCACGACGGTCCTTCTGACGCTGATTTTACGATTCTGGCATCATCAGGCTAGGATATAGACGCATGTACTATGCATCCTTACTTAAACCCTATCTGAGTGGGGTGTTCGCATTCATTCACCAATTGTTCAGCCAGATCATCCGAAGGCTGCCGACTACGGCGGCTGGGTACCCAAAAAATCTTTGGCCATTTCGAGACGCATGTATTCAACTTCCACTTACTGTGATCAAAAAGCGAAACGTTGATTGGTAAGCAAAAAATTCAGCCCTGAACCAGATCCGCCTAAGATGGTGTACAGGCGACACTGATGAGCAGTCAACCTTGATAACGGCCTGAATGACCTTGGCCCCAATTCCTCAGCCAAGGGGGAAAAAAGGGAAGCTGCCATATAACATAAGAAGCGTCCTTGTGTATAACTTCTGTTCTGGATTGGGCAGAACTCTAAATAAAGGAATGTTTAGAATGTGGATAACAGTTGTCGAGAGCGAACAATTGTGGAAATGCCCTGAACTTACATCAGCAGCACTTGGACTTGGATGTGTCCAAGGACTTCAGCTATTTCCTGGGCCTGAAGCTTGCAGAAGACGTCGATTATAGTTGGCACGACATTATTCTTCTTCTTTAATGACATAACTGCCGGGAAATGCATAGGCCAAGCCTTTCACATCCATCCATATTGTGCGAGCTGCAATTGTACCACATTTGTATCAAACAGGTTCAGTTGTAAAACCAAAATTCGGACACGGTACTTTCAACGGTACTGAGACTACATTGGTAGTGAATCGAGTTTGAATGTAAATAGACGATTGTTAATTCGTGGTGAAGCCTTTGCAATCATGGACAGACTTCAATATCATGTAGAACTCCTTGCAGAATGCATCTAAGTCTTCATCGTCGATATCAAGCTGAGCATTTCTTCAGCCAGCCCTTAACATTTTTTATACAAATTAGTACTTATATATGTGGACTGTGGTTTCATTTAAGTTTTTCTTTTGGCAAACTTCACAATTATCGCAACAATTTATAGCCACTTGATGCTCGATCCTTTATACTATAGTTCATTTGAATTGGACTTATTTAAAGCTAATTTAAATATAATTTAATATCAATTGCATTTACGCTCAATCAGGATAAAAAGTCTCCACGCATTGAAATGCAGTGCTAATTACGCATAGATTATAAGATTTCTATGAGCGATATACGCCCATCTCGAGCGCACACCAACACACAAACACACACACACGCACATCCAATCTCGCCATACTTATCTAATCTTGCAAGTGCGAGCGCACTTCTGCCAGCGATAGTTTGAATTGCAACGTAAAAATATTCGACAGATTCATGAGCCGCAATCGCGACAGCGACATCTCTATTTCTCAGAGCGCGTTATGAATGCAAGCAGGCAGGAATCGCACTGGTGCCCGGTGTCTGTCTGCCTGGATTTGTAAAAAGCGCTTGCGCTTATTTATTTCAAATTGAGTCATTTGGTAATATTAATAATTTAAAAGCGCGCATGCGCAGCCGCACTGACAAGGTGCGTCGCGTAGCGCTACACCAATCCAGGCCTCCATCATCATCATCGTTGTCGTATCTTGTGTGCACCATAGGTAAAAGCTACATAAATTCTCAGCTCTCTGAAGCAAAAGCAGCAGCGGCGCATCCGCTCGAAATATTGCGCAGGCGCGTTTGCGATACAGTAACTATACGTGATCGTATTCGTCGTCGTCGTCGTCGTCGGCATCAATGAAAGCGTTTCGACGCTGATGCTGCAATTGATGGCAAGCTAAAATTTGTTGCCGCTGCGTTGTCATAAGTTGTAGCGAAAATGTGTTGCGCTATTGAACCTGCTGAGATTTGCTCTGTTCATTTCCACTACATACAACTTCTCAGGCGCAAATTGTATGTAGTAACTCTTGCAGAAATCAAGCGATGCAACAACAAGATGTGAGATACGACAACAACGACAACTACAACGACAACGGGACGAGTAGGAGAGTGTACACGAGTAGGTTGACTATGTCTGCCTGTGACTGGCTCGCTGGCTGGTTCGCTCACTGTCTATAGCTAGCTGGCGTGAAATCTTATAATGTATCTTTGCTTGGAACGCAATCGATTTGAAGAAGTGGCATGCCTAAATTATTGTTAACGATTTGAGCATTTAATATCGATTGTAATTTGTTGTGGTCGGTGTGCACCAACCATTGCAGCCACGAACTTGGTTTCTTATTGGTTATATTTAAATAACAAAAAACATAGATGAAAAGAATCTGAAATAATGTGACCATTTTTAAGATTACTGAACATAACTCTAACGACGAAGAGTGGAAAACTGGCATCAAATCCATTTATAACTCACTGGCGACAGGTGAACGAATCAGGCGTCTAGGTAAAAGTACTGTAGATCGTGAAGAGCTTCATGTTGCAGAGAAATCAATGGACAATATGGGCTAAACAGCCCATAAAGGAAAGAAAGGACTTTGACTTAACAACGATTGAAACCCCTGGAAAAAAGGACCAGGTTACCTGGCAAATCGCGCAGGTCCGAATGGAATATCTGGACGATTTTTAAAGAAATATAAAGAGAATATAAAGAATGTAGACTCTTAATAAAGAATCATCATTCTCGATATGAAAAAGCAGATGGAGAATGGAACCAACCTATGCTATTGTTAGACAGTTAAGGCCTATGTCTAACCAGAAACGTAAAACGGTCCAAACTTGGACCGAATCCCCATAAGCAGGGTAGTTTCTACTGTCAACGGGCATTATCTAATTCACAATCATGCTCGCAGACTTGGCCTTCCCTACAATTACTTCTGCAGAAACTGTAGAAACGAAGAGGAGAGGAACCAGTTTTCCACTTTCCATGTAACTGCCCTACTCCAGTAATACGCAGACACAAAACTCTGGGAGCACCTTTCTATGGAAAAGCCACAGAACTGGCATCCTCTGAGGGACATAGTTCGCCTCATCGAGAGAGCAAACTGGTTTAATTAGGAGGGATTAAGAGTAAACAATCATTGGACCAACTAGTCTCCTTGTGTTCTTTGCGAACAGCCCGAACAATCTAACCCTTAATATAAATTGCTTTTTAATGAGGTTATGTACAATAAGAAAATATAAAAGTTATTGAAGTTAAACTTCTGTATCTCTCTCTCTCTCTCTCTCTCTTCAGTTATAAAATTGTTGCTCAATCATGCCGAAAGCAAATGCTGCTTCGAGAATATCGAGAAATAAGGCATACAATAGAACGAGGAATATTGGAAAATTTTGGCTTTTTGATAAAAACTCTCATGAAATGTTACTTGGAAGAAGTCTCGAAGTCGATCTATGTGAAAAGTTTTCAAAATATATACGACTCAATCGGTAGGCCCTGGACACTATGGTATTATGTATTATGCCTTCACTTGACCCGTATTTAAAATTTTTATTTAATTTGTACCTTGCGTCAGTTTCTTGCATTTTTGCGAAAAGGGCGTTAAAAATGGAGCAAAAGTGTACCAACAAGATGTCTTGGAAGGTGTGTAAAAGACTTGACAAAAACCCTCTTTAATGGAGAGCACTGGATCTTTCAACAAGACTCTGCAACGGCACACAAAGCCAAAACAACTTAAGAGTGGCTACGCCAGAATTTTCTAGCCTTTATTAGTGCTGAAAATTGGCCTTCGGGAAGCCCAGATTTGAATCCCCTTGATTACAAATTGTGGTCAGAGCTAGAGGGTGTGGCCTGCTAAGTTCGCCACCGAAATTTGGAGAGTCTTAAGAAAGCTCTTGTTTCAGCAGCGTCATCAATACCCATCGAAACCATACGTGCCGCTATAGCCCAATGGCCTGATCGTCTAAAGGCGTGCATTAAAGCGAGAGGCGACCATTTTGAATAAGATGTTGATTTTCAGAAACACTATAATTTAAGAACAAAATAAAAATTACAACACATTAAAAAAACTCGTTTCTTTAACGAGGACACAAGGCGTAGGACACAAGGTAAAGTTCGTGACAGTCGCAGGTGCGTCCATGGTCGATCCTTGCGCTTCTACGTTTCAAGTCGACACACAGCCTCCTCGTGGCGTCCCCTGGATAGCGATCTGACAACCGTCAGTGAGTTAACTAATGTGTGCGGCGGGCTTCTCCATGGCCTTGAATGAATGGTTGTGCGTCGGGCTTGGAACCCACCACGTTAAAATACCCTCCAATGAAACCTCCAAACAAGCCTCGGATAATGAACCCCTCTAATATTGACGACTCCCGCAAACGCCCAAAGGACAACGATTTACGGATATGCACCTGGAATGTCCGAACCCTCTACAGGGAAGGTGCCTCTATCCAGCTGGTGGATGTCCTCCAAAAATATAGAGCTGACATCACCGCTGTACAGGAAATGCGATGGACGGGACAGGGTTGCTCCAAAAGAGCATCCTGTGATATCTACTACAGCTGTCATGCGTCGAGACACGAATTTGGTGTTGGATTTGTGGTTGGGAAGAGACTGCGTCATCTAGTCTCGAGGTTCACGGCGGTGAACGAGCGCCTAGCCACTATTCGCATCAAGGCAAAATTCTTCAACATCAGCCTAATTTGTGTCCATGCCCCGACGGATGAGAAGGATGAAACGACCAAAGATGATTTCTGCGAGCTCCTCGACAAAGCTTATGAGCATTGCCCCCGCCACGATGTTAAAATCGTGTTAGGCGACTTTAATGCCAAGGTGGGCAAGGAGAGTCTCTTTGGTCCGACGATCGGAAAATTCAGTCTCCACGACGAAGCCACCGATAACGGTATGAGACTGATCGACTTCGCCGCGGCACGAAACATGACAGTTAGTAGCACCAGATTCCAACATAAGGATATCCATAAGGCCACTTGGCTGTCCCCTGATCAAAACACACGAAACCAAATTGATCACGTTGTGATCGACGGAAGGCACGCTTCCAATGTACTAGACGTACGCACAATACGTGGTGCAAACATCGACTCAGACCACTACTTGGTTGCAGCCAAGGTCTGCACACGTATATGTGTAGCAAATCGCGTACGGATAGGTACAAAGAGAAAGCTGGATGTCGAAAAGCTGCAATCACAACAGACAGCCAAAGTCTTTGCCAACCAACTTGCACTTCTCCTTTCGCAAAACACCCCTCAACTTGATGATATATGCGCGCAGTGGACGCACATTTCCGGCTCTATGCGTACGGCTGCCGAAGAGGTGCTAGGCTACCACCGTCGACGGAGAAATATGTGGTACGACCAAGAGTGTCGCGATGCTACTGAAGCAAAAAACACAGTCTACAGAGCCACCCTGCAGTCAGTTGCAACGCGAGCTGCTAAGGAGCGATACAGAAAGTTGAGGAGGGAGGAGAAACGTCTTTTCAGGCGCAAGAAAAGAGATGAAGAAAGACGCGAGTTCAATGATATCGAAATGTTGCGGGACAGGAACGAGGTCCGAAAATTCTTTGAAAGAATAAGACGCCTGACTCTTGGTTTGAAGACCGGGGCCTCTTCCTGCAAGGATGAAGACGGAAATCTGGTGACAGATATCCAGAGCATAATGAGATTATGGAGGGAGCACTTTTCGCAGCTGCTTAATGGCGAAGACGGCAATAATCCCGCCACTGCGGAACCCACTCCGGAAACCCCAATCACTGACGGCGTTGAAGTACCGCCGCCTGACTATGAGGAGGTCTTAACAGCCATTGCTCGGCTGAAAAACAATAAGGCTTCAGGTGCAGATGGCCTGCCTGCTGAGTTGTTTAAGACCGGAGGCGAAGAGCTCAAAAAACGCATGCATGAGCTTCTATGCAGAATATGGTCAGATGAAAGCATGCCAAGTGATTGGAATCTCAGCGTACTCTGCCTAATCCATAAGAAAGGTGATTCCACGATCTGCGCCAACTACCGTGGGATAAGCCTTCTTAATATTGCATATAAGGTTCTATCGAGCGTACTGTGCGAAAGACTGAAGCCCATCGTCAACAAACTGATTGGACCTTATCAGTGTGGCTTCAGGCCTGGAAAATCCACCATCGACCAGATATTCACGCTACGCCAAATCCTGGAAAAGACCCGAGAAAAAAAAATCGACACCCATCATCTATTCATCGATTATAAAGCCGCCTTCGACAGCACGATTAGGGATCACTTGTACGCCGCAATGTCTGATTTTGGTATCCCTGCAAAGCTCATTCGTCTTTGCAAAATGACACTGACCAACACCACCAGCGCAGTGAAAATTGGGACAGACACCACAGACACCGCACCATTTGATACCAAAAGAGGTTTCAGACAAGGTGACTCCCTATCGTGCGACTTCTTTAACCTTATGCTGGAGAAAATAATTCGAGCTGCGAACATCGACATCTCTGGCACTATCTTCTACAAAAGTGTCATGCTGCTAGCATACGCTGATGATATTGACATCATTGGCAAAAACGCTCGAGCAGTCAGTGCAGCATTCTCCAACCTGGAAAGGGAGTCTCGTCGAGTGGGTCTAGTGGTGAACGAGGACAAAACGAAATACCTTGTGTCAACAAACAAAGAGTCACGGCGTCTTGGACAAAATGTCACTGTTGACAACTACACTTTTGAAGTCGTCAAGGATTTCATTTATCTAGGATCCAGCATAAACACCAACAATAATGTCAGCCTTGGGATCAAGCGGAGACTAACTCTAGCCAACAGGTGTTACTACGGGCTCAGTAGGCAATTGAGAATTAGAGCCCTCTCTCGACCGACGAAAATAACGCTCTATAAGTCCCTCATCCTTCCCGTCCTAATGTATGGCGCAGAGACGTGGACATTGACCATCAATGATGAGAGGCTGTTAGGAGCGTTCGAGAGGAAGATACTCCGTAAGATCTACGGTCTACGGTCCAGTATGCGTGGACGACGTGTATCGAATAAGATGGAACGATGAGCTGTATGAGCTGTATGAGCTGTACGCCGACACTGACATAGTCAAGCGTATAAAACTCCAGCGGCTTCGCTGGCTGGGTCATGTTGAGCGAATGGAAGAAAGCGCTCCGGCTAGAAGGGTGTTTTATTCGAACCACGGTGGAGGAACACGCAGAAGGGGATGTCCTAATCTCCGTTGGAAAGACCAGGTGCAGGGCAACTTGACTGCACTTGGCCTTATCAACTGGCACCAGCGCGCGCATAGCAGAAGTGACTGGCAGAGCTGTGTGGAGGCGGCTAAGACCGATCATCGGTTGTAGCGCCAGCTAAGTAAGTAAGTTCTTTAATTTTTACCCTATATTCAAATTGTAACAGAACTTACGGCAGGACTAGGTATACTTAAGAGGGGAGAAGGGACTTGAGTACGATCTTACAACAAATCGAAACGTGGCAGTTGACCATTTTACAATAAGACAATTGAGCCTTTAACAACTAAGACTAAGAACAATATGAGACTCGAAAGGAGAGCGCAATTTGATTGTTGCTCTCAAAAATTAAATCATCATTAAATCTCAGAGCATAGTTTCAGAAGGGATATTTCTTTACAGATTTGTTTTAGTTTTGCATTTTGTACGCTTTGATCGCACCCCAACTGTAAAAGAGGCACAACTCAAAATTGAATAATTTTCCATAATATAAATTTATAAATACATGCTTTTTTACATCCACAGGTCAGCAATAACATTTCGTTCTCATTTTCTGATAGTTTTTCAATTTTGAGATGTGCTTCTTTTGCAGTTGGGGTGCGATGTAATTATTATGCAATTATTGGTTTACATTTATTTTCTTGGTTTTTTTTAATTATGTACGCAAACAAATTTACCCTTTAATATCAGAAATTAAAAAATAAAAAAATTTCAAAAATGACGAGGAAATCGCAAAATAAAGAATACAATTGAGTCCAGGTGATTATTGTGAAATTGAAGCTTTTTAGCTGCCATTGACAAATTTTTTTACTTTATTGTCAACGCGCTTCAGTAAATTGTTTTTATTGAAAGGAAGAAAAATCAAGCGAAGCAAAAAAGTGACAAACTCCAAATGCCGATTATGGTGGTAGATTTGTGGGGTTTTTTATGAGCTGAGCGCGCACTGCAAGCTGAAATGATTCGAATGCACTGCCTAATGACACAAAAAGCGGGACGGACAAACAGACGGACAGATAGAAAGACGAATGCGCTTTTGCAGCAAGTTTATTGCGGTTTAATAACTTTTGGCCGATGTTTCTGATACTCGGACTGTGTTTCTCTTTCACTCTCACTGCTGGGATACGAGATACTTGCGTCCATTTCCATTTGATGATGGAATTTCGATTTTAAATTTTATGGCTTTAGCAAATTAAGGAAATTTATGTTAAGTGAAGCGTAAATTTTCGCAATGACAATAATTTCGTTCATCGTCGTCTGTCGTCGTTTCGCTTCACGTTGACACTGATAGTTTCATAGTTGATCTGTCGTTGATCGTTTATCCTCGATTACGTGCGTCTGTCCATCCGTCCGTCCGTCCGTCGTCCGTTGATGCATTCATTTATTTTCGGTTTTGACTTTTGTTTGTTGGCTTCGCCGATGGATGCCGCCGCAGCCAGCCCGAAATTATTAGCTCGTTGTTATTAAATTAATGCAATCGATTTGCGTTTTTATTTATGCAGTAATTTTCGCTCAATAATTTATTACTGAACTGTGCTGTGCATCTTTCGAGGATGTGTGCCTCGCGTCGTCCCCTCGCCCTTCCTTCTTCTGCTTCCTCTTCTCATTATTTATCTCTGGCTGTCTGACTGTTTTTGGTTGGCTTTATCTGTTGATGAAGACTTGTCGCTTGTTTGATGTTGTTGATGACGATATTCTTATCTTGCTGCTTGTTGTTGTTGTTGTTAATTTTATTATTGTCACTGTTGGCAAATTTTGTTTCTCTTTGTTGCCCGCACCGTTTTCGGATCAGTCATCAGCTTTATGAATATTATATTTTTATATAAAAATGTCGTAAAACTTGACAATTTCTTGCTTGGTTTTCGGTTTTGATTATGGCAGGCAGCATGATGGAGTTCGTCAGTATAGAGGATTCGATGCATCTGCGAAATTGCCATTTCACGCAGGGTTTTCTGTGCCTTGTCTCTCTGACTGTCTGACTCTTCGTCTCTTCATCGGTCCGTCTTGTCTTGCTTGTCGTACGTATTTTCCATATGTAAAAGTGCATTTTTTACGACTTTTGATTAATAATTTATTTCGATTGCTGATTGTACTTTATTTTTTGTTCTTTTGCTTTGTGTGTGTTTTTAATGTTTCGTATAATTTTACATTTTGTTCAATAATTTTCTGTTAATTTCATATCTACCTACTTATATAAAAGAGTAAAAAATCTCTCTGTTTTGGATATCTGCAAAGCTTTAAATTTTATACTCTTTTTATTTTGTGAAAGGTTTCTTCTTCTGTTTTTTTTTTGGTCTTAAGTGGAATGCATCATAAATTACATATTTTATTAAAATTTCATTAAATATATTTGATTTCTTTTTTATAGCTTATCGTTATGAGAAATAAATAGTTTTATGTGAAAGTGTGTTGTCAATTCAAAGAGCTGATACCTAGTAACAGGCATTGAGTGAGGGAGAGAGAGGATGAGAGAGGGAGGGAGAGAAAATGTCCCATGCCACAATGCATTCAATTGGCCAATCACTGTCGTGGGTTTCCATTGAGTGAGTGTAAGTGGAAAGAACAGATTTTACACTGAAATTCGTAGCATCTTACCTGATAAGAAAATACCAAAGAGTATTCTTCTTCTGGAGGAAAAAAACTAACTCGATTGCGAAGTAAAGTATTCTCAGGTTTTTGTTAGCAACATCAAGGAAGTTGAAACCATACACAACCTCCTCTCTGTATTCCCCAATCTTCTGATACTCGTCTACACTCGTCAGCGACAAAGTGTTCGGAGAACTACACCTGAAATCAAAGATTCCACCTACCGACTCAATAGGTTTCAACAAGAACACTGGCTAGTTCAAAATGCATACAAAAGTGTAAAATTGGTCTAGACTTCACATCATATAGTGGAATGAATCAAGTTTTACACCCCGAAGACATGCCGAGACCGCTGAGAACCCCAGTTACCCAGAATTACAAAAAGCGCTGGTATAAAATAATATAGGTATAGTTGTTGGCGAAATAATTAAGAATTTTTCTTCGAGAATAGGATAGGAATTTTTCATTAAGTCCCTTAAGCGCCATGAAGATTTGAATTAAGTATGCTGACGTTATATTTCTCATCTTTCACGTCTCCCCAGTAGCTTTAGATTTTGATGTGGGGAGGAGAGCCGTAGAACTTCTATAGCACTCATTCCGTTGGCTTATTCTACTTTACCCATATTAAGGTAGGAGAAGTGTGAAGGGTTAAGTACATAAGTGCAGGGCAACGAGGTCTATCTACAATTTAAACCGGTTACAAACGGCGGGATGGAAATTTGTGGTGGTTTTGCCACCCAGTGATAACAAATTCTCATTCACTTCATATCAGTAGAAATATAAAAAGTTTCTATGAGAATTAACCATCAGACCAAGACGGGAATCGTACACGCAACTTCCCTGCTGAAAATCTATTTGCTAGCGCTATCTGTCGTTCTCAATTGTATGCAGCGATACGTAACTTGAGAAGTCTAAATGCGTTTTTCTCAAAATGTATGTTTTTTGAGATATGACGGTTTAGCAACAAACGAGCGGTATATGCGGAGCTCTGTTTTTTTTACACAAACTCCTGTGACACTGTTAATAAATACAATACCAGCCAATTCCCCTCAACTTTAATGTGTACCCTCGCCAAGAAATTTCCGCGCGATGTAGACCGCGACCGGCTGAAGTCCATACCCCGAATCCATCGAGCGCACATGAAAAGAAACTGAGAGCCAGCGTGGACGTCTCTGCCTGTGTTGTGTGTAGCCAATACGTTCATATGAAAAAAAGCACGACGCTGACATCGGCTCTCAGTCAGTTTCATCTCATGTGCTCTATGAACCCTAAGTTTAAGTGATACCGCAACTTGCTGGTAAAATGAACGTTAAATATTCATTTCTTAGTTAAATTATAGAGTAGACTTCTAATTTTTATATGAAATTTGACGTTAGTAATTATTATTTAAAAAAAAATCTCACATGTGCAACTTAGTGCGCTCGATAGAAGTGAAACTTCTTTGGTAGTGTCTATTTTGCAGCCTGTTCTCTTCAACTATCTTCAGATCGCTCATTATAAGTATTTACCATTAACATCGAATCAATATTAGCTAAGTATTTTAATTTAAAGAATGTAAAAAAAGTGAACGTAACAAGTTCTCACATTATTTCAACTTTTGACATTTCTATCCTGCTTACTACAGCGACACTATTCTTTTCCCCGCTATACATACATATTCTACCTAGGTGAGAGTACACCATTTGTATGGTAAATCTGAAAAGAAAACCGAGAGATAAGGGAGAAAACCATTTTTCTCCTATATACATAATGTAGCTGTGGCAACTGCCACGTAGATGCAACCGTGTTCAATAAAGCAATAACATATGGTTTCTTTTTACAATCTATCATCTACAAATGTATTCATATCTTTCTATTCATCTCTTTCCCACACATTGTGCTGTTGCCAGAAAAGCCAGTTTACTTTTGGGCAAACAGGTGGCAAATTCAAGCACATCGGTTGGCATATTTCCGTTTCAATGCTTCTGGTGCAAAATGACTGCCTTCCGGTTTAGTTTATCCGCAACGCTGCCAAAGAAGTTTCTCTTCAAAAATATGCTAGAACGACGTTAAAGTGCAGCGTTAAGGACCCGCACCAAGAGCTTGGTTACTTACTTACTTACTTAGCTGGCACTACAACCGATGATCGGTCTTGGCCGCCTCTACAAAGCTTCGCCAAACGTCTCTGCTATGCGCGCGCTGGCGCCAGTTAATAAGGCCAAATGCAGTCAAGTTGCCCTGCACCTGGTCTTTCCAACGGAGATTAGGACATCCCCTTCTGCGTGTTCCTCCACCGTGGTTCGAATAAAATACCCTTCTAGCCGGAGCGCTTTCTTCCATTCGCTCAACATGACCCAGCCAGCGAAGCCGCTGGAGTTTTATACGCTTGACTATGTCAGTGTCGGCGTACAGCTCATACAGCTCATACAGCTCATCGTTCCATCTTATTCGATACACGTCGTCCACGCATACTGGACCGTAGATCTTACGGAGTATCTAGAGCTTGGTTAATCACACTAAATAATAACTAATAATGATAATTTTTTTTATATACTTGCGAATATGAATAAAAAATAATTTGATTAAAATAAATTGGCTAGCTATTAAAAAAATACATAAATTGTTAATTGCTTGAAATGAGTTTTACACATACTCGTACACACGTACTTATTTACATTCCTAGATGCTCATGCTCATGCTGATACAACAGCGTTAATTGATTAGTGTGTTGGAAATATTTAAGATAGTTATAAGTAGAAATAAATATTAGTAAATATTTCCACATAAGATTTCAAATCAAGTTTCGTGAATTTCAAGCAAGATTTGAACTTGCATCATGCCCCAAATACAAACCAAATTACTCGTAGCTCTTCATTAATGTTATGAACATATTCGTTGTATGTATGGTATTAAGGCTTTGATTATATTGATGAACTTATTCATGACATTATGAACTTACCGAGTACTTGTATTTTTATATGAAAGCGGGTCTACGTATACACAAATTCTACTAACTACTTTCACATAACGCAATTATAATGTCACCCTATGCCCATAAGCCACAGCCTTCGGAAAACGCACTCACTTTAATACAAAAGAGCAGCAAATTAAAAGGAAAATGCATTGGGGAAATGAGTATAAACAGCGGGCATCAATAATTTTGATACGTTCGAACATTAAATGTCACTTTTGAAATAGTTATGGGTAAACACCACCAATACTTATGCACTATATATGTATGTACAAGATGACATTAAATTTAATTTTATGTTTATTTCCACCAAATGCTGCAACAAACACAATTCAACAATTACCAAGCAATGAAAATGATTTCGTGTATTGCTGTGTTAATTTTATTACCCCTTACCAATATCGAACTACATAATAGAAAATACTTACCATACATACGAGTACATATGTATGTACATAAAAATGGTACCAACTTTTGACGATGTCACAATTGTCAGGGAGGCTATTCAACAACCGAGCACACTGAAGAACGGCAATAAATCACACTTAAGATAGTGGTAATTTTTGTATGCAGGTAATGAAAATCTATCAAATAAAGAAACCATCAATTCTATTATTATTCATAGAATTCTTCACACACACACGTACACACCTTCGTGTGTGAAAAAATATTATGAGAAAAGTAATCTCTTAGGGACTCTTCGCTTAGGGACTCACCTTGTCTTGAATTTTTCTAGAAGGAACATACGCTATTCAATGGCATGTAGATACTTATATGAAACTAGCTCTTCGATACATGCATACAGTGGCTAACAGCTTGTTTGATGCAGTGCCGGTAAAAAGTGTGTATACCTATAGATGACTGCCCCTGCAAATGCATATTTGTAATTGCATGTTCCATGAACAATTTTAAAAGTCTCCTCCATCAAGGAGGGAATTTCCAAAGCACAGCTAAAACTCAGCACACAGCTTATTTGCTACAGACACATCGAGATGCCTGTGCGTCAGATTAACGCGACGTTTAATTGATCATTAGTGCGATTATTGATCATTGTTAGTGCGATCGTGGAAGCAGAAGTGTCAACATATTATCAACATTTTTTATGTCCATATGGGACCGCGACCAACAATCGAACAATGCGAACTTGCGGTAAACCATTATAAAAATGGGCAATCGGCCCGGAAAATTACTGAAATGATCAATTTAAGTGCCAGCACAGTACAGCATATCATAGAAAGGTTTCTTCACGAAAATCGGACAAAGGATAAATGTAGAAGTGCCCCAAAGCGTTAAATCGTTCGAAAAATCAAATTAACTCCGAAGATTTCGGCTCCAAAAAAAGTCGTGACATTAAATTTAACAGAATATTTAATTTTTTTATACAATATCTTTTCAGTCAAACAGAAACCTGCGAAAAGTTCTTTAATTAAACTACATATGTTTTTATGAAAACTGACATACAAATTTCCTTGGTATTATTTTTAGTTTTGCGAAAATTGCAGTTTGAATTTTCAACCAGGGGCTGCATCAAATGTGCTGTGAGGCACTCGTATTTCCAATGAAAAGTTATGGCCGGAAAACAAGACATGGTCCAGTCCAACCTGCACACAAGTTCCCTATACTTCACATAACGGTTTTGAGCATCCCAAATACAATACGTTGAAAGAGTGAATTTCGCTGAGAGGGCGGACGTCGACGTCTCTGCGTGTGAAGCACTAATTTGAAGTTTGGCAGTGCTTTGAAAACTTTGAGCTTTTCTGAATGCTTATAAAAAGCATTTAATAATTTTCAGAGACTGAGCAACATTTGTTTCCAAAAAATTGATATTGATATAAATTCCAAAACCAATGATAAACGTTAATAAACGTTAAGAAAACATAGTTTCTTTCTGTGCTCGTAACTGACACGTTCTCTTTGATCTGCTTATATGTGCTCTTCTTTTGCTCTTTAGGAGCGCTTCCGTAAAGCTTGATGTTTCCTTTCCCCCACTCCCTTCCTACCAAAACAAAGCTTGTCATCTCTGCTTGCATTTTATGTAAATTGGTGGCATTTCAGGCTATATTCTGTGTGACGGCAGTTGTGTAATATGTCGCTGGTGTAAAAAGTTACAGTCATTTGAAAATGAGTGAAATATGTGATGAAATATGTTATGTGATGCTTTATTACTATTGAAAAGGTAAAATCGCTGCGAAAACATGCCGACAAAATTTGTGCGCTTTACGGTGAGGATGCTGTGAGTGAACGCAGGCCCAGGAGTGGTTTCCGTTCCGGAAAGTTCGATATCAAAGATGCAACTCGCTCTGGTTGGCCAGTCACTGAAAAAGCCGCTGAAATTTTGCAACTGGTGGAGCAAGATCGACACGCAAGCTGTCAGGTGATAGCGAAGGCACTAAATATTATGTACTTACATGACAGATTTGTGGGTGCCAACCGCGAATACTTTTTATATGACCCAATATCTTAGGAGGATGATTGATAATTCGACTTTATACAAAAGGCGGTTTTCCGAATAGTAGCAATTTGAAACAAAAAAAGCGGTTTCTTATTTCCAAATTGGAAAAAAAACCGGTTAAATCGATTATTAAAATAAATTTTGTGAATAATTACAATATTAAATATAGTAAACACTTTTTGGAGAAATACTCGTGTTAGTTATTATTTATATTAGTTATTTTTGTTTATGAGTTCAGCTTTATCAAATATTTTCTACTTTTTAATAAATTATTTGCACAAGATGCATATTATTTCGTTTATGTTACCTTAACTTACCTTAACTTTATTTTGAAATTTTAATTGAGAAAAAATTAATTTTTTACATTTTCTACACTGCGCTGCACATTTTTGTAGCAGCCGTTTTTCTCCAGTTAAGTGTGATAATTATAAAAATGTATTCAACTTGTTTGTTTTGGTTGCCGTATCAGCAGGAATAGGGGAAGAAAAGCTTGACGGTACTTAAATTTAAACTAGATATGTACCATTTTAGTTCCTGTTTCTAAAATCGAGCACAAAAATTAGCGTTAAAAAATCCGAGTTTAGGCAGAAAAAAATGAAGGTTTTAAAAAACCGATGTGTAGCAGAAAAACTGGCGAAACCCGGTTTAAAAAACCGAGTTGATGGTCCGATTGCCACACGTTCATATGAGCAAAGCCCTGATCCCGATGTTGACTCTCTGGTAGGTAATACCCCAAATAATAGGAGGCACACAGTAATTGTACTACTGTGGGCAAAAAGTAGTAAGCCTTTGTTCATAATTTCAAATTTTTTTATTCATTCTTCCAAATCTATTTCGTCCCCTTCAAAGTAATCCCCCCCGGCCCCAATACACTTGTACCAACGTTTTTTCCAATTCTCGAAACAGTTGTTAAAGTCAATTTCCGGAATAGCCTTCAATGCGCCTAGCGATTCATGTTTAATGTCTTCAATTGACTCAAAACGGTGTCCACGAAGCGGTTTTTTGAGTTTAGAAAATAGCCAAAAGTCACACGGTGCTAAGTCAGGCGAATAGGGTGGTTGCGGAACGATATCAGTCGAATTTTTGGCAAAATGGTCTCGTAAAACCAATGCAGTCATTTTGGAACCAATCGTGCATTCACTCTTCTTAGGCCCAAATGATGTTTTAAAATGGTTTTCACTGATCCTTCCGATCCAACTGATCCAACGATGCCAGTAAGGTCTCTGACTGTTAATCGTCGATTCTCGATTCTCGAGCACCAATTCCTTGATTTTATTGACGTGTTGATCATCAGTTGATGTTGATGGCCGTCCTGGACGTGGTTCGTCGTCAACGCGTTCTCGACCATCTTTGAACAATTTGTACCAATCAAAAACACTTGCTCGCGACATACAATTATCACCGAAGGCCTTTTGCAACATTCTGAACGTTTCGGCACCAGAAATTTGCTTCCGCACACAAAATTTAATGGAACTTCTTTGTTGAATAATTTCACTCATTGTGAAAATCGCCGAATGCACTTTTTGTACTTCAGAAAGACAAGCGTATACTAAACACTAATGATTATTTTGATGTGTCATTTGGCACAGATGTCACCGACAGTCATACCAACCTTAAAAAATAATATTTTGATGAATGGGTTTCCGCGCGAAATTTAAATTAAAAAGTCTTACTACTTTTTGCCCACAGTAGTATTTACTTGTACTTTTGCTTATTTAAGTTCGATCAGAATGCGTTCCACATACATATGTACATGTGTATGTATGTTTGTAATAAGCCCGAATCCAACGTGTGAAATATTTTTTTGATAAAACTAAGACTTGAGTTTTGAAAAAAGAAATACTAAATTTTTAACACTTGTGGTATTCACACGGTGTCTTATTCTGTCGTATTGTTATAATGTTGTAAAATTTTTATGAAAAATTATCGAACTTGTGACAATTGAGAGGATACGACATTGAATGCGACACCTTGTGAATACCCGAATCGTAAACCAAATTTTCAATTTCAAGCTGCATCGCGCATTCATTCCCCTCAAGGTGCAAGCAACAGCGTAACGTTTTTGAAGAGAAACTTTCAAATGCATTTTGTTTTGTTGTTATTTTTGAGTAAAAATATTTGTGCCTTTAACTACTTACAGGAAAGCTGTTGCTGTTGTTGTTGTTGTTGTATGTTGTATGTTTACATTTGTTTGTGTCATTACGAGAAAACGTCAAATAATAAAGAAGTCATAAAATACTTAATTTTATGAGGCCCTAAACAAGGATCATAAAAACAAGTGACACAGAACGACAGCGGCAGCAACGACAGCAACGACAGCTCGCAAACAGCAATGCAATCAACAACAAAAATACAAGGTAGTATAAAATGAACTACAAGCGGACAAGCTTAGCTCGTAAATTTATTGTGTGGTATTTTACACCTTCCGAAGGTAATCAGTTTGAAAATTTGATGTTGTCGTTAAAAAATCAAACAAAAAAACAACAACAAAAATGAAGAAGAAACTATCCAGCAAACAATAATAAGGTGGTCCAGTTTGAACAGTGCCTACGAATATCGTAGTTTGCATGTTTGCTAGTTATTTTCATTGCTAATATGTACGAGTACTTAGTTTTTATCACAAATATTCTTCATTTTGTTAGAAAATGTTTTTAAAATTGTGATGTCTTAATTTGTAGTAAGAACAACTTCATTGCGAGTTCATCTGCCTCTCTTTCTCTCGCGCTCTATATTCACTGTCGGCATTAGCGGCAGCACAGAAAAATTAACTGCACCTCAACGTCGCGCGTGTGTGTGTGTGTGTGTGTGTGAGCGTGTGTGTATTCCCTCGTAATGTGGGAGTAGGTGATAAATCCGTGTTAAGTGCAGCGTTAATGACTCCTAAATTTTTTTTAATATTCCACTTCGATTTTGATCTTATGGTGTGGTTGTTGTTGTTGTTGTTGTTGTTGTGGCAAATGCACTGGCTGCAGTGCTGGCTGCGTCCGACACGCGTACAAGTCAGTGAGTGTGGTGGCAATTGCTTCTTCCTTCATTCCCTCAAGAAAAAAAAGGGAATGCATCCAATAGAGGGTACATACATATATCGAAGGCTTACAATCTTATGTTTTAGGAATTTAAGGAAGGCTTAAAGAAGTCTTGTCGTTGCTGCTTTAAGAAGCTTTTGTGAAATTCATATAAAAATATTATTATTTCTTTATATTATTATTTTCATAGAATGCTTCCATACTGTTTTTTGTGAAGCTAGAAGGAAGTTTTTGCATCGCCTTTATTGTTTTGTCTTCATTCCGTGATTCAAAATCTGCCGTTGATGCAATATCTGAGTTAATTTCGTTTTTGCTTCAGTTCAACATTTTCGGTTGGTTAGTATCAAATGGGTTCGAGCCAGAAGAACTTTCAAACGAAATCCTGTTCCAGCGCCACGTTCGCTACCAGATTTCCGGGTGGAGCTCACCCCAGGAAGTAATAGTTAAGACCAGTCTCAACGGCGGGCAGAATGTTGGACTCTGGAATTCTGGGACAGCCAGAACCTTGCAATCGGTCATTGACGTTGTGCTGTGCCAGCATTTTTCGTTTGTAAATTTGTTTACTACATTTTTGCTATTTTTCACCAGCATTGTAGTTAATATACTACTAAAAGCAATTTGTGGAAATAAAATATTATTAGCAATTCAAGTACTGAGCGATCCAGTCGTTTCTTTTATTTTGTGGAAAGAAACCATCTAAAAATCTCCTCGAAACCGAAGCATTGGTTCTGCAGCAAGGCTCGGAAAAAACTGGCTGATCGGTTCTGTGCCGAGCAACCAACCGACAACCAAAAGAGGTTGCCGGAATATAAAAACACTGTTCAACACGACTTTTATTTCTTAGACGGCGTATGGTAAATCTTATAAATTGTTCGATGCTGAACAGCAATCTGAATCAGAATTTTTGTGTCGCCCATAGTTTTCGAGAAATTTGGGATCAAATCGAAGGCGCTGTTTTTAGGGTACTTTGTTGTATTTTCTATAGTCAAAAAAAAAACATCCACAATCTCACTAAAACTTTAAAACAATAACTATGATCTTTATATGATCCTTAACAGTTTCCATTTCATATAATAGCTTTTAAATATTGCTTCTTCGAGAATAGTTATCCATACTTAAAGTCAGCGCCGCTACGCGTACAAGGCCCCTTGGTCTCTCAATCATAGTACAGGGCAACATAATGTCTATTTTCTATTTGTACTGCTGAACACGAATCCGAAAACAGAATCAATACAACTAGATCACATAAAGTTTAAGAGGAATAATAGATCGAAAATTTAAATTTGGGTCATTTTTCGGTTTTTCTATTTTCGTTCTCAAATTTCTCGTAAACTATAAAAATTTATAAGAATCAGACCACATAGAAATGTTAATACTGTTATTTGCTGTTGTACACAGTGTAATTTAACACGATGTCTGAGTGAAAAATATTGTGGAAAATTCCATTTCAGAACAATAGAAGTCTTCCAAAAGAAAGCTTTGGAATGCTATTTCTTCGATTAAATCGAAGGCTCTTTTTTACATTTCCGATATGCATTAGGATATGGAGAGTAAGGCTTCTACGCTGCTATGGAAGGCTTCTGGAGCTGCTTTCGAAGCCTTCCATTTTCTTGAGGGTTCTTACTCTCTCTCATGCATACTTACTCGAATGTGTGCATGTTGCACTTAAATAGTGTAGCCCGCGCTTTATAATTTACTGAAACCGTCGTTGTTGTTGTTGTTGTTGTTGTTGGGTGACATTCACCCGCTGGTTCTTCAACGGAACTTCATCAAAAACAATAATTCCACGCGCATGTGTGTCGCGTGGGTTTTACCTCTCCCTCTTTCTCTGCTCTCTGATATATTGCTCTAATAAACTTATGTCGCTTTTTGTTCTTGTTGTTTTTTTTTCTTTTTAAACAAAGTCTCATAAATTTAACAATTTGTTTGATTGCTACTTTTTGTTGTTACAATTTTCTTTTTTTTGACTGCATTTTTATTGTTGTTACTAATGCTGGCTGTAATGACGTAATACATGCATGCATTCTTTCTCTCTCTCTCTCTTTCTCTCTTTCATATGTTCTACATTATGTTTACTTTTTTATTACTGCGAGTGAGTGTCTTAAATAAATTGGGAAAAGTCATAAATTTTTATTAAACACAATTTAATTTTCATAAATTTTCTTCAGCTTTTTTGTTGGTGTCGAGGCGTATGAACGTCTTCGAATTTGTTTCGTTTTGAATTTAGTTTGTGTTTAATTTTAATGAGTGGGTGTCCCTTTTTGATTGATAATGAAATTAAAGTCAAATTACACAACAACGCAACAGCAAGTTTCAAATGACGAATGAAACATGAGATCCAGGATTCCGACCCAGTACTCGGACCGATTTCGCTTTCATGTGTGCGCTGTTGATGCCTGTAATTTTGGTATTTCTTTATTTTAAACTCCTAAATGTTTCATGACTAAGAGTTTGCAAGTTTTTTTTTTTTTCATTATCCTGAGGGCCAAAATCATTGAAGTTAAAAAAAATCTGTCGGGGGAATGTTCAGAGTATTATTGAAGTTACTTGCGACAACGGTCATTTCAGAAAACCCAATCTCTTATTGAGTCGACTGAATTTATTTGATTTGATCAGTTCTAAGACTTCAGTTCTAAGAAGGCTAGAACCAGCGCAAAACTATTATATACAGGGTGATTTTTTAAGAGTTGGAATTTGAAAATGAAACAAAACACAGAAATTTTACAAAAGTGAATGAAGTTTTTATTCGGATCGATAAATCAATTTCTGCCATTTACTTTTTAAATATAATTTCACTTAAATGTTGCCCGCGGCTATGCTTCAAGTGGACTATTCTGAAGGTCCAATTTTGGCACATTTTTCACACATGTCGGCCGGAATCGCACCAATGACGCGTTCTATGTTAGCTTCCAAAGCAGTAATCGTGTTTAGCTGGTCCCTATAGACAAGAGACTTAACATAGCTCCACAAAAAATAGTCTAACGGGGTCAAAACACACGATCTTGGAAGCCAATTGACTACACCAAATCTCAATTGATGCATGGTTTCGCGTGCAGTGTGGCATTTGGCATCGTCCTGTTGGAACCACATGTCGGCCGAGTCCAATTCTAGAATTTTCGGCCAAAAAAAAGTGTTATAGTCGAACGGTACTTTTGTCCATTGACCATAACTATTCAAATTTGAATTTGAATCTATTCATTATGAAATGACAAACCAAACTGAGCATAAATCAAGTGGCAGCTGTCAAAAAGACCAACTCCGAAAAAAGTATTGCCAGATTGAAAACCACTCTTTAAAAAAAACACCCTTTATAATATGTTGAGCCCACTACCACTTAGAAAATAATAAATAAATGTCAGTACTCTCGGATGCATATTTTCATATACAAATGTATGTTCATATGTGTCAATTTGACATAGTAGCTTATGTCTAAAAATTTAGTTTTGAATAAATTGCAATTTGGAGCCGATACCGTGTATGGTCGTTGGGGCAAAATAGATTATAATAATGGATTTAATTTGGGTTTTAGCGGATAAAGCTAAAATTATCAATGGGAATAAGAGGAAAAGGATGAAGACGGAAATCTGATGACAGATATCCAGGGCATAATGAGATTATGGAGGGAGCACTTTTCGCAGCTGCTTAATGGCGAAGACGGCAATAATCCCGCCACTGCGGAACCCACTCCGGAAACCCCAATCACTGGCGGCGTTGAAGTACCGCCGCCTGACTATGAGGAGGTCTTAACAGCCATTGCTCGGCTGAAAAACAATAAGGCTGCAGGTGCAGATGGCCTGCCTGCTGAATATGGTCGGATGAAAGCATGCCAAGTGATTGGAACCTCAGCGTACTCTGCCCAATCCATGAGAAAGGTGATTCCACGATCTGCGCCAACTACCAACTACCGTGGGATAAGCCTTCTTAATATTGCATATAAGGTTCTATCGAGCGTACTGTGCCCATCGTCAACAAACTGATTGGACCTTATCAGTGTGACTTCAGGCCTGGCAAATCCACCATCGACCAGATATTCACACTACGCCAAATCCTGGAAAAGACCCGAGAAAAAAAAATCGACACCCATCATCTATTCATCGATTATAAAGCCGCCTTCGACAGCACGATTAGGGATCACTTGTACGCCGCAATGTCTGATTTTGGTATCCCTGCAAAGCTCATTCGTCTTTGCAAAATGACACTGACCAACACCACCAGCGCAGTGAAAATTGGGACAGACACCACAGACACCGCACCATTTGATACCAAAAGAGGTTTCAGACAAGGTGACTCCCTATCGTGCGACTTCTTTAACCTTATGCTGGAGAAAATAATTCGAGCTGCGAACATCGACATCTCTGGCACTATCTTCTACAAAAGTGTCATGCTGCTAGCATACGCTGATGATATTGACATCATTGGCAAAAACGCTCGAGCAGTCAGTGCAGCATTCTCCAACCTGGAAAGGGAGTCTCGTCGAGTGGGTCTAGTGGTGAACGAGGACAAAACGAAATACCTTGTGTCAACAAACAAAGAGTCACGGCGTCTTGGACAAAATGTCACTGTTGACAACTACACTTTTGAAGTCGTCAAGGATTTCATTTATCTAGGATCCAGCTTAAACACCAACAATAATGTCAGCCCTGGGATCAAGCGGAGACTAAGTCTAGCCAACAGGTGTTACTACGGGCTCAGTAGGCAATTGAGAATTAGAGCCCTCTCTCGACCGACGAAAATAACGCTCTATAAGTCCCTCATCCTTCCCGTCCTAATGTATGGCGCAGAGACGTGGACATTGACCATCAATGATGAGAGGCTGTTAGGAGCGTTCGAGAGGAAGATACTCCGTAAGATCTACGGTCTACGGTCCAGTATGCGTGGACGACGTGTATCGAATAAGATGGAACGATGAGCTGTATGAGCTGTACGCCGACACTGACATAGTCAAGCGTATAAAACTCCAGCGGCTTCGCTGGCTGGGTCAGGTTGAGCGAATGGAAGAAAGCGCTCCGGCTAGAAGGTTGTTTTATTCGAACCACGGTGGAGTAACACGCAGAAGGGGATGTCCTAGTCTCCGTTGGAAAGACCAGGTGCAGGGCAACCAGGTATACAAACTTGGCCTTATGAACTGGCGCCAGAGCGCGCATAGCACAGGCGATCATCATTTGTAGTGCCAGTTAAGTTAGTAAGTAATAAGAAGAGAAATATAATTCATTTTTTGTTTATGTTGACTTAATTTACTATGTCATGTTGCAAAAATGCAACACTGCGTGCGGTTTCATATAAAATTAGACTTACAAAAGAGAGCCGTTATTTGACTTGCTCACAGTGTCTCTAGATGGTAATATTTGACTCTCCGTCGTATCACGTAAGTAATCGTAATTTGCAGGCCAATTTCCGCAACTGTTAAGATTTCAGTGCATTCCACAAAACTGTTATAAAAATGTGGCATCATAATTCTTACTCGAATTTTGCATTCTCTATATTTTTTTTTAAACATATAAACTATTAAAAAAATATTTAATGTTGTTGGTTCCTTTCGTTCGCAATCAACAACGTTGGCACTTTAATGAGTACGGCTTTTTAGGAAATGCGGGATGTCCTTAAAACTGTATATACATTTTAATTAAACTATATTTACACAAGTTTTGCTTGATTTGCAGAAAGTTCTCCAACGTGCAGTGTACATAGCACATCTGTATGTGTGTGGTTGGGTTGTGTGTGGTTGTGTGTGTTTTTTGCACATACATATATTAATCATTATTTTAACACCTTTATTGCTTATCGTTCATTCATTATATAAAAATATATCTACCTATGCAGCATGTATTTACCATACACCAACCCTACCTTGTAGTCCTTGAAATTGAGATTGTTTACTTGTGAATGGCAATGATGAGCCAGCAAAACACACATTACCCAGTCAAATTGAACGAACGACCTAAACATCCGACCGATCCAACCGCCCCACCAACACACAGCGACGCAGCTTTAACCTCAACCATGCAACTAAGCAAGTAACCAAAAGAGAGAGACACACACACACACACAGTCGCATACAAATATAAATTTCCCAACTGCCTGCACACGCTAATGATGATGACGAGATGCCGGTTCAAGGATTCACAATTCTTTTGCGGCTCAGTTGATGAGATTCCTGCGACATTTTTGAAATGATGAGGGTGAGCATATTTGCCACACACACACACACACACACACACACACTGGCCTATAAAAGTACAGCAAACGAGCAAACATACTAAATTAATGAGTATGAGTATGGCTGTAAGAGTGAATGAGTGAGCGAGAGCGGTCGTGTGTGGGAGAACGAGAACGGGCGTGAGTGAGAGAGCGACAGAGTGTCAAATGAGCAGCAAGTGAGTACGTACTAATGTGAAATGTGCCTTCTGGCTGTTAAACTTTGGAGAAACGAACTGCGTACATACACATACATATACATTTAAAGTACTGTTAGTACGTATGTATGTTTGTACCTATTTGCTTAATCTAATGATTTATATAAAATTTAGGTCGCCATACAGTCGCATTAATTACGCCTCATAATGAGTGATTTATGCGTGCTCAGTGCTCATTTTAAGTTGCATGTATATGAGTGTATTTGTATTTGTGTACCTCTAAACTGCCTGCTTTATGTACATATATATGTATGTATGTGTGTACATATCCTGAGTTGAGTTCTGAGCATTGATAATGAGGATGCTGCTGGTGCTGCCTGTTTCTTGCCTCACTGCACTGCCTAAGGACGACACGAATTCACATTAGCACAAATGCCATAATTATACACAAACACACACACATACACACACACATACATCTTCTTTATTTTTCTAAATGTTACACAGCGAAATATGATGATGCAACAATTTAAAATTTTAGCCGCGTTCGGGATTTGTTCCACACACACACACACACACACACTGAGACATTTTGATAACATCATATATATCTACATACATATAATTTTCTTTTTAATTTTATTTTTACGTGTACACAATTTTTTGTCATCTTTTTGATTACTCTTTAATACTGGTATTTATGGCCGCATGTAGCAGAAGTAAAATCTCTTCCCAAAGTGTGATTTATCGCATTTTTATTAAATTGACATTTTATCCGTAAACAATGGCGGCTGCTGTCACGTGATTTATTTGTGATTGACAGCTCTACACACACACACAGCAGATTTGCTGGCCTTTGTCTTTCTCTCTCTCGGTTGTCGACCAGTAGAAAATGAAACAAACCCTCAAATAAACGAAAGGAAAAACCCATAAATTTCAGTTCAAATTAAAATGTGGAAATGAGTCAGTCATATTTCAAATCAATGGCATTTTTCGTTTCAGGAGAAACGGTATACGGTATACAAACTCCTACAAAGAAAAGTAAAAAGTAAAAAAGCGAAAAGTAGGGACAGTAAAAGAAAATAGACACCGGGCGATAAATTTGACGATAATGACTTGTCCTTGGAACGGCCAAGAATTGTCCTTGCAAAGACTAAAAGAGTATTATCGAAGTTGCGATAGCATTTCGCAAAAGGAAAAATCTTTTCGGGATTGATTGACTTCAATCCACTTCAATGGTTTTGAGTATAGCATACTGTGAATGAGTGAATCTAGCAAGAATAATACACAAGATGAAATAGAGAGGGACTCTCTATACAGGCAAAGACGTTCACATCGGATTTCAAATTGTCTTCATTACAAGTGCTCTTTGCTCGCCTTGCACATTTAAACTCTTTTGGCTACCACCCTTCTCTCCAACAAACAAAAAATTCACGTTCAAATCTTGAAAGGTGTAAATGGGAATATAGCTGAGCAGGGAGATGACCGCTCTCTTTTGAGACTCTTATGTTTTATTAGGGTTGTGCGAATAATGTAAAAGGTAATGCGAATGGAAATTTTTTATATTGAAGAGCCCAACCGACCGGTGGGAAAGTGTTCTAGAGAAGAACTAAGAGAAAGCAATAGCAAGAAAGGAAATAGAGCGAAAAGAAACAAGGATAGAGAAAATGAATAGGAAAGAAAGGGTGCGTTAGGGTTTAAACACAAAAAAAAAAAAAATGATTTCAGTGATGCCAATTTTATTAACTTTTTTTCGATTTTTTTCATAATTTATTTACAGAAATTATTCGCATAAAAAATTGCGAATGTGAAACTGAATACGAATATTGCAATTTATGCGAATCATTCGCACAACCCAATTTTTTATACTTACATGCAAACATACTTACAAAAACTCGTATGTGTGAAAGTGAGACACAAAACTTTGTTTTTGCCACTTTTTAGGCCGTTACGTGTTAGGGTTACCAACAGATGACTGCTGACAGCCAAATTAGCGTAAGCGACATTTTAATCAATTTATCGTTTCTGATACGCAACAATGGCTCGGTGTGTCACGCATCAGCTCGATACAAAACTAAACAGTTTCTGAGAAACTAGAAGAACATTTTGTCAGTTTACATATTAATGGAGTCGTGCTTCCGGAAAACCGATCACCTCGAAAATTTACTTTATGACAAGTACAAAAAGAGCCAGTAATTGTAAGAAGTGTTTTTCATAAAATTGTACATAATTCTTTTGTACTTGCTTCTTTGCTTGAGAACCGAACACGTGGAAACTGGTGAGCTACCAGTTAACCCCTTATGCATCAAGACACCAGAATGGCTTACTCTTTTAAAACTGATATATGAATATCTATCTTATAAATTGAACTTGAGGTAGCTAGGCTCCAGTCTAGCACTCATTCACTAAGCACTAAGCCATCGAGGTGGTTATCAATACCCGGTTTTTTCTTGTGAAGAAAAAATTCATAAGAACATTACCCTAATGTGCAGCGTCCATTTAACCATGTCCGTTCCGTCTCTTTGTCTGACTTAGGAAAGTTTTTTGATTTAAGACCCTTGCTCTTTAATCAAAATTTCAATGAGGTGTTGGATCTCCGCTTTGAGCTCAGGAATTGCTTGTGGTTTATTCGCATAGACCTTGGTGGTCAGTTGATATCGGAATTTCAGGAGATGATTCGGTCTGGAAATCGTTGGTCCAATAAAACGATTGTTTCATGTGCGGTTTGGTAGGTGGCGCCGCCCTGCTGAAACCACATGTTGTTCAGATCCATACCGTCCAGTTGAGGTCACAACAACTCCGTTATCATATTCCTGTAACGAATGCCATTCACAGTCACTGCATTTTCGGCCTCATTTTCACAATGATAACGCGTTGTTCCTTTCCTTGTGTATCGCTCCGTTTTTAATAATCGGAACAATTTCAGAGCTGCCACTTGCACAGAAAAATATGGAAATTCAAATCGCGCAGTTTTATTGGGACACCCTATAAAATCTGCCAGTTTCTAATGGATATCTTTTTCAATATGTATAGCTTGAGAAAGGGTACTAAACTCTACATTCTTAAAGTTCGCTGTGCTCTTATGAATACTTTAACCCATTCTTTACTGGCATACAACTGGCGTCCCCCTGTTCCTAGCTGAAACAGAAGAGAGCATCAACTTACATCGGCCATTTACGCTAAGTTTATAATTTTAGTTCGTTTTGTATGTGTGTGTATCTGTTTTGCGTTTGACCTCTCGATTACATGGAAGGGTGTGACTAAACGTAGCTGTAGCTTCTGTACTCTTGTACACATAATACAAATTACCAAAAACCAAATAAAAAGAAGAAGACTAAAAATAATAAACGGCTTCTCCTACTCCATCTGCTCTGCTATGCTGCCACCATTTGCTACCATCATAATTCTCTTCAACTCACATCCTTTAGCCTTCAACGATTGCTCCTAGTACCGAGCATTCGCGTATATTTAGCGCGTTGATGCCTTTCTGTTTTTTCTTTTTTTTTTTTTTGCAAAAATGAAAAGGAATATTCATGAGAAGATTAGAATTATTTTCGTCCTGTCATTTTCATTTCCATTTTTCGTTGTTTGTGTTGTTGTTGTTTTGTTTCGCGTTCCTTCATTTATGTTAACGTTTTTTTTTTCATTTGCTGCTGGCTGCTATTGTTGTTGCTCGAGAAATTATGATTTTTTGTGCCAAAAGGGATTAAATTCACGCTCGTTTGTCCTGTTTATGACGAAAGCAGCGAGCGGGAGAGCGCACCCGACCCCTCACCCGCCGCCTCGCTCTCTCTCTCTCGCGAGTACTTTTCGTTGTTGCTGCCGCTGCTTGTATAAAAGTTTAATGATGCACACACAAACACACACACACACAAATAAACATGAATCATGCCACTTTGCTTTTGGCTGCAAGCAGCATTTAAATATTATTATTTTTTGCTGTTGTTGTTCTTTGTTCTTTTTTTGGAAAATTATTATGAAAATGCGTAAAGGGATTTAATAAATAACTGTAACTGCTTCGTAACTTGTTTGGTTTGCTCCTTCGTCGTCGTTTTCATTCATTTGGAGAGATCCCATGTATCCCAGTTGCTTGACTGCATGCCTCTCACCGCCTGTCTTTCTCCACCTGCCTGCCTTCCTCCGCTTGTTCGTTTATTATTCAGTTTCATTTCATTATTGTTGCTTATTGTAGTTTGAGTTCCTATTCTTTTTGTTCATGTTGTTTTTGTATTTTTCGGGTTGTTTTGTTTTTGTGGAATTATGTTATATCCTGAATTATGGATTTTGTTTTGTTGTTTTCTGTCAAATTCATAATTTTTAACTCACCCTCCATTTATTCCGCTATATGAACTACCCACTCTCGCACTCTCTCTACCTCTCTCTCTTTGCTTTTTTCCCCACTCATTTACATGTTTTTTCATTTGTTTGTTTGTTGTTCTTGTATTTATTTCAGCTTCGGGGACTAGCGACTTTGACTACTCTAGATTTTGAGACTAGTAATACTACTGCAACAGCAACAACAACAGCAACGGCAATTGTTAATGAGAATTTGTATTGGCAGCAAGTGTGCAAAGCAGCTGGAGTGAGCCTGAGAGAAAGTACTCTTGTGTGTGTGTGTGTTTGTTCTCTTTTAGTTGTGTAAATTTTCGACTAAAACTTTTTGATATAATTTTTACTTAACGTTTAGAATTATTTCAACACAAATTAGAAATTATGCACAATTTATCAACAGAAGTTGTTATTGTTGGGGGTGGTAGAGTGGGAAGATGGGGGTTGAGGACTTTTCAGTAGATATTGCGTGGCTTATTATTTAGAATTTTTCCTGAGTTGATGATGGGTAGAGAGCACTTTTGAATGCTATTTGCTTTTGTTTTTATTATTTTATTACATCCCAGTGTATCGTTAGTTGTGAATAATGTTAAGTAATTAAATTAGTTGATAAAGGAAAAAATACTCATTTGTATTTCTTCAAATGTGTTCGTGCATAACTAAAAAAAACTATAAATTTCAGATTAACGAGTGCTTCAAAACCAGAAATGTATAATTTCTTTTTGTCCCAGAGCGTTGCTGGCCATGTCCTTGCTCTTATAGTGGCTATTTACACTGGCAACAGTAAAAAGCCATAAGTAACACGTTGAAAGAGTGAAACTCTTTCTATAATGGAGCACATGAGAAAGACTGAGAGAGAAGATGTCTCGCCATGTATTGTCAATAGCCGATCCCCATACGCTTACATGAAAAAAGCTCGACTCCGATGTCGGCTCTCTCTTAGTTTTATCTCATGTCTTCTATGCTTTCTACACTATTTTCCAATCAGTGCTCCAAAGCCTTCAGATTTTGTAAACCTTTAAGATAACATGTCATTGTGAATGGAGTAATCGTTTTCAACTCCAAAAGCTACAGTTGCTCTCAATCATTTTATCTCTTTCTCTCTCTCTCTTTATTATGAGCAATAAATTATTGTATTAGTATAGAGCAGGTATGCAAAGAGCATCACTCTTTCAATATATTCCATATAAAATGCTCAAAACCGTTTATTACACTTGGCCGTACCAGGTCCTGTGGGGACGGAATATAATTTATGTAGTGAAATTTGTTTAACGAGGCTGTGAATTGAAAAGGTATAATTCGAAAAAATTACGTTAATAATTTATTTTCTTTTCATCTCAGTGAATTTCTGCCCGGTGTTAGTGATGGTGGATCTACTACTTTTTATCTAATATTTCTACTACTAGTTTCAAATACATTTTATATCACTTTTCTACTACCATTTTATTACTATTTTCTACTACTACTATTTCCGCTACAATAATTTGTTTACTACTATTTTCTACTACTATTTACACTAACATTTTATACTAGCATTTCTACTACTATTTTCTGTCTAAAATTTTTCTACTATTATTTCTGCTACAGTAAACCCTGGTTAAGTACCTCCCCTCTTAAGCCACTTTAAAAAGTTATTATTATAACTTAATTATCAAAACAAAAATTATGGCATTGTCATTCGTTACAAATTTTAAAAATTTGCATTTCTTTGAGTTCAAATAAGTAAATTTATTTGTAAGTAACTAAGCGAGATTGGGTTTAACCGTGGAAGGTATTTTTAAGCCCAATATCATCACGGGCTTGCAACAGTCACTATTCTCTCACCCCTTTTATAGATATGTAGTGTATGCTCCAAACAATTTTAAACACCAACAACAACACAATCGCGCTCTCTCTATTTCTTTCGCTTGATACTCACCTTCACTGGCAGGTTCAAGAGGGGCAAGGTTTTGCGCCTTAATTCACCTATCGGCCCTCTCGATTTCTTTGTATGAATGAACATTTATGTATATACTATAAGTTATGCAAAAACTCATTACATTCAAACTCATTTCTCTGCGCACGTTCTACCCCCTGCCCAGCAAATTTCCATTCAAGTGATCTCCAGTATTTAGAGAAATGCTTCAGCCAATACTTGATCACAGCACGGGCGCCTCAGTGGCTTCTTCACTCATGTTAAAATCAATTTAAAAATAAATGTCCTCAGAATCACACTTCCTTAATTTCGAAGTCCAACAGTTACGGAACGAACTCAGGTTTTGCTTGCTACATAATTTTCTATTTTAATTTCCTATTATGTAATGAAAAACAAAGGCAGAAAAGAAGAAAAACGTTATCATTCTAAGTTCGTGTATTTAGGTGATATTCGAAGAAAATTGCCCATACCTAATTATATGTTGTGTACTATATTTCTACAGCCCTGTGCGTTCGCTTGCTCATTCGATACATACATAAGTATATAAAGTAAATATACGTAACATTATGGTGCTGCCTGCCATTAAAAAGATAAACTTTGTTGTTGCTGTTCGCTGCTTACGCCGCTTTAAAAAAGGACGAAGGACACGTCTCTTGTCTGTCACTCCAAAGTGTCACTGCGGGGTGAATGAATAGCATGAACAAGCAAGTAGATGAAGAAGAAGAAGTAAAAGTAGCAGAAAAAATAAATACCCCAGAAAACAAAGCAACAGAAAAAACAAACAAAGCAAAAACCAAATTGCAAAACATTACGACACACTCATAGAGCACATTGCACAGCGCATTGGCTGACAATGGGAAAAGTCAAAGACACAAGGCATGACAAGGAAGGCGAACTGGCAGGCCAGCAGCGAGGCAGGCATTCAGTTAGGCATCACCAACAAGCTGGAAAAGAAAATGTGCGCTGTTGTTGTGTAGCAGGCAGCAGGCAACAGCAACAGCAACAGCAACAGCAGCAAGGATAGAGAAGGAAGCGGATGGAAATGCCAAGCCAAGTGAGTGATTTATGGCGTTGCGAGTGACGAGGACGAACCAGAATTCTTCAGTATAATGCCGACATAACGAGATTGTTTTATGTGTACCTACTACAGCCACACATACTCTGTTATATTCTGGGTGCTGTTATTGTTGTTGTTTTAGTCCTTGTTGTTACTTTGGGTGGTATGTGTTTTTGTATGCGTTTGAATGTATAGAATAAATAGCTGTGGCAGGCATTACATTTATGTACATTTGTTGCTGCTATTGCGCAGTAATAACTTTGAAAACATTCTGTATTCTTTTTTGTTTCTTTCGTCTTTTTACAACGAACCTAACGAATGAACTTTCAATCAAAACATAATCCTTATTTAGTGCGATAATAAGGTACGATACGGTACGGTAAGGTAACGTAAGGTAAGGAAAGGTAAGGTAACGCAAGGTAAGGTAAAGTGGAGCAAGGATTTCCCTTTCAATTATCTAGGTACAATTTATATTATTAAATTATATGTGCGTAGGTTTTTTTTGCATGTATTCTGAATCAAATAAAATCAGTATAACATTATAGAAATTATTTTTTATGATAAGTAGAAGAAGAATATTAATTTTGTAGAATTAACCTTTATTAAATTTCAGTAATTAATCTCGAAAAAATATGGCAAACATTTTATTGAAATTAAGTACAGAAACTCAAGCTGTGAGAAATAAATTAAGAAGCGGAAATGAAAGGAAAGAAGGTCCTCATAATGTACCAGGCTGTGACACCGGATCTACCTCTAAGCATTTGTTTCGTAACGCGAGTCGCAAAGTAGTTACACTGCAATAATGTCAGATTTTCTTTCTAACGAGAATTGATGCATTTTTTTACCCAAGGCAACCTTTTTCATACTTTACCTTAACGTCTTTGTGGATAATCTCCCTGTTTTATTTTATCTGTGCCTACGAAGCTGTAACCTCCTTAAAATCCTATAAGTACGAATGACCTCCTCTCTAGGACTCGTTGGATTTGTCCGTTGGAATCATTTTGCTTTGCTCAGAAAGAAGAAGTAGAGCAAAACGGAAGAAGAATTTTTACAATTCCATTCCCTTAAAAATTTTCACTTTGATATGCACCTATAACGAAAAATATAACAAAGGAAATGCATACTTCATCAGTTTCGCAACCCCCACACTCTCCTCCATTGTAACATTTTCTGATACTCTCGATGGGCGCCAAGCAGATTCTCTCGGGTTTTTTTTCACATTTCAAGCTGAAGTCAATGAGGTGAGAAAAGAGAAATTTCAACAAATAATCAAAAATTATTACCGCAATAAGCAGAGAAGGAAACTCACTCATTCACCGAAATCTAATCCATTTCTTTTCATAAATACTATACAAAGGACGAATTTGTAATAAATACGCAATGCATAAATCATTTGCATACGAAATGACAAAACAAAAGCGCAAAAACCAGAGAAAGCTAAAACAAGAAATGAAGAAAAAAGGACAACCAGAACGACGACGACGACGACGACGACGACAAAATCCTTTCAATTTCGCAATCCAATTTATTAATTAAAACGATTTTTTTGCATTTTACTTACGATATTTCGGCAATTAATTTCACAGAAGGCTTGCTCTTTTTCTTTGTTAAGTTTTTCATTTTCATTCAGGCTTTTTATTTTTATTATTTTGTTTTTTTGTTTTTATTGTTCCCGTTATTTTTGTTTCTCTTCATCAAGAATGCAGGAGATGGTGGGAGAGCGGAGCGGATAACGGCACAATCAGTTGAATTAATGATATTCTTATTATATGTATAGGTTGGTATGTGTGTGTGTGTGTGTGTGTGTATGTGAATGTGCGAGCGCGCGAAATAAAATATCACAAACAGCAACTGCAATAAATAATGAGAATTTATGCGAGTATGAATGGTGGAAAGCGACAGAGAGAGAGAGCACGAGAGAGCAAAGTGAAGGGTGTTTGAGAAGTTTGGGTACAAATATGCAGCAGTATTAAAAGTTTTTCTGTTTCCTTTTTTTTTTTGGCTCTTTGAAATGAGTGTGGCCTACCTAATTTTCTTTTTATTTCTTTACTACTATTATGAAATTACCATTCAATCATTTGTAATTGCAATTGGTGTGTGCATGTGTTGCATGTGTTCGCCCGCTTTGGCTTCACTCGTTCGTCGGTTCGTTTGCGCTAGTTCACTCAAGCGTTAATTTAAACAATCTATTTTAATTTTTCCTTTCTACTTATACATTAATTTGTCATGCTTTTCTTCTAGAAAGAACACATTTAAAGGAAATGTTAATTTATTTGTTTAGTGAATTTTTACTAGTGTTTTCTTCTTCCTTTAATGACCTCATTGCGTACTGGTTTCTTCAAGATTGCGTTGTCCTAGGCACAAGTCAATTGTCCAGACTTCCATACTATTTCAACTATGTGCAAACTTAGTTGTTAGATACTTTCATGTTTTAGTTTGAAAGCCTCAACTGGTTGAATGATATATGTATTTGGACTAGTTTGTAGACTAATCGCATTGTTTCAGTTTTGCAACCAGTTATGTATGGAAAAACTATAATTTAAAATAGTATTTATTACATACTACATACATATATGAAATAAATATTAAATCAATAAATAAATTGCATTATAAAAGAAAACAAATATTTTTTATATGGAAAAGAAGAATTTAAGAACTTATTTCTTTGAACACATTGAGGTGCTGCTAGATTCATTGCCGATAAGTGGAGCAGTAAAAGAATGCATTCAATTAAATTGCAATACACTGAGGTCATTCTTAAATGAATAACAGCTTGTGATTGCAGTTATAGTGAGTGAAAAAAACACAGAAATTTTACTAAAGTGAATGAAATTTTTATTTGGATCGATAAATCAATTCCTGCCATTTACTTTTTAAAGATAATTTCACTTAAATGTTGCCCGCGGCTACGCTTCAAGTGGTCCATTCTGGAGGTCCACATTTCGGCCGAAATCTCACTAATGACGCGTTTAATGTTGGCTTCCAAATCAGCAATCGTGTTTGGATTGTCCCTATAGACAAGAGATTTAACGTAGCTACACAAAAAATAGTCTAATGGGGTCAAATCACACGATCTTGGAAGCCAATTGACTACACCAAAACGTGAGATTAACTGCTCATCAAATTCGCCTCTCCATTGATGCATAGTTTCGCGTGCAGTGTGGCATGTGCTATGTGGCACCGTCCTGTTGGAACCACATGTCGGCCGAGCCCAGTTCTTGCATTTTCGGCCAAAAAAAGTGTTATAGTCGAACGGTACTTTTCTCCATTAACCGTAACTTTGCGGCCTTCATCGTCTTTGAAGAAGTGCGGCCCAATGATGCCGCCTGCCCATAAACCGCACCAAAAAGTGCATTTTTCGGGATGCATTGGTAGCTGCTGAATTGCCTCTGGCTGGTCTTCACTCCAACTACAGCAATTCTGCTTAATCACGTATCCATTGAGCCTCGTCGCTGAAGACAATTTTGCTTGCGAAACACATTTTTCACAGAGCACAAATTTTGATAATAAATTTCAATAATTTGCAGACATTGTTTAGGGGTAAGTCTATTCATTATGAAATGGCAAACCAAACTGAGCATAAATCAAGTGACTGCTGTCAAAAAGACCAACTCCGAAAAAAAGTATTGCCAGATTGAAAACCACACTTCTAGAAAAAACACCCTTTAGAATAAGATTTTGACTCTTGAGAATAGAAAATTAAGTCAAGAAGCTTTTTTTTTAAGTCACTTAGCTAAATCTCTTTTGCAGTGAGGAGAATGCAAACTTTTTTCGAAGACATTGGAATGCAAATGCTATGGCTTCAAAATCACTTGAAATCACCTGCGGTCACTTAAAATCACATGGAATCACTTAAAATCACTTGGACTCACTTGATGGTACTTGGAGTCACTTGGAATTTGAAGTCGATGAGATTTGAAGTTACTTGGGATCACTTAAATGAGAGTTGGCAAAATACAGACTTTTTGGTTTGTCCCTGCCAGGTGACAGAAAACGATTAATTAAAACGATCGGGTTTTCAAGTTTAACCCTGGATTAAACCACATTACAGTATGTCCATACAATTCAAATATGGTAACTCTTGTAAATTCCAATAGTATTTTCTTTTCCTCGTACATTTAATGTAGTGCTCCTTCTAGTTTCGCTACCTGAAGAAGTTTTTTCTACATAAATCTACTGTCGTTTGGATGAAACTGGGCAATAAATTAGGGCAGAAAAATAACTCATGGGTTTTACATAAATATTATATAATTTTCATTATTTTTTTAAGCTATCCAGTTTAAACAATGTTAAAACCGGTTTAGATCATGCCAACCCTACTTGAAATCAATTTGAGCCACTTGGAATTTGAAGTCAATTAAAATTTTAACTCACCTGAAGGCACTTGGGATTTGAAATCAATTGGGGTCAGCTGGAGCCATTTCACCTAGAGCGTTTAAAGCTTCATAAGTAATTGGAATTAGAGGTCAGGTTGAAGTCAATTGAAATGAATAGAATTCACTTGGACTCACATGGAGTTACGTGAAGTCGTTTAGAGTCAGTAGAAGCCAATTGGAGTCACCTCACATGGTGTCATTTGAAGTAAACTGAAGTCCATTGGAATCACTTGAAGCTACTTGAGGCACTTGAATACACTTGAAGTACACTTTTGTATCCTGGAGATCTTACCTTGCAAACACAATTTACTAACCATTTCTGACTTATACCCTTGGATTGAATACATTATTTTAGAGCTCGCTTAGTCTTTGCGGAGGACGCCAAGCATATTCCAAGAGGATATTCTAGCCATTCGGTAGTGTACACAATTCACAACCTCGAAAGTAGGTGTCAAGGCTAACATAAGGATTCCAATAATTTATAGGAAAATGGTCTCAGAAAGGGAGGGTATTTTTAGTTCATTTAAAAAATGTCAAACAGGCAGAGATATTCATTGAGTGGGAGGAGAGGCGATGGAGATAGGCCTCTGGTGGAGGGGTGATGGTGGAATTAATCCTAAACTGTACACAGGACTTTGAAGAGGAGCGGGAAGAGAGATAAATCTTTAAGGCGCCGTTGGAGAGGAGCGGAGAGAGAAAACTAGTTATTCATAAAAAACCCTCAAGACGGCATCTCCTTCTCTTCTTCATTCTGCAGAAATGAAAATTTTGATTATAAACTTCGACCAAGAAATGGTAAGCTTAGAAAGGACAAGTCAATCAACTGATTCCACTCCATACTCGCGTAGAAAAACAACCAAAGATTATAGTTAAATCCATTTGTAGTTGAATCAAGTTGAAATTCTTCAGCTATTATTCACACCCAACGTTTTAATTGTAATTATAAAAATCTGACAAGGTTCCAAGCTGATGATGCCACTGCTGCTTATGGTATGTCAAAGCAAAAACAGGAAATGTGTTTTATTTAAATTTCGCTTCAAAGTTTCAAAGTTTTCGTTGAACTTTTCATTGTTGTTGTTGGTAATGTTAATGACTTTGGCAGCCGCAGCTACGTAGAAGGAGGTGATGATTATCCCTCTTTGTCTTCTTCTTCCCTTCTGCTTCTCTAACGCCAACTGACAATGCGACATCGAAATGTTTTTGATAGAATAGTCGCACAAAGTCCAGCAAACAAACAGCAACTCTCCTGAGACCCTTACTTTTAAAATTTCTCTCTTTCTCTCTCTCTCTTTCGGTCTTTTGGGCACACACATCCAAACGCAATCTAAGTACCCTGCAGTAAAAAGTTCTAATTCTGAATAAGAGAATTCGATAATTCTTTAGGGACAGTGACTGGTTCCACATTTATCCCCTTTGCTTTGCGAACTACAACTAGCCTGAAGACAGGCTTTTTCACTAGTTAAAAATTTTGTTGCAACAAGAAACTAGTTTCACTGCAAGGTACTAAATATTTCGAGTAATTCTTATAAGGAGTGAGACAGAGTCAAAGTCAAGAATGTGACTGTTTTTTGTTGATATTTTAAATTTTTATTCTTGCTCTTCATCTCTTGCTTAAGCGTCTTCTTCTTCTTCGTCTTCAGTCACTTGTCTTCGTTGTTCACTTGCTTGCTTAAATTTATTGAAAATTGGCAAGTGTAAGTAGTCGAAACAAAGGAGGCAACTCCAAAAAGCAAAAACAACACAAAAAACTCAAACTCTAATAAAGCGCCATGTTGTTGTAGTACTTAGTAGTAGATATGCGGGTAGAATGAATGAATGTGAAGCTGTATAACAACAGCAACAACTAAAAGTACACACTAAAGTACATACAAATACAAAACATAAGCAAGAAAAACCGAAATAAATAAGAATAATGGCGCAGCTGGTATGAGAGAGAGGGGAGCGGGAAAGGACTCTCGGAAGTAAAAAGGCAATGAAGTTGTTAGTGTGAAAGAGTGGGGGGACAACCGTTAGTATTAAAGGTAGTCATTTCGATCATACATACATACATACATATACATATGTATGTATATTTAAGCTTGTACAGCAGTGTTGCCAGACGAACTTTCTGAACCGGTTTTTACGCACATTGGTTCGGTTAAAAAATGGTTTGGTTCAAAAACCCCAGAATTATTCTATAATAATGGTATTGTGGTCGCTGTGGTGTAGTGGTAGTGCGTTGGACTGCTACGCCGAGTGTCCGGGGTTCGAATCTCGGCACAGGCAAAATCAAAAAGTAGAAAAAATAATAATTTTTCTACACGGCACCACCTCTTGGCAGGCAATGGCAAACCTACAAGAGTAAAAATTGCTATGAAAAGCTTTTCACTTCGCCGTTCGGATTCGGCATTAAACTGTAGGTCCCTTCCATTCATGTACAAATATAACACGCACAACATGAGTGGATGCGAAAAGTTCGGCCTAGGCCCTCCATGGGCTGTTGTGCCATTAAAAGCAAAGTAAAGTAAGTAATGGTATTGTGCAGACGAAAGTCTAGTACAATACCATTTTTTTAACCACGGGAATAAATCTCAGTTCATTTATGTATGTCTAATTTTGTTTTCTTAGATTGCAAACGGTTTGTTCCATCGCATAAATTAATAATGTCACATGTAGTATTTTTTTTTTAACTGACCCATTTCCCTAAATTTGATTTAACATGCATTTTCATCCTCTCTACCTCTTTTAGAGATTCACTTAATGAAGTGATGAAGATGAAAGAAAAATTAGTACCTCAAAGAGTAATAATGAGAATTTTTCTTTGGATTGAATTAAAAATATTTTTGGAAAATTGTGTTTCAGGTAAAAACAACTAATAACGATATGCTTGATTTTTCGGTTCAAGTAACTCAAACTGCCTACGGGGGTGGGACGGTGAACACAAGACAAAATTCGTGACAGTTGCACAAATGTGTTAGTCCATGTTCGATCGTTGCGGTTTTCCGTCTCAAGACGACACACAGCCTTCTCCTGGCGCCCGCTGGATAGCGATCTGACATTCATCAATGAGCTAACTAATGTGTTTTGAATCCTCAGAAAAAGCGTCGGATAAGGATTCCCCCTAATGTTCAAGGATTTCGTTTACCTAGGATCCAGCATTAACACCACCAACAATTATGTCATCCTTGAGATCAAGCGGAGATTAACACTTGCCAACAGGTGTTATAACGCCCTATAAGTGCCACATCTTCCAATCCATCGACCTCCATTGACCACCAATGAAAATGAGAGGCTGTTAGGAGCGCTCAGGAGCAAGATACTCTGCAAGATCGAATAATGTGGTACCATGAGCTGTATGAACTGTACGCCGACACTGGCATAGTCAAATGCATAAAAATCCAGCGGCCTCGCTGGCTGGGTCATGTTGAGCGAATAGATGGAGGATCCTTCTAAGCTAGAAAGGTGTTTCGTTCTAGCTTCGGTGAGGGAACGCATAGAAAAGGAGGCCAAATATCCATTAGAAAGACCAGGTACAGGGGATCTGACAGCAATTTACCTTACCAACTGGAGCCAGCGCGCCCATAGCAGAGGCTATTGGCGAAGTTATATCGAAGCGGCCAAGACAGATCATCGGTGGTAGTGTCAAATAAGTAAGTAACTGAACAATTCCATAGACTTTTTAATTTATAAACTTTTTTTGTTGTAAAAACGAGAAAACATAAAAACAAAAGTGATTCAGACGGTATTAAAAATATTGCAAAGCACATAAATATTTATATTTAAGTAACAGTTTCAGCGTAAATTTATTTGAATTATACTTTTCCATATGATTATTCTGTAGTAAAACACAAAATTTGTATTTTGAACAACTTATTTCAATTTTATCTTTAATCAGAGGCTAATAAAAGCTAAGTTTTCAAATTTAGTTAATTAATTTTCTTAAATGATAATGCGAATAATAGATGTGCAATAACTCTAATACTCGTAAGTCGACAAATTTTGTTGCACTGAGTTTGTTCAGCTTGCCAAAATGACAGGGTTTATTTAAGCGGGGTATAAATATTTTCGGTCAGATTATAAAGAATAAAGAATTCTATAACTTTAACCACTTTTCTCTTCAAATGACCTTTCTACCTTTTTTTCCAATAAAATAAGTCAAAAATTAAAAATTTATTTTTGGTATGTTTGCCCTAATCTGGCAACAGTGGCTGGCGTGCACTGGTCGTCGGAGCAGGGGCGGTGAAGGACAATTAAAAAATATTTAAACTGCTGGCAAAACGACCACAACGATGGAATAGTGCGTAGGGAAGACGAGTGCTCACAAAAGCAGAAACCTAACTGTACTTCAAATAAATGAATGAATGGCATTACTCTTGGTGTTGTTGCTCAAAACGGAGATGTTGGTCGGCGCTGAAGTACTGTGCTTAGTTGAAAGCCTGAGTGAGAGAGAGCGAATGAGACAGTGGGTTGCAAAGCTTTTGCTTTGCCTCAAAATGTTCCGTTTTACCTTATTGCGAAAGTTTTTTATCTCATTTCGTTTTTCAAAATCACGCACGAAAATTGTGATTGTGTACGTGAGTATAACGGCAAATGGTTGTAATTTTCTTTAAGAAAATCCAAACATGCAAACCTCATGCAACAAGCTCACACCCTTCCTTGCCACTACGTTTCAGCGCGGCAACCTTCAACGCTGCCGCTCACCAAACATCTACGTACATCTCAACAACAATGGTGGTGGCAGTCATCGCATTTGATATTCCAATATAGTACATGGATTCTACAAATATTTCCTTTAGCCTTCACTGACTAAACTGCCTTGTTGAGTGTGGAGCTGGGGGGTGGTTAGCTCGTTTCTTTCGTTCGTTGGCAACGCAAACTGAAATGTCAAAATTGATTGATTGAATTGCCACTTTATGAAATTTGTGAGTCTTCTGAGATATTTTGATGCGGGTTTGTTGTTGGGAGAAGCAGTAGCTACTGCAAAATACGCAAGCCGATAGCATACATTGTAGAGAGCGTGTGGGGGCAGAGTTGAGCTTCACCCGGAAATTGTGTGGATTTCTTTGTGTATTTGTGTGAGTTTGTGCGTTACGGGGGAAGAACATTTGCAGCATAAAAATACATAAAATTATGTGCAGTGCAGCCATTAAAACTGATAGATTTATGACAATGATTGGTTGTGGATGAGGGTGAAATTAATAGTGTGAGTGAGTGAGTAGTATGGTGGAAATGGAAAAGAAGCAAGAAAAAGGACACACTAACAACAAATGCATATCTTTAAACTTGGAGCTAAAGAGGCTTTTAAATTGAAATTTATAAAAGTAAAAAGATATAAATTTCATTGGAAGATTTACACTCACAAGAAATGGGCATTTTGGCAGGGTGAAATTGAGGGCAACCTCTGGGGAAGATCTTTAACTGAGAAGAAGATTTTTACTCCGTTTCCTAGTTAAATTAAATTATGAAATTATTTCGTACAGTTTTTGATGTCAGACCAAAGGAAGTAATTTTCTGACTTTTCTGAAAACAAATGCAGGAAATATTAAATGGAAAATTTTTAACCAAATTAGCATTTCTCAGTAAATTTTTTATGTTGAATTCGATTTTAGGCGATACAATTTAATTTATCTATCATTTCAAGGTTTCATATCATTCTGATCTAGAAATGAATTTTAGTTTTGAAATCATGTTTGTATTTAGCTTAGAAAGAAGTTTCATTAGACATTATGAGTTTGGTCAATGAGTCTGACATATAAAATTACGACAAGGCATAGCTCGTTGAGAAAGAAGGTATAGTTATAGTCCAACTCCAACGATATGTACTTATTTAATGAACAAGTTTTATAACTAAGAAAAAGGTCCACTGCGAAATTGTGTTCGATCTTCTTCAGGCAGCATGCTGAAGCAAAAAGTGAGTTTATAGTTAAACTTGATAACTTTTTAAACAATAAGGAGAATTACTTTTTTTCCAAAAAATAAATTCTAAATGAAATTTTCTGTTCTTTGGCCGAAAGAAACGATACTTATAATCGAATATTTCTCATAACACAACAATGAAGTAAATAATTTTTTTTTTTTTGTATTTTCTTCGACCAGACAAGTATGCCAATTTGATAAAAGTTTCGATACTAAATGGTTATGATACTTTATGTGTTTGCTACCGATACTAGGTACTCGATACTTTTAGGGTATACTTTTTTTTTGGCATCGAGTATCTAAACAAAAAAATCGTATCGAATATCAAGAATATAATAAGATTTTGTCTTCAAAAATTCATAATAAATTTTATTCAACAGTAATTTGTTTTCCTGCAATATATTGAATATATCTCTGCAGGTTATTTATGTAGAAACTGAAGACTTTTACGTCGTCAGCTCTAGTTTAGGAGTTACAGAGCTCTTCTCTTCCTAGTAATGCAAGTATAAATAGGTAACAGATGGATCAATTCTGATAAGCTTTGATAACAATCAACCAAAATGGATGGCTCTTTTGAACTTTTGAACATATTTTTTTTATCTTCTTTAGTTTCTAAGACACAAAAGATCATAATTCAAAAATTTCATAATTTCACATGTATTTTCAAAAATTTACAATTTACTTTTGATAATATCTTTGAAACATTTTGAAATATTAAAAAGAAAAACAATTTTTTTGGTATTGTTTTTTTATACTACAATTTCGCTTCACGTGAAAGTATCGTGAATAAATACATACATATAGTAAAAAATATATGCTAGGTTGTGGGTAATTCGCCAAATTGCTGGAATCGTTTGTCGTTTGGGGAGATGCTGAATTTTTTAATATTTATCATTCATTATTGGTAAAACTTTGAATTTTGTACACTAAAATTATAAAAAATTGTTAAATGTTAAATTTTCCGAAATTGGGGAATGTGAAAATCTATTTTGGGAATTCGACAAACTTCGTCTGGCAACACTGGTGCCTACCGATATGAAGTGAAGGAGAATTATCAAAAAGTGAAAAACTACACGTCTTGGAAGGCAATGGCAAAACCTCCAAGTGAAGCTAGCTGTTGGGAACCGGCGTTAGTCTATAGGTCCACCCAAGTGGTACCACAATGTGCCCTTCTAGCCTAAGTGTATCTTAACCAAATAATCTTACATGCATTCTTTTGTATAGTATTTATTTCACAAACTGTTAATGATATTATCTAACAGTAAATGGACTGTTAAAATTCCAGAGAATTTTTATCAGTAAAAAGAATATTTCTGAAAATACATGGCATGCAAAAGTAATAAAAAATCAGAAAGTGTTTTTTGTTTGGTTTTGTAATTTGTCAAATTCGCATATAACATGTGAACTTTCATTGATTCTTAAATGCAATGTTAAAAGAATTTACAGCAAAGAAACAAAGTTAAGGAATTTTAGATTAGATTGATTAGATGCCGATACTTTCGGTATAGAGTACATTTACTTCGATATTTATAAGTACCCGATACTTATCAGCCGAATCTTTAAATAACTACCATCATGTCGATACTTTATATTTGATATTGGGTTTACAGTAACTATTCTTTGCACTAACTAGTATTTCTAGAGGTCAGACAAAGGAAAATTATTATGTTCCCATACCCCTTGCCTTAAAGCCGCCAGTGTGTGCGTGCAAAAAATAATATGCATACTTTTCCAGCACTTCAATGCCTAATTTCATTGTAAGATTTTTTAAAATACGGTAAATCTTCACAGCAAATGATATTATTTTTGTCAGGTTTTTTCTTTTAATCATTATATCAATGTTAAAAACCTTACATATAATATAAAGTAAATCTCCGTAGCATCTAATTTAATTTTTCTTGCGAATTTCCTCTCATGTTGTACAGTGTTATCCAAGTAAATATGTAATATTTACAAGTAATATATTATACATATGTACAATTTTAGATGCTCAGATAAAAAATTAAAAAGAATTTTTAATTTTATTAAAAAACAAATAAAAAAATATATTAAGCATTTGCAAAATTTGCACCACTGCTTCTGCGCGTCAAAATAATACAAACCAAAGAGCGAGAGAACAAGAAAAACCAACAACAAATTGTGCTCAAAAAATGTACTCTTACATAGATATGTATATACGACGAATATATTGGCAATAAGAATGGCAATAACAACAAGATACGAACATACATACAATATAAAACAAAAACAATAAACGAATGCTGCTGAGTGAGCAACCATTGTTGATGCTCGCTCAATATATATATATATATATATATGAATGCACAAGTAAACCGTATATAAACTTACCATGTGTGTTGGGTGTGTTGCTCTGAGTGAGCGTGGCTCGCTTGACAGGTGATTGATTGATAAATGTGTTGTATTTGTTGTACATATGCAGCGAGATAGATTTACAAAAACAAAAACAACACTAGAGTAGTAGCAACGACGAATACGAAACGATAAGCAAATATATGTATATGCCAGCACTCAGCAGAGAAAACGAGTGAACAAACAAAACGAAGAGTTCGCGATGGATAGATGGATGGATGTGTTTGTGTGTTTTGTTGTATTTTGATGTGCAAGTGATGGAATGAAACGAGCGGCGCTTAGGCCAATCAGTGGTGTTATCTTTGCACCGGATTAATATAAGTCATGTGTTTGAAGAGTGCAACAATAGTTGGTTGGTTGTTGTTGTTTATTTTGCTTTTGTTTTGTGTATAGTAATAAAATGGGTTGGAATTAAATTTTTGCTTAGAAAAATCTCACACACATTTGCACACAAACACGACATGCATATATAGAAATGTATCGGAGAAATACTCGAATTCAAATGTGAATCATTATTCCTCTACTCTTGACGTTTTTTATAGCTCTGTAGCGCGTTAATTAATTGCAAAATGTGTAAATATTTTCATTAGCATATAACAACAGGAGCACAATATCTAGCAGCTGGGCTCTTTTTTCATTTTAAAGAATTTTATTATCAGTACATTGGTATTTATATTAGACAGAGGGCGGGTGAGCTGAGTGAATTTAAATAGCATACACTGGTACCTAAGGAAATGAGGCTGGAAGTCATACAATTTTAGACTAAGTGGCATTTGCCTTTAAAATACTCAGGCTTTGACAATATAATCAATATAAATAGATTTTGTAGCTCATATTATACATAAAAGATTATTCAAGGTCATTCAGGCAGTAGCGGATCCAGAGAGAGAAAGAAAGCGAGGGGTTTAATTTACTCGTCCCTTTAATTTTCATTATTGATTTGATTAAGGAGCAACAATATTATTGTATAATTGGTTGTTTACACTGGCGCAAGACAGAAAGACTGTGCGAGAGAAACAGGTAGAAAAGTTAGGTAGTAAGCAAAAGATTCAAAATTTCTATCTCTTTCTACAGAAAACTTCTTTGACATTTAAAATTTTGCTTCTGTGCTATGCTGGAGAAGCTTTTAAAGCGGTTGAAATGTCCAAAAAAAAAATGGAAGTTTTATTCACTGAAATCTAGTTTAACGATCTCAGCTTCTATTTTTAAGCTATGCTAATGACTTATTAAAAGAGGTTTCAAAGAAGCGGTGAAATCTGTTAAAATCTCAAAAATAAAGTTGTGTTCCATGTTACACCTACATAAATTTAGTTTCAGATCTTAAATTTTGATTCTGGGCTATGCTGGTGATTAGTGGCAAGTTCGGAGAAGCTTTCAGAGCTGCTGAGATGCTTATTAAAAGATTATTTCATGAAAAACTTTCAGAGAACTAGTTTCCGTTGATTAAATTGGCCTCTGAGCTATGTTGGGATCAATGGCGAGTTCAAAGAAGCCGACATTGCTGCTGAAATGCCCTGCCATTTCATGATACCCCTAGAGAAATCTATTTTCAGATACGCAAAGAGACAATTGATCTCGTGTGGCCAAGCTTTTCGATGAGACTCGAGTAAACTATCTTTACTCGACTAATTCGAGCAATTTTTAGTATTAATCGAATGGAAGGAAGGGGTAACGTTTCACAAAGTACTATTTAAGGAATTAGGGGGAAAGCAAATTAAACCAAATTAGGCAAGAATAATTTGTTTATAAATAAATAGTAATAAATAATAAAATAGTCAACAGGGTAACTTTTCCATATTATTAAATAAGAACTTTTTCTGGTTGATTTGAAAATAATATTTTATATTGAAAGTTTTAATTTTTACAAGTGTTTCCTGTTTTCTATTTTATTTCATACTTTTTGCTACATATTTGAGCAAAATTTGTTTAAAATTAACGAATTCACGAATTAACTAAAAACCTAAGTACTGTGACGTCACATTAAACGACACAAGAAAACTCAATTACGACGAAAAACTGCGTTGAGTAGAGAGAGAGAGAGAGAGAGAGAGAGAGCGAGAGTGTAAAATAGTACACTCAATTTCAAGATGTCAAGCGCTCTCTTGAGCTCAGTTGTATGCTTGCCGAAATGACAGCAAACAGCTGTTTAACAAAACGGCAACCAAACATAAAAAAAGTTTTGGGCGGCAGTTTTTCAGTGATTTTAACAATAATTTACAATTACTTAGGGACTTTAAAACAAAACTATTCGGGTTATTCCTATTGTAAACATATTACTTAAAGAATAAATAATTGTATTGTTACAAAATATAATATTTGCACTGACCGGCTACGAATTTTTTGCTCGCCCGCTTACCTTGCTCAAATGTTTTGATATTTTCTCTATTTTTCTTGCACGAATACACACTTTCAAACAAGCACTGTAGTATTATTAAATATAATGCATATTGCTTTAAATTATGGTTTAAATATTTTATTTACAAGTAAAAGCAACAACACACTTTTACACAACCGCCCGTACACATGGCAAAATACTAACATACTTGCTTTTGACAGTTCTTCGCTCAGAGTATATGGTAAGGAGAGAGAGTGCTCGAGAAGAGCGCGCAGTTGTTTTGGCATTGTTGCTTGATTTAAAAGTGTAAAGAGAATAAATATGTACATGTGTGTGTGTGTGTGTGTGACTTTCGAAATTCGAATTTCATGTGAATAGTTGCTTGAGTGAATGTTTGAATTTGAGTGATTAATTTACCCAAGGCAGTTGAGTGGCGTTGAGTGCTGCTGAAAAATAGGGGTTTTTTTGCCAGTAACTCATGTGAAACATTTGAGCTACATAATAAATTTAAAGTTATTAAATTAACGAATTTAAAAAAAATTGTTTAAAGATTTTATCGTATAATATCGTATCAGTATATTTTTCTGATTATTTCTTATTAGAAAGTAGACGAATTTGAAAACGTAAATACTCGAATATCGAACGAAAGTACAACATTTTTTTAACCCATAAAGATTTTTATGATATTTTGACCTGAATATGAGTGCAAAAGTTTCCTGAAATTCGATAGAAAATGAAATCCGAATTAATATGATTCCAAAAGTTTCCTGAAATTCGAATGGAAATAAAACCTAAAAACTTCTGTGGCTTCCAAAATCATGAAGGCCTCTGTTGTTAATGGGGAAGAATTTATCGGCCTTATGCAAAATTGTTGTACCACCTCAGAATTTTTGAGATATTCTGACCTGAAGAGTGGCAACGGCGGCGGAGGCTGGGCAGGACAATTTAATGCCCTTTTTAGACTCGGGAAATCATAGTTATGTCGATTTAATTCAAATTTAAGCTTTGATCAACAGTAACTCTTTAATATCTTCATCTGTTTCTTCATCTCCTCCGCTCCTTTCGCCCCTCCCTCCCCGCTAGATGACGATAACTCTTGAATTTAATTGTTAGCTCGAGGTTAATCATGTGTGCTTCTAGTTTGTCTTCAACTCTAAGCGGTTGGGTGAGTGAAAAATTAAAAAAAAAGAACAAAACAAAATTTGTTGTCATGTCAATGCTACGCTTACATAAATCAAAACGATTTTTCGGTACCACCTACTTTTCTTTTTCTCAAGCTATTGGTAGGTAGACATAAATTCTTGTACATACATAAACCTAGTAGTGGCTTATCGAGTTAAGCTATCTCAGGCTGCATATTCAATGTATGAATGTAGTAGGTACGAGTATATGAATAATAAAACAATAAAAACAAGAAACCAGAGCTGAAGCTGAAGCTGAAAAGCTTCGCATCTCATCTATTTCCAGCATACTTTCGATTCGATTCGATACGAATCAATTTTGGTATGTGTCTTTCTGTCTGGGAGTTGTTGCTGTTTTATATTGGAATGTATTTTTGTTGCCCTATTATTAAATCAACAATGGCAAATGGCAATCATATTTTTCTTAACAATTTTTTCCACAAAAATTATTTCGCCTTGCTGCTGCTACTCGCTTTAATAATACTCTTCTTCATTTTCTTCGGCTGCTTCTTTCTTCCCTATTCGATACGATTCGATTCGATTCGATTCAAGTCGAGTTGAATTGAGTTAAGTTGCCTGCGGACTCTTTTAGCTTGCGATTTCCACACAAAGATACATAATATTAACGAAATCATTCACGCGATGGTCGGACGTCCATGGGATATTTACACTCGTACTTACTACATTCAAGTGCAGATTACTTTGGATTGGCATTCATCTTCATATGCTCTCGAATATTGTGCTCCACTGGATATTGTGCTTTGGCACAAAGACCTCAAGTCTTTGTGTATCGTCCTGACTGCTGCTGTGCGCTGAATTCGTTTTTCATCATCTCGACACTTCTTGAGGCACTCAATTTCATTATGAGATTTTCTTTCAGATTGTCCTTGCTGCACGTACATAGTATGTCTTCATATATGAAACAATAAACGAAGGGGTCAATGGAGAATATTGTAATCTAATCGAAAGGTTTTCGGGACATGCCATTTAAATCTAAATCTTTTATTAAATTGTGGAAAGCCTAGGTTCTTGATGCTTGATGGCGAGAGATAGTGAAAGAGAAGCGAAAATTCTGTTCTATATGTACATACATAATTTTAACATAATACCATAGAAATATTTTATGGAATGGGGCTTTCTCTATAGAAGTATATGTGTATGTATGAGTGAGGATCAGAGTGGCTGTACGTGGGTATGTGAAGCGGAGACAGGCCAGGTGAAGAGAGAAGTTAGAGAGAAAGTACGGGCATAATAAGCAGCTTGCACATAGCATCCGTGGTCTAACTGAGAGCGAAGTATGTGTGTGTGTGTGTGCGTGTGTGTGTGTGTGTGTGTGCGTGTGAGTGTGTGTGTAGCAAAAGTGCTGTTAGTATGTGAAGGTGAGCTAGAACAGGTGTGAATATAGGGCTACCAGATGGGACTTTTAGGAAATTAGTACTTCACTTCTTGCCCTCTCCGGTCCTCTGGTTTGTTGCATTTCCTATTATATAATAAGTTTTAATTTTTTAATTCAAATAATTTAAGTTGATTTCAAAAGTGTTATTTTACCGGTAACTCTGAAATGTTGAGAAACAAATTACAGTAGTTTTCAATCTGACAATACTTTTTTCGGAGTGGGTCTTTCTGACAGCTGTTACATGATTTATGCTCAGTTTGGGTTGCCGTTTCATAATAAATAGACTTACTCCTGAACAACGTTTGCAAATCGTGCAAATTTATTACCAATATTCGGTCGACATAATCGCCCAGCAGAGTCGGTAATTAGAGCAACCATGGATCGGTTTCGCACCACGTTTACTCTAGTGGATAATGCGCATCCTCAGAGACGCCGTACAGTGCGCACCGGAGACGCTATTGCTGCTGTGGAGCAGAGTATCGAAGAAGACCCGAATGAGTCCACCCGCCATCGCGCGCAACAATTGGAGCTGTGCCCATCCGCTTTATGGAAGATTTTGCGGAAGTATCTTGGTTTGCGATCTTACAAAATCCAACTCGTGCAAGAATTGAAGCTGAACGACCATCAAGCGTGTCGCACGTTCGGTGAATGGGCCCAAAACAAGATGGCCACCGATCCCGATTTTCACAAGAAAAGTTTGTTCAGCGATGAAGCTTTTTTGTTGAATGGGTACGTTAATAAGCAAAATTGTCGCATTTGGTGTAATCATAATCCACAAGCCATTGTTGAGACGCCGTTACATCCCCAAAAAGTCACTGTTTGGTGTGCTCTATGGGCAGAGGGAATCTTTGATCCATATTTATTCAAAGATGAAGCCGGTCATAATGTTACAGTCAATGGGGAACGCTATAGAGCCATGATTAATGACTTTTTCGTGCCTGAATTGGAGGATGTTGATGTGGACGGCCTTTGGTTCCAACAAGACGGCGCTACATGGCATGCAGCCAACGAAACAATCACAATCAATTTATTGAAGGAAACTTTTGGTGAGCGCACTATCTCGCGTCGTGGGCCTGTGGCGTGGCCTCCAAGATCGTGTGATTTAACACCGCTGCACTATTTTTTGTGGGGTTATGTGAAGCTGCTTGTTTACGCAGATAAGCGCGAGACGACTGACGCCTTGGAAGAGCATATTCGGCGCGTTATGGCTGACATACGGCCCCAATTGCTGCAAAATGTGATCGAAAATTGGGCCTCTCGGCTGGAAATTATTCGCGCGGCATGGTGGCCGCGGCGGCCACTTGGCCGAAATCGTTTTTAAAACATAATGCCAAATACTTATCTTTAAAATAAAGCTAAATTCTTGGCCATACTGTTAAATTTTATGCGTTTTATTTCTTCTTGAAAACCACACTTCTAAAAAAACACCCTGTAGTTGGCTAAAAACTTAGTAATAAAAATTACAATTTCAATTGCTCTATGGATTTAGAAAAGAAATGCCTTTAACATGGCTCTAAAGTAATCGATTACAAATTACAATCCCTATTAATATGCAATTCAGCTTAATTTCATTCCTACCCATTTCTGCAGGCAGTCGGGGTTTAGGGGTTTTCGTTTTTCCCAAAAAACCAAATCAAATTCCTTAAATTCACAATCCCCAAACACCAATTCTCCATTTTATCTGTAAAATCGTTTAGATTATGTTGATTTGTTTGTGGATATTGCGGTGGGATTGCATCTTGTCCAATTATTATTGCCCCAGCTCTATAAATTGAACAAATGCGCCAAGAGTCTAAACGGAGGTAAAACTAACTGAGCTATCGATGCTATCGAAGTGACATCGTTTATTTATGTTCTTGAAACGGTGATTTGAGCTTGGGGATTTTTCTGAAGGCTGGGGATTTGTCCATCCCCGAACGTGTTCATGTGATAATAGCTCGACTCTGACGTCAGCTCTCTCAGTTTCATTTCATGTGCTAAACATGAATACTGATGATGAGAATTTAAACAATATTTATTGAAATTCCGACAAAGTGTGAGGGGGTAGGGGAGTCGTCTCTTCTTACTTCATAAAGTCGTATAATTCAAGAAGAACGATAATTGTGGCTGAGAGGCTGCACCGGGTAGGGGAAGGTTTTTACCCGTACTAGGAAGTTTACTGGAGGGGAGTGAATTTCATCTTTCTTGCTCTCTTCATATCTCATGACTTTATCGCGTCTCTGAAAAACTTGCCCGTTTTAGACCGAAAGCTGGTCTGGTAAATTCTTTTATTTGGGTATTTTGTCCATATCAGTTAAATTTCAGACACATACTGCTTGAAACCGTTGTCCAGCTTTAGTCCTTTGATATCTTTCAAAAAGTTATCCAGGATTTTTCATTGTGAAGCTGACCAATTTATTGTCAATTTAATTTTTTTATGGTACCGATGCGTTGCTCGTTCTCAGTGGAACACCTTCGCTATCACGAAAGCAGGTCATTATCTATTTATAAAGCATTTAATTTCACACAAAAACCAAAAAAAAAACATTTCCACGTACTTAAGTATCTGCTAAAATTTACACCTGCGACTATCAAAACACAAGCGGATGTTGGTGGAGTTCGAATGATGACGAATGATTTTAAAACTACAAAATGCAAGCAGAAAAGAGAAAAACAAAAGACACTAACAAAAGCAAAACTCACTGGCAGTTGGCCAGTGGTGGCCAGTGGTGGCCAACTGCATTTTGTTGTTACTTGTATTTATTTTTTATTTTTAATTGAATGCGCGTTAAAAATGTAAAAGAAGTAACAAAATATAAACCCAATGTTGCAAGTGAAATGAAATGCATGCAACGATGATGAAGATGATGAGTTCCACCTTCGAAATGCAACACCATTATCGGGCAATAAACAACAACCAACAACATCAAGCCACACTCAAGTCTGCTTTGTTGAGACGCTGGGTATCTACTACCATATATATGGTACATACATACATACATACATACAAACCATACATAGCAACCATAATGAAGATGATGATGAAGAGGGCACCTACGAACAAAAACAACAAAAAAAAAAAACAAAATCAACTCCCTGCAATGGCAGATTTATAGCTTCGATTTGATGTGAGCTTGTGGTGTTTTCTTCATTTTATTTCTTTTTTCTTCTACTTGAATTTAAGATGTACCTGGCATTATGTTATTGTTGTTGTTGCCATTATTTTATTTCATTTGATATGTGACTTATCATGGACGAGAGAGATTGAGAGAGGAAGGCAGCTTTTACTGTAAGGACCGCGTCATATTTTCTCTTCTTTGCCTCTCTTCTCTGCTCAAAAGAGACGTGGCGGCTTTATGCCGTTTTCATTACACACACTCGTACGTGTTGTTGTATTTTTGCCATTGCTGTTGTTGTTGATGTTGTCATCTGAATGAGAAAAAAGTTTATCAAAGAAATATTAATAATAATATTTTGCAGCAACTAATAACAACAACAGCAAAAATAAATTAAATATGCGGAAAAATATTGAAATTTTTATACATTGCTGTTGTTGTTGTTGTTGTTGTTGTTTCGTAATTAATTTCTCACATGCACATAATGAACAGGAAGTTTCAGATCTTAATAATGATATGTAAGTATATACTTTTGTTGTTGTTGTTGTTCCGTTTCTCTCTGTCGCTGCATCTTGGAGATAGGTTTAAGGTCTAATTAAAAGAAATTTTACGTAACTTAACTAAACGTGTAACAAAACAGCGCATATCAAAACTTAATACTGATTATATGGTAGAAATATAGAACAGCAGCATAAAATCAGCTGTTTTCGTAAATGAATAAAGCAAAGTAAAACCAAGAAGTATGGAAGAAGCTTTGCTTTTGCATCTACATTTATTAAACCTATGTAGAATATAAACAAACACAAACAAAGAGACAGCAATTGATTGTGTGAAATGTCACTTGACAATTAGCATAGAAATCCAAATTCAGTAGACTTCTCTGTTACGCTTCTATGTTTTGTTAAGTTTCTACAATCAGGAAGATGCCAAATGTATGGAAGAGAATTATATGTGGCACTTCTCTATTCGTCTCTAAGTTACGTAACTACCATTTTTATAAACGAGTATGTACTTACATACATAAGTACATGTGAATGTATTAGGAGCCGCTTTGAAGAGATTAGATTGAATTTTTGTATTCATAGTCAATTAAAAAATTACCTAAGCTTTAATTAAGTTAGGTTTGGTTGAAGCAATATCCGCATTCAAAATTAAATTTAATAATTCATGAGAAAGAATTCATAAAGATTTTAAACAGAACCTGATATCTGAATTCTGAACCGGCTTGGTTTTCAGAATTTCAAATAGTTTAATCCCGAGTCAAACTTCTTGTTTTGTTAGGAGAGAGTTTCGAGCCGTACCGATAAGCCCGAAATAAAAACCTGATTCCCTTTTCTCGATATAGCGTAACTGTTTGATTACAATATTGATTGTGGCCACACGTGAAAAACTGCGCATGCTATATGTCTTAGTCTCTTTACCCCGGTTACTGCCTGGCATAAAATATTAAACCCCCTCTTGCCTAAGAAATTCGGTTTTTACCGTGAATAATTGCTCTCGTGTGGTCAGGCTCATTGAATGCACCGGCTTGCATTTGCCTGGGGAGTTGATGGGGAAGATTAAAAAGGAGAGAGCAGAGTGGGGCAGGAAATCGTTAATTTTTTGTTAACGATTAACTTGTACGTTTATTTCGAAAGCCATTAAAGTTTTGATTAATTTTCGTTAAATTTCTTTCGTTAACTCAAGTCCGTTAACTGCAACTAGGAATGTCTGCTAGCTGCTGTCTTCCATCACATCGTGGATGTGGTTAGATAAGTACTATATTGTCCAGGTGGGAAAGGTAAACAAACAGTCTAAGAAGCCATGATCCAGGTGAAAAACGGGAACGAGAATTCTGATAATTTTGTCCGTGCTGTCACTCGGACACTCTGCGTAGTAGGCCAACGACGCACTACCAACTACGCCACAGCGACAACCAAGAAGAACAACAGGTCGCTTAAAAGCGTCTTCCACAATTTAGTTGATGAGTGGCTGAAGAGAAACTCCACGTTGGCGAACTTTTTTATCAAATATACCTTGGCCGCCGGACTGGCGAGTACATGGCGCGCCAACGGCGGAGTTCTTAAAAACATCTTTCTGTGTTTTATTTCAAGTTTAAAGTTCTTCGTCTCCAAAAAAAACCCACCCGCTATAAACCACTCAACCGACCTCTCCCCCTTCTGGTTGGTGCTGGGCACACCCCTCCCCACCCCAACCTTGACTTGAACCTGAATCCTAGCTGACTCTGTGTTCTTAGATTTTGCATAAAAGTTTCCCTACGTTAAGGACTGGCAAAACTGCAAAACTTTAAGGTTCAAAATTGAGTAAAGCGACTCATTAATCTTCTTTATATGCACCTTCTATAAATGTATTTGCCTCAAGCTCCTCCCTCTGTCTCGATTGAGGTACAATCTTCTGAACCAATGTGATCAGTCGTTGAATTTTTTTTGTGTGTTTTTCATATTATACTCGAATAAGGTATTTTTTAAAATTTATATATTGAATAAATCAAATGAGAATTGACATTGCTGATTTCATGCAGTAAATTAAGTAAGTATAAGCAAATTCCCTTTTCATTTTTGTATTGTACATATTATTTTTCAAATGTCAGATTTCAGATGTTGTGCCTTTTTTATTTTAGATTTATGACAATAATAATTATAAATTTGTTAATTGATTTATTAGCACAGGTACCAATACTGGCGGTGCGCATACATTCACTTACTTGCTTCGGCATAAAAGCGATAACGCCTTTTTTGCGGCTTAATTTATGCACAAGCCATAAAGAGAAACACAACAACAAACGCCAGTACATAACTAAACAGCGAACACAACATTTTAAATACCTGTTGTGCTGAAAAAGAACAGATGAAGGAGCGGAGTCGAAGGTGAAGGCGAAGGCGAAGCTGAAGGCGAAGCTGAAGAGAAATAAGAGTTATTGTATTTGATTGATACAAAAATAGAAGATATCGGCAGCAAAACGAAAACGAAAACGAAAGAGAAAAGAAAAAGAAAAACTGTACGATGAATGAAGGAGGCGAACATCGCATCGACCCCTGGCAATATGAGCTGCACAGCCACAAATGCCAACCAAAAAACACATTCATCTAAGGAGCCAGCAACAGTCAATAATACCGAAGCAGGCAAGCAACAATCAACTCTAAAAGACCAACAGCCTCATTCGCAAAGAAACTTCATCAAAAAAAGTGTGTGAGGAAACGTTGAAGCTTTCCTCATTTTCGAATGCTTGCGACGAACGATGATGATGTACCAATGTCGTCCTGGCAGCAACAGCAGCAGCAACAGCAGCAGCAGCTACAGCTCACAACCGTTCATTATAAAGGAGTCAAATGCAACAATGCAACTGTGCACACTCAAACACACATTCACAGAGAACGAGAGAGAGAGAGAGACACAAACACAGCGCTGCATTTGAATCTGAGACGCAAATTAATTATTAATCAACGGAATGTGTATGTAAAGAGGAGGCGGATGCGGATGCGGAGGAGGAGGAAAGTAAGTAAAACCTCAAACCATAGGCAGGATTGCATTTAAGTTGATATTCAGGCAGGCAGTCACTGTGATTTATGTGCGGGACGCGCACGCAAGAATCCCGAAAAGAAATCAGTAAAAAAAAACAACCAACGATCGCATCAAACTTGAACGAACGAATCGAATTGACTGAATTGCTTGCTGCTACATTGGACGAATGGATTGAATCGACTCAATTGCTGCTAAGCCGCAAAACTGTGACGAACGCAACGCCGCCACCTCAATGGACAACGGCTAACAAAATCGAAGATGGACGCGCGTATAGCGCAATAAATGAACGCCTTTAAAATTATGCTGCAGCATGTGATGCTTCATGTTTTTGCAATCAAAAATTTATGCACACTCACACACCCAACCAAATACTTAGGCTCATGTTCATGCTGAATATTGGCATTATTAATATTATGGAAACCCCGCCGCCTGTTGTTGCGCTGCTGCTGTTGCTGCTGTTGCTTGGGGGCATACACTCAATGCGTTTGTGTTTCTCGTGTGGAGAGCGTATGCACCTACTGCTTGCTGAGGCATAGGTAAGGCAAGGTTTGTTTTTGGGTGCCACCCTTCGCCATTGCCGCCGCCGTCACTGTCGCTGTTTCGGAAGTTTCTGATCAAGCCAAGTAGGGTGGCCAAGTGAACTTATTTTGTCCACATTTTTAAAAATTGTAAATTCAGTAAACTAAAAGACTTGAGAGAGATGGGACTAGATAAAATGCTCGGATCATTCGAGGTAGATCATCATTATAAAATCGTTAGTGCTAACGAACTAATTTGTTGTTTGCAGTACCAACCAGTGGCAGATCAAAGGCGACCAGAGGGGTTTGATGGTTTTTTCAGAAGCTTACTGCAAAAATGGTAATTCAAATGTTGAATTCTTCTCTTTGTAATGTTAAAAATTGTAGTCAGTTTTGGAAACTTTTAACCGTTCCAACTGCTCCCCCCTTGATGATTTCTAGATTTGCTACATGTGATTCGGTGGTTCTACGGATTAATTTTTATTGGGAAAGAGGACGGCTTAAGGGCACCGTCTACTACTAACAGATGTTCCTCAATTTTTCTTATTTTTTTTAATTTTTAATAATGTAAGGGTACACATTTTTTATCACATTCTCGTTAACAACTTCTAATCTGATTAGATTAATTTTCACTGAAATGTAAGAATTTTGCATTACCCAAACCTGGCTACCCTAGACACCCAAGCGAAATGAAGTTAAATAATGCCAATTTCAAGTTTATTTCTGCTTGATTTTGTTGTTGTTGATGTTATTGCCAACATGCGAACTTTATGTTCTCCATTTTCGTTTGTGTGGCAAATGATATGTCAGAGTGAGCCCAGTGAATGAGTGAGTGACTGAGATATGGTGCCAATCTGTTTGTGCTGCGGTGAAGCACCCGCAGCACAAGCGCACACAAACACACAGACACACAGACACACACTTCGAGAACGGAGATCAGCATGCGATCTCATCAAGCAGGCACAACATACTCACACTCAGCATCATCAAACTGTATGCGAGCTATGCGAAAGATCGGTCCTTCGAAATGTCTGTCCTTCCACTCGTCCGTCCTTCCCTCTGTCTGTACATCGATCTGTCTAAATGTCGGTTATAAATCGCGCAGCACACACATTGAAATTGCGAATCAGAAATGCCAGAATTGAAATCGGATTTTAAATCATATTCATGGCTCTTCTTCTTCCTCTTCTTCTTCTTCTTTGATTTCATGTTCGTTTTTAGTTTTATTGCGTTTTTGTTTAACTCGTTATTGTTGTTGTTGTTGTCGACCATCAAATCGTCTGTCTTTCTGTACATAAATGATTCACAGTCACAATCGCCTCAAAATCTCGAATAACAAATCGCATAATTACGGTTGCCGCCGTCGCCGACCAACCAACCAACCAGCGAACCAACTAACCACTCGTCCACTCCGTCCATTCCGTCCATCCGTCCGTCTGACCGTTCTAAACGTTTGTTCGGTTGGTCGCCCTCAAACGTTCAAATGCTCTGACCGGGCCCAACAGCAACAGTAACAGCAACAGCAACAACAACATTCGTTCCACAGGTACATACCCACATATTCATATTCATTTCCCCCTCTTCCATGTGCAAGTGCTGCAGCGGAACGGCCGCGAAACGCACAGTGCATAAATATCGCTAGCATATCTCTCGCGAAAATATTTCAACTAAATGCTGCAATATAAAATGTGGGATTGAGGCATATAAATCAATGCAATCATTCGTAGATTCGTCTCCTGGCTCTGGCTGTACGTTTGTCTCTCCGTCTGTCCGAATGTTTGTCGCTGGTTCATCATCGGAGTGTGTTGTGCGCTGTGTTGCTTACGTGCTCGCGTTGTTGGCTTCATGGCCACATGCACACGATTAAGCACAGAAATTCGCGTAATGACGGAAGAACTCACACACAGTTCACTCACCCATGCATGGTATGTTCTTATGTGTTTGTGAGCCGCTGGCAACTTTAGTTTAATGCTCATAATTAAAAGGATTTATACGAAAGAGCGAGGGCAAGGGGGAAATTTTAATAAATATCTGTGGATAAGTATTACCATATTTATACTGAAATTATCGGAAAAATATTCAGAGCAAAAATCATACAGAGGCACTATTTTGACGCTGCCAATTCGCAACGGTACTGTTTAAAGCTTGAGACTGTCAGATTCACAACGACTAAAGCTCAGCCGTTTTAAGCATTCATTCGCTGTCAGTAGTTCTAGTGGGTAGGCAAAAATTGTGCTACCACACGTAATCCGGTAATTTGTTGAGACCTATTGCCTAAGAATAGTTCCTACTGATGGGAAAACTTACACGACTCCGAAAATATCTTAGCAAGATTGTGGTTGAGGCTGGCCACCATCTTGATATATTCTTGAATGAGTAAAAAGTACGGCTCAGAATATTACAGAGCGTTGATCAGCAAATTTAAGTAAATGGACCAAATAATGTGCTGAATTGCCATAAACCTTGGACCGGGTATTATATTAGAGAAAGTACTATTCCATCTAGTACTTTGATCATTCTAAATGAAGTTACCTGATCAATCTACTTACATAGCTGCAATTCTCAAATCAATCAGGGTAGAATATTTCGGTCAAAACTTAGGTGCACTGCTTACCCTCCTCTCATCTCTCCCTCCTTGTAAGGTTAATATATCAACGAACCAAGTTCTTTAGTTGTCCTGAATTAGGTATACTCTACTACTACTAGTAGCCTTGAAAGAAATTACTCATTTCTTACTTATCTCATATGCCGAAAAAAATGTAAAAAATGTAGTTGAAAGGAATAATAAATGTCCAGATGTAATCAGCGGCAACTAACGGGTGAATTTTCAAGAGCAGAAATTTTATAAAACTGAATGAAATTTTTTTTTGGTCGCTGCGCGTAGTGGTAATGCGTTGGACTGCTACGCAGAGTGTCCAGGGTTCGAATCTCAGCACAGGCAAAAATCAAAAAGTAGAAAAAAGGCATTGGCAGGCAATGGCAAACCTATAAGAGTAAAAATTTACTATGAAAAGCTTTTCACTTCGCCGTTCGGATTCGGATTCGGCATTAAACTGTAGGTCCCTTCCAATCATGTACAAATATAACACGCACAACATGAGTGGATGCGAAAAGCTCGGCCTGGGCCCTCCATGGGCTGTTGCGCCATTAAAAGTAAGTAAGTAAGAATGAAATTTTTGTTTGGATCGATAAAACTATTCCTGCCATTTACTTTTTAAAGATAATTTCAGTTAAATATTGCCCGCGGCTAAGCTTCAAGTGGTACATTCTGAAGGTCCAATTTTGGCAAATTTTTCACACATTTCGGCCGGAATCTCACCAACGACGCGTTCAATGTTGGCTTCCAAAACAGCAATCGTGTTTGGCTTGTCCCTATAGATAGCCCCAAAAAAAATTGTCTAATGGGGTCAAATCACACGATCTTGGTGGCCAATTGACTGCATCAAAACGTGAGATTAATTGCTCACCAAATTCGCCTCTCAATTGATGCATGGTTTCGCGTGCAGTGTAGCATGTGGCATCGTCCTGTTGGAACCACATGTCGGCCGAGTCCAATTCTAGCATTTTCGCCCAAAAAAAGTGTTATAATAGAACGGTACCTTTCTCCATTGATCATATCGTTGCGCCCTTCATTGTCTTTGAAGAAGTACGGCCCAATGATGCCGCCTGCTCATAAACCGCACCAAACAGTGAATTTTTCGGGATGCATTGGTAGCTGCTGAATTGCTTCTGGCTGGTTTTCATTTCCTCGTCGCTGAAGACAATTTTGCGATAAAAAAACGGATCCTCATCCAGTTTTTCTAAGGCCCATTCACTAAAAATTCGACATTGTAGTAGGTCGCCTGGCTTCAGTTCTTGCACCAGCTGTATTTTGTATGGCATTAATCCGAGATCTCTGTGTAAAATCTTCCAGGTGGTCGAATAACACAAACCCAATTGCTGTAATCGGCGCCGGATGGTCTGAGTTTAGTTCTAAATTTCAGTGTGATTTTTAAGCTGAGTTTTGCTTTGATTTTTTTTCCGAATTTCGTCAAAATTTTTAAGTGAATTTTAGGCTGATTATTGGATCGAATTTTGGTCAGATTTTGAGTGTAAATTAGAAGCAACTGGGAGCTAATTGGAAACAAACAGATGCATTAGCATAGAATTTTTCAAACAAGATCAAATAAATTTCGATCTGAATTGACTTTTGACTTCAATTCAGACTACAGGCTAGGCCTAACTTCGGGCCAAATTTTTTTTTGTTTAGTCTAGAGTTATAAATAGTATTCTTTGCTTCACTAAGTGAAGGGGACTTACGTTGTGACTTCAGGTCTGAATTGCTAGCTGGTAGCGGTATACATATTCACTATTTACTACTTCTATTAAAAATAAATCCTGTGAAGGAGCTTGAATTAATATCTTAGTTCAGGCCTCAATTCAATATTGATTTATTTGATGATTCCAGAACTTCCTTTTCAGTTTCAATACAGCACTCAAGTATGAGTTACTTCCTGAATTCACAATAGTGTGAAGGGTGTGTGCATAAAATCAAGTGGTGATTTCAGTACTTGGTGAATGCAATCCATAATTGCCGCTTATTGCGTCAATGAAAATGTTTAATTGTTAATGTTTGAGTAAAAATATGTTTAATTCCTGGATGTGTTTAATTCTGGTGAAATGCAATTAACCAGAGGTCAACAAACCGATAATTACTGTACTTTCTCATTTTAAATAGAAACTATTTACGTTTGAATTAATTTCCAAAAGATTTTTATCCTAAAACTCTATAGTATATTCGAAACCTAACGGGTTTTCTTTCCAAAAATATCACTATTCTTTAGAGTATAATTATTAGTCTGTAACAAAAATGTGTTTTACTCATAAAATGAGTCACTGACTCATCAACATACAACCCTAACCAGTGTACTTAGAAACCTGGAATTTTGCACTCTCTTTTCATAACGTAAACTTTACTAAAAATATATTTTTATAAATTTATCCTCAAAGGGTAGCAACAGGTCATGGTTATAATTTAAAAGGAGATATTTTTAAAACTGCATAGAGTAAAAAAAAAAATTTACACATAATCTGTTGTGGGTAAACTTGACTGACTCATAAAATGAGTCACTGACTTATCGCTGTACAACCCAAACCAGTTGAGCTAGAAACATGAAATTTACTGGACTAGCTCAGGAAATAAGTCATGAGTCACCGATTCATTAATATTCAGCTCAAATCAGTAAAGGTAGAATCATGAAATTTTACAAGCACTTTGCTGCCAGCTGTGGCAGCACAGAGTGATCGAATCTCCGGTGTTCGAATCTCGGCACAGGCAAAAAAAAAATAAAATAATAGAAAAAACAATTTTTCCACACAGCAGCATCTATTGGCAGGCAACGGTACATTCTCCTTATCCTTCCTATCCCTTTCGTTGGCGCTACATGCGGTCATATTCGATACTGATACACACTTGTCACAATTGCTGTCTATCTCTTTATCGGTGTCATGTGATTGCATTCCCACCCTCATTCTACTTACTTACTTACTTTTGATGGCACAACAGCCCATGGAGGGCCTAGGCCGAGCTTTTCGCATCCACTCATGTTGTGCGTGTTATATTTGTACATGAATGGAAGGGACCTACAGTTTAAAGCCGAATCCGAACGGCGAAGGAAAAGCTTTTCATAGAAATTTTTACTCTTGTAGGTTTGCCATTGCCTGACAAGAGGTGGTGCCGTGTAGAAAAATTATTTTTTCTACTTTTTTTTTTTGATTTTGCCTGTGCCGAGATTCGAACCCCGGACACTCTGCGTAGCAGTCCAACGCACTACCACTACGCCACAGCGACCATAACCCACCCTCATTCTCCCTCCATCTTTCTCCCACCTATCAATCTTCCTGCCAATCAACACAATGCTCTGTATTCATAGAGGCACACCCTGTGTGTCTACTATATAAAAAAAAATAAAAATTATATAACGTACACTCTCTCATCCATTTTTCAAAAAGCACCCTCAACTGCAACGCATTCACAAATTTTTATTTCAACGGCAATTGTAATAATTTTCGCGTTTTTTTTTGTCCCGATGAAAATTACAAAAATAAAACATCGTAAAAAGTGCAAAATAACAGAACAACAACTCGAGCTACAAGCAATTGCTGCTACCACATTCGAACTTGATGGCCGCTATTAGCCGCAAGTGGACACACGTGAGCGTTATTGTTTTCTACTATTTATTCCAACCGTTCGCTACATTCGTGAATCACACGAGTCAACGGGGAAAGGACTGGGTGAGGGGTCCCAGCTACATATATTCTCTTTAAGCACTAGTGCTGGATGTGCCGCAGCTTAAGCGTGTAGTCGAGGTTGTTTATGTGAACAACAGCACCCTGCTCAGCAATGCAGCGGCAGGGGCAGCAACAACAGCTTGTTGCAACTTGTAACTTATTCAACCTCAAACGTACATTTTCGGCGGCTGCTATTTTTATGTTATGCGAATTTCTTTTTTCACTTTATTTTATTTTTTGTTTTTGTTATTAATTTTTTGTGTTTATCAAGTTGCATCCAACACAACGTGCTGCTGCTGCTGCTGGTGCTGCTCCTGCTCCATTGACGAGGCGAGTTACATATACACCCCCAGCAACCTGCTAGCAACATGAAACCAACGTAGCTGCCTTTGAGCCAGTTGCTGGACGCTGGTCGTGAATGGGTACATTGTTTTGTTTGCTACTTTTTCTTTAGCATTTTTTTTAGCGGAGCTTTTCACTAAATCCACTGTGGCAGCGATGACGATGGCGATGACGATGACGATGGCGATGGCGATGGCAGTAGCAACACATCAATTTCCTGTGAAAGCCACTGGCCTGACGACTCGTGAATCCTGCTTCGATGCGCTTCGTTGAAATGCGCGGATAGTTTTTTTTGCGCTTCACAGTTTTTATTAAGCTTCATATCCAGCCTCAATGCGAAGTTAACAGATTTTTTGACAGTGATTGCTTAATTTAAGGTCCATTTTCCGTGGAGAGGTAGAGAGGAGAGCGACTGTGGATGGACAGAAAAAATGTTTTTTTTTTCACTAGCTAGTAGCAACACTGCATGAGTGTGTATGTGTGTATGTGTGTTATGTGTGTGTGTGTGTATGTTTATTGTATGCGTTTGGCGCCACTTTTTTTTCTTCTTATTTTCTTCTTGACTGCATTCAACATTCATTGCTTTGTTGTTTTATCTTTTCAATTTTCACCATTCATTCGTTGTTTCCTTTTTGAAACTCGTTGGCGCTTCCTTCAGCCATAGCCTCATCAACTCATCAACAACATCTCCATCATCATCGCCATGCATCTTTATCCTTATGCATGCTACAGAGTCATCAGCATGTATCGTCAGCCGAACATCACCAAATTTGGAGGTAGTCGCTGCGTCGCATTTAAAATCACTTTAGACCGCGTGTTATGAATAAATAATCAGCAGCCATTGCCATAACTGAAACAGCAACAATAAGAGACGCAACAGATCCAAGTCTCTGTGGTTGTTGTTGATTTGGCTTATGCGCTTTAGTTTATTCACAGTTTATTGCCGTTGCCGTTTGATTGATGGCAGCTGTTAGCTGTTAGCTGTTAGCTGCCAGTTTGCTGTTTTGTTTGTTTCTTTGCTTTGTTTTTTGTTTTTGACTTGTTTTGCATGCGACTCAATTTCGCCTTTGTTTGGTTTTTAGTTTGTTTTTTATGTTTTTTAAGTTTTTGTGTGCCGACAACATCACCACCATTCACTAAGTTATGATGTGTTAATAATGGCGCACATTATGCTTGAGTAAAGTTGTAGGCGTTGCCCTGCAGTGGCAAAGGTTGCAGCCATTAAGTGTAATTTTCGTATGAGCGGTTTTTGGAACTGAGAACTCCATGAGTCGGAGCAAATTCTTATCTTTAAACTTGAAGATATTTATGAATATGTTAGATGAAAGATCGATTAGTCTACACTGTTCTTAGAACAGCCAAAACTGTTAAGTTTTTGTTCGATCACTTGCTAGAAATCAGATTGAAATCGCACTGACTCATAGAAAACATAAATTTGGAATGATTTCCTATAATAATTTCTGATTTATTATTGACTTATTAATAGTTGTAGTAAAAGGAACCTCATTTCACTGAGCATTATAATGTTGATAATTAGAAAAAATTTATTTAGTTTGCACTTACATTCTGCTGAAGAGTCAAAGTGATTCATTAGGGAATTGGTCGAAAGAAAACTAAAAGTTAAAAGTAGCTCCTTTGCTAGCAGGCTGTCATTACCCAAAAAACGTAAATTTTGAGAAAAACTCATTTCAACTTTTCAATTTACCTTCCACTCCATACAATTGGTACGAACGAATACTACTCGCACATAAAGATTTCATAAGAAAGAGATATGATTTTTTTTCAAAAGATGAAGCACTAATAACCGTTATTATTTCTCCGATCTGTTTTTATTTATGATAGTCTTGCAGTGGTATGTATTTTCACTTATTACAGGATACCCATGCATTGTTTTAACCTCTATCCAGGACAATATTATAGTTAATCTGTGTCAAATAAAATATCCTTACCACTTGATAATATGGTATTACACTTGAGCTGTACAAAAAACATGTGTTTTGCTTGACTAACTCATGAAATGAATCACTGACTCATGAAATGAATCACAGACTTGGCAGTGGATCCACAAACATGAAAGTTTGCGAGAACATTTCTGCTGGAGGTAGATGATCAGAAATGGAAATTTTTGAGAAATGTCATTACTTAGTGTGGAGAACAAGATACTCACAAGAGTAAGTACGCATTGCAGCACTACAGAACCAGGAATGCCAACGCCCTGTTCACACCGGTGAATCTAGAAACAAGAAGTTTTAGAATCTCATTCTTTTCATGGCATGAATTCTCATTACGAAGAAACTTTTCTTGCATACATCAATAAATCAAAACAAGGCAGTTCTGTTTATGCGAAGCACTGAAATTTTTAAACTTTTTAAAGTACATAATAATGATTTTATATTATAAAAATGCGAAATGTCTACATTACAGTGAGTCACTGACTCATGACCGTTCTGTTCAAACCAATGAAGCTAAAAATGTTTAATTTTTTTGGGAAACATTCTACTTATAGCAGGGACTTTGACTAAGAAGAAACTTTGGATTCAACAAGACGAGTGGGTGGAACTCTAGACCTTCGCCCGAGTGGTTGGTGGTTCGATTTCCCTCTTGGGAAACAAGAAATTGCACAAGAATACACCACCTGGCAGGCAAAGACAAAAACTCCAAAAGATAACAAATTGTCACTCCACCATTCGGAACCGGCGTTAAACTGTGGCTCGAACCATGTGGTTTTGTGGACCTGTTCTTGCTTATTCTGGACAGCCACTCAACCCAACCATATAGAGGCAGCATAGTGGACGAATTTGGCCCCCATGTACGCTCTGATCTCTCTTCAACCTAACCATACTTCAACTTATTATTGCTTTTGTTTCCTTTGCCAACAATTCAATATTGAAACGTTTTTATAAAATAGAGGATGTTTCTATTTTGAAACGGACACAAAGGATCAAGGTAAAAGAAAACCGCAAAATCAATGTGCATGCTAATATTATTCCAAATTATAGAATTGTAGTACAATGATATCCAAACACAATAGCAGCTACTTACCATACTTAGTAAGGTATTCAATCCCGTGATCCCGGACGTTTTTTCAATCCCGAATCCCGGGATTTTTAAGTCCAGAATCACGGGATTTCGGGATAACAATTTTATGTCATTATTAAAAAAATTTTGTGAATTTTTGCAGTGCAATTGCAAACCTGCTCTTGAAATTATTTTCAAATGCAGCCTGTGTTCCAAAATATTTCGCTTCATTTAGCGTCGTAAGAGCAACATTATTAACCTGTAAAATATGTTCAAAAAGGTAAGTTTAAAATTCATACGTTGAATTTTTCCATTGAATTTTATTTGTCATTAGAGTTTTGAAAAATATTTGTAGATATAAAAAACTGAATTTTAGAGTACACACAACAAAAAGAGAAGACAAATTTTCGGTTTGGTACCATTATTTTTAAATAATAGATGCAAGCCCCACCGCCAGCAACAGCAAAATTTACGAAGTATGTGAGCCCAAAATATGACAATACGTTTATGGCGGTCGTGGCCCGGTTAACGGCGATTGATGGGTTGCCCTTTCCAAAATTTATCACATTCATAGAATTACGGAAATCATTGAAGGCGCTTGGCTTCGACGTTTCGAAGTCCCAAGAGGCGATAAAACAACAAATGATTAAATTTTTCAACAAAACTCTCAATTATATTAAAGAAGAGCTGGATGGACTTAAAAACCAGGTGAGAAATTTAGCCTGATTTTTGATGAGTGGACCTGACCTTTACAGGTAACAAGCGATACATGAATGTGACAGATACATGAATGTGATGGTCTCGTAAGACTTAAAAGCTCAATTACAGCAAACTTTTGCGTTGAACTCTTGGAAGAAAGACTCAAAAAGTTTGATCTATCTTTATCAGCGGATATCGTCAAAACAACAGCTTTGCTTTGCTCATGGTATTCAATTAGCGTTAATTGATGTTCTATACAAAAAAACTACCGAGCGTGTTGTTGTGTCCGAAAAAGAATCCGATTTAGAAGACGACGATGTAGATGACTACGGGCTTCAAATATGCGAACGCGATCGTTTTTGTGAACTTACTGAGAATCATGATATCCCAAAGATAATCAAAAACATTTCGCAAATCACCAACAAAAAACGACTTGCTGCAGAAATACATAAAGGACAATTACGGCAAGGAGCTGAAACTGATAATCGACTGTAAAACGCAATGGAGCAGCATGCTAAACATGCTTGAGTGCTTTACATTGTTGGAGCGATCAATTAAAAAAGCGGTAATCGATTTGAAAATGCCACCAATTTTAGATTTCGAATGCGCTGTGTAAATGAAATTGTTAGAATTTTGAAACCAGTAAAAATTACAGTTGAAGCTCTCTGCCGATGCGATATAAATCCATGTAAAGCCGATGTGGCATTAGTTTTTATGTTAAAGGAAAGCGCAGAAACCAAATCTGCTTTAAGCGACATACTTTTACAATCGGCTAAAGCTCGAATCAGAGAGAGAAGAACTATATATTCGTCAATTCTAAACTTTTTAACAAATCGAATGGAAACATCTGAGTTACTTTACTTACTTTACTTTTAATGGCACAACAGCCAATGGAGGGTCTAGGCCCCAAGCTTTTCGCATCCACTCATGTTTTGCGTGTTATATTTGTACATGTATGGAAGGGACCTACAGTTTAATGCCGAATCCGAACGCCGAAGTGAAAAGCTTTTCAGAGGCAATTTGTACTCTTGTAGGTTTGCCATTCCTGCCAAGAGGTGGTGCCGTGTAGAGAAATAATTTGTTTCCTCCTTTTTTTTGATTTTGCCTGTGCTGAGATTCGAACCCCGGACACTCTGCGTAGCAGTCCAACGCACTACCACTACGCCACAGCGACCACAGTTAGAGTTAGACGAAGATAATTCGGTAAATATTTCAAAAGCAAAAACCTAAATTATAAGCATTTAAACAACATTTTCTTCGGAATCGCAGCACATTGAAGATGAAGTAATTTTTTTTTAAAACTCGGGCGATGATGAAACCGAAAGTTTAGAAAACCGGCTACAAAAAGCTTTGGATAATTGTCGTAGTCCAACCAAGTCGCAAAATTCAGAAAGCTTACCGGAGATCGTTTCTCGGGAAATTGATTTATTCGTTTCGGGTACTAATCGAGGGCAACATCTCCAACTTGCCTGCGACTACCTTCAATTTATCTCTCCGACTAGAATCTAATCAGAAAGATGATTTTCGACAGCTGGCTGTTTCTGCAATAAATTGCGTTCTCCTCTTTCCGACGAGTCTTTGGACGCATTAATTACTTTAAAATATTTCTTTAAAAATTAATAAATTTTGTATAATTTATTTTAACTTAACTGATGTTATAATTGACAATTTCAAATCCCGGAATCCCGGGATTTTCAAAAACATTCCGGGATTGGATGCCTTAATACTTAGTATCTGAAGAATACGATTTGCATTGCTTTGTTCACGTTTTTTTTACTTACAATTGCTTCCTTTTTAGCGGACATAACCGCAAAAAACCCAAAATAAATAAAATAAAATAAAGAATTGTAAAATAATTTTCTAGAACGCTTTGGTTTTATGTTGCAACTGTTGCAAATTTACTTTTGCTAAAGGCGCGATTTGCGGTTAAAAAGTCAAAATACTTGGTTGTCAGCGATATGGCAAAAGAAACAATTACGGAAATCAAAAGAGCAACTTGAAGGCAATGAATGCAGCGAGAGAGGGAGCAGCAGCAACAACAGCAGCAGCAACAGCAGCAGGTTCCGCAACAAACAAAGCCAACAATTTTTATTTGCAATATTTTGCTGATCAAAAATACTCGTACAAAATATTATACAATAATTTCGAAAGCCTTTTCAAGGATATACGTATGCAGATCCTTTTCTGCTTTTCGGTGTTTCTGTGCCCGTGCCTGTGCCTGTGTGCGTTTCTGTGCCTGCGCCCGTGTGTGTATGCGCGATTTGCCTTTCATGTGCAGATGTTATTGTTGCAATGTTGCCGCATATTTATTCAGCAGCCTTGCCGCTGTCGCCTGCCTCATGTTGCTGTTGTTCTATTTCATCGAATCGCTTTGTTGCTTGTAGCACCTTTGTTTTATCCTTTGTGCAATGCACAAAAGGTTATTTAATGGCATTACTTATTTATATTCGTCCTTATTTCTTTTAATTTTATTCATTTCAAGTAAAATATTTACCTATAATGAGAGAAATCTTCTTATTTTCTGCTGCTGCAATTTTTGATTTCACAAAGTCTGTTCGCATTTTGACAGTTTGCAAATTGCATTCATCGTTATTTGGCTTTACGTACTTGAACTTCAAAGAAGTTTTTTAATTTGCATTGATATTTTTTTTGGAGGACGAAATTGAATGCAAAACTTTAACAGAAAGGTACACAAGCAACTTAAGTTCTATAAAAATTTTTATTAAAGCGAAAGCATTAAGCTGTCCCCAAAACTCCGCTCTGTAATTCGGAGATTCTGTTCTTTTGTAATGTAACAAAATCAATTGGCGTGGCGGATTTGATTAAACTCAGGCGGAATTTTGTATATGAAGCCCTCTTTTCTAATTATTCTATTTACACACTGCTGAAAGAATGTGCTCTCCATATTTCAAGGTTCTAACTTCAGTGGTTTGAGCAGAGCGGTCATGAGTCAGTGACTCACTGTATGAGTCAATCACATCAAAATAGGGTTACCATGGGTTGAACTAGCTGACGTTTTCAACTGGCATTAAGCTGGCTAAAACCGGATAGCTCTGAGCGTTAAATATGATTTAAGCTGGCTTTCTCTTAAAAATCTAATATAAATTATGTACTATTTAAGCTTTGAGGCATTTGCGAAAGCAATATTATAAAAAAAAAAACTGAAGGGCACTACATTAAATATTCTTGTTTCTTTCTTTTAATGACACATGTAGGGCCTAGGCCGAGCTTTTCGCATCCATCCATGTTGCGCGTGTTATATTTGTACATGAGTGGAAGGGACCTACAGTTTAATGCCGAATCCGAACGCCGAAGTGAAAACCTTTTCATAAGCCATTTTTACTCTTGTAGGTTTGCCATGTAGAAACAAATTTTTTTTTACTTTTTGAATTTGCCTGTGCCGAGATTCGAACCCCGGACCACACCACATTAAATATTCGAAACCAGAAAATTCCGTTGGATTTTACAAGAGTCTCCATATTTGAATAGTATTATTTACTTATTTACCGACTAGAAAAACGTAGGAAACTACTTAATTTAAATTAATTGAAAAATTTAAATGAACTTAATTCATGAAAATTTAACTGAGAAAAGTTTTGATTACATATGCGAATGATTCTTGCAATGGGTTCATTATGTGAGTACGAGGTCCTATGAGTAGATTCAATAAACATGCTACAATTTCTTAAGTTTATTGATGGTTTGTAAGCATTACAAAAATTTAGAATTTAGGGGCAGTTAATATAACCGGACAGTAAATCATAGGCAAACATAAGAGACAAATTTTTTTTTTTTCTTAATTTGTATGTTTCCACTTAGAAACATAGGGCTTCAACAAAACTTTACTTTACTTTACTTTTAATGGCACAACAGCCCATGGAGGGCCTACGCCGAGCGTGTTATGTTTGTACATGAATGGAAGGGATCTACAGTTTTATGCCGAATCCGAATGGCGAAGTGAAATGGTTTTCATAGCAATTTTTACTCTTGTAGGTTAGCTATTGCCTGCCAAGAGGTGGTGCCGTGTAGAAAAATTATTTTTTCTACTTATTGATTTTGCCTGTGCCGAGATTTGAACCCCGGACACTCTGCGTAGCAGTCCAACGCATTACAACTACGCCACAGCGACCACAATGGCAATGTTTCAACAAAACATTGCCATCTTATTCTATTGTTAGCAATTCTTTTGACAACGTTCCACGATTCTTCAGCTGCACTCAGTTCACTTTCAATGGTCCGCTTCCAGGTGTTGCGCGGGCGTCCAAGCCGTCTGTGACCTTGAGGGTTCCACTCTAACGCAGTTCTGCTGATACTTTCGGACGGCTTTCGCACTGTGTGGCCTATCCACCGCCATTTACGAAATCTTATTTGTTTAGCAATGGGGTCCTGCTCCGTCAATCGCCAGAGTTCTTTGTTCCTGATGGTAATCGGCCAGAGCACCCTGCATATTATGCGAAGACATTTGTTACAAATACCTGTAGTTTGTGAGTGATGGAGTTTGAAAATAACCAGGTTTCGCTACCGTATAGCAGTACAGATTTTACGCATGCGTTAAAGATCTTCAGTTTGGTTCTTCTTGAGATCTGTGAGCTTTTCCATATGCGCTGTAATCGTAAAAACGCCGACCTAGCTTTACGCAGCTTATTCTCCACATCTACTTCGGCTCCATCATTCGTTGAGACTACGCTGCCGAGGTAACAAAAGCTGTCACGAATTGTACTGCTTGCCCTCCGATGATGATACTATTACTGCTGGTGTTGTTGACTCTCATTGTTTTGGTTTTCGAGATTTTTATCTCTAAGCAACTAGCTGGTCGATTTTGTACTGAATATCAGACAATTTGTGTGACACAAGGCAGATATCATCGGCGTAATCTAGGTCGTGAAGCTCCCGAGAAAGTGTACATTTAATGTCTTTACTTTTCGACACGACTTCGAGCATGACTTCGTCGAGTACAGCGGCGAAGAGGAGAAGCGAAAGTGGACAGCCTTGCTTAACTCCTGATGCTGATGTGAATGGAGTGCTGATCTTACCGTTGTGAAGTACAGCGAGTTCTGAATCGCGGTAGAGTGCCTTTCAGAGCTGGATGATTTTCGTGGGAACCCCTTTTTTCTTTAAGGCATCCCATATTGCAGATCGTCGAATGGTGTCGAAGGCTTTCTTGAAGTCAACAAAAAGTAGGTATACCGGTGTTCTCCATTCAATAGACTGCTTTATTATGACTCTCAGAGTGTTGGATTGGTCGACACAACTTCGGTGGGGTCGAAAGCCGGCTTGCTCCTCTCGTAGTGTTTGCTCGATGGGTTGCAGCCTCTCGAGGATGATTATTGTTATTATTTTGTAGATGGCATTTAGCAGCGTGATTCCTCTCCAGTTGTCACATTGGCGGAGGTCGTCCTTTTTTGGAAGCTTTACCACAATACCATTTTTCCATGCTTGAGGAAATTCTTCGCTTTCCCAGGCAGAAGCAATGTGTGGGCGCAGGAGCGCCGCAGTTGTGTGGGAGTCAGCGAGCAGCCGTTCGGCCTGGATGCTATCATCACCTGCTGCTTGGTTGCGTTTCAGCTTTTGAATTGCTACTTTTATTTCTGCTATGCTGGGTATGTTACTTGAGATTCTCCTGTTGGTTGCGACATTATGTTGCACTTCATCGGTTTGGTCAGGGCTGCTTGGTGGATTGTTGGCTATTTGTTCGAAATGTTCTCTCCACCGCGCCAGCTGCTCTTCGTCACTCGTTAACAAATCCCCGTTGCTGCCTCGGATGGGTTGGTTGGATATGGGTTTGTGCTGGGTAAGTCTGCCAATAATTCGGTGGAGCTCCCTCATGTTGTTTGCTCCTGCTGCATCTTCTGCTGTCGCACTTTTTTCACTCGCTTTGCGGCCATTCTGTATTGTTCTGACCCTGTGTTAGCCGTGTCGATCTGCATCTTTAAACTATTTCTTTCAGTCACGGCCTGCCAAGTATTTTCGGAGATCCATACTTTTCTGGTGTTGACTTGGACAGTTCCGAGATTATTTACGGCGGCTTGTTTGATCTTAATATTTAATTGTTCCCTAGAGAGTTCATTACTATTTTGGGGAGCTGCGTTTAAGCTGCAGTGTTTTGTAATTTAATAGACAAATAACACATTCTAAAGAACAAGTTTCCTTCTAGCTACATACGATGGAATGTCGTGTGGCCAACACATCTTACTATCCTCAGTATCCTTTATTAAGCGAAACATTTTTACGTCATCAGCAAACATTCAACTTTTAGAGAAAGTACAATAATATGAGAGGGTAAATCGTTTATAAAAAGCAATAACGAAAGTGGGCCAATATGATTACTTACTTAGCTGGGACTACAATCGACGATCGGTCTTGTCGCCTCTAAAAAAGCTCGGCCTAGGCTCATCATGGGCTGAGCAGTCAGTGCAGCATTCTCCAATCTGGAAAGGGAGTCCCGTCGAGTGGGTGTAGTGGCGCACGAGGACAAAACGAAATACCTTGTGTCAACAAACAAGAGTCACGGCGTCTTGGACAGAATGTCACTGTTGAAAATATTATTATTTAAGTCTAAGTCGTCAAGAATTTCGTTTACCTAGGATCCAGCATTAATGCCAACACTAATCGCAGCCTTGAGACCAAGCGGAGATTGACTCATACCAACAAGTGTTACTATGGGCTCAGTAGGAAATTAAGAAGCAGAACCCTCTCTCGACCGACAAAACTAACGCTCATCCTTCCCGTCCTATGTATGTGGGACCAGGCAAATCTCTCTCACCCTATTATTTAATTCTTTATTTATATACTGATTATTATATACTTTTATTATTTGACGTTAATTTTCAAGTATATAGAAATGATAGCGAACGTGACTAGGACCGCTTCCTAAAACTATATATAACACCATTATGACGTGGACCGTTCGCTTTAATCTTTCAGTAATCTTAAATTCTAGACATACTTACCTATAACTTTAATCTAAAATAATATAATTAACATTATAATTTGAGTGCTATAATAAATAATTGAATCACTAAATAAACTAAGTACTTAAACGTAATCCGACATTACATACATGACGTACATATATGTAATGTATGGCGCTGAGACGTGGACATTGTCCGCAAATGATGAAAGGCTGCTAGGAGCGTTTGAGAGGAAAATACTCCGTAAGATCTACGGTCCAATATGCGTGGACGATGAGTATCGAATAAGATGGAACGATGAGTTATATGAGCCAACACTGACATAGTCAAGCGTATGAAAATCCAGCGTCAAGTGGGTTACGGCTTGGTCATGTTGGTCACGGTGGAGGAACACGCAGAAGAGGACTTGCAAGGACATTCCAGGCGACCAAGACCGATCATTGGTTGTAGTGCCAACTAAGCAAGCAAGTACTATAAGTGTTAGGCATGAAGAAGCTAGTAAAATCAATTTCAATGTCAGATTTGATTTTAAAAGGTAAATTAAAATCACCCATAACAATAACCGTTTGCTTACAATCAACAGAATTCATTATAGAATCAATATTAGCTGCGTTTTATTTGCCACTCCCAACTAGTGATGTATAACTAGTTGCGTTAATTGTATGGGAAAGCAACAACAAAAATCGCAAAGATAACACGTATAATTATGGCTGCTATGTACAGTTATTATGTTGCTTAACAGCCCTGGTTTGCACAAAAACCCAACCGAGAACTGGAAATAACGAAAAAGGACCAGTTTGACATAAAAAATAAAACACAAAATCGCAAATACCATAAAAGTAAAGAGAGCAGCTGTTATTAGGGATGTGCTAATTCTATTTGTTTCCAACAGCTTATCGATACTTTGTTTTAAATCAAGGGCATTTGATCATTTAATGCTTAGACTAGACTATTTTATATGATAAAATATTTGCCATTATTTCTCTTTTCATTGTTAAATATTCGTATAAATTTAATCGTTTTCGTCACAAGATGATGTTCGTACCCACAAATCTTTCATGTGGTTGATGTTCAGGGCCTCCGTTGTACCCTGTCAGCTTGCGTGTCGATCTTGCTCCACCAGTTGCATCGTTGATAACGAATTATCTGGAAGGGAATCGAGCAATCGAGCAATCGAGTCCGGCCTTCACTCACAGCATCCTCATCGTTAACATATTTTCCGGCATTTTTTCCTATAGTAATAAAGCATCACATAGCGTATTCCATCAGATTTTTCACTAAGTTTCAAATCGATGTAACTTTTTACACTACCGACGAATTACACAACTGTCTTCATACAAAATGTAGTGTAAAACCTTTTCGTTCGTTTGACATAATCGGACTAGGGTAACGAGAAACCGCGATTACTTTTTATATAACCCAAAGAAGTAGGTAATTCAACAGCATATCGGCATCAGCATCATTATCATTATCAGCAACAACACTAGCAGGCACAGATTTAGTAGAATTAGCGTGCAAAAGAACCACTTTCAAGCATTTTTCTATTTATGCTGAAATAGATGCAGGATTACCAAATTTGCGATTACAAGTAAAACTATGCAAGAGGTGCCGCAACAGCTGCCATTTGCGCCCAAGAGAGATTACTATAAGAGCTGTTGTTAGCAAGTGTATGCCAAGTAGTAGGTGAGAAAGAGTGACCAGAAGAAACAGCTTGATGTAGAGTTTTCGAAAATACTAGTATAATAGAATTGGCCTGCGAACTCATTGCTGGAGGCTAAGTACTTATAAGTACTTATTCACTTCAGATTCCATAAACCCTTTTCGGTCAGAGTTTTGATCACTAATTGTTTTCATTTCCAACTCAGAGATATTTAGAAGGCTGCTGAATGCAGCTTTTTGTGATTGCCTAACCGTTTCAAATGCTTTGGCCAGTTTAGCTGACATCATATTCGGTTAGTGGACCGATGTAAGTCCAATGAAAGGGGCTTTTTGGGCATCATTTCTAGTAAGCCCCTTGTCGCATTTCCCACAGAAATCATCCAGTGTAACGCATGCAAACACAAAATAGCAACGAAAGCGGCAGTAGCCAGCAGAGACCAATTGACTTTGAAATGTGAAGAATTTAAGATTTAAAAACTTTCCCGCCTTCCGATTGAGTGGCTTGACTTGAGGATCGATGAGTCAATGACTCACCGCCTGAGTCAGTCAGTCAGATTAAACACGTTTTCATTCAGGTTTGTGGAGTGAATTTTCTTCTTTTAGAAAATCATGCATTTATTTAAACAATTGGCAAATTCAGTGATTGACATCTCAGATAGTGTCTTCTTAGTTCAAGTTTATGCTATCCAAATTTCGCCGGGGAGTTGATAAGTCACTGGCTCACTGTCTGAATCAGTCAGATAATAAAAATAATATGCTGAAATATTGGTAAATCTATGGCGGAAGAACGAATGGGGTAGTGAGTATAATTTATTCCTAAAACCTGCGAAGAGGCCGACCTAGGCCCACAATTGGCTAGTGTGCCGTAATAGTAAATGCAGAACCTTGCTTCTTTAACATTTCGCCAGTGAATCTAACTAAGAAATAAAAATTCCGTAAAATATTTTCCACGATTAAGATAGTCAGTCGCCTTGGTAATGAATACGTGAATACAATTTCGCGAATTGATATTCTGGGTTACCTGCTGTGATAAAAAGGGAAACTTTAAGTTGATTAAAGTTCCGCTCAAAAAATGTTTCCATCAAACTGTTGCCATTTCAAAGCGATTGCAGTTGATTCACAACAGCAAAGTAGCTGGCTGATTCATGAAAATCACGAACGATCCAAAATCAAAAGTCACGATATGCAAAGATGAGCTTGGGGTCTATCTGACTGCGGGTCTGGCTGTCTGTCTGTCTGTGTTTCTGTCTTTCTGTCTATCGGCTTGCACTCTCAGGTGATCTTTGTCATCAAATCATCTAGCGATCGAGACAACTCCCTGCTTCTTTTATGCTTCAGTGCTTCAACTTCTTTACGTGATTTACCGAATTTGTGTGAGAGCAGAGAAACTGAAAACTGAAAACTGAAGAAAACAACAAATGCCGAATGAATAAATAAATTTGAGAAAATAAATCAAATTGATTTATTGTTGGCGACAATCAACCAGCAAATCTGCTAAAACTAAAACAAAAATCATAAAACTGCAAGAAAACCGCAACAACAATAACAGCAGCAACAACAACAACAACAACAAAAACAACAACAACAACAGCAAACAAAAGAAAAGTAAAGGGAACCCAAAACGAAACGAATCGAAGCCACAACGCGTGACAAACAATAACAATAGCAACAACAATTGCAGCTGGACCGACCGTTCTCCAATCACTTGTGTGCGATACGATGCGATTCGATGCGATGCGAAGCGATGCATTGCGACATGTTGGTGACACTGCGGTTGCTGCTGCTGACATAAACAACACGCCAAATGATTACAGAGCGATTAGGTCGCGAGCGCGATGGGGCGCGAGAGAGGCGCTGCAGAAGGAGACGACGAAGTGCAAGTGGAACCCAGCAACCGAGCAACTCTGCAAGGAAGAGGCAGAGGAGCAGAAGCGCAAGCCCAACGAACGAAATCGTTTAGCATTTGAGCCACACCAAAATGCCACCACCATCACTTCTACCACCGGGCCGTACAATTTACTGGGGACTCATTGGCATCAACCAGCGCCACCAGCACCACCAGCACCACCAGCACCACCAACATCACCATCAACATCACTCCTATTGTTGCTATTGTTGTTGCTGCTGTTGTTGCATTCGGTATTTATTGTCAAATCATGAGGTTCCCTGCTGCCTGTTCGCCTGCCGCTTGTGAGTGAACACACAAAATTGTACAAAATCGAGCTGTGATTTGCTGTTACGGTTTGGCATTCATGTGGTGCAGTAAATCTTCCTCAAAAAGTGGCTGGTTTGGCTTGGCTTGGCTTGCTGCTGCACCACATATGCCGCTCATACTTTTTAACCCTTTCACTACCCTTTTTTAACTGCATACACTTTACTTTGCAGGCTGGCTACATGTGCATGCAGCTTCATCAATGTCATGCATGCATTGCTATTGGATTTGGAATTGCCTTTAAATTTGTTGTTTGCCACTGAGGGGAGAGGGGGAATCGTAACGTAACAATTTTTTAATTTAATGGTCGTCCACGAACCTGAGATACGCTACACTTACAGATTAATACCCAATGAAAAAGTTGGTTGGGTTCAGTTTCCCATGTTTCAAAAAAAAACCAGAAGGTGTTGAAGTACATTAAAGTTGTATTGGATCTTCAAGAAACGTGGAACTAAGAAGTATAGTATCATTAAGAAGATTCCGATTTAGCCAGAAAATAATTTTGGGAGATCCTCAGAGTAATTTCAATTGTAATTTACACTAAACCATTAGTGACCGGAAAGAAATGATTCGTTGTCGCACTTTTGGTATTTGTAGTCCCTGGTACCCTAGAAATTTGTATACATATATCTGGCCGATCGACACCCTAGGCATTTTGAATTTTAAGAAAGAGTAAGCAAGGTCTAAACACTTAATACATAGTAGAATTAACCCTTTTATGACCACCAAACCAGGGTTTCTTTAGATTGATTTTCAGGCGCACAGCATTGCAATAGATCTCGGTCTGAATTTCGGTTTGAATTTGGTCCAAGTTTTAGTCTGGTTTTGGTCTGAGTTTCAGTCTGATTCTCTGTTTGAATTTTTGATCTGACTTTTGGTCTGAGTGTTAGTCTGAATTTTAATCCGAATTTGGGTCTGAGTTTTGGTTTGAATTTAGTCTGAATTTTGGTCTAGTATTGGCCAGAGTTTTGGTCTAAGTTTTGGCCTCAACTTTGGTCTGTTTTTTATCTGAATTTTAATCTGAGTTTCGGCTTAAATTTTGGTTTAAATTTTGTCTGAATTATGATCTGAATTTTGGTCTGAATTATGATCTTCAATTTGGTCTGGGTTTTTGTTGAAGTTTTGGTTTGAATTTTGATCTGAATATTGATTAAGTTCTGAGTTTTGGTTTAAATTTTGTTCCTAGTTTTGGTCAGCTGTTTGGGCTGAAATTGGTTTCCTTTTAATCTGCCCTTTGGAGGGGACTGCTATCAGGATCCTCTAAGGACCACTCAAACATACCTTACTATAATACTCTGAATAATTTAGGCAGAATGAGTTTATCTGCCCAATAATAGGCAGTATTTTAGAGATTCTGAGCAGCTTTAGAATAGTGAAACGTAAGTAACCCGTTTTCTCGAAGCGCTATGTAATTATGTATATTGCTTGCGAGCAATAACACCTGCACCAACAGCTCATAGTCCCACCAAGGGTTAGCAAATTTTCTATGCCCTTATAATATAACAGTTGCTGGTACGGGGTTTATCTGTTGGCCTCTCTGACTCGAATATGATAGTCGAATTTCTTTTCCTTTATCGAACTTCTTCTGGTTCCAAATCGTTGAAAATAATTGCTTTGTAAGTCCAGGCTTAACTTTAATGATATAAGGAATAGTTTTCTACTAAAAGGCGATTTTGAAACACTAAGAGATACCAGCTCTCTAACCTATATCCTCTCGAATTCGAATCCTATAATAAGGGGAATCATTAATTCTGTAAGAACAACGCAAGCAGCTACTACAAGCTGCCAGTATCATCAACACCAATATGTGAATAGAGCAGCGGCTGAAGAAAAAGTGAAAATTTCCCTTTGCTTCAAATTCAAATGCATAAATATTTCGTTTCGGTGGCTGATGTTTTTCTAACTCAATCACCGAAAACCAATTCCGATGGACCTGACTGAATGTGTGTCGGTGTCGGTGTCGGTGTCGGTATCGGTGAATGTGTGCCTATGTGCCAGTGTCTGCGCCTGTGGACCCATTGCCAGCGTAATTATTTTTGTGCTATTGCTAACACACACACACACACACACACACACACAGAGTTAACAACAACAGCAGCAAAAACACCCAGCATTCAAATCGAAATTGTCCAAAGTGCAGCTGATGCCGCCTCGTAAATATATGAGTAGCTCAGGCGAGAATACGTACTACGTGTGCGTGTGTGTGTGTGAGTAACATTTGCGTTTGCACTTGTGTGCTTTTGGTATTTATTTGGCAGCAGCAATTGCCTTTTCTAATACTACCACCACCACTAAACTGGGTCTAAATCGGCATTTGGCATTTATGTGCTTATACATATAAGTATTTGCTTCTTTTGCAATCAGTGCGTTGAATTTCGATTTGATGTGGAAATGTAGAAGAGCTGAAATCATTCTCTCACTCCGTTTTTCTCTCACTCTGCATACGAATAAATTTGAAGAGGTTCATGAAAATGCAATTCTTATTTTCTAATACCAATGGCGGGGAGAGTGAAAGAGTGAGTGAGAGATTCGCACAAAGCCGCAATGTACACAGGCACAGATTTTTGCGCACACACTTTAATACTTTCTTCCTCTCTTCCTCTCTTCCTACTCAGAGACTCACACACGTATACACAAATCGCAACGCAATCGATGCGTCCAATCATGAGAGTGAAAATATGCGTTGATATACCGTTTTATTGAAGGAGCTTTTTAACAACTGCATGTAGCAAGTGTTTTGTGCACAGTGGGCAAAATAGAGTGACTTCTACTTTACCATATCGTAGTCAGCTTTTTTCAATTTCTTTAGTTCAATTTCAATTTCAATTAATTTTTCGCTAACATGAGTAATTTTTCTGCGCTTTTCATCCACTGAGAGTTTTGGAGATAACAACTTCCCAACCATACTCGCTTTATATATTTTTGGCAAAGGGTAAAAAAAAACCGAGGGTTCGCTCTCTGGAGCATCAAGTGATTGATGAATCAAATGGTTTTTCGGAGTAAAATATGTCTATGAAACTTGTTGGTTCCGATGACATTGGAAGTGAATTTCAGTGTAGGAGTGTTGCATATGTCGAACCAGGTTGTTATCCGGAGTGAATTTAGAAGTAAAGTATTTGCAAGTGTAAAATCTAATGAGTCTTCGGAATCAAATATTTGCACTTAATTCACTCGGTGGTGGTTAATTCCAGCGAAAATTTATGAGTAAATGTTTAAAATTTTTGAATCTGGAGGACTTTCCTTTTCATCCACTGTATCCATTATTGTACAAAAAAAGAACCTCATGCTCGCCACCCCCAGCTCCACCTCTTCACAATACGATTGATGATGACTCCAACGATGAGGACGAGACAATGACAATCCAACACATAAAATTGGTGGCTAGCTGGCTGCATGTACAACATGCGGAGGAGGAACAGACAGCAACTAAATATTAGCAATCAATGACAGTCACTTGTCCGACTAAATTAGGTTTACTTGAGCGTATTGCGCCCTCCAACTTCCAACTTTTATCAGCAGCGCTCGCTTAGTCCAGTATGCTGTTACTGTAGGTTAAGTATTACTACTATGCAATTGCCAGCAACAAATAATAAATTTTCAGTGCCTTGCAATTGTTATGAATTGAAAATTTGAAAATATGTTCCTCGCAAAATGTGGGGGAAGGATTTTGCATTAAGTTTAGCAGCTGATTGTATTCCTTATCGCATTGGAAAATGTCATCGATTTAGATTACGTAATACAGTAGTTCCCGGTTAATTGAACCGGTCACATTGGTCAAGGTTTCACACATTAGCTGAAAACTAATAAATTATTGAAGTAAAGGCATGGAAGTGAGTTTGTCGTTCTTAACTCATTATACTAATTTATGTTATTTATGTATTTCTATTCTAAGTATGTACTTAAATATTTAGTTGATAGGTAAAAACCTCTTCGCATTCTTTTTGAAATATCAGCTGCATCAATTCTATGCAAATATGTAAATTTTATTCACACCTTACCACACCTTGCCGCAATGCACTTGCCTACGACTGATTTCATTTGCCTTGATGATCATGATTGATGTGTGCATAATAGCGAGCGAACCAAGCAAGGCGCGCGCACAACCACACACGCAATGCAGTGATGCCAGATGGTATGATAGGAAATCTTTCAAAACCGTGATTGAAAAAACGAAAACATTTAAATGGAAAATGGAATCTGAAAAATTTGTGGAAATGAAAGCGACAAGGAAAGCGAGTGGCTGCTGCAGACTTCTAGATATTTATAACGAAAATTTTACCCGACGAGGTATTAAATGAACCTTTTAGCCATTCCGAAAATCGATATGTGATACTATTGGATCCAAGGAAAGAGATAAGTAATAAGTAGATAAAGAGTTTTGGTGATAACAATGCCCCACCTTCTTTTGTTTTCGACAAAGCGCCAAAATATTTGCCATTTGCCGAATGGAGCGTCAAATGGCTGTTGAATGAAATGTTTTTTCGGTGTAAAATTTGTGCATTTGCTAATTCAGATGACATTCGGAGTGAATTTCGGAAAAAAAGTTTCGCCTTTTCTGATTTGGCAGGGAATTAAGCAGTAAAATATTTGTGTTTGCAGAATATTTGCAGCTTTGAAAATGATGGACTTTCGGAGTTAATTTAGGAGCAAATATATCGGAGTAAAGTATTTGAATTTGTGGATTCAGATGGCCGCACGAGGTAAAATTCGTAGAAAAGTGTTTTCATTTGTTAGTCTATATGATATTTCGGAGTAAAATATTTGCATACACGGTTTCGGAGTTGGTTTTGGATTAAATTTTTTTCAACTTTGAATCAGATGGTCTAACGATGTGATTTTAATAGCAAAATATTTGCATTCGCCTTATCATGTACTATTTAGGAGTAATTTTCGGAGTAAAATATTTTTTATATGTGAGTGTATTGATCCAGATGACATTTCACAATAAAATATTTGTACGTCTTGAATCAGATGCTCTTTCGGAGATATGTGATAAAATTCCTTTCAATTCTTTCTAAATAGAATTATACCCTACAATTTAGATATTTTTCTACTATTTACTTATAGTTTGCACTATCTCGCAACGCTGACGCAATGTGAAGCAATCAAGTGCGCCGGTGAAGTGATCGGTCATCGGGATTGCAGCGCGTTCACACTAACAAAGAAACGCTTGAGCAAGCGAGCGAATGAGTGAGCGAACGCATTATTAGCGTATGATTAAAGTGAATATTGAACAACAACAAAAACGAGAGCGTGAAAATTATTCATAAATATTTTCTTTATAATTCATTATAATCCATCAATAAATTTGTGTCATCCAAATGACATTTATGGATTGTAGTTGCGTGTTTCATAGTTGCTAATAAAGGTGCAAATCGAACAACAAACGTTTGCTGCATTCAGGTGCAATTTTTCACTTCGCATAACTTGAGCCGAGTAGGCAAAACTAGAAATTCATTATTTGCTGCTGTCATGCGGCAATCACATTTGAATGATTTTATAAAATTAATTGAAGTTTTCAGAAAACAACATATCAATTGTCAGTTGACGTTTCGACGTTTCGACGTTTTTTAATTGCAAGGCGCAATTTGTAGTAACTATGACTTTGGGGTATGAACTAAGTAGTGGCATGGGACGATTTGAATATGAATTTTAAGTAGGGCACAAAAATATTGAAAGATTTAAGATATTAATATTGTAGCGGATAACACGTTGTTCTAAATAAGTTCAGTTCGTAAAGCAAAATTTTTATATGCATACTTTAAAAATAACTTATTTAATTTACTTACTCTTTTAGCTTATAACAAAAAGGTAACCGAATTTTCGATTGGGGACTGAGTAAACAACTCAAGGTTAATTAAGGGTCTTTGAATGCCATCCTTACCAAAAATTAAGTATCTCTATCGCTTTTAGGGTTTCTGATATGGAGGCCTTATCCCCAAAAATTTTGCTTGTAAGGGGTCTATAGAGAAAGTAGCTTATTATAAAAACTGGGAATAAAAACATGTGAATCGAACTCCTTTCTTCTCGAAATGTGTTCCGTTCGAGTTCCCTTCCCTCGAATTGTCTTCCCCTCGAGTTTCCCTTCCCTCGATTTGCCTTCACTCGATTTGCCTTCCACTCGAGTTGGCCTCCACGCGAGTTCCCTTCCACTCGATTTCTCTTCAACTCGAATTGTCTTCCGGTCGAATTCTCTTTCTCTCATGTTCCCTTCCGCTCGAATTGTTTTCCATTCGAGTTCCCTTTCACTCAAGTTTCCTTCTTCTCTAGCCACCTTCCTCTCAAGTTGCCTTCTCCTCTTGCTCTACCTATTTTATTCCGTGTAGTATCCGACCGAGTATTCGCAATTAAAGTCCGACGTTTTAGCTGATGATTATCTTCGTGTCATGCAGTACCTAAATCGAGCTTTACGCATCAATTCATGCCACGAATAGAATGCCGAATTAGAACTTTGTATTTTGTATATTTTTTCTATTTTCGGTTTTTGACTGCACCAAGTTTCGAACCCGGGCCCCCAGCACATTACCCACTCGTAACGTAAGCTGATGATTTTCAGTACTTTATTTTATGATAATTTTAACTTTTTAAAAATGAAGCCAATGATTTTAAAATTTGCATTTTCAATATATTTCAGAAAAATCTGCTGTCAAAGGCGAATGCCGAAGAAATGGCCGAACTTCGGTATTGACCAGTCACAGTAACTGTAACTGTAAGACTTTTCTCTCTCCCTCTCTGAAAAATATTACCACACAAACTGCTGGGTTCATGGATGCAAGCTTTCGTATGACATATAATTATTTTGTAGCAACTTCAATAATAATAACAACACACAAAAAAACCAGCACCACTCTCGCCGTCTCTCACTCTCTCTTTCACACGATGTAAGTGGACGAACGCTCTTTGTCATTTGCACGACGTGCCAATGAACAAGGAAGCAAAAGGAATTCATGCGTTGGCGACAAATTTACACATATTTGAGGCAAACAAACGAGAGGTTCATTAATTGATATTGTGAGGTAGGCCGGCAGGCAGAGACACACACACATACACACACACACACACACACACACACACATGCATATAAGCGGCAATGCCACTTGCTTGTAGTGTTGATGATTTGCTTGCGCTTTTGCGTGCTAAAGCCACAAGTCTTGCAAACAAGAAAGCAGCGTGGAAAAAACCAGTGGCGCCGTGGTGCAGCTGTTTTCGGGCAGATAGATTGACAGACAAAGAAGCAGCGAACAACATTTGCATGCAACAATTGACGCCTCTGTTTGTTTGTGTTTTTTGCTGTTGCTGGTGCGCATGTGCAACTACACACATATTGGCGTAGCTAACTACATAAGTGGCAAGTGGCAACATCACTTAATCGACATACAGATAAACAAACAACATCCGAAATCTGTATTGAATCTTGAACACTTTTAAAACACCATCGCAGCACCAGAAAATTACACTTGAAACGATTTACGGAATGCAACTTAATGAGAGCGGCGAATTTTAAACTTTATGTAATTCGCAGGCGATTTTTCGCCGGCCACAACACAACACGCAAGGTTGACAGCTTTGCATTTCTGATGCACATCTTCTTGTAAGTTTTTTGCACTCACACACATACACTGCATGCATCCATTGCTCTTTACCGATACGGAACTATCAGTTACTGTACGCTCTCGCTCATTTATTCCGCTCACCTCAACCGCTGGAGCTCTCTTAGTGAGTTAGTTACGGACTAGTTGGCGTGGGATTCTTGTCGTTGTTTGCGATATGAAGCTTTTAATATTTGATTGACAGTTCAATTAAAAATTTGTCAGATTGTCAGCGAGGCTCAGTGAAATTTTATTTTCTTCTTTTCCAGTTTTTTATTCTTGCATTGTTTCAGTTTCTTGGAAGCTAAATAATTATGACCCTAAAGGGTCACACTCAGGCTACATTGAATTGTCATAAAGCGCCATGACAGAGTGACAGCTGTTGTCGATCAGCAAATCAACCCTGATTGTTTAAATGTGTAAATGAATATAAATTTAAGGGTGTGATCATAAAAAGCAATGGAAGATAAAAGCAAGATGGAAAGCGAATATATTACAAAAGAATATTCTAAATTAGTTTAATTGCAAATAATGATCGAGATAAGCAGGAGAGCAAGGAGAAGCATCAGCAATGATGCCCACTCAATTAGTGTCCGAAATCGAAGTTCGGCCTTTCGTCGAATCTTCAGCCGAAGATGAAGATCGGTAGCGACTCTCTTTTCTCTAATTTTGGGTAAAGTTTTAATATTTCGTCTTAATGTCTTAATTATGTACTGGAGTCGCGAGTACGCAAAACAGCCAGATATTACATTGAGAACAGTTTTGGCTTTAGCAAATGCTGCAGCACTGTACTAACCAAAAAACACATAAGTACTCGAATTAGTCGAGTAAAAAGGGGATACTCGAGTCCCATCACTAGCTCATTGTGATACCACATGTTTGAACCTACAGTTTAACGCCGGTTCTGAACGGCATGGTGGCAATTTGTTATCACTTGGCGATTCTGCCATTGCCTGCCAAATGGTATATGTATTTGTTCACATTCTTGTAATTCTCATTCACTTCACATCGGTAGAATAAAAGAACTTCATGAGTATTAACCACAGGACTAAGATGGGAATTTAACCCCCAACCTCCCTGATGAAAGTCTAGTGTTCTACCCACTAGACTATCGAGATCGTCACCAATGTACTTTTTTGGTACAAATTTATTTTTGGTACAATTGTATTTAGAGCTGTATATAGAGCAATTTTACTTTTTGGTACAATTGTACTCTTATGGTGCAACTGTATTTTTTTGATCCAATTAGTAAAATTGTCAGAAGTCAAATTTTAGTACAGTTGAAGGTCCGTTTTTGGTACAATTGTACTATTTTTTGCTCCCTCGTTCTCTTTTGATACAATTGTACTTTTTTGGTGCAATTATGCTTTTTGGTACAATTCTCTTATTTTTTCACTATCTCCTTTCGCGGGATTCCCGTAAAGGGCTGGAAATTGGTGTTAAGTATGTTGGAGAAAAATGTTGTACGGTGAAAATTAATGGGCGTCCATTAAATTTTGTTTTGGGGCCTCAAGGGTTGGAGAAAAATGTTGGCCATTAAGAATTTATAGAGGTTTTAACCCTCCAGGGTCGACTCCTGACCAGTGGTGGAATGATTTGTCGATTATCCGCGTTCTTTCTTTGGACACGATGTGACGCCACGGTGCCCACCTCTTAAATTTTTGGGCTCACTCATTTTTTCATCGAACCTCGCAAAATTAAGAGTTCCAACGTATCCAAACTCTGTTTCGAGGTACCTCCCTCCATACACTACTATTCCATAGCTACTGAATTGTACACCAACACTTGAAATGCCCAGTCACACTCATCCGTCCACTATGTGAATGTGTTGTTGTTGTTGCTGAAATCAGCTTAAACTAAATAAAATTACTCGTTACAAGGCAAAGTCTATCCGCTTGCTGTTTGCTCTGCCAGCTCGAATGCTCGAATGCATCATCATTATTCCATATATGGTAAGTAAATAAATTGATGACCATGTGAGTCAATCAAACCGACATCAATGTGGATGGCGTTGCTTGAGTTGTTGCTGGTGCTCGAGTTATTGCCGTTGCTTGACTGGATGTTGTTGCCTGAATTGATGCTGCTGATGCTGTTGCTGTTGCTGTTGCTGTTGCTCACCTGTCATAATCAATCACATCACACTTATCGCAAATCAATTACGTCCAACGATCGTGAGAATGTTGCTGTTGTTGTTGTTGTTGTTGTTGTTGCTGCTGCTGCCGCTTCTCTCATCTCAACTGCTGCCGGTGGCAACCAAAAATGTAAATGTATTTCACTTAAGCAATGCCTGCCTGCATGCATGCATGCACATGCAAATGTGGTTATCCCTCAAAATGTCACCAGAAATGAGGCCAACATATGTCAACGGTGAAATTCAACATCATTTGCTGTCGAGATCTTATGAAAAGTTGTTGCTGTTATTGTTGTTACTTTTAGTTATTGTATGCACAGTCTTGACAGCTCGTCGTTTGCTGCGCAAATTAAGAATTTCGCATTAACACTGACATTTCATTTGACATTTTCGTGAGTGAGTGTGTGTGTGTGTGCGTGTACATATTTATATATATATGTATGTATGCTTAGATAGAAAGATCTAAATTACCCGACCGATGATCAAGTAGTAAAAAGTGTAAGGCAAAAATTACTAGTTACAAATTTTCTAGCTATTGTATAAAATCGGCAGGTTCAAGTGATTTGTTGATACGCCAGCCCATAGAGGATTCTTCCCTCATTCTTCATGGAACTCGTCAACTTTTCACAGTGACCTTTGCACCTCTTGTTAGATATTTTCTAGCTACTTAATCTTGTACTAGAACATAAATTTGCATTTTAAATTGCCTTGGGTCATTAATTTACGTATTAGCAATGGATGAATCGAATGAAACGAAAGGGGAGACCGCAATTTTCAACATTACAATTCTGCACTTGGATTTTAATAAACCAAAATTTAATAAACAAACAAAAAAAACGAAAAAAATTCCAACCGCAAATTAACTTTAGATCTTTTGCTGCTTCATTAGCGTGGCACATCAGCAACTCTGGTGAGTAACTCCTGTGACAACATACCAAACACGAACATCACCAGCGACAACAACGACACGCAACGCACAATGTTGCTGACGCTGTTGCTGATGATACTCTGGATGTTGACGCTGTTGCTGTTGCTGTTGACAATAAACGACGATTGAATGATTTATTTTTGACAGGTTTTGGTATTTTTTGTCTTTTTTTTGGTTTATTTGTTGGTTTACTTCGGATAAGTCTTAAAATTAAAACGGTAAATCAAATTTTGACAGTGGAGTACAGAGTACAGACTCAACAACACAACGACAACAGCAACCAGGTTTTTGTTTGTTTGATTTTAACTCTCGGGTAGCCAGTGTTACCATATCATTTCCATACACGTGTATATGAAACTTGAATGCTGCCAAAACGCAGCAAAGACAATTCAAAAAAGTTTGTTCAATTTGCAGTTCGAGCTTTTTATTGTTTGGGAAAAATGATTGGTTTGTTTAACAAATGCTGCTGGCCTGCTTTTGGTGGCCGAGTTAATAGATGGTCATGGCGGATCCAGAGGGGTTATGAGGGCTATAGTCCCCTTAAAAGTTATTAATAACTTTGGTCGAATTTGGTTTGAGTTTGGGTCTCAATTTTTGTCTAGAATTGGATGCGAGTTAGGTCTGAGCTTAGACTCGAAATTGGCCTGATTTATGTATTTAGTTTTGGTCTGAGATTTGGTTCTAGTTTGATTGTTTTTTTGGTCCAAGATTTGGTCCGAATTTTAGTCGGACTTTGGTGTGATCCTATTTCTAGTCTGAATATTGTTCTAATTTTTGTTCTTGGTTCTAGTTTGGGTTTTGATTGATTTGTGGTCTGAGTTTTGGTCTGAACTTTAGTTTGAGTTTAGTTTGAGTTTTTGTCTGAGCATGGTCTGAATTTTAGTCTGATTTTCTTTTGATTTTTTTCTGATTTTTGGTCTGAGTATTGGTTCGATTTTTATCTGATTTCTGTCGAAGCGTTGGTCTGAAAAGCTTTTGTCTGAATTTTAGTGTGAATCTGGTCTGCATTTTTTCTATGTTTCGGTCTGACATTCGTCTGAATTTAAGTCTGAACTTTGGCCTGATTTTTGGTCCAAATTCGGTCTGAGTTTTGGTCTGAATTTTTGTTCGAGTTTTATTGTGAGGTTATGTTTGAGTTTGATTTTATTTTTGGTCCGAGATTTGGTCTAATTTTCGTTCTGAGTTTTGGTCTAAGTTTTGGTTTAAATTTTGTCAATTTGTGGTCTAATCTATGGCCTGAGTTTTGGTCTGAATTTTAGTGTGAATTTTGGCTAAAAATAGTGCTAAATTATTGTCTGAATTTTGGTCTGAATTTGAGTTGTGGTTTGGATAAAGTTTTTCTCTAATTATGTGTATTAAATTTAATCGGATTTTAGTATTAGTTTGAATTTTAGACAGAATTTTGTTAAAAATTGTGTGTGATCCAAATTCCGGTTCTATCCACACTCAAATCCTAGACCCGCCGCTGGCAACTACTGCAACAACTTGCCGCTGCTGCAGCTGCTGTTATTTTGCTCTGCTGTCTAGTTCCGCGCCTTGATACTGGTGATCTATTTCAAATGAATGCTGCGTTTCTCAAGTAAGTACATGAGTAAGTATGTGCGAGTGTGCACGTCCATATGTAAATCGGTCGATGGTCTGCTGTCCGCTTGCCTCTCCGCATGTCTCCCTGCCTGTCTGCCTGCAAATGTCGAGTGGCTGCCTGTTCCGCAGTCTGTCTCAGTAATTAAGCCTTTCTTTCTATCGTTCATCGGAGCAATCGAGTTTAGCTGATACTTAAATCATAACGCGTAAAGTCGCAAGTCTGCCTCATCTACGAGTATCCTCATCTATTTTATCTGCTACTCGCATTTAAGAGTCGAGTATTCTCATATATTTGTCTTCTATCTATTTGCACATTTACATACTACATGATTCCTTATTATTATTTTCATCTTTTTTCATTTCATTTCATTTCGTTTCATTTCGTTTGATTTCGTTTATTTCGTTTCGTTTTTATGTTTTGTGTGTGTGTTTTTGAATGCGTCTTTTGAGTTTGTATTAATTTCGTCGTCTCAAAAAACAAAGTCATAAATTGTCTGCGCTTAATTCTCTGTCAGATGAATTGTAATAAATTAATATAAAATTCTTGTCAACGGGCAGGCGGCAGCAATAACTACAACAACATCAACAACATCAACAACACCAACAACCAATATGATGAGAGTTGAAATATTTTTAGTGCTCGTTTGCCGTTGCTGCCTTAATTTTTCTTCTTATTCATAATTTACGTATGTGGGTTTTTTATTTTGACGAACATCATCAACAGCAGCTAGCAACAGCTACAAGAAACACCAACCGCATTCACTTCCACATGATCAACATCAGTAGTAGCTGCACCAGAAGCATCAGCAGCAAAAGCTACAACGTCAATAGTACACAGCATTTGCAATCGCATCGATTTGCTGCCACTGCCACACCACTGCCACTCCACTTTACTTAATATTTTTATCTATTTTCCGCTGCTAGCTTCTGGTTGCCGCTGTCATTGAGTAGCTCTCCGCCGATGATGTATCTTTGGAATTATTGGCGACCTCATTTCGTTCACTCTGTATTATTTATGTGCATTCAAATGAATTTCAACGAATTAATAACAAATTAACACAATTAATCATTTGTCACCACACATGCACCAGTCACACGCAAATTCAAAATCACATCATTAGCATCAATTTCGTTATGTTTGCATGTTTTATTTGTTCTTTCTCTTTTGGTGTATAGAGTTTCTTGAACTGTTGGTTGTAGTTGTTTTATGGAATAGCCTCTCCCTGAAGGTGAGTAGTGGCTAGCGTGGCTAGTGTGGCTGGCGTTGAAACTGAGTTTTTAGTCAAACTTCGCTTACACTTTCATGAGCCAGACTTGACTAATGCACTTTGTTAGCCGGTTAATTGGCAAACTGTCTCTTAATGGCCGTTCCTGTTGATTTGTTCTTTTTGCTTTTTTGGGCTTTTAGTTCCAAATGCACCGAAAATTCATGCATTAATTGAAAACGATTCAATTAACCGGGGATTTCGGTAGTATCATTCGAGTGAGTACACACAATTTAAGGCATAAGCATACGTAGCGGCACGTAACGTAGCGTAAAGTAAGCGAGATAGAAATCTACGTTGCGTTACTATTTCGGTATCGCTTGCATGCACTATTCATATAACAGATCGATATCTGACATTTGGCAACGTAAAGTTACCAGTAGTATGCGTAAACAAGCCTTTAGACCAACACTGTTAACATAGAATTCAGAGAGGTGCTGTCGCTGCTGCTCTCTCTCTCTCTCTCTCTGTCTGAATGGTCAAACTCTGATAACGCGAAATACCTCTCTTTGCTCTCTTTCTCTCTCTCTCTCTCGTTCCTTCTGAAGCATGTCGATACTACCGAAATCCCCGGTTAATTGAATCGTAAGCGCCAAAAAGTAAATTTCCTAGGATAATAATTATAATTTTTTTTTAATTTTGCGGTTTTTTATTCTGCATTTATCCACTGGGGAAACAAAACTTTTTCAGCACCGAGGGGTAAAGACCGGAGAATATCATTTGCTATACAGATCGAGAACTACATACCTACTTTAGGATAGCAAGGCCTGAATACTCTACTCGCATCTTCCTAATTTTCAAATACTTATCAATAATTAATCGTTTGCAATCATACGAGTCTCGAATAACCTCTCTCGGAAATGATCTCCATATTCCATGTACACTTTCATTAGGTGAGAATTCTTTCAACTCTCCTCTCTCTTCAACTAACTCTTAGAACTAATCATGTGCAATAAAATGCATCCTTGTAAAAAAGAGATTTAACGGCACAACAGCCCAAGGAGGACATAGGCCGATCTTTTCGCATCCACTCATGCTGAGCGTGTTATATTTGTACATGAAGTGATGGGACCTCCAGTTTTATGCCCAATCCGGACAGCGAAGTGAAAAGCTTTTCATAGCAATTTTTACTCTTGTTGGTTTGCCATTGCCTGCCAAGAGGTGGTGCAGTGTAGACAAAAATAGTGTTTTCTACATTTTTATATTGCCTGTGCCGATATTCGAACCGCGGACACTCTGCCTAGCAGACCAACACTCTTTCAACTACACCACAGCGACCACAGAAAGAGAATCATTCAATTATAAAGCACATTAGATGAACCAGAGAGAGCCGAAGTCGACGTTGCCGTCTCTGCTGGAATTGTGCGTATTCGATCCTCATATGTTCATATGAAAAAGCTCGATCCTGGTGTCGGCTCTCGCAGATTCATCTGAATATATTAACTATTTTGTTGTTGAACTACTGTTATAGAATTTAAAAAAAATTATACATATCATTTTTTATCATAAATAAAAAATATAAAGTTAATTTTTTAAAATTTGCTAACATAACAACAATAATAATAATAATAATAATACATGATAAAATGTAATAAAATTCATGACGATCTGTTGTTGTGTGTGGTGGTGCTACCAATAACAAGAACAGCGACATTGATACCAACAACATGAAATATTACACACACTCACACTAAACACACACACACACACGAAATCAGCAATCATCAAAGGACATTATTACATAAGTAGAGCAAAACGAAGAAGAAGAAGGCAAACGAATAAAATAAAATGAATTTTAATAGCTCAAAGAAATAAAGACGGAGAGAGAGAGAGAGGGGGAGAGAGAGACATCTTGTGTATGCATGTTTGCGTATACGAGTACAATATACATACATAAATTAGCTTGCATACATAAATTAGCTTAAATCAAATAAAATGAGGGTATGCAATTGCAAGGACATTAGATAACAAGCCGTAGTGTTGAAAATTTATTGTAATTGATGTATGTTTGACGATTCACAGAACCAACAAACCAATACCAGCAGCACAGGCAGCGTCAGTGGCTGCGGTAGCGACAGTCACCAGATTGGCAAACGTGCGAATATAAAAAGAAAAAGAATGAGAGTATATTTTTCGTGTTTCTTCAGTTTCAATAGCAATAAAATAGCTGAAAGCGCGCTTTCTTTCTTCGAAGGCATACATATGGTATATACATACATATAAAGCCCTTATACTTCCTACACACATACATACATACACATTGACATCATACATATTTACCTCCCTCTCTTCTTGTCCCTACATATGTACATAAGTACATAGTATAACGGTATGCAATGTAAAGGAGCATTGTGGCTATCCATTCATCCACTTACAATAACAGCAAAGAGAAGAAGAGAATGCGATGTTGTTGTTGTTGTTCTTGCTAGTGTAAAAATATAAAATTACTAAGCTTTTATATGTGTTGAGAGTGTTCTCACGTATGTATGTATGTATACCTAGTATGTGTGATGTGTGTGCGTATGTGTGTGCGCGGGTGCTGCGGACATATTTATGTCGCTTTTGGGAACATTTCATCCTCATAAATATTATTCATTTCCCTGTTTACATACATACACACACAAACACTTAGATGGTGCATATGTACCATACATATGGATGCGGGAATGTATAAGTATGCGTGTGTTTTTGTATTGAAAATGTGCTGAGCTTTCTGAATTGAGTTAAGAATACTTCAGATTTTCTACTTTCCACTGCCTTCCAAACCGAATTTCTCAATTTCTGCTGGCGTAACTCCACAGAAAGTTTTTTTTCCCAATTTTCTCAAAATAATATATACTTGTACATAAATGAAAGAACCCTGAATTATACTCATCAAGATAGTGAGGCATAAAACCTTTTTTCGGGGGGCTTTTATGTTCTGCGTGTGAGCCTCTCTTCGATGTGATCAAATTTGCTACTACGAGACTGGTCCCTTTTATTTTTTTTTTTGTTTTTGACATAACTTATGTGCTATGTGTGTGAGTATGTATGTATGTAGTAAATTTTGTCAAACTGACAGCATACAATTTCATTTCATCAGTTTTATGTGTGCGTGTTAGTGTGTGTATTCGCGTCTTCGCTCTTCTCGCTCTCTTTTGTATTGCTGAAAACCAGTCACCCATACTCCTTCGTTCGCTCTTTCTCTCTCTCTCTCTCTCTCTCTGGCATATACACAAGTTTCTTTGATTTAATGTGACATGTGATTTATGGTAGCAAATATTTTCTGTTGTTTGTTATGTATTTTTGGTGTTATTGTTATTGTTGTTGTTGTTGTTATAGCAAAACATTTCGCATACGTCGACAAACCCTTCATCATCATCATCAACAACGACAACAACAACAACATCAAGAGGTACATCAGCAGCATGATGCGGTGTGTAGTTTAAGCGTTGCCACCACCATCGCCAATACGTAATAAAGTAAGTATGTTGCTGTTGTTGCTTTTCAACCATTTTTCCTTAATATGTGCTCAGTATCAGTATCGTCACAATGGTTTTATGTGCTGGGTTTGTGTGTATTTGTCGCCATGAAGTTGCTTGTCATTTTTGACACATCAACCACTATTCTATAGCAGTTCAACAATCTTATAGAAGTTGCGAACAGGGGAAGGGGTGGGTGTCCTTTTTCGTTGATTCAAAAAGTCTGTTATTTTAGAAACAACCAATAGATCACACAGTAGTAGGTATTATACAAACATATTTCATTTAAGTGAAGTCTTACTCTTTCCCTCTTGGCATTCGTTAGTGAATCCGTCTTTCTCGTATTTCGAACATTGACATACTTCTACATGCTATTCATAGAGCACATGAGATTAGACTGAGAAGGCCATCGTCGACGTCACTACTTCCGTCATAAGTATCTGTATGCGTGTGTGGGAAATGTGTATGTGAAAAAAATTCGACTCCGATATTGGCTCTCTCAGTTTCATGTCATGTGCTCTATGATGTTACAATTCGTTCTTCAGATAAAAGTTGGAGAGCAGTTCAATAATCATATACGCAGTTCTATATCTTAAGAAATTGAATACTTTACAATGTTGTTGTTGCTCTAGCATCACACAGTACAGCGTAGAAACACGTATAACAACAATAACACACATTGTGGATTGCATGAGATTTAAGCTGCGTTTTATTCGTTACTCATTCCTAGTTATGCATAACTAGCAGTGATAATTGTATGGGAAACAACAATAAAAGCTCTTAAATAACTATAGCTATTATGTACAGCTAGCATGTGGATTAACATCCCTGGTTTCTATAACATTGAAAGAAGAGGAAGAGTAGTGTGGCAAAAACCAAAAAGTTAATGTGCCGAAATGTCCGCAGTCCGAAGAAAAGTAGTAAGCTGAAAAATAAATTATAATGTTGTGTGAGACGCGAAACGAATAATAAAGAACAGAAATTGAAGATCGCCTCCAATTGCCAATGCTATTGAGCTTTTCATTGTGAACGGAAAGAAGAGATTTAACTTTGCTCCGCTCTATTAGGCAAAATACTAACATTGGGTGTAAGAAAAAATTCGTTCAAATGTTGAATTAAAATATCTCCTCTATGGAAAACCTTCTCGGGACACCCATGCTTTTTGTGTATGTGTCTGTAAAGATACAAAACAAAAATGTGTGTCGTTGCAATCAGGCTGTTTATTGTGGTTGTTGTTGTTGTTCTTCTTCTTCTTCTTCTTCGTCTTCTTTGACTACTCCACTGCGATTGCAATAAATCACTCAATTCGCAGGCATTTCTGCTGTTTGCTTCTGCTTCTCCTCATCGTCGTAGTCGTTGTAGTCTTCATCATCGACTTCACTATCATCAGCGTGTCATTAGAGTGGTACGTCGTTGCTTGTATTGCATTTTTTACGTGTGTATGGATCTAAGCACATGGAGGGATGAATTCACATGCCATGCTTTACTACTCCTCCTTTGCTACTCGGCTGCTGCTCCTGCTGCTGGTGCTGCTGCTGCTTGCCTGCATTTGTATTTTTTTGTCCCATCAACGCTTTGGCATTAGGGTGCTGCTTGCTTGCTTGCTTGCTGAAATGAACGTGGCAATATGGCAATTGGTTTTAGGTTTTAAATTATATGACGTCAACCCAGTGATGTTCATCATCATCAGCAACCGCATTCACATTTTAGAACTATGTATTTGTCTTGTGTTGTTGTTGTGTCTATTGTACACATTTTCATTCTTTCGCTTCTTCTGCTCTTTTATTTCATTCCATCTCATCTCATTTCATTTGATTGTGAGAAAGTGCGAAAGCGAGACAAGTTCTTATCTTTCGCAATCGATAGATGTCATCTTGAGTGATTTAGTGTCAATTGGGGATATTTCATATGTACGCATACGCATACATAGGATTTATTTATTTTTTAGGTTATTCTCGTTTATTTTTGTATGAGGGTATTAAATTTAATCGATTTCGTTTTTAATTCTAGTTGGTGGTGTGTAATAAATTTTATTTTTGTTTATTTTTCTGTAAAGGTTCTGTACTTACTTATTAATTTATTATTATTATTATTAGACAGGCTATAGTACCCTTGCTTTTAACACAACTCTGAGTTAAGACTACTAGGGAATATAAGAATTGCGTTAGGTTCTATGCCATGCCGCCTATCTCGGAAGGTCGCAGGAGTCCCTTCCCGAGGTAAAGCGATCTTCACCTTGCTGCAGTCTGGGACAGTCGTAAAGTACGTATTCTGCTGTTTCCATGTCTTCGCTATATAGTCGACATGAATCGCATTGCGATAAACCCAACTTCTTAAGGAGATACTTGAGAAGACAGTACCCGGTAAAAGATCGAATTTTCGTTCTGTTTAATTCGATTATACGTTTATAGTTAATGATGATTGAGTTAATAAGTGTTTTAGCCTGTCGGAGGCCTAAAAGTCTCGTCCAATAGTCTTTGAGAGCTTTAGTTTCCCAAGTAACTATTAGTTGTGATTGGAACGATGACACACCACAGAAAGTTTCAGGACCCTTTTCATTTCTGTCGAAACCCTTCATGACCCGGCTTCTAAGCCAGTATTTGATTCTGTTCTTACAATCTTGATTCAGAAAATTATAATACAACAATATTGGAATAACCTACAAATGGACTATTTCTCGGAATGACCGTTAAACATACACACACATATACAATATTCAAAAAGCATAAGCCGTTAATTTTTAATAAGATTTATTTTTTTTGTTTTATGTTTTGCAATTTCTTCTAGCCATAACAGAGTCTTTAGTCTGAGCTCAGAAACATTATAAACACTAGTGCTGTTTAGATAAACATTTGTAGTAACGCAAAATCAGTTTTTCCGTGTTTTGATTTTCAAAAAGAACTACATTTAGCGAGGAAAGCATTGAGTTGGCCACACTGCATGAAACATATGCAAATGAGTAACTGTAACTGTAACATGGATCTCAACATCGCTCTCAATATGCAGAGACAATCCCCATTTTCCCTAAAGATACTTTTATACAGAATGCCCCTTCTTCGTTCTCTCCTCGATGTCCACTTTCGTTTGGAATCCAGAATGGTCTACCTTTTGCTTCGAAAGAGAAATTCCGCGTCACTCCATTAAACTTTGGTATGTATTTTAGTTTTCCTCGTGGTTAATAGTACTTAGCTCAGTCTTAGCAGGATTAACACAATCGTCAGCAATACCTTGAAGAACTGTACATAGAAGAATATCATTAATGATGATGTGAGAGCATGAACTCACCCAACGTCACTGGCGAGGGTAGATACCGTTTGATGAGTAAACTCTATCTTCACATTATTAATATTGACTAGTAGTGCTTGTTGTTGTAATTGTCATATTAATTAAAGCGTTGGCACGCTCTCTGAAAAGTTGATTAGTGCGTATATCGAAAAAGAGAATTCACCTCAACAGTTTCTAAATACGTACAAACATACAAATTTTTCAACTCAATTTTTTTCTGTAATAGAAACATAAACCCTGAAATACAAATTGCACTTAATTTTATTTAGCATATGTTTCTCCATATGGTACATACTTATTTCTTTACAAACCTAAATATGTACGAGTATGTATGTATGGGTATGTATGTATGCATTTACTTATACTAGTATATTGTATATGTTTGCATTTCTTTAATATCTGTTTATGAATGATTTTTCTTTATTTTTTCTCTGATTCCTGATTTCTTTTGTTGCACAAACACACACAAACATACACAAGGACATGCTACAAAATATTGTATAAATTGAATTTATGTTTTTGCCACAGTGTTATGCTGCTACTTTGCCAAAAAGGAATCACATGCATATACACGAAGTATGAAGGACTGAATTAATATTTGCACTTATTGACCGACTGCATTGAATGTACTTGTTGAGTAAACATATTTGTTGTTGTTGTAGTTAGTGCTTTATTTGCCAGTGCGGCTGCTGCTACTGACCGTCATCTTGTTGTATGCATTTTTTGTGTATTGTTATATTACTATATTTGTTGTAGTTGCATTGCAAATTTTTCACCAACTCTTTCTTTCGCCAACCTTCTACAGATTCAGCTTTTTCCTTTTATTTTTCTTTTGAAGAAATATATTTTTCACAATTGCATTTGGCAGCAATAGTATTAAAAAGTGAAGCGTAAACATATACAAAATTGCATCTGTACCAAGTTTCCTTTTCCGCTCTCTCTCTCTCTCTCTCTCTCTCTCTCTCTCTCTCTCTCTCTCTCTCTGTCTACTCACCACTTCATAACCTCGTGTTCTCTTCTCTTTCTTTTTGAGTATTCAATGAGTATTTTCGTATGTTGTTGTATCGGTCATTTGTTTGTGTGCGTGTGTCTGTTGACTTATAAAATACACCTAGAAACGTAATCAACATAAAGGATTTCAAATATGAAATGAAATTTCTGTATATGAGATGTTGGTTGGAATTTTTTGTATCGTTTTATTTTATTCTTCGTTTAACTCTTTTGTGGTTGCTGCTGCTGTTGTTGTAGTTGCCTGCTTACCGAGAGATAGCTATCATTTCGATAGCAAACGAATTCTCTTCTTCTGCTACTTCTTCCCCTTTTTGATTTTTAATATTATTTTCCAATTCACAATATGCCAGCCAGGACGACACAAACGAGATGACCAAAAAAAAACAAACAAGTACCGTTCTCTTCTCGTCTCTGCACTCTCAAACACACACACTAACTACTCTCTCCCCAATGTGTCCACCCACCTTACTGCTACGCGTGTACAGCTGTGCTCATAATAATAGTACCACTAAGGAACAAGCGACGAATCACGATAAAAATTAATTTTTTAAAGTTAAATGTGAAAACTAATTTTATTTGAGATTGATGAAATTAACTGAATTTTAAATTGAGAATTTCTGCGTGGCGACGCAAAAGGCACGTGCTCTATTTCCGGGTAGGGAATGGCTTCCCTTTTTTACTTTTAATGGCACATCAGCCCATGGAGGGCCTAGGTCTGTATTTCCTATAAAAATAACTTTTCATTTTACTGGAAATTTTCCCTTTCACACTTAAGCATCTATAGCTGTTAACAAAGGTTGGTCCTTAAATACTTTCGAAATCACGGTCACGCACGCTCAAGTTTTGAAATTATTACTCACGTATTATGAAAAAAGAACGGATGTTCTCGCACCTTGACACACATATCAAAAAAAAACACTGCTGTTCACATGAATTAAAAAATTGCTCCACAAACGAAAACATCAATAAAACTACAAAAAACAGTTGTCGAATTTCGGGTTTTCAAGCTTCTCAGCTATTTAGCTAAAGAAATGGCACGCAAGTCTGCTGTTTAAACTACCAACATTCGATTTTTAAAGAAAAGCTCATTCATGTAAAAATTATATCACACCTGTTCACTTGGAAATTATAGAAACTATATCACGCTCGCGCATGCTCTCGTGTAAATGTTATAAAATACTCATATTCCCTAACATTCACTTAAGCAATTTTAGATCAGTGCCAGTGGCATCGTCTAGGAAATACATTGATCTTGGGCAACAATAAATAAATGACAGTCCCATTAAATCAGTACCATTTGCGTGGGTCAGTCACCCGTTGAAATGGTAAAAACAGCAACTTAACCAACCCAAAACTGGGCAAACAGTCTTTTAGGTGCTTTAAGCTTCGAAGAGGAAGAGTAGAAAAAAAATCGTCTCTCTACAATTTTAGGACAAAAAGTTATTGTGCTTCAGTGAGCTCATAACTTGCTATTTGTACCTTATTTCACTTTCACTATTATTTTGAACACAACTGTAGATATGAACTTTTGTAGAAATGTTCTTCTCTGAGGTATGCATTTATCGTGACTTGAACTTGTTCGAATAACAATATCAAACGAATATATAATAAAAACTCATGTACAATATACAATCCTACATTTTTTAGTATGTATGTATGCATGTATGTATAGGTAGTATAGATGGACGAAAGTCATACAGACATATTACATTCATTCTGTTCATTCACTCACCGCCCCAAACCGCATGCATTCCAATGCTTATCAAATTGTAGTGTAGTGTAATGTAATGTATCGCTTTACAACAACATTGCCATTGCTCGATTGCCAATGCAATTCAAACGGCAGATATGCGAAGAGAGCAAGTGAGAGGAAGAGAGTGAGTCCTGGTAGAGGAACGAATATCAGCAAAGAATTTGAACATGTCGGTGACAGTTTATTAAATCGATTACTTTCGTTTTGATATTTTAAATAAACATACTACATATGATTTTTTACCATCCTTCTTCCTTCTTCTTCTTCTTCTTCTTTGCTGCTCGTCTTCTGATGGTGATGCTGTTGCTGTTGATTCTTTTTCGTAACTAGTAGTTTTGGGGTACAATTGTATGTATGTTTGTAGGTTCATCAGGCAAACGATAGAGGTGAGTACACATTCATATACACATGTGCATACATACATACATATGCACGTATGTATTTACATAGTATAAGAGAAGGCAAGAGAGGAGCATTTGGAGATGCATTCTATGGCAAATACTAGAGCTCTATAGACAGACGAATAAAGTAGTACTAGCATGGATGGACAACAGTACTGTTGTTGTTGTTGTAACTACTGGCCGATACCATAGTCGTTGTTGTTGTTGTTGTTAGGTACCATACTAAAAGTTTTTTGGCCATTGTTATATGGTTCGATTACGCTACGCTTTTCGTAAAGGTGCGTATGTGTGTGAGCATGCATTCGGTTGTACACTAGTAGGGGATTCTCTAAGTTTAGCATATGCAAGAGCAACAGAATAGCAAAACTTTGCAATACCTGCAACGAAGCAATAAGAAAAGAATTCGCTATTCTTGCAACGTGCAAAGGGGGGGGGGGGGGGGATATGCTAGATATAGAGAATCCCCCTAATATTCTTTTCATTGTTGTTGTTGTATTTGTCATCCGTACTTGGTAAAGATTTTTAACTTAAAATTTATTCCGTTGTGTCGTGAGTTATCAGTATTATTCGTATGTATGTGTGTGTGAGTGCAAAATAGTTGGTTGTTCGAGTTATTGTTGTTGTCAGATATGTTTATTTTGTTGCTATTGTTGTTGCTGGTGTATTGAAGGTTTCGTATTTCTACACACGAATCTGTTTGTATGTATTTATATTTAATCTTGTATTTGAAAGATTACTTATTGTTAATCAAAATGAACATTTCCAGATTTAAGTTTATGATTTTCTTCTCTTTCTCTTGCTTTTTCGTTTTTTGTTTTGTTTTGTTTTTTTTTTTTGGTTTGCAATTTTACATTAAATTGAGTTTGAATTGACAGCACATGAAATTGTTGTCTGCTGTTGTTGTTGTATGAAGCATGAATTTATGCAGCATGTGTGTGGTCTAAAAGTTTTGCAAAATCTTGTGGCCGTGTGTTTGTGTGTTAGTGTAGTTGAGAGTGTGCTTTCTATATTTAATTTAAACTAATACATATTTTGTAATCTATTGATATGGAGATTCTTCAATTTAAGACAACAATTTATGCAGATTAAAACTTATATAATTGCGCATTTAAGTTTTAGAGATGGGAACAAAGAGAGAGAGAGAGAGAGAGAGAGAGAGGCAGGGTGTTAGAGAGGAAAGCGTTTGTGGTGTACACAGATAATTATGTAGAGCAGTGTTTGTGTATACGAACGCTGCATAATTAAGCATGTGACTACCAAGAGCAAAAGAGTTGAAACTGAGCCGACGTCAAGCTCGAGTTGGCAGCGCTGCCATATTCTGGATGCTAAAATCGACCAGAACTACTAAAAAACCACTAGATTTTTATACCAGCATTATAAATAAAAATCCATCAGATTATTTATTAAAAAGTGAACTATTCGAAAATTAATGAAGTGGGCACTTTTACACGATGAAATTTCAGTGTCAGTCAAATCAAATTGTTGTTTTTAGAATTGAACACTGGACAAACAAGAATATGAACACGCATCATAAGAAAAATATTACTGAGCGTAAACATTGTTGTCAAGTCGATAAAAGTGTCTTCTAGTCGGTGGAAACAACAGATCTGATTTGGCGGCACTGCATATGGGGATCGGCTACGTAGAATTCAAGCAGAAATATTGGCTCTCTCAGTTTAATTTTATCTACACTTGGTGACTACATAATGGAATAATTGCAGTCCCATCTCAATTGCACTAGGCTCTCAATTGTTTACGGAACTCGAAAGAGAGAGAGAGAGAGATATATATATAGAGAGAGAGAGATAGAGATACTCTTATGTACATATATACTACGTACACATATGTACGTAGTACCATTATAAGTAAAGTAAGTAAGTAAGTTTAGATTGCCGTAGGAGACAGGAGATGGTATGTAGAGGGTATAAAGTGCACTCCAGATGATATTGCCATCCATCATCAGTTAGAGATACTGTATTGGTCCTGTGTTGGATTCTTTTTATATAACTAGGTCTATATCGGCATTTAACAACAATATGGCATGATGAGTTTTCTTTAGTTGCGCGTTACCGAGTATTGAATACAAGAACTACGACCCAGCCGATAGAGTTAGCTGAAGAGCATCAAACATGCTGCAGCGTAGTCAATATTCGATTATAGAATAAAGCACGGTTCACGTAACCGCGCGTTAAATCACACAGCAAGACCCTGTACCTATCCCCAGGGGCGGATTCTGGATTTACCAAAGGGTAAAATGTTCCTAATTCAAAACATCACAATCTGACTTAATATAAATAAATGATACGTCTCGGCCGTTCCAGATTAAGCATATCAAAAGATTTCGCTCAAACTTTGCCTATGATTTTGTTTCAGAACAAACCTGTCAAAAATGGGTACGAAAAAATCCGGACTCGCTGAGGTCGACTGTCTGCTACGTTAGATCTTTATTGACCGATCCAAATATAAAAGAAAAAAGTACAAAAAAATAAGGTAGAAATATGAAGGTAGGAACCAAAAACGGGTAGAAATTATAATTTGGGAACCATCTCCTCGCTCATCTCCTTTCGTCTTTCCTTGTTCTCCTGCAAACTCGACTCGCTTCGAGAAATCTGTCCTAGTGGAAAAGGGGACTAGCAGTAAGAGGTATGTAAACATTTCCTTCATTCTTCCTCTTTTGGGATTTTTCCTCTCAATTCTTTAAGTTTTGCTCTCATTTCGTTCTTCTCCCCTTTTAAAACATTTTAACAAAGGCTTCGAACTGACGAAATTTTCGGTTCGGGTTCAGATTCACGTTCAATCAAAAATTAAATGTGGGTGCAGGTTCAATCTCAGGTTCAGATGCAAATAACGACCAAAAAAAGCACTCACTTGTGCCACTGGAACTGCTTAGATCACTTGTGTAGCTCCGTTTTGTAATACTCCCGCGATTCTAAAATATTGTGTCCTTTCGGAACTCTACCAAATATTATATTTTATGTACTTGAATCTCCCTTGAGAAATGCTTGAACCCAAACCCGCTTACAAGCCAGGTTCAGGTTACTGAAAAGTGGGTTTGGATACAGGTTCAGGGTGCGGGTGTGCGTTTGGTTCGAAATCCTGATTTTAACACATTTATGAAAAACGCTAATCATAATAATGCTCGTTCGACCTCTTTATCATTCCAGGAAAAATATAAAATAATCAAATAAAACACGAAACACACAAAAATAAAAAACAAAAAAACACGTGGCTTCCTTCATTTTTAAGCTTTCATCGTTAACAGGTTCAAATGGAAATAACTTCTAGTGAATTAAACAGGCTTAATGGACGTTGTGTTTGCCATGGAGGGAATAACAACAATGTACGTTCATACATAAAAAGAACAGGCTGATCAGACGATCGTTTCGGGACCAGCCATGGTTGCTCATCAGTGATCTTGGCGGTGCAAATAACTTCTGCTTTAAGCGCAATTTCAACTGATGTTGCCCAGTGACATACACAAATTTGTTTCCTTGCATTTGAAACGATATTAAAATAAATATTCTTAACTAGAAATAGCCTAAAAGTCATGGTAAGTTGAAATTTACAAATTTCGTTCCTATTCACTTGAGTGCACAATTGCAAATTTGCATATTTTCATATGCACAAATCGATTCTAATTGGAAATCAAAAAAAAAAAAAAGGAAAAAGCAACTTAAATCATGTAAGTTTCATGTTTGATGTATGCACGTTACTGCTGCTTCATGCTTCATGCGCCATGCTGCTGCAACCATGTGCCACTCACACATACACGCGTCTGTTTGTATGAACGTCTCTTCAGGCACAATTAAAATGCTGAAATTTCTGCTGTTGCACCGCATGTGCAACACGCTAACGTTTTGTGGGTATTTCCTTAGCGAGCCGTTGCATCGATATCGTCGTCATTGTCGTTGTCGTTGTCGTTGTTGTTGTCTGGTCGTTGTCATGGTTGTGTCGCTATTGACTGACACATATTCACTGCTCGAAGAATGAATATTAACTTGATATTACTTTTTTGCTAGTTGTTGTTGCGGCTAAATTGCAACACAACAACATTCGCGTACGTTATGCGCGCCAAAATTGCCATTTATCATACTAACGCCATTGCTGCAATATCGCTGTAATATTGTAGCATATTGTAGCTGGAACAGCAGCAACATCGTCATCGTCATCGTCATCGTCAAATTTGTGGCCAAGCCTTGCAGCAATCGGAACAACAACTGCAACAACTTTACCATTTCGCATCGTGTAAAGTTTGTGTGCAAATAAATATTGCTTAGAGATACAATGTATGTAATTTCAATATTTATGAGGTTGTAGGTGTTTGTTGGCACTTTGTTTTACTTCGATTTGATGTAATTTATATGCGCAAATATTTTGAGTAACCACATTTTGAGTAACTGAGAATCCGTTGTTATTGTATCAGAGTATAGAAATATGTATTCGGAACGAATGCTCATTAAAATAAAAATATGGTTCTGATTCCCAGCTAGATTTACGGGCCCAGTGTCGAAAGTTGATGTTATGCAAATGATCGTTGATCATGTCACTTTTTACGCTCTCTTTTTGATTTTTCAACTCTCTGAACAAAGTTTGCTAGTTACATACATACGTTTTACATACATTTAGTACTATTTCACAAATTTTTTAATTGTACTTCGGACTTCTTTGTTTATTTTTTCAACGACTAACATTTTGTGAGGTAAACTAATACATTTCTTGGTATTTTATAGCCAAGCTGAAATGCAAACAAACGACTAGAGTTGTTGTTAAGCAGTTTTATTTCTGTTTTGCATTAATTCTTACCAAAATTATACTATTTTAGTCCTTAAAGAAATTTATTGTGTATAATTTCACAACGTATAACTGATTTAATCTCTCGATTCGGCCACGAATGCAAAATGATTGAGCCTGGCCACACCAGACCAATTGCACATGTAGTATTTATTGTCTCTTTGCACACACACACGTTTCCGTTTCCCCACTCTGGTGTTCAAAATCTTTTTCACCTACACAATGACTAATTTTTATATTCCCCACCACCCAAGAGGGGACTCTTTCTATAACTTAGTGCCGTAATCTATAGTCATAGGCGGCAAAGAGCGTAGCGATATTCTCTCTTTTAATGTATTGCATATGGAATGCTCAAAAACCGTTATGTATGAATGCTAGAAACTGCATTTCCCTTTGTCCCTCTCTTTTCCTCACTGGAGCTAAAACAACTAAAACCATTTTTGAGGCAGTTGAAATTGGTTTTTTTCCAATATTTTGATTGTTTTCTGGAATCTTTTGAAATAAACATCCGCAAAAACCGATTATTTGCCTGCTGCATTGAATCCATTCTAACTCAAAACAACACTAACTATGCCTCTCTTTTGTGTCCATATATCGAATGAGAAATGACGAGCAGTTACTTCAATAAAGTTGAGTTTTATGATGAACACGAAATATCTGGACTTGCGATGGACATAAACACATAAAATTGAACAATTTATCGGGTGCGCTCTGCAACAAAATTGCATTCGCAATAGCAATAGTTGCAGTCGTTTGCATGTACTCGTCGTTGTTTGTATTCGTTTTGCTGCTGATGATGTTGTTGTTTAGAGCTGGTGATGGTGATGTTTGTGTTGCTGTTGCTGTTGCTGTTGCTGTTGATGTTGCTGTTGTTGGTATTGGTATTGGTATTTGTGACTTTACTTTCATGCACTCTTTGTACTCGTATGTAGTTGAAAATAGCTTTACTCCAATTTCATGTTGCTCATGTTGATGATGACGATGATTGTAGGAATCTGTTTGCGTGTTGTTGCTGCGATACTTTGTTTATTGCAACAACAACAGCAGCGACCAATTGCTGCGCCTCTATTAGCCGCCGGCTGCTAGCCGCCACTGCCATCGTCATCGTCATCGACATCGACATGGCCTAGGCCGCGTCCGCTATTCTACTCAATCCATAGAGGTGGACGATGTATGGACGATATATGGTGCTATGTACATATGTATTTTGGTATACATACATACAAAAATATATGAAATTATAGCGTGTGGATTAGATGTTGTTTTTGTTGTGGTTGTGGTTCCAGTTGTTATTGTTACTGTTTGCGTTTTAATTTCTTCTTTTGCTTTACTTCCTATTACGGTGTACGTGCTATTTCTGATGTTTGTTGCTGTTGTTGCTGTTGTTGCTGCAGTTCGAATTGGCAATTATTTACAAAAATGTTATAATATTGTAGCCATATCATGTTGGCGATGTTTTTGTTGCTGTTACCGTTTATTTCGTTCATGTTCTTGTGTTGGAGTGTTGTTGTCCCAGAAGCAGTACTGAAAACTGCGTCTGCTACCAAATCATAATCATCGCCATCATCACTAGCTGCAACCGTCGACATCATCATCAGCAGCAGCAGCAGCAGCAGCATTGGCAGCAATAGCAACAACATCGCTACTTTCATTATTGTTGATATTTCTTGGAGTCGGCGCTGCTCTTCGTGTTTGTTCTTTCTTTTGCTGTGTTGCAACTGAATAACAAATAGAGGCGGACGCACAGACACACGGACACTGGACATTTCCATTTGCGGTGCATTTGGTGAGCGTTGCGTTTGCATGATCTTGACATGAACATAGGCATTTAAATGTCGATGTAAGAGTAGAATATAAGTCTTCGCTTTATTTGCTGTTTTTTTTTTTTTTTGATTTTTCTTTTCCCATAGAAATTCATTTGAATTCATTTGAATTCACTTATGTTTTACGTATTAAATTTACGAGTATTTTCTTGAATAGAAAAACGGTTGGTTGTAAGTTGTAATGAATATTAAAAGAACATTTGCTTCACCATGGCTCAGCATTAGGGGTTTCCATCCCATTTCCTAATTGTCATTTGCGCCATTCCTGAAGTGAAACTTCGAGAATTTTTAGTGTTGCCAGTCACGCCACAATTGTACTCAATCTTAAAAGCATGCACAATCTTTTTGTTGTTAAATCTGGCCATCGCACAGTGGGGCAAAACTAAAGCAAATGGTACCAAAAGACAACATTAATTCGCTCAGGCTAAGTAACTGAACAATTTTGATAAAAAGGCAAATTTGTACAAAAGCTTCACATTAACATTTCTTTATTTATTTAAGCTTAGAAACTAACTCATTCAAAAATAGGATCCTTTTTTGTTCACCAAAATCAGCATCATCATCATCATTATCATTTTTATCATCACCTTCATCATGATCATCATTCCCCATTATTATCAACTCTAGTGCTTCGTTCGGTATACCATATGCTGCGCTTTTTTCGTGTGGTAGTTTTCATTTCATATAACAGAACTGGTCAGAACTGACCAGAAATCTATTACTTAAATATATCTTCCGTGGGGTGCATCCGTATCGCGCGCGCGCACGAAACGGTGATCGAAACAATCTCAGTCCGGACTGCGATGCTTTCCGCGAATCAGTTGGGAACGTCAATAGCAGCTACAGATTTGGCTTATCAACAGCTGCGTGGAAAATTAGTTAGTATAAAGAGATGAGATAAGAAAGACTGTTTTAGGGTACTAATGGGGATACAAAAATCTATTAGCACTCAAAGATAATTGAAATCATTGCACATACATCGCACAGGGTCAAACAGTTCATAATTTGTTTTACATAGACTTAACTTCATAGGTATGAGGTTTCTAGAAACACGACTATCTAATAGATATGGAGAATTGGTCCATCCATTCAACAATTTGAACACAAACCGTACATTCAACATAACCCGTCGACTTTCAAGTGAAGGCGAATTGAGTAATATTAAAGGATATTTATAAGGAGCAAGTTTCATCAAGGGGTTTCAGTTTAAACGTTCTAAAGCAAACGAAAGAAACTGTTTTTGAACAGACTCCACGTTATTAATGTAACAACTGCATTGAGGTCACCAAACATTCGAAGGATATTGCAAAATCGATCGGGCAAGTGAAAAATACAATATATTAGTGATATAAGTGAAGTTTAGGGTCCATAGTCACCCCAGCTGAACGCAATTGAAGTCTCTAGCTAGATGTTTACTTACTTACTTAGCTGGCACTACAACCGATGATCGGTCTTGGCCGCCTCTACAAAGCTTCGCCAGTCACCTCAGCTATGCGCGCGCTGGCGCCAGTTGATAAGGCCAAGTGCAGTCAGGTTGCCCTGCACCTGGTATTTCCAACGGAGATTAGGACGTCCCCTTCTGCGTGTTCCTCCACCGTGGTTCGAGTAAAACATCCTTCTAGGCGGAGCGTTTTTTTTCTCTTTTCGCTCAACATAACCCAGCCAGCGAAGCCGCTGGAGTTTTATACGCTAGACTATGTCAGTGTCGGCGTACAGCTCATCGTTCCATCTTATTCGATACACGTCGTCCACAGCCAGATGGTTAGTGTCAATATAATAATTTGCCACCAATGGCACCCTCCGTGGAGAAAACATAAATTTACATTTATCCAGGTTCAAAGTCATCAAATTTAAAGAACACCAGTCAGAAAGTGAAGCTAACTCGCTCTGTAATACTTAGATCTTGAGTCGCGGATGAATAATGTGGTCAAAAAAGCTTTGCATCATCTGCAAACATTAAAATTCTAGAGTATTGAATAACTAGTAATAACTAGGAAGATCATTTATAAAGAGCGAAAAAAGAATTGGTCCAAAATGACTGCCTGGAGAGACCCCAGAGGTAACATCAATATTACGAGAAACAGTGTCCTTGAAAAGAACCCTCCCTTTCCGGTTACATCAATAGGATTAAATCCAGTCAATATGAGCTTGGTGAAAGCTCATTAGTAAAAGATTATGATATACTTTGTCAAAAGCTTTACTAAAGTCAGTGTAAATTACGTCCGTTAGAAAACCCCTTGATAACAGAACTCTTTAATTCGAAGGGGTTTGTTATAGTTAATTTCCCCTTGAAAAACCCGTGCTGATTTAGGGAAATGGAAGATTTAACAGAAAAGAAGTGTTGATCGATCGGTGATGACAGTTTCAAATAAATTAGGTATAGTAGCACTTAATTTAGCTATAATTTAGCCTCGATAATTTGAAACATCAGACCAGTCAGTCAGTTCACATAAAGAAATTGATGTACGCCGGAAACTTTTTTTTACAGAATGTAACCATGGCCACAGTTTATAAAAATTTTATTTTATTTTTATAGACAAAAAAATTGATTCAAAATATTAAAAAAAAACATTTTTATCACTGTGCGTACAAAAGAAAAAGGAAAGAAACAATAACTTTCAGAGCGCATTGCGAGATAACGGTGAATTTATTTGCAAATATTTTTTTACTTAGTGATGTAGAATTTTCGGTCGGTTGCACCTTTTTTCTAATGCATCCTAAAAGTATGCACAAGATTTTTCCTACCAGATTTCGATATGTTCATGCATTACGATAACAAACAATGTAAATCAGTTGTTTATTGACGTAAATTTCAAAACATAAGTCGGCTGTGGGAAGTGTCACTTCACCAACGGGTTCTTAAGCTCTGTCAAGTTCTTTCTAAATCTTTTCTATATTTCATCACCAGGAGCATCTGTCCACAAACTTATTTATGGGCATTGTTAACAATGCTAAAGAAAATCAGTTGAGAATTTCCAATTTCCCATACAGCTTCATACAAAATAGAAGTAGAAAAAACCTTCACCTGTAAAATTCACATTTGTCGCTTACGATATTTTGGAGATCATGGCTCGGTATAGTAAATATGTAAGTGTAGCGCAGAGAACAGTTAACGCTGCTCTCTTCTGCCTAGTAGGGCAGTACTATCTTTTAACCTTTCGCCTTTACTGTGGTGGATTCGCCGACTGTATGTCCCTCTCTCTTCCAGTTGCTTTCATCTTCCCATACTAACAGCCTCTCGATGCACACATATGTACATTCACTCTATAGAGAGGAACCAAGCATTTTTGGCCTACCAGGAGTAGAAGAGTTTCAGTCCAAAGAAAAAACAACAACAATAAAAAAGCAGTAAAACAGTTGCAGAGAGAAATCACGTTGATAGAAAAAAACACTTACTGCTCTTGAATAATGTCCATGAGATGAGTTGCCTCCCCCGCACTCTTTACTCACACACTAAAATCCCAGATCTGCCACTGCTCAAGCTCTCAAGTGTACATTTCTCTCTATCTCTCTCTCTCTCTCTCTCTCTCTCTCTCCGCATACTATGTAATTTCACCACATGATTTTCAGCTGTAACCAAAGACAAACTCACATCAACAATTTTATAGCAGAAACTTATTGCAGATTTTAGGTCACAGAGATTATCACTACAAACTTAATGCACACGTTAAAGAATGCTTAACTTAAAAGTCCTTAGCAGTGAAACGCTTTTGGCAAAAAGGAAGAGAAGAAATTTCTTTTTGACGTTTGCAAAGTGAAAAACTAAACTTTCGACCATAAGGTTGCCATAACAATTCATTTTATTGTCAACTTATGGGCCTCGTCTCTACCCTACTCGAATTTGCACCACCGCCTGCACCTCATCTCTCCTTAATACACACAGATATATCCGAAATACATACTACACAGAAAACGGCGCAATTATATTTCATAAAATTTTCATCTTTGATTTATTACTTCACTTAAAAACCTATTCAAAGCATTTTAGTCAAAGACAAATGGTGGTGTCCTTCATTCAGCATTAAACCGGACAGCAAGAAGAAGAAGTAGAAGAAGAAGAGCCAACCATATAATTGTTAGAAAAAGTAGAGTGAAGTGAAGTGTAGTGGATTGGATTGGATTGGATTGGAGTTGGAATGCAGTGGCTATGAAGAAGAAAGTGCCAAAATTAAAAGAACAAAGCGAAATGAAATCGCAAAATGTTTGAAATTTTGCGCAAATCATTTCACAGAAATGTCTCCACAAATCTTTACATAAGTGCGACGGTATATAGTATGCTGAGCGCATTGTCCACTGTCCGTTCTTTCCGTCCCGTTCCTCTACGTCCATGTGCTTGCTTGTCTTCCGTCATAAGCGCTAGCAGCAGCAGCATAGTTTTCTACTTCTGGGAGAAGAGTGGAAAGAATGTACTGCCATAATGTGGCAGCGCGTTGACCATTTCCCTCTTCTAACCTCTGTCGAAATATTAACGGTTGTTGTTGTTCTTGTTCTTGTTTTGCTGTAGTTTTCCCGCAGTTGCAAAACTTGAACCATTTGCTTTCAATGCTGCTTGCTACTTCATGATTTGCCTTAACAACAATAGATTTATTCATTGCAAATTTTGTGGATTTCAATAAGCCAAGGGAAAGAGTTGCCACATGGTGGGAATTTGTGCTTAAATGTATTTTTTTCTTTTTATTTTCAATTCCGTAGAGAGTTTGTTGGACTTTAACCTTTAGAATCTCTACGTAACTTAAGATTATCGGCCAAGTTTCAAGTCCTCATTGTCACATTTTTCGGATAAGTCTTAAATCATCGGATAAGCTTGGGACACTCGGACAAGTATCATTTTCTAGAATATGTTTGATAATCGGATAAGTTTCGAATTCGGATAAGATTCAAATTATCGGATTAGTTTCAGATTCTCGCATAAGTTTCAAATTTGGACCATATTAAAATTCTCCTTTGAATATTATCATTCAAATTCCCGGATAAGCTTAAGATTCTGTTATAAGTTTCTGGAAGATTCTGGGAAAATTTTCACATTCTGGGATATAGTTTGATCTTCCCAGTTAGCTTAAAACTCGTGACTATGATGCAGATTCTCTAGTGAGCTTCAAGGTGTAAGACAAGCTCCAAATAAAGTCACAAGCTCTTAGGATAAAGTCACAAATTCTCAGATAAAGTTCTTAAGTCTAAAATTCTTTAAATTCTGAGATAAAATTTTATTTACTCGGATCAAATTTAAATTGTTCCGACTAGCTTTAGGTATCGATTTTCGGATAAGCTTCAGGTATTTGGATATCACGGATATGCATAAAATTCGTGAATTCGTGCCTAAGCCTGATTCTCGCACTGGCTTCTTAGATAAAGTTGCAAACTCTCAAATAAGCTCCAAATTGACGGATAAAATTCATATTCTGGGTTAAGGTTCGTAATTTCGTAGAAACTTACTTAAGATAACGCAATAAGCATTAAAATCTTGCATTAACCTTCAGATTCTCGGGGAAAAAAGGTTTGTGAACTTTAGCGTTGGACTCTTAAACAAAACTTAGACTATTCAAAATGATATATCTTTGAGTAAATTGATTTTTTCAGAAATCCTTCAGCTTCTCGATTAAACTCCAGATTCTTTATTGAGAATTCCAAAAAAGTTTCCGATTTTTTTTTTAAATATCCAAACATTTAACAAGCTTGCGACTTTCTATATAATTCTGAATTAGGATAGGATCGATCTTTCAAGTATGGCAAACTTTAAGCTTGTGAATAAACTCAGGGCCCATGAATAAACTTTGAACCTTTGGAAAAGTAACCAAGTCCTGTGTTGGGCGGTGGGAGGGTCCGCTGGGATTCGTTCATTAAAACGCCACCCTCTATATGACTCGAGAATATCGGAAAATTTCAAATTATTGGAATAAGCTCGGACCCACGAATCAGTTCCAGATGCTCTAAAAACTTACAAAATCTCGGATATGTGCTCGCTGTGGCGTAGTGGTAGTGCGTTGAGTGTCTCCGAATCTCGGCAAAGACAAAATCAAAAAAGGGGGGGAAAAAAACAGGTTTCTACATAGCAACGGTACATTTTCCTTGTCCTTCCTATCCCTTTTGTTGGCGCTACATGCGGTCATAGTCGACATTGATAAACTGAAGTTCATTGTGGTAAAGGCATAACACTTGCCACAGTGGCTGCCTATCTCTTAATCGGTGTCCTGTGTGATTGCATTCCGTCTCTCATTCTCCCTCCTTCTTCCTTACACATATCAATCTTCCTCCCAATCAACACAATGCTTTTCATTCACAGGGGTAAACCCTGTAAAAAAGTTCCATTCCACAGTCTTGATATGCTTCAAATTGTTCAGATAATTTTCAAACCCATGAATAATTTTTATATTGTTTAAAAGCTCCTATAATCTCAATTGAGGCTACAAGTTATTATACTTCGAACTCACGAATAAATCTCAGAATTTTTGAAAACTGCTGGAATACTACCATATATAAGTTCTGAGTCCAACTTATCAACTCGGAAAACTCTTTCTGACACATTTGGAATAAGTGTCGAATAATTATTTGAATAAGATTTGGATTCGGTGTTTCAATTAAGCTTCTTTAACAATCACTTAATATTCGAATAATTTCCGGTATCCCGAATATGGTCCCCATTATTGGGGACACAAATAAGTTTCAGATTATCTGTAAACGTCCAGTATCTCGGATAAACAGTGGAGCCTGAAATAAGTGGGGATTTCAATTTGCCTGATGTCGTTTGGGATGTCTCCCCCGATGATCCTACTTGTAATTATTATAACTGCATTGATATAATAAACTCCATAACTAGCGAAGGCCTTACCCAACTAAGGTAAACTCGGTTTTAAACGCTAATAATACAATCCTGGATCTCATTTTCACTGACGATTTTTCTAACGCAATTGTGTCACGTTCATTACCTTTGGTCCTGCCAGAGGATCCTCATCATCCTACCGTTGAAATACATTTTTCATTACCAAGAAAATCTTATTTCCTTAAATTACAATTTAAAAAAAAGGACTATAAAACTAAAAAATTACCCTTCCAAAGTTGATTGGAACTCATTGCTCAGTTATGACTCCAAATCTTCCATTTCCTCGCTCAATAAAACGGCAGAGCAATTTAATAAAATCTGTTTCTGATTCTGTCCGTAAGGGCTTTAGTTTTTCAGTGCCCCTTTGTAATCTGAATAAACAGAAATTTCCCAATTGGTTTAATAATGATCCCCGCTGGGAAACCAACGACTCAATATTACAAACGCTATAAGAAATTCAATATCTTGACTGAGTTTTCTAAATATACAGGTACAGGTAAAAACAGGATGTTAAATCCTTTTGGGGCTTTGTGAACATAAAACGTAATGTTTCTGGATTGCCGTCAAGAATGTCATTTAATGAAATTGAATCAGAAAGTGAAGAAACCATTTGTAATCTCTTCTCAGGCTTTTCTACGTCAACATACCTCAAAAATTCCCTACCAAATCGATCATTATCTTTATTCATTGTCTCCAGTGGATATTTCGTTCCCATCTGTTGATGAAACAGTTGTGTTAGAATATATGAGGCTGATTAAAACCTGTGTTAATTCTGGCCCTGATAACATTCCACAATGTATTCTTAAGGAATGTTGCAATGAACTGCAACTGAAGTGGTACGCATCACGCTTCTATTAAAAGTTTTCCTTACAATGCGGACAATTCCCTGACGAGCGGAAGGTCTCTTACATTATTCTGCTACATAAATCTGGCAGCAAATCTTTTATTAATAACTACTGTGGTATAGCGAAGCGGTCGCTGTGGTGTAGTGGTAGTGCGTTGGGCTGCTACGCAGAATGTCCGGGGTTCGAATCTCGGTACAGGCAAAATCAAAAAGTAGAAAAATAATTTTTCTACACGGCACCACCTCTTGGCTCTTGGCAGGCAATGGCAAACCTACAAGAGTAAAAATTGCTATGAAAAGCTTTTCACTTCGCCGTTCGGATTCGGCATTAAACTGTAGGTCCCTTCCATTCATGTACAAATATAACACGCACAACATGAGTGAATGCGAAAAGCTCGGCCTAGGCCCTCCATGGGTTGTTGTGCCATTAAAAGTAAAAGTAAGGTATAGCGAAGCTTAGTGCTATTCCCAAACTCTTTGAACAAATTAATTGCTCGCAAGTCAGTTTTAATCTTCCAGAATCTATGTATTTCACCTTTTCAACATGGGCTTTTACACTAACTACTAATCTTAAAGAATCCACTTCAAGAGTGTTAGAATGGCAAAGCCTTCTAGATTACAAACTGATGTTTTGAACACTGACTTTAGTAATGCTTTTGACGTAGTAAATATGGGTTTTCCGCCACGTTTGCTGAAATGGGTCACTTCTTACCTTACAAATGGAACCCAGAGTGTATTGTTCAAGGGCTTTAAGTCTAATTGTTTTCCTGTTACTTCTGGCGTTCCTCAAGGGAGTCATCTTGGCGCCATTCTTTTGTTGCGTTTTATTAACGATTTGCCAAATGTTTTTCAAAATTGTAAACTTTTGATTATATTAGATTACATTTGAATATGCTCCGAAAGTTTGGTGTCCATATTATAAGTGTCACATAGATGCCTTGGAGTCGGTCCAAAAACAATTTCTTCTTTCTGCTTACGCGGTTCACCTTGGAGCCCGAACTTGAACCTTCCATCATATGAAAGTCGATTGAAACTAATTTCATCACTTACCATCGTTATACTCACGTAGAATAATGTTTCAGGGCCATATAAATAGCCCTTATCTTTTAGGTAGGCTCAATATCAATATAAGGGACCTACAAACGCTACAAGGAACTATGATTTGATATGCTTGAAACCTGACTATATACTTGTAATTATTTAAAATTCGAATCTTTCAATAGTGCCTCTATAGATTTCAATAAAGTTTATCATTTAACAGATTCTTCCGATTCTTCAGAATCAATTAAAGATAAAACTCTCTCCACTATCCAGTAGACAAAGGCTTTTGAGGTGCCTGGGGAAAGAATAATCGCTCACATGTGGCAACTTCGATGAGAATGTCACACACCAGAATCACAGATTTTTAACTGCAGCAAATTTTGAGCTCCATCGCAACTGCTGGCAAAAAGTTTCAGCTACTGCATTTCTCGTCTCGTCTCGTCTCATCTCGTCTCATCTCGTCTCTTCTCGTCTTCTGGAACTGCTATGTTTCATCTTCGTTCGCTCATAACGTAGTACCAGAAGAAGCAGCAGTATTTCTAAATATTTTATAGAAATGTCAGTTGCAAAAATAAGTTACCGTTATGTGTCGTTGGTGCTTTGGAGCTTCCATAAAATGGCACATAAAAACAAAAAAAAATCCAAAGAAAATTTGTTGTTCGCCCCAAAGAAGGCAAAAAAAAAAGAAAAAGGAAAGGGACGTCATGAACGGAATGAACGAAAGCATGCGCCAAGGATGAAAGTCACTAAGAGGAATGTGTACTAAGCGCAGAGACCCCAGCTCACACTATATTACACAGCACTACATATACTAACTGCTTGCTTGACTTGCTGCTTAGTTTTACTTGAGAAAATAAATCATCTCGACAAAACTCAAACTTGAATACGAATACGAATCCGAAAATACGAAAAACACAGAAAACTGAAACAGAAGTTTGTCAGCAGAGAGCCACCTCCAAATGAGGTGGGGTGAGGTAAATAGCGCCATGTTTGGTTGGTGGATGGTTGCAGTAAGGAAGCGCAATTTATATGACAATTGAGTTTTGTGAACGTACGAGTAAGTATTTAGGTATCGAAGTGTGAGTGTGCACCGTTGTGCTGCACCATGGTGGAAGTGCCACACACGTGGGGAGGCACCAGAGCACAAATGTCACAGACAACCAACACATGCCTTTAGTTGCCTTTGATGATTGGTGCCTGAACCAAGTCGGGTTGAAATGATGCCCCAATAAAAAGTTTTTAGCGGAACTTGTTGCGAATCTGAAGAAAGTAAGCGAAATGAAGCCTACTAGCGGATTCCGCACCTTCTCCTCACTTCCTCTATTTCCTTGGTCGAGTGTGTTGTAAAGTTACTGTGGCCACAGTAGCAATATCAGGAGGAGACGACTTCTTTAATTCTACTTGACACTCAGAACTAAAACGCTTCCTCAGGGTTCTGACAGCTAATTTGTCGTGGCATCGTATCTTGTACTATTTCCAAATCGCTTTTAAAAATTTCCACTGCTCGGTGCAGGGTCACCAAGATATCTGTATTGCAATATGAGCGATTTAGTGGCAACCTACGCGGATTTCTAAGAAACTCCTCTACTACAGTTTGGTCTTGCTTTCTGGTGTGCTTTCTTTTACTCAAAATATACTTGTTCACCTCCAGCCGATCGCCGAATGACGTTTACGTTCTATTCTTCGTGGTATATTTTAAAGGTCTATGGTTAATGATTTTTAGTATAGTCTCTGGCCTGGCCTTCGATCTAGACTCCAGTTTGGTCTTCGGTCTGAACTTTGGTTTGATCTCTGTTCTGTCGGCCCTCCCTGGCCACTGGTGATTTCTTCTGAATTTATCTGAAAGAGTGGTTAGTGGTCTATGGTTTAGTATTGGAGCTGATCTCTGATTTAGTCTTGGTCTAGTCTTTGGTCTGGTCTTTGGTTTGGTCTTTGGTCTGGTCTTTGGTCTGGTCTTTGGTGTATTCTTTAATCTGGTCTTTAGTCTGGTCTTTGGTCTGGTCTTTGGTCTGGTCTTTGGTCTGGTCTTTGGTCTGGTCTTTGGTCCGGTCTTTGGTCTGGTCTTTGGTCCGGTCTTTGGTCTATTCTTTGGTCTGGTCTTTGGTCTGGTCTTTGGTCCGGTCTTTGGTCTGGTCTTTGGTTTAGTCTTTGGTCTGGTCTTTAGTCTGGTCTTTAGTCTGGTCTTTGGTCTGGTCTTTAGTCTGTTCTTTGGTCTGGTCTTTGGTCTGGTCTTTGCTCTGGTCTTTGGTCTGGTCTTTGGTCTGGGCTTTGGTCTGATCTTTGGTCTGATCTTTGGCCTGGTCTTTGGTCTGGTCTTTGGTCTGGTCTTTGGTCTGGTCTTTGGTCTGGTCTTTGGCCTGGTCTTTGGTCCTTGTTAAAGAATTTAACAAGAACCCAGTGGTTTTTTTCCACCAGTTTTCATTCTATTTCAATAATATCTCCTTCGAAAGTGACGTCACCATCCTCTCCTTCCCCATCTGAATCAGTTACGTCATGTATATGAAGTGGATACATACTCGCTCTGCCCGCCCCATTACGCCAATGAAGAACTTGTCCGCAAGCTGACCGACCATATGTCAAATGGCGGATGACCACACAGACACAGAGACATTCTTACCCACACTCACACACACAGACACAGCCGACATACACACTTGCATGTCATGCAAAACAAAGCGAGATGGGTGACAACGAGAGTGATCGGTGCAACAGCAGCATGCAAGCCAATTGAAAATTTCCAACATACCATACATTTTTATTACAGTTACTGCTGTTGTTTTGCAAGTATTCTACCAACTGACTGTTGAAATTTCAATCAAACGAAAAGAACAAAGAAGAATGAATTGGTGAAGTTCACTCCGCAGATGGATGCTATGAATACAGTGATGTGTTGCACACGCACACACATTCACGCCAACAAAAAGTAATTGCAACAACAAAAATTTGCACGTTTCCTGCAACTCAATTCGATTTAATTAAAAGCAATTTCCAACTCTGGGCTTTTGCGTACGGAGCAGTGATTTGCTGCTGTTGCTGATGCTCTTGCAACAGCAGCAGAGAATAGCAGCAAAGTGGCAAGCTGAAGACTAGCTGAATCCTTTTGATGATGCACTCACACACTCAGACGCACACACACATATACACACATACACAAAGTAAATGCATGCCTTCCCTTTCCTTCTCTGGTGGGGCAAGGCTGGGTGCAGGGCGACTCGCCTGTTCAACATTTACATTTTTCGTTGCCACTCGACTCTGTTATTGTTGCTGCTGGTGAATGCAGCTTGCAAAATTACTTTTCTCAAACAAAAATTCCCATCAATGACTGTATTTATGCTTTTTTGTGTAAATGTATTTTGCGTGCGTGCCTGTGTGTGTGCGTGCCTGTGTGTGTGCGTTCAGTTGATTTTTCGTAATTTTCTTTAAATATTTTTATATATCTGTTTTTTTTTTGCGTTCAGTTTTCGTTGATTAAGTCTGAAAAACGTGTTCGGAAAATTGAATTAAACTCTTTCTCTCACATTTTCTGTTTTTTGTTTGTTTGTTGCTATTTCTCTTTCTTTGTTTGTTTGTTAAGTAAATTAAGTTCACAATATTTGGCATTCAGTGTCAGTTTTCTTCTCCTCATTGAACATGTTTGGCATTTTCATTTAATTTTCATACGTATTTATGTCGACCATTTCATGTCAGAAAGAAGAAAGGCCCCATCCGGCAGAAAGGCTTTTCCTCGATTCGCTTCAAGTTCCGTGGGTTAAGACAAAATAATATCGGATATACCACAAGGTCCTAAGTGTAAAATATGCTCATTGTGTGACCAACTGAAGCCCATCGTGTCAGTAAGGTAATTTGACCTTATTAGTGTAGCTCCTGTTCTGGTAAGTCCGTCATTGGGCATTTACAATAATACATTTTTTAAAACTGTATTCAAGTTTTATATTAATTCCTGAACTTTTGTCTGAATTTGATCTGAATCTTTGTTTTAATTCGGTTCGTGGTTTGGTCGGAATTTGGACTGATTTTTAGTCTGAAATTTGCTCTAAGTTTTGGTTAATTTTTTCTGGGTCAGTGAGCTAACTAATGTGTGCGGCGGGTTACACTGGGGCCTTGAATGAATGGTTGTGCTTTGGGCTTTAACCCCACCACGTTAAAATATTCCCCAATGAATCCTCAAATGAAGCCTACGAGAAGGAAACATCATAATGTTGACGATCCCAGCAAACGCCCAAAGGACTATGATTTACGGATATGCACCTGGAATGTTCGAACCCTCTACAGGGAAGGTGCCTCTATCCAGCTGAAAATGAGATGGACGGGAAAGGGGTGCTCCAAAAGAGCATCCTGTGATAGCTACTACAGCTGTCATGATTCGAGACACGAATTTGGTGTTGGATTTGTGGTTCAAGCCTATGAACAAGCGCCTAGGCACCATTCGCATCAATGTATAATTCTTCAGCATCAGCCTAATTTGTGTCCATGCCCGATGGATAAGAAAGGATAAACGTCCATAGATGACTTCTATGAGCTCCTCAACAAAACTTATGAGCATTGCCCTCGCCACGATACTTATTAAAGTCGTGTTAGGCGACTTTAATGCCCAGGTGGGCAAGGAGAGTTCAGTCTCCACGACGAAGCTACCGATAACGGCATGAGATTGATAGACTTCGCCGCGGCACGCAACATGACAGTTAGTAGCACCGGATTCGAACATCTCTATATTCATAAGACCACCACTTGGTCGCAGTAGACGTCTATGAGCAGTAAATCGCGTACGGATAGGTACAAAGAGAAAACTGGATGTTGAAGAGCTGCAGTCACAACAGCCAGCCGAAGCCTTCGATCAATTCGCACTCCTTCTATTGCAAAACACCCCTCAACTTGATTCCCGCTCTATGTGCACGGCTACCACCGTCGAGGGAGAAATATTTGGTACGACTAAGAGTGTCGCGATGCTACAAGCGAAATGCAGAATATATGTAGAGCGATGCAGAGAGTTGAGGAGGAAGGTAAAACGTATTTTTATTCAAGAGAAGAAGAAAGTCATGAGTTCGATGACATCGAGATACTTATTTCGGAACAGGAATGAGGTCCAAAAACACTTCGAAAGAATAAGACGTCTGATTATCGGTTTGAACACAGGGGCCTGGTGACAGATGTACAGGATATTATGAGGTTGTGGAGAGAGCATTTCTCGCAGCTGCTTAATGGCGATTACGGCAATAATCTCGCCACTGGGGAATCTGTTCCGGGAGCCCCATTCACTGACGGCGTGGAAGTACCGCTGCACGACTATGAGGAGGTCTTAACAGCCATCGCTTGTTTGAAAAACAATAATGCTGCAGCTGCAAATGGCCTGCCTGCTGAATGTTTTAAGACTGAAGGCGAAGAGCTCAAAAAACGCATGCATGAGCTTCTATACAGAAGCTCTCTCTCGACCGTTGGAAAGACCAGGTGCAGGGCAACCTGACTGCACTTGGCCTTATCAACTGGCGCCAGCGCGCGCATAGCAGAGGTGACTGGCGAAGCTTTGTAGAGGCGGCCACGACCGATCATCGGTTGTAGTGCCAGCTAAGTAAGTAAAAAGTAAGCCGCCTTCGGCAATGTCTAGTTTTGGTATCCATGCAAAGCTCATTTGTCTTTTAAATTTGGATTTTTTTTTCTGAATTCTTAATTTTTAATCCATTATAGGAAATTCATAGAAGAGTATATTTCAGATAAGTATATACGCTTTCACTTCTCACATTTATAGAAAGTAAGTTCCCATTTTCACCTTTCAATGACAATTTTTGAACTCGCTGAAAAGAAGGACTAGACAAAAGAGTTTTGGGAGGCAACATCAAAGGCGAAGAGCAAAATTTGACGTTCTTCAATGCCGTAAGTGGGGACTAATTGTTTAAATTTGCCGGAGTGAGGGGAGTAAAAAAATGTGCAATTCTCTCATCTTCCTCGTCCAGCCAGCGATTGAAATTATTTTCTATATCTAAGTATAACCAAATTACTTTACTATCTTGTGCCTGATGAATTTATGGCAATATGCATTGCAAATACAAGAACAACCAAAACGACAAACAAAATTTAATTCATACGAGAGAAATTTCACATTATTATCAGCAGTGAGCATTAAAATGTGGTGAAGAGAGAATGAAAAGAGAAGGAAGCAGGCGTCGAACTACCGTTACTCCCGGCAGCAAATGATAATGGTTAACAAAGAGAGGGTGGGGAAGCACGGTAAATGGTAAGCTGCAAGCTGCTCGTAAACAAACGCAATTGTGAATGTAAATACTGCCGCCTGACTGTAATGGTGCTGAAGAGAATAATTTTTGTTTAAAATTTTTGATTTATTAGGTCAAAAGTGTCACCAACGACGACCAAACGATGGAGAACGACAACAACGACAATGACGACAACGACAACGACGACGACGACGACGACGACGACGACGACGACGACGACGACGCATGCTGTTGAATGGCTGCCTGTCTATGGATGTGTGTGGTGAGAGTGAGGGAGGCCGTAAGCCAGAATATAAGCATCCAAACACCCTCATTTTGCAATACATATGCATATTTCTGTATATAGGTACATAGCATGTGTGTGTGTGTTGTAATTGCTGTAGAGAATGCATCAAAATGCATTGAACGCATTTTATATTTATACTGAATTTGTTGGGCATCTCGCTTGACCACTATCCAAAAATAGCCAAAATGAATGTTGTTGTGTTGTTGTTGATGATGATGCCACCATGAATGGCTGTTGGCTGATGCTGGTTTTATTTCATTTGTCGAAATCTGCAAAATTCGCACAAAATTTTTAAACATTTCCCACCATCGCCACTCCAAATCCACTCACAATTTACACACAGAGCCTATAAATGTGTATCGCACACACGCACAAACACATTGAAAGGTATTAACAGTCATTATTCAATGATATCTCATTGCGGCAGCAGGACGCGCGCGTACGCTAAGGACATCATCAACAGCATCAGGCTGGAGTAGTAGCAACATTACCATTGCCGACATCACATTTTAGTGCATCATCATTCGTGCTGTGATATACATATATAGTATACTGCGAGACAGAGAGACTGAATCCATTGATCGTCTCTTTCTCTCCCTCCTCATTCACTGCAAATGAGTGCGAAATCAAAAATTTTCATACAAAAATTATTTTTTTCTTATTTTTGGTAAATTTTATGGCACTCCAACTCTGGAGAGAGCGGTGGGGAGAAGCAGGGGGGAAATGGGCTCAAAAGCTCCCACTGATGTGTAGGTGGTTGGATTTTGGTTTGACCATTTTATGCTTCACATATCCTTAATTATGAGTATTGCTATTTGTGTATGTGTTTCTCTCTTTCCCTCGTACTCCCTCGCTATCAATAACTGTTTGGGCATTTACTTCATTCAATTTCAACAACAACAACATCCATTGCAGCTCAGCCTCAGCAGATCGTTATGTTGTCATAAATTTTGCAGTTGTTTTTCGGTGGCATCAAATGACACTCGACAATCGATGGCACACATCAATGGCGTAAAATGTATGCATTTTCAATATCACTTGGCGTGAGTGCAAGTTGCGTTGCATTATTACATATGACGATGCTCTCCCCTGCCTCTTCATCAGCATCTGTGTTCATCCTTTTCGTGCGCTTTTTGCTGATGTGCGCCATTTTGTTATGTTTTTTGGTGTTGTGCCATTTTTCACTGTTATCTGCAATACCATAAATTCTTGTTTACCCCAATTGACATACCGAAATTGATGATGAGCTCAGTGACAAGTGCATGAAACTATTATAAGAAACTTTTTTTTCACTTCCTTGCATATTTTTACGTATTAACTCTTTGGAAAGGGGAAATATTAGGAGTGAGACGCGGTTAAAATCTCACAAATCAAAATACACTTTTACTTGAAAAGTCTTAAAGAGCGGGATTACACACTTCCCTACTGGGGTAATGTTATACTACTTAGTAAAGATGTTTCATTTGCTCCATACAGTTTGCAGCGTATGTGATCATTTGGTACTTTTTTCCATTAATTCTCAAGTTTACTCTATAAGATCGTTAGATAGTGGTGATTTTCCCAACATTAAATACGTTGAATTGTAGGTAAATTAAATTTAACCAAGTAAATTTGGTTTAAGTGGAGTCGATACTGAATATCGAATAACAGCTAAAGTCGCCTTTATTGCATATTTTTCATTATAAATTCCAAAATATTTATGGACCAATTTTTATCGTAAACGACAAAATGTGAATTTTACAGGACAAGATTTTTGTTCCCAACCGATTTTCTCTAGAATTGCTAACAATGTATAGTAATAGGTTAGTGATGTACCTGGAGGTGTGGAGATCATGGCTCGATATACTTATATTACATATCCTAAGAGAAAAAAAGAGAAACCTTTTATTATTACAGTTAAGTTTCCTTCAAGAGATAATGCTTCATTGCCAATATTTAGAGAGAGATGAAGGAGAGTGCATACGTCAGTGTTGGCATTCGATTTATCGGCTTTAGTCCCAAATCTCCGAAGCCAACCACCTCGTCTCCCCCTGGAATTTGTATATATTTATAATTTTACTGCACAAACATCTTTCAAAACCTCTCGCCTTTGTTCATAAGGTCCATCAAATCTCATTCTTCATGGATTTGAAGCAGTACTGACCACGCGTTAGCACTCTCACTGTTCACCTCAACGGTCGCGTGAATGAGTACTAGACTAAAGTTCCTGGAACATCAGATGCGAATGCCACACAGCAAAATACTTATTGCAGAATTGCTCTAAAGCTTAAAAAATTTCATATGTAAGTACAAGGCTCATTTGGACAGTAGCGCAATTAGTTTGGCTAGTTGTATTTACACCTGTGACTTGGGTCAATTCGTGAGGAAGGGGAATTGTTCAGGATCGCCAAAAAGAAAGAAGAATAATTCTATTGAAAATACATTGGTTATTTGTGTTTATTCAAGTAGAGGAGTATTGACCCAGTTGTGTTCATTTTGATCACTATTAAAAGAGAGTCATAAGTTAATGATTCCTTCTTTTGGACTTCATGAGGAGCAATAAAGTCGATTTTTTGTACAATTGAAAGAAAACAACAACAGCTATAGTAGATTTACTCTCGCAACAACAACACAACTAACAAACAATCAATTTCTTCAGTTCAATTCAATTTCAATTTCGGTTTCCAAGAGAGTCAGTATAAGAGAATGAGAGAGTGCCCTCCTTTATTAGGGCATTTCAGGGATTGTAAGTGATCGAATTAACAAATAGTACACAAAAATTTGCTCGCAGCCTAGCGATATTGAAAAATTTAAACATTTCCCAAAAAAGGATCGCTTGCATCATTCTTGGATTAGCATCAGCTGAACGAAGGTTGTCTCTCTTTACTTATCCAATGGTTTGGTCAAAAAACAAACTCAAAAATTATTGTGGCTCAGAGAAGAATGTATGACGCTGTCTAATCTGTGGAAGATGTAAAAAATGTTGAGATTAGACCAAAAACGTTTCAGGAGGTTCGAAATGCTACTTCTTTATACAGAGAAACCCTTGCGAAACAAAAAGAAGAACTCGAAAATGGTGAGAAGTTGAAAGAAAACCAAAAAAAAGAAGCTAGTCAGAGAAACAAAGATTTTAATTCTAAAAAGCGAAAGTAGTTGGAGGATACAGTTAGATATGCACATTAGTTTCTTAATGATGAAGAAATTAACGCACTTGAAGAAAAGTAATTCTGAATTTTGAGAAGATATTTCCCATGAATAAATCACACATTTTGATCGTTGCACAGGGTAGGAAAAAATTCTGAATCCGCTAGTAATCTGCTGCTCCTTTTAGAACCTTCGGTGATTATTACCCCATGCATGAACCTAACTGCAACTGGGTTCTAGTCCACTACGCCTAAAAAAGCACACAAATAATTTTTCTCGGTTTTATCATTGTTTTTGCTTTCCTTTCATGCTAAACAATTTTTCAATTGCCAATCAAGCAAACAAACAAAAAATCTAAATCGACAACAAAATAGTGAAACAATTGAAATAAAAAACAACCAAATACAAAAAAATAAAGGGGTTTAAGAAATAAAACTAAAATGGCAATTTACGGGAAAGCAAAAACAAAACAAAAAAACAAAAATGGAAACACATGAATACATGTGCAAAACATAGTTTCAAATTGACCATGATTGGATTTGGGCTATAGAGCGCGCTTGGTATAAATAGTGGCAAGTGGCAAATGCCAAATGGGAAATATTGTACAGAATCGATGTGCGGAGAGGCTAACAACTGACCCGCAACTAATGTTAGGCAGAACCATTACTACCACTTCACAGCTACTACTACTACTGTATTTGGGGAAAAAACAACAATTCTATAGCGGAAACTAAAAGGGTGCGAAATTGTGGCCTTTCATTTCCGCTTCAGCACAAATTCATTCGGTTTTGTTGCTTTGTTTGGTTTTTTTTCGTTGTTTTCTTCACTTCGTTGTTGAAATTCTAAATTCTAAATTTCCAATTGCTTTGCATTTTATTGTGCGAAAAATGATTTTTATATTCAATTTTTGGGGATGGTGGTGTGTGTTTTTATACTCTGCCTCTCATTGTTGAGAGGAAAAATGTGAAAAGTGAAAGTGCACACAAACACACATGCAAACATATACATATACAATACAATTTTGCTTTTTTCCCATTTAATAATGATTTTTTCAATTTGAATATGTTTATGAGGCGCAAAAATACAATAACGAAAATACGAAAATAATAAAATAAAGTCCGAGAGAAAAGAAAAAACAACAACAACAAATATACACATGCAGCATTTCGTTTGGTTTTCTGTTGTAGCATTTGAGCAAAATATCAGAATAACAGTAAAAATTAATGATATTTTATTGATGGGTCGATTGCTCTCACCAAAACCTCGCACTCTAACACTCTTTAAAGCTGCTTCGGCTTTTGCCCTCCCCTCCACCTCCTACTCTATCTCGCACACAAGCAAAAGCTCCAATGCCCTTTGCATTGTTAGTGCAATGGTGTAATAGTGTACTATTGTTGGACCAGTGTTTCTTTTTATAATCTGCCTAAAAAAGTGTAGGCATTTTTTGTTTCTTTTATGTTATTTCATGCGAAATTTTTAGTTTTTCATACATAATCTTGTTTCGTATTTGTTTAGTTGGAAAAATTGAAAAGTGTTTTATGGAATTTATTGGAAATGTGGGGAAAGTAGGTTTGCTTTTATTATTTTAACGCTGATTAAAATGTAAATTGGAGCATATGGTTGAGTGTTTTGTACATACGAATGCACTGGCGATTTGATCGGCTCATTGAGCTCAAACGTTCAAACTAAGTATTTATTGAAATTAAAGTCTCTATCAATGGGAATTCAATTCACTTATGTAGAGCTATAAAATCATTTTTATAGACTTTTTCATTTCTGTTCTATTTTTTCATATTTATTACGTGAGCCATAACCGTTAATATTGGTTTTAATTTCAAGCTAATTTCCACGTATATATCATAAAATTAATAAAAAAAGTAAATATTTAAAAATTTCATGTATGAAGAACTATGCTAACAGAATATACATATATCATATATTAACTGATTCTGGTACTCCTCGACAATTTATGCCAAAAACTAAAGTTCTGTTAAATTGCTTTTTAAATATCTTGAAGATTGAAAATGTCCTTCAATGTAAAATACGAATTTTTATAGTATTTTGTCATTGGTGATGTTTTTGTGACTTGAAGAAAATGGCTGATGCTCGAAAAAGTATCGCTAGAGGGCACCTCTCATGCAAATGAAATATTAAAATCTTTATTTTTAAGTAAAGTTCTACTTGTTGACCCCTATGTCATGTCGATATATTTCTGTGGCCTTTTTAATGGCCACAGTATTACAACTTACGAACTCCAAGCAACTACAATAAAATGAATATAATTTAACATTTCTCTTTACTTTTCTTGTTGAAATGCTGATGTGATGAAAGGAAAATATACATTTTTTTAAGAACATTCGTTTCATTGTTCCTCGTATACAAAACAACTAAAAGGAAATAATCAAAAGAGAGATTTCTCATGTGAATATCTCATAAATATTTATATACACTCTTACTTGCAAATGTGTGTGTGTGTGTGTGTGTGTGTGTGTGTGTGTGTGTGTGTGTGTGTGTGTGTGTGTGTGGCTAAGCGGGACGGCGGCCATGAAGCGGAAGGATTGAATATGTGTGCATGCATGTTGTAGTGGCATACGGTTGGTGTTTTCGCTTTTTCAGACGCTAAATGTTTATTTTTCTCAGCTGAATTCATTTTTGCCATTTTGACGTGTTTTCCTCATTTCTGGCAATAACTATAAAATTTTATCATAATGCGTTTTTTCTGCGTTCAAGCATTTTAATATTAATGCAAACAAACGAAGTTACGAACAAACGTACCAAAAAATACAAACCTTACTCTCCATTTCCCCCGCCCCACGCCCTCCTACATAACTTTCCCGAACCAAAACCCTCCAAAAATAACAATGATATTCACCCGTGCGCTCTATAGCAACTGCCTTGCCTCTTTTGCTCTTTCTCTTCTGCCTCATCATCACTCTCATCGTGATCCATACATCCATACACACACACACGTGCACATACACATATGGACATGCAATGCACACACGTGAATTTGCATTCAAATGTATTTTATACTCTCCTTACTCACCATAACTATGTGCATATGTATGTTAGTATGTACTAACCATAGCATAAGTATTAACAACAACTACAACAGAAGAAACCTTCAATTTTGATGCAATCTAGTTGAAGACACTCTTTCTCATTCCAGGCCCCTCCCCTCCAACCCCCTCTCCAGCAGCTTCTCTGTCTTGCCCAACTGGCAAACCTCCACTAACAAAGAGCGCATCTGTTCCTTAGAGCTGGCTCTATTGAGGGAGGAAATTTTTGATGAAATTTCAAACATAAGCTTCTACATTTTCATTTTATTCTAATGCTTTGTTTTCGTCTTCATCTTCATGATGTTGTTGGCAAACGAAATTGACTGACATTAAATTGATTTGCAAGCATAAGACATGACTGACGTGTGTAGCTGCGACTCGTTCGTTTATATAAAGTTAGCAAGATGGATACCGACAAGAACAATAACCCAAATATTTTTTCTTGCTGTTGTTGTTATTGCTGCCGTCACGTTAGCTTGTGAAAAATCAAAATTCCATGCACATTTCACAATTTCATTAGACTAAATTATATGTAACTGGAGGCGTTGCTATGAAGTCAAAGTATGTGGAGCGGGTCGGGGAAGAGCGTGAAGGAAATGTATTTTCCCTTTTCTTTCTTGCATACTTTTTACTTTTCATTGCTCTTGTTGTGATGGCGTTAAAATGACGTTAGGTGATTCTTTGTTGCTGGAATCAACGTGAGAGGGTGGGGGGATATGTTTAACAATGCCTTCATTGAGCCTGGCCACACGAGAGCAATGGCGCATGTGGCAATTTTTAGTCTCTTTGCACGAAGTCACTGCCTCTGCCTCTGGCTCAAGAAATTCGCAATTTTACGCAACATAATTGATATCGTATGGCCAGGCTCTTCACATACACACACACACACACACACACACACGTTGAGTAAGTAGTACTGAGTGAAGGAGAAGAAGAAGATGAAGTATGAGAATTGCTGGACGCGGGGTAGGTAATATAAATTTAAAGTTATTAGGGGAACATACACACATAACACACACAAAACACACACACACACATTCATACATACATACATACATACATATTGCGATACGGTACTTTTATGCATACACTCATCCATACATACATACATACATACATTCATACTTATGATCCTCATATAATACATATTTTCCCCATCGCATCTCATTTTATAGCGTTTCATTCCAGTTAATTTTTGTTTTTTGTTTGTTTGTTCATTTTGCTTTGTTGTTGTGTTCTGTGTAAAATGAGATGAATGAATAAAATTTTATTTTATCCGTGCAACATGTGTAATCATTCTTTCGCTATTGCTGCTACTTGATGTTGCTGCTGTTGCTCGTGCCATTGGTGTTTATGTGTATCATTAACTTTTAGTGTTAATACACTAAAGTTGAAATATATTAACGCTAAATTCCATTGGCTATAAATGCATGGTTTTCTGCGCAAGTCTTTAAAGTTTAAACTATAGTAAATTGTAATGGACAGATTTATCTTTAAATTACAACTTTTTTTCTTTTGGTTTTGGCACACAGTTTTACTGATTTTCCATAAATATTTCAGTTTTTCCCAACATTTTACAGTTTTTGCAATAATATGCAAGAATAGATTTAATTATGTTTTGGCTATCATATGGTAAAGCTGTAATCGTATTCAGCAAAAATTATAAATTATGTGTAGTTTTTTTCAGTGTATCTACTGGTGTAAATTGTTAGGCTCTGGTTTTATTCAAAGTTTACTCGGCGAACACCATGCAATTGTTGTTGCTCGAACACGAAACAAAGAGCTTGTACTCACTCTCACACCGAACCGATGTGCTGGGTGAAATGTACACCGAGCACACCGAGCATTCAGGGTGTTAAAGAGTTACCATATTCTACAAAAAAGTATGTAAAATTGAAGGAAACCATTCAAAGCTGTACATCATTATTTTCATATGCAGAAAAGCGAAGTTGCGAATGTTTTTGGTTTTTAAAAGTGAATATTAAATATATTATTCATAAAACTATTGAAGAAAAATCATTTATTTTCATAATTTTTTCGATTCTATTATTAATTTCACGCTCCGTATTAATAAAATCGTTTAAAGTTTTTTGGTATACCATTTAGTGTTGCCGTTGCAACCAATATAGTTTTACAACCAAAACTGAATTTCGACAAAGAGCAACTCTGTAACGAGCACCAATGTAACCGCTACACCCAGCACGAGAGTAAAATATAACCAACAGCTTAGATAATAAGTATTTTGTACAGTGTACGCCTTTATATTATTCTCTCTCTTAAAAAAGCTGTTGTCGGTGATGACCGCACCTCTTCCTCAACATTATTAAATCAGAAGTGAATCCGAGAAAATAAATGCCATCGGCATCGGCACAGAATTAAATTGTATAGTATGTTTCAGGAGATCAGGTAGCATTTCACTTTAAAATTCGTTTGTTTCTTCCTGTTTTCTTTAAATGAAATTTATTTTATTGATTTTTGCTAACTAATTTAAAAAGAATTGTTTTCTTTTTATTGTAAGAATATTATTTTATATATTTAAAAAAATTTGGTGTGTTAGTGGGACGCCCTATAAATGTTTACTTCTTCAGAGTGTTTGCGTTTCCGGTTTTCAGGTTAGGTTAAGTAATCTAGTAAAAACCAGAGTTCCACATATCGCAGACATTACAGACGTGGGCGAAGGAATTTTTAACGAACATGTTTTGAAATCGTTTACATAACGATTTATGCAAACGTTTCTCTGATCCCAGCTTTGCTACATCTGGATTAACTCCATTTTGATCGTTTGCATCTCCAATGCATGCAACGCCCTCTGCAAAATCGAATCGTGTAGCGAATTTATTTGCTACCAAAAACCAACTAGCAAAAAAATTTTCCCTTTATAACTGTTACGGAGAGTAAAATCTACAATTTTTTCGGTTGTCCGCACTGTAGCAGTTGTTTTATCCAATAAAGATCCAGTTTCACCCAAACGTTTCACAAATTGATCCACAAATTGCGTGGAAGACGCTTCTCTTCTGCCGAATTTTGAACGTAATTTTCTCACACTTTTGTAGAAGATTCACCATTTTCCAATTGAGATTTTTTAGTACTTCCCAACGTAGTTGAAGCTGATTTATATCGACCCATTTCGTTAACCGCAAATGTAAAGCCAAATTTCCGTCATAATACGACTGACATTAGAGTTGCCACACTCAAAATAACCAGTAATTCAAATGCCAAATGTTAGATGGACCACCCTTTATATGCATGCTAGTATTGAACTACCCAGTGGGAAATTTATGGCGCTTCCGAAAAAGGAAGTTGGAAGCACTTTTAATAAATAACAAATTTTAAATTGAATTAAATTAAAAAGCTGGATTTTCTTTTGCCTTCGAATTAAATCAAAACAATAATAATAAGCAAATAAGTAAACAAATTGTTAAATTGACAATTTTGACATCATTCTCCATTAAAAATTAAAATAAAAAGAAAATTCATATTTCGTTAATATCGCTGCAAAATATTAATCATTTCTCAATTAAAAACTAAAAAAAAATACAACAGCCCTGATCTTAATTACATACAAACATAAATATACGACACTCTTTCTAAAAAAAAAACATTATAATGAATATCTTGTAAACACACACACACACACATAAATGATCAGCGATGCCCCGTAGCTACCGTGCCAGAGCAGCAGCAAGCAAATTTTTCAATGTCACTTCGGTGACTTTAGTCAAATTAACAAAATATCATTTTATTTGTTTCTTCGTTTCAGCGTCCGAGTTTTTTATTTGATTAATATCGAGTTTAAGCATTAAAATTTTATTGTTTTCTACTTATACCTACATATACATACTATACATATGTAGGTATGTCGGATATGTGTTCAATATTAATGTTAACAAATCAGCAACAGCACAAATACAACTACAACAATAACGTGAAGAATGATCGTACAATATTAATTGACCACATTGAGTTTTTGTTATAATTTTTATTATCGTATTAATTTTCCAAAAAAAAAAAAAAGAAATTTGGAGTTGTTGCTGTTGCTGTTGTTGTTGTTGTTGTTGTTAATATCGTTTAATGGTATTTAAGCATTTGGCATATGTCACTGTCAAACACGTGCTCAACTGGTTCGACGACAGACTCGCAGCGATCACATTTTTAAGCTGTGGAAGATGATGTAAATCAGTGCTCGAGATTCATTTCTAAAAATTCTATATTTCATTTCTTTATTATTAAATTATTATTAATTGGTTTGATTCGATTTGAATCGAGAGAGTAAACGAAAACTAAGTAAAAACGCAAAGCGAAACCGACCGCGAGACGTGACGAAATGAAAGCCAACTCACTTCACACAGAAACACAAAAGAAAGGCGCTTAATTTGTCATTGATTTCACGGAATAAATTAAATCTTGATGTGGAGATTAAGTATCGACTTGTATCTCTCTCCGGCTGCAGTTGCAAATCCGCATTCAAATCGGAAATGTTACGTGCGGATAATGTTCGTCATCGAATGGACGCCGAACAAAACACGCCCACGTTTTTTCTTTAAATATGAATTCCATATTTTAAACTTTCTGTTATTAATACTTATTTTTAATACATTTCTTATTTATGGTCATTTGTTAATGGCATTGGATTAATTTTAATTTCTTAACACTTGAACTCATTATGAATTATGTAGATCCACACTGAATTGCGATTTGTGTGACAAGAAAATTCTTTAATTTTTGGCGGAAAATTGTCATTCGCAGTAAAGAAATCCATTCATCTTGTATTTTCTACTTTGCCACCTACCTACCTACTTCCAGTCGATTCGTGGATCATCTTATTTTTTAGTACGCACTTGTAGTATTCCCATCAAGGATGGATTATCTATTAATTTATTAAGGAAATAAACATTTATTTTATATGACAGTTGATAGAACTGTGATCACTTCGGAGAGCAGAAGTGAAATGTACCCATTGGGAAATGAGAGAAGAAACTTTCTGCATGCAACTTTTCCCATAAGTAAAGTATACCAGGTGTACAAGTATTCGATTTTCGAGTCAAACCAGTCATCGAGCCATTTTTTCACATATGCTGCTCAGTAAGTGCGAGCCCCATTGATGAAAATATGGTAAGTGGTAGTCAGATGGAGGCAAGTCTGGTGAATAAGCCGCATGGGGGCGGGCTTCCCAGCTGTACGAATCTACCGATTCCCGAGTCTGTTTTATTCGATGTGGTGGCTCATTGTCATCAAGAAAAATCACTTTGTGCAGCCTAGCTTGATATTCTGGATGTTTTTGGCGCAAAGCACGGTTCAAATCGGCCAATTGCCGTTGGTAGCGTTGGCCAGTAACTGTTTCACCTGGTTTCAGTAGGTCAAACCATGTAACACCTCGCTGAACACAGAAAACACAGAGCATTATCTTCTTTCCGAAGCGATTTGGCTTTGCTGCCGATTTGGCCGGTGTACCGGGCTAAACATATGATCGTTTAAGTTTGGGATTCTCGAAATAGATCAATTTTTCATCGACAGTAACAATTCGACGAAGGTATGACTTTCTTTTGTACCTGGCGAGCAACATTTCACAGGGGGTTTTTCGATTTCCTTGCTGTCTTTCAGTCAAGTCATGCGGCACCCATTTTCCCACCTTCAAAATCAATCCCATGGCTTTTAAACGTTGAGAAATGCATTGCAGCATTTAATTGTTCTGCAAGTTATTCATCCTCAGCGAGTAAAGCTTGCAATTCGGCATCTTCAAACTTTTTCGGTGGTCTCCCACGTTCTTCGTTTCTCACATCGAAATCGCCACTTTTAAACTTATTGAACCACTCGTGGCACTGTGTTTTGCCTAGAGCGTGCTGGTCGTAATCTTCCACAAGCATTCGATGAGACTCCAAAGCAGATTTCTTCAATTGGAAAGAGAAAATCAATGATGTCCGCATATCGTAGATTGTAGGCACTAAATTCGACAGTTTTACGAGTGAAAAAAAAAAGTTGTTGTATGAAACTTGATTGTTTATAAACTGAATATTGTTGACAGAACTAAATGCGAAGAAATGGCGCCAATGATTTGATTTGACAGAGCGTATAGTTTTACCTAGCGACACAGAGATGTAATTACCGGTTTCATACTTGTACACCTGGTAAAGTATTTTCTTTTCTCTATTTTGCATTCACTTACATTGTGCGTGTTATATTTGAACATGAATGGAAGGGACCGACCTACAGTTTTGTGCCGAATTCGAACGGCGAAGTGAAAAGCTTTTCATACGCAATTTTTACTCTTGTAGGTTTGCCATTGCCGCCTCCCAAGAAGTGGTAGCGTGTAGAAAAATGTTTGTTTCTACTGCTTGATTTTGCCTGTTCCGAGATTTGAACCCCCGACACTCTGCGTAGCCACCAACAGGCTATCAACTACGCCACAGCGGCCACTGTATAAACTCTGCATTTATTTTTAAAAGTAGATCAGTTCGGAAAGAAAAAACTGTTTGCTGAATGAAAAATGTCGCTCTGATCAAAGCAAAATATTTAAAGCTTGTTTTACATGGCGTGAAGAATTCCTCAGCGAAACTATGATCATTGATTCAGCACTTGTCCTTGGAAATAATACACAGTATTAGGCATTCTCCCAATACCAATAAACAGCTCTTAGCGGCCGAACATAGGCTCCGAACAAACATCAGAAGTCATCTTGATCGCCATCTTTGCCCCGGTGAAGGTGGCAAATTATAATGTTCTCAAACATAAATTTTTCAAATTTGATAGTAAAATCCACAGAAAATAAGCAAATGTTGTCAGATTGCATTGCATAAACGTTTCTACGTTTTTACTTCTTTTCCAGTTCTTTGTTTACTTTTTATTTCATTTTTAGGATTACACAACAACAACAACAACAATAGCTTTGAATTCGCCAAACAAGATGGAACTCAGTCCGATCAACTCGAGCGGAGATTTTTCCATTCGCTCGGAGTATGCAACTGTTCACACCGCCTGAACAATGTTCCTGGACATTTTATAGCGAACACTCCGGCCGTTTCCATCGGCGGTCTAAAGGCATCTTTATAATTAATGGAACTAATTTATACCATTGCCAAATTATTGAATGCCAACAGTCTTAATCTATCTCATATTACAGAATACGATCCAAGAATATGATCCAATGATGGGAAGACTTTCGCTTTTAATTTTTGATGTTGTTTTATCATAAGTGAAACTAGCTTTCGTTTCTTTAGCGATTTGCGAAACGAACTCCACTCACATGAGCATTGATGTATAATGTTATAAGATATCAACTTTAGCTACATACAAGCGATCACGTGGTGTTATTCTTATGACCGCAAGTGTTGAAGTGAGAGGGAGAGAATCCCGCCTATGTTGAGAGAATCGTTATAACCTAAAGGCGGATTGCACTTTCTTCTCTAGTTCCTAAATCTGAATCCATAGTATGGCTGGAAAAAAGTTGACGAGACTGTTAGATCGACATACCAACGTCATAAAGGGTGTTTTTTTTTTAGAAGTGTGCGTTTCAATCTGGCAATACTTTTTTTAGAGTTGGTCTTTGTGACAGCTGTCGGTAATTCGAGCAAACATGGATCGGTTTCGCACCACGTTTACTCTAGTGGATAATGAGCATCCTCAGAGACGCCGTGCAGTGCGCACCGAAGACGCTATTGCTGCTGTGGAGCAGAGTATCGTAAAAGACCCGAATGTGTCCATCCGCCATTGCGCGCAACAATTGGGGCTGTGCCCATCCACTTTATGGAAGATTTTGCGAAAGGATCTTGGTTTGAAGCCGAATGACCATCAAGCGCGTCGCACGTTCGGTGAATGGGCCCAAAACCAGATGGCCACTGATCCCGATTTTCACAAGAAAATTTTGTTCAGCGATGAAGCTCACTTTTGCTTGAATGGGTGCGTTAATAAGCAAAATTGTCGCATTTGGAGTAATCACAATCCACAAGCCATTGTTGAGACGCCGTTACATCCTCAAAAAGTCACTGTTTGGTGTGCTCTATAGGCAGAGGGAATCATTGGTCCATATTTATTCAAAGATGAAGCCGGTCATAATGTTACAGTCAATGGGGAACGCTATAGAGCCATGATTAATGACTTTTTCGTGCCTGAATTGGAGGATGTTGATGTGGACGGCCTTTGGTTCCAACAAGACGGCGCTACATGCCATGCAGCCAACGAAACAATCACAATCAATTTATTGAAGGAAACTTTTGGTGAGCGCATTATCTCGCGTCGTGGGCCTGTGGCGTGGCCTCCAAGATCGTGCGATTTAACACCGCTGGACTATTTTTTTGGGGTTATGTGAAGTCGCTTGTCTACGCAGATAAAACCGAGACGATTGACGCCTTGGAAAAGAATATTCGGCGCGTTATTGCTAACATACGGCCCCAATTGCTGCAAAAAGTGGTCGACAATTGGGCCTCTCGGCTGGAATTTATTCGAACCAGCCGCGGCGGCCACTTGCCCGAAATCGTTTTTAAAACATAATGGCAATTCCTTATCTTTATAATAAAGCTAAATTCTTGGCCATAACATTAAATTATATGCGTTTTTTTTCTTCTAAAAGACCACACTTCTAAAAAAAAACACCCTTTATTTAAGTCTATTTCAGGAAAGGTTGGATTCTCTGCAATAAAATTGTATTTTCATGCACAACATGTAATCAGTAAATAGAAAGGAAATAGCACACTCAAGGATTTCTTGCCGCCAAGTCGACTTCGTGGGCGTGAGAGGAAATACGAAGAGTCCCGACCCCAGACCTGCCTACCATTCTATCTCACCCACAAAGTCCACTTGCAACCAAGAAGTATTTTTGTGCGTTAATGTGGACTAAGAACGCATTCATTCATCGAAATTATTCCAAGTTGAATTGTGCTTAAAGTATTGAAGTATCTTCAAGACGAGAAAAGTCGCAGAAGGTTCAATTATGTATGTATATTGAAGATATCGCCACTGATTCGCGCTCTATTCAATTTTCTGAAAACAATATATATCTTGATTTTCGGAAGGCGTACGTCAATGAGCCTGGCCACACGAGAGCACGTTGCCTACATCGCTTAAGAAATTCGTTTTTTACGCAGCATAATTGCTCTCGTTTGACCAGGCTCAATGGAACGAAAAGTGATGCTGCTTAGTTTTAGTTTTAAACTGAAGGAAGCTGAGTTTTCTGACACATTTTAGAATGCGTTGCATTTGTCAAAAACAAAGAACACCAAATCCCATTATCTTTATCAGTTTTTTAAGTGTTAATTTATGCAGCTCTCTGTTCAATTTCAACACACATTCATAGCATAGTTGACTCAATGGCAAGGAATAATTTGAAAGCATGTAATCAAAATTCGGTTTGACTTCGTTTCGAATCTAATATCAATTTACTTATTTATTGCTCGAAGAGTAGACGACAAATAATTACGAGAAACCAGATTTCTGTCCAACTAAGTGTACTACTTACTACTCGTGGGGCTATGGAAAGCATGTGAAACTAGGCAGAGTTGTCAGTCACTAGGCAGGGTATCACTCACTCTCTCACTCACTCACTCACTCTCTCACTCACTCACTCACTCACTCACTCACTCACTCACTCACTCACTCTCTCACTCACTAGCTGCTGGCGAGACGATGAATGTGCGGCAGCTGTTGTTTGCGTGAAACGCTTTTGTCGCGCATCATCACCGCCAACGATCGATGTGCTGATGTCGTCGTCGGCCGTCGGTCGTTGCTTGTCGGTCGTCGATCGTCGATCGTCACTGCTGATGATCAATTAGAGACATTTGCTTTTGTATTTGAATCGTTTTTGTTATACAAATGTAAATTTGTATGTCTTTAATTCGATTTAGAAAAAAGATAATAAATTTCTGATTAAATTACTAATTCTTTCGTAAATATTTTAATTTCGTATTTTTATTGCTGCTGCCACATAGCGGACACTGGAGCTACTTACGAGTGAGCTTTAGCTCTCGATCGCTCCACACTTTTTCGCTTAGCACTGCGGATGTGTTTGCTTGATGGCATTTTTGGCATAAGTATATACGAGTACTGTGGTCGCTGTGGCGTAGTGGTAGTGTGTTGGACTGCTACGCAGAGTGTCCGGGGTTCGAATCTCGGCACAGGCAAATTCAAAAAGTAGAAAAAATAATATTTCTACACGGCACCACCTCTTGTCAGGCAATGGCAAACCTACAAGAGTAAAAATTGCTATGAAAAGCTTTTCACTTCGCCGTTCGGATTAGGCTTTAAACTGTAGGTCCCTTCCATTCATGTACAAATATAACACGCACAACATGAGTGGATGCGAAAAGCTCGGCCTAGGCTCTCCATGGGCTGTTGTGCCATCAAAAGTAAAGTAAAGTATATACGAGTACTTTTGTTTACGACCGGCCGAATGACCCGCTGCCGCCCGTAACCCTCCGCCGACGCTCTTCAAAATCGTTATCGTCAGGTATAACTTTGATTACTCTTGATACTAGTAGCTCCTTTGATTTTGGCTGTTTGTGTGCGTTGTTGTTGTTGTTGTTGTTGTTGTTGTTGCTGTTCTTTTTAATTGTAATTTATTTGATTGATTTATCGCTCAAATAAATATTCATCAAATATTTCGAGTTGCGGCAGTATCTTCAATGTTTCAAGTTTGGCAATCAATGACTGGTTTCATTTTTTAGCCATAAATTTAAATATTTGGATTTTCTGTGTTGTTGTTGTTGTTGTGTTTTCTAAATAAGAAATAAAATATTTATTTACTAATGACAATTTTACTTAATTACTTTTGTGTTTGTATTTTTAATTATTATTTCATTTCATCAATTTATTAATATTAATATTATTTTTTAATTTTTAATTAAAAATTATTATTTCTGAAGTGGAACTTCATTTATATTTTTCGCGTTCACGTAAATTTATAATTGAGATTAAAGTCTATGTTATTTGAAGAATGGTCTTTAACCTAAATATCAAGCACATATCTAACAACAACCAAGGGCCCCTGGAGGTTCTACTGCCCCTCCCGCTTCCTCTTTTTACTCTTAAAAGTTTGCCGTTGATAGTCAAGAGGTGGTTCTGGGTCGATTGTTTGATATTTTAGATTTTTGACTGTGCCGGGATTTGAACTTGGGCACCGTGTGTAGCAGTTCAGCACACTACCAACGATCACTCCCTCTTTCCCTTCACGAAATAAATAAATTTAATGCATCACACATAAATCACAAAAAGCAAATTAAATTTTGGAAATAATAGAAACATTTTACCTGACAACTCAACCCCAGTCCTCATCTTCTCTCCCCTCCTCCTCTTTATTTTCGTTTTTTTGTCGCCCCTGCTAGAAACTGAGTCCCCTTTGTAGGGTAAAGGGGGACAAAGAGAAGAAACCTCTCTTTTTCCCATATTGATACCAAGCTGAAAAATTTGTTTTCAAGAGTTGACAAATGAAAAAACCGGACAGAGAACATAAAATTGCCTAAGAAAAGCTTTTCACTTCACCAAACAATTCCTGGAAACTGGTTACATTGATTTTTAGCAATTTATCGTCGACCCATTCGTAAATTTTGCCTAAATCTAAGTTTATGCTTGTAACTAATTCCTCAAATGAATCTGTTGCATACATAAATGTTTCATTGTCAGCATAAGACCGTGCGTTCCTCTTAAATTTAGCTTGAGAATATTATTTATACAAATTAGAAACAAATTTGCTGCCAGCTTGATCCTTGTGGCACACCCGTTTTTATTGTTCGTGCATAACTTTTAGTTCTATTGATTTGTATGAATTACTTCCTGTTTAATAAGAAGCTTTCAAACAATGTAAGATTATTTCCAACCAGTCCAACTATTCAGTAAGTTTACGAAGCATTTTCAAGTGCACTGAATCGAAAGTTTTCGACAGGCCCTATCTATTTTTTTTATCTAGATTTTCATAAATATACTCTGAACATGCTGTGCAGGCTGATAAAGTTTTTGAATTTACTACAAAGCCGAACTGATTTTCATCAATTATACGATTTTCTTGTAGAAAAATCTCTAACCGATTTAATCGGTAGGTTAAAAAGAAAGTTCAGGAAAGTGAGCTACCATAAGTTTAACCAATTTTTTTTCCAAATATCACAATAACTTTATTGAGTTAAATATTTTTATTGTTAATGACCACTTCTCGTCATCTTTTGGGGTGTCTCGGACAAGACCTTTTTGCAGCCCTCTTGGGAATTCAACTTTACGCCATTAAGATAATTCTGCAACTAGTGAAACAGATGGTATTCCGAAGGTGCAAGGTCTGGGCTGTATGGTAGTTGCATTGAAACACCCCAGCCAAGCTCCCTCAGTTTTTGGCGGGTCACCTAAGAAGTATGTGGTCTAGCGTTGTGGTGATGAAAGACTGTTGCTAATTCCGGACGTTTTTCCTTGAGCACTTCATTCAATCTTGTTAATTGTTGACAGTACACAGGACCTTTACGATCCCACCGAATACTAAGCAACCCCTTCATTGGCGTCAGTACTGGCTTTGCAACGGTTTAGGCAGGCTCGCCTCGTTTTGACCATGATATCTTTCGCACATTATTATCATACGTTATTTATTTTTCATCACCAGTAACCAATCTGTGCAAAAATGGCTTGACATCATTTCGTTTCAGAAGAGAATCACATACTGAAATACGGTCAGTAAGATTTTTTTTCACTCAGATTATGTGAGACCCAGACATCCAGTTTTTTGGAAAAGTCAGCTTTTCTAAATGGTTTAAAAAATAAAAATAAAAAAATAAAACAAAAAACAACAACAAAATTTCTACACGGCACCACCTGAGTGGATGCGAAAAGCTTGGCCTTTGGCGCTACATGCGGTCATAGTCGACGTTGCCACAATGGCTGCCTATCTCTTTATCGGTGTCCTGTGTGATTGCATTCCCTCTCTCTCTCTCCTTCTTCCTCCCACCTATCAATCTTCCTTCCATTCAACACAATGCTCTGCATTCATAGGAGTACACCCTGTGTGTTAAATGTGTAAGTAAAAAAAAACAAAAATTCGTTTGGTGAGCATTGTCAAGATCCTTAGCGATGTCGCGGCTGCCTATGTGTCGATCTTCCTCCACCTTTTCAAGAACTTTGTACACTTTTTCGGTGCATGGTCGACCATATTTAGGGGCGTCTTTTACATCAAAATTCCCGGAGCGGAATCGATCATACCATTTTCCAACTGTCCATTCCGATAAAGTGTCTTCTCTATAAAGTGCACACATTTTTCTGTGAGCCTTCGCGGCTGTATAGTGATTTTCGAAGTAATAAAATAAAATGTAATGAATTCTTTCCGATTGTGCACTCATTTTAGTATCGTTGAAACAGTTGTCAGCTACCTTTAGCAACAAAGAGCTGCCACCTCGGACTAATACTTACAGAGTTATCGTACTAAACTTTGCCATTTCACTTTTCCGAACTTTCTTTTTATAATATGTATAATGTATAAAACTTTCAAAAATTATATCAACTCTATTCTATTTAGTTATCGGACGATAGTTTGAAAAAATTTCGTCACTTCCCGCCTTGTGAATTTGGACCACAGATTCAGTGTTTAGTTCTTGTGGATACCGACCATTTTGGAAACATTCATTAATGAAACCAGCTAATGGTCCGGCTAAAGTCTCTTTGTATCTCTTTGTGAAACGTCCAGATTTACCAACCAGACAATTTGCTGATTTCAGATTGAACGTTATAATTGCTTTTTCAACTTCTAGTCTGTCACATGTATCGAGGGAGAAGGGAGTTAACGATTTCGGAAGTTTCTACCACAGTGGAGAAGTATTCATTGAAAGAATTTGCGATTTCAGTTGGAATCGTTACAATATTATAATATTTTATACCTCATTCCACTAATTTCAGTTAAATTTCCAGATTTTTTCAGTAAATAGATGAGTTCTCTCAGAATTCTCAACGTTTTATTGCTCGAGTATAGATTTTGTCCAATTAGTTTGCCATAGTACAGTTTTTTTTTTTTAATTATTAATTTTATTTCTACATTTTTCGAAATTTTCGAAATAAATATTATTTTTATTTATTTATTTTATTTTATTTATTTATTTATTTATTTTTTTTTATGTTTCGAAAACCGGCACAACAAAGTTTAAAACCTTTTTTGCAGTACCGGCAGCATGTAGCGCAAACAAGGATCAAATATATGACTTATAATATACATTGCATGACATACAAATTTAAACTTATAGTGACAAACATCTGGAAGTGCAAAATAAAGTAAAAACAAGTTAGAACTAAAATTAAACATTTTCAAAACATAAAATAAACAAGCAAGCTAATGTGAAGCACGAGAATATAAATATAACAATCATTAAACATATATTCATAAAAATTTGAATAACCTGATATATTTTACTATTTTCTATTACAGCGAAGAAAGGAATAAAGCTAGTTTGTTTTTGAATTGCACAGCGTTATTACAAGATCTGAAACAACTTATTAGGAAGTGCGTTCCAAAGACGAACAGATTGTACAAAAAACTGCCTCTCAGGCGTTAAACAAGAAACACGTAAACAGTTAATCATATTAGTTCGATTGGATATAGAAAAGTTTAATCTCGAAAACAAATAACTGGGTTCTGCATTACATATAAGTAATTTTATGCAACAATAAAAGCGTTCGATAGCTCAGTAAATTATCAAAGGTTAAGCCATGGATTCTTTTAGCATACTAGGAAACATGATCTCTTCTTTTTAGTCCAAACACATAACGAACAATGTTATTGAAGAGAATATTTAATTTATTTTTACTTAGACTATCACAATTTGCAAATATTTCGCAGCCATATAGCATTGTTGGTTTGAGATATGCTTTAGCAAGTAGCATTCGTATATGGAGAGGAGTAAGTACTGCGTCGTCCAAAGAACACGAAGCATGCTGTAGACTTTCCCAACCGTGTTACTTATGTCGTTATTCCAAATTAGAGTATTGTTGAAGGTCACCCCTAGATTTTTTGCAGAGTCTACGTATTCAATATTGCTTCCATTTAATGAAAGGTTGGGGGCAGTGGAAATGTCAATGATTTTCTTCGCAATTACCAAGCATTTTGACTTTGCTGGATTAAGGCTTAAGCCGTTTTTTATTGCCCAATTACCAATTTTTTCAAGAACACTATACATATTGTTGAAGTTCAGTCATAGAGGTTCTCACGCTACCAGTTAACGTACAACTGGACGTCATCTGCGTACATATGGATCTTACAGTTTTCCAAAACACTAGGTAGGTCATTTATGTACATAGAAAAAAAGAGAGGACCCAAGACAGACCCTTGAGGAAAACTTCTGGTAATGGGTAGAAAGACTGACGAACCGATATTGGCGAAGACAGCTTGTTACCTATCGGTATAGGAAAGATATGACGCAATAAGATTCGTCGCACATGGCGAGAAGTTAAATATTTTATATTTTATATTTTAATTTTAATTTGTAAGTTTCATTTTTTCGTTTTATTAATATGAAAAGCTCACCACTAAAGCCGTAGATGACAGGTAGTTTCACACAGAGAGGAATAAAAATCGGAGAATGATGGCTGTCATATATATATATTTATCGTATTCTTTTCATCTCAATAGTTTAGTTTTTTATTTAGTTTTACTGCGAGCGAGACTAATCTCTGATCCGATATTGAATTATCTTCTACATATTGTGAAAACTTATTCATAATTTAATTTGTCAGTTATAACGTGGTCAATTATTGTCCCAATGCTGTTGCTCTTTCTTGCAACCATAAGCTTCGAAACATGCAACCATAAGCTTGAAACAGAAAAACCCATTCTTATAGATACGTAAGTATGTAGCTGTAATATATTTGATATTTTCATTGTTATTACATAACAAGTTCATTTTAAAATCACCTAAACTTTAATACTTCATCTTCAAATGTATTTATAAAAGACTGAACCTTGGATGAACCATTTTTATATAACGCAAGTTATCTCAATGGCTATTTTTAATATTTTCACAGTGTAGAAGCTACTCTTCGCAAATTCTGAAGAAGATATACGCATAGAGATAAATCTTTCCTGCACAAATTGATTCTCGATTCGCAAAATACACATTGTATGTAGTTTGGAAGGTTATAGTAAATGTTTCATTTTCATAAATCCATATTTAGTTTTTGTTCTCCTTTCTTTTATTTTCGTCAACTATTAAGTTCAGATCATTCAACTGGTTTCTGGCTTTTTGTGCTTAAATACAATGTGTACATTGAGGAAGAAGTCGTCTTTCTCAAAATACTATATAACTTAACACTTTTCATTTACTTATTTCTAAAAATTCCTCACTTATGAGCGTACATTTTCCATATTTGTAATTCTCATTTGCTAAGATTATATTTGGAAATCGCATACAAAACAGTTTAATTTATTTATTTAAGTTTCTTCAAATCATCCAGGTTTTCGATTTGGATAATACTTAGTCGCACCGGGCTCTGTTCTCAACAGAATTGATATTGTTTGTTTTTAGCCTCTGTTTTTACTTTTTCCAGCATTTCACTTAGTTCTTTTTCGATTATGTGATGAAAGCTTAATTTTGTACTGTCATGTCAAACGTAGCTATGATTTTTTAACGTCTTTTGTTCTTTTTTCTTTCTAAACTCTATACGTTTGTTTTTGAGATCGCCGTTTTCATTTGATAAACTTCGATTATAGGGCCTTTACCACTTTTGAGTTTAATTGCTCGCCAATACTAATTACTTATTACTTCTTTCAAATCTGTACTTTCACTCTTTGGTAAGTTTGTAATCACGAAGTTGTTTTTGAAGTTAACTTCTTTAGCAAATGAGAATTGTCACAGAATTAGAGGACAGCGCCTTCTATCAATCAAGTATGAAGAAAATGAGGATGCACATGTATCCACTATGCGCCCTTCATCAATCGATAGATGGAAAGAGGGCTCCTCTATCGATTAATAGATGATTCGCTGATTCGCGTAGTATTCATATTCGACTGATAGATGGCGCTGCCCATCAGTTTCTAGTAAAATTTGACATATCAAACCAATATTTTACATTTCAAAGCTGAAAGAACGAGCGAGTATAGACTGAAAATGACAAACGCGAGGCATAAACAAATGGCGAGTGTGGAACGATAAAATCTCCAGCAAAAACTGCGGCTAAGATACAGCGAGGGGTGAATGTAGACTTCGCCGAAAAAGGTGATAAAGTCCAGAGATTAAGATTAAAATGAAAATAAAAGCAGTACAAGTTCATATAAATACATTTGAATAATTAATAACTAAAATTATTGGTAAAATAAGGGCGATCTCTACATCGAAAATAAGGAAAATAATTGTAATTAACAAAAAATCGTAAAGAAAGAGGTAGACGAGAGGAAGATTTAGGATCAAATCCACATTCAAAAGGAGAACATTTTTCTCGGTCAATTAGTGTTTTTTTTTTGATAAAATGGATGCAAGTAATATTACAATTATTGAAATTAATAAAATTAAAGAGCCTATAGAATTCAGATTCTGCTACCGAGAAAAAAAACCCGAAAATCGACACCGAGGAATCGCGAGAGTGCAGACTTCGCAAGAAACTTGAGGCACAATAGAATTTGAATTTGAATTGACAGCATGAATGGCAAATGAGCCAATAATTGCAACAACACTCATCTCATTGAGTCCCGATGAAAGTCCTCAGATTATACAGCGCCAGGCAGTCATTGATACATTCTCCCCTCGCTGTATCTCAGCCGCATCTGCATAACAAAACATAGGCGAGATTTGCCAAGTTTCTAGTCAATCTCATAACATTCGCGAGTTCTCAGACCGGCAAGTGTCTTGTTGACATACAATCTGATTATTTTGATAACGATGATGATGGTGATTATTATAATGATGATGATAATGAAGATGATGGTAAGTGGATTGTAATTATAATGATGTAGCAAATAAATTCGCGGGCTTTGAGTATGAATATTTTGATGGGGATGATGATTTTGCAGAGGGCGTTGCTTGCATTGGATATGCAGACGATCAAAATGGAGTTAATCCAAATGTAGCAAACCCGGGATCAGAGAAACGTTTGCACAAATTAGCACATAAACTATTTCAAAACATATTCGTTTAAAATTCCTTCGGCCACGCCTGTAATGTCTGCGATAGACTCTGGTTCTTAAAAGTTTACTAAACCTAATCTGAAAACCCAAAACGTTCTGAAGAAGTAAACTTCTGCAGGGCGTCCCACTGACGCTCAAATTTGTTTTATTTTGTTTTTTTTTTAATCTTAGCATATCTGTATCTCTATGTTTATCACCTTAATTTTGACGTTTGTGTTTTGAACTTTATTTAAGCTCTGACATCGTTGACAGGTTTGCTGTATCGGCTTCTTCTTCATCGCTAGTTTAACTGGAAATTAGGGCTTTCTCTTTATTATTTTGTTTCCTATTTTTTCTTGTTTTTGGCCCCATTTTTATTTTAAATTTTCTAATTTGATAATTTTTTTGAATGAAACGTTTAATTTTTAGTTGCTTTTTACTTTATTATTTGCACTCTGTATATTGTCTCTGAGTATCCTTTTTAATTTTATTTGCTGACGTTTAGATTTCGCGATCACACAACTTGATGGCGCTTTTACGAAAACCTACAAGAAATCGAGACTTCAAAAATTAAACTACTAATTCTCCTGAGATATTCAATATTCAACGCCTCTCACACTCTCTTCTCTTTCTGCTCCTGGGTGTGTCCACCACTTATTTCGTCACTGAATTATCAACCCTACATCAACACATCTGGCCACTTGAGGCACTGATTTCGTAGGCAGAAGTTACAATTTACACAATGTGCTACACAGTGAATAGTCTAAATCAAAGCGCCAGAGACCAAAAGAGAAGGGGGTCGCGACGTTTCTGTGATTAAATTCAAAGAACAAAATTTAAATCTGTTCAAGATCACATTCATAAATTTGATACGACACCAATAGTAAAATGCTTTAAAATGAGCTTAAGTAAAACTTGAAAACTTTTTCCAAAAGTAACAAAATCGACGAAAAGGAAAACAGAACAGCAAATAAACCAAAAATCGACAACAACAAAATGTGACGAGAGATTACTGCACAATCACAAGAAAAAGCAACAACAACATCACATCCAAAAAATGTCAATATATAAACTAACAACTTTATTGAAAGTAATTTATTCGAGGGCACCCAATAAAATGGGCAACTTTATAATGATGCTCATAAATAACGCAATGAGATCGAAACAACGACGAAAAATGCTTGCTGATTGTGCTTGTGCGCTCTATAAAGAGTCACACAAGAGAGGGAGCGAAGGGGAGAGAGAGAATGTGAGTGTGGCTTAAGCCTTTTACGCAAGAACAATAACAACTCCACCATCACCACTCAAGGTTAGCGAAGACACTTAGAAGAAGTGCTGGAAGGAAAAGGAGGGGAGGAAGTAAAAAGTGAAGGAAGTAGAAGAAGTGAATAAAGAAGAAGCATTCGATTATTTCGGCGCATATGTATGTGTTCGCATACATATCAAACAAATTCTTCACGTACTCGTATAGAGCAATAGAGAGAATGTGCCAAAGAATTATCGCAACAACAACAACAACAACAACAACCACCACCACCACAAGTATAACGAACTCTCCTTCCGAATGTCGCCTATTTAGCTTGTGTAGTTTTTGTGATTGAAGAGGTGAAGGAGAGGTCGTTGTTGTTCTTGTTGCTATTGAGAAGCCTGCCTGAATCGCATGGAGGATACAACTTCAGCACACAACAAAATTAAAAGCGAAGCATGAAAAGTTGCGCCTGCGCCATTCTTCGTTCCAAGCTGCTAACACTTTTACTTCTTCTTCTTCCTCTACTTGTTGGTTGGTGTTGCTCGCACCGCTTCTCAGCAACAAACATACAAAACTTTTAATATGTTCGTTTACTGATGGCTTCGATGGCAACACACATTAAATGAAATCTTGCAGATATTGTTCTGTGTTTTCTTTGTGATGTTGTTGTTCTTGTTGCTGTCATTGTGACAGTTCGACAGTCATTCGAATGTCGTTGTTGTGTTGTTGAATTCATAATTTATAAATGTTTATGTGATTTTGTGATACATGACACATTATTTACATACATACTATACATACATTCACTTCAATTGGAAAAGTACGTGTTTGTTTATATGTACATATACATATGTATGTATGTATGTGTGTGTGTGTGTATTGTGGATGTTCTCTCCTTCTTCCGTTTCTTCCTTTTCCTGTTCGTAAATATGCGAAACGCTCGTAACTCTGTGATTTAATGTGTGAAATGTTGCATATATCACAAAGTGTTTCTGTTATTCAACTAAACGATGTTAAACAAACATTGTATCTGGATATTGATATCGTTAGGTCGAGGAAGAGGAGCACAAAGAGGAAGCGGAGTTGAGCGTGAACATTGTTGCAACAAATGTAAATAAAATTTAAAAATGTTTTCATGTGATAAGTGAATACTGAAGTGCGTTGTTTTATTACTAATAAATTATTACAAAAATCTTAGTTGCAAATGAGTACAAAGGCGCATTGCGTTGCCGTCAAGCTTTTTCTATATGAACGTACGGGGCTACATACTTAGATCACAAGCAGAGAGGCCTACGTCGATCATGCTAATAGAAAAAGCCCTTATTTTTACAAGTGGTGTAAGCTGTCGTCATGATTTTGGCACTGAAAATAATCAAATAATGCACGAGAACTAGAAGATGATATACTCCTTAAGTCACTGTTTGGTGCGGTATTTACAGGGCAAATGTGATTGTGTCCGGCAACACTGCTACTGTGGATGGTGTGCGCTACAGCACCATATTAAACAAATTTCTACAACAGCCAAAGAGTGATGAAATGGGTTTAGAGAATATGTGGTTCTAGAAAAACGATGCGACTGCCCACACAACACGAGCAATAATTGACTATATTCCAATAAGATGGTTATTTGTAGTGTGTGCTTTGCTCTCAATTCTGTTTTCTTTGAAACCGATAGAAAAAGAGCGCTGAAAGATTTATTCACCTTTTGAGGAGTACAATGAAGTACAATGAGATGAGTCAATTAGAAGACAGCTCTCTTTTGCAACTCTTCATGCATATATGCATATGAAACTGAAAGCATGGAAGTTTTCTTTAAAGCTAATGGGGAGAGCATTGATAATTGATTTTTCACCTAATGAGAGCAACGCACTTGAATACATACATACATTATACTCTGTACATATACTTATTTCGGACGAGGTGATTGTCTTGAAGAATTAAGGCCTTAAACGGCCCATAGACTATAACAATTTTGCTTCAATTAATACCACGCAGAGTACTCAACTAACTCAAAAGGTAGTTAATTGACTAGCTCAAAAAAAAACCACAACTAGTTCAGCCTCCACTTCATTTACACGCAACCTACTGGTTTCTTTCCCATATTGATATTTTTTTACATGGTTGAAACTACCAGACCAAACGGGTTTCTTGGGAATATAATTCCTTGTTAACATATATCGCATTGAAAGACCTTTTCAAAGAATTAGAAGACGTAAACCGGTAATCATATCTTCTCTCCCCTTCCGTTTCTGAATAAGTTCGTGGTTAGTAAATAATCTTCTGTAATAGCACTACAGTCCATGAAGGGCCTGGTCCAAGCTTTTCATTCATTCCATTCATGGTGCGTTAATGCTGAATCCGAACGGCGATGTTTTCAAAGTAAATTATCTTATACCGGGCACCCTGCGTACCTGTGTCCAGCAAAATACCAGCTAGGTATGTACGTCACGGGCAAAATATAGGCAGCTGTTTCCATCGTATGCTTCTCATTAATATCGACCCAGTGCGGAAAATTCAAGGGTTCACTAGTAACTCAGAAGTAATAGCTCAACAATCTTTTATGACTTTGGGAAACGTATGTAATTTGCCGGTGTGGATTGGTCAAATGTTTGATCTGCCGATAAAATACGTTGGCCTTTCACCGGTAAAGCAGTAAGCAAAGTCCTTGAAGGACCTGTATTTCTGTTTCCGAACTACATATTTCCGCCTCGTTTTCGAATCAGTTTCTATATGATCCCCCAAAATGAACTGGTTTTTCAATCTAATAAATGTACGCGTATTTTTGCAATACAATTTCACCCACCAGAGGAAGTTTTTGTTGTTAGGCTTTCATATCATTGTCTTTAATAAATTTGTGCACTTCAACTGCAAATTTCGTTGTAGTTGCATTGTTGCTCAGGCAGCTTGTTTGTTTGGTTGCTTGTTTCGCACGCAGAAAAGCCATTTATGTTTTTGCAAATAGGCAATTAATTTAATTGATAACTAAAAATGACACAATCAGTATATAACCAAGTATTTGTGCTGGCAGTTAGTGAGTAGTAACTGGGCAGTAGTTATAGTTGTAGCTAGCAGCAGCCAGTAGTTATAAAATTGCAGCAACAACAACGAGAGCAGCGGCAGCGGACGCGGACGCGGCAGTAGCAACCATTACACTATTTAAGCCCAAACTATAAAATGATTTGACCAAAAACAAACAAAACAAAAAAAAAGACAAAAAACCAAAACTAAAAATTCACTGACGCTAAATCCCTGCGAATAATTTACGCTCGACGCTACCGCCGCCACTGCCAGCGCAATGAAGTTAAGCGTTTTGTTGTAGTTGCTGTTGTGTGTTTGAAGTTTTTGCGCAGGTTTTTGTATTGTTGATCCATAGAGCTTAAATGGTGACGCCTATAATTTTTGTTGGGTCTGGCATTACGCGGCAGTAGCAGCTGGTTTTTTGTTTTGTGTACGTTGTTTTTGTTTTTGTTTTTGTTGTTGTTGTTGTAGTTGTTCTATCTATCTACTCTATGTAGAAACTAAAATATTTTCCATTTTGTTTATAATTTGTAATTGTGTATTCGTGACCACCAACATCGTCATCATCATCAACAACATCACACAAGCATCAGCTGATGATGATTATCGTTGTAGTTTTGTGGCAGAATCCACCATCACCCAACACCTCTACCATCACTAGAGCCACCACCACCAGCACTATTATTATGACGATGATGATGATGATAATGGTATTTTTTCTGTTGTTTTTGGTGTTTTTGGTGTTTTCCCGTAATCATAAATTTTCCACTTCATTTGCATGTAATTCGATTAAAGCCCTCTCGCCTTCCTCCTTCCCCGGGTCCACCTCATTGAGAACCTCATATATTTTCGGCGTATTTAGTGTGCTTAAATTCCGGGGCGGGAGGAGTATTCTCCGGTATCCATCCGCAAACTCATGTTTTGTCATAATCATAACTTTAGCGCATAGTGCGCGACATTTTTTTTTCTCTTTCATTTTTGCTTTAGCTATGATTGTTTTTGTTGTTATTTCTACTCATGTTCGTGTTGTTGTTGTTGTTGCTGCTCCACATTGATGTTGATCGTCTGTCCGCATAGTATTTTGTCCGGTGTACATCTGTACTTCAAGTGCTGCCGCCACTGCCTCCTGTGAGTTGAGTAGTTTCGCGCGCTAAATCTACTGCAATTTTTTCACCTCAGTAATCCGCACCGCCACCACTGCCGCAGCCGCAGCGCTGCCACTGTTGCCATGATGCGCTTATGATAATATTTTAAATAGTGTTGCCAGGCTGCTGGCAGTTAAACATTTTCGCTGTTTTGTTTGTTTGTCCAGTTTTTTGTATATCATAATTTTGATTTTTTGTGTACAATTTTTGCCAAGTTGTTCTTGTTTCATGCTTTTCTGCGTTTCTGCGTTTTCCGCACAAAATATAATTTACTTTTCGTTGCGGTTCATGTTGAAAAAGTGCGTGAGTGTGCGTGCGTAAAAAGACCCTATGATGTTGCAGAGGGTGTGCGGAGCTTTCGCTTAAATGATTGTACATCACAAGCGTCGAGGTTTAGCAAACATGACTGTGCACAAGTGCAATTCTCTTCGATTTATTTCCGTTGAGGTCTACCAAATACATGCATGCGTATGGCATGAAGACTTTTTGTAACTTATGGAATTTCATACATAATTTCATGTAGTTAGGTAAGGGAATCAATAAATGATTCGTGCCTACCCCGATACAACTTCCAACATAACTTTCAGTTACATTCCCTAGTAGAGATACTTGGAAAAAAGAATGTCCCCGCTTTGTTGGAGAATACCATCTGCGGTACACAGATGGATCCAAAATAAACGAGGGAGTTGGAACGTTGGAACGAGTTTATGTATTGAGGACGAGAAAGGATCATTTTGCTAGTATGAGCCAAGAAAACTCAGTTTTTCAGGCGGTAGTACACGCAATTGAATTATTTCTTATAGAATACCATATGAAGAAAGGCCGTCGTGTAAACGAAACAACTTCATTCTCTCGGACAGTAAGGCTGCACTACTGGCCTTAAACTCCTTAAAAATTAGTTGCAGTGATTTGGTGCCTTGTGCCCAGCCCCTGTTTCAATCTAATCTAATCTAATCTATGTAGGTAAGAGAAAATTAAATTTTATTTAGGTTTTGTGATATTCATTGGCATAAAAACCTCGAAATAGCTTTACGAGTACTTACGGGCAAGTGCTGATCAGACCCAGGCAAGGCTCGGTGTCACAGAAAGTGTATTTAGTTTTGAAATAGTAAAGCTCTTCTTAACTTTTCAGGGGTCATATTCGGATTTTGCAAAATAAATTAAAAGGTGGTCCATCTAACATATAGAATTTGAACTACTGGTTACTTTGAGTGGGGCAACTCAAATTTATCAGAATCTTCAGCATCGCCCATATTTTGCCAAAGTCAAACATGCTTTTCTTGGGCTGATAGTCCGAGAGAGAGAGAGGGAGAGAGAGAGTAAGAGAGCGAGAGTAAGTAAACTCTCTAGGACACGGCTGCGCTACGATATTTTTCTCGGGAATATATGAAATAGTGCGAATTATGAGTAGAATGTGAATACAAAATGAAAACAACAGAAAAATTCAGAAATTAGGCAAAATCTTAAAAATTAAGCAAACATAATTTAAGTGATAGCAACCTTGCATAGTTTTTTTTTCGCACTTACAGAAAAACAAAATATAAATTATTCGCACAGTCCTAATATGAGAGCGAGAGAGAAAGGATAAAGTATCACATCCTTTTTGAGAAGTAGTCTCCGTGACATAGTTGGTATTGTCCGCGCCAGATGCACGGGTTTAAGTTTCAGCACAATCAAAATGGGACTAAGCATTCAACTGTAGATCCTTTTATTCGTGTACAAATGCGTGCTTAGGAAATACTTAAATTTTCACACCGGGTCAATAAGAAGATACATATACATACATACAAAGGAAAAAGTTTTAAAGGCAAAGAGCAAGGGAGTAAAGTATTACATTGACAAACTTCCAAAATGTAGTAATACAAAGTTGGTTTGCAATTCAACTACGGTTTTTAAACCGCATTCGTATGCAAAACTGGTTTTCATGTACTTTACTTGTAAAATTTTACTAGTAACAAAATTCAAGAAAGTATAAAATTTGTTTTCCAAAAATGAGAATAATCCGAAAAGTAAAAGAAATAATCTGAAATAAACTATTTAAATGCTAAGAATTATTTTTAAATTATTTAAAAAGTTAAAAACCAATGTGCGAAATAACAATATTACTTACTTACTTTTAATGGCACAACAGCCCACGGAGGGCCTAGGCCGAGCTTTTCGCTTTTCGCTTTTCGCATCCACTCATGTTGTGCGTGTTATATTTGTTCATGAATGGAAGGGACCTACAGTTTAAAGCCGAATCCGAACTGCGAAGTGAAAAGCTTTTCATAGCAATTTTTATTCTTGTAGGTTTGTCATTGCTGTCAAGGGTGGTGCCATGAAGAAAAATTATTTTTTATACTTTTTGATTTTGCCTGTGTCGAGATTCGAGCCCCGGACACTCTGCGTAGCAGTCCAACGCACTACCACTACGCCACAGCGACCGCTAAATAACAATATGCAAAATGAAAATAAAATTCACATGCAATCTTATTTTTGAACAAATTTCCAAAAATATTTAACAAAATTGATAAAGAAAAACTTTGTCAATTCTTGTTCTTTTCCTGATATTTTTACTAGTTGAAATTTCTCTTTTGTGTCAAACGCTAGGATTAGGCCTCTTTTTTCCAGTAAAAATTTGATGAAATTATAGCGGAGAGAGGAAAATTTACTCTCCCGTTTTACTCTCTTTTATTCTCTTTTTTCCGTGAGCGAACGGATTTCCAGTAAAAATAGTAAAACTAAAGTGTAATATTTAATTATTACGTACACGACAGACCTTATTTTTATTGTCGCCTTTCCGGGGTGTATCTCAAACATTTTGATCGTTGTTCAACAATCAAAGAAAACAAAAAAAAGAACAAACTAAAATAAAAAAGGTGCGAAAATGTGTTATTTATGTATACACTGAGAAACTATTTTAAAATTATTTCTTTCACAGTGAAAGTTTAGAGGATGCCCTTTGATTTTTCCCACTGGGACAATATGAATCTAAGCAATGGAAAAGAGAGAGAAAAGGAGAGGTGGAAAAAAAGGAAAGTTTGATCTTTGAGAAATGGTTGCCTTTGCAAAGTTATTAAAGTTTATTGGAGTTTACTTCTATAAAATCGTTTTTATATTTCCGAAAGGATAAAAGATGATCGTGGCAAAACGGAAATGGAGGGCAACGCCATCTATCAAACAAATGTGAAAAAATGTACATATATATACATAAATGATGGGTGGCACATATGCATCCAAGAGAACGAATCAAACTCGATTGATAGACGGAGCTGATTTGCGTATGATTCAAACTTGAGTGATAGAGGGCGCTAAGTATGAATCAAACTCGATTGATGGAGGGCGCTGCCCATCAGTTTCTAGTAAAATTTTACATTTCAAACAAAAAGTTTACATATCAAACAAAAATCGTTAGAAATTTCTAGAGCTGAAAGAATGAGCGAGTATAGAAAGAAAAAAGAAACAAACGCGAGACACAAAAAAATGGCGATTGTGTTACGATAAAATCTCCAGCAAAAACTGTGGTTGAGAGACTTCGTCGAATAATGCAGGCCCAACAAAATTCAGATTCTGCTATGGTGAAAAAAACCCAAAAACCAACATCGAGATATCACGAGAGTGTGAACTTCGGAAGCAACTTGAGGCAGGACAGAATTCGAATTTCATTGAAAAAGAACTCGCAAAGACTAATGCGGAGAATCAGCATGAATGACAAATGAGCACATTAGAGCCAATAATTGCTTCACTACTCATCTCAATTACTCCCGACGAAGGTCCTCAGATTATACAGCACCAGGCAGTCATTGAGTTGGACGATTTCCCGAGCTTCTAAACGAAAGAGATTTACTTGAAAATTCGGCTGAAAATCTTTCCTCGATGGAAAGAAAACAACTCCCATAACAAAACATAGACGAGATTTGCCAAGTTTCTAGTCAACCTCTCAGACCGGCAAGTGTCATGTTGAGATAATGATGATGATAATAAAACTATAATTATACAGATGTAGCAAATAAATTCGCATGCTTTGAGTATGAATTTGAGTATGATGAAGATCCATATATTGCACACCTGGGATCAGAAAATCATCAAACTGAACTATAGAAGGCTTATCGTTTGCATAAATCAACCCATAAAAACAATTTCAAAACATATTCGTTATAAATTGCTTCGGCTACGCCTGTAAAGAATCAAACTTCTTCTTCCACTGACGCACACAATTCTTTTTTATTTTCTGCTGTTTTTCATCAATCAAACAATCAAAATTTAAAAGGCCAAGAAAATTAAACTGCTCTCTCTGGATCCGTCAATGCACTCTGGTATTTTACATTTACAAATATCTGTGTTAAAAAGCAACAATAGCCTACGCCTATTTTCTTGTTGCTTGAGTTTGATAGCTTTGAATGTAAAAGTCACAGAAACTGCAGTAAAATTTCAGAAAACTATATAAAGTGTGTTTTTTTTAGAAGTGTGGTTTTCAATCTATCAATACTTTTTTCGGAGTTGGTCTTTTTCACAGCTGTCAATTGATTTATACTCAGTTTGGTTTGCCAAATGAATCATAATGAATAGACTTACTCCTGAGAAACGTTTGCAAATCGTGCAAATTTATTACCAAAATAATAGTTCGGTTCGCGCGACGCATTTTTTTCAGCGATGAAACTCACTTTTGGTTGAATGGGTACGTTAATAAGCAAAATTGTCGCATTTGGAGTGATCATAATCCACAAGCCATTATTGAGACGCCGTTACATCCTCAAAAAGTTACTGTTTGGTGTGCTCTATAGGCAGAGGGAATCACTGGTCCATATTTCTTCAAAGATGAAGCCGGCCATAATGTTACAGTCAATGGGGAACGCTATAGAGCCATGATTAATGACTTTTTCGTGCCTGAATTGGAGGATGTTGATGTGGACGACCTTTGGTTCCAACAAGACGGCGCTACATGCCATACAGCCATACAGCCAACGAAACAATTAATTTATTGAAGGAAACTTTTGGTGAGCGTATTATCTCGCGTCGTGGCCCTTGGCGTGGCCTCCAAGATCGTGCGACTTAACACCCCTCGACGATTTTTTGTGAGGTTATGTGAAGTCGCTTGTCTACGCAGATAAGCCCGAGACGATTGACGCCTTGGAAGAGAATATTCGGCGCGTTATTACTGACATACGGCCCCAATTGTTGCAAAAAGTGGTCGAAAATTGGGTCTCTCGGCTGGAATTTATTCGAATCAGCCGCGCCGGCCACTTGCCCGAAATCGTTTTTAAAACATAATGGCAATTCCTTATCTTTATAATAAAGCTAATAACAAATCTTGGCCATAACATTAAATTACATGCGTTTTATTTCTTCTTGAAAACCACACTTCTATAAAAAACACCCTGTATAGGGAACACAATAATAGGTATATTACTATGTAAGTATATGAATGTATGTGGTTCTGAAAATTATTTTCAAATTCTTACCAGTATGCTACACTTTATATTTATAGTCAACAATTGAAGGAAAAATATTATCGACTTTCACTCGACATCCTAAATGTTATTGTTTTTTGCCACAGATATTACAGTTTTATACAGTAGACCCCGGTTAACTGCTTCAACGAAAATGATATAATTTCTGGAGCAAATAACCGAGGAATTTGAGTACTTACCCTTTGAACTATCGGGGTTTCATTCGCTAGTAGATACTAAAATCTTTTTCATCTCTTCCGTTATCGAGCCTTTGTATCTTCATATATTTTAAGTGCCAAGAAAGAGCACAACGTAATAATTATTTAATTCTAACGCGACCAAGTGAGAAATGCAACGCTAGAAGCGGCAGCATGTGTGATACTCATTTTGGCAAAGTTGCCAAAGAAAAGAAGCTAAATCCAATCAAGTGGTAAACTGTTGCTGCTCCTTTTTCTTGCGCTTTTTCAGGTTTTTCCTTTTTTTTTTTAATTATTTTTAATTTTTATCGTCAATCAGTTCAAAATAAATCCATCACAATAAAGTGGCAAATCAAGTTTGTAAAGCATAACTTCCACTGGCGAATTCATCATAATGCCTACATACATGTGCAATCAACTCGATGGATGGATGGATGGGTGGATGACCACATCAGTTGTTGTTGTTGGCCAGTTGGTTTAGGCACAAAACTACGAACTTATGAAATGTGAATGAATTGCATTAGCAATCGTGTTCATAATTTATCACATTAATTGTGGTGCGACTTTTGAAATACATTGGTTCAAGCGCCAATTCATAAAAATAGGTACTTAGACTGAAGGCAATTCTTTAAATGTGTGTTATTGTGCATGGGATCAATCAAAGCAAGCCCCTCAAAGCCAACGACAACGACAACGACAACGGCGACCTACTTTCAATTGAATGCGTTCAGCGTTCAGCGACCAACATTCAGCGTTTGCCGCTACACGTATCCAAGTTAGTAGCTTCTACGAGTATAAGTATCTCTATGCATATCTTGCTGGGGAGAGCTTAAGCTGGTAGGCCGCGTGCTGTTTGCTGTTTGCTGTTTGCTGATATCTTAAGCACACTCGTCGGTACGCAAACCAACTATCTAGATACCTACCTATGCACCTTCCTCCCTGCGCACCGACCAAACCAAAGCCAACATTCACCATTTAATTTACTATGTTACTGACGCGCAAAAGCGTTCATTCCACATTCATCCACTCATTGAATCAAGCGTCCGCGCCATGCCATCAATCATAACGCTTCAAGTTGAACGCATTTTCTATCATATTTCTGTACGACGACGAAGAAGTTGAGCGCTGCTGCTCATCGATCAATCACTCAATCAATCCATCAGTATTTTGCCGTTTCATACGTTTTGGTTTTTAGTTTCACATACTCGTACTGATATAAACATATGATTTTTTATTATTTTTGTTTGTTTAAATACACTTTGATTGATAGAAAATAAAGTGCGCTACTACGTAAATGTTACCAGCGCTTACTTAGAGCCACATGCCTCACTCTTTTTTGCTTATAGTATACCATATAATATTTTTTATTATTTATTTCTTCATATGACTATGACATGCACGCCGAGAGATAAGTTAATATAATACATAATGAAGCGAAGTTAAGTGAATAAAACAAAGAAGGTGTGCAAAAGTTAAATAAGCAAAGTTGTGAAGGTTTTATTTTGTAAGCTATTGCTGTTTTTTTTGGTTGGACTTTGTTTGTGTAACAAACGTAGTGTAATTTTCTGATTGACCTCCATATCAACTATAGCGCCGCTAGTTGTCAAGGAATGCTCCTTAGTAGAACTTTATGGACCAGTGCTGGCCACACACACACATGCATAGCTGGTGAGCTGAATTCTTTTTTGTATGGAAATGAGCTAGGTATATGTGAAGCCTAAAATTCTCTTGCCTCTCCCTATGGAGTGGCAACCACTGTTCTAGATTCAATGAAAGGAGATGTCATCGAAATAATCTAATGTTAAGGTCACTACCAGGGCAGAAATTTACGGAGGGATCAGAAAGAATGGTGTTACTGTAATGAGGAGAAATGGGTGAAGTTGTATGTATGTATGTATGTATGTATGTATGTATGTATATAAGAGAATCAAAAAGTACCAGTGCTCTCTTTGTCTCTCATGGTAGCGCAATATTAGTTGAACCATGGATCACTTAAGATGCAACTGAGAGATCTATCATCTCTGCGAAGAAAATTGGACCCAACATTGAATCTCTCAGTTTCACCTCATGTGTGACTTGAACAATTGAATTGTTGTTATGATGATTTTTTTTTAACTGCGTGCCTCGCTCTCTCTCTCTTTCTCTCTTATATTTACTTCCTCTCTACATGACATATTCATACGAGGTGTGATCAAAAACCGTTATTTTCAAATTTCGTGAGTTACGTATGTTCGATTTTCGCATTTTTTTTCTGTTATGTTGGTACACATGTCTGTTATATGTGTTGGCAATACCAACCATTTTGGATTGTCAGTTTGTTTTTGACAGATAAAAAGGTTAGTCGTGTTTTGGTGTGCTCTTCGATTTTTTACTATTCGAAAAAATTAATCAAAGAAACTGTATTCAGTTTTGTGTAAAAAATGAAATTAAATGCGCAAGGACATTTGAAATGTTGACTGTGGCCTTTGGCGAGTCTGCTATGAGCAGAACACAAGTTCAATTGTGGTATAACCGGTTTAAGGAAGGCCGAGAAGATGTCAATGACGATGCTCGTCCTGGTGGCCCGAGCACGTCAACAACCGATGAAAACATTGACGCAGTGAAGAAAATGATTTTGGATAATCGTCGAATCACTGTCAGAGAGGTTGCTGATGATATTGGTATATCGTTCGGCTCATGCCAAGCAATTTTTACGGATGTTTTAGGCCTGAAACGTGCGGCAGCGAAAATTGTTCCAAAATTGCTAAATTTTGAGCAAAAACAACGTTGCTTGTGCGTAAGTTTTTGGCCAAAAACAAAACCGTTATCATGCCTCAACCACCGTATTCACCGGACTTGGCCCCCGCTGACTTTGTCCTCTTCCCAAAACTGAAGACACCGATGAAAGGAAAGCATTTTGCTATGATTGAGGAGATAAAAGAAAAATCGAAACAGGAGCTGTTGACGATACCAAAAAGCGCGTTTCAGAAGTGTTTCGACGATTGGAAAAAACGTTGGCATAAGTGTATTATATCTGAGGGGGATTACTTTGAAGGGGACAAGATAGTTGTTGATGAATAAATAAATACTTTTTGAAAAAAAACAGTTATTTTTTGATCATACCTCGTATGTATGCTTTTTACAGACCTACAATGAACCATGTAGCACTCTGACTCTGAATCAATTCATTTAATTACACTGTCTAACAGCCCAAAAACATAGTTAGGTTTCTACATTGAGCCTAACACTTTTCAGGGACGTTGATCGCAAGCACTATATTCAGGATAGGTTCAACAGCTAGATGCATTTGAAAATGGAGTTTATCCACCAGCATATTTTTCATAATACTTCTAAAATAAGGAGAAAAAATTACATTTGGTATCCGAAAATACATAGACTTGATGGAAAGCTAGCTCGTAAACCCTGCGTGACCTGAATACAAATTCGCGATCAGCGCTCCCGATAATATTAGGATCAATGTATAAACTTAACGGGGTCTTTGGAAAGTAGCAAATTGTTGTATAGTGTTACTTTTAAAAAGAAACAGAAGATATTGCATCGCTCTTCTTCTTTTAATCGCACACCAGCCCACAGAGGGCCTAGGCCGAGCCTTTCGCGTCCACTCATGTTGTGCGTGTTATATTCGGACATTAATGAAAGGACAGTGGGTTTGCCATTGCCGCCTGCTAAGAGTCGTGCAGAGTAGAAAAATAGTTTTTTCTACTTTTTGATTTTGCCTGTGCCCAGATTTGAACCCCGGACACTCTGCGTCACTACACCACAGCGACCGAAATGTCGCACAGTATCTTCAAATTGCGTCTCTACCAAAAATGTTTTAGAATGAATGCTCGGAAATACTAAGCGTTTGAATATGTGAGAAAAACGGGAAAATGTGCAACTGTCACACATTAAAGAACTACAACGTCTTTACGTTTTTATAGTTTTGTACTTTCTCTCCACCTTCTCTCCATGATAGGTACTCCTGCTCAGTCAAACTATTGCAATATAAGCCCCATTTAGACCTTGTAAGACATGAACGTCTAGTCGTGCTATTATCTTTAAACTTGCCGCCCGCAATGGCTACCCTTCTCTCCAACAAACTCACGAATTGGCATTCAAATCTTAAAAGGTGTAAATGGGTCCTGATACACAAGTTCATACATACACGCAAACTTCCATAGACAGGTTCCCATTCTCTTTTATTATACCTGCATTTTACTCTCTGCCTACCTCTCTACACTTCTCCTGCTCGCCATGGAGCATACTAACAGCCTCTTGATTTACACATACAGAAATTATTTACTTCCCTGAGATTTAACTTTCCTCTCTCGCCTACGAAAACTGTTAGCCTACACCTATGAAACGGAGGAGTTTTCGCTGAGGAAACAAATTGTACTGTATTCACCAATCAAAGTGTGTCTATGAATGTGGGTCGTAAAGCTTTGATCCGTCGCCGAAGGTTTGTTTAGGTTTCCTTTTATGAGATGCGCTGAAAAATATCCAACATGTCTGTAATTCCCTTGGAACTTACAATTTTGTTTAGCTTCAAAGTAGTACCTTTAAATAGATCAAACTTTCGACTAGAGAATCCAAAAGCTTTTCGTCTGCGCGCTTTACTTGGCGGCTTTTGGCAATATCTTTGTTGTCACCGCACGTTACTTACATATTTCCCAACTAAATACTGCCAGCCTACAAAGAGACTCAAATACTTACCAACCGAAAGACAAACTGCCGACCATCCGCATACCGGAATGTCTGCGAACTCGGTCTTCTTCCAATGACACAGATTGCAGATCAATCAAGAGTCTTATATATCGCTCAATTTACAACCGCTCAAGTACGCATTACATTTGACCAATGTTTTTCCCCTTTAGGTATTTTATTTATGTTTTTATTATTATGTAGTAAGCATTGCCAAAGCCTCTTGGCTATGTCCACTTTGGACAGTAACTCAGCAATCATTTATAATACTATTTTTGTGTGTGTCGAAACACGTAAATCTAGATTCATAGTTGTGTAAATAAATGGGTAGAGGTACCTAGGGAGGCATGTACTTTTCCCTACTAACAATAATGAGAAACGGTAAGTCAGCAGCAAATATTTTCGAAGCAAGTTAAATCATTTTTTGATCGATTCGTTTGCGTTTGCAACAGCAGCAACAGCAGCAACAGCAAAATTTAGCAATCGACTTCTCTACTTCACCGTAGCCAACACAGCCAGAAATATTGATCGTCGCTTTGATCGACGTTCACCGTTGACGGATTAATTTTCAATTTGCCCTAAACCACATGATGATGGATGGACGATTGCGGTTGTGTTGGTAGTGGCGGTGCTGGTGTGCGGTGCAAAGACAGCACCGATCCGCCACCACCGCCCTTCCTCCACCTCTCCTGCAGAGCGAAGGTGTCGCTGGCGAGTTGGTTGTTTGGTGGTTGGTGGCTGGTGTTGGGTGGCTGGTTCGTGTCTTCAATCATTCATATGCGCACCGCAACATTCTCGTGGCACTCACTCATGTGGGCACTGCATTCACTTGATATCGTGTTCTCGTACCTTGGGCTCAGACGGGCAGGGAGGCAGTTACCTACTTACTCATTCCATTCATTTTCTTTTTCGGCTTAACATTTTTGACTATCATTCAATATTAAAATGGCATAAAGTGACAAAAATATATGTCAGTATGTATGTATGTATGTATGTATGTATGTAGTCGTACAATGAAAAATCGCATTAAAATCGTAAAATTGATTGAGAAATTCACGGCAAGGTATAAAACTAACGAAGTACATGCAACAGAAACAAAGTAAGTGATTTTTTAAGTGAAATTTTGTTCTTGGCAGCTATCGTTTTATAATTAATAAATAGAACCTTAACAAAATTATATCGATTGAGTTGACAAAAACAGAAATTCACAATACGAAATAATAAAAATAAATAAATTAACACACAAACATCAAGAATAAACAAATGCCGACAATATTGCGTATAATTTATAATTAATACTTGTCATAAACAATACCATACCAATCACAACAACAATAGCGACAACAACAAAGTGAAGCAACTTAAGTCTATTTGTGTGGCAAGCTCTTAAAGTGTTTTCGAAGAAGACTGATGGATTTTTCACACTGTAGTTACCATAGCTAATTTTGAGCTGAGTTGAACGATTTCCCACTTTTCTCGCTCAAATGAAATAAACGCTTGTGATTGCTCAATGAGAGAGCACGAGAGCATAAGATATTTTCTCTCTTCGCATAAGTACAAATATAAAGTTCTCCTTTAAAAGTGATCAAACATCAGATCACCCATCAGGCCGCACACAAACTCAAATTCTGACCAAAAAGCAAAACCCAATCTTAAATGAAAATCGAACCAAATTCTGTCCTAAACACAGACTAAAACTCAGACGGAAAACGAAAAATCAGACCAAATTCTGACCTAAACACAGATTAAAACTCAGACCGAAAAACAGCACAAAAATCAGACCAAATTCCGGAAAAAGTCTAACTCCAAAAATTTAAACCAAACTTTTGACCAATAACCAGATCAAACGCTAAGCTAAAATCGGACCAAAACTCAGATCATAATCTAAATCGAAACTCAGATCAAAAGGGCGTCTAAAAAATCACGTAATTTTGACCAAAATTTAAACCAAAACGAAAGATTTGATCAAAAGTAAGACAAAAATTACAACCAAAACTCGAACTTAATTCGAACCCAAAAATCAGATCCATACCGACTATCAGACTAAAAATCAGTCAGGAAGTTAGACCGAAAAACATGCCAAATTCAGATCAAAAGTCATACTAAAAATCAAATCAAATTCAGATTCAGACTCAGACAAAGTTCAGATTCAAAGTCACACCAAAAATGAGATTAAAATCCAACCCAATTCAGAATAAAAGTGGGAAACAACTCAGACCAAATACAAACCAATACTAAGACAAAATTTCAGACCAAAACTTAGACATAATTCGAGTCAAAAATTAGATCAAAAGTCAGAGAAAATTCTCACCAATTTTCAAACCGAACAATATAAATCGAGTATTTGACGAAAAGCCAAACTAAACTTTGAACCAATCTAAGCCAAATAAAAAATTCCATACCGAATTTAAAATTAAATAAAAAATAAAAAAATGTTAAATTAAATTAAAAGCAGACCAATAATGGCATAATAAAAAGAACTCAGAAATCAAACCAAAAAAGAGACGGAAAACCAGTCCATAGAATCGGTTCGTAAAACAGATCCAGAAGCCGACCAGAAAATCATTATCAATCTCTCAAGGGCATCTATAAACTGATCCGGAAATTTCACACTCAGACTACAAGTCTAATTTAATAAGAAATAGAGTCCATCAGTATATGCGCGCTCAGTTTTGATACTCAGTTCAACCGGGTAGTAATCGTTTTAATCATATAACACACCCCTCTCGGATATTACCACCTTGTCGTGGTGAGAGGGCTCAGTTGGTGTATTGAATCTTCCATGCCGGAAGGTCGTAGAGGAGGACGGAAGCTAAGAGTAATCATGGCATTCGGGAACAATTATGCCCATTGTCGAGCACGTAGACGACTCAATTCATGCCAGAGAAAACTGTAAACAAGAACAGAAAAATGCAATGAGTACAAATCCAAATTTGTCTGCACGGGGTACCCACACTACTGGTAATCCTTCCGCTGGTACGCCAGCGGCTTGGCCTAAGGATGAGTAGGGCCAAAAGTCATCACTACCTAAGACCGGGACGTCCTGGGGTCCCGGAGGAAGCAAGTTACCAGAGGATGAGGGCACATTGGCAATGTCAATGGAGAGCCCACTCTTGGAGGATACGGAGGACATACTAATGTCACAATCGGAGGCGACTGCAAAGGCCGTTGAAGATTTGGCACTAGATATTCCGACGACGACTTCTAGACAAACTGAAGTACAGAGCGAATCTCTGACAACGGTCAAACTTGGAGCGAACCTGGGGATCATCGGTAAAGAGACTGCTGGTACTGAAATTTCGAGTGCAGGTGTGGGTTTTTCTAATAGACAACTCAAAAGAAGGAGACAGAAGGAGGGAAAAGCTGCAGCGCAAGCGAAGGCGAAGGCAAGTCCTCAAATTCTGCCAACTTCAACACCTGTGATGACCACAGGGAAGCGTGACTGGTCAGAGGGTCCGTTTGGGTTCAATGGCGGGTATACTCATACGAGGGTAGATCAATAAGTACCCGTGTGTGAAGACAGGTGGGGTTGCTGAGGGAAGTTGGCGTCGTGTACTGGCATCTGTCACACGCCACCTCACTAAATTTCAAACTGATTCATAGTTTAGTTTTTATTTGGCAGCCATTAGTATCACACGTGTTTCGCGATAAAATGGGAAAAGAACAATATCGATCCGTAATTCGCTTTTTATTTTGGGATGGAAAAACATGCTATGGGGACTATGCTATGTCTATGGGGACCCTTCACCATCTATGACAACCGTAAGATATTGGTGGTCGTACATCTGTTTTTGATGAGGAGCGTCCAGGCCGCCCGGCACACGTGGTTACCGAGGAAATCGTTGAAAAGTTCCGTGACATGATTCTCGCTGATCGCCGAACGAAAGTGCGCGAAGTAGCAGAGGCCTTAGGAGTGTCGTACGGAACGGTAATTAATATATTACATGATTGGTTAAGCATGAGAAAGGTGTCGGCTGAAGGGTGCCGCGATTGCTTACGGTGAACAACAAGCGGTTACAGAATTGTCGCGGCCAAATTGCATGAATTAAACTACAAATTGCTATCGTACTCGCCCGACTTGACTCCCTGCGACTTCTTTCTGGTCCCCAACATCGAAACGTGGCTCGGGGGAAAAAACTTCAGCTCAAACGAGGAGGTTATCGTCGAATGGTACAAATGGTATTTTTTGGAGGGGTTAAAGAAATGGCTGAAACGTTGGGAAAAGTGTATTGTACAAAAAGGAAATTACGTTGAAAAATAGAAAACAAATTTGTGAAAAACTTGCCTCTTCATTCATAACACGGGTACTTATTGATCTACCCTCGTATACCACGGATGTCTCGGCCTCTACCAAAGAAGCTGGTTCACACCTGGCGACAGGTATAGAAGTGGACTCATTGAAGGTACTGAAGTCTAAGTACGGGTACCGTCCTCACCTACACCTGAGGAGAGTGCATTTTCGCATCCAGGACAAGGGGGAGGATAAGGCGTAGAGGTAGATTCGGTCACTAATCATGACAGAAATTACAATTACCAGATTAACTTGCAGCATAGCAAATCGGCTACTGCATTACTATGCAATAGTCATGCGAAACTGCAGACATGTCTTCACATAATACTAATTCCAGAACCATGGGTATGCTACAAACGTATCTGTGGCCTTGGTGCCATTACGTGGGAGCAAATCCTTAAATGTGACGAGAGTAATCGACCGCGTGCTTGTATTATCATGCCGCGGATGATTGAATGCACAATGCTCAGACAATACTGTTCTCAAGACATTGTTGTGGCAAAAATAAAGTACCGGAAAGGTGGGAATAGTGTCGGCCTACCTGCCGTACGACTCTACACTACCTCCTCCTTCAAAGGAAGTCGTCTAGTACGCGGAATCCAGTGGTTTGGAACTTATAGTGGGCTATGATACAAATTCACAGAACATTGTATGGGGTAGCAGCAAATGTAATCCCAGGGGTTCCAGACTACTGGAATTCATTCTGTCAATTTATTTGGTGATCCAGAATGTTAGTAACAAACCAACTTTTGTGACCAACAGAAGACAAGAAGTGATTGATCTTACGCTAACCAATAGGAAGGTGGCAGATCAGATCACCCAATGGCGAGTTCTAGAAGAGGTCTCTCTCTCATATCATCGCATTATCGAATTCGGGCTGGGTACTGAGATTGTGCCGATACCTAGTGGACAGAAACCCGCGCAAAGCGGACTGGGATAGGTTTGGTGAGCTTCTTGAGGAGCGCATACCAACCCTTAATAAAATCCGAACTACAGCTATGATCGAAGAAGCGACCAATAGATTGGAAGGGACTTTGATTGGCTGCTACGAGGAGGTGTGTCCGCTTAGAGCAAGCAGACAAGGCAAGGCAGTTCCGTGGTGGAATGCTGAACTTTCGAAGGTTCGCAAACGATCTAGAAAACTACTGAATAGGGCCCTAAAAACCCGAAAGGAAGTTGACTGGACCAGTTTTCATAAACTTGACTCTTATAGAAACTTCTGCAATGAGGTGGAGGGAATGAAGGAATCAGCAAGACTGTGTAGGGTTTGGCAGAAAGACCAAACAGTTAAGACCAAACAGTTAAGCACGAGAGCAACTGCGCATGTAGCATGCTTTAGTCTCTTTGTACCAGATTATTGCCTGGCATAAAATATTTCATACACTTTCCCATCTAGCGTCTGAGAAATTCGGTTTTCGGCAGCGTAATCCGCTCAACCCTGCCCGACGTCGGATCTCTCTCACTGACATCTCATGAACTCTCTCTCCCTCAGTTTCATCTTATGTGCTCTACAGTGTAACCTTGTAAGAGACGCGCCTGTGTAAACAACCTCAAAGGAGATAATAAAGGAGGACCTACTTGCTGTTCCGTTATGAGCACGTACAGTCCTCTCTCCCATTCTATTGACATTTATTGAAGAGCACAACTTTACTTAAAGTAAAGGGCGTGAAGGAGAAGCCATTTATCTATAGAAATTAGAACTGAGTCGTAAGCCTTTGTAGGCCTTTCACTGAAACTTTCAACCCTAGATTATGCACACATTTTTTCATTAAAATTACAAATTATCAATAATTCTATCTTTTATTAATGCTGATAACGGGCATTTTGAAATGTTCAACAGAATGAGCTCGAATGTCGCTAATTGAATCGATTGATAATAAAGAAAAAACATCTCAGCAATTCACGCAATGTGCAATACAATTCAATGTTGTTAGATTGTTAGATGGTAGTAATGTTGTTGCTGCTGCTGCTACTGCTGCTGCTCCATAAATGTAGTTAACACATATTTCGGATAATACCTGATAAATCTGTCAGTTTAATGTTTAAATTGAAATCTCTCACCACGGCGCCAAATGCCAAAATTGAAAACTAGGGAGCTTAGCTGACAGTAGAAGCACAAACTAATACAAACAAAAAACACACATACTCGTACGCACATACTCACGGGCGGCACACGCATTTCCATCATGCTGCCTGACTGCTTGCCTCCACTTTCAGCGCCGCAGCGCGAGAAGCGCGGGTAAAGCGAGCAAAACCAAAAAGAAAACAAATAAACAGATTAAAGTGAAAGGCGATGAAGAAGAATACTCAAATGCATAAGATGAATTTGCTTGGATACAATTTAGATAATTTGTTGTTTGTATCTAACCATCAGCATAAAGGCAGCAGCACTGAGCCAGCGAGTCAGGCATGGTGTGGCATCACTGGCAGTTGAATCGTTACAGAGAGTATGGCGTGTGTGCGTGTGCGTGTGTGTGTGGGTGGGTCGCAGTGGCGTGGAGTGGAGTGAAGTGAAGTGGCCTGGCGTGGAATGCTTCTGCTGGTTTTCTTGCTGAACTTGCTGAATGACAGATGTTTTGATTTGTAGCAGCAGCAGTAGCAGCAGCAGCAGCAGCAGCACATACGCACAGAAATCGCTACCCAATACGTTTATTTATTTGTAAAATGCTTAGCATGTGTGTATTTTGTACACACACACACACACACACGCACGGAGTGGAAAAAAGGCACACAAATTTAAAAACCAAACAAAAGAAAATCCTAAAAAACAAAAAATATAAAACATTTAAAAAAGCAAACGAACGAATTTAATTGAAAACTGTTTTCCAATAATCCAATCGGAAGAAATTAAGTCAACAAATGAAAGATTTACGATTTAATTTTTTTTTTTCGTTGCGTTTCCTGAGTTTTTTAAAAATTTTAAAATATTTTTGAATCAAATCAGCGCGTTCACACTTGGGAAAAACGTGTAGCATGTGATTGTTGCAATATTCTCCAACTTCGCCAACTTTCATCATAATTTAACACCTCCTTTCCTTTCCTTCTCTTCCCTTCCCTTCATCTTCTCCTTCCCCTTCTTCCCGTTCTTTTCTACTTCGCTGCTCGCATCGAAAGAAATTCATTTTCATTTTTTAAATAGTAATTAAACAAAATCAATGAAAGATTTAGAAAATTTATGGTAATTTTTTCCATTCAATTAATTACCATACATTTTTTCGAATGCGTTTTCAATTGATTCAGTAATTTATCGACTCGCTAAGTTTCCGGGTTTGCCACATTTTTCTACGCGATGCGTAAAACTGTTTATTTGTTCAATTAACTATGTACATATTCCAGAATTTATTCTCATTGCCGCACCGCTTGCATAATTGTAGTTCTTAATCCTAAGATTGAAAATAATCCACTTTTAATGGCACAACAGCCCTTGGAGGCCCTAGGCCGAGCTTTTCGCTTTTCGCATCCACTCATGTTGTGCGTGTTATATTTGAACATTTGTCGAAGGGACGTACAGTTTTGCGCCGAATCCGAACGGCGAAGTGAAAAGCTTTTCATAGGCAATTTTTACTCTTGTAGGTTTGCCATTGCGGCCTGCCAAGAGGTGGTGCCGTGTAGAAAAATTGTTGTTTCTACTTTTTAAAATACCTGTGCCGAGATTGGAACCGCGGACATTCTGCGTAGCAGGCCGGTGCACTACCAACTACGCCACAGCGACCACAAATATAAACCAACCAGAACTAGTAGATTGATTAGTCCCTATTGCTCTAGAACAGAGATGGTTAAAGAGTGAAGAGAGTTTCTATCGAGTTTCTCTCTTTCGTTATTGATAGTTCACTAATAATAGTCCACTAATGAAAAAGATTAAAAAAAGCCCACAAAATCAATTAAACAAATATTACACAAATTCGTTGGTCGCTGTGGCGTAGTGGAGTGCGTTGGACTGCTACGCAGAGTGTCCGGGGTTCGAATCTCGGCACAGGCAAAATCAAAAAGTAGAGAAAACGGCACCACCTCTTGGCAGGCAATGGCAAACCTGCAAGAGTAAAAATTGCTATGAAAAGCTTTTCACTTATATAAAACAACATTCATTAACCAATTAACCAAAATAAGAAGAAGAAGAAAACATTAACTAAACAATAAATAATAATAATTCATATTATATGTACGAGTATAATAATTTACAACTTTTTGAGATCTTGAAAACTGTATTAAAAACTGTATAGCAAATGAGTACCATAAACTTTGACATATCCATGTTAATAAGGAATCTTGGGTCTCTTGTGTTTCATTAACATATTTCAGAGTTGTTACTTTTTCGCATTGCACATTTTGAGCTCAGGCAGTGACGCCTTTTTAGTACTATATATAAATATATTTAAATTTTACCCTTTTCAACAAAAAGTATTTCGAAAATATGTTCACAATTCCGAAGTACCAAGCGCAAGAAAAATGGAAAAAAATGTATCAGTTTTGGTAGAAATGTACCAAAGTGGCAACCGTGATTGTTATTAATTTTGATATGATAGAGCGAGGAGCACAAGAGATGAAACTCAGAGAGAGAGCCAGCACATAGCGCTCAGCTACAACAATACCAGCAGAGACGTCGATGTCAATATCAGTTTCGTCTCATGTGCTCGCGAACTCACCCAGTAGAACTTAGGATAATCGTTGCAGTAATCATGGAGCGGTCAATACCGAGCAATGAATTAAGCCTTAGCTCTTACTCGAGAACATAAGAAACAGCACCTTCCACCATTATCTAATGAATTAAATTAATTTCTGCTTTTAATTTTAAATTGTACTTGCATACGTATGAACAATTCATTCAACATTTGTGGCTTAAAGAATTATTTATTAAAAATATCGAAGATAATTTCCACTCCGGTTATAAAAATAGTTACGATTTCAAGTGTTATCAGGTTTTGACTAAGCAGTATTCTTCCAACTTCAGTTGCCAGGGTGTTGACGAAAATGATGCTAACTGAAAAGAAAAATAAAAGATGTTTAAATAGCTCGGAAACAATTTAGAAAAGCTTTTCTGAACATCTTTAAAATAAAACGTTAACCAGGAACAAGTTACAAACACTATTCTGCTTATCGAGATACAAAAGCTTGTATCATTTTCTTCTTTGGAGCAAATTCGGTGTGTCACAACCGATTCACGAAGGAACTCGAAAATCCCTGTAACTCTACCTGCAATAATTCAAACAGCATATGACAAACAGCATGAACTTACTTATTATTTTATATTAGAGGCTTTTTAAAGAGGTAAGTCACTGATATGAGTAATCGTAGTTTGAGATATTGGCTTCCTTTTTTAGACCCACTTTTTATGGGAAATATTATTTTGGCAAACATTTTGGAAATAAACATTTGAAATAACACTTACAGTGAAATATACAAGCTTAATGAAAACTGGCAATAATTTATGTCAATGTGCTTCAGAAATCAAAACTCATGTTTTTCTTGTTCTTGATGGAGTATAAAAAAGTCCACACTGTGAAAAACACTTTTTGCTCAATGCTTTTGAGTGGCATTTTTCGGTGATGAAAAGACAAGGTCTTTGGCAATACTTATATGATTCAACTATTAATGTTTCTTCTCAGGTTCGAGAGTAAATGCTCGAGAGTTATTGCTCGCTTTGAATTATTAAAGGAGCAATCCGATATTGTGCAATTGGGCATCACCGAAATAATTAGAAAGTTGTTGTTTCTTCCTTTAATTTTTATTATGGCTTCCTGAAGGGATGCAAGACCATTCTCATAAATTGCACCCATGAAAATGGCCAAGGTACGTGCTTCAGCTAAATTTAGAATAAAATTATGATGCTTTTTAACAAATTATGACAATCTCAGCATGCCGTAAAACAGCTACCCATAGAGAATACGTGGATGTATTTACTATCGTCCATTATTGAATATGAGCGAACGTTTTAAAAGTTTGAAAGGAAATGCTAAAGGTGCAAAGGAATGGGAGACGAAGAAGAGGAAGTGCAATTGACATTCAACTGTAATGGAGGAACATTTAATCTTAGTTAAAGCAAAGGTCTTCATCCATTTTTTTCTTTTCTCTTACCTCGTATGATGATGGTTTAAATTTATGCTGCTGCTGTTGCTCTTGTTGTTGTTCTGGTTGTTGATGCTTGAGGTATTTGCAGCGGTATTAATATTAAAAGATCGTAAAAAATTTTACGATTCACCAATTAACCGATAATAATCAAAAATCACTTGTTGGTGGCGGACGGGCCTCACCATCACCATCACTGACACCAACACTAATGCAATTACCAGTGCCAGTGACAGCGGTCGGGTCTCTCCTGCTGCTGCTGCTGCTTCTCTTGCTGCTCTGCTCCTCTCCTCGCTCTCTTTTTCTCTCACTTTTGCTGGCTGGTAGGCATTGAGGATGATGCCTGTTGCCGATGATGAGAGGCGCACTAAAATTGAAGCTAATGTTGTTGGCTGTAACCGGATCATAAATATTTTTACGATTCTTTAATTTGATTTTGGCAATTTCTTGCTGCTGTTGTTGTTATTTTCCATTCTTTTTTGTATTTAATTTTATTTCGGTTTTGTCTGTTCTGTATGCATTTAATATTTTCCATTCGTGAAGCGCAACAGCAACAGCAACAACAGCGGCAACGGCAGCGGCAGCAATCATGTTGTTTTTCCTCCTTTTTGTTGTTGTTGTTGTTGTTGTTGCTGTTGTTGCTGTTGTTGCTGTTGATGTTTTATTTCATTTTTTTCTTTGCTGGTGATTTTCAAACATTTATTTTTATGTGTTCGCTCGTAAAAATCGATTGATAAATTATTACCCCCCGTCGCACTGCTTCATTGCTTATCGCGTGGACGAGGGAGCTCGGGGAGGGTGGGGGGAGAGAGAGAGAAAAGAGCGCGTGAGGCGTTTATGAAAGTACGCAAATATTTAATGATAATATTGGAATGTACATTAAGTTGATGCGATGGCAACAGGAGGGAAGAAAGAGGTGCAGAAGGAGGGGGAAAAATAAACATAAAAAGAATAAATATATATTTTATTTGGCATAATTGAGTATTTCAGTTTAATTTGCATATCTTAAATCTATACAGACATAAATATGTATGTACATGCATACATACAAACATACACACACACATATGTACACACAGGGTATATGGCCAGACCAACCAAGTTCACTAAATTTACTTTACTTTACGTTTTAAACGATTGCTCCTTTAATAAGTAACGCGAAGCAGTGTTACCAGATTGTAGCGTGCACGTGCAGTGATCAGCAGTGGTTGCACACATACTTAGATACTGCGCATCTACGCCATCTACCGACTTCGGAATGTATTTGAATAGAAACTACGACAAAGCTTGGTGGTTCATGGCCTCGCTAATTGTTCGTGACTACGTTAACTGATGACATAAAACATAGCATCATGTGGAAACTTCGAAGAGCTCTGAAATATTCGTGACAGCGATAGAATCTGTGCTATAATACGACTGCTGCATCGGAATACAGTGACTCACAGTTCGACATTCTTAATGAAAGATATTTAAAAGTAATTTTTAAGTGTAAAGTTGCATATAATTTGCTTTTATACGGTCACAATCCAGTGATCGAACCTCTTTTATTTATTGAGAATAAATAAACAGTAGGAATTAAATAATCGTAACAATACTAAAATTTGGTATTAAATTATTATTTATCAATAGCTTTCAGTGGGGGAAAATGGGTACACTTGAAAAGGTGGGCGTGGCATTTCTAAGGTTTCACCTGCACATAAAGTTCATACACATAACAGAAGATCAGGCGATCATCAACAATCATGCGGGCAGGTTCATGCTGGCACTTTTTTTTGTATGTACAGAATAAATCGCGTTATATTGAAAGAGACAAACATATTTTTTTACTCGAAGGTCTCTTGCAGTGGAAGTTTTGAAAGCTCTGCAATGCAGTAAAACAATTTATGATTGGATTGGTGGGCACCACTGTTTTAGAATAATATTTTTGATGTGAAAGTTCTTTAGCGATTGAGAATTGCTCAAAAAATTTCTGAACAGTGTTCAGGATAGTTGATTTTAATTACTAATATTTCTCCACTATTTACTTCTCCACTACTACTATTTTTACTAGTGTTCTTCTGCCTTTTCTAACGTAGATGCTATGTACCCAATTTTTATATAAAAAAAAACACATTTTGGGATCCTGGCAAGAGATACGGTTATGAGTCATCTCGATTGCCCACCTCTTCTTGATCTTGATAAATTGTATGCTCCTGAGAGATACATGAGGAAACATGCAATTTTCTGTATCTATTATGTAGTAAATCACGTACTATTTTTAATTCAATCTGCCATTTTCAAGTTGCTACTAAATTGATTCACGTTTACAGTTGGAATCACAAATCTTTTATATTATTAGCGACTTTATTCTTAGGTAAGTAAGGAAGGTCTCCACAAAATCGAATGCCAGCTGAAAAGGTTCTGCAGTCGAAAAAGATTGAAGAGCACTACCCTAGTTCATGCAATGTTGAAAAGAAGTACAACATGCAAGAGTTCTGGTTCAACAGGGATGATTACTCCAACGTTGATCCTAAGTTCTACCGGGTACACTCCTTTCAACACACACACTCTTAAGTATCTTCTTAAAATATTTTTCTACATTCTTCTCCCCTTCCCACTCCTCTCCTTTCACCAACACATCAGATGCCAAAATTGAAATGATGAAAGTCTTTCGTATGACGAGGAGGAATGCTCTCTCTTCTGCCACTACGTACTTAATTTACATTTTTCTTTTACTTATTGTTTTTCTCTCTACTTCTTTTTCGTTTGACAGTAAGAGCGAAAGAGTGAGCATTTGAGAGAGATGTTCCATATGTGTGTGTGTGTGCGTATATGCGCTTCGGAGAGATTTTGATAGACAATGAGTTCTGCTCTGTGGAATTATCGGATTATCATAAATATGCGTAATAGTTGCATGCGCAGCATTTAACCGCAGCAATAGCAACAACGAAAGCAGCAACAACTACAACAAGTGCACTCATCAAACCATACAAAAAGTAGAACCATCGGAGCTTGTAGCTTCCTGTATGTAGCCTGTAGGGAAACCAACTGGTTTAATGCTAGTCGATAAACTGGTTTACTAAACACCACAACTAGTCGCACATTTAGTGCCCACGCTTGTTTACCTTTTCAACTAGTTTGTAGATAGATGTTTTTGGAATTGTCTGTAAACCAATCAAATTTAAACTAGTTAAAAGTAGAAGTTTTTGGACTAATCGAATTGTTTCAGTTGTTTAACCAGTTGTATATGGAAAAATTGAAGACATTTTTCCGTTCGTGACTAGTAACTACAATGATTTTAAAATGTTTGTTGTTGTGTAAGGATTATGGCAATTACTATGTATATTAAATATATACAAAATTTGAAAATAAAAAAATAAAAAAAATTATTTTAATTTGAAAACAAAAATTATTAAACTTCTAAAAACATCAAACATATTTCTTTATTTTTTTTACTACTGTGGGCAAAAATTAGCAATACTTTGTTCATAATTTCAAATTTTTTTATTCATTCTTCCAAATCTATTTCGTCCCCTTCAAAGTAATCCCCCCGGCCCCAATACACTTGTGCCAACGTTTTTTCCAATTCTCGAAACAGTTGTTAAAGTCAATTTCCGGAATAGCCTTCAATGCGCTTAGCGATTCAAGTTTAATGTCTTCAATTGACTCAAAACGGTGTCCACGAAGCGGTTTTTTGAGTTTAGAAAATAGCCAAAAGTCACACGGTGCTAAGTCAGGCGAATAGGGTGGTAGGGTGGTTGCGGAACGATATCAGTCGAATTTTTGCCGTCCTGGACGTGGTTCGTCGTCAACGCGTTCTCGACCATCTTTGAACAATTTGTACCAATCAAAAACACTTGCTCGCGACATACAATTATCACCGAAGGCCTTTTGCAACATTCTGAACGTTTCGGCACCAGAAATTTGATTCCGCACACAAAATTTAATGGAACTTCTTTGTTGAATAATTTCACTCATTGTGAAAATCGCCGAATGGACTTTTTGTACTTCAGAAAGACAAGCGTATACTAAACACTAATGATTATTTTGATGTGACATTTGGCACAGATGTCACCGACAGTCATACCAACCTTAAAAAATAATATTTTGATGAATGGGTTTCCGCGTGAAAATTAAATTAAAAAGCCTTACTAACTTTTGCCCACAGTAGTACTTCTTTTGTTAATACAACTGCCGCAAGGCATCAAGTAATAGTTATAATATTGGTTCTTAGGAATTAAAGTAATTTGAAAACAATATTTACAAATTCACATATTTTTGCATTAACTTATTTACAATTATTAACAATTCAGTTATTTTTAGTTTAGTTAGGATTTATGAAATGCATTAATTTAGTGTAATATTCATCAGTGATACTTGTGGCATTTCAAAATCCATATAAATGAGAAATATTGTAAAGTAGATAAGAATTAAAAGACAATGTGTTCATTGGATAGTATTAAGTATCACTGCAATTGTTTTCAACGATTTAAAAAATATATGTTGCATAACTATTTGATAAACTAGTAATTTTGGGGGACTAGATTGGTTTGGCCCCTACAGGGTAGTTAGTGTTCTTTCTGTCGTACTTCTTCTCTCTTTTGACAGTAGTCATCCCAGCGCAACAGTCATTACAGCTAGTGTTGTTCCGATACTACCACGTACTCGATACCTGTACTCATTAAAAATATCGACGGAAAGTATCGATTCGAAATGGGTGTCGGTGAGAAATACTCGTTACTTGCTCGTATAAAACAATAAGTAATACAAATTTATAAGAAAAAACAATCTATTTATTTAATAAGTACACGTAAAATAAACATTCGAGTTTTAGATGAAAAATTCAGAATCAGGAACGCAATTTAAAGAAGCTCATCAATATGAGGCAGAGAATGGCGGTTTCCCCTTTCACAATTCACAATTCACTTACCATAATTATGGTTTCTGCTTTAAAGAATAGATGTTCGCATGGCACAGATGATGTCTCCACACAAAGGAGACTTGGTGCTATTTTGTATTTAATAGCATGAAACTGCTCTTCATTGTTGGTCACATATGTCTTGGTCACATATGTACATAATGGGTTTTCAAACAACGAAACAGGAACCATAGCTAAGTAAAAAAACAGGCGCTCACCTGTCGTTTCTGTCACATTTAGAACACATGAGATGACACTGAGAGATTGAAAAGCGTAGAATTCATCTGTGAGGTCTGTCCCCGGCTCTTTCAAAGTCAGCTCATGTACAAGTAGCGATTAAATACTGGGATGATGAATTCGATAGCCACCTGATACTTGCATACAAGCGTCAAGTACAAAAAGTACTCGGTACTCGAAAAAGTATCGAGCATTTACTAGAAGTTTCGGACTAACACTGATTACAGCATTTCGTTGTCCTGGCAACAAGCAACACTGGCTGGGCAGAAGTGGCAAGCAAATTCATACAAAAGGGAAAATTAGATAGACAAAAGGATGTGCAAGGGTATTTGAGTTGTACTGGTGAATCTTGAAATGGATACCATTACTCTCTGTTCAATGATTTTTTAAAGAAAACATTTACTTTTGTCCATTTCTTTATTTTACAGCAAAATACCAATATTAAATTATTATATGTAATTCTTTCTTTTATGCTTTGGTTTTGATTACATTATCCTTTTACATTACACTCCTGGTCAATTCAGACGCTCACTGATTCGGTCTTATTCGAATGATTAAAATCGTAAGTTTGGGCGAGAGGACACATTTTAAACTGAGCAAGTCTCTCCTTAGTTTTTCTTCTTGAAAGGTTTAAAGCAGACGTCTGAGAGAGAGAGAGTATATCCCATGCAGTGGTGATCTGGCAACTTATTTTCGAGTTTTTTGAAACCATTGCAAGGAATTTGAAAAATTATTCCGCTATTCTAAAATCCGATATACGTCATTGATCAGTCAATATTTTATAACATTGTAGCGCAATACCTTGCACGAGAACATACGGTTTTTAGTATCCTATGTGCAATAGCGCCTGGCAACACGAGAGCAATTATGCTACGTCAAACCCCGAATTTCTTAAAGTCATGCTTGAATTGGAGCGTTAGCGTCGTTTATCTTCCAAAATTATCTTTAGTCTATACAAAAATAGTCAGTACTAATAGCTTTTTACTGCGCCGTTCGGATTCGGCATTAAACAGTAGGTCCCTTCCAATCATGTACAAATATAACACGCACAAAATAAGTGGATGCGAAAAGCGAAAAGCTCGGCCTAGGCCCTCCATGCGCTGTTGTGCCATTAAAAGTAAAGTCAGTCTCATCAAAATGCTGCCCGACAGATTTTGTTTCTCCCCCTGACATTTCTCTCCTTTTGCCTACATTTGTCTAAGTTTCCTGAGATCGTCTCATTGTGTAAAAGCTGCCTAACCTGGTTCAAAGACCTGGTGAAAAGACCTGGTGCATGTTCATACTATGTACATGCGTAATTGCTCTCGTGTGGCCAGACTCAAACATTGAAAGAGTACAGAGAAGAGTACAGTCAAAACTGAACGAAAAACCTGTCAGATGCTTATGGAACTGAGAATAGAATTTTTGGTGGCTATATTGTAATTACATGAACTTAAAGGCCTAACTATAAGGTACAAACATTGGCTTAAGACAACTTAATCAACTATGCGATTACAAATGAGTCGTTTGGAACAAACTACATATACTGTGCGTAACAAACAGTTTCGTAAAGTTTCGTCAATTGTCATTTGCCTAAGCAAAGGGCGAAACTGGTCGCACAGTTCCTGTTTCCGTACATAAAAAACAGGAAAAACATTGCACTGTTGCATTTTTCTTAGGATTAGTAAAAATTATCGAAGATGTTTCTTTATTTTATTAATGTCATTCAATAACATTTTGTGAATGACCTTCATTCATTTTGGAAATATAAGAAGGAATAAGATTTTAACATCGATGTGCAACTGTGGCGAAATATAGGGTGTTTTTTTCTAGAAGTATGATTTTCAATCTGGCAATACTTTTTTCTGAGTTGGTCTACTTTTTTCAGAGTTGGCCGTACTTCTTCAAAGACGATGAAGGCCGCAACGTTATGGTCAATGGAGAAAGGAACCGTTCGATTATAACACTTTTTTTGACCGAAAATGCTAGAATTGGACTTGGCCGACATGTGGTTCCAACAGGACGGTGGCACATGCCACACTGCACGCGAAACCATGAATCAATTGAGAGGCGAATTTAGTGAGCAGTTAATCTCACGTTTTGGTGTAGTCAATTGGCTTCCAAGATCGTGTGATTTGATCCCGTTAGACTATTTTCTGTGTAGCTATGTTAAGTATCTTGTCTATAGGAACAATCCAAACACGATTGCTGCATTGGAAGCCAACATTGAACGCGTCATTGGTGAGATTCCGGCCGAAATGTGTGAAAAATGTGCCAAAATTGGACCTTCAGAATGGACCACTTGAAGCGTAGCCGCAGGCAACACTTAAGTAAGTGAAATTATCTTCAAAAAGCAAATGGCAGGAATTGATTTATCGATCCAAATAAATTTCATTCACTTTTGTAAAATTTCTGTGTTTTTTTTCATTTTCAAAAACTAAACTCTTATAAAAATCACCCTTTAGTTTCTTAAGTTCCTGTAAGTACAATATAGTCACCAAAAAGTCTATTCTGAGTTCCTTAGGCCGTGGTTATATTCTGGTTTTGCTCAGCGAACACCATGAAATTGTTGTTGCACCGAGCACGAAGAGACAACATTTACCCACTCTCACAACGACGACGATATAATCGGTGAAATGAACACCGAACACGCCGACTATTCAAGGAAGGAACAAAAATTTATTTAAAATAGTACGAAAAAATGCAAACCATTTGCAGAAAAGGCAAATCATTTCCAGAAAAGGCTGTGAAAATTTTATAATTTAAAAGTAGATATTATTTTCTTTAAAAACTTCATATTAGCGATATTCGCCATGTGATGCAAATGGTCATTATTGCATCTGGATAAAATCGTTTAAAGTTTGTTTGTATACAATTTAGTGTTGCCATTGTGCACAAAATAGAATTAAAAAGAGAAACTGTATTTCGACCAAAAGCAACTCTGCAACTAGCTCAATGTAACCACCAGTCCGAGCACGGGAGGAAAACGTGACGTGTTCCTCGAACAGAGAAACACTAGCATAACCACGACCTTGAGCATCTGACAGGCTTTTCGTTCAGTTTCGACAGTAGGTTATGCACAGTATATGAAGTTAGGCCTTAAGAAATTAAATATCCGATTATATACCACAACTATCACTCGCCGCCACGTTGCCACATACTCATTTTATTTTGTATCAATATTTACAAAAAAATGTACCAATTTTTTTATATACATACGTAACATAAATAAAACTATTAAAAACTATTTGCCAGTTTATTATAAAAAACAACATTCATTCAATTAACCAAAATAAGAAGAAGAAGAAAACATTAACTAAACAATAAATAATAATAATTCATATTATATGTACGAGTATAATAATTTACAACTTTTTGAGATCTTGAAAACTGTATTAAAAACTGTATAGCAAATGAGTACCGTAAACTTTGACATATCCATGTTAATAAGGAATCTTGGGTCTCTTGTGTTTCATTAACATATTTCAGAGTTGTTACTTTTTCGCATTGCACCCTGTATATGAACATAATGCAAACTATTTGCTGGCTGTGATTAATGTAGTACAACAAAGCTTAAGCTATTATGTAATAATGCAGCCAAATATGTTTGCCGTGATGGAGACGGAGAGATCAGGTTTTACCTCAACGAATTCGATTTACCTCATATATAACATTTGGATTGGACACAAAGACATTTTTAGAATTGCTATACAAATTACAACCTCCCTAAAACTTTAGCCCGGCAATGCATAGTGTTCTCAGATGCTGCTTATATCCAACAGTAGCCTGTATACCCGAATTAAATTTACCAATATGCTTGGTGTTCTTAAAGCAACCAAACATATGCGAAAAAATACATTTTGTCTTCTTTGTCTTTCTAAATAAATATCGATTTTCTTTCTACATCAAACTGCAGATTATCGCTAGACAACACAACAATAGCAAAAACAACAACTTCTTTTCTCGCCATCAATCCGTTTATATTCAAAACAAAAAACCAAAAAGGAAAACGAAGAAATAACGAAAATAAAAAGCAGAAATAATTTCAATACATAAAAAACGATGTCTAGAAATAGCGCAAAATCACCCACTTCACACCTACCCCAAATACAAGACACATTCACACATGCACATAGACACAAATATTTAATTGGAAGTTTATATAATTTGAGGAAAAACGAACAGAACTCAACTCGAAAATAAAGAGCACAAAAAATTCGCTGCCATTTGAAGAGGTGTAGGGAAGAAACGTCTGCCAAAGCAACCCCTACCAAATGAAATCAACACTGCGTCAGAGTTAAAAAACACACACACACACACACAAGCACACACAGGGGTGCACCTAGAGGAAAGAGCCCAAACTCGAGATATAACAAAAAAAACAACAACAAGCGAGAGCATCTTGTGCTTATGTATCGCGCACCATTCAAATACACGTATATATATACATATGTATGTAATAATATACACAACAAAATATTAAAAAACAACAACTACGAGCATAACTGAGCATAATAGAACGAACACCTCAACAACAAAGCAACAACAAAAGTCCTTCGAAAGGAGCAAGCACACAACTACAACAACAGAGAACGACGACAACGAACCACCGACGGGAATCAAATTGACAAAAAGAATTTAAAATTTGCAAAAGCAACAACAAGAACAACGTGAGTAAAAGTTGATGAGAAGTATAAAAAGATGAGGAGAAGAAAAAGAATAAGAGAATTACAGCAGTAGTAGCAGCATTTCATTTCACTGCTAAATTTGTTGTTGTTGTCATTGTTTACTTCAGTTATGCTTTTGTTGCTTTTTTATACCCTCTTTCACATACTCCAACCCACCCAACCGCATCCATCGGCAATCAACCAGCATAAATACTGGCTGGTATTTGTATAAACATGTTTGTGTGTGTGTGGAAAACTGACAGAGAAACAAAATGTCAAGCACGAGTTTTCAAACACCAGCATTATGTGTGTGTGTGTGAAAGAGCAGGATTATTTGTGTGTGTGTGTGTGTGTGTGTGTGAGAGAGAGAAAGAGAGATAAGGCGCAAAATTAGTTTGAAACTGTCATAAATCTTAGTTGGCATGATGGAACGTTGAAGGAAGCAGCAGCATTCAGACTTCATTGTTGTTGTTGTGTGAGTTGATGAAGAAGGAGCAGGAGCAGCAGCAGCAGCAGAGAAATGAGAGTAAGAGAGCGAAGGAATGATGGAAGGGATGATGATGTTAATGTTGATAAGTTGAAAAAGAAAACTCAAAAAGTCGACAGAAGAACGAATTTTGACGAGACGAACCCTGACGAGACGAGGCAACTGAAATGCAAAAAGAGCACTCACACTGAATTGAGATGAAAATGCTTCAAAAAAATACAACACAAATGCATGAGCGTACACTTGTATATAAATGAGAAAGTGAATGAGTAAAGGAAAAAAACCATATATGAATATCTTACATCTCTGTCATTCATGGATTTTAATGAGAACAAAACATCCAACAACAATATCAACACACACTAACAATGGCCATCAAAAACAGCAGGAGCGGCAACAAGGAACAAACATTTCATCAATTCAAAATGAAAATAAGCAGAATTTGTTGTTTTTGTTTGGTTTGTGAATAATATTACAAAACACTAAGCATACAGTAACGTTTTATATAGATATGTACATACATATGAGAGTGTGTGTGCTGGGACTATGGGACGAAATGAAAAATGAAACATTGTTAAGAAAAATTTGCTTTTATCAACGTGGTGAGATTTACTCACCAAAACGAGTGCAAAATAGTACTGAACACAAACACATATATGCCAACTGCGCTTTTTGTAAATATAAGAGAGCAGCATGATATTTTCAAGAGGTTCATTGCTATTCTTAGAGCACAATAATTATTTGCATGAGAGCACTGAGAGCGAAAAGTACAGAAAGAGGGGAGATTGCTTATCTTTTGTTTGTTCACATCTTTAAGGGGAATTAAGCATTTTAAGAGCTAAAGAATGTGATTTATACACAGCGCATGTGGTATTACTCCATATATTAATTTAAACGCTCTTTAATTGTATCCCCAATTCTGAGGCACTCTCTCCCCATTTTCTCTTTCATTTTTGGACCGCTTAAATACCGCAAAAGCTAAAAAAGCCTTAAATATATTCAGTCAACAACAGACTGTTACAACGTGCGATCATGTCAAAAAGTATTTTTCGCTATACAAATTGACAAGGCATAAAAGGCACGCGTGTGTTTAAGAAGTAGAAAAAAAACGAGCAAAAAATCAAAAATTTGTCATTTACCGTCGCTATTTCGTTTTGAAAAAAATATTTACTTTCTAGTTGTTGTCGTCGTGCTTGTGTAAAGGGTGAATACAAATGGGTTTTGTTTTATAGGTACCAATTGTTGTTGTTATTATAATTAATTAGTGCACTTGGACGCCTGTCATTCTCACACGGAAAAAAAACAGAGAGAGAAAAAGAGTGCCTTACTGCTGCGCTACTGCAAGAGAGGAAGTGAGAATAGTACATAGTTCTTGTGTGTGCTGCACTGGTTTGTTGTTGGAGTTTTTAATCATAGATATATCGGTCGGATGAGTCGGAACTTAACATTCTCGAGTACGCGCAGAAACAACAACGTCGCTGTTGCTGTCACCGTCGCCGTTGTCATAGTCAACTTCGTCATCGTCGTGCTTGGTTGTTTGTTGTACTTCAAAATCAATGCGTTATGTTGGAGCTCCAGCGCCAGATATAACGCATATGTATGACAGTACGGTTGTTTGTGTGCGCACGGAGGATCTAAAAAAAAAAAACACATTCATATACACCGAAACATTACCGCGCAGAAGAAGAGTTACTGTCGCCAACACACAATGGTCGTCGTAATATACCGTAACTGAGCGGAACAACACACGACTTACATACATATGTGTGTAACTCGTGTATTCTGTGCTGCTGTGCTGTTTTGTTGTTATTGCTTTGGAGTATTATCATCTCACGCGTATCTGCTTCTGTTGGTACTCCACCACCACCACCACCAATACTATTAACAACAACACTAATACGAAGAGCACCCGCCAGTCAACACTCACACTGAACTTCATTTTTTTGGGATCAATCAGAATTTCTTCGTGAGTTTTCGTTGAGGCATTCGTTGCTGTTGTTTCGCTTCTTCTGATTCTTTCTGACTCAATCAGTTTGACAGTTAACACACAGGCATGGGCAGGCATATAAAAACTCGCAGCGCTGCTGCCTTTACTAAAAAAAAAATAACAAACAAATCAAGAAATTGAGACGAGCAACTACGGTAAAACAGGAATCAGTGACGACATTCGATGTTTGACTCTCTAACGGGCAACGACGGTGTCAGTATTAGCGCTTGGTTTTTTGTCCTCTCGTAAATATACATACAAATTTTGTATAAAAATACATGGAAAAATTGTTTTTTCTTTGTGCTCTTTTAAGAATACATCAACGGAATTTCGATTGCGTGTTACACAAAATGCAAAGTGTGATAAAAATAATAATAAAACCGGGTAAATTGTAAAATAATTTAAAATGAATTTATGTGAAATCTGCATAAAAGGCAATTGTATCATTTTAAATTAAATAAAATTGAAAAACAAAAAAAATCATATCTAGTCAAATATTTTGTTTCAAAAAAATGAAAACATAAAACTACAAAAATGCGCAGAAAATTTAATTCAAGCAACAAGACTGATTAACAAAAAATTATAAATAGAAAATCACAAAAACAAACCTCAAAACAAACTACAGCAAACAAAAAAGTATACGTAAAAAACAACTACAAACAACAACCTTCATATTTGTAAAACAACAATTAAAAAATTATTAAAAAAACAAAATAAATAAATTGCTCACAAAAAGTAAAAATTTAAAATAAATAGCGATATATTTAAAATAAAAACAAGAAAAATACAATACAAAATGAAAAACTACTGCTAAAAACAAAACAAACAAATACTTCAAACCAATGTATACGATTTCATTGCAATTAATTAATTAAATTAAACTTTTAACCTTAAAATATATTTAAAAAAAACTAGAAAAAAAAATATTTTACAAAAAAAAAAAAAAAAAATTGTTTTCAAAATTGTACATTTCTTAAAGTTAAATTGAAAAACTTAAATTTAAATATATACCAAACGTTATACGAAGCGCATATGCTATAAACCACAAAAAAAAACAAATTCTATAAGCAAAAAATTATACGAGTACTTAGTGCAAAATAAAATAACTAAAGTGTCAAAATATAGTTTAAAACAACAAAAACTGTTCTCGACTTTTTTTTTTTATTTCTCAAAAAGTTCGCCGAAAATAGAAAAAAAAATTTAATTTTTGTAATATTGAATAAACAAAAAAATTGTATTATTTTTTTTTAATAACCTAATAAATAGAATCAACCGCCAAAATTCATCAAAATTTTAAAATGTTGCACGAAGCATTGATGCTTGAAATTTATAGGCAGGCGCTTAATGCAAGGTAAGCTGCAAAGGAAACTAATTAGACTAATTTAGATCTTCCTCTAGGTTACATAGATCGTAGCACACAAAGCAAAAACAACTGAAATCCAGAATCCAATTCAATTGATAAATTTGTTTCATTTGTCATGAGTTACCTCAATTTTTCACGTTACTTCTAGCAACTGGAAGTTACGCCACGTTAGATTGATAGATGCTTATGTAGTTACCTGTGATTACAACTTATTAATTATTATGTATAAGTTACATTCGATTTATAGTTAACTCTGGTTACTCCTATTGCCAATAAGGTATTGTAAAGGATGCACTCACATGAAAATTCTAAAAGCAAGGAGGAAATTCGTATTTTAATACTGGTGAAACGTTTTTTTAAGAATGTATTCCATAGAGCCAAGACTGAAACGGACTAATTTTGAAAGAGTTTATTTTAATTTTAAAATCTAATAAGATAAGATAAGATTTTCTGGCCTCAAATCAAGTTTATTGTGATAAAAGAAAAGTTTTGATTTAAGACATTCGATATTAATTTAAGATTTTTCGGTTTTAAACGAAATTAGAGAAGAGAACGAGCTACAATTTGCCTCCAGTATATAGTTAGGTTAACTGAGGTTAGATGAAGGTGTGAAAAGAGAGAGAATATGCAGCAGTACCTAAGAACTACGAGTAAATACCAAAACTTTCTCAGTAACTTTTAATTTTTGAGCATAAATCAAAAAATATTCACTTCAAATAAATGTAAAAAAAACGCATTATAACGTTAAGAATTTTTTCTTTTTACACATTTTACACTTTTTTACATACGTAGGTATGTGTGTAGGTATGTACATATTAACGTCTATACTTTGTTAAATTATCAACAATATGTCGTTCATATTGAATTTGAAGATTTTCTATGCTCAGAAAATATCAAATCGATTTAGCCCATTTTAGAACTATGATGTGGCGTAGACATTGCGGACCTCTCTACTGGTTTGGTTTGGTAGAAGTATAATGCACATACATAGGTAATGTGAGAAAGTTATATAATGTACCAATTTTTTTTCGCCAACACATTTTATGTATTCGCAAAGCGAAGTAAAGAGTTGCTTCAGTTCAATATTGAGTTGTCGTATACGCCAATGGAGCTTGTAAGATAATACAACAGCTCAATAATAAAGTTTTATACCTAATTTAAAGGGTTTTCAATTTCAAGGGTTTTGCAATTTCAAAATTTTGCAGACCATTCCATTTCCCAAAGACCAGTTCTGAATTTAATTGGAATTGGATAACTGCATGGACAAATTTTTGAAACTTGGTTTTGATAATTCGAATATTTCGAAAATAAGTAATCTTAAAAAATTAATATGGTATTTGTTGGTTTTAATTTGATCAGTTGAAATTCTACCAACTTCATTTGATTACATGCAGATTTAGATAAATTGGGATAAAATCGCTGGAAATATCGTTAACCATTTATTAAAAATTAATAAATTCTTGTAATAACGTGTGGCAATAGCATTGAATAATACTGGGAATACTAAAATTCCAAGATTTTAATAAAAATTTGAATAAAAATCAAAAAATTAAATGTGTAACACAAAATCCACAAACGCAACACACACACGAAAAACTAGGGATTCAGTTGAACAGTGCGGCTTAAATTATTGCAGCAATCAAGCCGCACGATATACGAGTACCCCCATGATTGTGTTACTTAGGGAAGAGGAACAAGAGAGAAATATCGCTAAACCTTCACATTACATTTAAGTGAGCAGAGATTTGATAGGGAAAATAATTGCACATTCAAAAATTTATGTAACCTGTTTAAGCCAAGCACGAGAGAGGGGATCAATTTGGGTTTATGTTAGAACTTCCTGTAAGAAATATTGTCTAACTTTAGCAGGGCGCAACTTGCAAATATCCAAGGGTGTCCAAATCCATAGGTTTCACTGTACTATTTGTGACCCTTCTCCCCTCTCTAATAATTTGTTTATACCAATAACAACACACACGCAGTCAATTTCTATTATGGCAACAGAAGCAATCCTTCACTTTTCGCACAGCTTTCCCTCAAATTCTTAAGTTAAGTGGCTCTTGGCTTTTATTGGACTACATACACGTGAAAAATCTGTTTCCTGCAAAACTTTGAAAGCAGTGAGTATCTCCATATGTACTTAGTTTTAAAGAAATTAATCCACAGAATTGTGTACGTTCTGAAAGTTGATTGTATGTAATACACATAGCAGCCATACGTGTAAAATTGTTGCTATTTTTTGAGAATTTCTGTCTAGTACTCGTACAACTGAAGTCAACAATAGCTCTGCCACATGATGAATATTAAAAGCGAAACACTTTCACAACACGAATCTCTTCCGTTTTTCGATGAGCTAGCTTGCCCTTTTTTATTGCTCCCGAATATTCTTTTCACAAATGATTCATTTACATATTTATTAGATTTGATATTTTGGTTGGTTCGAATCGAATGATGTATTTTTAGTTTGCTTTTAAAATGTTTGTTTTTTGTTTGGTCTTTCACAAATTATTTGTATTTATTTGTTCAACTTTACATGCACATATAAGTTAATCTCCCAGCTAAGAATAATTTTTAGGTAAAATGTAGATTAAAATTTCAAGTCGAATATTCATGTTAAACATGATACCATAGATTTTCAATGGAGGCTTATTAGTTGGATAGGTGCAGGACGGCAAATACATGGGAATAGTTTATTGTTAACATGATTTGTTTATCGTGAAGATGTTTTCACTAAGAAGACATTCAGATTAATAAACATATTGTGAGTGATTAATAATGGGAATTCACTTTTTAAGTAAGAGAAATGGTTGATCACGTAAAATAGAATACATGTATGTAATCATACGGGTCGTGATTGAAGAAGAAACTACCTATACATAAGATGAAGATGGATACGAGATTTTTTTTAAAGAAAGTATTCATTTACTGATAGTTTTATATAGTATATGAAGTGACGAGAGAATACACGGAGGTATCAGAGCTATAGTATTAATTCCATGGAATAAAAATTGGTGAGGTAATTTGGCAAGGTCATTGGATAGGACCGATAGTAACGCATTTCTATAAGCAAAACCGAAGAAGAAATATCTTGTCTGTCATTTCAATGAAGACTAAACCGGTTGTATAATTTGATTTGGTCACCGAGAGAAATGGATGTAAAAGTTTCTTTAAAGAAACCCGATGAAGACTTCAAACGCTATGGAATTCTGAATATTCACAGCAAAAATCGCCAGCGATAAACAATCTGATTGAACAGCCCGAAGTCTTTGTACAAACTGTGGGAAATTATGGGGCCTAGATGAAGGTTTAGCTGTTCAGACTTGTTGAGTTGTAACCGGACCTTCAAATGACTAAGAACCAGATTTCTCTTCTCTTCAGTTAGTATCATCAACCTTTGAAATCAGTTGGAGTCAGCTGCCTGACTTCTTTCCAGCTAGCAGGTCTCGTTTCAAGTAACAAAACTGAAATTTGTATGAAAGAAATTGCTCTGTAAAACATCAAATATTCATGTCTCTGTCGAACTATCGCTTTATTTGAATATTTGAAATATTCACGTTGATATAAGTGATTTCATTTTAGAAGCTGATTGTCACTTCTTTATAAATATCAGATGAGTGCCATATTTAAATTATAAAAAATAATTAATAGCTCATTTGGGTCTCAAGATTATGAAGTTAATAGAAAATTTGTGTTGTTAACAAAATAAAAGCCTACAAAACAAAAATTTTACGCAATGTTCATATTTATGTAAATTAGTCACATTTAAATTTGTGGTGAACTTTTCAGCACTAAATTCTTCATCTTGTAAGTCTTCAAATTTGTAAGTAGTTTATATAGTCCCATTAAAACTATGCCTATGATATAAATGAAATGTGGGCGTATGGCAAAATGATTTCAAATTCACCTAGTTATAAAAATATCATACACATTTCTGTTTCCTATTTTATTTTATTTTATTTATTTATTATATAAATATTTCCAGTTTGATCATATTTAGTTAGTCAGTTTGTCGCTGACATTTGTTTTCTGTTTTTCCCTTTTAATCAATTATCAGCTCATTTTCGTTCACAAATCATTAGACAAGTAAATAAGTAGGCAAGCGACAAGTTAACAAACGAACGGTCAGCCAGATAGGCTGATTGACAGACGAACGGTACGAATGGTGGAAGAGATATTGAATTGAAATGAATTGAAATCGGAATCGCTTCTATGCTTCGAGTAGTTCCTATAATTGATATTAATACAATTAATTATAAAAAAATTTAGATAAATATGTAGTATGTATGGGTTTACTTAGTATGCTATAGATATCGTTGAATTATCTACGATTATTACTTTATAGTAAGAAAGGAAATGAGTTTCTCAATCAATCTAGTATGGCGGTGGGCGTTAGCATGTTACTTACTTTACTTTTAATGACACAACAACCCATGGAGGGCCTAGGCCGAGCTTTTCGCATCCACTCATGTTGTGCGTGTTATATTTGTACATAAATGGAAGGGACCAACAGTTTAATGCCGAATCCGAACGGCGCAGTGTCATAGCAATTTTTACTCTTGTGGGTTTGCCATTGCCTGCCAAGAGGTGGTGCCGGGTAGAAAAATTATCTTTTCTACTTTTTGATTTTGCATGTGCCGAGATTCGAACCCCGGACACTCTGCTTAGCAGACCAACGCATTACCACTACGCCACAGCGACCGCCTGGATTAAAGGCCTTAAATCCTTTACGAATATAGATGTCAAGACTATCACAACCTATTGTATGTATGTACATACATATTCTATTCCAAAAAAGTACCGAAATGATAATTTAAAAGTTGGCACCACTGTACTGTGTCTCCTGACGTGACGTTTGAACACGATCTGTTATTTAGTTTGTCTACAGTGCTCGATTTTGGCAGTTCATCTCGAATGTGTTTTGCGATTTTTGGAATTTCGTGTGCAGAGTCGCTGAAAATGTTACAGAAAGCTTACAGTGCATCGACTTTATCAACATCACGTGCATATGAGTGGTACAGTGTATTCGAAAGCGGTCTAGAAAACCACGTCAAAGTCGATATTCTTGACTGCTTTCTTCGATTATCACTCTGTTGTGCACTCGGAATTCTTGCCAGAATGTCAGACGGTAAATAAAGAATATTATTCGAGGCACCCGTTTTCATCAATGAGAATTCGCGGCGGAAACTGAAGTCGATTCCTGAAATTGCGGTTGAGAAACGTTTTGATGATTGGATTATTCGTTGGCGTAAGTGTATTATTTCGGAAGGGCCTACTTTGAATGCGGTACAATAAATTGGAATGAATAATAAATATTTTGCGTTTTATGACCAATTCACGATACCTTTTTGTAAATCAATCATAAGTTACATAAATTTAGAGAGAGAGAGAGCGAGAGAATTTTGGTGGGTGGCTTAACATTTCCTCTCGCTCTACTACATCAATAATCCACAAATGTACAGCTGCGGTAAAAGTAATAGCACTGATTTGAGCAAAAAGGTTCACATCAAAGAAAATGATTTTCTAGAAGCCACTTTGGGTAACCAGCTACAAGAGGTCTATCTAACTTAATTTACAATATTTTATGCACGCACGGTTCATTCTAGACTATATCAACCAGGTTATCTTAATCATCTGAGGATGATAGGCTCTCAACCAATTTCTTGACTATATCAACCTTACGATTATTGTATTTGTACAAAATGTAAGTATGTAAGTTTCAAGTTATAATTTTGTCTGCATGTTAAGAAGAAAACAACTGCGTACATATCTTTCCCAACACAAGAAACACTCTTAATTCTATTACTTAATTTAACAAAAAATTATTTATTAATTAAATATTATAATAAGAGTATTACACAATAAATCATAGTATCATTTTGTCATTGATTAATAATCAACTTTCTACTTATGTACATACTACATACACAGTAAGAAAAAATTACACAACTACAAAAGCTGAAAAAGCTATAGCACTGGTAGCAAATATGTAATTGCAATAATATATATTATAATAAATTAATTATATTGACTATAAAGTTGTTGAGTAACGTTAATGAGTTAGTAACTAAAACAATTTTCACAAATTTTTAATATACATACATACATAATGTTATGAACAAATATTGAAATACGAAACCTATACGAGCATATCACGTGATTCACTGAATAGTTGAATCACTAAGCGCTTACCACAGTTACTTGTTTGTGGCAATCATTTCACAGACTAGACAGTAACTAATTTGAATTTGAGAGAGATCTAAGATCAATGAAATTGAATAGCACTTTCAGAAACAGAGAAAGATCCATTTTGTATGGTTGGTTCACGGATCAATAAACCCATTTTTCTCTCATTCTATGTACGAGCACCTTTAAAAAACTTGTAATACAGCATTTTGATTAGTACAAATTGTAATTTAAGTTGATGTGAAATGCAAAGAATGATATTTTAAACGATACCACTCACCCATGGCCTTCGGCTTTCGTTGCCCTGGTTACATGCCGTCTGCTGGATTGAATCTTATGAATTAATAGAAGTTTAGAAAATATCTAAAGTTTATTTATTCTAATTCATAGTCTCCTTTTTCTGATACTATTTATTTATCAATACGATAATTTCTTGACCATAAATATAATACATAATTAGACACAAGTAGCGCGATCTTTATCTGACAACTTTGTTTGAATTTTGAATTCCCTTAGCACAGTTCGTAACTTTATATCAGCAGATTCTCGTTGGTACGTTAGCTAAGCTGCTCGTCAGACAGTTAGTTAACTTGAATCCTTCTTGTGGAATTATTATCTTTGTTGAGCTGCAAATACAATCAGAGAGTTAAAAATATCGATAGAGAGCTTTGCTAGCCCCTCCCCTAATATAAATACCATGGAGTACATAAGGTAAAACTAAAAAAGTTGACGTCGTGGTTGACCATTTCTATCATATGAACGTATCGGCTACAATGTTCATGTTCTCAGACCGGTTCTTATCGTGCACTATACCCACCCGATATTATACTCCCATGTCTGAGAGTTTGAAAGAGAGCAAACAGATGCCATCTAATCTTGATTTTGAAGATCTTCATTAAAAACTATTTTCTTCCCGTTAATGTATGTATTATGTCATCTATAGCAATAATAATATATAGCAAACTAATCAAAGGTAGACTACCGTGTTCGTTGTGATGATTGCAAAGAGCTGTCCGTTATGGATTATTTTACATCTGAAGTTTATGCACTGCACCTTAATTAATCCTTAAAGCTTTTCGGGTGATGCTCTATGAATATAGCACAATCCAAATACTGTCGCGAGCAATGTAATCGGCAGAAGTAATAAATAATTTGAAGTCATTCGTTTACTACTTAAGTAGTTCGACGATAATAACATAAGACTGAGAGTTTTTATCAGCCCAGTTTTAAGTTAACTTAATTAATTCTTTTCTCCAGTTGCCTAAAATTAGCCGATTTGGACAACACAGAAAAGTACGGGCACGGGAATTTACTTACTTACTTACTTTTAATGGCACAACAGCCCATGGAGGGCCTAGGTCGAGCTTTTCGCATCCACTCATGTTGTGTGTGTTATATTTGTACATGAATGGAAGGGACCTACAGTTTAATGCCGAATCCGAATCCGAACGGCGAAGTGAAAAGCTTTTCATGAGCAATTTTTACTCTTGTAAGTTTGCCATTGCCTGCCAAGAGGTGGTGCCGTGTAGAAAAATTATTTGTTCTACTTTTTGATTTTGCCTGTGCCGAGATTCGAACCCCGGACACTCTGCGCAGCAGTCCAACGCTCTACCACTACGCCACAGCGGCACGGGAATATGGCTGCTCAAAAATCAGTATGTACGCATACAAGGAAATTCCCAACTATACTCTAATAGTATATTTTCACTTGAGAACAAATCAGCAAGGCACCATCAGGGTTGTTTCTGACACTTCAACCGAAGTGTTTCGCTTTTCTTTCAAGTCACTTCCTTTTTCATGAAATCACTTTGGTTGTACAGTTTAAGTGAAAAACAAATGATTTCGTTGAAGCAATTTTGTTATTTTGTCCTGAGCTTGTTTTGAATGCTGTTCGACTGTGTTGCCACAGTATGAATTGATTTCTACTGCTTATAAAGAAAATATAAAATGACATTTGTTATTATTAAGGTAAGTTGGTACATATAGTTCTTCGCAGAGATAGATATCGCCGCGATATAAGCACATACAGGAGTAATTTCCCGTACACAAATTTGTTTAAGCCGGTTTACGCGATAATTAATGACGAAAAGGATATTGTAAACCTAATCCATTGCTCACAAAATGACTTTCCGATGACACCTCAAAAATCAGTCCACTTCGAAAGCCTTCGGTTTTTTTTAATTCACTTCAGAAAAAGTTCCAAAACGGTATCAGTGGGCACCAATGATCCGAATTTTTTTTATTTCTCTCTCTTTTTCTCTCTCTTTTTCTCTCTTTTTCTCTCTTTCTCTCTCTTTTTCTCTCTTTCTCTCTCTCTTTTTCTCTCTTTCTTTTTCTCTCTCTCTTTTTCTCTCTTTCTTTTTCTCTCTTTCTTTCTCTCTCTCTTTCTTTTTCTCTCTTTCTTTCTCTCTCTCTTTTTCTCTCTCTTTTTCTCTCTTTTTCTTTCTCTCTCCCTTTTTTCTCTTTTCTCTCTTTTTCTTTCTCTCTCCCTTTTTTCTCTTTTTCTCTCTTTCTCTCTCTTTTTCTCTCTCTCTTTCTCTCTCTCTCTTTCTCTCTCTCTCTTTCTCTCT